>JAUMJM010000004.1:8470000-9793750 GCA_033558235.1 Neomorphus geoffroyi | reverse complement strand
GGATGGGGCTTTCAGCAGCCTGATCCAGTGGAAGGCTGGAGGGCAGGGGGCAGGATGTTGGAACTAAATGATCTTTAAGGTCCCTTCCAACCCAAACCTTCAATGATTTGATGATTTTATGATTCTATACTGGTGTAGGAAGAGCTGTGCAGCATTGGCCACAGGCTCCGCTATAGCATTGTTTCTTCTTCCCACCTGCAGCCACCAGCTGAGGAGAGAGTGTAAGGATAGAATGAATGCCCAGAGTAAACTTCTGCAAAATATTGCGTTGGCATCCTGAAATCTACTTCTGAGGAACTTCCTGAGATGAAGAACTGGATTCTTAAGTTTAATAGATATACTTTACTTTTATATTTAATTTCATGAATTTGCTTAGTTGTTCTGTGTACTCATGTAAACTTGGAGCATTCTGTGTCAAAAAATTCCAGAGTTTGAGTGTGTTAGGCGAAAAGGTATCTTTTTCACTGGCTTTTGTACTTGTCATTGGCTAGTTTCATTTCTTACACCCTACTTCTTTTACTGGAAAAAACAGTGAGTGTTATTTTTTATACATGTGTAAACTCTTAAGTGGTGTAGCCCCTTTTGTCATAGTGACATAATCGACTCTTTCCAACCTAAAGAGTAACAGGGTACTTTGCTGGTCCTTGTAGGAATAGCCTAGATATTTTGGTCATCCATATTGTCTTCTATTACTCTTTTCCAGTCCTATGAAAAGGGACCAGAAATGAAAACAGTCATCAAGGGATGGATGCCTCATATATTTATTTCACTGGAATTAGGGTGTTCTCATTTTGTTCTCTGTTCCTTAATATTTGCTTTTCCTTTTCTTTCATGGTATTTTTAAGCTTTTACAAGAACTGTGTTGACTTGCCTAATATAACGTATTATCATGTCTACTAGTATTGTTCTTTTTAATAGTTTCTACGAGTTTTCCCAGGGCAGATGTCAGGCTACTTGGAATTTTTTGACTTTCCTTTGGGGCCCTATATGAAATTGGTGTGGTGTTAGCCATTGTGAGGTTCTCTGATACTGAGGCAGTTTTTAAAAGACAGCCATACTGCTGTTTGATCCATGAGTTCCTTAAGTACTGTTTCACAGGTGTCATCTGATCTGTACAAATTGTTATTGCTCATGTGTTCATTCTCTAACCTCTTCCACCAAAATCTCTGTTTGAAATGAACGATCCAATCAGTCCTTCATAAAGAAAGTTCTGACGTGGCAGTTTCTCCAAGCTCTGGATTCTCTATATGCAGAGCTCAAAATACTTGATTATTTTCTACTCTAAGTGCTGCTTTTATTTCTTGATTATTTATTGGCCAGACTGGCAAGCTTTGATGTTCATTCTTATGTCTTCTGCTAGGCATTTTTCAGGTTGTCTTTTGGCTTGCCTTATCGTGGTTTGAGTTTGCTTTGGGGTTTTTTTTCCCAATTATTGTTATTTTCACATTTAACCTGCAGTTGCTCATGAGTCTTTCAACTTCCTTCATTTGGACACGACTCCAGCTTCCAGAAGGATGTTTTCTTGCTGCTGATAAGCTCTCATACCCGGCTGTTCAGCTATGCTGGCTTCCTTTTCCACTTTCTCAAATCTTTTTTTTTGTTCCATGTAGCATGTATTTGCTCCTAGCCTTCAGTGTGGTATCTCTGTTTACCATACTGCCCAGAAAGATTTAGCTTTTAGCTTCTTCCCCATTTAGTTAGCTTCCTTTTAGCAAGATTTAATGTATCCTCCAGGGTGACTTAAAATCAGATTTCGAAGGTTTTATCAGTCCTGTCAAAATTTTCTAGTATGTGTATCAACACTACCTACAGTTACAAACCCATTAAAAATGTCCGAACTGTAAAAAGTATGTGTGAATGTGTAAGCTTACATGTCTGTTCATCGTAGATAGGGAACAGATAATTGTTCTTGACAGGAAGAATAATTCTAAATGTAGAACTTAGGCAGTCAGAGCTGGGTTTTGTTTGTTTTTATCAGGCTCTGAGCTAGCAGATACAGTCCTTTCAGATGTAGCCCTGCTGTCTTCGGCACCTGTGGCTGCTTGAGGGCCAGCCAAGCTGCTTTTCCACCCAAGGAGTCTGGGAAGTGAGGTCTCAGTTTTGAGCTGCTGTGGTTTGGAATTTGGATCGAGATGGTTTAGCAAGACAACTTGTACAATTAGCCATATTTTTTTGGAGCCCAAGTAGGTAAAGGTTATTTCTGGAAAAATCTGGAGTGCTCCCTTAAAAGTGCATGGCTTTGTCAGAACTCATTGATAGATCCAGCCAAGGGATCAGTAAGTGTTAATGAAAAGCTTTAATAGATCTGGATTGATGTGGTCTAAACAAGCTTAGTGAAGTCCTGTCGCTTAGCTATGCTGTTGATTTTGATGAAAAACCTTTTAGAGACTCAGAAAAACTAAGAGTAATTGGATAGCATCATAGGACAACACTGACACTCTGCTGCTCAAAGGAAAGAAAAACTGAACAGGATTGGTAATTTTTATTATTGTAATAAAAAGGTTAAAGAATTTCAGAAAAGATGAAACAGCAAGCAGATATTCTTCTTTTAAACCAAAAGTGGTGCAGTTCATTTCAATTTAACAGCAGAGTCAATACACTTGTACTCAAAAGCTGTCACATTACCTAGCCGTTAATCTTGATCTGATCTCTTCCAGGCAACGAACACAAACTCTGTGAACCTTTTTCTTTAAACTTCAAACATGAGCTCTTTTTTATGATAATATAATATTTCCCTTGCTGTTTTTCTGAACTTTTCTCTATGTGTTTGAATTTTACAACATTGAGCTTTATCTGAAAGCAAATTTATTTTTAGAGTTTGCAAGAGAATAGCTCAGCTGCATGAGTAAGATGCAGAGACTGAACAGCCTGGAAATACCCCTCTCTGAGAAACAACTCTTCTTGGCTGGTCACAATTGACTTCAGTTTGGCCATGACATGAACATCTACAGAGCATTTGCCAAAGACCACTCTTGGTTGCAGGTTGTTTATTTATAGTTTATTAATGTCTTTAATATGATTTTAAGATGAGTGACTCTACATTAATTGAGTAAGGAAAAGCTTATACTGAAATGTGTCCCTGTTAATGGTTAGGGAGGTCTATTCTAGAAGTAGCAGAGGCACCACTCCAGAGGCTTTCATCGGACTGGGGTGATGTGTTCCCATCTCTCCCTTTTCCTGAGGCATCTCCTTGGGGAGTATATTCCCCCTGAGTGCATCTGCTCTTCTCAGTGTCTCTCCCGTCTGCCTTAGAAATCTCTCCACCCTTTTTCACCGTTTTCACTTTGCTCCTGGTGCTAAAGAAGATGTATAGGAAAACAGAGGGAGGGTTTTTAAAGCCTTACTTAGAGTGGATTCACAGGGTGAAGATCCAGGTGGCAGCTTGAACAGACTGAACAGCTTGTTGCTGCCGGATAGAGGGGGTGTCCCAGCCTGCTGCCTGCTCCCTGTCCCTGCTCTTGCTGCTGCCGTGCACGGTTCTGGCACTTGTCTCATCCTTCTGTGAGCTGGCAGCTGGTGCTGTTTGAGGAATAGGGCTGCCAGTGAAAAAGAAGGAATCTCATTCTAGCATTTGCTTAGCAAAGTTCTCCTCTCCTTATCCCAGTATATATCACCCAGAATCTGATTTTTCTTTCTCTTAAAGTATATAGCGTGTCGATCACTTCTTAATTATCTTCTTAATTACCTCTTATTCAGAGGCTTTTCACAAGGCCTGTGCCTTCCTCTTCAGTTCTTCTTCTTGCTCTCTTTCACGTGTATATTTTCATTCATAACTGTAGAACCTTTTGGTGCCAGTATAATTCCATGGCTTTCATGGAGGAAGCAATATTAATTGTACATGCATTTTGCTAATTCCTTAGTATATGAGGCAGTCTTAGGTTTTGATAGAGTATCTTTGGGTGGGTTTTTTTTAATTCTAGCACTGCTGACTAAGCTGGGAGCTTTCTAAGAAAAAAGAGGACAATATTCTGTATTGCAAAAAAAAGGAAAAATGGTGCTGAGGAGAGTTTATTACCAAGTGGTGAGAAGCCATAAGATTCCGAAGTTGAGACTCTAGGCGTACATTTTCATGGGCTGCTGTTGACATCAATAATAAAATGTAATTCTCAACTATATGATGAGATATGACTTTTCAAAAGGATAACATACAGTTGGTTCTTAGAATATCGGCACATCTCTGAAACACTGTGTGTTTTATTAGGTGTGTGAGCTGGAACTCAAGAAAACTATTTGGATGAAATGTGATTGTTGAATAGAGATAGTAGTAGCCCTATAATGCCAAAAGATTAAAGAAAAGGAGAAGGGGGGAGAAATGTACTCATGCATGAACATTTTAGAGTCCTTTTTTTCTGTCTTCATGAAAAGACTTGATTTTTTTTCTTTCAAGAATGCAGTCTTTTCTCTTTCATTTTTTTTCCCTTTTCCTTTGTAACAGTGGACTGGAAATAGCGATGTTCTGTGACCTATTGTATTAACTTGGACTAGTTCCAAGAAGACTTTTCTGCCTGGAGAAATAGAGCCAATTTTCAGGTTCAATATTTCATACTACTTGGGTTAAAATATATTGTGAATTTCTGTGCAGCTAACAGTTTGTCTTTCCAATTCAATGAAGCTGTTACTTGCGACTGGTTAATTATTAATGCTTGGATTCAAAGTTTTCTGATTGTTTTGTTTTCTTTTTTTTTCACCTGAACTGTCCTCTTGAGCAGCTCTAGAATAATAACATCTACAGGGGAGTATGTTTTATGATGCAAATTTTTAAACTGCAGTTTTCCAATACTGAATCAACTTCATTCATATGAAGTATTTTACAATGAAGACTAAGATAAATTTAAAAATAGAGAGATTGTCACAGTCGTGTCATTGTAGGAAACAGATTCCTTTAACTCAAAACATATTCTACAGGCTTTTATAATCTGTCAGTAACTTAAATTTTCAGATGCATGATGATCTTAAGTGACATGATGATAAAACAAGGAACATAAAATCTTTATTGACATGAAACACTTCGGTCCCATTGAATCGTGGGAAACAAGTCATTGTACATCAAATAGCCACATAAGGAATTCCAGAAATGACACAAATGTTAGTTAAAAGTTCTTGGAAAAATATTTGAAACCCAAGCTTAAATCCTTTCAACAGGGAATAAATGTCCCATATATTTGGATCTCTGGAATGTCTTCAGTGAAACACTAGAAATGCTTTGGAGAGCAGTAAAAGTGGAATTGGCTCTGTTGTTCAGAATATTAGATCCCTGCAAATGCTCAATAACAGATAATGAGAATAAGTGAGAAATCCAACCAGGAGTGTAAAAGAGAGGCTCATTCTTGCAATGAGCTCCATATGGATAGACATTCCTGCCTTTGCAGAACATCACTTTTAACAGCAGGTCCCCGAATAGTACATGAATCAACTCTGTAGAGCTGATTGCATCATCAACATGAAGTGACAGCATGTCGCTAAATGTTGTGTGATATTCTTCATCATGAGGGTAAAGCCTGTGATTATTTTGTTTCCATTAGCTGTTTCAGTTGTGTGCTTCATCCCTAGTCTTTATTGTCTGGAATAACACAGGCATAGGCCTTGATATGGATCAAAATTGCTTAGTTGTAACAGCAATTTTTGGGGAATTTCTGGTGGATGACTTGAGCGAGAAGGACTAAAATTCTGTGAGTAGAATGTGCTAGAGGAGCATCTTAACCCTCTTTATCGTGAGTGCTGTAAACTGGCCACTACCATGACACCAGGTCCCAATTACATCCTATGTGAGACTGTCGGTGTAACGCTTCAGATGCTGTCCCTGTTTGCCTTCTCCTCACACGTGCTCATATTTTCCCCTCTGTCCAGCTCCCTGCGGCCCTGCCTGCTTTCTTCCGCCTCCTCCCAAATCTGTAAACTCCTTGTTGCAGTACGCTCGGTATTTTTGGTCTTGGTTGACCAAAAGCCACCCTGTCCTTTTGTGCATTTCCAGCTACACACGCTCTTACTGGTCAGGAAATACGTGTTGACACATCAGGCGAGCAAAAGAGATGTCTGCAGAGTGATGTCTCCTGTGGGGTTCTTCCCTTGAACACTAACAGTGGTGTTAAAGCTTTTGAGTTTTCCATGTCTTTTGCTGAATCTCTGTCCAGGTGTGGAATTTCATTAAACCTCTAGGAACTTCATGTCTTTGAGATCTTTAACTCTCTGAATAGAAATTGGGTGACAAGTTACAGTAAGTGTTGTTTGCCTGTGAGAAAAGCAGATACTGTCATTTTGGAACTAAGATGTGAAAATTGGTTTATTTTGTTTATATAAGTGACTGAATGTGATCCCTTTCAGTCTGATCAGTTACATACATTAAAAAAAAACCTAGGGAAAAATGTATTCATTAGAATTCAAAGGGTGTCCATGAATGAAACAATATCAGTATTAATAAACTTTGTGATTAATTAAAACACTGAGAAACTTCAGCTTCTTGTGACTTCACACCAGCATTTTTCCCTTTCATCCTGAGACTTAACAGCATTAATAAAGTTTCTGTATTTTAGACAGAAACTATCTAAAGCATCTAAAGCATCTTTATATCTGATTAGTAAAGTTGTTCAAGCTATCCATTAATTTCCAAGAGAGTGCCAGTTTTGAGGCCAGGTCGGATACAGGTCGGTTTGACTGATGATGCTGATACCTTATGTTTGAGGAAGGCATTTAATCGGTCAGGAAATTAAGGGACTTCTCTGTCTTGAATACACTAGAAGAAGACTTTGGGGGTTAACTGCTGCCACAGCAGCACAGAGCAAGGTCAACAGGTCTACAGAGGAAGTTAGGAAGCATCTGCTGCTGCAAAAGAGTTTGTAGGTAAGCAGGCTGCAGGCACCCCATGGGGAACTTGGCAGCAATACTGAAGTCATTGCTGACTCTGGTGTAAAATGAGTCATGAAATGAACAATCTAATCTTCTGGTTTATGGCTTTCTCTGAAAACTGCCACTACATAGAACACATGGACTTTGCACACTGTGCTGAGAGTTCAGGTCAGTGCAAATCCGGAGGATGACATTATTGTCGCCTTCAAACCAACAAGACAGACTGGCTTCTGACTTGACACATCTCACTCCACATGTTTTGTGAGCAGCTGTGATTATCATCAGAGTCTGTCACACGGTAGCTGCATTTTAAGACTTGAGAATGCATTGACTTAAATGACAGAGGTAGAATCTACCACATTTTTTTGTCTAGACATGCTTTTAGCTGCAGCGTCTTGAAATAACAGAACACAGATTTGTAAAACTTGAAGTACAGCAGACAGTGTCTTGATATCATGGTGGGGAGGGACTGCAGAACCATTTGATCATGACGGGGACATATGAAACAAGAACCTGGTGGCTGATGCTAATGCATAGGCTGATGCATTCTTCCCCGCAGCAAGACTGTGATTTTGCTTCTTGTTCATAACACACATTGGAATGATAAATACCAGCACTGAAGCTCCCAGTTACTGTTTTTACGTACATTTCTGAACTCTTAATGCCTTGCAAATACACTCAAAGAATGATGTAATATATTCCAAAGAGATAGTATTTATTCTGAAAATAATTTGGCATCTATTAATTAGATTTTTTTGCTCTCTCCTGCCCCACCAGTTTCTGTAAAGGACTCTGGAAGTTTTCACTAACAACCTCTGTCTTCTTAACCGACGTATGGAGAAGCCACAGTGTCGGCATGAAGTTATCTCCTGGTAATAGTGCCAGCAGAGTGTTATTTTGCGGCATTGTTTAGTACAGGAAACTGCTTTGCATTTGGTCTGTAATTTCAGCTTTTCTGAATGTTTATTTTTGATTCATACTGTTAATATTGACAGTTTCTTTTGAATTTTGAAATGTCTAATAAAAAGGCTAATGATAGCATGAAATATTTCTTGATGCTTTAGTATTTTTTTTAATTCCATCTCCTTTATTTATTTTTAATAAGTTCTCTGTGGCAGATAGTGAAGAATAGCTATTCTAGGAAAAGTTGCAATATAGAAATGCTAGCATTTTATGCCTGAAAGTCTTCAAGTTCTGTGTGTGTTTTTCATAGCTAATTCTTTGCAGTGTAAGTGCTAACTTTAAGATCCATCTTAGCTGTGTAACAATGAACCAAATGCTTCTCTGCCAACACAGAAAGCAAAACTGTCAGTTCAGGTCAAATCCTGATTTTTTGCTCATGGCAGTGATAGGAAAGGCAGGAAGAATGGAGCGGGATTCCCACATCCCAGCTTGTTTCCTGACTTACAGACTAAGCAGATTTGGTTTGGGAAGTAACTGAGACTAAGTATAAAGGCTTCAAAGTCCTTTTAAGTAATAGCAGCCAGTCTTGTTTAACATCTTTATCAATGATCTTGGTGAAGGCATTGAGTGCACCCTTAGCAAATTCGCAGATGACACCAAGCTGGGTGCAAGTGTGGATCTGCTTGAAGGAAGGGAGGCTCTGCAGAGAGATCTGGACAGGCTGGATCGATGGGCTGAGACCAACGGGATGAGGTTCAACAAGGCCAAGTGCAGAGTCCTCCATTTGGGTCACAACAACCCCATGCAGTGTTACAGGCTTGGGGAGGAGTGGCTGGAGAGCTGCCTGGCAGAGAAGGACCTGGGGGTATTGGTTGACAGCCGACTGAACATGAGCCAGCAATGTGCCCAGGTGGCCAAGAGGGCCAATGGAATCTTGGCCTGTATCAGAAACAGTGTGGCCAGCAGGAGCAGGGAGGTGATTGTGCCCCTGTGCTCAGCGCTGGTGAGGTCGCACCTCGAGTGCTGGGTTCATTTTGGGCCCCTCACTACAAGAAGGACATTGAGGTGCTGGAGTGCATCCAGAGAAGGGCAACGAGGCTGGTGAGGGGCCTGGAGAACAAGATAGCAAGGTGAAATAACTTGGTTCTTTCTTCATAGAGAGTTGGTTAGTGCTAGGATAGTGATTTAGGCTTTCCTTGGTCTCAGCGGTCAGTTCATGCCACACATCATCTTTTACATAGCACTTCTGCATGGTGTCCCTGCATCTTAATTTGATATTCCATTTTTTGGCCCTGGTTTTACTTGCCCATCTTTTTACTAACTGTTTCATTTATCGTGTACTTCTCTACCATTTTTTTTTTCTCCTGGTTAATTTACAGTGGTTCTATTTCTGGCCATCAGATTTCCTCTCCTCCTTTTATGGCCATAACAGAGCACACTTGTAAATCATCTTTTGAACTCTGTGCACTGACTGCCTTCTTGCTGCAAAATGTGAGCAGCTCTACCCTGTCACTATTATGCACTCAAATTTAGCAGATCTGTTGCTGTTGTTCCAGAAGTACTATTTTCTTAATGTTTTTAAATGGTTTTTAGATTACTTTACTGGCTTTCACTGTGCCTTCTTAAACTTAATAGATGCATTCTAATATGTGCAAATATTTATTGAAATGTTTTCCTTCATCTGGAAATAATCTGTACAAGTTTAATTTTTCTTTTACCACCAGTTGCAGACAATCCAGTTGGGTTATGTGAAATTCATTTATCTCTCCTGGTTTTATATTATATTCTACACAAAAACTTAAATTACTTTCATAACAAAGACATCATCTGAACAATGGTGGACATGCTTGCTGTATCTAACATCTTGCGCTGTGCTTCTGGAAACAAATAATGTGCTATCTTTTTAAATTTCCTATTCATTTCCCCGGTCTGTTCCATGTTACGCTTGTTCTCAGTTTAATGCTGGCTTCTTTCCTCTATCAAATGAGATCTTTTGGAGTACCTTGGCAAGTATTGTGATTTAATAGTCTTTAACTGTGTTTTCTCTATGAACAAAGAAAGGCTGGCACAGCCAGAGCTCCTGAGGTCCCTCTCTCCTTTCTCCTCTCCCTTTCAGCCTCAAGTTCCAGCTTTTTAACAGCTGGGGTATCATCCGTGTTCCCTGGTATTTGACATCAGTTAAATTTCTTCAAGAGCTGTGTTCAAGGATTTTGTAACAGCGTCAGATGGCTCAGAGTAAGTGATTTCAATCAGAGTTTGAACACAAATTTTCTTAGATAAGGCACTCTTTCTGTGGTTGGTAGTCCTTACTGTTTTGTTTTTCACAATGTGCAACAAAATTATGCTGAAATTTGCAAGTTTAATTCTGTGTAACAAAATGTTAAAATGTGGCAGCTTGGTAAGTGCTAAGTGTTGTAGTCAGTTTTGGCCCCAAACTGAAACCTTGTTCTCAAATACTCTCCCGTTTTGATCTGGGGCAAATCCAAAATGCAGAGAGTATCTCTTTTTTGGTTTCTCATTTGGAAGGCATCAGGCTTTGCCAATAGCAGTGATTTTTACAGGATTTAAATGCAAGAGGTGACGACGTCTTTGGAACAAATAATTCTGTGAGGTTTCTGCTGATGCAGTGGCAGCTGTTTTTCCAACTTACTGCGTTTGCTAGTGACTTGGGTTGCTCTTGCTGCCAAAGCAGTTGCTTGATCCATGCCTAAACTCTAGTGTAAAACTCAGCAAAGTCTGTATCCAAACTAGTGCTTCTCAGTGTACCTTTACCTGTGTTATCACATTACTATTGATTTCCACTTTCCGAAGTGGAGGGGAGGGAAGGGCAGAGGAAGAACCGTCATCTGTGTGACCAGCTTAACTGAGTATATCCTCAGTAATGCATTCTGTGACTGTAGCAGGCTATTCATTTTAAATGTTATTATCGCTGTTCATAGAGGCGTAGCTGAAATACTTGCTTGAGCATTTGAATCATGTATATTTAAATGCTAATAGTTATAAAAAATGGTAAGCACTTACTAACTGTGTAGTTTTTTACTGGAAGATTTGCATGGATTCATATTATTTCCTTATGTGTTTGAATAATCCATGGGTTGTTTCAACTAAAAAATAGGAATATACATTCGTAACCTAAGCATGCCTGAGGGAATGCCAGTCATGTATTCCTCCAGAAAGTTTGGAAATGCATCCTGATAGGTATAAACTATAACATTCAGTGATTCTTCAGGTCCCTGAAATATTGACTGATACATAACAGAAGATGATATTAGGGTTCATTCAAAAATTTTGAATATTCATTTAAATCTAAGAGTACTTGATTCTGTAAGCAATTATTGATATCCAAGTGTACTTGCTTTTTATGGAGGAATTCAGAATTACTGGAAAAGCATTTACATCAGCTCTTGCTCTTCCTGCATTGTGCCTGCATTGTGAACAGGCCAGATGGTGCTTTGCTGCATGTGAGCACAGCAATAATTGCAGTACTCAAAGTGAATGACTGCGTTTTGCAGCATGACACCAATTTTAGATGAAAATGAGGCCCGGTGTATTGACAGGCACAACCAGAGTGAAGCCATAGCCCACAGAGTGGGAGCGGGCTTGCTTTCTGGATATTCCCTCCTATTATTCCTTATGTACATTAACAAATGTCTATGTAAATTAGGGCTATTTGGCAAGATGTTTGCATGGGGTGAAGTTTTAAAAATTATCCCACGTCCTCCCCAAGGATGTATGTTTCAGGACCCTGACAACTTTCACACAGAATTGTGGAAAAGTATTAAGCATAATGGCTGCTGGACTCTGTTTTGAAATAACAGTTTTCATTGGTAGAACTGGAAATCATTTTGCTGCCGTTTACCCTCTGTCACCTGGACCAAAACATTTCTCAACCCTACACAAAGTTGTTTCCAGCCTCCCAATTAATTTGTTCAACTTTACTGTTAAGTGAAGTTTTGTTCACATGTTCTTCCAGAAATCTCATCGCTAGTCTCCTGATCTACTCAGAAATTAGTAAGCATCCATCTTCACCTCCCGTTCCTGACTTCTCTTTTAACTTCATCCCTCTTGCCATGGTACGTTTTCTCCTCTCTCTGTTCTCTTTGAAGCTGTGGTGTTCAGCCATCCAGTCCCTTGTCTCCGCTCTTGAGATCCCAGGCTTGCCTGCGTGGCCCTTGTGGGTGGGAGGGGAGGAGATGTTGGAGGCAGGTTGTCAGCTTCAGCAGGTCTTAATAAGAGAGAGATGGGGAATTGGGGAGGGGAAGGGGGCAGGGGTGGGAGAAGGTTGCTAGGGATTATGTTTCCATCTGCCACTCTGTCATCTGTCCTTACCCTGATCCTGGACTGCCAGTACTCCCTTCGATTTCTGGTGTTGAAAAAAACCCAAAGAAAGTATAGGCTTTTGTTTGTTTAAAAGGATGAAAGAAAGAGGGAATTAAGCTCATTAGTCCTTCCTTATTAGTCACCATTGGCTGTAGGGAGTAAGCTTGAGTAAATGGAGGCTTGTAAAATGAGGTAAAGTCATTCAATAGCAGCAGTTAAGGGAAAGCCGAAAGTCTATTTTCCTTTTCTGCAAATTGGAGAAATACTGAAAGCAGGTGATTTCACATCAGAGTATCAAAATTAAAATCTCACATATGAGCAATTAGTTTTATCACCAGTTACTTGTTTCATTCTTACTGGTTGTCAGAAGAACCTAAAGTTTTGAAGCAAAAATTCTGAGTCATGCTTGGGGTTAGCTCTGCAGGACGCTTTACAGACTTGGACTGTATATTGCTATATGACTTGTAAGAGCAAATTGTTACTTTATATGAGTGCTCTGAAGTAATATGTATGAATACATATATGTGAAGTACATGAACATTCTCAAATAACTATGTGTGTTTAGTAGTCTTATCAGAGAGAGAAGTTTCTTTTTTCCTGCCTTTGGCTTTATCTTTGATCAATGCTGTGCTACAAAATAGACCTGATTCTGTGTTATCTGCTCTGATAAAAATGATTTCTTGATTTTAATCATGGAAAGAGTATTCCTGTTGACAAGTTACTGTGTAGACTTAGAAATTGGCTTGGTGCTGAGGATGCTTAGTTAATGTAATCTTTATGATATTGAATGTCTAAATGCAGAATATAAGTAATTTGTTACGATATTGTGGATGTACGGGATAGTCAGCATTTGACAATGAAATAGTACTAGTTTTCAGATAAATGCAGAAAATAGGCATAGGTAGCCTAAAAATTCACAGGTGAACTCCTGATTCCTGTTACTGCTGCTTCACTTTTGAAAGCTGCTGCTACTAATAACCACTGTGCAAACTGAAGATATTAACAGGAAAAAATATCTTGAGAAAGCAGTAATTAGTACATTTTTAGCATATTGAAATATTTGATGAATACAAGTGGTGTAGCAACCAGTGATGTATTACTAGCGGCTTGGGACTGTTCCCTTCTCTGCCTCTCACCAAGCCGACATGCTCTTGCGCAACAAGCCCAGAAGTGCTTCGATGGATGGGGCCACCTTCTTCCAAACCACAATTCCTCTGCTTGTCATGCCCATTAGATTAGAAGAGCAGTTGTGTAACTTAAATGAAGTGCTCTGTGCTTGTAGCTTGAGCAGTGTCAGGGCACTGGGGCTTGAGCACCTCAAGCAGTATCTCGCGTAGATCTGCTGTGATGAACAGCAAGTGCAAGAGCTGGGATGCTGGGTCACCATCACAGGTAGCTGTAGTGCTGTCATTCTGTGTCTTCCAAGCTGCTGGCAAGTTTTTTTCTTCTGGTGTGTGCATGTGGGAAGCCAATTTGCATCAACAATTCTATTAACTTGGGCTGGTGGTATAAGGTAGAGGTGGTCTCTTGCAAGTAGGACACATAGGAAAGGAAAATGGGCACACTAGATTTCATCCCATAGTCAGCACTACAGTTTTCCTCTTGTTTTGTTTTGTCAGTAGTCATTTTTAGAGATTTAGTATAAATGAGGTAGTTGCTCCTGACATTCTTTGAAATTATGAGCATGAGTGTGGATTACTTAGATCTCTCTATGAGCTTTGTTGTATTTTTGCATTATTTGCTTACTCTTGAAGGAACCAGTTTCAGTGAAGACATCTTCACATGGGGCTTTAAGAGAAATAAAACAGACAGTTGTTTACAGTACTTGTAACAACACCTTCACAGATATGTCTCATTTTTTAGTATCCTTTCATCTACATGTGTAAAATTGAATTAGGTCTCCATTACTAAAATTAGACAGAAGAGTGATTGGATTAAAAGTGCTTTCTTTCTGATCCTTAACTGAATGAAAGGAGCTTCTTTTGATAAAACTGTAATAGAATTAAATGCTCTACGTCTCATCTCCTGAAATCTTATGGAGTATTAACTTTATTATATCCACCAGATGAAAAACACCTTAAAAGGTGAGACAGAATTTTCTGAACAGTGAAATAAGGTTTATGTGAATAAGAGAGATTAGTCATTCAGCCTCAGTTTACCCTCACATACTGGATTTTTGTTTGAGATAGCCTTTTCTCTCTACTTTACACAGACAGAACTCCTATTGTATTCGACACAAGTTTTGCTTGTTCGAAGCAACGTGTTCACTGTAAACTTCAGTGGATTGGGCTGATACTTAGTACAAAGCTTGTGCCTAAGTATTTTTGCTAATTGGGATCACGGAATTCAGCATCATTGAGCTCTGGCATCTTAGGGCTTCGGGATTAAATCTGCTTCTTGGTACTACTACACAATACATGCACTCTGTATGATTAAGTATTTGTGTGTTTCTAAAATACTTTCATTTCCACTCCAGAAATCCTCCATAGCTGAATCCTAGTCAAGTTCTTTTCTGCTGAGGTCTCTGGCTCAGAAGCATTAACTGAATCCTCAGCAGAAATGGTGTCAGGGAAGAGCAGCGATGCCAAAAGCATCTATGCCTTTAACAGGTTTGAGCTTGAGGATTGAAAGGAAACAGAAAATTGTATCAAAATTTTAGATTTTTCAGTGACATGGGTCCTGTTACCTGGCAAGCAATTATTCTAGTCTTAAAAAACCAATTCATTCTTTCTTTGAACTAAAATAAATGTATAAGTTTTCCTGTGATTTAAAAGTAGTAAGGCCAAATGCCTTCAGGGCAGTTTAATGTACCTTGCCCTTAGAAGGATGTGAATCATTCGAGGTTGTTGCAGAGATGACTTCGATGTGAAACAAACTGTCCAGAAGGCCTGGGACACCCCAGCCAATGGAACTGAGCATTGGGTAACTGAAAAGTAACCTTTTTTTGAGGACTTTGACTATACCAGTCCCACCATCTGAGGTTATTGGGGTTTGGGATGGTGCAGCAGGATATGGAGTAGGAAAGAGTTAGTTCTGTTCTGGAAACAGTTTAGTTCCTTACCTATGGGGAATGGCATGAAACCACAGCTGGGCCTGTTTCATCTGGACAAGGTGTGTTCAAGAGGTGCCTGAGTTCTTCCTGATTTTTTTACAGAGAGCACTGCTGTGGAGTGCCAGGTCTCATTTCCAAACTATTTGTCCAAAGAGCTAAGGCTCAAGTTAAGAGGATTAAACTTTTGTGAAGATATGCCTATCATGTAGCCATAGCTGTTGAATTTTCCATGTACCCTAACATTCAAAATCAAAAGTAAAGAGAATAAAAAGTTATGTTGTTGATACCGTTTCTACTGTTGAATATTTGTTGAGGTGTGACATTTATAGGTCTTTGAATTTATCTGTGAATTTGTCTTTGAGATACGTTAGCATAATCAGCATTTGCTCTTCTCACAAACTAAGTGGCATAGGAGGGAAAGCTGGTATTTAAATTTCTTTTGTCTAATTGGGTCATTTCTCTGTGAAGAAGTTTTCTGACTGCCCTGAGGTTATTTTAACATGATGCAATGTATTCTGTAATGCAAGCCTCTTTCCTGTCTGATGTGACATTTTTAGAAACAGAACTGTAGAGGAGTATCTTTGAAAAATGCTAAGACGCTATTTGCAGTTTTTGTGACCTTCTTTTACTAGTTCAAGCTCTGATACATATTTTATGTCAGCATTTCCCAGACTTGCCTACTTTGGACTTTTTCCTGCCTTCCAACCTTGAAGCACAGTTTCCAGCTGCAAGTTGCAGTGCTTTCCTTGAGTTATTATATGGCTTGTAACCCTGTTTCTGAGTGTTGGGATCCCCTGTGAGGTTCTGGACCCACATTCAGACCTGATGCTTTGTGCAGTTGTGTTGAAAGCCTTACTGGCCTTGCTTTAAGCTGGCCTTCACAAAAAGTGACAAATGTGAGATTTATCCAGCATAAGAAGTTCCAGGTGTGCAAGAACTTCCTACTAGGAAGATAGAGAACCTCTAAGGAAAAGTTCTCATGGAGACTATGTAATGGTGTCAGACTCCTGTAGAAAAAGCCCATAAGAGAGCAACGTGTGGGAGTTTTGAGATGAAGGCCTCATCTGAAGCAGGATAAATTAACTATGGTCCGTCAGTCAGAAGCTAGTGAGGCTGTAGAAGTTAATGCTTCAAAGATTATATAAAGGAAGTTTTCAGAAGGGTTGGCAAGGGCCCATTTGTAGTGGAAAATGTGTTTAATATGAAAAGCAAGCAGGCGCAAACTTAGACCACGCAAGTGTAGTAGTATTCAGGTTATGTAGGTGGAATGTATTGTTATATTGAATCTGTCTTACTCTAATTACGCACTTTGTTTTAAGAAATAAGCTAGCTTTTGGCTGAAATCTGAGGCAAGCTGCTAAATACAGAAAGTAAAGTTTCTCCTATCATCTCTTTTTAGGTTGGAAGAGGCTTGGAGTGGTGAAGGCTAGTTAGTTTCACAGCGGGGCAGGATGTGACTGGAAACATTTCCTTGTGTGCAGTGATGCACTGATCTGAGGAGGAAGTGTTTGAAATGCGGATAAATGGTTGTGTGTATATTTAGCCAAAAACTCCTGACCAAGGGAAGCAGGGTCTGGAAGGAATGCCAGGATTTTGGCGCAGCAGTGGTGGTGGAGGAGCCAGCTACCTGGAACAGGCAACACCCAACCTTCTGTCCAGGCTGGATCCTGACAACATGGTCTGACTTCAAAAAAAATCTCTCTTATATGCCTGGTGTCTTTTCAATATCAATACAAATTAAAATTTTAAATAGTACGTTTTTTCACATATATTTCAGTGAAGACTGTCAAAGCCTTTGCAAGTACAGCATTTTAACTGACCCGTGAAATCTGTGAGGTCTATACCAATACACATGTATTAGAGATAAAGTTACTGAGGAACATAACATTGTGATCAGTTTTTGAAGGAAATGAGTGTTGCAATTGCTGGAGGAATTAAAAATCTAAATTCAGTTTTGTTAGTTCAGATATATAATTAGGGCTTCTCAAGACAAAGAAGTTGAAAAGGTAGCCTGTGAACTAAAAACTCTTAAAAAATATAATGTTCTATTTACTATATATGAAATATATTTTAAAAAAAATCTTTCTGACTTGTGGATTGTTTATTTGTGGGGAAAAAAGCTAACTAACTTTTTAGAAAATGCAGTGTTTTCTGGAATGAGTGGTTCATCATTTATATAACTTTTTTGAGAAATGTATTCCACTTAACTGCATTGAAAGAAATCTAAGCATTTGGCAGTGTAATGGTAAAATCTAAAGTGCATTTCTCTTCAAAATGCAGCTGAATGAAATCTTCCCCCTTGATATTTCTGATGTGATAGCTATATTGACTATTTCTGTGTTAATAATTTTGACAGATTAACTTTTTGATGGGAATTTTCCATGGAACAGATCTGTTTGTAAACATGTACTTAATAAATTAGAAATTGACTAACAGGCAGTGATGACTAAATGGTAATGTAAGAAATAATAACATGACAAGAATTCATGTTTCTTAAGAGTGATTTGAGTTTATGGTCTGTGTGCATTTATTCCTGTTAGCAGCAAACCAGCCAAGGAACAAATTATTCACCTCCCAGTATCTTTTTGCTGGTTTCCGGAATAAGTAATGTAAAGTGAAGAACTGCACACTTTCGTTTTCTAAAAGCAACTATGCCCTCACATAGAAAAAGATCTCATTTAATGTAATTGATATCTCCCAAAATGAAACAAAAGAAAAAAACAAGAAATTGCATCCATCAGTGCTTCTGCTAGTTATTGTATTGGGTCTTTAGTCATTTGTTGTCTTTCACGTATCATTTTACTCCTACATAGACAATTTCTCATCTTAAAGCATTAAAAACATACCTGAATACAATATTTGACATTAAAATTCATGTAAGGATAACAAACGTAGCAAGTGAAACCAGGGCTCAAAAAAAGGGTAGGGAATGATAAGATACTACACTGCACTGCATAAAACAAAGAGGTTTGGGGTTTTTTTAAATAAAGAGCATATTGCAGACAAGGCTTTTTTCCTGTGAAAACCTATAGAGGGATTAGCAGAAGAGGTAGTGCCGTTTGGGCAATGTGTGTGCCGATTTCTCAGTGCTTGAGTTTATTCCTTTTTCCTCCTTGCTATGTCTTCCCAGTTGATTAGTAATAAATCACTTTTAAGCCAGCGCACAGGGGACTATGGCACAGAAGAAAATGCAAGGATGGCAGGCATATTTACTGGCTTAGCACACCAGCATTTTGGGCATAATGCCATTAGTCATGAATTTGGAGTTTAGTTCAAAGAGATGCTTGTCAATCCATTTCCAGAAGGATGTGTTATTCATTTCCATAACGATACTGGTGGTGACTGCATGCTTGGTAGTAGCTATGAAGAAACTGGAACTTCCTCTTTGTTCATGTTTTGACATGGGATACATGATTTATACAAACTAAATTCTATGGTATTAAAATTAATGAATAATTGTACTTTGTTTTCTGGCTGGAAGAAAGTTGAAAGCACACTTTTCAAAATGCTCAGCTTTGCCAGGCTTTATTGGGTACCTTGCAGAGGGAAACGTGTCCTGATTTGCTAGGTGGATCAGCCTCATCCAAATGGACTTCCTGGGACCACAGCTGGTCAGCATAGACAGAGGAAACAAGGATGTTGAGATGGAACATGCCCTGACACATCTGTCCACCATCCTTAGAGCTCTCCTGTTTAAAAAGGGCTGTGTCAGTGAATTGTCATTGAATGATGACTCTGGAGAAGCCTTAAAGGGTGACAGTTCTATGGCTGGCTGTATTTAATGCTTCTTATCACTCTGGCATTGAAATGGAAATCATATCCAAATCCCAAACATTTTATAGTGTTAACAACAGCAACATTGAAATGAGTGTTATCTTCAGCCTTGACCTGGAGGAGGAATAGCTGTCGCTTTCACAAGTGAGTGTATCAGCATGCAGATAACTGCTGTGGTTTGTCCCTTCATCTGTGCAAGTGCTTTTCTCTCCTCAGAAAAATGAGATTTTTGCACATTTCAGAAAGCAAATGCTGGGTTGGTCAGCATTCCTGTAAGGCCATACTCCAGGGTTTCCTATTTTGGTTGAGATTAGTGGAAACATGGTTGTTAAAAGAGTCAAGCTATGGTTGAATTTGAGAAAGCCTTTAAATACGTTGACCAAGGTCCTAGGGTGGGCCCTGGAGGGAAGAGGTGTCTAACAGGATTTTGGAAATATATTTAAAATTCATGTCTTAGCCAAAATCTGAAAACCTACAATATTAATTTCCTCCTGTCACCCCAGGAGAAAATGTTTTAGCTCCTCTTCAGCCCTCCTTCCCAGCGTATGGTGCTCTGATCATACTGCAGAAAAGTGATAAATCTCCCTTTTAAAGAGCTATTATAGTCAATGGCAGGAAGTATTGATGCCATCAGAAAGCATTACGGACATAGACTTTCAGGAAAAAAACCACAGATTTCTGAGAGGAAAGATTCCTTACCAAGGGAGAGGAAGGAGTGGTTATATACTAAACAGATTGTTCTGTTAAATAACATTTTAACAGGTCTGATTCCACAGCATCTCAGTGGCCATAATATTCGTCTGAGGTTTAGTGTAACAGTGTTATTATAATTAAAAAAACCTCTTGCTAAATTAAATAAACTTTGTAATGCTTTTTCAAATGTGTAAAATTGACCCTGTCAAAATTGAACTCTTTAAAAATAAAACTCTATGTGTCTGAAGTCTTTTCCAAAGTGATTGGAAATCAGATAAAAATCTGTCTTTTTAATCCTTGTATTTAGCACTTCGTCTCTTAGTTTATTTGTTTTGACATCAACATTTTACTACTGCTGAGCCCACAAACACTAGTAACTTCCCTGACAAAATTAATTTCTTCTATTAGTGACTTTTTCCCACCGTAGAAGCACATAATCAAAAAATGATTATACCAAATTGAGCTTGAATCTAAAGAATTCCCAATACAGAGAATGGAAATCAAGTGCAGCTAGATCAATGTGATTCCTGTTTATACTTATACAAGTAACAGGAACTAGGCTATGCTAATAAGCAAGTCAGCCTTTGAAGTACAAAGTATATGCAAATGTTAGCCAAAATCTGGAGTTTGGAATGTAATTAAGTGAGCAGAAGAAACACTGAGGATGCAGAAAAGTTGCGGGAGTATGGCCCAGTTTCAAGTGGAATTTACTGACTTTTTGGAAGTCTTGTCTTTGTGTCCCAAATAATTCTGATCTTTATGATTGTAATTTCAGTTGATAAGCAATATTGTAGGCTATTGCAGTTCATGGATAGGTGTTTAGCATTGTTGTGTTCATACATTCTTTCTACTGTTTACGTAAACAAGGGACCTTTGCATTTACCTTTGCATTACTTAGATTTTAACAAGGACAGCACTTCTAGGAGTGCTCCGACTTAGACAGTTTTGCTACTTAATTTCTCTTATCTTATTTCCAGCAGCAGTATTGAGCCAGTATGCTCACCAGCTTTAACAGGAATTTAAAGGGAAAGGCTGGTACAAACCTAGAGGTACATAAAAATGGAAAGATGAACACATAGGGTTTGAATGTTAGGAGAACAAAAAAATGTACGTGTGAATTGGTATATCTACTTGTAGAAGAAAAAGCCAATAGACAAGAGTGTAGAAAAAAAGGAAAAATAGCAGGGCAAGAAAGGAAATTGAGTAGTAGCTGAAAGGAATAAATTAAATTAAATACGAAACCTATCATTTTGGTGTTAGGGAGCTGGTATGTACTTTCAAAGCATCCCAAGCCCATGCTGTCTTTTTATGTTTGTTTGAGGACTTTCTACATTTTAGCTGTCCTTCAAAATTAGTAAGTGCTTTTGCTGGAAGTTTTATTGCTTCCTCGTGCACAATTTTGAATTTTTAGGGAACACACTGTAGTTCCAGAGTGGCCCTGCTCTCATAAATAACGGATGTTAATGACTGAAGTTAAGTACTGTGTGATGTGGGATAGAGTTCACTGTTCACTGTCCGGAAGGTGAAAGAAGTTATTCTGGAAAAACAATGTTTGTAATATGCAAACCCACGGACAGTTCTTGCGCTGTCAGACTGTATACAAATAAAATCCAAGGATGGGGTTTGAAGTAGCACTATAAGAGGGTAGCACATTGAATCAGAATAGGTGCTTGGATGCTGATATATCACTTTAGATGTCTTTATTGCATTGACCCATATACCACTGTTAAAGTTTTGTGGTAATTTTGAAGGTAGCACCTGACTACAGTGGAGGGAATGGCTAAGGAGCTATGCCTTTGGTGCGTTAGTCATCTTTGGTTTGCAAGACTGTTGATGACAAAATACTGGTGGTTTGGTTTTACACTGTAAGTTTCTTATAGCACAGATGGAACTAACAAAAGCAAACAAACAAAAAAAAGAAAATAACACTTCATCCAAGAAGAAAAAGCTACATAGAATACCTTGGCACTTCCCAGGATGTTTGCTCTTCTGCATCTTGTTTTCTTGATTAAAAAAGTAAAGCTTTCAAAACAAATTTGAAACATGGGTGGGGATGTGTGTCCCATGTGTATATCTCCTGCTTCTTTGGTAGGAGACTATGTAGTAGTCATAATAGTATCTATAGTAGTAATTGTACAATGAGAATTACAGATTAAATTCTAAAGGGAGAATCCTCCATAATGAAAAGAATCTTCAGAAACATATCAGTTAACTGAAATCTAATTATCAGATTAAAATCTTTTTTACTTCTGTAGGAGTCAAATGTTCCAAATTAATACGTTTTAGAAAGACTTCAGCAAGTATAGCAATCATACAACTAGAAGTCTCAGGTAGTAGAAAAACATAAATTTTTAATAGCATTGACAGCAACTTACAAAATATTTAAAACCAAGATTAATATATTGCTTTTGGTATTTGTTATTAAAACTCTGCTTGGAATTCTGCGTAGTACAACACTTCTTAGCATTTCCTATTTCTCATTCTTGCTTAGCACGGGGTCACAGAAGGAGCTGGTGAATCCCGCCAGGAAATGGTTGTGTGAAGCCCGCCAGGAAATGGTTGTGTGCAGCCCCGCATGCTTTCACACCCCTTATAAACTTTGTTGCATCCTGTTTTTTAAACAGGTAATGATTAAGTGTCTCACAGAAAAACAGAACTTGGAAGGTGTGGTATTTTAGCTTTGCTTAAAGTTATTGTAACATGCACATCTCTTTTCAGGGTCTGGCAAAGGTTTTGACTAGCCATGTCTTTTATAGTCTGATATTTTATTGCCGTACTGCCCATAATATTCGGGCTGGGACTGGGAACTTCGTGAGATAATGGCTGCACAAACAACCCTTTACCACTTCAGAAAGCCTTACTCATTCTTTGTCTACATCCTGTGTAGAATACTTTTGTTGGCAGAAATGAACGTCAAGAGTTCAGAACATTAAAAGGCCGTGTTCAAAGGTTAAATTTTTTGTGTTGGTTCTTGCATTCATTTGCCCTCTGATCAGCAGAACCACCTGGTTGTGAGCTGTACAGTATGGCTTCAGTCAGTCATAGTTCTACTGAGAAAAGAGATTATTTATCAAAGGCTTCAGGTTTTTCAAGAAGGTGACTGAAAGTAAAGTATATGTTGAAATTTCTGTTCATGTACACAAGCTGTGTGTCATTCCCCAATGGAAAACATGCTTTCTGTGTGTTCAGATGCTATTTAGAAATGGCTTCTGTGTTGGCTGTACTGCAGGACTGACTGTGGATGGCAGCAGGAGGTTTGGGAGGGCAGGGAGCACGCAACAGAACCATTCTGTACAGATCTTATTGCAAACAAAGTATGTAAAATATTGAATTGGATCTCCACTGAGAGAACTAGTGCTGAAGGTCTGTGGAAAGCTCCAGTCATCATTGGCGTCCTCAGAACTAGAATGAGGTTGGAGATCTGCTGGCTTAGGGAAGCTGTCTAGTATACAGGGATGTTATTTAGGTTTTGGCTTTATCATTTTTCAGCAAATCTAGTCTTGGAAAAATGTTAGTTGGGCTTGATATAATTAGATAACTTCATGTATAAAAAACCCACAGTGACTTCTGAGAACGTTTATCCAATAGTAAGTGTAAATGCTTTTAGAGGACCAAAGGCCAAGATAAGTTGTCCAGCCAGAGGTTGTTAGAGCATTGGAGACCCCAGGGCACTCCAGAAATCTTTATGCTGAAGCAGCAATTCCTTGTATGGTCGTGGTAGACCTACAGTTGTTGAATGCATCAGCAATAGAAATGGCAGATGGTGGGATGTGAAGATCAATTTTTAACTTGCTTTGTAAAGGAGATGATAGAGACATTGTGACTGTGTAGCACTGCATGAACACTGCTTGGACAGGGGAAGAAACAGAAGTGCCTCCAGCTTTCTGAACTGAAGTGATGGGGTAGTGGCTGACACTGGGAAATAGCAAAAGGTATAGAGCAGAGAGTTTAAGAGACAAGGTTTTACACTTCAAAACAGAAAGGTCCTTTCTGAAGATTAATTTTCTTTTAGAACCTGTTAGAACTGGATGTGTTAAAGACTTTGACTTTCTTTTAATGTAATAAGACCTGAATGTCTTATACAATAACACACATTTGCATCCTGTGGAAAGCGATTTTTATGTTACATGTATTTATTCCTTAAGTTCAGACAAATGCCTTAAGGAATGAGACTGGTATAATCAACTTCAATATTAATAAAATTTTCAGCAGGGAGGGGCTGCTAATGCAAGCTTAAAATGACAATTTAGAACTTTTAAGTAAAAATTCAGAATTCATGACATATGTCATACTGTATGTGTTGCTAGAAACATACTTTACTGTATGCTGCTGTACTTATATATTGGGCGGAAAGAAATCAGTGTTTGCCCGTCTCTGGACAGATGCCTCAGCACCACTCCCAGCTTGATCAAGCATTCCAGATTCAGTAACCCAACTCAGAACAGTTTGGCCAAACCTCATCCTGTGTTCAGGGATGATTTACTCATGATCTTGCGTACTGTTTTGGGGGATGTGAAGCCAAAACAGTGTAGCTACCATAGGTCTCTTGGACAAGGTTCCAAGACCATGACAAATCCCGAGCTGCTATTAAGTTGTTTCTTTTTGTTGGACATGAGAAGTGGAAATAAATGCCTCATTCTTGGTTTGAAATTTAAAATCTGAGTAATCTTTGTTATAATAATTTACCAAAACTGAGTCACACAAATTCTGGTTTACTCCTTCATCTGGTCTTACTGCAGGAGTGAAGTTTTTGTTTCCCACCCTACCTGCAATGCAGTCAAGACAGCACTTTTTATAATAGATTGACTTATACTTCCATGTCCCTGTGCAGCTCTCATTTACATTTAAGTCTATAATTTGTTCTCTAATGTCTATTGTAAGGAAGCAAGACTCAACTATATGACTTTGAGAGATCAAAAGTGTAAAGTATTGTGAAGTAACCAACCCAGAGCTATTAATTGCATTTTATTAAACCATGCTTCCTGTGTTTTTTGTTTATGCTACACATGAGGATTTTCAATAGGAAGCTTGATTCTGAAAGCAGTGGAGTGTCTTAGTTTAGATGAAAACTAAGATATGTTATCAGATATTAAAAGATCTTTAATCAGAGTTTAGATGAAAAATCCGAAACTACAACATGGAGTATATCAACAATGAAATAATTGTTCTAAGAGACACTGTAAAGGCTGATAGTCAAAATTTTACCTACATGTTTTTAGTTTACTTAATGGGCTTGATGCTAGTCTAGACCTGCCTCTAAATCTTCTAGCTTCAAAGCTTCTTAGGTACAAGAGGAGCCTCCCTCTGCCCTTTTCTTCCTCCGGCAGTTTGGTTGTTTGAAGCTGTTCTTTGTTTTTGGTGTGTAACATCATAATGTTAGCCTGCATGTAGCATAGCCATTCAAGTTCTTTCAGCTGTGTGTAATAATCACATTTATGAGAACGTTGTTAGGGTTTTAGACAAAATGTTCATTAATAGTGTAAGAGAATGTTGTTATCATCTTACTTGTGAATTTCAAATCACTTTTCTTCAAGAGATTTGAATGCTGGAGTGTCCCCAGTAATTCCAAATGCGTGAAATACAAGGTTGAAAGGAATCAAAGCCAAATACAGAATATATTTTGAAAGCTGTAATTGAGTATACTTTGATAGTGTGGGGCATCCAAGGTGAGGTAGTTGGCAAGCCTGCAGTGATTCTGTTGCATGAGTATTTCAGATCACTGAGTAACCGAACTTTTAGGGACATCAGTCTGCAACATAGAAATTCAGTGCTAAGCACTCCATGTATATGGAGATTTTCCTTTGACAAAAAGTGGATGAAAATTTGAGACAAAGCAGTGACTTCAATAAGTGGCAATTAATATGTCTTAATTCTAGGTGAGAAGCTTGGTACTCTGAGAGCAAGTTGGTTGGAAGTTTCTAAAGCTGAAAATCCCAAACTCAGAAGCTGTTCTTTAGAAAACATGACAAAAGTGCTAGCTAACTTCAAGTTTACAGTGATAAGCCCTTAGTATTTGAGAAGTGTGAACAGTTAACATTATGCTGATAGGAAGACAGACCTTGAAGAAAAGAAGACCTCATTTTTAATACTTGATACCTAAACACAGGTATTTACATGTATCTTGCTAATTAAACACTCGTTCCTTTTAATATAGGCTTTTTTTTGGTGAAAGATTTGCATGCCACTTTTCCTTTTATTGGGTTCCAAGTTTTAATTAGTTCTTAAATGTCTTCAAGTACCTAATTCAGATAGACTGTTCTTGTCATAGGATGTTGACTTTGTATCTAAGTGTGATAAGAGTGACTTGCTTAGGTGTAGGCTAAAGAGTATATAGAGGACCATTTTAATTTATATGTATTTATGATAGCTTCATTCCCCAAACAAAAATAAATGAATAATGAGAAAGGAACCTGGCAGTTTCTAACTATGAGTAACATGGCTGGCAGGTTAACTGCAGGCTTAGGCATGAATACACAAAGGCGGAGATGATTCACAATTGCAGGAATAAAAGGACAATGAATGAAGTGTTTGGGTAGGTGTAGAGTTATGCTAGTGAGGCCTGGCACCAGAAAGGATGAAGATAATACTTCCTCAATTGAGCAATCATTATCATCAAGAGCAAGTTGTTCCATGATCCATGAAACCTATGGGTTTGTAATGTACCCACTGCTCTTCATGGCTTCCACCTCCTCACCGTGTGCTACACCATGATAGCTATAGCTCCCATGGTCTTCAAGTACTCCCTTGCTTCAAAGCAATCTCCTGTGCTTTCCCCCCAATAGTATTTCCTCCTCCCCTCCTGATCCCTTAACTGCCAGCTGGGCAGGAAGGCAGTATGCGTTGCTCTTAAATTTAACAAAACAAACTCTTACATCCCTGCTGTGGCCTTTCTCACATTGCTAAGTCACACATTTTACCTTCATTCTTCAGAATGCGGCTGGTAAAAGGCAACGGATGACCTTAAGACACCATTTAGTTGGGAAAATTGCTTGAGTTGTTCAAAATCTGCATTCAGACTGACATTTTGCAGCTTGAAACTGTATTTTATACCTACTGGAGTGTAGGATCTCACAAGTGTTTAAACATGTGTACTCCTTAAGATGCAGAAAGACCTTTGACTGGCTCCTGATAAACTCTTAGCAATGTAGGAGGGAAGTGGAGAATTGTGCTTTCTATCAGTCATATATTTATTGATGGAGATTTAAGTTTTACCATGTCTTTTGTGACTTGCTTCACTACAGAATGGATTAGGAATGCTCTTTTAACATAGGGGTGTTGGATAATGGGAGTGGTGCAATCCTGTGGTTTTGTGACAGTAAGGATTTGCAAAGTGCTTGTTTACAAGGTGACAGGATACTAAGACAATCTGAACAGTCTTCCTGGAAAACGTACTTTGAGCTGCAGTAGCACTTTACAGAAAATCTATCATGAAAGATAAGGCACTGGCAGTATTTGCTGTTTCAGTGTGCTACAGTCGCGTTTCTCTTTCTCCCTGGTTTTGTTTTATGCTCTGTGACAGTTGAGTCACTTGGTGAGTGTCAATGAGCTCTGCTTTTTTTTTTTGTGTGTGGCTTTTCAAATAGCCTGAGCGATGAAAAGGGCTGGAAGGAAATGGGACATTTGCCTTAGTTTTGCTTCTTTGCTGATTTCCTGCAGATTTTATAATGTAGTTTCAATACGAAACAGATTATAGTATGGTGATCCAAATGGGTTTGAAAAGAAATGTGACATTTACCACACACTACTTGCTTGTTAGGAATAAAGATTGAACTGGACTTACGGCTGCTGGGAGTTATAGAGGAATAAAACTTTGGTCAATAATCTTGAAGTATGCAAAATTACTGCTGACGTCTTTAGTGGATGTCCATAATGAGGAACACAAGGCAGGTGCACGGAATAGAATGCTCATCTGGACATGCTAAGCCAATCCAAAAAAACCCTGAAGTAGTATCTGCTTTAAAGGGTGATCTCTGATTGACTGTGTCAGAATGGGATTTTACAGTGTCCCAGCGTGCAGTGACTGATATTTTTTGGAAGGGTGATAATGAAAACGCAACTCGAGAGAGGCTGTAACAAAATAAGCTCATAAACTCTGAAAATAGTAGAGCAGTAACCATCAGGAGCAGACTGATGCCTTTTCACTAGTGAAACTGATACTAGAGTGTGGAGTCAGTCCTCCTCATCTCCTTTGAAAAAGAAGTTGTAAAAGGTAACAACACACGAGATGGACACCAGCGTGATATGGGACCTGGGTAATACATCTCCCACAATAAACATAAAGAACTCAGCAGGTTCATTTTTTCAAAAAGGAGTTTGATGGACAGCTTGAATGCAGTGTACAGATTCCTCCATGGGCAGAAGACAGGGAGTGCTAAAGGCTTTTTTTAATTTAGTGGAAAATGAGTAGTAGTCAGAAACCAGATAAAAGTCAAAGCAGAAATAAGATACTCATTTTAACGTGAGAAAGGATGAATGAGCATTGCAGATGGTACCTTCTCTATTTCTTGATTTCTTCCAGTCAACACTGAATGCTTTCCAAAAAGGTGTGTTTTCATCAAACATGAATAAAAATAAGGATATGAAATATAGGACGTTATACAGTCTTAGGCCTAGCATACTGTGAAACTTAATAAATGCCCAGAGGACTTTAGCTGAAGACACTAATCCACAAGGAGGGTCTATGTAAAGTGCCTGCTCTACATGCTGACGTATTTCAGTGCTGAAGTACTTCAGTGGTTAAGCTCATGGTGAGAATTAGTCACAAACATATTTCAGTGTAACAATTTCTGTTTGTCTTTTAAACCTCTTATCATCTCCCAACACTTTTATTTGTAGAGCAGCATTACTAATTAGTATACATGTGGTACTGAAAACACTGGTGGGCAAACAGTGCTGAAGGATCAAGAGAGGAAGAGTATAATACTGTTTTATTTGCAATTTACAATAATTACTTCTCTTAAATTGAATGAAGGGTAGTGTCCTTGTGGATGCAGAGCAAAGTGTGTGATGCCTTTTTTCTAAGTTGCTTCCTTTAAGAGAGTCTCAGGACTGGAGAAGGGCAAGCAGGAGGGAGATTGGATTTTTAAAAGCATTAGACAAAAACATTTCAAAAGGTACATTAGGGTTAGACAAGAACAAAATAAATACTGATGATTGTTAGAGCAACTGCAAGAACTTTTTAAAATGTTGCTGTTTATTCCGAATTAATTTTCTTCTGAAGAAGGGAAAGATTTTAGGGATTTTCAGGGAAAGATTATAGGACTTCGGGGTATAAATTGGTAAAAGTTACTGTACTGTTTATAGGAGCAAGAAAGCCTCTTGGCAGCAGAGCAATGGTCAGAGTGATTTTTAAAATATAGTTTAACTTTTTGTTATTGGTAGGGGGTTTTTTGCTTAGTGGTATGGCCTTTTCCTTTCTTTAAAAGGAGCTGCAAGGAAAGGTCAATTGAAGGACTACAGCTGATGCCTGATGGGAGGGGGAAATAGCTTGGCATACAAAATAGCTTCTTACTGGGACCCTCCCCAGAAGAGACTGAATGCTGTAATTAAAAGCAGTGCTATATTTTTGAAGGCAGCTTCAGTTCTAGTAGGTACTAAGTATCCTCAGTTTTAATCCTACTCAAACCCAAACATGATAAGTCACGCAAGCGATTCACAGTCTTGCATGTTCTGAACCCTGAACCTTGTCAGTCTTTTAATGAAATCTTCTCTGATTCTTGACCTCAACCCCTTGCACACCGGTCTGCAGAAAAAGGACTCAAAGGATGTTTTATTAGAAAGGACATAGCAAGAAACATTAGATGGGTCTGAAAGAAGAGAGCTGTCAGTAGTACATGCAATTTGATTCAAGGTCCTAGAATCATAAGATTGGAAGAGACCTCTCAGATCATCGAGTCTAACTATAGCTGTCGCCCCACTAAACCATGTCCCTAAGGAACTCATCTACCCGTTTTTTAAACACCTCCAGGAATGGCGACTCCACCACCTCCCTGGGCAGCCTGTTCCAATCCCTGACCACTCTTTCAGTAAAGAAATTCTTTCTAATGTCCAGTCTAAACCTCCTCTGGCACAACTTGCAGCCATTTCCTCTCGTCCTATCGCTTGTCACTTGTGAGAAGAAACCAGCACCCCCCCCCCGTCACAACCTCCTTTCAGGCAGTTGTAGACAGTGATGAGGTCTCCCTCAGCCTCCTCTTCTCTAAGCTAAACCGCCCTAATTCCCTCAGTCTCTCCTCACAGGACTTGTTCTCCAGCCCCCTCACCAGCCTCATTGCCCTTCTCTGGATGCACTCCAGCCCCTCAATGTCCTTCTTGTAGTGAGGGGCCCAAAACTGAACCCAGCACTCGAGGTGCAGGTACAGTGCTCTCTTATTTGATTTTCTGTATTTCTTTCTTGCTCCAGATGTTGTACTGTGTTAAGTGCCAAGTGAAACAGCACATCATTGTTCTTATTTTTGCCATCCTAACCATTAAAAGCAAAGTTTGGGTCAGGCATGAATAATCTTCTGCTTCCTCTGCTATCATTAGTGGGGCTTTGAGCGCTGGGTGGCTTTTCAGGAGACTTAAGTATTTCCTTTTGTTTTCCTCCCTGGTGGGGTGGAATAATATACAGGATGGTAAATTTTATTTCTCTGAAGCATTCCACTTGGAAAATAAAATTAAACCCATGCCACAAATCCATCCCAAATTATCCAGTCTGGGGAAAGACCTCTGATAATGGTCTTAGGGGATCTAATGGGTTGTGCAGCAGTTCCCATTTGCTAGAGCTGTCATTATGAGAGTAGGCTGACCTTCTGCAGACCTGGGAATGGAGACGAGAACATCTTCAGTAAATGGGTATCACATGAGAGGAAAGAGTAAAACTTTGTTATTGCCACTGTTAAGTTAATTTAAAGTAAAAGACATGTTCTGGTGTGAAAATCAGTGTTGCTAATTGTCATTTAGTCTAAACCTTTTTAATTTTCTTTGTTGAAGGATGCGCCTGCTGAAAAATGAGCAAATGTTCCTCATGAAGGGAACTTCTTAAACTCAGGATTTAGAAACTAAAACAGTGATTTCCTGTCTCTCTGTCAAAAGAAATAATTTTAATTATTTACAATTCTGATACCATTTCCTACCTTTGTTTTAAAAATGGTCAAAAGAATTCTTGGTTGAAATAACTACAGATGCAGATACATTTTGAACAGAGCTACGCAACAGCCAACATCTAATTTATAAAGCACAGATAGTGGGGCTGAATTGCAGGAGGGTTTGGGGGGGGTCCTTTCATTAGGTGCTCAGCAATTTAAGGTTAAATTCCTTTTGCAGGTAAAGGTGGTACAGTACTTCATCGTGTTTTGTAGACCTCCTGATGTTGTTAATAGGAACTTTGACTATGTAGCAACAGCAAAATATGTAGCAAAATTTTAAATAGTGGTTTGGAAGTTTATTTTCCTGTGGTGATTTCACATAACTTAAAACTCTCAAGGGGCAAATTTTTTACTCACCTGAAGTCAGTTGGATGTGTGTGTATTCATCTAGGGATTGAAATTTATTCCGTGAGATCTTTTCTTTTTCAGCATTCTCTTAATTCATGTTGGCAATAGTATTTCAGTTTTAGACGTTTTAAGTATAACCTTGCTCTGAACTATATGAAGTCATGCGTATGCATATGTATGTTTTATATATGTTGTGCCTCTCCTTTGTGCATGGACATGTTCAGGACCTCTTCATAAGATGAGAAATTCTTGACTTCAGAATAACTGCCCGTCTAAAAGTCTGACAAAATTAGTTAAGCAATACTTTTGTCTAGTATTTCTCCTCTTTCAGCACACAGTTGTGTAGCAGATTCTGTGCTGTAGAGGTGGAGACAAAAATTCTCTCAAAAGCTACCCTATGATGGACCACTTGTCATACTGTTTTGAAATGGATTCTTCCCTGGGATAGGAGTGGAGACATGTAGATGCCTTGGTGGGAGGGGAAGTGAGCAGAAGAGAGGATTTGTTCCATTCTTCTTACACAGGACACCAGCACACCTGGAAGCATCTCTCTAGGCTAATAATCAAAGTAGCCTAAATGACAAGCTGAGGATAGATGCACAACTTCTAGATGGCTAAGTTGAGAAAAGTCCCTAGAAACATTTCATTATGTTCCCTCTGCCCAGGCTTAGTCTTTGGACAGTCTGAGGCCTGGAGGAGGCACCAAACCAGTTTGTCTCAGCAGCTTTCCAATAACCAGTGGGTTTGTGTCCAGATGCCCCAATGAAGAGGTACAGCCTAAGTGTTGTAGATATTGGATCAGATTAATATAATCTGTTCTAAATAAGTATAAATTACTTGCCAGTCTGACCCATCATTCCTTTGGCACATTCAAGCAGAACATAATGCTGATTTTATCTTCATTGGAAAGAACACACTGAATACTGCATCCCATAGGGTCCCTGAACTTATTCCTTGTGGCATTTTACAGGCTTTCTGCCAATTGTCTCTGCGAATGCTACATGATCAGCAACTATGAGATAAAGTTTAGGCTGTCTTACCTCTTCATACACCATCACGACACCATTTTATTAGCTTTGCACTCTGTATATCTGTATGGATTGGATCTTGACTAATCAGCTAATTGGATCTTGTTAATCAGCTTCTAAACTGCTTTTATTGGAGACTTTTGGCTGTGATGTAAGACTGTGTTGAGCATGGTTGACCTTTCTGCTTGGATACAGTGTGATAAATTTTGAACTCCAGACCTGATGAGTTTCACTGTTTGAGAAATATAATGTGTGTCAGTGCACTGAACCTGCCTGTTTGGTTGGAAATCAGAAAAAAAAGAGGTCAATACATGAAACATCTTGCAGTTGTTTGTAGAGCTACTGCCAGGAGTTGAGGAGGGTGTAGAGTTCTTGGGTGTGCTCAGGGAGCAATCCTGGCAGAAGCTCACAAGTGTGCAACTCCTCACATAGAAGCTATTGCCAACACTGAAACATGTTGCACCTCTTTTTCCAGCCCATCCTCAATTACTTATCATGTCTGTCTTACTGGATGTAACTGTTTTCTGATCTTCCCACAGATATGCTTGTTTAAGATGTTTCCTGACCTTGTTCCATCCAAAACAAGCTTGGTTACTTATGCAGCCTAAAAAACATGGCTTTGTTTAACCCTGCCTACTGTAACTTTGGGAACTGAGACGTCTGGCAGGAGGGCTGTGTGAAGAAGCTGGGCAATAATCTTTTCATTGAATCATAAAAATGTTGGTTGGAAGGGACCTTTGGAGGTCTTGAATCAAAGCCATTAGCAGCATGATATCTGGTGAACCGTTGCCTTGTCCAGCTTAGTCTCGAAAACCTTCAAGAATAGGTGTTGCACCATCCCTCTGCGCAGTCTGTTGCATTGCTGCACAGAATTTTGTTTAATCATGTTTGACCAAGCTGAACCATCCAAGCTGTAGTTTGTGATATTTGCCACTCGTTGCAGGATCTGCTACGACCGAGGAGCGATTGGGTCTGTCAGCACCCCAAGCTGCTCTCTAAGTGATTGTAGGCTGCTATTAGATTGCCTTTTGGTCTCCCTTTTACACCACTAACAAAGCCCAGCGCTCTCAACCTCTCATTATTTCTAATGTGACTTCTGCAGGTGTTTGTATTTTTCCTGAAGAAAGCATGCTGTTGGTTTGTATTCAGTTTGGAATGCACCGTGACCCCCAGGTCATTTCAGCAAGGCTGCTACCCAACCAGTCAGTTCCCATCCTTCAGTGATGCCTGAAGATAGCCTGCCTCAGATATCAAACTTCACACTTATTGTTGAACTTGATGAAGTTTCTGTTATCCCAATACTCAGTTTATCAACTCTATTCTGAACTCAATCTCTCGGGAAGAGATTAAGCAAAATGGTAATTTACTATTGTCCACAAAGTTGGACAATATCATCGGCCCACTGTTGCTATTGAGGTGCTCTGCTGATTACCAGCTGCAAAACAGTTGTAAAGCCGCTGATTACACCCTTCAGGACTAGCAGTCCAAGCAATTTTCAGCTGACCGAAGAGTCTGTTCTTCTAGGCCGTACTTCATCAGCACCCAAATGAGTATGGAGGGATCGCAGTGTCAAAAATCTTAATTTTACCTCTTTCTCCCCAGGCATATAGCAGGTCATTTTGTTAGAGAAAGCAGTTAGCTTGATCAAGCGTGGTCTGTCTGTGTTGACTGTTCTTTGTTACCTTCTTGTCCTTTATGTGTCTGGAAGTAGACTGAAAGGAATGTATTCCCTGCCCTGTCCAAGGACAGAAGCAAGGCTGACTGGCCTGTTGCTCTCTTCGTACTGTTTCTTGCCTTTCTTAAGATAAGCATAATATCAGCATTTTTCCAGCTACTGGGGACCTACCCAAATCGTGTGCATTTTTTCATGCATGATGGCCACACTATCACATCAGCCAACTCTTTTGGCACCCTTGGATGCGTCCCATCCAGCCCCAGGTATTTGAATAAATACATCTAGTTTTTCTGAGTCCTTAAGCAGTTAATTCTCCAAGTGCCTGTTGTTTTCCCAGACTTCAGAGGTACATGCAGAGGTCTGGAAACCAGCTTTTCCATGTTGCCTGTTAGTGGGTTGTCCACCCCATTCATCTCTGGACCCACATTTTTCCTGAACTTCCTTTTACTACTGGTGTTGCTTACAGAAGCCCTTCTTGTTTCCCTTTGCATAGCTGGCTCATTCAGCTGTAGCTGGCCCTTGGCCTTCCTGATGTTAACACCTACTGACCGAGCAGTGAGTTTATACTCCTTCTCTGTTGCCTTTTTAACTAGCAGAACTGCTTCTTGGCGAGGATGTGTATCTGCAGCTTGCATCTTCATTAAAACACAGGGAGGCTGGAAGTGCATAGACAGTGTTCCCGTTGTTCTCCCTCCAGGGCAGAGGAGTGCCTGCTAAAGATACCATCTTAATATTTACATCATTTTAGTCACCTGCTTTTGTACACATAGAGCAGGTCATGAGAAACTATTACTTTCCATATCCGTGATGGCTATTTGCAGTATGACGGATTTATCTCACCAGGCATTCTATGAAGAGTATGTATTATATTTGGATACTGGTGTAAGTGGCCATGTTGCTCAGAAGAATTGCTGTGGTTCAACACAGTACTTCTACAGCTATACTACAGTGTTACTGCTTTTGAATTCAGTGTGGTTTAAGTGTCGTAAAATTGAAATATAGGAAGTGAACCTATCTACAGTTTGCTTATTTTTTACTTCAGAGACCAAATAATGGCAGCTGGCCACATTCTGTATGCTAAAGTTAAGAGAAAGGTATTATGCATACATAATACCTTTCCTGTGTTTTTTCAGTGCATGCTATGGGCTTATTTATGACCAAAGCACTCCAGAGTGAGTGGGTGTCATGTGGCTCTGGTGGTGTCATGTGGGAAAGAACCTCCTTTGGAAAGGTTGTCCTGCTCTTAAAGTCTTCCCCTGAGCAGGTGTTGTTGGCCTTTGTTGGAAACAATGTGTTGGGTTAGATGGGCATTTGGTCTTCCCCGCTATTACCACTTTTGTGTTCTTAATTCTTTCTGTAGATTGATATTTTTAACTTTCTCTTACACATACTTAGTTCAACTGAATGTGTTTTGTAGTACATTTTATTAGTAACTAGAATTTGTCAATAGGATGGATAAATAAGTAATGTTGTGAAAGCCTTTTCAAGTAAAACTTTTGATGCATGTATTTGTTTCATAATGCATTAATGGCAGCACAAATATCCACTATATCATTAATTGTATTTCTTGTTCAAGCTGAAAAGGCTTATTCCTGGGCTAGTTTCTACTACCAGAGAACAGTTGACTTTGACCTTAATTCATTTTACTCAGTGAGACGTCAGTGTGCAAGGTCTGTTGCACAATTGTATTTCAGAATTATGTTTCTTTTAAGAAGACATCTCAAAGGTCATAAGAGACACTTCTCAAAAGATTTTCATTAACAGCTTGTTTGCAAGATGAAATCCCAAATCTGTAAATGAATAATGAATAGATCTGGAATTGGATATATAGCAATAATTTTTAGAAGAGGGTGAGGTAGAAATGTCCTTGTCCAGTTTGAGCAAAGAAAAAAAGAAGTACAGTACTTGAAATCAGGATACCTGAACTGAACAGCTGTTTGAGATTTTTCTGTCTGTCCCACCATGCTTGGATTTTTCTTTTTTTGTTTGTAGTTAATTTTTGTCTCCCTGCTTCAGTTACTTCCTGTAGTTATACGCTCCTTTGTGGAGTTAGGGAGTACTTTGTTATTCAGGAGGAACTACAGCAATCATCACTTTCTCATGTCATCTTGCATTGCATCAGCTTCCTTTTTCAGATTAAATGAATGGGTGTAGCTCTTTATGGAGTCTAGTGGTGCTGTTTGCTGGCTTGTTTTTGGTGGTTATTGCTCAATAGTAGCTTAAACATTTAAACATTGCAGTTAATTTATATTTATCCATGCAATGCAAGGCTTGGAGCTTAAGCACTGTTGAGATATGTGGGCATTTTTACTGTAGTGATATTTTAACATTATCCCTACAGTCATAATTGTAAAGATTTGCATTTTCAGTGGAGATGGATAAGGATTAAGAGCATAAGCAGGAGAGAGGTGTGTTGTAGAGATATAACTGAGAGCATAATTTGTCCCACCAGCATCCTATATTTGATAATGATGCCTTAGAAGAAGTAAAAGAGCTTGGGATTTTTGTTTGCAAGATTGACAATTAATTTATTTATTGGGGGGTTAAAGGAATATTTATGGAGTATGGGAGCTTCCATTTAACAAAAATACCTTATCTTTTCAGTCTGAAGCTGCAGTCACGTTTGAGTAGAACTGAAATTCTATTGAAATAGAAAAAGTGAGACTTTCTCTACTGCACTGTTGTATAATTTGCTCTGCTCTGGTTTAGTTCCCTGCTGGCATAAGGCTCTGCTACCTAAGTTAATACATTAATATTCATTGCGTTGATCAGTATTGCGCTGTTGGAGGCAATAAATTTTGGTTTAGTTTAAAATCAGAGATGATATTTTATACATTATGTTAGCATACAATTTTTATTAGCATATCAGACTGTGAAAGAGTGATGCATTGCCGTAAAAAGCCAAGTATTTCAATTATAATTGCTATTCCATTAAGTAGAAATGGTGGTTTCAGCTTAAAAAGAATGTAGAGAAATGTTTGGCTAATGAAAAGAGTGCTCAGAGTGATAATAACTGTTTGATGTAGTGAAGTTGCTGTCTGAAAATACCTCGGCAGTTAGAACTGAAGGCCTCAGAAGCAGGTGGTGAGATGGGACTAGTCCAGCCTTCAGAAGCACTTAGGGGATAAACCCGAAAGGCAGCAGTGCCTGCTGAGGCCCCATTGTGCTACTGAAAATAAAGAAATAAACAGCTGCCAGAATAAACATCCAGCAACAGGTTTGTCTGACCTGACCTGTTCTTTTTGTCCGGAACAAGTAATGTGAGAGAGCAGAAACCACATTAAAGTGCTCAGTTAGAGGGTAGCTGGCAGGTGCAGGTGTGATCCAGCAAATTCTTCTGCACCATGCTGCTGCTGCTGGGATTGCACTCTGCCAGCACGCTGCCAGCCTGCACAGGCGAGCGGCTCTGCTCGCAGGGGACACGGTGAGGGCAGGGAATCAAGACAGGGTGTTTTCTTATCCACTTTCCTTCTCCCCTGCTCAGCCTCCTACAATACTTTGGGCAGGTGTAGAACCATCACTTTTCAGCATGTGCCAACAGATGCAAGCCACTCAAGCTTCTTCTTGATTTCCTTCCACATCCACACCCTACAGCTTCCTAATTCCTCCAATGTGGCATCAGAGGAATTGCAGCTGAAATCAGAGTGAAGGGAGGGAATTCAGCTCCTGCTGCCTGCTACAGAGATCTCTGTTTGGAAACGTTGAAGGAAAGCTCCTGGGACTCATTTCAACTCACAATGCAACAGCAGTTTTCTTCCCTGTACTCCTCTTCAACAATGCGCTCAACAGCTACCATTGGTTTCTGTGCCCTGGGTGGAGCACTGCAACACTACAGGGCTTTTTTTTGTCACATTAGGAATATTAACTCCACTGAACTTTGCACTGAAGATTGTGTTTACTTCTGTCTCCCTCTTTCTCTACACTGCCCCTTCTTTGTGCCAGTGTAGAGAGCTGCTTGTTTTTAAAATCTGCTCTGTTGTTTGAGGTAGCAGATGTGTTTGTGGCTCATTTCACCTTGATGTCTGTCTAAAGGCCACATTTGAACTGGGTCCCTCCTGCTGCACAAGGCTCGGGGCAAGGTGGCTTCATCCCCAGTAAAGCTCAGTCAGGCTGGGAGAAAGATTGTGCTGGTTTTCTGTCTTATAGAGATAGGGAGTATTTGGAAGGGTTTCAGTACTGAAGTTTCAGTACTGTCCTTTAATTGCAAATCTATCCTTTGTCATTCCAAAATATTGTGGTGATCCCTCCTGATAAATCCCTGAGCTGTGTCACTGGTTTGTCTTTTCTCTAGCTGTGCCTGTGAAACTCTGAATAAAAAATTAGTTAACCCACATCACTTATTTTGGAAGTCAGTGCAAAGAGGGAAGAAGACTTGCGAATCATTCCATATACTCTTCTATGAAGAACTCACTGAAACTTGAAGTGATCGAAAGAGTTGTGGTGTGTGTGAGAGATGGAGTACATAGAGCACACTTGTAAAAATAAAGACTGAATCTTAGTAACTATATAAGGTAGGAATATCTACATCTATGTATCCTGCTAAATCTATGTGAGCACATTCATAAAAATGGACCTTGTTGAACTTTTTGGGCTGATTTAGGATATAGCCACTGGAAATCATTTATTTTAAAATCTGATTGTGTAGTGCTGGTGTTTGGTCAGGCCTGCTGTGTTTTACTTTTGTTATAAGTAAAGATACAGATATCAGTTCTGAAATAAGATTACCTTCTCAATATTTACGCTTGAAGGAATCACATTTAAACAGGGTTTAAATTAAAAAGAATGTTTGGTACTGCTTCTAGCCTGGGATTTTGGTAGATTTTTTGCTTAGCTTTTAAAGAATTTTTGAATAAAACTGTTTTTCATGATGTTAGACATTTATTTCAGTGACCAGTAGAATATCTGTTCATCCAGTACTTCTGTAGTTCTGTAGGTCATTCTAATCTTTACTACTTTAGTGATTCCTGTAAAATTTGCCATAGGAGAATACTTCTCTAGATCTGAACATGGGTGCAAAAACCAAGTGCCCTTTCAGTGGCAAGCGTTCTGCACTAAATTAGAGAGTGCCTGGCTCTGGCTAATCTTGTAGTCCATGAATAAAATTATTATAATTTATAAACTTAAGTTCTTGATACCTCAGTGTCAGTAGAGTACATTGCAGTCATTGGTATTGAGCTTGCTGAGAGGAGCGTGAGAACCATCTGCTGTTAACACCATGACCACTGGGATTTATGAGGTCCCAGTGCTTTATAATTCTGGACAGCTCTTTGGCTGACATAAATCACTCCCACCCTGCTGAAATCGATGGAGCAAGGGTGGGTTGTGTAAGTCAAAGTTTGACGTGCTCAGATATTGAAATTTTTACTGAGTTGAAATATCATGGGAATCTTACTCAATTGCAAGTTGCAATCGTTTTTTACCTCCTCAGTGATGTGCCTTTAGTACAGGTTATACTACTTTATTCCCACTTACATTCACTGTTTTTGATAAATTTAAATCTACTACATATTTTGCAGCAACTTTTAAGTGAGTAAACCATGTGAGTATTCACCAGCTATTGTACAGAAGACAATAAATATAGTGATTTAGATGCACAACAAGTGGTGCAGGAATGTGGTCCAACATTCTAGGATATGCAAAAAGTAGCATGCCCGGTAGGCTGACAGTTCTGTACATCAGAAGGAGCAGTCAGGGCACAGCTCTCAAATCCCAGTTGGAACTGGTGCAAAAAGGCACCTCTGCTGTGAAGAACATTGCAACTTAAAGTTGAATCTATTTTAAGAGAAGAGCTGCAAAGGCTCTTTTCAGAGATGGCTTCAGAACACTTTGGCATCTTATCAGTCATCCTCTTCATTGTTATAAAACCATTGGAGCTTTTTTAAGTGAGTGTTTTGAGATTGGCATTTGTGTAAGGGTCTCCTGCTAGATTAAAAGTGCCTGCAATGCATTTCTTGAGGAGTTGTGATTTGCAGCTAATGATCACAAAAGCACCACCTCAGGTTGATTTTTCGTTAGCGCTTTTGCACATGACCACTGGCTCACTAGATGGAAGCTCCCATTTCACAGCTTCTTTAAGCCAACAGTTACGTCATTGTAAATTGTCTGCAGTAGAACTTGGCGTTCTCCTGAATTTCACTGTCTAATGGCACCAATCATGTGCCTCATGTACTTCATTAGATATACATGACTACTCTCAAATCTGGCCTCTCTACTCCAGTGGGGACTGAGTTTTGTACCCTAATGAGTGAGAAGCTGTGAGGAAATGTGGTTCTTCCAGACAATAAATTAGTGTCAGAAAAGAAACATTTTTCTCTTGAAAATGTTTACCATTTGGGGACTCTGGACCAGACTTCGCACAGCAGTGTTGTAAGTAAATTGAAAGTGCATCAGATAAAATGATGCACTGAAATCAAACTCCTGACCAATAGGGTATAGGTGTGTTTTTGAAAATACAGTGAAATCAGGTGTTGTTCTCTAGTGTGCCTTAGGAGGGAACGATATGCTCAGGGTGAGCTGCAGTTTGCTTTTGAATAATTCACTCCTCAGTAGAAATAAGTTCTTACAAAACCTTGATCCAGAATAATTTTATTATTTATGTGATGTGTCACTTCAATAAAAATGTAACATAAATGTGTTGAGGTTGTTTTTTCTTGTGCTCTAGGAAGGAACTAAATCTCCACCATTTTTCTTAACATTTGTAAGCAAAGCTTCCTAATGTAATAATAAATCAGTTGAAGTTATCCCTAGTGTATTTGTGTGATGCTCCACGCCTCTAGTTTTTGTGGTTGGTTGTTTTTAACACAATATTCTTCTGTTTTCTAGCTGTCTTTGCATTGCATTCAGATGAAACTGTTCTCTTAGTTGTTAGGAAAGGATGCTGTGACTAGTACTTATGACTCTGACATGGGTAACCCTCCTGTTACCCTTTTGCTTTTCCATCTCTTTTCCTTTTATCTGTTGAATGCTTGCCGCAGGCTGTAATTACAAGCACTTTTAGGTCAGCAACTGCTGTGTTTTATTTTTAAGCTGTACTTTTTAGCAGTTGGATATAACAACAAATCTGATTCTGGGTTCCAAATGCTGCCATAATTGGAATACTTAATGATAATAAAATTATTTGCTTCTGTCTCATTTGGAGTTCCACCTAATCTGACTAAGCAATCAGCAGTTAGTAGGCAGTTCTAAATGAAATATTATTAGTCTCTAGAACTGTTTAAATTTGAATAGCCTTTTATTTAAGATGCATAAGCATTTTTCCAGCATTTACTCTGTTAGGCAAAGTATATGCTGCAAAATGAAGCGTTTATCGCTTACTTGTAAAAATAAAATATAATATTGGTGAGTAAGTTGGAAGCTTGTAGATATTCTAAAAAGATGACAAGGTAAGATATGCAGTAGAGCTAAGCTGAAATTGCTCTGGAGGTCTTTCTGAATAGCTGTCAGTTTTATGTTCTCCTAACACAATAATGGGCACTCCCAGGAGGCTGGAGTCGCATGGGATAATTGTTCTTCTGAGGTCTAGATTGGCTTCGCTCTGCCTTTTCCACAGATGAGTTAGACTGCTTTATAATTATTTTCTGCCTCTTTAAGTAGATTTTACTAATGTAGAAATTAATGGAATTAATTTTGTGTACATGCACTGTACTTATATTACCTAGCTTATTAATGAATTTCAAGCAATACTGAATGCTATCAGATGGCAATAGTAAGTGGTCTGGTTAGCTTTTATCTTACAAATTGGATTGATGTCTCACTGTGCTTGCCTTTTGAGATGTGTTTCTTTTTAATATTCAGGTCTATTTTCTACTGTCATGAAGAGCTATATTTATTCTCAGCCTAGTTTACCTTTGACTATCCTTGAAAATAAAAAGCACAAAATGTAAAAGTTTAAAATAAATGTATATTTTGTAATTGTAGAATATTTTATAGTTTCTAGTGCACTAGTGCCTAGTTCCTGACATAGTTGCTCACTGTCTGTCTGCTAGTATCAAATAATTTTGATGAAAGAAAGCAAAAACTTGGCAAAATTTAGCTTCATTTGAGGTGGCTGGCAGGACAACACACTGTCTCAGTCATTAGTTACAAACCTGTGATGCTGACAATAAACCTGCAGACAGCAACCTCAGCCTCTGGATTCTCCAGAAAATCTGTATGTTGGGAGGTTTAGTTACTAGGATGGTATGACAAGCTCTGACAAGCTTTCCTGTGTGATATAATAAATATATAGGGAAAAAAGGAATATCTTTGAAAAGAAATGTTTCACATGAGTTGGTGTGTGTACAAGATGAAATATCCATCCTATCTCTGGTGGTGTCGGATGAAAGCTTTAGCTCATCTTTTCACCCAGCTTTCCTGTCTCTCAGGATGGGAGCAGAACTGCAGAGCAGTTCTTGCTCAGCACCAGCCCTTCCTCTTAGCTTAAAAAAAAATTACAACATATCACTTTGGAGATTTGCCAGATCTTCCCAAAGGAAAGTCTTGGATTTGTTTTGTTCTGCTCTTTCTGTGCTCTGGAGTGACATTTGTCTAACTGTGCTGACAGTTTCGAGTCTGAGTGTGTAGCACCCGTTAGTTCTTTGGGAGTCAAAAATACTTGAATGTGACACTTGTTTTGTTAGATGAAGACTGGTATGTTATCAGAGGAAGAAAAATCTCATTTGTTTACTTACCAGGAAGCAGCTGATGGGAAGCATCTTTTTTGTGTCCATATCTATTGAAATCCTGATTAATTTGCTGTTTAAAGGGGAGTAAGGGGAGTCTGTGCTGAGTTTATAAGGATCAACTGCTGATTTTGGCCCACAGAACACAAAATGAGGATATCCGACATCTAAACTTTATAATTTGGAATAGAAATCACAGTAGAAATCGCACTTAATTACTGATATTGTATTGAATATTGGTTATTATTTAACTGCTTGATGCTTATAGCAAATATATTTACTAAGCTTTTGATAAATATTGCTTTTTTCCCTGTGCCTCTGACATGAATTATAGTGAATATTATTCTGTCAAATCCATAGCCTTATTCATAATTAATTGACCTTACTCAAAGTGTTTTAGTGGAATGAGTCAGAGAGTTTGTTCGAAATTCTGACACCTGTGTGTATCTTTAAAAACAACTGGCCTGTCTCTGATTATACAGAAGCAAAATCCATTTTTATAGTGGGAATTGCTGCTTTTACTGTATTTGATTTACTTGTCACGTATAAAGAAGCTTTGTGTATTTTAAGACACGCAAATACAGTGTTCTTTTGTTAAAAGCATCTTTGAAATTTGCAAAGTAGAAAACCGGGATATTAGCTAGGCTGCAGTCACATTTTTGTTTTTACATATCATGGATTGCTAAATTCTGTCCTCTCACTCAGTGCCACTGGAGGCATTTGTAAATCTGTCCTATGAGCACTACTTTGCATGTGTTTTCCTTTGGAGATTAAGGTGTTGGTGAGATATGGGGTTTGCCTCATATGGCATGCGATTAACCACTGTGTTTCTCCAGGGAAAGTGCAGTCAACATTGCAAGTTGCAAAGCTGCAAAGCAAAACTGTCACCTGTGTCCAGGCATCAGGATATTTTGCACGGCCCTGTTGCTTAGTTTGATAAAACTTGTGAAAGACTTATGTGCATTTTGGATTTTATAGCGTTTCATACAAGCAATTTTGCAAATATATGGGACTGTAAGAACTCATTATCAACTGTAAAGGTGCCAGGCTGTAGTAAAAAGCTCTTGGAAGAATTACAAACTTCCATAAGGCAATTAAAATTCCTCCTGAATAAGGGAACAATGCATAAACCATATTCTTCTGAGGGGAAATAGCCCGTGATAGTTTTCTAGTGATTTTAAATACTGGCAATAACTCTTTTATTGGTAAGATTAAAAGAAGGAAAATGTGATTACATAAACCTTTCAAATACATAAGAATCTTTTCAACATAAATATATTATGGAACCGAATTTTAAGAATCACACAATGGTTGGGATTAGAAGGGGCCTCTGGAGATCCACTCGTCCACCCCCCTGCTAAAGCAGGTTCACCTACAGCAGGTCGCACAGAAACGCGGCCAGGTGGGTTTTGAGTGTCTCCAGAGAAGCAGATTCCATAGCCTCCCTGGGCAGCCTGTTCCAGTGCTCCATAACACTCACAGTAAAGAAGTTTTTCCTCATGTTGAAGTCATTTTGTTCCAGTTTGTGCCCATTGCCCCTTGTCTTGTCCTTGTGCCCTGAAGATACGCACTTCTGTTATTTAGATCCAAATTAATAACTGCAGGAATAGCGGTACTAGGGTAGCAGTTACGTGTTGTGTGGCGATACAATAGAAAAGACTTGTGAAGTGTTTGTCCATTTGTACAACATACTTGAAGAGAAGGTTGGTGCATCAGTAATAGCTGACATTGATTATTCAAACCTATTTTTAAGAGAAATAAATTGAAGATCCAGAAACTAACTTCACCTAAAATAATAATTTAGTTGACCTTGGGTGTAACTGACATACTTAGATATAACTGTTCCACCAAATAATGTAATTGAAAGAAGAATGTCATGTTTTTGTAACAGGGGAAGTACCCAGGTACAGTATTGCTTCTTGTCCTAGGAGCCCTGGTTATTCAGAGTTTTATCACAGAGTTGTGGGAATGAATAATATGCTTTGCAGATGGGAGGTGTTTTTCCTATTTTTCGTGCTTTAATGTGTAGAAGCAAGTATTGCAACAATACTACAGGACCTGTAAAGGAAGCCAAAGAAAGGTCTGATTATTGGCTAAGCTTTCATTCTTCTGCAGGTTATTGTGCGTGCTCTGGATGGCAGAGCAGTTCTCATCTCTGATGTCTGAGGTTTGAAAATGTGTTTAGGCTGCAGAGTTTAGTAAAGTCCTTAGTATAGTGCATTTTGTGATTTTTGTGAGTTACCAATGTAAATTCTCTGAATCACATGGTTTTGCTGAGCAATATGAGTTACAGGGTTTCCACATCTGTAGTTGATTACACATCTGTAGTTTTGACCTTGAAAAATGTTTTTATTTCTGTATCCAAGGTGAATGTGGGGCTAGATGGAGAAGACCAAGATGATCTCTGAAAAGCTGTTGAAGAGCCTCCGCATTCAATCTGCAGGACTAGGACCATCTTATACCCTTGAACAGTCAAAAGCAAACCCTTGCGCTCTTTCTTAGAGAGATGATCAAATGACACACATCAAAAATAACAGTTAGCAAAAACAATTATTTGGATTTTGCTAAAGGTTAATAAGTTTTCAGGGAATGTACTGGCTCCTTTGACAAGCCAGATAAATGGGCATCGTGTCAATGTATGAGTGCATTTCTGTAATGGGGAATGTGCTGACACTACTTCAACATAAATGCTCTAATTGAAATACTTCACGATGACCTTTTTAATGCCATTTTTAGCATTATTACAGTTATTTTGGTCACATGCTTTTTCATACAATGCCTGGACTGCTTAGCTGAGTCCAGGGATCTTTGTCGGGAGCACTGGGGAGGAGGGATGGTTGGGGGGTTGGGGTGCAATAAGTAAATTACTGGAAATGCATAGTCACATTCTGCATAGTGATGACATTACTTCAACGGAGCTGTTCTATATGCCAGCTGATTATCTGGTCTTGGTTTTTAGCCAGGAACTAACCGGTCATTAGTTAGAAGCTGAAGTATATCTGTGTAAGATAAGAGGTCTGCTAATGTGGTGTGATTTAAATTATATCACGTGTTTATTCCAACCAAAGAAATGTCAATCTCTCAGTCAGGCAGAGCCCCGATTGTGCCATTTTAATGTCTTGATACCTCTGGTTTATAGACTAAAAACATGAAAATGTGAAAATAACTGTGTTACATTTTAATTACACTTGCATTAGATAAAATAGATAATGGTAACAAGCATTGGGGCATAGTTTTTAGTGACCATATTGCAACCATTGACTCAAACAGAATTATGGCAGTCGAGCATGAAGGAGATATTGTGTGAGTTTTTCCTTGTCTACCTTCCCACTTTTTAGACACAAAGCTTTTAATGACTTGAATGACGAAAATCTTCATTGTTGCTCTGTCATCAAAATGTTTCAAATCACCTAAATCAAAGGGACTCTTAAATGCTATCCAAAGTCAAAATAGATCAAGTGTGATTCAGCATTAAAAAGGACCTAAGATTAGGCAGTGTGAATATCTCTCTACCCTCTTAAATCTTACAGATATTCCAGAAAATATTTAAAGCATTGGGAATGTTTGCATCAGTTCACTTACCTGTGAACATCAGATTCTTGGATTTGCTCTCCCGAAGAGCCTGTTTAGTTCTATTTCTCGGGCCTCACACAGTAGCCATAAGACAAGACTCCTAAAGAGACTTAAAACTAGAGTTATACAAATACTCTTCCCTTTTAGACTTCTCCAGTTACTGTTGAGAATCCTGCTTATTCCTTCTGTCCATTTCCTAATTTTGAATGATATTTTGAACACTTTTAATTCTCTTTAAATCTGTGCAGAACAAAAAGGCAGATTTTTTTAATTAAATGGGATTTTTCTCCAATTGGGTGGTCATAGCTGACTGGACACCCCTCACCAACTGCAGAACATGACTCCTTAAGCTTTTGTTCTACAAGTTTAGCTGTGGATTCAAATAATTCAAATCTCCTGTGATCTGTTAGGGTAAGTCCCTAATTCACTTATTTCACGGTCATTTTATTTGATGCTTGATAACTCTTCTAAATTATTAAATTTACCTATTTGCACAATCTTCCATATGAATTTCAGTAAGACAGACACGTATGGTAAACAAAATTATCCATGGACTGACCACCTGTCTACCAGTGGAAAGATACTGGTTTGAAATCTGAAGCAAAAGCAGGAGAAAGCACAATTTGGAAAGAATCTGATTCATAGAGCAGCTTAAATGAGCTACCTTTATAGCAGTAGTGTCCAATAGTAAGTTTTTGGTAGGCAAAAGCAAAAGATACAAAATACCTGTCAATTTATATTGTGGTTATTAAAAGCTTACTGTTTGAGTCTAATTATTGTGCAAGAGAGAACTCCACCCCTTTTGTGAGCATTTTTTGACATTTTAAATTACATACTGTGCTGAATTTTTTTTAAAAAAGAGAATAGGGTGTTGGGAAGCACCTATCATCTGAATTAATATACCAATTTTAAATTATGTTGCAAATAAACAATTTATCATTTCTGTTTCTATGCCTTACACTGAGAGTGGATCTGTCTCATTAAAACAAGAGCTGAAGTCTCATTCCATATTTTAGCTGTCCATGTAGTGATGATGAGAAAGTTCAGCGATAAAGCTGGCAACTGCTGGCTTCTGTGTGTTCTGAATGAAACATTAAACAGAGCTTCTGACACACTGAAATGTTTCAGTAGCTACATGGCTAATTATCAACTGCAAGAGAATTAATTTCGCTCTTCAAAGGAACAGTGACTTTTCAGGAGTTAAAGAGAGACACTCATTTGACAGTATGATTATTTGCAACTTAAAAAATAATAATGTTCTTTCTCAAAGTGTAGTCAGATGTGCCTGCAAGGACAGTTACTGGATGTAATAGACGTAATCATAACGCCCAAAGGTATCTGCCAAATGACAATCAAACATGGGAAAAAAAGCCTATTTAAAATAGTTTGCAAAATTGCTGCAATGTGAGATAGTTGTGTATGCATATATATATTAATTGGTGAGGGGGTAAAACAGAGCCCTTCAGCATCCACAAGATTAGCCATTAGGGGTTCAGCTAAGATGAAAATGAGCTTCTATATTTGATAAGTTTTAAGTACAGAGTGGAAATGAAATAATGCGGTGATGTTTTACGTGTTGAAAAAGAACAGACCTTATAAAAAAAGACTTATTTCTTTTTCACTTTAATCTCCCTCCATCAATATATGCTGAGGACTGCCCGGCTGGAAAACAGCTTGGCGGAAAAAGGACCTGGGTGTCCTGGTGGACACCCAAGTTGAAATGAGCCAGCAATGTGGCCTTTCTCAAAGAAGGCTGATGGAATCCTGTCCTGCACTAGGAGGAGTGTTGCCAGCAGGCTGAGGGATGTGATCTTGCACCTCTGCTCAGCACTGGTGAGGTCACTCCTGGAGTACTGTGTCCAGTTCTGGGCTCTCTAGTACAAAAGACACATGGACACGCTGGATTGAGTCCTACAAGGGCCACTAAGGAGATGCAGGGATTGGAGCATTTCTTCTATTAGGAAAGACTGAGAGCTGGGACTGTTCAGCATGTAGAAGAGAAGGCTTGAGGAGATCTTATCAAAGTGCATAAATATCTGGGGGCAGGTGTGCAAAGAGGACAGAGCCAGGCTCTTTTCAGTGCTGCCCAGTGACAGGACAAGAGGCAATGGGCACAAAAATGAAACACAGGAGGCTCTCCCTCAACATCAGGAAACACTTTTTCACTGTGGGGGTGACTGAGCACTGGCACATGTTGCCCAGGGAGACTGTGGAGTCTCCATCCTTGGAGACAGATATTCAGAAGCCATCTGGGCATGGTTCTGCGCAGCTGGCTGTAGATCTCCGTGCTTGAGTAGGAGGATTGGACCAGATGGCCAGAAGTGCCTTCCAACCTCAACCATTCTGTGATTCTGTGATGTCCATCCCCATTACAGTCAATTGTATAATATAATTCTGTGATATGAAGAAAAATATATGTGCCTAAAGAGTACAAATTGTTCATCTTTCACATAGCCTTTTAGTCAACAGTTATATATTATTGTTATATATATATGATTACATATATAAAAAATAAGGAAAACATTTAATAATATATGCTAACTTAAAGTTTTGGAAACAAAGCTATAAATATGAAAATGTATATGTTGAAACTGTGAAAAATCTCTTTAAAGGAAATATATAAGAAGCATTAAAATACAAATAATTATTAGTCTTGGTCTTGAAAATAACAATAGAAGATGAAAAAATTAGTAACTAGACTTGTTCGTCTGGTGAATCTTTTATCTGCACACTACCAGTAAGACAGTGGCTTCCAAATTGGCTCTTCCTCACACACAAGTGTCTTTGCTTGCATACTCAAGTCGTAGTTTTAAAATTAGTTGTTACTGGAAAGGAAATCTGAACTTGAGACAATGGTGGCAGAAAATCTAGGCTCAGGCAGTTCTTCCAAGGTGAACTGCAGTATATTTTTTATAATCCTATAGTAAGGACAAAGACAAAAGAAAAAAAATTTCTTTTCCTCTTTCATAGTGAATATGAAGAAATTAGCAAAGAATCATGGTTGTCCGCTGGTAGCTGTCTCACTACTGCTCTGCATAACTTTTTACTACCATAGGAATCTTTAATACTTTTTAGAATATCTAGAATTGGACATGGCTACTTGTTACAAATGGATATTTGTTACTGTTCCCCTTATAATTAGAAACACCGCTTATGAGTCAGAAATATTTGATTAATGTGACATTTTGTGAGCTTTTCTGTAAAATAGAATTTTCTCTTTCCAGGGCATTACTAGTCTTGGTAGTTAGAAGAATCAAAATTTTAGCTTAATCATTATTTTATTAGACATACTTTAGCTAGGTCAGTCTCAGTGCTGGTAGCACAGAACCACAAGTGTTGGCATTGCGTCATCATCTTCACAAAGCACAAGGAAGTAGCAAAAAAACAATTGAGTCATTCCGGTGTCTTTCACAACTACATCCAGAAAAGTGTCACCTTTGGTACAGAGCCAGGCACAAAGAGCAAGGTTTGAAGTCTGTGAATAACTTTACTTACTGTATAATTAATGTAAGCCTATTTCTCCGAAATTGCTTAAGAAAGGCTCTGAGTAAGCTATTAAACATTTACTGCCTCTTATTTACAGAAATACTGTTTTTTATCTTCATTTTTCTTTACAAGAAAACTTATGTAGTTTTATCTGTCTGCCTAAAGCTTTGCCAACTTTTCAGCACTCCCTTTACTGTAGTCTTTTTACACTGATTGAACTCTATCAGCTTTATTAAAATATTCCTGAGATGCTTTTCATCTTCTCTTCCTTGTGAAGAGTAAAGCAAATTAAGTGAAGAACTAACCTGCTTTTCCTTACTTCTGCTTTCCAATCCGACAGTATCATTTTTGGTTTGACGGTTTACTCCAGTATCTTTTTGTGTCAATTATGCATGCAGTGAGAAACCTTCTGGTAGCTGTAATTTTCCCCAAGAGTCAGCATTAGCCATTCCTTTTGCCTTTCTGTTTAGCATATAGCTAACTTCTAGTTATTTTTTTAGGTCTAGTCATTATTAACCTTCTCAACTGGTATGTTTCTAAGCTTTTAGTTACCAGTATTGTCTGTAATATTATTTGTGGCAGTCTCTCATGCTTTTTTGCCATACATAGTTCTACACTATATCCTTTGTCTGTGTACATTCAAGTTGTTCCATAATAACCAAGTCATTAATTAGTGGTCTGCTGTTCTTCCATTCACATATTCTTTACTTATGTATGCCTTCTAGCCTTTCCAGTGAGTATTCTTCAGCCTTTTCTGGTTTTGAAAAGGTCATTTCTGATACTGTATTGGTAAGACTTGAAATAATGAAGAAGACCTAAACTGGGCATTCTGTAATTCTGCAGTGAGTCTCTCTGGATTCAGAAGGGTGTATCCTGGCTAGCTCTGTGATATTTTGTTGAGTTTTTCAAAACTGATACTCATCTTGTGCTCTGACAATTGCTTTCAACCTTAGCCGGCTCAGTTTCTGAACTTAGACAAGTCACTGTTAAAAGCATGAACCCTTCAAGAAAATAGCAGTAGGAAAGATTCTGTCTTGTCACCCAAGAGTACATCAGTGAATCCTTTTTCCCATACTGCCAATCACAGTTGTGATGGCATTATGATCAAAGTTCATGTTAGGAATATCATTTAATGAGAGCTCAATGTGGGACACTTACTGGTTTTGTGAAGTCTGATTGATCTAAGTGGCTCAAAACTGACATCTGTGGTCCTTGCTGAGACCGTTACCAGAAGTGAAGGCAGAAGCTGTGGAAGCTGAGGGTGTCACATAGTAATTGAACTAACCACCCAAACTATGATTGGCAACTTGTGAACCTGCTGTATTAAGTCTGATGATGGAGAATGGAGCATGATTTAATGAGTAGAACTACCTTATAATAAAAGAGGACTAATTAAAAAAGAGACAGAACGAGTATCTCAAAAAAAGGCAAACAGTTGTAATTCAAGATTTGTCGCATTTGACCCCATTTAAGAAGGGCTGAAGTTTAGTCCAATCCAGTCACCCAGGGTGGGAGTCAGTGTATTTCTCTGGTGGCTCAAGTGTAGTAATTGCTGTGCTAAGGCTAGTTTCTACAATGACAGCCGTGTAGAATGGCATCTTCAGCTGTATGTGGTCTGTGTCTAGACATGGGCTCAGTGCCCTCCTTCCACAAAGGGTGCAAGATGTCTATACCTGGGCTTCATTAAACATCTCCCTGATCCTCAAGCGTGACTCTGTCTCCAGTTTGTATTTAAATCAATTGTTCTTTATTTCCCTCCAAATGGATGCCATCAAATGTTGTGCTTGATAGGTTGACAATAAGCAGTGTTAATGCTGTCACCTATATGGAGTTTTGTTCCCTGTGATTTAAGGATGTGTTAGCAGCTGAAGAGATCACAGCGGATGTTGCAGTGCCTTGTAGGGACTAATGTAGAGCCAGTGATGGGTGGTTTTCCTCCAAGCGTGCTGCCCTTAAGAATTACTTTAGCTATTGAGGAATGGTTCTGTCCATTGTTCCCTGGGCTGACAGATTCATAACCATGACAAGTCTAACATAATCATCAGGAGTTTTGTTTTATGACTGTCTCCTGAATGATTGTTTACCACCTAGGCTGCAGTGTTTCCACACCATCAGTCTTTCTCAAGCTAATGACGCACTTCGCGGGCACTTGTAGATCAGCTTTCACTGTTCAATTTACTGTGCTCTTTCTAATTAATTTGGAAAACCAAAGCAACAACTTATACTTGTCAGGTTTTCATTGTTTCTCCCATTATTGTTTCCTTTTCTGAAGTCACAAGTATCAATAATTACATATTTGCTTTATCTCCATATTTCTCATACTGGGAAAAGTAAATCAAGTGAACAAGCAGATTCAGAAATTCTCTTGCAGTAGTGCAGAAGTCTGACAGCGAAATTTAATACACAATATTATGGTGTTGTGGTAAACTGTATATGGAGCAACAGATGTATAGGGAAAAAATGAGTAATATGTTATCATTATAATATGAGAGGAGAAAAAATTAGTCAGCTCTTGCATGAATAAATTTCGCTGGTCTCATGAATAGCTTCATATAGTATAAAATCTTTCTGTATAATGAACTTGCAAGCTAATCACTCTTGGATTGCCACAGCTCAGTATAACTCTGTCAGCCTGGGAGCATTTAAAATTTTGCTAGAGTTGGATACAGCAACTGGAATTGAATGGGTTTCCTGATCAATATATCTGCAAATTGTTACAGGGTATTATTCCAGCCAGTAACTGTGATCATTGCTACATCTGTCCTTTATTTTACAACAATTGAATTAAAAGTGGCAGATGGTAGTTAATGATTAACATTCTTAGTAAACAAATTTTTGCAGGGATATATTTAAAGTGGTTGTGTGTATATAAATAGACAGGGAGCATGAGCTCTGCAACTGTAATTGAATTAATTAGCATAACTTAAGTAGAAGTTTACTAAATACAAAACACCTTCATTAACTTGCACAGTGTTAGGAGTTTAATGACATACTCCTATAAATTACTCTTTAAAGTGTTTGGCAACATGGCTGTTAAGAGCCAAACTACTACCCTGTACCCCCCACCCTTTGTGGCTGGTGTATGGTAACTTATTTAACTCCTACCACTCAAATTTGGCCTCTGCCAGGATTTCTGGAGGTTGAAGCAACAGCCTTTCTTGCAGAGAGCTGGAAACCTCCCTGTGGAGTGGGAATGTACGTGTTCTGTGCCCTCCGGCTGTACCAGTCTGTCTCCTAGCCTGGAGAGCCCATTCCTCCCTGGGCTCTTAACGTAGGGAGGGGGGCTCAGGCTCTACAGACTTAAACTTTTAAGCATAGAACTGCTGCTCCCTCTGCCAAAAATCTGCCCAGCAGTATTGCAAAATCCTCACTAACAGAAGATACCAACTCTTTTTGTACCCTTCAGTTGATAACGGCAATAGTATTCTCTTTGCAGGTTTTGCAGTCTTTCCTTTTTTAACTTTTAATTATTATTTTTGCTGATGCAGTTTCTGGAAAATATGCCAATTGCGTATTCTAGTCAGTTCAAGGAGTATAATTGAATCTTGTTGTTGGAATTGTCAGATCTGTGCGTCAGAGTCCACCCTGAGCTCTGCATCTTTTAGCTAAGGTGTATGTTATTAATTGATGCTCTTTCAAAAATCTTAAGAGTGGGGTTAGAAGCTTGATTGAAAACCAGTAGCGATGTGTTGGTTTATCATGCCAAGTTAAGGAAATAAAGAATGTAGTTACCAGTCTAGTTAATTATTTTAAAAATATTGGTGAGTCAGGAAACTATGTGCAAATTTGTAAGAAATCCTGTTACATTTGAATAATTTAGAAGAAGCACATTTGATCCACAAGTGGTTGAAATTTGTATTCTTCTCTCACATAGGAAACGGTACTGTAAATTAGGTAGGATCTCTCTTGGGAAAGGAATGTGAATTTTGCTGACAGGCTGAGGTCTCTCAGCAGAAAAATGCATGCTGACAGTTTGACCCAGTGGCCAATTGACTGATTTGTTTCCCCCTTTTTACTTATGTTTCAGATGCTGAAGAATACCAGCCTCCAATATGGAAATCATACTGTGAGTATACCAGAAACTGGAATAATCTTAGTACCTTACCAAGGCGTCACTGTTAGGTCTTTTCCTTTCTTTGTTTAGAAAAAAGACATAAATGTTCTATGTGCTTGTAGAAATTACTCTACAGTACAGCAGTGAAACCTGAACTTTTCTGGTTCTCTGTGGAGCCAGCACAGCAGGATTCTGAGTGCCAGATTCTCTGGGTTGCCTTAAAAGCGTGCAAATCTTGAGTTTCATGGTTTCACTGCTGAGATTTTCAGGAAGGATTCCGGAGGCAGAGGTTGATGCTTCATGTGTTTACTAAAGGTCAGGCTTGAGTGCGCTTGCCTTTTTATATGGGTCATGAAATCACTTTAAGATAATAATATTTTTGATCCTTAGCAAAAGAAGCTGATTTTTGAAGTGGTGGTTTAGAAGTTGGAGACACCATTATTAGTTCCTTGAACTTTCCTGTCTACCTTTAGAAAAATCATTTACATAGAGTGCAGAAGTGCATATTTTATGCTCCTCTTGCTTTGTTCTAAATGTATTTTCTCACAAAGTAGCACAGACCTAAGACAACATATTGACTTCTAAAAACCTTGTTAAAGATGGCTTTTAAATTTAACTTTTTTTTTTTTTTTTTTAAACCCATACTGGAACTTTAATGAAACTACTGTGGATTTTTTTTTTCTGTTTTCAGATACAGAACTATCCAAAGAAAAAGTGTTCCTTTTTATTGTGGCATCTTCATATCCATTACAGTGCCATTACCAAAAAGGAACTATAAAAAGAAAAGGATCTCGGTAGTTACATGCATGTGCATGTATAATTTTAAAGACTTGGATAAACTTACTGACTTCACTTATACATATATTAAACTACCTTACTGACTTCAAAGACATCACCTCAATCTTACCTGAGAATGATATTCTGCCTCAGAATGGACTGGTATTTCAATCAAAATTTGAGTATGCCATTAAATACAAAAATTGCTTCTCTGAACACTGGTTTGCTAGAGACTTTGTTGTTGTTGTTGCAGTATTTTGAGTGCATAAGAAAAACCTCCTTAAAAGTCAGCAAGAGTGTATTGATTTAAGTTGGAGCATTCCAGTGTTCTTTGCTGAGTATTTGGAAAGAAGCAGACACTTGAGTGGGTTTTTTTAGAAGAGAAATCTGGTTTACTGAAAACCAATGGAAAAGTTCCCATTGACTCTAATGAGACCAGGATCTGAAATAACAGACGTTTTCTTTCTGGCAGTGAGGAATTTTTGATTAAAAGCCAGAAAATAAGCATGTACCTTTATTTAACTTCTCTTAATTGCCCCACTGGTGCAGCAGGTAGATCAGTGCATGCAGTGAAAGTGTGTGGTTGCTTCTGTCCGAACATTCCCACATAGTCCAAGCAAACTTTTTTTAAATAAATAATTAAAAAAATAGAATAAACAAACAGAATATGAATATACAATTTTCAGATATACATAGGATGCCAATGTTGTGGTAATGACAAAGTCATGGCCTCAGCATCTGAACTCCATGCATGAGTGACCTTGGAAAAAGTTAGACAGCTCCAAAATGCAGATAATAGTTTAAGATTACAGAGATTTACTGCTGAGACTGCTTAGCCTCAGACATAACATTTTTCATTGCAACATTAGCTAAAGTAGGCTTCTTTTCTCTGCTAGAAAAAACACTATCTAGTAAATTAATTATAGAGGACATGTCCAATGATAGCATTAATCTATTATGCAATCTACTGCTATGTCTTTTCACAGCTTTAAAGTAGTTGCATGTATTTTACTCTTAGCAGGTTGTGTTTACTGCCTAATTAACAATTATTTTCAGTGTACTTTAGCTAGTAACTTGGTTTTCAAGTTTTCTATCATATTATTAAGATTCTTTGCATAGAATTTTTATTTCTGTTTAAGTCCTGGACAAATTTAGGTGCACTATGTTGCTTTTTATTGACTTTTTTTTATTGATCATTAGATCAAGACTTCAATCCTTCTAGCTTCTCAACAAAGGCAGATTTTTCTGTTTATGCAGGAAAAGTATTCAAATAAACAGTATTGCACATATCCATGGGTAAATGCCAAAGTGGAACAGCTCTTAGAATACAAGCTTTACTCTTTGGCATAATGTAAAAGCTTGTTTCAGCTGGATTTGGAAAAGATTGACATTTCTAATGCAGTTGATCCTCATTTGGTCATGAAGAATTGTTAGAACATACTTAGGATTCATTCTAACATTTTTTCACCCTTTTTCTGATACCCCTGGGACACAGAGAATAAAATAAATAGCAAAAATAATTGTGTATCACAAGGAAGGAACTTGAGGAAAAAGTCTGGAAAGTCACTAGCAGCTTACTAGATCTGGCTTCCCACTCGAAGCATGACTGTTGTTGGCTCTCAAGCAGAACAGTGACAGCTTTGTTTAGTTGTGTCCTGAAAACCTTTGGAGATGGAGCTTTTGCCACCTTTGTGGGTACCCTGCTCCAGTGATGCACTGCCCTCTTAGAGCAGAACCAATGATCTTAACCTGGTTCATGTGACAAGTAGGCGATTTGTTTATTTGCTGAAACAGCATAGTAATTTTTGACTTCCAACTACAGAGATTATGTGCTTGAGTTTTGAAGAGAAGTAAAATCACTCTTCTCCCTTCACCACTGTTGAGATCAGCATGTGCTAAGCAAGTCTATTGTCAAATGCCACTTCAGTGTTTATTTGCATTATACAAGATCAATACACTGGCATGAAGCAATGTGGCAAGATGCAGAGCATCAGCTGATGCTATGCTTCAGCTCCTCACAAAGTTCCTCTGCTTTCTGCCCTTCAACAAATAATAAGCACAGTGTCTGAGATACAGTTTTGTTAGAAATTAAGGCCTTTTTTCAGCCAGGCACTTAGGTTCCTAATTAAGCATGTGAGTAATTCTGCAGAAATAGGACAACTCATATTGTTCAAGCTCAGCACGTGGATAAATGTCTGACTGAGATGAGGCTGAGGAGGTAAAACTAAGGAACTCAATGAAATATTATCGGAGAGAAGGCAGTGTGTTTCTTCACTGCTTTCTAAAAGTGATGATAGGAATTTTTTTTCTCTTCTGGAGCATCACTGAACAGTAGTCATAGGTGAGTTAAAGGAGAAAGCTTGATCTCCCGACTCACAGCGGAATGAAACAAGTATGCAGAAATTGGTTATAGTTCTTCTTTGGCAGAAGAGGAGTAAGTGTTGATGTTTGCATGTCACCCCTTTGTTACTTAGACAGCTCAGTTTTCAGAACTAGACAGTTCTTTCTAAAACATAATGTAGTCTCCCTTAGTCATCCCATGAGACTTGTCCTCTAGCAGGAAGAAAAGAGAGATATATATTCTACCTGGTGACTTTACATCTCAAAGAAATATTTCCCTAGAAATTAAATAATAGATTTAAGTTTTGATTTATAAGTTTGTAAGTTCCCACGTGTTTTTGATACTGGAATGCTGGCAAACTATCTGAATTATGAAACTGATAAGGATGTTCAAGAGCCAGTTGTAAGGTGCTGCATTTTTCTATTGTAGTGCTGCATTTCAGTCCCATACTTAGTGTATGTTATTACTGTGCATTTCATTTGCATCTGATGGTGGCTGATCCTGTTCTCTAAGCAGTAATAATACATTCTCTTTTTGTGTGCAATTGACTTTTTATAAGGTTCATTTTCTCAGGGCTAATGTAATAATGCATCATCATGTTTAGGTGTCATCTTTTTGGTAATTAAAATGGGTTTGTCTCTAACCTGTCTGTCAGTTCTAAATGCTGGAACAGACTGGGTCAGATGTCCATCACTGCTTACCACTGTACTAAATAAAGTGTGATTTTCTATTATGTCAGTTAAGCATATCCTTATACATTGGATTCTGTTTTAAGATTTTCAGAGGTGGAAAGAGAAAAATGAGACAGAAATGTAGGGCTTGTTTGTCATTCAAGTAAGCAAGTGAGGGGCATGTGCTTTCTCAACTCCTGACTCCTGAACTCCTGGACTCTGCTGAGGTTTCAGCAATGTCAGCCAGAGCATGAGTGTCCCGGCACTTTGGAAAAAGTATATAATGAAATTGGGCAGAGCTGCTGGATGTTCAGCACTTCTGCAAATGAGGTCACTTAATGAGGTGTCTACGCTCATTGGAACTTAGCTGGAGGGCAAATTTTTCTCATGTCACCTTAGCCATAATCTTGCAGTTGTATTCATAGCCCGTTAGCAGGCTTTCATATAGCAATAATTTGAAGCAGAAACGGGAGAGAACCTTTCTAGAGAAGAACACAGCTTTTGGTAGGGTCACACTTACTTTGCTCCTTAATACCTTTGTCTTTGAGATACTGCCTTTTCCTAGTTTTTCATTTACCTGGTCTTTCACTGTTTTTTCACCTCCTCCACTGATGCCTTGTTGTGTGTGTTTTCTGAGTATTCTTGGCTGTTGCGTGCCTGTCTTTCTTTTCTCTGTTGTTTTTCCCCAATTGAACTGCTTGGCTTCCCTTACGATGATGCCAGTGGTGGTTCTCTGTCCTTTCATGCTGTTCCCGATCTGTCTTCTCTCCCTCTGTCTAATGATTGTGCATCTCTCCCGAGTAGTTTCATGGATTTTCTTTCTGTCACTTTAATGTCTTTCTATTTAAAGCTAATATGGCCAAATCTGAATTCCCAGGAAACCATTTCCCATTCTTGATGTTTTCTGTGATTACCTCAGTTTACGAGCTCAGTCATGCTCGTTACTTGGAGCCATTTTCTCATCCTACACATCTAAGGCAGCATATAATTTGTTATTGTTATTTATTTGTATAGTAATAATCTTCCTACATTGTCCTCATATATTTCTACATTAGATATCTTTTGCATTTCAGATTATTGTGCAGATTAATTACCCGTGCCTCTCTGAGAATGACAGCAACCTTTTACAGTCTATTCAAAACACAGTTGTTAAGATGATTTGTCTTCCTTGCATTCATCATGAACCCCGCACTGATTCATCACACTGCATCCTATCAGCATCCAGGTTTTTTGTCTTTGCTTTCAAGTCTTTTGCATATCTGTCCTCTCCTGTTTGTCATTCCTTTCTTTGTTTTGTGAAATGCTGACTCTTCTCCCCACTCTTGCTTTTTCAGTGGTATCAGCCTCAGAGATCCTTCTGGTCATTTCAGAGAGTTCTTTGCTTTTCTCATTTCTTATAAATGGAGCACATCACAAGATGGGCTTCATATGTGTTCTTCAGATCAACTTGTTTTACACCACAGCTATCAAGGCTATCTTAGAAACAGCTTCAGTAGCTTCATTTGCTATGATGTCAGTTAATATTTAACAGGTTTGATATTGATTATGAAGTACCATTTTTCAATTAAAATTGAAATGAATAAATTGGGAAAATAGATCTTAAAATAGGAAGCAATCATATTCTTGTAATATTTTGAATCCTTAGAATTCCTTCTCTCTACTGGAGATTTATAGAGGAAGAAAAAAGTTACTGTTTTCCTCCTGAATATTTTTAGTATTAAGCATCAGTAATTTGCTGAATCAATGGTTATGCAGATTTCAGACATTCAGAATTGAACTCTAAAATTGTGATATTGGCTCCAGAGTAATCAGAGTGTTAAAAAAAAAAAGGTCTCTGATTTTTGAAGCAAATTTTTCATACTTTGCTCTGCAATCCTTTTGGATACACAAGTCATTTGATCAAAAAACAGTACAAGGGAGGTTTTGAATCTTATTCAATCACACAGCTGAAAGAGGTAAGAAAGACCACTGGTTATCATGACTCCTATGTAAAAGTAGTGGGAGGTCTAGCCATATTGAATGAGGCAGGTTAAGTCCAAAGATTTAGTACAAATTCAGAGCTGGATCACATCCATGTGCATTAAAACTGATAGGTGATACAAGAAATCATGAACTCTCCTTCTGCACCCGTTCAGGGAACCAGCGATGAAGGTTGGGTTGGAAAAAGGAAGGTTATGGTTTATTCCCCTGTGACTTTAGCAGAGAGCGTTGCCCCAAAGCTTTCACATCCCCTGAGTGACAAACTTGGGTGCAAGCTGAGGACTTGCCCTCTTGTCAGGATTCAATGCTCCTAGCCCCATTTAAAGAGAAGGTGCTAAAGCATAACACCTACCATTTCAATTCACTTTCTGCAGCAGACGTCCTGTGTTTTTCAGACCTCCAGGTATTTATATACCTCCCATAATCTGCTACCTCTCAGGGCATAATTCTGTGCTTCACAAGCATTAGGAAGATCTTTGTCCTAGAAACCTGATCTTTTAAAAAAATTCGTAGGCGCGACCTGATCTTCCAAATACAAGGTCAGCATACAGAAGGTCTTTCTCAAGGGAGGCAATCCAAACCTTTGGGATTTTTACTGGAGCTAGGAAGAGACAGTCTGTCTGAGCTGGAATTGATTACTGTCATTGCATGTCAGCTTCCTCTCATGACTCTGGAGTGGAAAGGACGGAGAGGATCTCATTAAATACATGCAGTGAAGAAGCTGGAGGCCTGGGATCAGCAACTACCCCTAGCCTCATGTCTCTCCCCTTCAGCCCTCGAAAGATGCACAAAATTGATCCAAAGCCATTTGAACAGGACGTAATTGCTCTGAAAGGAATGTTTGCTTGTTCATCAGTAATTGCCAGCAACTCTTGAAATAAATTATGAGATTGTGGCAAACCCTTTCAAACATGCTGAACTTTTTCTTCACCTATCCATAAAAACACTGGTGTTACTGGGAGGCATCCTGTTTTGAGTTGTTACAGTACAGTTTATGCAAAAGTGAGATGTTATCCTGAGATGCACCTATACACCTAATAAATCTTTCTAGATTGTCTTCCCTGTTAACAGAAATGTAGTAACAAGTACATACTTCTAGAAGTTAAAACAAAGATCACTTCATCTAGTTTGCAGGTCAACAACCAATTTTCATATAAGTGACATAGATACACTGAGATGCCTCCATTTTCTGTCCTTGTCGCTACATTTGTATTTTTTCTCTGCAGCCTCTGGCTAAAAAGACTCCTCTGAATAAAAGTTTGTATATGTTGCCATATTCTAATTATCTGTACATTTTTCTGTTTGACAGTGTATCAGTTGCAGCAAGAGGCACCACGTCCCAAGAGAATCATCTGTCCTCGGGAGGTCAGTTCTTCTTTTGCTCTACCTTGTTAAATCTGATGAATTGTCAGCAGCATATGATTACTGAAAATCTTTTCTACAGTATGCGCGTAGTATTCGCTTTAATTTCTCTGAGCCATTATATTATTTTTTATAATAGTTTTTCTTAATGTTGATTAATTAAAGCAGATTAATATTTGCTAATTCAGCATGAAGGCCTCATTCTATCTCTAGAAGTCCCTTCATTAGACAGATACTCATTAATCATTGCTTACTGTGCTTTTCTGTGTACTATCTAAAGTTTTGTGTTTCCTCATCAAAATAAAGGTGTATTTTCTTCTTGCATCTGCAGGATGCTCCAGTTTGTTGAATGCATTCTGCCAGGGGTTATGTTCAAGCCAAAATGCTGAACCCATAGCTGCAGAGTTTGGTTCTGTCACATAAACTTTAAAGATTATAGGATATTAAAAAGTCTGCAGGGCTGAAGGTTTTACTGAGTCATCCTATCTCCCTGTTTTCTTTTTTTGTATTTCTCCATTTCTACTTAGTTAAATATATCACTTCTTCAACCTGCATGGTAATAGTAACGAGAAGCATATGTAGATACGTCTGCTCAATCAATAAAACTGTGATAGTTTTATCTCCTTTAATGTCAGGGACAAATTTTGTGCCAATAGACATGTAATACTAGTAATAGAAGGACTAAATGCATGAAGTGGTTACATGAGATATAAAAGATGATGTGAAAGAAGATAGAAACTGCAGTTCATTGGCGTGATGTATAGCTCTACTCTCAAACATCATTCTGAGCTCTGCCCTGCTTCCCATACTGTGTACCCACTGCAGTAGAGCCCTAGCACAGTGGCTGTCAAATATTAACAGATAACAGTCTCAGAACAGTTTTGCGTGGGGCTGAAGGCTTTGTACCAAGGCTCAGGCAGATTAAGTAAGTTGCCCAAGGTCATGAGGAAGATCCATTGCAAAGCCAGGAATTGAATCCAATTTTCCTGCGTCCATACAGGACCTTAACTAAAAACCACTGCATTTTTTTTTCACAAGTTCAGTTATTTCAGGGCAAGGCGAGAAAGGTCTTGGCCTCACACTGGAAGTCTTCAAGCCCTGTCAGCAGGATGGTCCCAAGACAAATACACAGGATGCTTAGAAGGGCGAGCAAAACACTAGAGAGGGTGAATCCTTGTGTCATCCTTTCTCCCTGTCAAAAAACAAGGCTCAGGGAGAAGGCTCTCACAGTAGCCTTGTGGGACTCCACTGCATGTGTGCTGAAGGGTTTTAAGAAGACTCACTTCTCTTGGATGGTGTTCTCAAAAGGAGAGGACGTTAAGATTTTTACTAAATGAATATGACATAACAGGTACTAAACTGATATAGTACTATAGCTGAAAATAGGTAAGGTAAACTATTTATTTCCAGCATGGCCATAAAGGAGTGTATAACTTTGTGTGAGGTAATAGTTCATCGAATATTTTATTTTATCTTCTTCCTACTGGAACTGCGTTGAGGAAGAACTTGTCTTGAGAAAATTTGATTTATAAGCACTGAATGCTTAGAAACTCTTGTGTACAATTTGAACTCACCTTTGTGGGGATACAAGTGACTTAGTCTGAATAAGTTTAACCCAAAATTTATAATACTAGCTCAAATTAAAGCACTTTTTAGCTTGCTTACATGAATTAAAATTTGCATCGAATTAATAAAGTCAGTACTCCACTTTAAAAACATGTCGAAATGTGATTTTTAAGTGGAGTAGCAACTCAGTTTACAGAAACAAGATTATCTACACAAATAAGTGGAATAAATGAGCAATTGTGAACCATTTACCCCTGTGTTGTATTGAAGTTGTTTCCTTAGACTCAAGAACATGTTATGTACAACTGAAATTATCCTTTACTCTATTTTCCTGATGTTTGAAGACCATACGTATTTAGTTCCTATTCAGGAACTTCTAAAGATTTGCAGAAAGAACCTAAAGACATATTATATTAACTAAATGAATACATAATGGGCAAAGTAGTACATAACAAAGTAAGTTAAAAGTGTCTTTTACATATAATTTGAGTTTGATTCTGACTAATGAACCATTTTTAGTGGCTCAATTTGGAGACTGAATAGATGACTCTTTTAATTTGTTTTTGTGGTTTTTTTAATTTAGTTAAACAACTGAAAAAAAGTTTTATTCCAGTAGGAATATGTAGCAGTATGAATTCCCACATATGTAATCTTTGGTTGACTTCTTTTTCTTGGATTTTGAAACTTTGTGTAGATCAACTTTATGTGTTTACAACCTGGTTGCTAGAAACACAGATTGTCTAACACAAACAGCAAAAAATAGTCACACTACCTCATGGATGATGTGCTTTATTATTTAATTTTTCATTTTACGTATAATTAAGGAGTGTCCTCATACCTAGATTGTTTTTTGTCATTCATGTTATTGGTTTTATATAAATCAGATAAATCAGAACTATATATTGGTTTTATAGAGCATAACAGATTATTTTAGAGAGAAAATTAAGCAGTATGTTCCTATGCCACCTATTAGCTTTTCTTAACCCAGATTGTAAGGGAGGTGGCTTTTGGTTTTTATTCTTCTTGTTTTGTTTGACTTAAGTGTAATCTGATGATTGTATAGCCTTGCTTCACTAAAGGTGCTGTCTTATTAATGCTACATTTCTGTCAGTTACATAGAAAAATCTCAAAACCTGATTTTGTTATGTATGTGAAAATATATAATCCATGATATGTTAGTTATTTAGTATGCAACACGATGCTCGTCCAACATCTGGAGAGCAGGTGTCAGCAGAATGTGTGACTGATAGAGGAAAGATTTATCTCGACTTTTTTGAGGATGGTCCCTTTTATACTTCAAGATTCAGACTGCTTCAGACTAATGTGAAAATTGCAAATATTTTTAAATCCTTCATCCTAAGGGGAAGATTCCTTTCATTCATAATGCCAGATTCTGCAGTGTTTTCAAGGAAATTAAAGTGTCTGCTGCAAACCGAATGTGTAACACCAAGAGATAAATTTGTGAAGGGTTGTGTTTGGGGTTTTTTTTGTTCTCACTACTTGGTTTTTTCATCATTCCTTCATCTTTTTCATTACTGTCTTCCACATTCACCACACTCATTTGCTCTTCCATTACCTCTCTGCTGCTCCATAGTCACAAGGGTTTTAGATTCAGATCTCTGCAGTTCTGCCACCTGGTTTGTGTAGATTTCTTGATTAACAATACTGTGGAGAGAAAAATCACCTCTCTTGGTACACAAACCAGCAGACTAAAAGCTGGGACTGTAAATAAAACATGAACATTTGTATCTTTGTGTGTTTGAGCTTTGGTAGCATAATTTTCCTTTTATGTTTTTTCCTGCAAAAGTATCTTGTCAGAGAAAGCAGGTCATTCCTGCATTGGGAATCATATTGAATGAACTGTTAGGGCTTCAGCTATCTAACATTTTTTAATTAATCACTACTGGCAGTGGGACTAGTGTGAATATCCTACCTTCTCAATAACATTGGATTTCTGCCAATAACCTCATTTGTAACCATATTCCTTCCAGCAGTGTTTTAATGATTTATTTTTTAAATAGAAAAAGTTCCATTTAAAAGCACCATTCAGGTGGAAGAGTAGCTTTTAAATATTGTGTGAGTGTGATGATAGGCACCAAAGAATCAGATTCCTGTTATTATAAAGCATCTTTTAGGGTTTTCCTTACAGAAATGCTAATAACAAAACACATTTTCAGTAGATAATTCAAGCATCTTACTTCCTGATTTATTATAAAGTAACATTTTAAAGAATTCTTAGTTTTAAGTGATATTTCAGTAGTAGACTGTTCCAAGTTAAAATATCTTTTAAATAAATGCAGTTTTCAATAAAGTGAAAGAATTAAGGAAGGACGGATCCATTATTTGGGAACATTTTTGATTAGACAATAGGCTTGTTATAAATTTCAGTGGAAAAGGGAGGGAATCTGACCCATGACTCTTGGGTGGCTTGTGCAGAGTCATTCGGATATTCACACCTGTGAATACCATTCCTTTTCTTTTCCAAGAAAGCCTGAATTGCTGACAATTTTAGAGGCTGGTGAGTTTGTCTGCATTAGAACTTGCATATTCTTAACAGCGTCTTGGCCAAGCCAGTGGCAGGAACAGTGAGAAACTTGACTAAATTTCCCTAGTGTAGAGAAAGCCTTAGAGCCTTAACTTATATTATTATGTAGAAAAATGTCAGTTAATTGCCTCTGTTGACGTTCTGAATTCCAAATAGGTTGTGCCAGAAGTGGTCAAAATGATTGTCTCTGCCTTTAAATTATGGTTTCTTGATTAATAGCATATATGATTACGAAAGAGGGACTTTTCTTTGAAAAAAAAAATCCTTTTTTTCTTTGCTTAAGTGATTGTAAGAGACTAAAATAATGATGAGATATTCAGACTGTACTGCTGAGAATCTTTCAGTCTAACCTCCAGAGGAGCAGGAGCTTTTTTGGCCCGCTGGGTACCCATTATCCATACTTATCAGAACAAGTGTATCATTTCATAGAGCATAACCATTGAAATGGCCACTAGCAGCCTTACAATGATGTCTTATACACGACTAGCAGAGAATACACAGGATCTTTACCTATCTCCAAAACTGAACAATTGCACATTATTCCTTATTCATTTACCCTCAGACTTTCTTCTGAAGCATGGGATTCAAGCTGAGAACAACACAATTATTTGCATATAATTTAAACAATAGCAATATTGAAAAGTGTTTTAAAAATACTGATTACTTTTGTCAGTCCTACTTTCAGGTACAAAAATATTTTATATTTGAACGTAAGAAAAAGCTTTTAATTGATCCTTTCAAAATTACATAAGCATGAGCAAAGTTGTTAAATGGAGTCAGAATATATCTGTCTGGATAATAAGTATTTAATCATTGCAGTAAGTATTCCATGCATTCCCTTATTCTGCTCACTTAGTGACCTTTACAAGCTGAATATTTTCTCTTTCCTCTGCCCTCATCTTTCTAAGAACAATATCTGTACTGTGGTAAAGTACTAGAGAGGTAATAGGCATTGAAATTGGCCATAAAATTGGTGGTAAATAATGAGAGTAAATGGGAATTTTCATGGCACTTGTTCAAATCACTCTACTGCAAAAATTCAGACACTACTGTGAGAGGGTATCTCCTACTGTCAGTCCTGAGAGCTTATCTAAGTTAATTCAGAATATTATATTATCTCTTCCTTAGAAAGAAACCTCAGAACACACACAGGGACACACTGAGAGACCTCATTAGCCAGCAATTAAGTGAAAATGAGCAGATCTGAAACCTATTTTCTTTAATGAAAATGTTTGTACATATAAGACTTGATGAAGCCTATATCTTCAGATTCTTATAGTATTGTGCTGCTTTAGCTGTGTTTTTATAATCCTGCCTTTATGGTAGAAACTGAAAGAAACAAGTAGGACACAGCAGTAGTCTGTGGTTTGCAAATAAAGCCAAAGAGCAATTTTGAGTAGACCTTGACAGAAGGAGGAAGGTTCTTCAGCTGAAATCCTTAGTGAAAGTAGAAAGCCTGGCTGCACTGGAGGGGGCTGAAAACAGTTGAAGGTCACAAAAGGTCCTTGGTTAAATTGGTGTGGAGGACCTGCAAAATGTCGAAATGTATTGTAGGCAGCATCTCTCTAAACTGGCTACATGCAGGTTTTCCTATTAGGTTTAAAATGTGGGTTTACACTCAGTGTTATTTTTCCATGGTATTTCCAAAGTGAATTTTGTCCCACAGAATGCCTGTGATTTACAGCAGTGATTGAAAGAAAGAAGAGAGGCTGAAATATTGCTTCCCCAAATTCCCTTGCATTCATCACATCAGAGAAAGTTGCCAGTGTTTTTTCCCAAGGCACTTTAAGGATTGACAGGAAATCTCATCTCTCCTAAAGCCCATGAAGTCTCACCCTACTGCAGTAGTAGGGTGGTGGAGCAGTCAAAGGAGGCTGCATCAACCTCATTTTAACAGTCCATTGACCACTGAGCAAAGGAAAGAGCTTTCTAATTATTCTGCAGACAACAAGAGTAAATATTTAAATAGTTACAGCTAAAGAAGACTAGAAGAGGCTTGTCTGTTCCACTTGGATTTCATCAATTTTGATTTACTAATATTCTAGGTCATGGTTTGCAAATTAGACCATTGTTCATCTTTGTCAGAGGAATATGATGTGAACCAGTTGGTGCATTTATTGACCACTATGAAATGGAAAAGTTAAAGCCATCTTCTTGGAAGACAAGATGGCAACTTCTGATTAATGAACACAAACTGTGGGTAGCTGTCTTATGAAGTGATGAACTTGCTAATTATCACTCTGGTTTTGCTTGAAAGCTGCTATGGGAGTTTTCACCCTCCTCTCCATTTTCCTTGAAAGTGTGTGATATGTCTGTGCGTGTGTATATTTATGACTTTGCTTTTCGCTTGATTCTTTATGTCCTTTTATCCCTGCTACATATCAGTCTTTTCATCTAGATCTTTTTATTTTGACACGATGTCAAATGTTAGTAGTTTTTAAGCCAAAATAAATCAAAGCTAGTTTCATATCTCGACCTAGATAAAATTCATCAATAAGCTTATGTGTAGGTGAAAATGCATGTGCTTGCATAGATTTATGTATCTGTTCCAATTTAAGCCAGTATTCCTTATGTCTGGTTAAAATAATGCGTAGAAGGGGGCCTCACTTTGCGCTCTGACTGATACTTTGAGGTGTCTGGTGTCTTGTTTTGAAGTTTCAAGATGAGAATAGAGTATGGAGCAGCTGATGAATTTGTATTTCCTGATATGAATAAATATAGAAACTTTACACATCTGTCTTGTTTCCTACATTTCCTATACATGTACGTATGTACCCGCACATAGAGAATGATCAAATCAGCCGGTTACACAGGTCTTTTTGGAATGCCACAGAGAAGTAGGCGTGAACACGGTAGAGTTTGTATGATTTTCAAACAACGACTCCTGAATTTCATGGTTCAGAATGAAAATTCAGAAGGTTTGCAGTGTAGGTTTCTGTTTATCCTTTGTTTCCAAAATATTTGTATATCTGTTTGAAATACCGTCATGTCTAACTATTGTGGGCTGATGCATTTTGACTCCCCTGTACAAATTAGTAAGAGAGAGAGAGTGTGTGTGTAATAAAGATGTTTTTATGAATACTGTATCTCATATGAGTACTGTATCTCATAAATAGGTATCCAAATATTCAGCTTTGTTGAAGTGAGAGCATCTGTAAGATACCAGATTGTTCCTCATTTGGGAAATAAATATTCTCCTACTTAGTATTTTGCAGAGGAGCTAATAGGATCTTCTCCTCCTTTTCCAGACTGAGGAAAAGTAGCTAGCACTAAGCTTCTTCATTCCTGTTCAGACATTGCAGACAGCCTGACTACAGAGAAATGTCTGCAGTTCTCAAATACAGAGCAAAAGTATTCATCAAATCAATGACAGGAATTAATATTATTATTCTCCCCTGGATTTTTCTTTTATCCTTCCCTTGTCCTCATGCCCAGATGTTCTCCCAGTGTAACGAAGTGGCAGTGCATCTCACAGCCCATGATGCTATGCAGGGACTTGTCTAAGGCCCCCTCCTCCTCATTTTCTACCTACCCTGTCGATTCTCAATTCTGATGTGTTGTTTCCTGATTTTCATTCCATGCCTCCAGCCCATACTTGAATTTCTAACCAGTCTTCAGCAGATTAGCTGTAAACATTTATTTGGTACTTTGGAAGTGCATTCACTAGGCGCCTTGCTGAAGGGCCACATTTTTAGATCAAATAGCAGTCAGCTGGTGAGGAAGCATGCATGGCTTTTGGGGATGCATTAGGGTAGGTGCCATAATGCCAATAGGTTTGTGCAAATGTACTATGGACAGTTGAGGCATGCATCATAGGAATGCTTTAGTGCTTCTCCCTGGTTACAGAATTCCAAGCAGCATTTAAAGCATTGATATGTTTTGTTCTGTTTATCTGCTTCTGCTGGGGATATTTTTCCTCCCATTTAAATGACTCATCACATCATTCTAAAAAAGGAGAACAGTTTAAATGCTATATTCAAATTTTTCATCTTACATTCAATGTAACATGGATATTCCTTCTTAGATGTAATGATGCCCTTCCTGTGTTAATGGAAGCTGCATAACAAAACAGACAACTCCTGCTTTTGCCGTTGAAGTTGTTTGAACTTGATCATGTCTCCCCTGACTGTTTAGCAGCAGCCTCCTTGATTAAGATTTATTTCAGTTCATTTTAGATCATGTTCAGGAGCACATAATTTTCTTTACTAGGTGAGAAAATATTTGCTTTTTCTTTTTTTGTTCAATCTTGTCCTTTTCTGTTAGAACTGCATATATACAGAAATATGTCCTTTAGTAGCCAGTGTCTGTGTTGGGGGATGTTTCTGTTACCTTCTGGAGTTTACAGTGTTTGCCTGGTATATTGATTATTTGCTGCTGGATATGTTGCTCAAGGTCATAGATAGGAAACAAATTCAAGTTAAAAAAAAACACATAAATGTCTTAGAGCAGCTCTTTTGAAAATTTGGTACAAGCAAGTAAGCAAACAAACCAACTCAATTATGTTTTAATTCTTCAGCTTTTAAAATGATAGAAATAACCTTGATTGAGAATTGACCCGCATTAATTTCCACAGTATCAGAGCTGCTGTGCTTCTTGCATTTCTTTGCAGTGTGTTATCCTGCAAAAGTATTGCTGTGTGTCTTACCTTCTCTGTAGGTTACAGCATGCCATCAGAGTAGAAAAGCTGTGCAGCTTTGAGCAGCAGTTAGTAAAAGCATTCTTTATGGTATTTACTTCTGTCTTTCCTTTTATATTCTTCTTAGTAGGGAAAAACTCCATTCCTACTATCTCCCCAGCACTGTAAATTTTACCACAGAGCATTTTGTTAGAACATATCAAACACAATTCGGTGCTCTGCTATCCTGATAGATTTAAACTAAAATTTGTTATTTAGGTAAGCAGTGACCAGTCTATTGCTTGAAGGTTGGGCGTTCTCCTCTAGAACAGCTCATTCTCCCTGCTACCTTCTGTCCTGAGAGCCTCACAGAGGTGAGCAGAGACATGGAATTATTATGAGGTTTTATGTGATTTATACAACCTATTCAGTCTGCTCCCTGCCTAATCCTGTTTCCTGAGAGCAGTCCAGGCAGAGATGAGGAATAGAGTGGATCATTGTATCTAGGGACTGGAAGAAACTCAAGACGTTATCATCCCTTCCATCAAGAAGAGATATTTGCGTATCCTCCTTAAAGCCTTTCAAGGTTGATGATTTTACAACTGCCTATGCTTATTTATTTAGTGTTTAATTATTCTTAACATTTTCCTAACATCTAAGCTCTATCTTTTTTGTAGTTTAAGCCTATTACATCTTGCCATGTCCAGTAAGCCGACAGAGAAGAAGTTCTTTTATTTCCTCTTGAAAGCTGCCTTTTTTGTACCTGTTTGCTACGGCCCTTCTGTCTTCTTTTCTTTAGGCCAATATCTTTTTATGTCTTTCACATTTGCTAAATCCCTGCTTACTCCCATTATTTACTCTAGCCTTTCTTGAGATTTGGTGCCCAAACCCACACTCAGTGTGGGTCTGGAGACTTTCCTAGTGGACATTGTGAAGAGAGAATTGCTCTAAGGGGTCCTGTTGGCGGCCCCCTTGGTTTTATATCCCAGTATGGCATTCTGGTTTTTTGCAATGGATGGCACCAGTGATTCATGTTCCTTTTATGATCTGTAACAATGCCATCTGGATAGTCTTGTCATATGAAGCCTGTCCCATTGGTCATGTTGAACACCTTTGACTGGAAACCTTAGCGGAAAAGACCATCTCTTCAGTATGTATGTGTATACATAGTGACAGTTGGCCTGTCATTGGCTGAGGAGTACAGATATTATGTTGCTGCTACTCCTACTAACAAAATTAGTAACAGACTTTATGACTTTTTGCGAAACTGGGAGTTAGTTCTGTTTGGAAACATTGGTGCCAAAGAGATTGATAAGGTATTAGTAAGTAAACAATAAAAATGTAGTAAAAATGTAGATAAATATTTCCCTGCAAAAATAACATTCTCTGAGCTTAAATTGCTTGAATCGTTGATATGAAAATAATTTACCCTATTTGGATGGAAAGTTAGATACACTAATTGATCCAAGTAGAAATTGAGAGGCAAAAGAATTATGCTTTATAAGTAATGAAATACAACATCATTTTTTACTTGATTCTGTTTAATGAGGCCTTAGAATCTTCCTTAATCCTTTTCAGTTGTTGATTGTAAGGCTAAAGTTTGTAGCTGACTCACAACAATTCTGCCAAAAACTGAGCAATTTGGACAATCAACTCCTTTTCTGTACAGTGTGTTTTTACTGGGCTTGTGTTGAAATCTTCTTTTCCAACTCTTCTGTTTCTCCATATGTCAAATCAAGATGAAAAGTGTATTTATGTCTAGTCAACTAGAATTACTGAAAAATAATTTTGATTGTTCCAATCAGAAAATATATCAGATTAAAATTTCTTCGGGAAAATGCCTGAGTGAACACACTGACATTATTAACTCTTCGATCTTGTTTCTCTGCTCTTTCTGTGTACTGAGGAGAAGAACAGAGAGCCAGGTGCAGTTACACACCTTGTTGTTTCCCTTTTCTTTTTATATTCACCCCATGGATATATTAAGGCAGTGGTTGAAATAGGTAGATATACAATGTTAATGCCGTACTTGCCCTTCTGAATTACAAGCTTCTGAATTACAATTGCTGTGGTCAAGAAATATCTGAATTTTCATTCCAGCATTTCTAGATTCCAGCTTTGGCCACTGCATAAGGAAATAGGTCTTGTGCAATGAAGAAGAAGAGAAATTATTCTTTTCTGAAATTAGGGTTCTCTTATTTCTGTCACAGTAGTTATGCAGAAGGAATTCTTCAGGGTATCTTCAAATCTTCAGTGCAGTGTGGCTCGGATGTCAATGCTTGTAATGAAAATCTATCACATTAGGGGATGCTCACCTCTGCCTGCATGATTCCCAGTAGTTTTGTGATGAGTTATCTTGCAGAGTGGTGTAGGAGTTTAATACAATAATCTGTACATTAGAAGGAGTATGTCATGCCTGGGCTAAACCATCTTGGCCAAAAGAGGAGCCACAAATCCCAGGGCATTAAAAATCAGTAAACTTCAAAATCATGTAAATGTAATATATATTGATGTAACTTGGATAACTACTGGATTTTTTGAAGACTTATTTCCTTCTCAGTGTTGACTTCAAACCCCAGTACAACTAACTCCACACCCTGTAAAATATGCCACAACGTTGTTAAAAAAAAAAAAGTTATGAAACTAGACTAAATGTACACGTTGTGACTCTTTTAAAGGGTGAGGAGAGGCAGTCAGGGTTGACAGGACGGGAGTCAAGGCTGGAGTACGTGGAATATCTCAAGCATGAGCTTCGAAAGGCCTTTGGAGAGTGCCAGGAGAGCTATGCTGTATTTCATTTCTGTTTGAGTATGCTTCAAGATTAGATGTCACTGAATCTTGCTGGCTTTGTAAGAGTACTGTATTAGTAATGGTTGAGGCTATTTCACCACACATCTTATTTCCTGATCAACTTAACTTTAGTTTTAAACAATTTTTTCATTCACTGCTGATTCATAATTTATACAACTATGAATTTCAGTAGTAATTTTCCTTGTGGTTTCTGGAACAACAGCCAGAAATGCTTGTTCTGCAACAACATTTTTGGTTTGAGATTGGCAATAATACCTTTTAGTAAGCCAGAAAATTACCATCTCACATTTGAATTGGAAGCTGTGACTTACTTTTAGTGAAGAGAGAGAACCTATTTAATTTATCCTCTGTATGAGAACAGTAAAAGCAGGCTGTGGAGCTTTTTGAGGCAAAATGTATTTTCACTAGTGAAGACCTATTGTTTTTCTTACATAATTTTCCTCGGTTTTGTACTTTTTTTTTTGTCTATTAGCATAAGTGTCCTAAATGATTCAAACCCTCTGATCTCTCCCCTTGCTTATTGTCTAGGGAGATGGGCCAGAGTGATGGATAGAACCAACTGGTCACCTGGGAAAGATGGCCTTTATTCCAACAAGGAAATTGTGAGGGTTATAGGGAAAGCGGTGAAAGTGTAACCTTTATCTATGATAAAAAACAAAGTGTACATGTCCTTATAATGGGGCCGATTATTCTTGGCTCCTACCACTGGGAAACAGTTACTTTTCTACCTGCAGATTTTCTGTTCTTTCCACCACTAAGAATTCTCTTAGGCGGATCTGGCTGACTTTGTGTGTGCAAACCCATTTATAGCAGGAAAGGGGAAAGCTAATCCCAACTGAATTTCAGTCACCTCTGCCTTCTAGGGTGTATAGAATTTCCCTTGAAGTTTGTACAGAGTCTGCAGTCAGCACAAAACAGACCTACTGGCTCCTTTGATACTTTTAAGCCTCTGCTCCATCAATTGTGGAGGCTTTTGGTTTATTTCCAAGTTCAGTCTAACATTCTGGTTTTGATCTAGAGACCCTGATGTTAGTTTGATCTTTTATCTTGCTGTAACTTTGTTTCCTTGTGTTTGTTTCTAGTGCTGGAGTTGGTAAGGAACAAAATGGTTATTTCAGGCTAGAGATTGCAGCGAGCATAGGAGAGAATATTTAGATTCTGGGGCACCTGGATGGTCTGGCAGATCTGGAATTTCATTTCAGGAAATATTACAGTATCTTTCTTGCCTAAAGCCAAGTGCTGAAGTTGTGTATTTTAGACACATGAATGCTAAAAGATGTTAAGAGTGAAGGGTTTTTATGGAAGAGGAGGAAGAATATAGGATTTGATGGGCTTTGTGTGGATTCTCAGAAGATAAAACCTTTTAGCTCATGGACAGCAGAAAAAATGGAAATCGCAATGTCCAGAGCAGTTCAGTCACTTGCTAGTTAAATGATAAAAATTTCACAAATAAATTTGTATATTTATATAAATGATGTTGTGTAGAGAATACAAAATTTGTCTCCATTTGCTCAAGGAGATATTTCCAAATTGCCTTTATACTTTGTGTATATAGTTATTTTTATATATATGTATATTTATATTTGTGGCAGAACTTGTGCTTACAGGTAATTTGGAGGATGAGTGCCGGTACTGTTACCTGTCTTTCTGAGATAGATTGCAAGTGTTGGGGTTTATTCTGTGTAGACATACAGTCAAGGCAAGTTGAGATTTTTAAAAAGAAGCAGATTTGAATCCTAGATTAACTTCATGCTGTACCTTCTGTGGTGTAAAGGTTTTATTTGGCTTTCTGTGGGAATTAAGTTTATCTGATTGTTCCTTGTCACCTTTTTTAATGTACTGAATGTCCTTTGTTTCCACAAAAGAGAAGACTGCATGTGATGATCTCACCTAACCCAGCTTCCAATACCCATTTTTTAATTAAGTCCCCAGCTAAATATATACTTTAGGGGGTCATTAAGTTCTCTAAGAGTGATAAGAAGGTGGTATACCGTTCCAAGATAATAAAGTCAGGTAGTGCTACTAAAGGTGAATGTATGAAAAACCTCCTTTCTGATGTAATATGGCTTTTTTTTTTTTTTTTCACTTACAACAATATAGTTAAAAAAAATTGAATTCATATGCTTTCTTCTCTGATTAGCCATATATGCACATGGAAACAGAGCACCTGCGCTTAGCAGTACTTCATATTTTGCTCTCTCTTCACTTCTGTGTTTGGTTTTTCCTCTTATTCCTTCCCCTCAGAGCTCAAAATGTTCACATCAAGGTATTATTCCTAGGCAGGAGTTTCAGGGATATGATACTGCTATTGTTAGTGCTGTGCTGGAAAAGAGACGCTGAGCTGGGAAAGCAGTGCAGTAAGGATGTGATTGAACTCCCATAGGCATTCCATTGAAGATTCTTATTATCTTGTACATACTTTTGTTCATCTTGTGCTGTATTGTACCCTCAGTGACTGCAGGGTAGAAAGTCAGCTGCTTCGTTTTAGTGCATGATGTGTAGATCATTGAATCAAAAATACCATTTTTATGCATTTGCTGTTCAGAAATAAAATACCTTCATCAATTTCAAGTTTTTATGAGTGAAATAATGAGAGATATCAAAATAAGAGCAAAGGTGCTTTTTTCCAGTCAGTTAAAGTGATGTAAAATTCATTGGTTTTATCCTCAAGGATATAGTCTTGAAATACTGCTCAGAGAAGTCATGGATGCCCCATTCCTGGAAGTGTTAAAGGCCGGATTGAATGAGACTATAAGCAACCTTGATCCAGTGGAAGATGTCGCTGCTCATGACAGGAGGGCTGGGACTGGATCATCTTTAAGACCCCTTCCAACCCAGACCATTCTATGATTATGTGAAGCAGTGGTAGATGTGAAGCATTCATTCCTTTGATACGGGAAGGTTTACCAGGCGCGTGCTCACTCAGATACATTTTTTTAATAACCACGAGACTTTATGTGTATCGTGTGTTAAGTTGACTGGTGAAATGCTGGCTGAAGTTGCTGCCCGGTAGGATGACATAGCTGGAGAGACAGCATCTCTTCATAAAGCCACTGAAATGCGTTCATACCTATACGAACGCCCCTTACAGCCGTCACGGTCACCTGTAGCAGGCACCGACCGAAGGAGCCCTGCGCTTGGCCAGCGGCTCCCCCTGCCGGCCCGCCCGGCTGGGCTGGTGACAGATGAGACCAGGGGATGGGAAAGTCGCTTTTTTGCCAGCCTGCCAAACGATTTGGGTCGGAGAAACGAGTCAGAGCGTCAGGAGTATCAGAAAATTCTGTTTAAGAGCATGGGATTCTTAAAACTTGCTTTGAAGTGCTTTAAAGTAATTGGGAGTACTTCCAGCAACTTGCAGCATCCTTTGGATCGGGACCGAAGGTTCTTGAAACTTTAAGGAATTTAAGACTAGGTCAGAAACCTCATTTTTTTCCCCAAGGTTATTAAACCTTTTGTCTTTAGTTAGTTGTCAAATATAAACAAAAACTGTTTTTAAGAAGCCGAAGGGATATAACAGAAATAACCTTATTTCATATTATGAATACTAGATTGACAAAACTGTAGTATTAAACTGTTTGATTGGATTTTATACAATTATGTGTAGTTCTACTTTTTTCACCACTGATATGTGTTATTCTTCCCAGAAATCCATCAATAAAACCACCTCTTATGTTTTCATTTTTCTGTTCTTCTGCATAGTCATGTTCTAGTCACAGTTGTGAATCTGCAGAATTTCATCACTTAGATGGGTGCAGTAGTCCTTATTAATAAAGTATGATTTATGTTTATGTTATTTATTTAAAATTAAGTATGTTTTTAATTTTTTTCCCTTTCTTTCAAAATTTAGGTGGAGAATAGACCAAAATATTATGGCAGAGAGTAAGTATTTTTCTCCTTTAAGTATCTGTTGGGTGTATCCAAAGTTTTTCTAGAATTAAAAAAAACACAATGGAGGTCTGACAATGTATTTTATTTTACCTTTCACTTCAACTGGGAGCTAAATATATTGAAAGCTGGATAATTTAGCTATATTCCAGTCCAGTACTATTGGTCTCAATCCATAGACTGTGCTGCTGTGTGAGTCTGCATGTTTATTTTTGCTTTTCTCAGGATAGTTTTGGAAAAACTATCTATCTACAGTATTCCTTCCTTTTATTTTGGTTGTCGCTTTAACCTCTCAGTGGTCCTGTGACAGCTGGGAGAGAAGCAGTTTGCCTCTCTTACTGCCTTTTTTCTCCACTCTATGTGGTTATGGAAGTAAGCGCGTATACTACTGCAAATCTAAATGCTGTTCTCCCTGCTAAAGGTATGAAGCCTGAAATACCCAGAGAACAGGCAGATTTTTGCTGTAAGGAAAATAACACACCAGTTGTTTAGATCTTCTTCAAAGTGACTAGCAATAGGACTAGAAGAAATGGCCTCAAGTTGTATCAGGGAAGGTTTAAATTGGATGATAGGAAAAATTTCTTTACTCAATGAGTTATGCATTGAAACAGGCTGCCCAGGGAAGTGGTTGAGTCACTATACCTGGAGATGTTCAAAAAACATGTGGCCGTGGCACTTCAGGACATGGTTTAGTAGTCACAGTGGTGTTGGGCTAATAGTTGGACTGGATGATCTCAGAGGTCTTTTCCAACCTTAATGATTCTATGAGTTGATTGAGTATACTCAATTCCTTCGTGCTCAGCAGTCTTCTTTCCAATAGCTGACTTGAAAAGGACTGGATCCTGCATTGGCCTGGAGATTTGGGCAGGTGAATTTGAAGGGCAAAGCCATTGCAGCAACCATCCACATCTCCTTGTCAAGTAGAATTTGCAGAACTGCCATGTGTCCTTTAATAATCTACTGATGCCGTAGTCCTTATCTCAAGCTGAATTATTTAGATCCCATGTTCTACTTTTCCTTCCGTCCCAGACGCATCATCTTTGTTTAATGATCCTTTTCTAATATCAAAAAGCTCAAGAGCCAGTAGTTTTGCCGCTAATTACTGTAGTTTCATTTTTTAAGTATTATCTTTGACAAGGGGGAATTCAGATCTAGCCACTAGAGTACAACAGAGCTGAAGACAGTACCTACCTGAAGACAGTAACCCATCACGGTCCCTACAGCAGGATTTGTAAAACCATTGCAGCAATGTTTAATTCAGGAACCTGCCTGGCTTTTGACAATACTGCCGATTTGTGAAGTGTTGAGTCTGGCAGGAAGTGTAAGAAGTCACCTCGGTGAAACTGCTCAGGCAAGATCATGTTAGTTATTATCATTTGGAAAGATTTCAGGACCACTGGGAACAGTCCTATAAAAGCAATTGACTCAATGCTCTGTCGTGCCTGGGGAGAAAATCAGAGATTTCTAGGGAAAGAAACAGAAATACATAATTATATTACTAAATGAACCTATGGTGCAGCTTCATTTTAAATAGTGCATGTAGTTCTGGTCCCTTGCTACCCCTTCCTCCTCCCGCCTTTTTAGAAAGTTTCTAGAAGAAATGACAGGTACAGCAAAGTGTAACAACAGTGGAGCAAAGGGATGCAACTCCTGCCATATGAGCAAAATTAATAGATCTTCCTCAGTGGATGCCCAAGGGAGGGACCTGCATGGTGTCCTCCTCAAGTTCATTGCCATAGGGTGCTGCAGAGACCAAAAGCACAAACATGCTAAATGGTTTACGAGTGAGATTCTCATGAAGAGTAGGTCACAGATGATTGGACACAACTTCCTGCTAAACCAGTGATGGGTGGACAGGGATGTGAAGTGAAATATATCAGTGCTTCCTGTACTCTTTCCATAAGCATTTATTGTTGGCTGGTGTCAGAAGCAGGTGTCTGAGTTCAGAGAATCTTGTACTGTGTACAAGATAGTTTTATTCCCTTATACAAATGTACCAAAAACATCCATGAGGAAGCTTGGATTACCCAGTGCGTACCACTCATGGTTAAAGAAATTTCACAGGTGCCCCAAGTATCCTGTCACAGTGGTGTTCTTTTAAATTGATTACTAGAGGAGCGTTTTTCCTATTATTTAACCTAAAGCCTGCTATATTTTATAATGAGGTTCTGGTGGCAAATAGCCTATGCTCATTATTTTTAACTAGAGTTATGAATTGCCATGAGTTTACTGGTAAAGACTTGCTTAAATTATGTCATCTAGGGAGTGCTGGTTTTAATTTGGATGTGGCAGTAAATGAGTGTGTCCCCAACAGTACAGACAGAAAGTATAAATCAATTTACATAATTTTGAATAGAAATTCACTCTGGAAAGATCACTTAAGCCTAATATTTCCAACATGTATTAGTTGTGAATAAACAAAGTAAAGAGAATGGGATGACAATTGCATTTGCATCCAATGTGTTTTTCTTCTATTTTCACTAGTGAGCCAGAGGCAGTGTTAGAGATGTGCCACTTCGTATGTGTTGTCAGAAAAGAGAAAATGCTGAAGGCCAGTACATTGTAGTGCTTTATTTACAGACAGCAGCAAAAATAGAAACTTTCAGAACCTCTGAGGAGACTCTCAGAGACTTATCAGCCATCAAAATGTGTGTAGTAATGTAGTAAAGACTGTATTTTTACTTATGGGGAGATTAACGCTAAATCTTTATTATTGTAGGGTCAATTGTGCATCCTAGGGCCTCCTTCTTTTTTAAAATAGCAATGACAAAAGAATCAGAGACACATTGCTTTTTTCCAACACTGAACGAGAAATTTCCTGAAATAAAGAAAATAGTATTTTTCTCAAGGCTACTCTGTATCTTCCTCTACTTTAATATATGCAGAATAGAATTTACAGCATCTCTGTTTCCCTTATAAGTTTGAGGAAGCAAAGTTTATATAACAATAAAGCAAACCAATAATAAGAATGACCTCTTGTTTTAATTTTAAGCTGTCTGTATTTAAAAAAATTAATGCCTTTGTGCCTTGTCTTCAATTCTGTCATAAGACACCTAGAAAGGAAACAAGGAAGAGGGGCATAGATTCATAGGAGAGGAGAAGTTGTGAAAAGATGGAGCATTTACAGAAAAAAATCTTCAGGTGTGGTCAAAGTGTCATACTGGTTTATACTGGCAGAAATTGCATATACAGTGTAATTTTCCTTTTGCCTCTGTGTTGGACTTGCCCAGGCTGGATGACTGTGCTGCCACTTTTAGATGCTTGGAAGCTGGCCTGATGGCTTAAACCATGATGCTCTGCAGTGCATAAGTTTTCAAAAGGTTTCTGGGGTGGAAGGGGATATGTTTCTGGTCAGATTGTTATATAAGTCACTGAAATGTCTTCCCTTAGGTTTCACGGGATCATTTCTCGGGAGCAAGCAGATGAAATACTTGCTGGCGTAGAAGGAGCTTATATTCTTAGAGAAAGCCAGCGACAACCCGGTTGCTATACTCTTGCTCTCAGGTAAATGCTGTTTTAATAGAGGCTTATAGTTCAAATGTAAATGTGTTTAATAGAGGAGATTATATCAGTCCCTTTTGAGTGAAGTCTGTATCCACCGTTACTTAATCCACTTAGTAGCACCAAAGTGATTTTACACCCTCTTTTCAGCAATTAGACAATTGCAGTAATGAAATAGTCTGTCAATCCTTTAGTACTTGGCTAGAAAGTCCCTTTTCAGATGCACTCTGTGCCTGTTTTCAAAATTTTTTGCCTCTTAGAGATAAATGTTGTAAAGATCTTTTTCTTGAAAACTGTATAAGAGATATGAGGGAGTATAGAACAGGGGGGTTTCCCTTCTGGCAGAGGACACAGCCAGGTTGTCCTCTGAGCTCAGTGATGCGTTGTACACAAACACTGGCAACTGTAGGTGATAAAAACCCTGGATAAATCATGAAGTTCGGTGGCTAATCAGTGGTCAAAGGCAGCATACCAGACTTGAGTTTTCTTCACTATTTGGATTTCAAGCTTGCTGTAGAAATAGAGTGTGAAATACCAAGTGCTAGTGCTGCTTAAAGAAGTAAGAGTCTGCTGTTCAACTGAATGAAGAATTTGGTGGGAGCCCAAGCTGCAACCTCACTGCCCCTCACAGGTGCCTTTCCTTGAAAATATGTCCACTCCTGGCTTGGCTGTACCATTCAAAACCTACCCATGCAATAGTTCTAAAGCTGCTGTGCATCAGAGGCAAGAGGACAAGATATTTTATTTGGTTTCAACAAAACAAACTCTTTGGCAATATTTTACGGAGTTTGTAGCATTATTACTCCTGTAGGATATACACAGAATAAAAGTCTGCATTTTTACCTCTCTGCTGCTAAACCAGAAGGTAAAATCCTTTAAGGAGTTATTCCAAGTAGCTGTGATATGGTGGTGAAATCGTCCTCAGAATTCATATTGATGTCCAGATGGTAGAGCTGGAAAAGCTGGTGAGTCATGCCAACTAAAAAGTGCTGTAAATTGAAAGCAACTTTTCTCAGCTGAAAAAGAACAAACATAATTTTTTAGGGTTTTGGAGAGAGATTTCAAAATAAAGAATAAAAAGAGCTGCTAAAGGATGTGGATTATGGCAAAGCGCCGGTTGTTTTGACACAACAGCATGATTTCTAAATCCATCTGGATAATTATTTGTAGAATCAAAACTCGAATTTGATGATTAACTGGGAATTCGTATGAAAAATGTGGGCAAAAGAAATTACAAGGCTTAAGTAGTTTGATTTGAAGGCCCAGCAAAGTATCCAGAGACATGCACATTTAATGCAATATAAGGACCATTTAAATCAATGTCCCGTCTCTGAATCATAGAATCAAGACTGGGCTTCCAACCTCAGTGTTAGAAAAATTGAATATGCCACTACAGCATTTTGCTTTTTAAAACTCTCTTTAAAAAAACCCCAACAGATTATACCTGCCATAAATAGTTGCATAGGGCCAGAGTTATCCCACCAGGTAATTGTGCCCCTGAATTAGGAGCTTGGTCTCCCTAAGCTTCCTGCTAGAGGAAGGTTCAGACCCCTAAAATTTGAATTGCTTATCAGAGGTGCCATCCCTCTTTGTTGACTGTAAATATGCCCATGGTGATTAAGCATCCGGTTTATGCATGTCAGTCATATTTCGGGATGGAAAAGCCCTTAACACAATTATGCATCCTGGTATAAAGTCTTTTCAATGCAAAAGTACCTTTCCAATCACTCTGGAAGTCCCTTTAGGATTTAGATTTAAACTATGGACATCTGGGTTGCATGGCTTGTTATGGCCTTGACCCGTAGCCCAGTCCGTGTGACACAGTCAGGTTGGGGTTTGGACTTGGGTTGTTGTATCCATAGAGATACAGTTGTAGCCATGTGCATATTCCATATTTAATACAGATATGTAGACTGATCAGCAAAATTACTGCATAAGTGTTTTGCCAGTGTGAATTCACTCTTCTTTCTTCTCTTCTTCCTTTTTTTCTGGTATTTGCAGATTTGGTAATCAGACCTTAAACTACAGATTGTTCTATGATGGGAAGCACTTCGTTGGGGAGAAAAGGTTTGAATCAATCCATGATCTGGTTACAGATGGCTTGATAACATTGTATATAGAAACAAAGGCTTCTGAGTATATTTCCAAAATGACAACAAACCCCATCTATGAACACATTGGATATGCCACTTTGCTTAGAGAAAAAGTGTCCCGGAGGCTAAGCCGAACAAAAAATGAATCAAGAAAAGCAAGTGTAACAAGTGAAGAAAATACCCCAGTTGAAAAGGTGAGTATTCGGTTTAAGATTTTGGTAATTAGTACCAGTCTTTCTATCACATAGGAAAGAAAAAAAGTGTTTTGCTTTTCTATACCATTAATACTACTATCCCACTGAAAAGTTTCCATCCTATTAATATGATCTTGGCTCCAAACTAATATTTGACTGGAGCTTATGATGAAAGCTTTGGAATAAGTACCGAATGCAAATGTTTTCACTGTGCAAATATATGTGTTTAGACAGACTAACTTAGGAACTGCACCTTAACTTATTCACAAGTTATGTTTCTTTGTCCGTGCATACTGAAGTATATTCTCAGGAGGATTATGAAACTGGTTTCCACTGACCCTTCACCACAGCTCAAGTTTGTTACCTTTCTATTCACAATCCAACGCTCCTCTTTTCTGCCAAGTCTTTGGTGGATGGGTCTGCAGCTGGGGTATTGTGGGTTTGCCTCTCTTTCTTCTTGCTGTTCTCATTTGAAGTGGACTTTACTTAATCTTCTTTTTCTTTTACGTGCCCATATCCCATAGCATTTTATGAACTAGGATTTACTGACATTGGAAATCTCATGCAGTTAACAGCCATCTGAAGATATAAAACTAGAAATTCTTTTATATATGAGAAACAGCCTTTTAAGCAGTAACGTGGATATTTTCATTTCCCAGCTTGTAAGGCAGTAAGAACTGTCAAACAGAACTTTTCTTTCAGTCCAGTGTTTATGCTGAGTTGAATTCCTGGCATTTGTAAGCTTACTTCTGCATTGTGGCTGATGATTTTAGCGTTCAGTGTGCTGGCTAGCTAGTTGAGAACTAGAGCTGGTTTGTATTTGGGAAGCACTGAATGAATTTGCTGTCATATATTAATATTGTGCATAAAAAAATATCAGCTTTTTTGTGTGGATTCTCATCAGTCTAGGACATTTCTATCATAAACATCTGTTGGGTTCTCTTATCTGCACCGGATGATTATATACTGGTTTGGATTTTTCAGTAGTAATAATTGCTTGAGTAACTGACCTGACATGTAAAGCTATTTATCCACTGTAGCAAATGAATTCCATTTAAAATTACATTTTTTAGGGAAGGCATATTGCCACAGGGAAGTCCTTTGGTGAACGGCACAGCAACAAGTCCTTCATTCCAGTTTTATTTAAAAATGAATCCACCAGTAAAAATAGGTTTTGTTTCAATTGATTGATATTCTAATATACAAGAGGAATGGATGCCATTGAGACAGGTTTTGTGCTTGTTCAGTTAATTTCTGTAACTGGACACTGGTGGATTTTGAATGCTGTAAGAGGCACGAGAAAGTGAAGTTTAACTTTATTCGATGCACAGTGGGAAATAAACATTGTGCAGTGTGATCGACTCTTTTGTATAAGTGTTTTTGTGTAGGTAGAATGGTCCACAGCATGTTCTGGAAAAGTGTCTTTTATATTAAGAAAATACTGACCCGTCATTGGGATGACTGTAACTATTATTACATGATTGTAGTGTAATAAAGCAATCATGACACTGGAAAATCACAGTACATTCTCTAGGAAATCTGAAGATTTTTTTTTGTACAAAGAAAACGACAATTTCAGAATTGTGTTCAGTTTTACTTACAGTACTTGCAGTTGAGGAGCAGTGGTCTTCTGTATCTCTTAAAGTGCTCTCAAAGACTTAAGAGAGGTTTGCTCTAATACCATGTATTTCCTAACAGATTGTGTTTGCTGTTGTGCTTGCCATTCAACATCATTTTTTAGACCAGGCATTTTTGAGCAAGTACTGTAAAAACTGTTCTAAACAAATAGAGGGCTCTCTCCTTCATCCCCTTCTTTTTACTGACATACAGTTTTATGCAGATACAGAGTAGGTGACACTAGAAAAGTCCTCCAGTTTAAAACTAACTCAGCCAGATGAAAAACCACATGGATTTTCAGCCAGATCTGCTGCCTGATCCACCTCGTGTCAGTGGAAATGCAGCACAAAGGTGGCAAGACTTTCTTCTTGTGATAGCTCAAAAAAATGATGATATGGACTTAATTCCAGGTACCTGTGTTTGAAAACATTTGGACTTGATGTAACTTGCTATCAATGGGGAAAATACACCTTTAGACTTCATTAATGATAGGGTTAGAATCGTAGAATCATTTAGGTTGGAAAAAAACTGTAAGATCATCATGTCCAACCATAAACCTAAAACTGCCATATCCACTGCTAAACTATGTCCCTAAACACCATGTCTACGCGTCTTTTAAATACCTCCAAGGGAGAGTGACTCCACCACTTCCCTGGGCAGCCTGTTGCAATGCTTGACAACCTTTTTGGTGAAGAAATTTTTCCTAATATCCAACCTAAACCTCCCCTGGCACAACTGAAAGACATTGCATCTTGTCACCTCACTTCTTACTTGGGAAAAGAGAATGCCTAGATCTTCTTTTGTATTGCAGCTGAAGGTAACTGAAGTGGTTCACCATGTAAAAGACAATACCATGGGTCTTTACCCTACAAAGATTAGTGCTCATCTAAATTTCTGTACCTGCAGGCAGTAGCAGCCTGCAAGACTGGGCTGCATGGCTGTGCTGCTGTGTAAAAATAGCTGGCTTCAGCTAAGCCACTACATTGTTGGCAACCCTCTCTGCCTTCCTCCCACTGAGGGTAAGCAGCAGCAGGAGGAATAGCAGCTGTTTCTGACATATTTTTCTTGCCAGGAGGAGTAGGAGCAATCATAGCTACAAAAGGAGTGGGCCTAAATAGGCACGGTGTTCTGCTCACAGGCTGAAGACCTGCTGTAGCAGCCAAGGACTGACTATTGATGATTAGGACCCCCGGTGGGCTTCTCTACTGGTACCAGTAGTTTTACATCATCTTATGGAACTCCATGTGAAAAAAAAGATTACTTCAGCTAAATTGTTAGCAACTGAAAGAAATTCATAGACATCTATATGGTGAAGACTCTCTTGGTTGCCTTTGTTTCGTGTGTTCCTGGGAGAAGCTCATGAGAAGCTGGGATAGCAGACAAGAACTCATTACTTCCTCACAGTAGCCTCAGATAAAGTATGGACTGGGCTTTGGACTAAACTGGTGAAATACCGAGCATTTGTCAGTTATAGCATTCAGGGACAGAGGAGGATTAGGGGAATTAAATGTTTGGTTTTGTATAAACTTTAGAAGTCTTCTAAAATATAAAAATAATATAGGAAGGTGGTAATTCAATGGGAATTGTATCAGATGTTTTTCCTGAGGCTGACATTTTAGACAAAGGCCATGATCTGCCCACAAATCAAATCTTTTACCCACTTCAATTTTTACGGTGAACTTCAGACCCCTAGAAATAAGTGAATGAATATTCAATATTCTTTGCTACATGTGTGAAAAGTCAGTGCATTTTTTGTAACGTGTGTTTTCTCTGGCCAATCGAACAGGTAAAATGTCTTTTTTTTATATAATTTGGCTACTTAATTTGAAAGTGCTGCCTGCAATATTTGAATGTTTTAGAAATGATGGAGTTGGGGGGAAAACCATACATACAGGACAGAAACTTCCGTTATTTCTCAAGAGGAATGTGAGAATTCATTGCTCTAAGGTTAAGCATCAGTACTCCTCTTACAGATTAGGCTTTTCACAAGTGAGATTTTGTTTTATACTGAAACCAATTCCAGAGTGTGAAAGTGCAGCTGAAGGCATTCATCTCCTTAGCAGGTTTGTTAACATCATCCCAGGAGTCTCTCATTCTGTCACCTCCCACATTGACAGCGGAGATCATTCAATATCTCAGTCATTCCAGCACCGCTGCTCCCCGTGGGGTAGGTCAATAGAAGGGGGCTGCCAAGGCACGGGCAAGCGGGAGGAGCATACATTTAGATTGAATGTCTTGGTACTGCCTGGGGTACCTGTCTCTTCCCATAACGATAATTTCTTTGAGGTTGTAATTAGTGAGGTCATGCTGCCCATTCCAGAAAGGGGGGTGTGATACATGGGCTGGATTAAGCTGTTGTTGTTCGTCCCTTTTTATCCAATATTTTTTGTAACAGGTCTAAGAAAACATTTATTCTTTAAGATACTTAATTGCTGGCATTTCATCCAGAAGTTATTTCTGTCTGACTTTATAGAGGTGCTAGATCTGTAGACATAGATCCCAAATTTTAGTCCGAATAGTTTAACAGATCTTTAATCTGAAAGATGCAGCAATGATTTTTAGGAATGAAGTGTTGTGGGAGAACAGCATGCTGCAAATAGTTTCTTAGCAGTCTAGGCAATTGTAATTTTAATAGGATCCAGCTTTAAAAAGTATTTTGGATAAAGAAATAGTTTTCTGTGTAAAGAACATTTGAAGATTGTGTGCTGTCTGCTTAGGGTTGTGATTTAAGCTTGGGCAAGTTGCAATTATCTTCTTTGTGTTTGCTCTTCTTATGGAGTGCTGTAGTAGGGGCAAATGAACATATACTGGAAAATGTAGAGCAGATAAGTACCTGGTGCTGGTATGCACTGTAATTAATTACCAGTAGTTCACATAACTGGTGCATGTAGAAGTGTAAGTAATTAATCTTCACATGTAGGAGGGAAAAAATTGCAGTAATCTGTCAATAAAATATACAGTTCTGAAATGTTTACTGCTATCACATATCAGGTTATCCTGTGACTGCTGCCCTTACTGCGTCAGCAGTCTTTGTGTTCCAGGCAAGGAGAAAATTATCTTCCCTACTAATCCTACACCAACAAGTGTAATTTCAGAAAATATGTTCAAATGTTGGAAGTAAATGCAAGTGGGAGTTTCATGAATGCTGTGATCAGGTAAAAGCTGTTGTGGTTCCTGTTGAGAAACTGTCCTGGTTCCCTGCTCTTGCACATTCATTCCCACTCCTGTGACCTGCCCTGTGTGTTACCGCAGCCACCCTGTGCCGCTGGTGGGAGCTGGAAGCTGTGACACAGTGCCCGGGTCAGGCAAAGGCTGTACCCCACACCTGTTTTTTTTACTATACTGGTCTTACACAAGAGAAGTTCCTCGGTTTGGGTTGCCTTATAGCTCCTGAAGTGTTCGTGTTAGCATGGGATATGTGATGAGTATGGTTGGCTGGAGTTAAAGGAAAGCTTTGGCAGTTGTTGAGCTTAAAATATTTGCACAAAAATCTTAACCTGTCTGACAGAGGACAAAACTGTTGGTTAATGCGGTAAATATTAAGGTTCTGTCCATGCCAGGTCTCCACTTACTCAGATTCTGGCAAAGCTCCCATCAACTTCTCTCCAAGTAGGATCTGGCTCAGTCAGTTCAAACGTACTGGGTTTAAATGAAATATGAGTTTGCTTGGAGCCTAGTGTGGAGTGCTTGTTCTGCTCTCTGGTTGCAAGTACATGCCAGGAACATCAAGAAGCATTTAGCGATGATAGTCTGTGAAGAATAGTCTAGCAGTTTGAGGTAAACCAAGAGCGAGCTGTGTGTGGAAACTTTACTTAGCAGCAGGACAGTGCAGAAAACTGTATATTGCTGCTTGACATAGTAACCTCTCTATCTGTTTTGCTGGAACTTGTTGCTGGGCATTTAAATGCAAATGACAGAGCCCATAGTTAATACTGCAACTAGAACTGAAGAGTTGAAATGATAAGCATATTACAGTCTGGAAGGTTGTAGCTTTCCTTGGCAGAAAATCCCACACAGATAATAGAGAGATAAGAAAGCTATTCCTACTAAGGCAAAGGTGACAAAAAAGGAAGAATAGTTTTACCAGAAGTAGAAGTTGGTATTACTGTCCTCATTAGTCATGCTGTTCACACAGTTTCCCATGGAAGAAAATGCAGGACTTCCAGGAAAGGCTGCTTAATTGAAGATGTAATCTGGTTATAGAACTTAATTTTTTAGGGGCACTGTAGTTCTTCTTACATCAAAAGTGCACAATAGACAGACAATTTTAAGAGAACCTCCGGTTTGGTTCAATTTTCGTAAGTATTTACGCTTCTACATTGTTATTCACACCAGGTGCCTTTCTAAAGACCTTTCAACCTCTTCCTACCACGCCATTTTTGTCTCTTCAATGAATTTTCTATAGGTACTGCAGTTAGCCAATAATGAAGAAATCTTTTCAGTCTTTCATTTATTCATTATTCTTCCCACTCTGCAGCTCCTCTGAACCTCTAATGATCCTATTACACGTTGTTAGCTAATGTTTAAGTCTCTGCTGGGATGTCTCTCCAGATGTTGAGCATGTCCTTCTACACGATGGCTGCAGGATACTGTGCTGTCCTAGCTGCAGATCATGGGTTTAAGAGGACAGTTAGCAGAACCATCTGTTTCTGCAAAGTCTTTGCTGGAATCACACTGATAATTTGACCCAGTGTTTTTTACGTTGCCTTCAATTCTCTGCTTTCTGCAACATGCTTGGTCAGGACAAATTAAAATTTGTTCTACAGGAACATGAAAAGCCCACCATCTTCTTTTATTAGGGGTTACAGTTTCACTTCCATATGCGTATCCACAGAATTCACAAGGGACTCCTCCTCAACTGATTTTCCCCGGAAGATGCTCAGACACCTCACTGATAAGCCGCAACAAAAAGCCTGTACACGAAGGTGGCTGTATCTGCAGATTTCAGTAATAAATGCAGCGATAAAAGGTGTGCAGCATTTTTGCTGCTAGAAGCAAAAAACTTACACATCAAAACGTCTTTGGGAGTAATTAATTCCTTTCATCAGTCACTCAGGCTTGTTCTGCAAGAGTAGTATTCTACACACAGGTTACCACATGTACGTACTTAATTGTAGCGTGCCCTGACATGAGTACTTAAACTACATACATGACTTGTCTTCTTTAAATAATTGTTAGCAATTCAGTACTGATTTCATGTAGAATACTCTTTGGTGTTATACCACAGCAAGGAGGAATTTATATAAATACAGTAGACCTGCCACTATATGTGATTTAGTAAGCAGTTTTGTATTTTGGGTGACAAATACTATCTTACTGAAAATATAGCTGGCTGATAATTTTGTTTTGCCTTCCAGTGTTAATATTCTTTTGTATTTTCCAGCTGTGTCTCTTTACAGCTTCTTTTTTGTTTAAAGCATCATTAATATGAAATAGGCAATATATGATAAAGAAAAATAAGAAAGATACCAAAGTAAAATCATGGCAAGTATCTTTTTCAATTCCTTCCCTCTGGCTTTCTATGTTTATGCACAGCAAAAGGGGTGCTGCTTTGTAGTTGACCATAGCATTCCTAACTAATACTTAATGTTTTGCCTTATTAAGCAAGAATTTTTGAGAGAAATAATTTGGGCTCATTTTAACAGTAATGGAAATGGAGGGAATCAAGAGAAAGAGAGGTTCCATTGTGAAGTATTTATTTGCTTATGTTACTTCCCTGAGCTGCTAACATCTCTCTGGGTTCCTGGTTTATGTTATGTTATTACAATCAGCTTAGGATTCGTGACTTTTACCTTAAGCAGAATAAGTGATATAATTATGCCTGAAGAGAGCTTGTAAGTTGGAGACAGCACTGATTTACACAGATGACATGATGCAGTGGATGTGATCTGATCCAAATGCTACTGAAACTAATGGGAAGACCTCCAAAGATTTCACTGGGTCATGAAGCAGTTCGGGGCACTGCTAAGTATATGGAGCAAAGGTGACTATGAAGTTTGTTACCACCAAAATGTTTTCTAATCCAGTGTTTTAGAAAGGTAGCCAAATGGAAGCAATGCAAAACCTTCATACCTGAGTACCACAACTGTAGTGAAAATTTTCTCAAATGAGAAAGTCAGATTAGTACTAGAAGTGATTAGATATACCAGAAGTGATTACAGTAGTCCTAAGGCAAACACCACTCTCATGTATGGTACTGTATTTGCAGCTAGGCTTTGCTGAATACATAAATTAACCTTTTCCTCTTGGGTATTTTCTTATTGTGAGCATATTAATAATTCTAATAAAGCTAAATATTTGTTGCATAAAAAACATGTTTTGTTTGACGTATTTAAATTAAAAGCCTTATATGAGGGAAGTTTGTTCTTGGCTTTTATACTCTTTACATAGTTTGATGGTATTAAATTAGTACAAACAAATTTCCATAGGGATTGGAATGGAGCCTTCAGCATAAACATCTCATTTGTCTAGTCACTGGAAAATGAAAAGCCATTTTAAAAGTAAAAATCTGTACTTGATTATCTCCTGTTGATCTTGAGACACTGTGTAGGAATAGGTACTAAGCTTTTACAAGTACCTCTAAACTGCCATGTTTTGTTATTGGAAGCCAAGTGTTCAACTTCTTAAGAATAAGAGATTATAATATCTCTCTGTGGAGGACTTAAACACTTTCCTTTTGACACTAATTCTAAGTAGAGATTAATATTTATTTATATTTTGCTTAGAAAGTAAGTATTTTTAGTGATGTGCTTGTTTAGGTCATATGTTTGCTTGGCTAGTTATAAGTAAAAAATAACCTGTCCTCTCTGTTCATGCTGAACAGGACAATAGATTATAGGCCTGAAATACAGTGATGAACATTGCAGGTTAGCTGTTAAGGGGAAAAAAAAGAAAGAACAGTGAAACACTGCAATGTAGTGCCTGAGGGGGTGACAAAACGTCCCTCACCATAAGGCATAGAAATACATTAGGAAACATCTAGTAGAAGAGGCACGGGTAATACTGATGCCTGAGGCAGGCAGGAGAAAATCCACCTAAAATACCTTCTAGTCCTATTTCTTTGTGTTTTTCTGTGACTGAAAATATATTATTTAGGCTCCAATTCATCTTGTCTGGATGAAGATGTCTTACTAATGTAGGTAAGGAACATTCTTTGATTCCCTCCCATGGAAAGAGGATACGTCACACCTTTAATTCAGCATTGCCACGTCACTGGTGAGGAATTAACTGCAGCTATGATTCTGATGTCCAAGACTTCCACGAAACGCTTAACGCTAGCCAAAATGCAGTAGGTTCTTCCTCTTCTATATCCTCTGCAGTCTTGCCAAGGAACATCTAGCCTGGCTTTCTGTGTCCCTACATGCTGACTGGCAGTTGTCTCATCACGCTCCAGATATTATGTTTGCTGAGTGTAAAATGTGTATGTCATATCCACTGCACATCTTCTTCCATACCCTGGGTGCAGTAGGTCTCACCCCTGAGGCACGGAGGCACTCAAGTGAAGTCAGGTGCAGAGCCTAAGCACGTGTCCTCTGATTGATCTGGGCTCTCTCACCACAAAGAGCAGCCTGCACCCTCACGATGCACCTGGAATACTGGGAGTCCAGGTGCAGGAGATCTCCCACCGTTACCTCTGGACTGGGTCAGCAGCTATCAGTGGGCCACAGTCCCAGCTGCAGGGCTAGCAGAGCTTGCCAGAGCTGCCAGGCAGGAGGAGGCAGCAGCCTGGGCAGGATGACAGCTAGTAACGGCCACAGTGGAGCACATGCTGTTGACAGTGTTCTCAGCTGGGGCTTGGCTACAAAGGTCAGGAACTAATGCTTTTTATAACTACTGATATTTGGAAAAGAGGATGCTGTGCTGTGAAAAGTACAAACTGTAACAACAGGCTCTTTCTCATAATGTATTCTCAGCCCTGGAGAACAGTGGGGCTGCACACGGTCGTCAGCATGGGTTATAAAGAATGAATACTGCCAGTTAGACTTGATTGCTTTTTTGATAGATTTACAAAAGTACTGAATGAAGAGAATGCAGCAGATGCAGAATAATTGGATTTTTAGCAAAGGAGTACAATGTCTCATGAAATCATACTCTTGATGTTAATTCAAATTCGTTGCCGCATGAACATGGTCACATGGACCAAAAATAGGTAGGGGAATTTCAAGCAAAGAATAAAGATAGGCAGCAGCTTGATAAGCTGGGGAAAGGTGGCTGATGAAGTCCTACAAGGATAGGAGTTTCATTTAACGTTTTTATTGATCTGGAAAGAATGCAAACAAGACATTACCAAAAACTTAGGATGGTCTGTGCTATGATGTGACTCAGTATAGCAATTTAAACACTGAAAACATGAGTGTCCATGACAGAAACATGAAGAGAATCTCAATTAGAAAATGTAAGATGAGAATTTGACATGTTTTAAGCTCATGAAAAGGGGCCAAGCCACATACAGACCTGGAGTATCTCTTCAGAGAGAGCAAGAGTGTTGCTTGCATTTAAGCCAAACATACCACTATTAAGCAGGGACTAGCACTGAGGAAGGATGCTTTTGCCATAGCCTCAGGCACTGCTTGTCAAGAGAAATAGCTCTTATTACAGTTCAAAAGCCAGATTTTCTGTTGGTTCATCCATCCATCTAAACAATACTTATTGCTGTGGTAACTCATTGTCCCCTTTTGGCAAGCTGTAAGGCAGGAATCGTGCTTCTGCTTCTCAAAATGATTGTTCCCAGCCCCTGTAGGTAGGGACTTGTGGAAAACCCTGCTTCCTTCACTCCATGCCCTTGTGCTGGACCAGGAATCATATGTCTGGTGGAACAAGGCAGCCTTTCTGAAGTCCATCAGGCTTGTTGGGGATCTTTACAGCAGAGGGGACCCCCCAGGGTCAGTTCTCAGTGCCTTCTGCATTGCTCGCAGCAGTTTGGCCATATGGCCAAATCCATCAGTAGCTAAACAGTCCATGAAGAAGAAGATACTTCTTCCATGAGAAAGATATAGTGTGAATTTTTTGAAGGAGGGAATGAAGGTGGAGAAGGTGTCTCCAGATACCTCTTTCAGACTCTCTGCCACCTAGACTTGCAGGGAACAGCTTGGGAGGAATCTATCAAGATGATTTATGAATGAAATTGTCCCAATTAAACACTAGGTGGCATATTTACTTAAGAGTTTCTAGGGATTGTATTAGGGCGTATTACGCTACTGACACCCATTTCTGCTTGTGTGATGAGTGTAGTTTCATGGGAACTTGACCACCTGATGCCTTTTTTTAACAAGAAGCGTTTGTCTTGTTCTTAAAACGCTTCATACAAAGATACCACTTCAGCCTTAAAGTTATTCTTTAGCTTCGAAGTCACTTCAATGTTAATACATAGATTATTAAATGCAGAGCAGTAAGGAATAGGTGTACATGGCAATGGTTTTACCAATGGTCCAGTCTCAGAGGAATTGTGTAAATAGTGAGAGGGGCAAAGGCATAGTATGATTTACTTTTTTTACTTATTTGAAAGGCTGAATGTAGGAATATATAATCCATTTTTAAAGCCAAATGAAGGAAATCTAACATTTCTCCTTGTGTGAATGTAGAGCACAGCTGTTGATTTCAGAGCTGGTATTTTAAGGTAACAGCATCCAGTGTTTTGGGCAAAAGGCAGAAAATATGCCTTTACTCTGTGGTTGTGTGACACCTGTTAAATCAGCTAGGCTGTAGTTTTCCATATGCTGCTGCTTCTCCATTGATGAATGAATAAATACACCTAGCTTACCAAAATGCCTTTTATCATGCTGCATCCTTGAGGAAACACAATGTCACAGCTGTCACCGGGGCAAAGCACTTAGCCTCTACTGAAAAAATACCATGTTTAGTATGTCTGCTCTAAAATTTCTTAATTCTTCCAATGGATATTTTAAGACAGGTGCTTTGGCTGACTGCAGATACTATGAAGATAAACTTCCCTAGTGCAGGAGATATCCATAGTGCTGGTTGTGCAGATTGTTGCAGCTCTCCCTGGAAGTGAGTTGTAGGTTGCTGACCCACATCCATCACCATCTGGATTTCTAAAGATGAATCCCGTGATCCGTCAGTGTGCTCTCCTGTAACTCATTTGTGGACCTCTAAGTCGACAGAACTGGTTATAGCTGTTCAGCGTGAGCTCTAACAAAGCAGGCTGCATAAAATGGGAGCTAATTATGTAGGTCTGAACTGGGTGTGCTCACTATGCCAGTGACAAGGAGTGTGCAAAATAGACCTTGGTATGAGAACAAGATTATGGGGATAAATCCTTTCCTTGTCTAACACTGGTGCACCCGAGATATGCCTGGCCTCTTCAGTGGGACAACAAAGTCCCATTTCCCTTGCCTTTTCTATCCTTTCCTCACCCACAAGAAGCAGGCTGTAGCCAATGCATTATGTGATGCCAGGGAATGTGGTGGGGTAAAAGCTGAACATCTTGCAGCTTGCATTAGGACATCAAAAATGTGTCTAGAGCATCTATACTCAGGCATCAGGAGAATCTGGTCATTTTCGTACCACAGAGATGAATTTTCTAGGTACTACCTATTTTCAGTAGTACCTTTTGATGCCCATATTCTGTATTGGGTTTTTATATGTCAGTTGTTTTCCCAGCCCTCAGGAAAATACTACTAGACCAGCATGTAATTTGGGCAGTTAACTGAGTTCTGCAGCCCTGCACATAGTATTGGATCCCTAGCCACTGCTGGGCTGCATTCTCAAAGCTATATTTCACAGTATAAGTTCCTAGAGAGATGCCTGGGTAACTCTTTCAAATAAAATAGTTCTATTTATTTATATATTTTAGGAAGTAGAGGAAAAAATGATTTCCTTTTATTTCCCTCTTCCACTCCCTTTAATTTGATTAATCCGATCAGTGCAGTTTCCTAAATCCATCTGGTCTATAATGCATTGCTGAATGTCAGGCCAAGTGAATTTGCAGACAAAGCTTAAGGCACTTCCAGAATGACTGAAAATGAAATATGCTGGCAGAAATTGGACTAAAGAGTGTATTTTCAAGGACATTGCTCACATCATTTGGTTTCTCGTAGACCTCAAAGTACTAGGAATTAAGGGAAAAGGCTGGATTGTGGTTTCTTTGTGGGCTGGCAGAATCCCAATTGAATAAAGTCAAGTCATCATTTGATATAACTTGCTTCTTATGAGACACTGTGTGCAATGCAGGATTTGTGTAACTTCCACATGATGCTTTGTAGGGAATTTTTCCATTTGCGGTTTTTTAATAAGCTCTTGATTCAGCAGCTTAAGTTTCCTTCTCCACATGTGAGCAGTGTACAAGCTCTATATCATCCAGCTATAGGCATTGAATTTCATGAGAAAATACAAAACTTTCTGTAATTTTTTTCTATTTCTCACTAAATTTTATGTTGCAAATTAAAAACACACAAAATAAAGTAATTAGTTAGGGTGCATGTAGCATTTTCTTCCTCTGCAGGTCACAGTGTATGTATGCTCTACAACGAAGGTGTGATACTGCCCCAGTTGAAATGAGAGCGAGCTTGCATCACCACAAGTTGAGGCACGTAGGGGTCCCCTTAGACCTGCCCATAACTAGAAATGTGGACAAATATGTTGTGATATACATTCAGAGTCCAATGCCTTGGGCTATGGCGAGCCAGTCTACTGAACAACTACAGTGTAGGCAGCTTGTACAGCTATTTCAGGCGGCTTGTTCAATACATCAGCCCAAGTACAGTTCTGAGAGCACTTGGGCTAGTGCTCTGACCAGGTTACCTAGAGATCTTGATGCATGCGTGTTACTGGGTGACAGTAATGGGGAGACTAAAGCACCGCACGCTAGAGCATGGATGGAGTTCAGAGGTCTACCTGCTCCGTGGCTTTTAAGTAAAATTTTGTAAGGGGAATAAATCAGTCCATTTAGTTCAGTTTGGTATCTAGAATTTCTGGTTCACAAGCAGAATATCTCACAGCAAAATTCAAGATCAGACTTGGGAACCGAGTACCATATCAGCTAGTGCCTGAGCTATCTATTTAGTAATATATATTCTCTAACTCAGAAGAGCCCTCTTAGGTGCAAACAGATGGGAATGGTGAATTTGATACTTCTGTGAGTTATATTTGAGGTAGAACATTGCGAATAAAGAGACAGTGACTGAAATGGTAATGCCTTCTTATTTTATTGCCTGTCTATTTTCGTTTTAAAATGTTAGTTCAAATTCTTGAATAAAGGTAAGAATCATGACATTAATAAAAAAGAAGAGATAAAACTTTCAGCCATCAGCAGCCTTTTGGAATGTATGTAGATTGGATGAACAGTTGTGGAGGTATACACTCTAACACCAGCACATATTTTTATCTTGCCAGGTGTTGCTAAGAATAGTTAAGTGTTTTGAATAGTTATATTTTTAGATGTGTTCAAGAATCCAAGAAAAGCCCTTGAATATTTAATATTCCAATAATTGGATGAAAAACAAGTTAATTCAGTAATTGATAGCACTTCTATAACACACTCAGAGCTAACTGAGAAGAAAACCATTCCTATTTGATATTTTTTCTTTGTGTAAAAATTTAGCAGATTTGTGCATAGAAAATAAGAAGTCTTGATATTGCTATCTTCAAACTACTTTAAAAAACACAAGTTCTCAAGTTCTGCATGATCTTCAGAAAAACAAGCAGATACAATAGAATTCAATGACAGTATAAGAGAGTATTTATTGCAACATGGGAGATATATTTTTTCACAAGACTTCAAATATCAAAATTATGCTAAAAATGGAGGAGGGGTTCTTGTCCCTTCAAAACAAATCAGCAAATAGGGAACAGTTCTATGATAACCCATGTGGAACCATGAAGCATTTTGGGTTAGCTATGCACCACGGGTAACCCTAGATTATCTTTTATTATTGTTGTTGTTCTGTTCACAGTTCAGTGTATTTTAAGATGCTATCCATGGCCTTTTGGGGTATAATTACATTTTTTACTTGGTCTGTAATTTAGTAGCTGGAACAAGAAGACAAAAGGTTATTTGGAATCCGACCTGACAGCCAGGAGGCTGAAGTGCTGCCATTAGTCTGCTGCCTGACAGGTCTATGCCTCGTGATTCGCATGTGCCTGTGTCTGTGATATATTTAAAAAGCAAGAAACCTAGTAGAAAGGATTCTCAGCCCACACATAGGTGCAGGCAAAACAAACAGTAATGAGCCTCAAACTGTCTGTTTTATTTTCAGCAGGATGCCTTTTTTTTGGCTTCCTTTCACTGAACCTAATGAAAATAGTTGTCACGCAGAGCATCAGAGGATGCTTTTTGTGCTCCTGGAAAGCATGTCATTGCCTTTGTCCTTTGCAGTTTTTCTTCCATTAGCAGTGCCTCTTTTGAACTTGAATCCATGTTATTGAGCTGGTTGTAAGCCTCACCATTTGTACATAAAGTAGTTGGTCCATCAACGGTTGTTTTGCCTGGTGTACTGAAAACCTGTTGTGTTTGGCATTTGCTAGCCAAAATGACTAGAAATTCTTCACTATCTGCCCTTCCCCACTGTAAGGTTAAATGCTGTACCCAGCTGAATTGACATTTGCATCCCAGCAGTTGGTGAGGTCCCTTATCCTGGCTTCCACCGAGTCCTTATCTCTGCTGCCATTTCACAAATGGTTTTACATGTGGATGCTTTCTTCCTTCAGTTCACAGACAGGAGGGCAAAGATGCACAGATAGGGAATTCAGGACACAAATGCAGATCTGTCTCTTCAAGAATGATGTGGCAGTGGGGTGGCTGTGGTAATTCAGGTTGTTTTGTAGACATGTTCTCACGATGATTTATTTGGAATAGCAATACTGATGCACAGTGTATTTTGTACACTAACTGCCCCTAGAACTCACTTTCTAAAGGAGAAGATCTGATGGGGGGATGTTAAGGAGGCACTTTTATGCTGGTGAAACTGTTGCTGAAGATCAGGCTTGTACCTGAGCGTGTGTCCGTGCCAACACAGGGCAAGACTAGGCCTAGTTTGATATTGTAGTCAAGGCCAGTGAGGTGTTGCAGCCGGGGCTAGGATAAATCCCAAAGAGAAAAGTACAACCTCCAGCAGATTTTCTTTTAATGGACATTTCTTTATTGATCTGAGTGGCAAATGCAGAAAAGACAGCTGTTGTGAAGAAACTATAGAACCATGAGAGACAGAAACAATAGTAGCGATGGTATAAAAAGCATTAAAGTTAACTTCTTTCTTGCACTCAATCATCCATCTTTTTCCTTGAACATTCTTCTGTGGAACAATATAAAAGACAAAATATTTTTCCTTAACCACACGTTTACAGAGATATCTTGATAGTTGAGAGCATAGGATCTAAAAATTGCGGAATTTGTAATACATCTATGTAGCTAATATTGAAACAAATACAGAGAAGATTGTGCTAGAAAATTCATTAGATTTAGTCTCCAAAGTCTGAATTTTCAAATTCCCCTAATTTTAAAGAATCTTCATTCAGATGAGTAGATGAGGATATGATTTGCATCTGAACATACTAACAGAGGCACATGGTGAGCCATTAAGTGGATAGTGAGATAGAGGCAAAGCCCAGGATTGAACTCGAGCAGCTTTTGGCTCTTTGTTCATCCCTCAGTTCAATGAGTTGCACTACCTCAGCCTTGTAACTCTTGATTAGATTCCACATTGTGTTCTTACCAGCATCCTAGTAAGTAGGCTGTCCTTTTCCTAGTTAAACACTTCACAGCTTTCTCAGCTATGACTTTGCTAAATGCTCATGGGTATATCTTTGGTAATGGTGCTTGAAGCTTTACCTTCCTTAGCTTTGGGTCTTTCCAATCAGTTTTCTGTTTTGTTTTGGTTTTTGCTTTTTCTCTTAAAAATCAAGCTTGAGAACTTTTGGTGGTGTAATAAAGGAGTCCAGGGAATTTGTTCTGGCAAAGGAGACTATCCAAGCCAGAAACTGAGGAGAAAGGTTTTAAAATACAGCCTCTAAAACAATTAAAAATGTTAATGTGGTTAGATTCCACATATTCTGAAGTAGACACTTCAAAACAAGGAAGTACTCCTGAGTCTGACCTTGTGGTCTGTGTAAGAAAGTGTATGTCCCACCTCAGTAATCAATTTTTTTCCTCTATTTTAAATCTGTGTTGCTGATTTTCAAAAAAATGCAGGTGCTGTGCTGTCACTTCAGGAGAGGTTCTACTGCTCTGTTCAGAGGAAGCAGCAATAAAATTTAATATTGTCTTCCAACACTGCAGTCACCTCTGGCTATGCATCAGCCTCTTCAATTGGGCAAGAGGAACAGGAGAGGCAGTCATTTGTAACTAGCCTATCTGCACTCCTGAGCTGGTAAGCAACAGGAATATGCTACAAACAGGTGCTTAGAAAGCCTGATATATGTATTAACTGCTACAAAGAGTCACCATCAGTTAGCTCCAGGTTAAGAGACATTGAGTTACTGCCATTGCCTTCCTTCAGTGGAGGGAAAACTCCAGCAACTGGCCACTGCTGATAGTTAGAAGAAATTCAAGTACCTGGACCTTGGGAAGAGGCAACACCGAGCTGTCCTACTGTCGCATCCTTTGCTTGCCCATAGAATGGCCAAACTTGATAAAAATCACAGCTGTGGTGTAGTGTCTATCCTGATCCCAGAGAAGGAAGAGGGCGTAGCACCAACTCTTACTTTTACCTCTTCTTACTGGATATTTGCAACTATTTCCTACCATTTGGATACCACCCTGAAGGGCAGGAGATCAGCCTCGGTCCCTATTCTGCAACATGGAACTCTCGCATGGGATGAAATGACTTTCCAAATTCTGTTGCAATGAGAAGCACATGATAAGAAAAGTGGTTTCATATTGCTGCTACTAAGGAACAGAGCATTAATAATTTCTTCTGACAAGTGACATCACTTCCAGAGAAGCAATGAGAGAAGCAATAAATATCAAAAATATGAAATAAATATCTGTTTATTGGCAGATCTTGTTTCTGTTGACTTCTCTTTTCATTTAAACAATGTAGACACATTTCTAAACAAAATATCAATTATCAAAATTGTGAATTGTTGAGGGATTTATTGAAACTGCCTGCTTCTCTGTCTCTAGTCTTAATTGACCTTGAAGGTGGAACGAGTGGAAAGAACTCTTCCAAATTCAGAACAAAATGGCTATTTCTTACAGATATATATATATAATATGTAATAAAAGATTGGATCCAGCTAGTATGTAATACTACGCTACGATATTCATTTTCAGGATGAGCCCTTTTAGAATATCTGAGAAGGGTAATAAATGCTGTGCTTACCGTCATTTGAAGGAACAAAGTTATGAAGAAATAAAACTAATTACTTTTTGCCCCAAATGTATGACATAACTGTTACACGAATACTGAATATTGCTAGTATGTTAATGTGAAAATTACTCGAAATAAAAGAAGTTCTGGATTAGGGAATTGTTGGATCTGGTTCTCCAACAGTTTGCATCAGCTTGAAGCTGGTGTAAGGTCTTCTGCCTACCAAAACCAGGCATTGCAGAACTGGACACATTATTTTTATGATGGTGGTAAATACCCATATAAATTTTTTTCTTCTTACAATAATTTTTAATGAATTCTATGTCCATAACATTTTTTTTACCTAGAAAAACAACTCTTTTAACCACGTGTTCATGTACACCGATACTCATGGAAAAAAGTATTGGTGATGTCATAATTGCCTTTTTTCAACTTCCCCGGCAAGGTCATCCAGGCTGGTTGTGCAAAACCTTTATTGAGGAGTATTTTAATATTTTACATTAGGTGTGTTGCAATCTCAGCTTTTCCCTTTTTAGCAAAGGGAAGTATGGACATCACACTGTGTTGGCCATAGCAGGATTAATCAGAGCAGCATAGGAACAGACAGCCTCTACAGTGTTGCACAGTCCTTGTGAGTCAGCCTTTGCTACCTTCTTTCAGATGTCAAAGTAGAAATGAGGGCTATCCTGAGAATCTGGAGAAAAGGATGCCCAGAGAGGGTATAAGAAAGGTTGTTTTCACCAGTACGTTATTGGGTCTCCTTCCCTGAAGCTGAGGCTCATGAGGAGGCACAGTCAGCTGCTTCCATGCTCTTCTACTTGTAGCTTTTTGGAGGAGGAGCATAGAAAAGAGAGGAGAGGAACTGGTGACAGCAGAGATTCAGAGCTGCTCCACAAAAAAAAAAAATTAATGTACCTGCCTCTGGGAGCTAAGATTGACATGGCTAGGAACTGAGGGTGCTTTGTGTTTCTCCTCAGCCTTCATTCACTGGCATCAACCAAACATGTTGACCCCCAACATTTTAGGTTTCGTAGTCAGAGGCCTAAGTTGGGATTCTACTTGCAGAGTTCTTGGGTGTTGCTCTGAGAAATCTTGAAGAAAGTTACAGTGAAGATAGCATTTGCCCCAGTCTTCTTGTGAGAAAGTGCAGCAAAGGTTGCAAATTCGATTTCTAAATAAAATTATCGTTTCTCAAAAGCATTCCCCAGCAGGGATTTTGCCTTAACAAACCACCTTTATTTTTCCCTCATTATTTCCCCTCTTGCCTTCCCAGGACAAGAAAAAGTCTTTGTTTTGGCTTTTTCCCACTTTATGCTTCAGAAATCCCAACACAGATACTCTGGTTTCTACCTATGGAGCATCGGCACAGCAAAGGAAAACAGTCACATTCTGCCGCAGTACAGAAGATGCAAGAAGGACCAGCAGCAAAGGGGTTAAAGGGAGTCCCATAGCAAAGTTATGCAATGCTTTGAAATTTTAAGCGATAAAATCTACAAATATATAAAAAAATAAATCTTTGTAATTCCAGATATTTCTGGTTGACACAAAACACTTGGAGCCAGTTATACAGGGGGATTTCTGTGACCACTGGAATCTGTGATGCCTGCTTCCTAGGGATTTGTGCTCAATCTTTCTACACACTTCAGTCCCACTTCAGTAAGCCCAGCCATCCCTCCAGACCTTTCACATGTCCGTCCATCCCTCCTGAGCCCCTGTTCCTCCTACTCGCTTCTCCTCTTGACTTTTCCTTCTCAGTACCTACAAAGGAGGCAGCAGGCATTGAGCTCCACATTGGGCTGCCAAGCCAGCCAGGAGAGAGCACAGGAGCTCGAGAGCACAGGCTGTGTCTCTTGCCTTAGTTCAACTACCACATTTCACAGATTTCAGATGTCTGTTGCTCCATCAGCTTCAGCTAGAATTAGCCAGCTATTTCAAAAGATAGTCAGGGTAGTAGCAAGACAAATTGTTACACACTGCAATCATATTGCTGTAGGCAACCAGGGTAATTTGAGACTATTACCTTTTATTTTTAATAATAATTTTTTAAGCTACATAGGTACAGTTTTCAGGCATGCTTTATACTTCATTATAAGTGTAAATATAATTATAAGCTCTACTACTTCTTTTTCTCCCCCCTCCCATGTTTGCAAACATACCTCTTCTGCAAAACACCAGGCTGCAGGGGCTCCACTGGTTTCTACCAGTGCTACACTGATTGCTTCTTACAGAGTGCTACCCAGGTAACTTGCAACTTGCCAACTTATTATGTCCTACATATTGGCTTCAGGTGGCTTAAAAAACCCCAAACAATCCAGATTTTGCCTTTCCATGAATGCCACAGCTGTAGCTGACTGCAATTTCCACTACTTGATGGCTGCTGGGAGAAGATGTGGCTGTGGGTGAGTTGAGAACCTCACCAACAGTGTCTGAAACCTGCTTATTTGAAACTGTGAGGTGGGTGCCTTTTGCCTCTGCAGAAAGTGGCTTGTGGTTTTGTATAGGATGGAGAAAAAAGAGATTTCACTTTAGCTGTTCTTCATACTCGAGTGACATGTTGCCTCCCTTTTCAGATGGACTGAAGAGGAGAGAGTAACTGCTGCTGTCTTTAGCACCAGGGACTAGCAGCTTTGGAAGTGGCAAAGTGCCCTTATCTCTACCTATAGAGAATAAAATGGATGGAATCTATTACTTTGCCCTTGTGTAGCAGAAATGCCTGAGAAGCTGCCCATTTTTACCTCCATACCTGAAAACTTGGAGCTCTGGGCAGTGGACAAGGGGCATCACTTTTCCATGATGGAGTTAGTTCCCTGGCTGGATAGCACACATTTGTGTCCTCCCTGTGATGGCAAGAAGGGCTTCCAGAGTGGAGCTTGTCTTTGTACCTGAGTAGATGCTGCAACATTCAGGACAATCTGTTTTGAACTGGTTTGCAACATCCAGATGCCGTGACTGCATTCAGAGTTATATGTGCTCAGCAATACTGAAAAATTATCTCACAAAAATATGTAGAAGGCAGTCTCCTCTAGTTTGGTTTGGTTTGATTTAAATCTCCTAGTTGGCAGCTTCTAAAGCGTGTTCTCCTTTTTTTCCTACTGTTCTGATTCCAAGAGAGATTGAGTTTCCTTTACTTCTTTAATGAGACTATTCTTAGTGGGTTACTGTCTTGGTTGTGCTTATGGATAAATGCCTGATTTGCTCCATTTGAAAAAAACCCCCCAAAATGTTTCTGCTCAGCCTCAGCCATTTGGCTGGGAGATTTCCACAATACGTGTGAAGCTGGATCGTCCTATCTGAGTGCAGAAAAAGTCTCACATGAGGCTGAGGGCAAGTTCAAGGTTTTGACAGCGCATAGAAGAGTCCAGCTAATTGAGTTTATTGGGAATTTTTCTACATAGCAATTTTTTTGTTGAAAAATGCCAACTCTTTCTGGAGAAGGACAATGTTCCAACAAATGACTCACCCTGAGCTGAAGGGGAGGAGGTTTAGATTAGATACTAGGAAGAAATTTTTTACTGTATGGGTGGTGAGGCACTGGCACAGGTTGCCCAGAGAAGTCACGGATGCCCCATCCTTGGAGACACCAGCCCTCCCTCTTGTATTATCTGGCTCAGCACCTTGTTTCTACCTGGTAGCAGCACTGAGCTCCTTGCTTCTACACACCTGCCAGCGCACTGGTCACATGTGCAGCGTGAGACACATGCTATGCTGCAGGAGCAGGAGAACGGCGGGAGCCCTGAGTTTGACACCTTTGCCTGAAGGTGTTCAAGAGCAGGCTCAATGAGGCTATAAGCAACCTGATCTAATGGAAGGTGTCCCTGCCTTTGACAGATGGGTTGGAACTAGATGATCTTTACGGTCACTTCCAACCCAAACTATTCTGTGATTCTATGATTAATGGAGACAGCCTGAAGGAGCCCAAATGAGAAGAGGCCAGCCTAAGGCTGGTGCCTGATGGGGTGAAGTTGTACCCCACATTGTACCCTTTTGCTTATAGGGCTTAAATATTCTGGGTCTGAAGTCTCATCATTGCCCTGCTGTCAGCAAACAATTGTGAAAGTCCATTGATGTCTCATACTCTTCCCATGACTGACCCATCCACGTCATCACCTGCTCTTTGCTGACAGTCACTGTGCTGGCTCATACTACAGATGCCTGTCCTTGGGTTTTTAAGCTTTCGTCTAGTCTGGGCAATTAATCATATTGGAGTCTTTCGGGTTCCCCAGTTCAGATTTTTAGCCTGGGAAAGGGTTTTACATTGCTGCAAGAGTCCAAAGAAATTAGCAAAAACACTCAACATTAGAAGAGCTTTGAAGGCACAAAGTTAAACATTTTGAAGTCAGGGAATGCCAAAGAGAGGGTAGTCAGTACAAACCCAGTTGTGTGTTTACACGATGGTAGTCTTTTTAGTTACAGGATTCCATTCTTTCCTGTGGGGCTCTTGCCTTGCTCAGTGCACTGGAGACACTTTACTCAGCTAGAGCAGCGTGGTTATGTAGTTATACATGCTGTTGTTCACAGCTGGATTCACATGGTTTAAAAATAAGAATTTCTAAATTTTGCCTTCCGCTGCGTGACACAGTTATAGCTGACTACAATTTCTACAGTTTTCACTTCTTGACGACTGCCACATCATGGCTGTGGGTGAGTGGGTAGCTGTGGGCGAGCAGCTTTGCCTTTCCGTTTATGGAAGTGAAAGGCATGTGACGGAAAGGGAGAAAAGAAGTCTACTGCAGTGACGAAACTGGTTAAAAGTTGCAGAATGGACTGGATTGCATCCCTGCCCAGAGCCCTCGTTTCACGTTGGCAAATAGCTCAAACACATTCAAAGGCTAATAAGGCTACTTCTGCAACTGCGTGCACAAATTAGATTCTGTGGAAGTATTAAGTAAATGCAGGATCTGTTATCTGAAAATAGAAAAGAATATACCCTATTAAATATTATTTTAAAAATGCAAGCTGCGGCTCCAATTAGGTGCCAAAGAGAAGAAAAAATTAATATAGCAAGTCAGCCTCTTGTCAATGAAATGGAAATAATAGCAGCCTTTTGATGAAAATTGTTGTGCAGCATCCAGACTGCACAGCTTCCCAGTTCCCTGGTGAGCCAGGAGGTGAGGGAGGGACATTAACATTCAGGATTGAGAAGAGAGTTTGAGAGGAATGTGTGTGATATGAACTGGCTTGGAGAAAAATAGCGCTCGTGTAAACACAGACAGCATCATAAGACTTCAAGGGTCAGAGCTCAGCTTGAATTAAGACAGATGTCTCTTCTTTAATATTTAGTGTTGGGAGGATGAAAGAAGTATTGCCCTAGAAAAATCAGATTTAAAATTCTCCTGGATGCTGGAAGTAAATAGGGATGTTCTTTTCTTTTCTTTGCACTTCAAAGATTTACATGCCTGACAGTGAGTAATCAGCTGTTTGCTGAGTGTAAGTCAGCTTGATGGAAAAATAGCCACTGGTTTGTTCCATAAAGTCGTGGGAAGAAACAAATAAAACAAATGACACAGGGAGTATTTGATTTTTTTTAAGAGCACAATATGGCTGAATAGAGCATTTCTTACCACTGTGGGTAAAGCAGCAGTCTGACAGCTTTGTGTTTGTTATAAGCAAAATTTTTAGTCATGATACTGTAATAAAAGAACGGAAAATGAATCAGACAGTTTTTTCAGAAAATGCTTTGGAGGCTTTCTTCCTAGACCATGGTTACTCCCTCAGTTGTCACTTGCTTTCCATCACGCAGAAGCGAGTATCTGCTCATCTCACAGATATCCTGAGGATTACTATCAATATTTTCTCTTATTAATATCTGTTTTCTATAAAAGCACCAATGTGTACTAGGCACTTTATAGACAGATAAGGAAGCGAGTTACTTTTCCTAGAAACTTGCAATCAATAGGGGTTTGCTTGAAGTAGCGTAAAATGAATCTCTCTGGGCTGTATTTATTTATCTATTACTTGTAACGATTTATCTTGCATGCCTGGCTGTGACAGCTCTTGTTTTACAAAAACTAGAAACACAGTAGGTGATCCACAGCAGAATCTATGCAGACCTGCAGCTGGAATGACCTTTTAAGGGAGAGAAAAAAAAAAAAAAAGAGAGAGAGATTCAAAGATCAATCTTGCCTGCTTCTTTTTCTTTTTATTCACCCTCTGAAATGTAGCCGTCTCAGAAATACAGCCGCAAGTAGATGTTCCTGTAACCTGCCAAATTCATTTTAGAAGGAAAAGGAATAAGCAGATTTCACTGATGGAGAACCACTGGAGAGAAGTGAATCTCAGGGAGCTCTGCACAGATTTTGGGTGATCTGAGCTGGGATCCCCACCAAGGAGGCTGGTGGCTACAACCTGAGCCATGCAGAGCCTCTGGTGGGTGCTGCAGGTTTGATCCTAAACAAATGGCGTTGAAGTCCCTTCATCCTAAAGGTGGTAAATCGAGGAAGCCACTTGCAAAGTCTACATTCTAGAAAAAATTTCACATCCTCATTGGCATTTCAAATGATGTAAGGCACTACTCTTCCCTGATGACCGAGAAGGGATATGAGCTCTAATAAATTCTGCGAATTGCTGGTATCATTTTAGGGAAAGATGATTTATCTTTCTTTGGTAGACAGCTCAGGTTCTTATTTACTGAATGCACTTGCTGACAGTTAATGTACACAGCTGCTCAAGACAGAAAGCTATTTTAATAGCATGCTTTTTTTTCAACAATAGCATTTGAAAGGTATGCTGGAAGAAGGACAGGTGGCACTTTTTGCTTAGAATAAAAGCTTTCCTACTTTGACTTGGCTATGAACTTAGATCAATATCAAAAAATGCATTCAATCTTTCTAACTGCTGTACTTTTTCCCTCTATATCCACTACTACAAAATGCAGGCATGTGGACGGTATATCCAAAACTGTAATTCTGAAAGTCTAAATATTTGCATATTTCTGATGAAACATTCGGATGGTTATATTTTACCTTTATGCAATTTAGCACAATTATATCTGGTTTAGAGATAGACTTTCAGTATGTGAGGATGGTGTCTGCTGTGCATGGCTCCAGTTGACATGCAAACTCTTTGTTTTGCCTATAGTGCATTTTTCAAATATGGCAAACTAATTAAATTTAGATGTAGAGATGTTTTTATACTGATATGCATATTATATACATATGTAGTATGTGCTTAGTATATCAGAAGTTTCATATATATGCAGATGTACTTAAGGCAAATAGTGTAATGCCTTATTATGTGAGTGTAATAGTTTCATAAATATGAAATACGCCCACTGTTCATTGGTTTCTGTGCAGATTTGTGGTCTATCAAATGGATTAAAGCCTGTGGCTGCTGCATAGTGAAGTAGGCAGCTGCTCAATATTTATTTTTATCTTCGTTGCTGAAAAAGTAGACCCAGTGCTCATTAAATTAGTCTTGATTCTTCCAATAAGCACAGTCTATCTCCTTCGACAGAAGTCTAGGTTAGAGATATTTGGAAGTTTTCCAGCAACACCTAGTTTCTTTTTTGTTTTTCAGAAAATGTATATTTGAGCCTGAAATGTTTCATTAAAAAAAAAAAGTTATTTAACTAATGCCAAGTGACCATATGTATTCACACCTCACATCTCCATTCTTATCACTCGCACCTCACCACTTCCTTGGATTTCTTTGGGTATCCTCAGCATTGGTGAAATCTGCCTTATAGATTAGCTAATTATGTTGGAAGTTAATGATCAACAGCCCTTAGGCAGTCTGCCATTAAGCTGAGATCCCAAAACACAGTCCCCTGTCTGTCTGGCAGATCTTCCCCAGACACAGCAGACCTGAAACAGTGTCATTTTCGCCAAAAAAAACTCCTTCTACCAAATGCCCACCACTTCCTCTAGGATTTAAAAATTTGGAAAAAAGACAAGAAATTTTATACAGAACAAATCCCTTGCTTTTTCAGCCAAGTCTAGTCCACTCACATTTTTTGATAAATCATCACATTAATCCACAACATTTCTATCTTAGTATTTGCCTCTTTCCTATTATGTCCCTGGAATGTCAGACTCTATGTATATATATACGTGTATGTAACACACACATATATATACACACAAAAGTAGACAAAGTATGTTGTCTGTAAGTAGGTAGATTTGTGTTGTGCCCAGAGGGGCAGTGCTAGAATTCTTCGGATAGTTCCTAGCTTTAGTATTTCTTGGCTCCTAAATGTTTTACTTTGCTGTCTATTTATAAACTTAGGAAGTTATTTTAAAGATGTATTTTAATGGAAAGTCTAAGAGAGGCTCATTTCAAACTAAAATACTTGTGATTTTTCAGTAGATGTTCTAAAAATATTTTAGTTGTGTATGTGTTGTGGACTGCAGACTTTTGCAATAGCAAGGGTTGGTTCTCAGGCACATTGTGATTTGTTAAGAATTACAAAATGGAGTATCGGGTTGTAAAATAATCGGCATACCATGATAATATTCAAGGAGAGCTCTAGATTTTTATAAATGTTGAATAAATTGACTGGCCTTTGTTGTACATGCTTCTCTCTTCAACTTGTGCTGATTTATTCTCTGAAGAAATAAGGGATCTGATTATTCTGGACAAAACAGGGTCAGCAAGGAGAAAAACCTGTGAATTAAAATGGGGTTTCTACTTCCCTCCATCCTCTTGTCTGCATGTTAATCAGTAATTCAGCACTTAAGCGAAGGAGAAACAGGAGCTTTACTACTTCAGGTATTATATATAGTGCACTTTTAAAACACTGGTAATTTACTGTTGGATCCTTGTTCCAATATTGCAAATTCTTCTTCAAGGGCTTAAAACTGAATGTCTTTGTCTGTTGTGGTTATGTTCCATTTCATATTTTTTCTTATGAGTACAATAGTCCTTGTTATAAAGGTGGGGCAGCTTTCTAGACTGTAAGCTCTTTAGGGCAGGGGACGGTCTCTTACACTGCGTTTGTACACCATTGCTTGACCTGGTCGAAGGCTCAAGCTCCTGCAGACTATTGCAATGCACATAATAAACACTACTGAAAAACCAAGAGTCTGTCCAGTCAATTGGAATGTCACCCAAGTATGAACAGAGGGAAATTAGGTGTCAAAAACAATGCTCTCTATTATGCTTAGCACATAGTAACAATTTTAAATAGTAATGAGTTTTATAAATTAGCTGTGCAGCTAGTTGATACTTTGCAGACTTTAGAAGATTTGCTGATGATAAATACGATGACATTTCTTGTTAACAATAAATAGTGAGACTATACAGATTTACCAAACAAAGAAAAATTCTTCTTTCTCTGTCACCATGCTATTTAAAAAGCCCTTGAATCCTAACGTGTTTCTGTAAACATAAATCACTGTAAAACTGCAGAATTACTAAAGCATACTTCTGTAAATCTAGAGTCTCTGATCATTCCATTCACTACATGAATTGCCATATAGTTAACTGGAGAGGATATTTCATTTTTTCTAAAAAAAAAAAAAAAAGTTTAATGTGTATTAGTTAATGTTTATTTTCAACATTAGTTAATGTTTAATTAATGTTTAATGTGTATTAGTGATTCCAGACATCTCGGAGAATAAAAATGTAACTTTACTAACAGAATTAGCTGTGTAAGTATTTTTCGCATTTGATGCTTCACGTTGTTATGGGAGCAGAGTCATCTCAGCTGAATATGAACAGGAAATGACAGGAATATTGATAGTATGGATACCATACATAAAACTGCATTGAAAATAGTGGCTCAAGTGTGTTCAGTAGGATGGATGGCCCACTTCTAACGTGAGACAGGCAATTACACAAGGGCAGGAAGCAGAAGGTGAAAAATATACAGGGTAAAAGCCTGTCATTATGAGATGGCAAAGATCCCTGTTTAGAGCTGGTGCTGAACTCCAGAAAAGTCTTGGCTGAAGATTCACTGAATTCTTCAAGTGAAATTTTTTTATCATGGAAAATAAGAAATAAAAGTACTGTAGTTGTAAGTTGTCTTTGACGTTCTGCTGTTGGAGGAGGAGTGTTTTAGACAGATTGCTCTGGCTGCTCAGGAGAACTTTCTGATTGCCCAATTGATGTTTTTCTGATAGGGGAAAAAATCTGCAACAATTTTCACTATTATTTTTCACCTGTAGCATATACTTCTCATGGCATTGTTTCATGTGAAATCAAGGAGCTAATCTCATTATCCTTGACTGATCTCCAAGGTCTTTCTGATCTCATTTGGTGCTAAGCACTTGCTACATTTTTTAAGAAGTGATGCCTCTGCCCAGCCCTTTCCTTCACACACCATGTCCCAGGACCTGGTACCTGGCCCTTACTGGTTGGCTGTAGAGAGCGGGTACCTGTGTAGTTCTTAACTCTTCCCCCAGTCAGTAAACATGTGTGTTTTTCACACTGCTGAGGGCATAATTGATCAGACTGTCACTGTAAACAGCTGGTGGAACAGCTATAATTGCTTTTTATTGGCTTTCTTGTTAGCTGAGAGCCACCACTTGTTCATTTCTAGGTTTTGGTTCTTTGTCCCAAGGGCTCCCTGGGACAGATGTTCCCTCTTGCCTCTGCCCTGCAGACTCCATGCAGCTGTGGCAGCGCAGAGGTGTAGGACTGTATCTTGTCATCACTTGATTGATTTCCATCAGATATATAGAGGCAGCAATGTGGAAGCCAGCCACATAGTCAAGCTCTGGATAATGTGGAGCTGAATCTGGAAACTTGAGGTCTGGTGCCCTGCAAGTACCAGGCAGCACTGGAGTCCATGAAACTGGGGTGTGAATGAAATGTGAAGCACAGAGGAAGGGGAAGCGCCTGACTTGCTTTCCATGCTTGTCTTGTACTTCTGTTAAATACTAAGAACCTATGTTGGCATGTTGCAAAAAAATTGCTATAAATTAAAGTAAAGCAAGTGCAGGATGTAGTCATGATGATGTTGATAGGAGATGGCAGTTCATTTAATGAAATCTCCCCGTATTACAATAGTAAGCCAACTTGTTAAAATTCTTAAAGCAAATTAGGTGGTTTTAGAATGAAGTGAAAATGCATTTAAGTGATAAATTAACTTACTTTTTTTGAATAAGCAATACAGTGCTTACCCTATTTTTCAACATGTATAGGCAAAGAGCTGTTATTCTTAATGTTGCAATTAAAAAAATAAAGTTTTGTCTAATTTGGAAATTAACTTGATATAAATGGAAGCAATTAATATGATGTGAAAACTTACCACCCAAACGGACATGCATAGAGTTATGGTTTTCTTTCATTGCAGTGAAGTCTGATTTTAGTTTTTGTCTTGTGCACTGGCAAGTCTTTGACTAGTTTGTGTAAACATGAAGTTTAAAATGCTGCATTGTCTACTCCTGGCTGAATAAATCCTTCATTAATGCCTTCTATATTAAGCATGTCTGCCCCTTCCACTGGGTCTGAAGTGCGATACTTTACAAACAGCTGAGAGTCTTTCTAAGACATTCCTTCAGGGTCGCATCTCATGGATTGGCCGCACCATGGCTTCTTCTTCCCGTGCCGACTAGATTAAGTCTGTCTTTCAGCTGAAGCCCCAAGAGAGCAAAAATGAAAGCCGAAGATGGCTGTAATTCACATCAGCCTGCTAAGACATGAGTCTTTTGTTATTGCTCTGTTCAACCAAGAGAATAAGATTCCTTTGTGCTTGAAATTTAAAGTGTTTAGAGATGTGCCTTTTGTTTTAGTAGCAGAAAAGGCATTCTCAGTGAGACCGTGGCTGTCACTGCAGATTAAAAGAGCCCTGGAGAACAACTGATTAAGAGAAAGAAAATGAATGCAAAGCCCTTGTGTCTGTATTGAGCTCGTACAGGGCAATACAACTTTGCTCGGCAGTTGTCGATAGAGGATTGCCTTTGAAAGTAACATTTCATCAAAGCACCGTAGTGGAGGGTTATAAGAGTAGTGGGAAATTTCTGTACTTTTGTTTTTACTTTGTTCTGAACTGCAATAAAACACTCAACTTTTCATGACCGAGCACTGAGGAAGCAGGATAAAAGGCAGAAAAAGATTTCAGTTAGATTGAGTGAAACTGTTTCAACTATTTTTAATGTTTTATTAACTGTTTTTAACAAAGTATTTCAAACTGGAACCAGAAAATTGCTTTTTAAAATATGTCAAACCTAAATGTTTCCATAGTTAAAAAAAAGTGGAATTTTGGTCATGGTCAGAACTTCCCTGTGCAAAGTTCCCAGTCTGATGAGTCATACATTTGGTAACAAAAAAATGTTTCCCTGAAAAATTTCCCCCCCCCAAGGTTCAAACATACTGACTAATATGCTGTTCTACTCTTTAAAGTAAAAAGTGATGGTACTTTATGGAACAAATGAGCCCTCCCTCTATTTTATCATAGCTCTGGTCTACGTCAGTTATGTGCTGAATGCCTTCAGCTCTGATGGAATTAGTGGCAGTGGAAGATGTGCAGCACATTGTTGGTTTGGGTCCTTCTAGTATATGCTGGTGTTGCCACAGCATTGCTGAGACTGTAAAACTCAGAGCACGTTTGACAGGAGCTGTTATGTGTCTTTTCTCATCAGCATCATGAGTTTCTGTGCTCCCATCTGCTGGCCGCAGCAGTATAAAGCTGCTGAAAGCCACAGGTTTGCTCCAGAAGTCTCCCAGATAGAGCTGGTTTGTACAGCTGTGTCTGAGGGGATAATTTAAACTTTACACTGTGTGGTTAGATGTGAGAAGAAAAACGCTCAGCTTGGTTCTTCAGGCAAAACCACAAATAGACAGTGACGTCTCCCACATACGCTGATCTGAATTTAGGAGGAAAAGCATTTTCAGATCTGAGGCTGGTTCAGCTGCTGGGGTTGGGGCAGGAGCTGGGGGGGGGCACTGTTGCGTGATGGGTCCCAGCCCCAGCTTAGGCTGCATGGAGGAGGGCAACTCTGCTGTTCCCAGTCACTCAAGGAAAGAGGGTATTGATTCAGTGACAGAAGATTCTGGGGGCTTTCTTGGTAATGTCCATGTGTTGTACCCCCAGTTGTCTCCGAGGAGACAGAAGGTGCTTAATACCTTCCTTTTTTTCCTTTCAGGGGAACAAAAAACACCATGAAGGAGCTTTTATTCTTTGTGAAATGGTTTTGTCTTCAAATGGTGGCATTCCTGCATGTCTAGTGCCTGTCAGTTGTTTAACAGGAAGTGTGAAATACAGCAGTTTAGAAAAATAATTTCTATGTCTAGTAACATAAGGAGCGTAGTAGTATAATAGCTATGTGGCCACGTTGATGGGTGTCTTAAATAAGACATTCCTAAAAGCAGTAATGTCACTTAACTGTAACAATCCACTAAACACAATGGATCAAAATGGATATCAGCATGTGCCTATTTGAGGGGTTTTTTAAAAAAATAATATTTGCCAAATTTTACCAAACTGTTACTTTTCCTTGTAAAATTGTGCTTCTGTTATGCTCTTCCCCGTACGCCCTAACAGAGGCTCGTGGATATGAATTACATCTTACAGAAGCCTCAGGATCATAGGCAGGCTTATATTGTGTCACTTTTGCAGCTGGAAAAATGGAGGCACAAAGTTTAATTATTTTAGCCTTATCTGTGTGGTCAACAGTGTTATTACAAGCAGAATTCAGAAATCCTGCTCTGACTGCTAATGACATAATATTTATCCATGACACTTACTATGCATACCGTGCCTTATGTATACTGCTTTTTTTCATGCAGGTTAACATTATGGAAAAACCTTACTAGTACTTCCATTTCAGAACTTTCATTTCATTATTTTTATATGAATTTGCATGGAACATCACCTGTTGCAAAGCAAAAATCTCTGCCCTGCAGAACAATGTGATGGTACCAAGCACCACAGGCCAGATTCCCCTGTGCCAAACAGTAATCAGGTAACACACTTCATATGTCAATTTAGATAAAATATAGCCAGATGAACTGCAGAAAATGCTCTAACTGTACAAGATCACTGTATACACAGTCTATTTAAGGTACTCATAGTTCCCCAGAGAGTTCATCCTGGAGTACTACAGTGACTGCTGTCCTTTGGAGTCAAGTGATCAGAATGGTGGGAATACATTATGATTTCATAGATCTGGAGCTGAATTCAAGGCAGAAAACTGACTACAAAGCTAACTACTTCCAGAACTAAATTTTTACGCTCTTCAGTTCCATTGATTTAAGTGGGACTATGAGATATGATGGAATCTTTTACCCACAAAATGTCTTAGCCATATTGGTCCTGATGGTGAATCTCATTTATTCTCTTTCGTGGTTCCCAAACCATTTCTTATGAACGCCTTCACATGTGAAACAAAATAAATAAGCTGTAAACCACATTCCTGCAGTTGGACTGTGGCCTTGAATAGAGGTAGGATATAGTATCAGTCTTGCTTTTTGAGTACTTTCAAAGTGCTGATGATGATAGGATGATACCTATACAGATTAGCTAAAGAGCTGTAAAAGAATATAAATAGTGGTGGTAACTACGTATTTTAAAAGAAACACCTTCATCCTGCAAAATACAAACCTTTTCTGTAGGCAGTCAACTGCAGTTTGAGTTCATACTGGTGGCAGCCCCATGGGTCCTGTAAATTAAATCCCAGGCTGGGTAGTGATGTCATTCCCTCAGTTCTTCTTTAATCTCTTTTTTGTGCTAAGTGCAGCCATCTGTCCCCTTCCAAACAATGACAGAAGCAGCTGTGCATGGTGTCCCATCAGGAACAAAAGCGCCACTGCTTCATACCAGAGGGCAGCGGGCTGCAGGTCACAGGGAGTTCTAAGGATATCAGGGTCAAATGACACCTGATGCCATGTTGTATGGAAAAATAAAACTAGGATTATACGGCCTTTATGTGTTCATTCACTAGTGGAGAAGTGGGGTCAGTCTTTGAGTTTTTCTCTAATGGTCATGGGAACGCATGTCTGTTTTCAATGGAGTCACACTGCTACTTACCCACAGAGTAAAGGAGTAACAAAACCAACTTCAGGCAGCGGGCAAAGCAAACATGACACAAACCAGTTCTTTCAAAGGGAAAATAAAACAACTTGGATACATTCTGGTGCTTTATACAGGTTCAAAGTGTGTGATCTCAAGGGGTTTGCGTATCCTATGACACACCCTTATAAAAGCGCAGTGAACCATGCTTTTCATGTGCGGTCTGCAGCGCCCAGTAGTTCCCTTACTTCTTTGTGGGAAAGAGGAAGCTGAGCAAGGACTGAGTGCTGCTCAGAAGCCACATTCAGGAGAAGTAGTTGGTTATGCATTGAGCTGCTTTTCTGTAGGGTGAGCTGGGAGTAGCTGGAGGAAGGTACACAGTCCACAGGATGAAACTGCCTCTTCCTGCAGGTGACATTCTACTTTTCAACGAGCAATCCCAACTATTCTCTTTCTGTGCTGTGTCCATAAGGAGAACAAAAGCTGAAGCAGGTTTAAGCTATAGGAAACTTCTTTACATACCATGTGGGAACATAATATGTGGGCTAAATTTCATGCATATAATGAAACAGGTAAGTGATCACAGCTGAATGCAGACCTATCTTTTCTTGGACCCTGCGTCACTTTTATCTGTGCGGATCCTTGCTCTATTTCTAAGCAAACACTCATTTTGAAGCCATTAGTCAGATATACCAGGGGTCATACAGTCTTACCACCTTTTTTGAGGATGACAGTCCAGGATTTCACCCTGTCTTATGAGCCAGGGTGACATTCCTTGAAGCTTGATGGGACAGAAGCACATAGCTCACAAGTGGGTAATCTGTAAATACCATATTCTCCCACCTCAGGGGAACACACAGCTGCATTTCTGCGCAGTCTTGACTCCTAACCCCAAGCTTTGTGTTGTGGAGCTTCCTGCATTCATGGTTACATGGCTGAGCTCAGACAAGTCGTAAGACAGCCATCACTGACCCCACACCAAAAGCAGTCATCCCCTCCATGCTACAGTTCCACTTATACACATGGAAAATGGTTCCCTATTGCTCTCTTTCTTTTTTTTTTCCCTGCAATTTTTAAAGAATACTGAAATGTAAGTTCACAGTCATAAAGCACAGCATTTTTATTAACTATCATTTCTCCTTTTATTCAGTAAAGTGCAATGGCTCGGAATTGTTAAAAAGGTATTCTTTCAACCTATCTAGTTTATGCTTTTTAACAAGGAAGCCACAAGGTGCTGCAGTGAAAAGGGACAGAAATATTACTAATGGTGGAAAACACATGACTTCATTTCTAGGTCCCTGTATCATGTAGGTTACCTGAAGGTGTCACGACTGCTGAGCAGCATGCTGTTTATAAGTTTGAGGTTGAAGCTTTAGAGTTTCTTCATACCACCATACTGCCAAAACTATTTCTCTAATATCCTGTTTGCTGCTGATACTGGTACTATCCTCCCTGCAAATTGCTTATCATCCCTGTCTCCTTGTGAGCGCTAAATGGACACAGCATCACATCATTGAAAATCTGCTCCTGAGCTGTTAGGGTCTGGGAGCAATTTCATAGATGGACAGTTTTTTAGACAAGATGATCACCAGTTCATGAATCACTGGTTCACAAATTATTTGTTCTCTTTCACTTACATAAATCTCTTATAACCCGCATTAAACTCTCCTGTTTTATGATCTCTTGAGCTGGGATAAAACTTAGGGTGCTGCTGTTGGTTCCTGAGACTGCCTCAGCATACTTTACATTCTGGCAGCTCTCAGCGTAGCTTTACAGTCCCTTCAGAGATTAGCTGGCTCTGCTGAGCGGTTAGTGGCTCCAAACATAAATGCCATAGCTGTCTGACTGTGGTTTCTGGGAAACTTTCTTGAAGCTTGTTTTCCTCCACTTTTTGTCTTAATCCTGAGGGGGTGGATTTTTGCTTCTCTGTGTGAACAGAAACTCTGACTGTGGTCCATAAGATTCAGCCTAGATTCAGCCTGCAAGGCTGAGTTGGTCTCACTCTGAGAGAAGTTTACTCCCAGAAGCATATAGTGTCAGAACTCAAAGTGAGAAGCTGAAAAAACTTTCTGTGGTTTATTTTTTGTATTGTATTTGTTTCTGTTGTGTTAAGTTTTCCTGTGTACGGGGCAGATAGCCGGTTACTGTACTGCTTTGAGGTAACACCTGCCTGTAAGCTGTAGTAGTATTTAAGACAGAGAAATGAGAATGATCCCAAAAATGAGGGTGTAGGTGTTTGTGTACAGTGCTATGTATGTGTTTGGTTGAGTAATGAGGCACACAGTCAGACATTCAGGTCTTATGCCCACCAGCTATACAACATAGCAGCTGTATACACTGGGATTTATTACCAAGCTCATTCATTTGATGTCCTGACATTAAGCAGACTTAATGCAGCCTCTCAAAATATGGTCCTCAGTTTAACCCTGTGATTGAGCATGGCACCCAACCAGCTCCTTCAATGCACAAGTGATTATGGTTAATGACAGCCCCACATGACCCAACTGAAAAGGCCCCCAGGACAGCACTGCTGCTTTTACGGTGCCTCTAGCCCCTTTCTCATCCCTTCAAGGGCACTGCGATGCACTCACAGGAGTCACCTTTCTCAGAAGAGACATTCTTGCCTTCCTCTCTCTTCCCAGACTGGGAAGTAAGCATGTTAACTTCTCCTTTGTGGTAGCTCAGCAGGTTTGGCTCTAGTTCAAGCTCGGCAGTCTGCTGGCAGGGCAATGACTATTTTAATCAATGGCAAGCTGGCTTTCCTAAACAAAGTGCTGTTTCTCCAGAAAGCAAGAGCTTCATAGTGAAAACAAAAAGATGAACGGGTCATATACACGTAGAGCTTACGTGGTGCTAAGCTTCCATCCACTGAGGTCTAGGTAAAAACTCTAATGTTTATGATATTTTTTAAATCTCTGTCTCTTGACTAATAGTCTCGTATCTTGCAGAGAGCATGAGTCACTTCCCTTTTAATTGAGAGAGGCCATTGTATATCATATTAAGTTCATTATCTTGCTAGGCTATTTCCTTTGTGGGTGAAATGTCAAAATACTGGCTACCTATGTAGTCAGCATCAGAAATTTCTATTAATTAACAACTGAATCCTTTATAGTTATACTTCTTGGAAAAGTTCATCCGATAAGCCCAGATAAACCCATAAAGGTACATGCAGCTGTGTAAAAAAATGATACAGTAAACTGGTTATTCTATGTTTCTGGAGCATGAGTGTTAGCCAGGTCTAAAGCATGGGAAGTATTGATAAGAAAGTACAGTTATTAAACAATAATTATTTATAGATATGATTGAAGCTGATAAAATAAATGATTCCTTATTTAATTTATTCTAAAATTGAATAGATAGATAGATAACAGAAAAATAGAAATAGAAGTAGTTATGAGAGAGACTAATCTTACCTAGTTTTGAATATCTTAAACTAAGCTATCTGTTTCAACCCAAGTCATCTAGTTTCCTTATATGATCCATAAATGAGCTGCAAAGACCCATTTTAAACTTGGTCTGTCATAGAAGAATATTAATTACTGTCTGGAGGTTTCTGTTTTTCTCCTTTGGTTATAAAGAGAGACCATATTACTATTTTAGATTAGACACCTGCCATCCATTCATCCATCCATCCATCCTATCTTTAAATGTCTATTTGTTAGAAAAATATTCTGTTAATGTTGTTGTCAACAAAAACATCATTGACAGAATAAGGACATCACTGCAGATTTTTACAAACATCCAGATAAATATTTTGTTTAAATTTTGCTTTGACTACAGACCAGATGTTATCATAAATACATTTTAATTCTAGGTGTGATAACAGTACTTATTCACATACATTGCAGTCAGTCAAATCCAGTCAATCACGTGTGTTGCATCCACACAGAAAACAAGAAAAAAAATGAGAAATAAATTCAGTGCAGTTTTCCTGTGGAAGCCTTGTTTGCAGATGGAATGGTTCCTTCAGCCTCACCATTGGGGGCCTAGTGCTCCTCTTCCTCCAGGGTGACAGCAATGGCAGCAGTGTCTAGTTCTGCTCTCATTTCGCCTGCTTAGACCTCACACCCCCGCTTTTCCATCCCTCTGCTACGGTTTGGGTCATGAATATTAGAGCACAGAGGAGAGGCTCATGAACTTGGCCAGGAAAACATCATCAATAACCTTGACAAGTATGGAGATAGATTGGGAAGGATAAAGGAGAGAGTGGGAGGAAAGGAACTCGAAGCAGTAAATAGGCTAGGCCTGCTGTTACCATGTTAATCTCTGCAGGGTTATTCAGGGGAACTGCTAAATTAATTCATCCTATACCTAGATCCTTTCCTTATTTCTGGACTATTTTTTCCTTGATACCGACAATGTGCCTGTAATACAATGCACATCTACTACAGTTAACAAAAATGATAAGTCAAAATACTATTTCAGACCTATTAAATACAACGGTGGGCACAAAATACACAGTTTAACACATTAAGCGATACAATTGCCTGACAACATAAAAAGGTTTAGTCCGCCCATTATTTTTTTAATTGGTGATGACTATGTAATTGCATACTACTTGATGTAACCTCCAGTTGCCATTCCAAAATAGACAGTAGTTTATTATATTAATACTTTCTAAGAAGCTTACAGCAACTATTTTTAATAATAGTCTTGCTAGAGCCTTCCTGATTCTTCAGCATTTCACCTTTGGCTGCTGTATTGTTTGTTTTACTACATTGTTTTGAATAAAATAATCATGATGTGTACAGAAAAATCTGAGAAGGATTTAGAAAGGGGATATGAAGTTTAAGGGAGATTATATTTCCATTTGCTGTAGGGAAATTATATCTTTTATCAGCAAGCAAGAGGATCGAATACCGTGTCAGAAAGAAGTGCATATAAATGACATCTGGTCACTGCAATGCTGATAAACAGTCACATTAATTTGGGAGAGGTATAAAGATGAAAATTTTAATAATTTTTTACTTCAGAGCACTTACTGCGGGAGTCCTCCTAAATGAGCAGTTCCTTTTGCTCTGAAATGGCTTGTCTTTGAATGATATGTGGGATTGGTGGTGATGGCAGTATACCCAGGCTCTCCAGAATATGACCCCAGTGTAGATAATCTGCTGCCATAAACACTTCCAGCATATTGTTTGCAGTTCCTCAGAGTCATGATTTGCACAAGGTGTGGTTGTTATTTAAAAAAAAGTAAGTTGAAACTTTGAGGAGTAAAATGCAAAATTATAGATATATTTTAATCCTTTAAAAAAATCTGTAGTGCCTTTTCTTTAAGGACAGTGTTTTACTGATCACCTGAAAGGATGGTTTTTGCTGGAAACAAGAGACTATTGGGTTTTTACTGGGCAAGAAGGCACCCTTGAGAAGCTCAGACAGATGTACATTCAGAGGCAGCTCTTAGCGATTCCACTTGGAGCTCTGTGGAACAGAAGAGGGTGGCAGCCAGTTAAGTCTAATAATTTTTGTTTATTTTTGATCCATGGGAACAAGTAGATTGTGTTCTCCCAAAAGCAGCAGCCCAGTTTCTGTGCAGTCTGACTCCTTTCCTAACCCCACACTTTGTGTTGTGGAACTTCCTAGCCCTGCTCACCTCTGCAGTCTCTGTTCATCTAACTGACATCAATACCCTTTTCGCCAAAGGGAGGGTTTCTTAGGGAAGTGAGTTTTGCAAGATTGGGTTGGCAAGCGCCACACCGCAGGCATGGTGCTCTGTTTCATGTTCAGTATGTTTTCTGTTTGGAGCTCGTTTCCTCCCACTATTTCAGTGGCACAGAAGCCTTTTAACGGCAGTCCCTGTGCCATGGCTGTGGGAGGCATGGGCTGGCAGCATTGTGGGATGGCAAAGAGCTTTGGCTGACGAGTCTTTGCCACCATTTCCCCTCTGTTCCCTGTGTTTTGCTAAGAGCACACTTAAACCACTGCATACCTCACTGGCTTCTCCAGCATTGTCTTCTGAGCATATTGTGGGAAAAACCCAATAGCTGCAAGATTCCTGCACCGTGTGTCATCTCCACGGCGTGTTTGCAGTTGAGCAAGCATAATCTGTCTGGCAGAATACCGAGTATACCGTGTCTGCGAGGAAACAGGCCTCTCTTTGACCTATGGCTGTATCTGTGTGCACTGTTAAGTGTATTTAGTTAGAGATCAGTCATGGATTTGTCACAATTCCTCATCACGGAGCGATCTCCCTTTCGCTTGTGGTGTCATCCAAGGAGACATAACCCATGCCTCTGGTCTGCCCACTGCAGTTGTGCCCTTCGGCAGGTAGAGCAGTGAGCCAAGCATCTGCCACTGTACAGCATCCCTGCCAGCCACCGGCGGGCACAACAGCAGCTGAGGGAGAGGAGCCGTTGCTCCTGCAGCATCCTAACACACTGAAGCTGGCACAGAGGAGCCAGGTGGCATGCGAAGTTCCCCTGCCACTTGCTTCCAGTGAGTTCTTAGCGCTGCCCACATGACTACCACAGAAATATGCAACATGTACAAAAACTAAAGCTTTTCAGACTGAAATTTGTTCTTTCCTACCCCTGAGGCCTTTGTTAGCAAACAAGACGCCAGTGTTTGAGGGGAGAGACAATGGTGTAGTTCAGCTCACTCTGCAAAGGCATGCTGGAAATGGCGTGGCAGCTGAGTCTACCCTCTTCCCCCCCTTCCTAATTTTATTATTCTCGTTCAGTGACATCTATTTTGCTGTAAATACCCAATTTGCTATACAGTACATGTGTTTTACAGAGAGACTAGTAAACTAAAAACGTGTTAAGCAGAAATCCTTTCGTCTTAAAACACAGACAACCCATATTTGCCTTTCAGCCTTCACTAGGTTAGATGTTCGGTGACAACCAGCAATAATATTTTTAGCTGCTGGCATTCTCCTCCTTAGCTGCAGGCTAACTTGATCAAGAGATGCTCTTTAAAAGACATGACACCATGCACAGTGCATTTTGTATTAAGAAAAAAGAAAGAGAGCCTACGTTGTAACTGGTTGCTTGTGAAAAATTGCTGTTGCTGCTCTTTGTGTTGTATTTAGAGAGGGAAGAGGTTATATGTGTGGTCCAGCTCATCTCAGTTTTACAGCACCATTTTAGACACCAAACCTGGTAGGGCTTTGTATGATTAAGCTTCTTAAGAGGATGCACTCACTGTTGGCCTTCTGTACACATCCTGTGTTTGCTAGAGATCCCATTAAACAACTGTTTAAACAGGGCCAAAGCAAGGCAGAAAAAGCAACTGAGGAGATAAATAAAATTTCATATATGATAAACAGTAAATACTGATCTGCCTTAGTCATATGAACTGGTTTGGCTGAGCTGTCCTCCTCCAAGTATATTAACGCTTCTGCAAACACTCAGAGTTTCCATTAAATATAGTACTGTCTGTCTGATCCCAGGATGACACTCTGATATTCTAAAAATAGCTTAATAGATAGAAATTCCAAGATGTGTCATCATAAGCTTGTAGCTCAAATATAAAATCTGCCATGTTATGTAAAAAATATTGGTTATATAATGGGATTTTTATCAGTCTAGTGTCATAAATACGAATATTAGAGCATTCTTAGGAAACTGACCTCTCTGACTTTGGATCTGATACGCTGGAAGTCAGAGAGGAAGTATCTTATGTGTATATAAGGATTTAGATGCTGTGTCTTAGGCAGTGTCTAACAACTCAGAGCTTGTTTGGGGAGTTTTGTTCTAGATAAATGTTAAATACATGTAAAATGGTACTGAGGAAAGAAAGTGGAGTGTGATAAGAACTTCAAGCTGCTTCTAAGTATCCTTCCTGGTGGCCCAAACTGGATTCATTGCCTCTGATGGGGTCAGAGATACCTCTAAATCCATTGCTCCTAATTTCTTGAAATACATGGAGAGAGACCTGGGAAAGTATAGTCTGTCTTTATCTGTTGGAAAGTCCTGAGCTGGCAGAAACTGGGACTCACTAATGGGAGGGCATACGGAAGAGCAGCAGGGATTCTCCAGGCAGAGCAATGTTCGTACATGCATCACAGCCAGTTGTCACCAGTGGTCAGATAATGGTGCTGAGCCCTGGGGAAAGGCTGGGCAGGCAGGAATGGCTCAGGGAGCAATGGGGTTCTGTGGAAATCCTCCCTACTAAAGAGTGGAAGCTTTGGAGCGTGGGAGCATGTAAAAAGAAGTGCTGTGAGTTACCTGGAAAAGAAAGGAGTTATGTATACTATACATAAAAATAGGTGCATCGTTCTATAACTGAGAAGTTGATTTTGCAGGTTGCACAACTTCTTGGAAACCATAAGTAGGGCACTATCAGAAATTGCATGGCCTGATGTTGCTGATGGCTGACCATCTGTCCCCACAGGCTTTCAAATCAAGAGAGCATTGCTTTTACTAAAAGCAGGCAATCTATATGGTGGAGGTTTTAGTAAGTGAATTAGACTGACTTTTCAGCCTGAGGTAAAAGCAGTCTGAAAAAAAAAAAAAAGAAGGAAGTTAACTTCACAAGTTAACGTGAGTGAATTACATACTTCAATTTCACATGTTTTCTTGCTAAGTTGAAGTGGGGCAGACTGAAAAGACCTGATATGGTCTTTACTGTCTCTAGTTCAAAGAGACCATTCTCCCAGTAGCACTGGTAACCCTCTGTTTTTCTCTGTGGTGGCATCTCGAGTATTAGACACACCTTAGAGAATTAAATCTTACGGTGCTCTGCTGAGGCTTAACTCCTGTCCTCCTCTTATGGGTGGAGAATGGGCATACTCAGTAAGGGAGCAGAAAAGGGGAGCTGGAGGGAGGGAAGCTGATGGGTAGAGGATACTAAATGCGCTTCCCAGGGGATGCTCAGTGTCACACGTATGTGTCCTGGAATGGAGAACTACCTGCCTGTAAAGAAGTGAATCAAGTACCCAAAGTAACACTGCAAGCTATAGTGTAGACTGGTAAGGCTCCCAATCCCTTCTGTCCTTGGACTTTAAATAGAAATCACTTTCCCCCTCACTTCCCAAATCTATAGGCACACGTGAATGCTTTTGTTGCCTACCAGACCCTGCTTTGCCAACAGGACTGTGCTTGTGGGCTTCCTACATCCATGTGAAGCTCCTTTGCTTTCACTGAAGCACTGCACAGGGCTCGGGGGCTTCCTAACCTGAATCCTTCCAGCTGGGTTTTCAACTTTCCCTAACAGTGAGCTAGCTCCATGCTACCATGTGCACGCAGACAAAATGCTGTTGTTTAAAACATAGCATAAAAATGCTGTTAATGTTTGGACTGCTGCTGGATTTTTCCTTTGTACAGGATATGAAAAAAAAAAAAAAGAGAAGTTTTTAGCCCTGTAAGATTAAACAATCATCATGGTTTTAAGGTCTTAATCTGCTGGCATGCAGACTGCTGGCTGATAAGTATCTGAGTCTGAGTATAATTGGATGCAGCATCGGATTCAGTTGTGTGGGCTTTCCCGGGGCTTTTTATTTGTTTGTTCATTTTTAGCGTGCTGTGGAGTTGAAGTGATCTGTCCCTGGAAATGCTTTTGGGCGTGAAGCTGTAACACTGTCCCCCCCGGCTGGTATTTTGGCAGCACCTAGCTGGAGACCACCACTCGGGGAGGAGTGAGAGGGAAGGTTGCTCAGTGTATGAATTCGGGCTATTGTTCAAGGCTCACATCTGCCTTAAGAAATCGCACGGCACAGGCCGTTACTTATTCAGATGCAGAAGCTCCTTCCGTCCCACAAGACGGCCCATTCAAGTCACATGCCAGAGGTCTCGGCAGAATGGGCTGCAGCTGCTTCAAATCTGCTGTCTAACATCAGAAGCAGTTGGACAAACTGTACCGTACTGACTACAGTCAGGCTTCCGGGCGCCGAGGAAGACAGGGAAAAGATTTGGGATCCCAGTGCTATGTTCTCGGAGGATCTGTGGCTGGAAAATGAGAAAAACTGTGCTGTTGTTCACAAGTCAAAGCGAGGAAGGAAGCGCCAAGAGCTCCTGGCTGTGGCCCTGGGGGTGAAGGTGGGAGTCAAGGGGGCACTTTTGTGGCAACCTCTGAAACTCTTTGCCTATTCACAGATCACCTCCCTGGTCAGAAGAGCAGCCTTAACTCAAAATGACAACCACTTCAACTATGAAAAAGCACACAATTTTAAGGTAAGCCTAACTTCCTATTATTTTCAGCTAAAAAGTTCTGGTTTGATGCCTCATATTTTATTTTTTGCAGTGATGGGGTTTTTCACACACCCATCTATGCTAGCTCTGAGAAGAGTGTTGGAAAAAACATTTTACTTTCTACTTTAAGTGCCCTTCACTGCCTTCTTAATATGCTTTTACACAGGCACGTAATCCAAATAACGGGTTTGCTCGGACTACAGTACTTGATTGGCATTTTAGCTCTTTTTGCCTAGATTCAGCTTTCTTTTTTGTTCAGAAAAAAGGTATTTTATATGGATTGTCTTTGTCTTAAAATGTATGCATTTTTAAATGATAAAAAGGCCCCTTTTCAAAGTCCAGCTGTCTTCAGAAGCCACTAGTACTTTACCAGCAAACATTTTGGGCCATTTCTGTGTTCAGGAGTTGAGGGAGCTCCGGTGCTCCCTAACAATAAAGCAGAGCGCAGCAGTGATGTTGTCTCCCAGCTTTTGTTCCACCACCATATGCTAAGGAAAAGCCCTCAGAGTCCCACTGAGCTGTAGGATCTGATCTTGTGTTTGCTTGTCAAGCTAAACCAAATAGCTGGACAAACACAGGGATGTTTAAATTGATCATCTTTTTGGTGTCTTATACATACAAAGTCAGATTCTTAGATTTTTTTTCCCAAAGTGCTGTGTCTGGCATGCTGCAGCAGGCAAGTGACTCAGCTTTGGAAACGGACCTTCCAGGCAGCTTGTACTAAAATGTTTTGCCAAAAAGGACTGTGCTGGTTTCAGAGTATGCCAGCCAGTTACCGTATCTAATGCTGTCAAATTGTGGTTTGATGCTTATCACAATGGATGCGGAGAGAACAGAAGGCGGTAACAAGACAAGAAAGGAACACATCTCAGCTTTGAAACCTCAGTTTACTTAACGCTCCTTGAGGATGCTGATCTGGGTCACTGTCAGAATAGTTCAGTTCATTAGCAAAAAGAGACTTTTCTGATATTCCTCTCAGGCCTGTCAAAGAAAAGGAGAAGCTCTGATTAAAATTATTTCACTGTTTTCCTGGTTTAGAAAAAAAGCTTCACTTCTTATTTTTCAACATACTCTGCCATGCAGATATTGTCTTCCTCTGCAGTGCTTCTGCTGTAGCTGGTAAATCGATAATTTAATATTAGTGAGCAAAGCAAATAATAGCATCACTCTTCTTACTCCCTCTCCTTGGCCCAGTCTACAGAAAAGTCAATATTTATCTTACTGATTATCACTGAAGGAAATAGGGGAAATAACCTGTGTTTTCTTGCATGATTAAACCAGATTTCATTCTTTCTGGGGTTTGCCCTCATTATCATTTTAATATCAAAACTATTTTAGTTTAACTAGAAAATATTTTCTCATGACTGGGGTTTTTTTCCACTTTGACCCATGCATTCTTTCCTCTTCAAAATTCCCCTTGTTTTGGCTTTGATTTATAATTGGACATGTGCCCAGTTAACTTTGCAATCCAGTTGTACAGTCTCTGTTCCTTTCTGTTTCAAAAGAGTCATAGTTTAACTGGAAAATCACATGATTAAAATATATACGTATTCAAAAGCTTGACAGAAGAAAATTATTGTTTTATCCTAGTAAAGGCAATAAAAAACTTAGAGAAGAAACAGTAAAGAAAGTAAATTGTCCAGAAAGGCCAGTAAAAAGTGTTACGTTTACTTAATGAACAAATATGTTCACTATGCAAATATAGTTAGTTTTCCAAAGGACTATATTGAAACATGTCTGGCTGAATGAAAAATGTGGATAAAATGCTTACAGTAGAATATTTAGATTTAAAAGATGGCTAAATTAAAGTCTAGTATCTTTAATATAGTCCATATTCATTAACATTAAAGGATTAAAAAATTATTTAAAAGAGAAAGAATGGCTTTATGGGTATTGGGGCAAAATTCTTAATGGCTTTTGACAGCACTCAGGCTATGATGATATGGGATTTATCTAAAAGAGAATGCTATTTTGCAGACATTCAAAGAGTTGTCTTCTCACTTTCTAAGTGAACACTGACATACATTCTATCATTTATTTCAGTTCATAGGGGCAAAAGTTACATGTCCAGTGTCCGTCATAATCCTGTCTTGGGCAATTCTTCATAAACAAACAAACACTCTTTAGCTTTTGTCCTTTAGCCATGAAGAACTGTAAAAATGAAGGGCACATTTTTAGTGAAACTGATGATATTTTTGTAGTTCTTATACCAAAGATCTTGTTTACTAGAAGAGAGAAGGAACAAAAGGATGAAATGGACTGAAGGCACAACTCAGAGCAAGGATGGATCTCCCTCCATCCTTTCCAAGCTAATATGAAAATTAAAAAGAAGCCTTGGAGTTTGGAGTGTCAGGGTACTGAGCATCCATGCCTTCTCCTTCAGCATCTCTTCCAAATGTCAAGGCACTCAAGGCAAATGAACAGAAAAAGATTTAGGATCCAGACTGATTTGTTAAGCTGGTTGCATCCTGAGCACAAAACACAGTCACATGGATTTAGGTTTGGAGCTGGCGTCTGTCTGGCGGGACAACTTTGCATAAGCCAGTGGAGACATACTGTAATTCAGGAAAGAGAATAAATCTCTGAAGCCATGTTTAGAAAAACACAGAGGTATTTCTGCAACGATGTGGGCGTCAGCCTAACTGGATCACTAAGTCCTCTTGCATCTCATTACAGTCAGGATCCAGTAGGCTCTTTGGGATGCACTTTACCTGCCAGCTTCAGTGGGGTCCCAGCTGGTGGTGAGGTCAGTCCGACTGTGGCAGCGTGGAGTTTGGGATGCTCCATGTGTTTTGTTCCAGGATGGGAATTCATGAGAGGGCCTCTGTGCTACTTTAAGTGAGCAAACACAGCTGAATAATGTGCATTTACTACAATACTGTGCCTGTTTGCCACTATAGCATGGGTAGATCCTATTTGCAGGCATGCTAGTGGAGTAAAGGCAGCTGATGACTGACAACTCAGAAGATCTGCTGGGATAAAGGAGGCTCTGGGATAAATTTCCCCTCGTGTTAGTCACTGCAGACAACTCCTGCTTCTGGGAGACAAAGGGTTGGGGGGGAGGTATTTTCTACGGACATCATGAAAATTATGTGTATGTGTTTAAAGAAAATAACAGCAGAGTCAGCTTTCTTCCCTGCAAATAGCTCAGGTTCAGCAGGAGTCCACAGGAGAGTACAAATCTGCATGTATTCAGGCGATAGTCTGAAAAAACTCTTTATTTTCTTTGGAGGCCAATAGAGAAGTATTCAAACCCAGTCAGATAAACAACAAAATTGTCTCAGAAACAGAACCATAGAATGTCAATAAAATCCATGCATTTCAAATCAAGGCAGTTTTTAGTTTGTTTCTGCAATATATTAAGGGGTTTGGGCGTTTTCTTGACACTGTATTGGCACTCCTTAGCTTTGGTCTTAGTTTTTTCCTCTGTGAACTTGTCAGACACAGAATAAAATTGAATGAGATAGCACCCATGGTGGGAATTCTGCCTATTGGAAGCAAGGGCACTGAAGGGCTGATGGATGAAGGTGAGAACACGGGAAGGCAATAAGAAGCGACATGCAGTGCAGTACTGGGTGAAAAAGTCCAGCAGAGAAGGTAGATGAATGTAAGGAACAACTTTTCATTGAAAGACTTGAGGCTGGGAAGGAGACAGTGTGAAGAAGTTGGGAGTTAGACTCTGTGGAAAGGAGATTAAAGACTGAAAAAGGAAAGTGCAGTATAGTCTGAAACATGATGGTTTTGGCTTATATGAAGAAATATTTCCCCATAAATTCTTAAAAATTGGAATTATGTCTTGACTGTAGCCCAAGCAGCCCGACCCTTGTGCTGTGTGTACACAGACAGGTCTCCTGAGGCTGCAGGATGGTCTAGGGACCAATAATACATCTTGATCGTGTTTCCAAAATCTAAGCCCAGTCCATTTTTAACAGTGTGGTTACAAAAGATGAGGCAAAACCTAAAAACCCATCTCAAAAACCTAAGACCTGCTGTTACCTCCCCTTGTTTAAAATAGAGATGAGTCTTGCAGTCAAAATTCCCATTTACCATTGAAAAGTAAGCTTTGGACTGTTTACCAGTGTTGTATTCATAAGAACAGACTTCATTACTTCTTCGAAATTAATGGCAAGCCATAAGAGACTTAACTGCATCTTAGGAGATTTTTTGCACCTTCATCTAGAAACTTCTTAAGGTCTCCCTTTCACAGTTAGAGATAGTGAATACTTCCCTGTTTCAGCTTGACCAGAAACTATCAAGACTCACTTTTCTCAGCGCATTTCAGTTGGGAACTTGCCATTTTTTTTGAGCTAAAATGCAGATCTGTGAAAAATTGAAGTGGACGACTAAAGAAGGCAAAACCTTTGAGGGCCACCAAGCTGAAGGGAACAAGGGAAGGGTATGCAGTCAGCACTTCTCAGATGGAGACCGCAGTCAGCATTGATGACTGTTTCCCATTAATGACAGGAGGGATCAAGGAATAATCACCTACCATTTTCTAAATATGCTACAATGAGATGAGCTGAAATAAGCTTTATTTAAAGTGAGCAAATAGGCCCCAAATATCCTAGCAACTGTGATGGATTTTAAATGTGAAATGGTGTGGTTTTAAAAATCCTGAATGAGCTTTTACAGCCACTTCTAACAAGGTTAGCTTTCGCAAACTGCTGCAAAGTAGAAGATACAGTTAGCTATCTTCCCACAGCAGACGATTTGCATCCACAGTGCAGGTGCAGACCTACTAATTATGTGGTTATCAGTCTAAAAATAGTAAAGATGCAGGCATAATTAGTTGTATCTGTAGTTTTGTATCCACTGAAGGTCACACAGAGCATATGCCTGAAACTTGGGTCATCAACTGATGTTATGTACAGCCATTTACCCCCACTAAAAGCCTTATCTGAAATTCATGCTACCCAACCTGCAAAAAAATACGGTATTAAATGAGCGAGACATATTTATGTTTGTCTCAAACTTTATTACAAAGAGATATACATTTTTCTGAGAGGTAAAATACCATTTCAAAAAGTAAATACGACCGGTCAGACATTCCAGTTTAGACTTTTTACTATGAAAAGGGAGGAAGAATTTCTATTGTTTTAAGCTTATTCATGCAGCTATCAACTGAGTTGTTGGTCAGGAGTCATTTGTGGTCAGGCTCACGTTTTTATCACTAAATCAGAAGGAGAGGTCTGTATTAAAATCACAATATTTTATCTTCCTAGGGAATGGGCTCAAGACTACAGACCTGTTTGGGTGTGATCCCACAGACGAATGGGGCAAAAACATTAGGAAGCCCAAAGCTTGTCCTAAAACTTAATGAAGTTTATCTGAAAAGGGCCATGGCCAATTTTTCACTCTAGGAAAAGTAAAGAGCAGCTTTCTCCATCCCAGGAGGTGGAAGTGGTCTTTCAGCCATCCCCTAGAGAGGTAAACAAGAGCAGAGAGAAGTAAAAGGAAGCATTAGCAGCTGGAACGTGCATGATTTATGTTTTGTTGAGCTCAAGTAAGTCTCTGGCCAAACTAGCTCATACCATGTCCATTCACATGGGTGTAGACCTCACTATTTACTCTTCTTTTCAATGAAAATGAAATGCTTACTTTACCAGAATATACATCTTAAATAAAAAGGTCTTCCACTGTAGCCTGTGGAAAAGCAGTGGAGGAAGCAACAGTGCTGTGCAAAACCTGGCTGGGGAGCCACGGGCTCTGTCAGCACACACATAATTTTATTCCTCCTTATTTACTCATGTGTGGACTGTAGTGAATTGAAGTTTACTCTGCTGAAAAAAAGCCTACTGACATCTTTTCCCTATGTGAATTCAGTTTACTTACTACAGTGGGAAAGGATGTTGTTTGCTTTTATCACTAATGGATTCTGGAGTGCAAAATCAGATCATTACCCAGCCACTGCCGGGAGTGACTGCACAAAGCATTCATTATCATCTCTGATACAAATTCATGGCAATTGCCTTGAGTTTTGTTCAGTTTTGAAGGGCATATAGGTACACATATAGCACTATGGTCATAGCATGCTTGAACATGTCTGGTGCTCTTCTAACATGGCTCTTACACCAGATCTGTGGTCACATGTGTTTATGGGGAACCAAAACCTGGTGCATTCAAAGGGACTTTCTATCACTGCATTTCCTCTACTTTCAAGTGATCTGTTGAAGAGCATTTGAATAATTCCTGTTTTGTTTGAACTAGTCAAATAAAAGCATTTACTACAATTCCTTGGATTACTAGCTTTACTTTTTTCTCCTTTGAATAGTGAACCTGGTTTCCTCCCCTCTGCTATAGCTAAAATGTCAGCTAGCAAAACCAATTTATTTTCAGTGCCATATACAGCCCAGTTTTCTGTTATGTTAAGCCTATTGAAAGATAAAATTCAAGATCAAAGCAAAATTTTTGTTCCTACGGTTTATTTCATCTAGACTTTGGAAAGATGTGGGCACTGTGTGCTAAAGATTTACTCCTACTGAGTCTTGTGTTGTTTATCCATTTCAGTTGTTCCATCTGTCAGACCATCTGCCTCCCAATGACTGCATTTGGGTTTTTTTCCCTCCATTTGTATTGCAGGTCCATACATTTCGGGGTCCGCACTGGTGTGAATACTGCGCGAACTTCATGTGGGGTCTCATCGCTCAGGGAGTGAGGTGTTCAGGTAGCCCTTCAACATTTTCTGTCTTTCTCTGAAAATGCTCAAGCATCCCTCCCACCCCCAGCCTGCACTCCCTGCAGGAGGCAAAGTAGGGATTACTTTATGAAACAAAGCAAGAAATCCTCCCGCTCAAATGCTGTCATTTTCCCCAGTAGCCCTCTTAGAAAGGAAGCCACCAGCCCTTGGTTGCTGAGGGTGGCATCCTTTCGGTAGTACCTTGTTCATGCATGTGTACATATTGAGAGTTATTCTTTATGGTGTCATTAAGTTTTCCCTGAATGTTTTTATGTCTTAAGAAATAAGCTTTGGAAATGGCAGAACCAGACAGCAACTAGGCTTCATAACTCATCTTTTTGTCACCAATGGCTGAGAAATGCCCTTGCCTACAAAAAGACTGTCACCTGTTTCCTATAAAAATACCAGGCATTGCTGCAAGCCTTAAGTATCCTACCTCAAGGGAAAGCAAAAAATACAACCTCCACTTTCCCAGAAGGATCAGTTTATTGGTGCTTCAGTACTATAAATTACTATAAATTTGATGGTTTTTTCTGAAAAATAATCTATCTTGCGAAAAAGCAATAATCATCACATTATGAGCTTTTGGATTCAGGAAGTGAACTGGTATTTGGTGTATCACCGATGGGGGTTTCATAACTTCTTTCTGTGGACAATCAATCCCTTCCATGTCTCAACTGAATATGCTTCTGGTTTACCTCTCCCTGCCGCGACTTCCAGGCATTTGTAGTCTCAGATTGGCACCAAACACATCTGCCCCCAACATCTGTTTTGTATGGACAAAGGAGGTGGTTGTTACCTGAAATTTAGACAGTAGTTTGAAGGGTGAAGACCTTTCACTAATGCAAAGTTTTAATAAGTGGAGCCTCAGTTACTGCTACATCTTGTCTACCTTTAGATGAATAATGATAACGCAATAATATGAGGACATTTAAAAGGAGGAATATTAGTTGTAGTTTGCTTTTCAAACTATTTGATCTTAAACAGAACTGTGCAAAAACTGACCTTGCTAAAGCATAGAGCTGTATTTTTGCACATACATAAAATATTAAACTTGCGAAAAGGCTTATTTATTTAGTATGAAACATAATACTCTCCCTTATTAAATTACCAACGTTTAACTGTAAGTAGGGAGGTGCGTTTGCATTTAACTTCACAGGCTTGGAGAACAGCACTAAAAAAAAAAAAAGGGAGGATCCTAACTGCAGCTGCTCACTTTTGTTTAGATTTTGCAGAACAATAATTATGCAGTAATAATTGTATGGAATAACACACAATAAACACTAATTCCATTAAATGTGTGTGTTTGTAGCAATATATGATTTTGCTTGCTAATACTTTATAGAGAATAATGCTGCCAGTAATAAGAATATGTTTTCAATTTTAATAACTTGGGCAGTAAATCAACATGAAAAAACAGTAACTTATTAGTGGTGATACCAGACATGCTAGCTTAGCCCAAAAGCTACTGTCAGTGATGGGCATGACTGGGAAGACATTAAAACAGGAATCAGAGTTATGTGATATAATGTAACTCATGATGGTGGTGTTTGCTTTACTGAGGCTTATAAACTAATTTTGCTGAATATTTGATTCTATTAGAAAAAAAAAAGAATTTATGGAGATCAAGCAGTGATGCTTAGGTTAATAGAAACCCACCCATGCAACCAAGAGCAGGATTTGAGTCCAGAGTAAGACACCAAGAACCATTTGTAAAATGAATCACTTTTTACAGTTTGCTTTTCGCAGCACTTTATACGCCCAAACTGACCTACAAACTAAACACAGGGGACACTTTAGTCACCAGTGAAGTGCAGGGATGTGGAGGCTGCTGATGTGGCAGAGTGAGTCAAAATGTGACACTGCAGGAATGCAGAATGGGAAGGGAGGCAAGCTAGCCTAAAGCACTGTCCCAGTTTGAATGCTCAGGTGAAACTTAGGTCCTTCACCCATTAGCAGCGCTAAGCCACAAGCTGGACAGCAGAAGACAGTCATTACTGTGCTAATTTTATAAAAGGCTAAACTAAAATACTTAGAAGTTAAGTCCCACATCCTTTCAAACGCGACACCTAGAGTTACATGTCCAGCAGTGAACTGAACCAGATGCTGCGAGCAGTCATCTCCAGCTCAAAGGTCTATGAAGGACATTCAGGGCTTATACAGCCTTTTTAACATCTATGCTAGAGTTCACTTTGCCCATCATAAGTTTCTTACAGGAAATTTACATTTTCGTCTTTCTCATCTCTATCTTATTTATTCCAGCTTTGCTGACTAATGGGGAAGTTATGCCCCTTGCTTGATGTGGCTCAAGGAAATAAACTGTTAGACAAGACCTATCAGCATCAGTATTAATTAATTAATTAACCTGGCTAACTTTGTTTACAGACTGTGGATTGAACGTACATAAACAGTGTTCCAAATATGTACCCAACGACTGCCAACCAGACCTCAAGAGGATAAAGCGAGTCTACTGCTGTGATCTCACCACACTAGTGAAAGCCCACAATACCCAGAGGCCAATGGTTGTGGATTCATGCATTCGAGAGATCGAAGCAAGAGGTTTGTAAGCTTTGGAAAGCAGCAGACACTATTAAATGAAGACAACTTGAATTATGTGCCAAGCTAGGACAGAGTAGTGTATGCTCGTGCACAACTGAAATGGGATGAGAGAAGGGAGTTTTTTAGTGAAGGTGACACATTGCTTTGCATTAGCTAGGCAAATTAAATCATGACATTTCATAATGCAATTTCCTGAAATGCTTTCTGAAAACATGTCAAAACATGTATTATGTTACACTCTGAAAGGGGTGAACTTTAAAGTGAACTTTAAGTTCATGTTTATATGTCTTTTTTCATTATTTTCTTTTAACATACCTAGGGACACTTCCAATTTCAGAATAATCAGTTTAAATCAAACCTATTATTAATAACCTTTCTAGATGCTATGGGCAAGAGAACACAAGTGACTCAGATAAGTGAGGTTACACACTGGCGTTTTGTGGTATGTCACAAACTGCACAAGGTTTTGCCTGATGCTGAGCCTACTGGCTGATGGATGCTGTCGTTCAGGCAGCGTGCCACAGCCAAAGCTCCAGCTTGTGACAGGTTCTGGCTATGCAGAAGCATGCCAGATTGAAGAAATACCATATCCCCTCCAACACAACACAGTAAGGATCACGTGGTTTTGCTCTGGATAGTAAATGTGTATGTCATGCTGCCCTATAAGCCAGACTTCACTGTTACTCATAGCTTCAGCACAGGAATCTCATAATGTTGAATTCATGGCATCACAGTAATCTGCCTGGCAACACACTGATACTGGCCATAGGGATTTCAAAGCCACGCATCATCTACTGAAATGAATCAAAAGATTTACGAGTAAATCCCCTGCACTGCTCTGTAAAGCTCCACCAGGATTATATCATCATTGCAGGGACAAATAGACAGAATAGTTTAGACTAAGACAGAAGAGCTTTACTCCGATGATATAGCAGGAAGCTACATTGCATTTGAGATCTAATCACTTACTTGTACCTTTATTGATTACAATGAACTCTGCTGCCTGCTCTCTGTTTTTTCAACTTCTTTACATTTCTTTAATCGCTATAGAAGTGTGTAAGATACTGATTCCATTCTTAAGAAAACAAAGTGTATTAGATCTTATAAGTAGGTTAGTACTGTGCATAGTCACAATAAGGAGCTTTGGTATAAAAATAAATAATGTGTAACTCTGCTTGGCTAGCTGTGTCTGCTGGCCTGCCCAGCATTTCCTATTGGTGTGGAGCCGGGGGGAAAGAGTTGTGCAAGCGAGCAGTTCTCTTATGGTGAAAGAAGTGTAGAAAGGATGTACTGATATGACGATCAGTATCCATCACATCTAGAAGAACAGTATCTATCACATCTATCAGCTGTGTATAAGTAAAAGCTGAGAGAAAAACTTGGAACAAATGTGCTTGTAGGGAAATGCAGTCTCTTACTTGCGTTGCTATTTATCATTAAGCAACTGGTAAAAGGAAAGGAGACCTCTAAGGCTTTATTAATTATAGCCAAATCCAGGAAAATCTCCTACATAAAATGAATAAATCACAATAACATCAAATGCCTGACCATTAGCAAATTGCAATATTTTCCTTTAACACAATCAACCATGTACCTAACAAAATCAGAAAGTATAAATTCTAAAATTCTTTAATCCTTTAAAAAAAAACAACTTAAAATTACCTCGATCCTTCCTTAAGTGCTCCAGTGTTTCACATTTCAATTACTATTTTGCTATACTTACTAGACCTGTTGTCTTGCTTTATTGTTTTAAGCCTGAATATTTGTTAGTTACTGAGACAAAATTAACCAAGAACTTCTTTTTTCAGGTTTAAAGTCCGAGGGCCTCTATAGAGTCTCAGGCTTCACTGAGCACATTGAAGATGTGAAAATGGCCTTTGATCGAGGTATACTAATTTTTTAGTCTTGTACATTTTTAATCTAAGCTTCCAGTTCTGGGACTTTTCAGTTTTTCTTGTGTTTATATAGGTACTGTGGTAACAAAACTGGTGTATACGCACAAGTACAGAAAGTAGGCTCTTTTCTGAGTTCTTAAATTAATCTGTGCTGCTTTTCAGAATTCGAAATCATATTTCATGTTGGAAGGAATAGTTAAACAATAAGTAATGGCAGGTAGAAGGCTAAGTGCTTGGGGGACTGGATGATTGCTCAACCCAGCAGCACAGCCTAGGCTTCTAGATAAGCGTGAACCTGGATAGTACCGGGGGAAGCTCTTAGTCCTATCTTTATTAGACTCAGTGCTTTACAATACATTCATCTGTTTGTAATTTTACAAAATAGGAACTCCAACTGGGAAGTCATTCTGCTTGTAGCCCTGTGAGAAGCAACACAATACAGTGCATGTTATTGCATCTACACAACAGATGAGCATTGGCGAGATTGGTTGTACAGTATATTGAAAAACTAATAATTAAAACACTGCCTGTTAATCATGATTGCCATCCTAGTAGCCCTTCTGAATTGATTTAGCTGATTACCTTGTTTCTGTTTGTGCACACAGAATTAATTTTAAGTATATATGTTAGTGCAGAGTAGGGCCTTCATCAACAGAAAACACATTTACAAATAAATTTAAGAAGTTATATAAATATTCTTATCCTTTTCCATAAATAGTGTTTTCTTTCCTACTTGATTTTTTAAGGTATTACCTCTGCCATGTTTGGGACTAGGATCAGACACAGCCCAGTGATTGCAAAGTCATGGAGATAAGGCATGTTCAGGTCAAGCCAGGAAGTCAATTTGTGGGTCAGGGTATCAACCAGAAGGATGCATGGCCAGGCACAAGCATTGCCATGACCCAGCTGGAGATGGCTATGATGTCACGCAGGCAGGTACTGGAGTTCCTGGGGGACCACAGGCAGGAGGTTTGGGGCTCAAGAGGAGGCTGGACTGGCCCAGCATGGTTCTATGGATCGCACACCTTATGTTTACTGTGCCTGAATACCTTTTTGTTAGGAGGTGGTTTGTTTCGCAGACATCACTGGCAAAGAATGTCCAACTAGGAATTTCCAAAGTGACTCTTTTCTTGCTAAACCAAAATAGCTTTTAAAAATAATATGTCTTTTAAAATGTATAGGCTGCAGTTGTGAATATATACATATTGACACATAGGTCATCTGTGATTTGGGTGAAAGAGATGCTCAGTGGTATTACTGCTGTCATAGGAAAATGACATGCTGCAGGTGTGCTACATGAAGCAGTGCTATTAAGAGGCTCACAGTCCCTGTAGGTCCCGCTCTGCCCCCTGCAGATAGATATGGCCTTGCAAACGCTTTAGTTCTATGTGTTAATTCTCCTCTAAGTGTACCAACCTGACCGAAACTCAGAAGGAGAAGCACAGAGGAAAGAGTTTGAAGAAAGCAGATGGGAATTTATATCTAAGCATGAGCTGAACACTGCTGCAACTGTAGTTCCTTTGCAAATGCTTTGAACCATCAGAGCCAGTTCAATTTTACAGACAGTGTATCTTTTATTATTGCCTATACTCATGGCATAATCTGGTGGTAGTACACACTTGAATTAGACCCACAGCAAGGAAGAAGGTGTGATCTACTGGCAAAGAAGGCAACACCTAGAAACAGGAAAAGTAAGGTCACTAGCAGTATTGGATTTCCAAAGAAAAAAAAACATGGATAAATGTGGAAGTGGACAAAGCACCAAATGAGTTTGTATACACAGGCTGTGGGGAAAAACATCCAGCATAAATTGATAAAAAGCTGTGTCTTAATATTCTTCTAACAATCTCATGAAGGAAAAGTGATAAGAAAGGAAAGAGAGAGGATTGCCATGAATAATGCTAAAAGCAGTGGAACAGTGAACAAAGCCTTGTTATGAGAACTGCATGACTGGAGTATTGCTGAGACCAGAAGCTGAGAACTTCACTTTACAGTTTTGAAAATGTTTTCTCCCTGAACTGAGATGGAAAACCAGAAGCTGGGAATTTTTTTTTTGCAGGAAAAGGTTTAACAAAAATCAAAATAGATTTTTTTGTTCTGACTTGTGGGCTGTGCAGCTAGAAGGTGGTTGTCAGCTGGCAGAAGGATGAATTGGCAAGACACTTCCAATGTGACAGCTCAGGGCTTGCTTCCCTGTCAGATACAAGTTTATAGAGACAGGGACCCTACCCTCTCTCATTTATCCCAGCCCCTAAGGTAGGAGCATTTCTTTTCTGCTGCCCAGTTACCCCTCTTTAGCCGTAGAAGACAGACCAGCAGGGAGTGGACTATCGCAAGGATGTGGAATATCCCAGATCTCTGCCCCAGGTGACAGAGCTGGAAGAGAAGGGAGCTGAAAGCCAGATGGCAGGTTTAACCTCCAGCAATGCCTGGAAAGTTTTCATTCAATTTTAATTTTCTGCCCAGAAAGTGAAGTTTTTGGAAGTTTTACAGAACTGTTGTTTCCCTGTTCACTACAAAAAGTAACATTTTTTTTGAGAAAAAAAAAAAAAGGAAAATTTGTGTCTGAAGTATAAAATGGAAAATTCCTGATCAGATCTGGTTTGCTGGTGTTGCAGCAAAAACAGATTTATCATCTGTGGCCATGTCACCACCTCAGACATCTCTGGAGCACAATGCATTGCAGAAGGTAAATGTGGTTTAAAAGAGCTGTCAAGGGAGAAGGTGAGAGCAGGGTTATGAGCCAGAGGAGACAATTGTTTAATCTAATGGATAGTCCTGGTACAATACTAGAACATATATGCTGGACAGAAATAAATTTGGGTTGACAATTTAGAGACCATTTTTAACCACCTGACAGCAAGGCCATGAAACAACCTTCTAAAACAAGCAGGGATAAAATCCTTAATTAGTTTTAAAATGGAAGTTGAGGGTTTTATGAGAAGGGTTATTTGACATGGTGCCTACACTGCACTCTGGCATTATGGATGTTCTTCCCTGCCTGTCAGTTCCCAGGCACCTGGCTGGAATGCCAGTACGCTTTTGGATCTCTGGAAATACAGCTTTTAATAAATTTGTTTAAAAATAAACAAGCAAGGAGTCCTCCCATTTTAATGTGCAGGATACATCATTTAAATAATGTCATTGAGCTTTCTGGTTTCCTAACCTCTTTGTCAAGCCACAGGAGCCAGAAGACAGGGAGGAGACACAGATGCTGACTTGGCTATAGGGTACCTCTCCTGCTGATTTCATGTGTAGCTGAAAAGGTGCAATGAAGAGAAGCCAGCCCTCCCTCCCTCTCAGCAATTCGGCCTTGCCAAAGGGACACTCACTTGTTGCTTCCAAAGAATTATAGTGAGAACAGAAAAGCAAAGTCAGATTTGAAAGTTAATGTCTTGGGAAGAGAATGGCATCCCACATAATATTATTTAGGCCAAATGAAGCTGTGATGGTTTTAAAACAGGGAGAAAGTGGTCTTCAACTGATTTAAACTATGACTTCCTTCCAAAGCCAAAGCAGTGTAAATACCCCTACTGTAAATTAGCGTTAGGTTCTCTGAGGCACTGACAATGTTCCATTTTAGTGATTTTTTGTAACGGGAAGGAGGGGAATAATGTGGATTTATTTAATCTTGTGAATGTTGGTGCTGTAGGATGACAGTTGCTCTCTGTCAGCATTGTGTTGAGCTGTGGCGTTGTGGCATCCAGAAAACCCTCATTGTACACTTTATCCACAGAGCTGCCATTGTCATCAATGCATTCTGTCCCCCCACTTGTTTGTATGACTGGCTGGTACAATACACTTGCTAAAAATATTATGCTGTTAAATATTACATGAGTACTTAGAGGCATCCTAACTCATACTCACTGCTTTGCCAGTGTAGCTAAAAACCTGTCAAATGCCAAATCCAAAAAAATCCACAAAGAAATACATTATCATGGTGACGTTTGTGCAATAAAAACAAAGCATTAAGGAAACAGGAACTTAAGTAGAAATGTAGTTCAGTATTCAAAGGCCAGAGCTGAGGCTTTAAGAATGTAATATTTATTTCATTTCATTCTTTCATAAACTATTGATATATTTCTGCAGCATCCAAAGTCAGCTGAAACCTTTAAGAAACAGAATGAAGACTTTCTTTGTCTTGAGATATTCAGACTTCAATATAATGCAACCAAATTTTGTTGAGAGTCAAAACAAAAAGGAAAGAGAAATGATGGGGTTTGGGTAGAATTAGATTTGTAAAGCTGAAATGAATTATATGTTTGTAATCCAAAATTTTAAAAGAAATACCATATTAGCACTGCCACTGCAATGGTAATGAAAATACTAATTACAACCTGAGGAAAGTTACTGTATTGAAGAGTGAAAAAAATTATTGCGGTGATGCAGAAGGGACCATATAAAATAGATATAGTTCATACATTATGCTAATGCAGAGAAACCTCCGTGAAAAATGTATCATGAATTTACCAGCAATGAATTTACTTTCCTTTCTTAGTGCTTTGAATTTTAAGTGCATTTAAATAAAAATACAAATCCAGAAATTTGGTACGTATAAGAAATAAACACGGGCTGCCAAGGGCTTTCAGTTGCTGAAATTGAAAGGAGATGAGGGGAGAGGGAGGGAAGACAATCCAAAATCTACTAAAGGAAAATAGAAACCCACCTTTCCCTACATACCAACTGCAGAAATTTATAGGTGTATTGTAACAGTCATATTGTTACAGTCACTTTAAAATAATCTTCAGTGCTTTTCCAATGGATGTCTCTGAAGTGAAGAGAAAAATTTTTGACTCGGGAATTAATGCATTTTTTCCTACAGTAAGTGAATATGTAAATAACAGTATGTTTGACGTACACTGTAGTTTGAAGTACTTCTGGCTAAAGTGCCCCTTTAAGGAAGCTTGCTGCTTTGTAGAAGCACTAAATAAATAACACTTCCATTTAGTGTACTGGGGACCCGGATAATAGATGCAACCCTCTGCTTTGCTATATCTGTTCTGATGCAGCTGCTGGTTCCTTGGAGGTGTCTGTTTTCAGTGGAGCATTTTGAGTGCTCAGTGTCCATCAATTAAACAGAGCTCTCCACACAAAGCTTTACAAAACTAATGCTACCGTGCCTGGAACGCATGGATTAAACAAAAGATTGGGGCAGTGTAAACATCCTCCTAGGGCTTATTGATACTGTATTAAATTAAATGCTGATGGATGTATTCAGACTGCTCAGCTGCATCAAGAAAGACTGCTTGTTTTAAACACTTAAGCATATAATTGCCTCTTGATGAGAACACGTAGTGCTATTAGTCTTAATGAGAATTATGTGCATACATTGGACAGGATGTATCCCTTCAAGATTAATGCCATAGGTTTGTATGAAATGTCTACAATCAATATAAACTCTTTTATTCTACTGTGAAAGCCTTTATCACCATCTTAGATGCCGAGTGCCAAGCACACCCACTCATCTGTCTGTATCAGGGCATGTCTACAAGCACAGTTATTGTAAGACAAGCAAGGCGATGACTTTACAGCATGTCAGCACCTGGGTGGTAACAGCCCAAGCTGGTGCTTGCACCTCCTGGCAGATACCAGCACAACCTTACATCGCCCCACTCACCATATGGTCCTAATCCTCACCACCTCCTGTGAGGGAAATGCTGTTATCCTCACATGAAAGGTAGGGGATAAGGACTATGGGGTATAACTGATCCCAAAGAAGCTTGAGGTAAAGCTGGGGTTTAAACCCAAAGACACGGCCCTGCTTGACCAGTGTCCTACCCCATCTTTGTACTGGAAAACCACCAAGGACAGCCCTTAGGAGGGGAGGATAGCAAATTTTCTTGATCTAAAGAAAAATCTGAGTATGAGGGTGCTAGATAGTACAGAACAGATGTAGTCATTTGAACTTGAAAAATAGTAGTGATCCAGTCTTGCTAGTAGTTCTTGTAATTTCACTTGTTGCAAGCCATGCATTGGTCAAGGGCTTATCAGCAACACTTGTAAATGTTAAGCTTATGTGATTAAAAGTGCTCCATAATGGAGTTCTGACTATCTGTGTTATAGTAAGTGGCAAATGAAATGTATGTCGTTTCAGCTGCATAATTCATCTATTTAGCTGTTCATCCATTACAAGTATCCATATTCATTTAACAAATTGCCATCCACATTTCAGAATAAATAGTATAGCTAAATGCCATAGCATGTCTATTTAAATAGAAATCTTTGCTATAAATAAATAAGTCAAATACAGAGACATTAGAGGACATCCAGAAAATAAGGCAGCTTTCTTACTAGCTGATCAGTATACATAGACTGGTATAAGACTTATAAGATTTGGATGTTTACTCTGATTTTTCCTCTCGTGAGGGTCATTAGAGATTTATGTTATTTCTCTGTGCCTCTGTTTCCCCAAGTGCAAATGAAAAGAATGGTTCATATGCCTTGCATTCATCTGTGGATACAACACAGAACATCAGAACAAGTTGTTAATAGCTTATTTTCAGAGAACAAATGGACCAAATTCAATAATTATATTATGAAGATGATTTTTCATCCACCATTAAAACATTATGTGTGAGATGTTTCGCTGCAGATATTGTTGATGTAATCACCAGCCTTTCCAAAAGATGTAAGCGAATAAATTGTTTCCTGAAACAAACTACCATTCCTCATTCATATACTGTAAAGTTGGTAGCAATACATTCTCATTTAAGCCTTCCAAATGCTTTCAGGTTGTTTTTTCTTGTCAGGTTGGACACAATATATCTGAATTAGAAACCTAGCCTTGCTTCAGTCAAAATTAGCCTGGTTTATAAATATTTCTTCTTCTTCTTCTAGATGGTGACAAGGCTGATATTTCTGCCAATATTTATCCAGACATAAACATCATTGCTGGAGCACTGAAGCTATACTTCAGAGACTTACCTATTCCTGTGATCACCTATGATACCTATTCCAAGTTCATAGAGGCAGCAAGTAAGTATTGCATAGTAATTTGTACGCAATCTTTAATTTAATTTCCAATTTGTAAAGCTGCCCACGTTACAAAAAAAAGAAATGACAGAAAACAAATTGGAAGCAAGCGTGTTTTTCTGTTCATTACTTCTCTGCCATATCCTTCTTTCACATGAAACTTTAGCCTGAATGTTATTGTAAATGGGGCATCACACAAGTACACCATCCCCGGGCTGGTGTCATGGCCACAGACACATTCAAGACTGGGTGAGCCACGACAGGTCAGGGATGAGTGAACAGTGCAAGCCTTGAGGGTGCTTCCAGTTTCCCCACCATTTTACTCATCTACTATATCGTGGCCTCCTTTGGCAACAGATCTGCACCGCTAACAAGCATGTCCTCTCCTTCAGTCAGTGAAGGGTCAGAGCAATGAGGCGTGCCACAAACCACACCTACCCCACAGTTCAGGTGCATCCCCTGCTCATCGGGTCCTATGGTACCTAACCCATGTCCAGATAGGAGGCACGTGCAATCGCCCCCTGCTCAGAGCCAGCAGGTTGTGGGTGCACACTAGCAGACAGGGAGGAGGACAGCAGTATTCATTGCCATAATGTTGGCAGAGAGAGATGAGGTTTGCCTCAAATTCTGCACTCCAGGGTACAACCTTCTACATAATGGTGGTCACTCATGAAAACTCACCAGTGGTTTGCATCAAAATCAGGTTATTAATAAAAAATGTGAAAGACCTGAGGTGTCTAAAAAATTGCATGCTTCTTTAAAAAGTATCCTTAGTAATTTTGAAGTGGCACCCAGTATTTAGTTAAGCAGCAGAAGAGTGGTCTGTCTGTGTGACTGTGCTGCCTTCCTTCCCCTTCTGTCTCACCTCACCTTGCACTCTCCCTGCAACCACAGATGCCTCTCTTCTGCACTCTCCTCTTCCTCCTTGGCAGATAAATTATCTTGCTTGTCACTAACCCTATGTAGAACAAGCCCAGAGGACATAGTTCCTATCATGTCAATACATCAGTCTCTTAAAAGCAGGACATAAATATTCTTAATCTTCTAAAATGTCAAGCTCCTGGTGCCATTTGCGTGAAAGTCATGCAGCGAATGTAATTCTGACTCAGTTCACAGCTTAGGAATCCATACTTTTCATGTAACATACATGTAAATGCTGCTCAAATTTTTAGAAAGAATGCCAAATGAGCACTGATGCTCTCTGATCACTAATACCTACATATTTAAAGACTTTCAGAAATCTTTGCTTATATAATTCAATTTTATTTCAGTCTCTAGCTAAACTTGTGTATTCAAGCACAGCCTCTACATCCACACTCCCATCTGGTGTTGAAGGATATTGGAAGTAATCTTATGTAAGGTTTTAATGAGTCGGTACCAGGGGGAGTATTAGGAACCACTTAATGAAGCTCAGGTACCTATGCAGGCCTGTAGATAGAGCTACAGAGCACGGAGATGATCATTGGGTGATCTTTTTGCCGATTTCTTTGTAAAGCCTGGTTTTTTTGAGTTGCTTATAAGCTCCATGTTTATGAGGTTAATATTTATCCCTCCAAGTACAGTCAACTGCTTGTAAATTACTCCATAATAATAACTTAGCTTCCTGAGTTATTTGTGTTTACAAATGAAAAGCCCTATTAACAGTAATCCTGTTTGGTGTTTTTACAGAAATCTCCAATCCTGATGAACGACTAGAAGCAATACATGAAGTGTTGATGTTACTCCCTGCTGCTCACTACGAGACTCTTAGATATCTAATGATTCATCTCAAAAAGTGAGTTAATTGCCATGTAGGATAATTCTTGAAGAGCTTAACAATTTTCTACTTTGAAAGAGAAAGATTACTGAAAGTAGCAATGAAGCTTCAATTAGGCCACTGCCACTAGAACAATAATGTTACAAATAAAGAGGCAAGCTATGTTTTAATAAAGGCACATAAGCTATGCACATACATAGCACAGATCCTTTTGCTGGCAGATCATTGCAAGCCTTTGAAGAGTTAATTGAGATTTGCCACGTTTCTCTGAGGCAGATAATATCCGAAAAATACCAGAATGGTAGGTACTTTAGAGATGTGTTAGATGTGCAGCAATAAGTCACTTGATCACACTTTGCTTCTGCCTCCCCTTACCTCCCAACTGGTCTTCCTGAACAGTAACCCTAAAAGGAAACTCTGACGAGTTGTTTGCTCACGTCACAGTTAAGCCAAGAATCAAGCAGAACCTATTTTTATATAACTAGTAAAAGCAATACAGGCCCTTGCCAGTTGTTTCCTATCCATTTTGGTTTTAAACACACTCTGACTCATTTGCTTTCCAAAGCTTCTTTAGTCATAAGACATACAAAAGTTTCAAAAGTACCTAAATTTCATTTTTTATTTCTTCTTAATTGTCTCATGACTGTCAGCGTAGTTGCAAATTTGGAGTATTTTCTGGGATTGATCTGCACTGTTCTGTAATATGAATGCCAACATGAAAAGAAAAAGACCCCAACTCACATAAAATTGCATTAGAGAGCTTGTGTGAAGTGCATTTCATGCTCAATCAGGTTCTCATTATGCAGAGACTTTTCATGATTTTGAATCGACTCAGGTCATTGCAACTGAGTAATTTTACCTTTTGATGAGACATTACCTAGGCATACAGAAGCTTCCTTGGACTCTGCAGAAATGAGACATGTAAACACCCACACTTGTCCGAACATATGCATAGACAATTCTATATGAACCATGTTGGCTTTTAAGAAGGCCCACGGAGACTGTAGGCAAAGAGTTCTGCATACAGAATCAGTACTTTTCATGTCCCAGCAGCGAATTTTTAATTGCCAAGTACTGACTTGCCTTCCTTCTTTTTCATGAACTGCAGTGCAGTCTTTGGTTCAGCTGAATTACTGGTGAGACAAAAATAGTCCAAACAGCTGATTAAGATTTCTCTCTCAAATACCTGCAAGTCATCCCCTCCTTTTCCAAATTGTAACGTTCAGCATCTGTCCAGAAATCAGCCCCTATGGAGAATCTGTCAGAGAGATCTGAATGTGAAAAAGGGAAGGATTGTTTAGGTTCAGACTATGCTGTTCTCTAGATTAGAGTCCCAACTCCAGCCCCATAGGGCTCTTTCTGCACAGAGTAAACATGCACTGGTGTGGGGGACTCTTATTTATGTATAGACTGCAGGATCACTGTGGGATCACAGCCTCTACACCATTTCTCAACACAAAAGAAACCGCATCAAGTTGCTATTTAAAGCACTTCCTATTTCTTTATCAAATGGCAGGGACACTAAATTGAGCTCAAAGTTGAGTAAGTTTTGTATTGCTTTTGAAAAATTAGAGCTACCTTCCCTGAATCCATTTGTTGTCTTTATTGTCTTTCTTCCTCCTCCTCTGACAGAATAACATAGTGTAGTCAGGAAAGTCCAGCAGAGGACAATATCAGCAATGAAAAATGAGCTTGTCAGTCAATTAATTAATTGTTTTCCTCAGTCAAATAGAAACATTCTTTCTGATAACTTTTTGCTCAAAATTGGAAGGAATACAACATCACGAGCAGTCCCCCCTGTGGCAAAATACATACAACTTCATCCATGCTGATGTTGCAGCGAAGCTGTGAATCTTCTCTGTGTTCAGTCCAGGCTGTGCAAGAAACCCATACTCTTGCACAGAAGTGCTACTAAGATGTACGTGGTGTCGCATAGCTGTTCAACATCTCTGCTGCATACAGCCACAGATGGAAAGCAGAGTCTTACACATAGGCTTGCACAGAGATAGTTTTGCCTTTTCTCCTTGCAAAGTACAGCTAACATAACTGTGCTAGAAGATGAGGATGTATTTGTGAGTATGGGCGCTAATGGATTTCTGTCCTGAAAGCAAAGAGGAACAGTGGTTTTCTGTGACAAAGAGTGGCTTTGCAGAGAGCCAACAGTAGAAGCAAAATCTGGATCTTGCAAACAAGGGAAGACTAGATTATTTCTGGTTTCAGGCTCTTTGTGCTCCTCTGAGGGCATGAGGGAATCCACTGCCTAAGTGGGAATTACCATGTCCATGGGTAGTCTCAGCTGTTGTCAGGAGAGCTGGCTCCAAAACCAGATGTGTTCCACCCTGGCCAAGGAGTTGTGTGTGGAGATGTGAAACTTCACTCCTGCTCTACTTTGTAATAGCGGATGTCTGGTCCATGAGGAACCATGACCAATCAAGGGACCACTGCCGCCTCTACACTGCAGTGCAAGACTCAAATGCCAAAGTCTTGCTGGCACAACACTAATATGATCCAGCTTTATTACCTGGAGGGGAACCCTGAGCACATCCAGCATCTTCCAGCAGGCCTAAGGGATAATTTCTCTCCATCCTTGGCAGACTGTGTTTGCTCCAGGCACACGTAGTCTACCTTTTTTTTGTATTTACATTAAATTACCTCCATCAGGGAACAAAACAGCCTGTTCTCTGTCATGGGTAGATAGCAGTTGTAGCAGTCTGACTGCAGCAAGCTTCCTCTCTGGACTGCTCCAGGTTTCAGCCTACTCCTAAAGTATAACAAGTAATCAGAATCACGCAGCTTGTTGGTTCATCTGAGGCAGCCAGCAAAGCAGGAAGCATGAATGTGTGGTTTTCTGCACGCTGGAAGCATGGGGCCACTGATAATCACAACAAAATCTGGGTTCATATTCGGGAAGCACATCCCCACACACCTTGGTGTGATGCACACCAAGTACAACATGGCAAAGAACTGTAGTCACTGTACAAGACTGCTTGTACATCATCATTTAAACCATGATTCTGCTTTTCAAGAAAGTAATTGCCACTAATTCTTATACCCTAGTGGTAGCCACACAGAAAAATCACGTAACAGTCACATGAGAGGTGTTTAAAGGCACTGCAAATCACAGCCCCACCATAACTGCATTGTACGTGCAGTGGAAATAGTTATTGTATTAAGTGAAAGCAAACATTGTTACTGAAAAATGTCATTATCTACCAATGCTTGATGTGAAATGGGGCTACAGATTAAGAGGCGTGTATTCTTTCCTTCTTGGAAGTAAACAACTACTTACTTTTTCCTCTCTTTTTTTTTTCTATTCTAGGGTTACCTTGCATGAAAAGGAGAATTTTATGAATGCTGAAAACCTGGGAATAGTGTTTGGGCCTACTTTAATGAGACCTCCAGAGGACAGTACCCTTGCTACACTGAATGACATGCGGTACCAGAAGTTAATTGTGCAGATTTTAATAGAAAATGAAGATGTTCTCTTTTAGACAGAGGCATATCTTCAAAGCCATTTGTTTTAAAATAATTAGTTTGAAGGAAAAACAACATTTCTTTAAATTTTTTTAAACATAAAGGAGAAGTTCCTTGACTGCACTTCGATTTCTGCAAAGCTGCAGATGGATGCCAAAATGTTTGGGGAAAGCCTATGTCTCATAGACATACGCCTCTTTGTAGAAGGGAAAAAAAAGGTCAGAAAAAATCCTCTTACCTTGTATCTTTTGCCTTGCCTCAGATGTATATTTGTTTTGAGAAGTTGCAGACAATTTTATTGTTAACTTATTAAGAAACACAAAACATATTTTAATATGGCTAGAGAAGCAAAAAGGTACTTAATCAGTGTTACTTGTATACGCCTATACATTTCCCTCTCCATGAGACATAATTATATATGTCAATTGTGAAGCAGAACCTATATTATAAAGATATTTTTACTTTACCTAGCTGAAAGAATGGCATTTTATTTTAGCAAACTATAAATCAATGCGGTGCATTGATTATTTTCCATGTAATTCTTTCCTGCATTTTTACTATGATATATTGAAAACAGTTACCACTAATGCAGTATTATCCTGACATACCTCTTTCATTGCAAATGTTTTAAAGAATTCTTTCTTTGTGTGTATTCCAGCTTTCCTTAGGTTTCTTTGCATTTAGGCACTAGCATCCTAAGATTGTACATGTTTAGCCATTTGGTATTTCCCAAAATATATAGTATTTTCTCGTCTTTTTATTATTATTATTATTTTTTACTCCCATGTAAAACATGCTATTGAGAATTTTTCAAAAGTCCTGGTAGTAGTATCAGTTTCACATGCCAGATTTTTCTTGGATTACAGTAATATGTAAGTTAAGTGATGCTGGGACACTGGATATTTTCTGGCCTTGTTGAAAAGCTAGCACTTTTTTGGGTTAATTATGAAGGATTTGGGTTTTCTGTAAAAGTCAAGTTATGTTTTGTCATGTTTCTGTATTTATAAACGTACAGTAAATCTGCTAAAAATGTAGATATTTATCTTGAATGTGTTTCCTGATGGTTTGTTTTAAAAAAAAAAGAATGAATGTGTAGGAAATGTGGGAGTTAGTAAATTTGATTATTACCAAATTTTAATATTTTTCTCCCTTTACAAACATTGACCTACAGAGTTCGTAGTCTAACTGCAACTTATTCCTAACATTAAAACTGTTTCTCAGCATGAGATGTTTTCTGCAAGCATAGAAAATCAACATACTTTACTACCAAACTCAATTTTCAATACAAAACAATTACAGTAATCCCTCATCTTGATTTTTTTGTATCATACGCGCGGTAACTCAGTGATACAGTTTCCTGAATTATTTCAGGGAGCACATGTTTCTATTCAAATTGAAAAATATGTGTAACTATGATAATGAAGGGAGGTGGAGGGTATGACTGTAAATTTGTCGTCTTCTAGAGAAATAACTAAGGGCTAGATAGATTAACCCAGATTGCAGAGCAAACGCTAAATAGTCTGAGTTCCCAATACTTCCATAGATCCTCCTGCCTTGTACAGGACTATTTGTTGTAGGTTATGTACTACTTAATACCGTCATAAAAATGATCTGGAAATGGTTTTATTTTGTGAAGTGAAATATGCTTTGTAATTTATGATAGTGTAAATGGAAGGAAAAATCCCATTAAATGTGTTAAAAGAGTTCTGGTGTCTGTCACTCTGTGACCACATGGCAAGCTGCCAAATGAAAATCAATCGCTAATTACCATTCTGACATTGCTGGAAACTTTCCTACTTGGAAAACTTAGAACAGTTTTACTGAATGTCAGCAGTTTCAGGTTGGCACTTGGATGCCCATACTACCACAGCCAAGCCTATACAAACATTTTTCTGCAGCCACCCTGAACAACCTCTGTGTAAAACTTCAAGCAACTGCAATATCAGTTCAAATCAACATCCAAGAACCAATGCTATCAGAGCACTTTTCTACTCCCTTGAACGCAGACATTTGACTAACAATGATGGTGGGTTTTTTTGGGCAGTTCAGTAATAAGGTGGGGGTTTTTTAAGGCAAGAACAGTATTTTAGTACCATTTTTTATTTTTGCAAGAAGACAAACAAGCCATTCTACTTCTGCCTCTCCCTTTCCCTCTACTATGAGCAAACTGGTAAGTCTGACGTGTCTCAGAGCATATTCAACATATGCTTCATCCTAAGGATTCAATGACAGTACAAAGCAGCCTGTTTATAAATACCTATGCATAGTGTCTTGGAAGGGTGGAAGTTTCTAATCTGCTGGATGGAGGGAAGAGTATAATTCTGCACGTTAAAACACAACTATGTGATGAATTGTCCATGTTTTCTCAGCTGGCATACTCAGGGGCATAGTGAGTGTGGGAGGTAAAGAGACCCTGTGCCCTCTGTGCTTCATTAGTGCTGCACACACTTCATCTCTAATGTCAGACTTGCTGAGGCCATCACCGCTGCACCTAGGGCTGAGCAGCACATCTGAGATCTGATTATTTTTGCTCTGAATTCACCATTCAAGGAAATAATCAGCCAGCAGACTTTTCCCTGCAAAATTGACTGCTAAAGCAGAAGACAAAATGTGTCTCTGTAATGCAAGCCTGTACTCCAGTACACAGGAAAAATGTGTCTGACTTGATCTTCCCTTTGCTTCAAAGCATTCAGCAGAGTGTGATGACATCTCTCACATGAGGCATGACTAGAGAGTAGTAAGAGTTATTTGAAAGACGCTCTTGAGAGTTTGTGTTTGAGCTGATGTAATTTCCCTACAAGGTCATTTCATCAGAGTGGAACACAGCTCTGCTTCTCTAGAACCAGGTGAGATTATCTGTGTCTGACTGCACAGGAGCCTTTCCGCAGCTGGATGTTCAGCAGGAACCTTGTTCCACTCCAGTTACTGGAGTAGGCCTTTGGAAGCAGCAGCCCCTGCTGCCAGCATCCACCCATGCTTCCCATCTTCATTCAGCTAGCCCCATCTTCTGGTGTGACAATTGCAACTCTGTACCCTCTTGCAACCCTTGGAGCTACCAGGGTAAGACAACTTGCCTCCCATAAAGCAGAAATATCTTAGCCAGGCTTAGTAAAACATTACATGAAGTGAATGGTTTGTAAGGTAGTAACTTTCCTAAGTGTTTTTCTTTTCACTACTCTCTGTTAGACTCATTGCTGTCAGGTTTAAATATTTCGAGCCTGCCAGAGTAACTGAGTGAAGGAATAGTTTCCTGAGAACACTGTGCTGGAAGCAAGACAGCTTGAGCTGTGTCTGGCTCCACAGCACAGTTGTACTGGAAAGGCAGCTGGCCAGCAAGACTGAACAGGGAACTATCGAAGGGTTTCTTCAACTGAGATGCTGATTTAGGGCTCATCTACCCAGAGACCGGTTGTTGTGAAACTTTATTATCTATCTCCCTCTGTCAAATGCCATTGGAATCGGATAAAGGATACAGAAGTTACTGGAGAAGGAAAAGAACTTGCAAAAAGAGAAGCAGGCAAAGAGCATAAGGGCAGATATTTTGTTTCCTCGGAAAACCTTTTTAAAATGAAGTTACAAAGAAGATAGCTCTGCTCTCAGCCCTCAGCTCTGCGAGCTGATGTCAGTTTAAACTACAGAACAGGTCTAACAGAGCACAAAAGTGGGTGATTTTGTGCCACATTCATTTTATTTCTAAGCAAGAATTAAGACTACACTTTCCTATAAACTTAACTGTCTCAAAGCCTACACAACATTTGAGCTTAACAAAGCGGAGAGAGCTGCAGGGGTGCTTGGTCTGAGACTCTGGTAAGGAATGTGTCAGATTTGGGACCTCTTCTGGAAGAGGGTACTTGAAAGACCTAAGCTGTGTGTCACTGTCAAATTCAGGATACAGGAGGGAGGAGGGCTTGTGGTGGAGTATTGGGCAAAACGCTTGTTTTAATAAGGTCTCACAGAGGTGGAGGGAGTACCTGTGGTAATAAATAGCTGGGCTGAAGGAAGGCTTAAAGTCACACTTGCAAGGAGGTGAAAGTGAAGGTTGGTACCAAGAGTGGTTTGCAGAGTACAGGGAGCAATCGTGTCTTCTCTTGTATCATAAGCTCAAACATTGCACAGTGCAGACCCGTACAAATGAATTGATTAACTGGTTTGGCCCTGCCTGGACTCCCATGTCTGGAAGGAGAGTGTTCTCTTAACCCAGCTAGGCTGCCGTTTTCTCCTTCTTCCTCCCACCTGGAGATGAAGACAGTCAACAGCCTCTTCTGCTATACCTTTGGCTGCCTCCAGTATGATGCTCCTTCATGCATGAGTACAGGCAGGGTAAAGGGACCCTGCTTCCCTGATCCTGCTTGTGGCTGGGTAGAGGTGCTTTCCTGCTATCTGAGAAGAGGACGGAGAGGGCAGAAAAGGAGATGGGGCTGGGAGGAAGGGTCCACAAGCAGGCATTTCTCCAGCTGTTCAAGCTCCCCAAAGTGACAACACCTGGAAAGGCTACATTTTCCCTCCATGCTACACCCTCCTCAAACCTTGTTCAAAGGGCACAAGCTGCAGGAGCCTATCTGGCTGCCTTCTTATTTCTTTATTGACAAATACAGAGTCAAGGTCTGCAGCAGAGGGAGGAAGAAGATTCAAGTGCCAACAGACTCCCCTGCCAACGACCCAGAACTGATGAAAACTCTGAGTAGGAAGGTAACTCAAAATACTTATACAAGGAGAAGAATGCTATCTAACTGGATCTTCAAGGCAGAATTATATTGCTATATCCCCTACAGCTATCTAAAAGGAATGGAAAGACTAAAGGGCTCATGAAGATAAGAGTGAGAGCATCAATACATTTTATGTTCTTTAGCTGTAGAAATTAATTCATTGATTAAAGTAAAGATCATGGTTAAGATTCAGAAATCTGAACCCTAGGGAGCTATGATTATTGCTGAATGCTCTAGGGCTTGCAGATTTAGGACGTCAATGGGTCTGACATGGGTGCCATACTTTGCATTGTCTTTCTCTGAAGGCATAGTATTCTGGATATAATTATGGTGATGCTACAGCTAGAGCCAGGACTGGGAGTTCAGAGCCTGAAGGACCTGGATTATTGCAAGATGTTGTAAGGACTGCAGTTAGGAAGAAAGCTTGTGTCAGTTGGAGCCAGTGCTTTATAGGCTATAATAGAAATGATCAGCAGGTTATAAGTAGAGAAACTATCAGGGTTCAGTTTACAGTGGACTTAGGATGTCAGGAACCAAGTTTACCACTGGAATCTGCCTTCATTGCATGGTTCTGTAGGACCTGACAAGGCTTGGGGGTCAAAGTATCCTCTTTTTTCTTGAAAGTATAAGCTATTTGTTACTACTAAGACAAAGATTAGAATGAGGAGTTGGGTTAGCTGTATGGTTTGGATCTGTATGTCTTGAAGAACACAAATTGTTGCTGGCAATATTTGAAGATACCTTAATTTCTGTTCTGCTGTAGGGCAGGTATGGGTATGACCAATGTGAATGAAGATCCATATTATTTATCACATGACGCTGCCCAAGAACATTAGGAGACTGGGGTCCATAGGTGTTCATAACAAGGTAACAGGTTTAGGTTAGAAATCCAAATATTGAGGAACTTGTAATGTTACTGGATGCTGTACAGTCCTAGGTATGAGAAACAAGGCTGATGTCAATAAGGGACAGTTATTTGTGCAGGGGGGTTGTTGTTGTAGATATAAGTCTTAGAGTTATAATTAGGACTAAGGATAGACTTTGGAAATTTAATGCCTAAAGAATTGAGTTGTTACTGAAGTTGCAAGAACTGCAACATGCTTGTATCAATGATGATCAACTCTGTCTTTCTATTCGGTGTGTGGGTTCTCTGCTTAGGAGAATCCATATTGGATGAACTGCTCTTTTGCAAGGCCTGCAGAGGTAGGAAGGGTACCAGTGTCAATCATCCCCAATATCTTTCTTTTTATGTTCCTCTATAGGAATATGACCTTAAGTTTTATCTCCAGCAGTCTGGTGTCAACAGGGAAAATATTCTTCCTCTTTACGAAAGGGCTGGAGTCCTTACTGTGGTTATGGTAAAGGGTAAGGTTTGAGATGCTGCTAACACATGGAAATGTAAAGCAGTCTTATTAAATTAAGAGAGTATCTAACTTGTATGCATTGAAAGAGTCAATGCTTGTTTCACTTTCCTTTTTATAACAACGCTGTAAATATATGCATACTGAAGGAACGCAACAAGTACTGTTACACTTAAGAAAAGGGCAGAACATAGATTTTCACTGTCAGAGTTGTTTTTATATAAACATTAACCTTAGTGACAATCTTGTGGATCAGCATGTTGTGAGTGATTGGTAGCAGTGACTTTCAAACACAGAGCAGGTTTTGCTGTCCTCCTGTGACACCACATACACATGCAGGCAGCACCCTCCCACTCCCACCATCTCTTACAAAGCTTTCCAACCTGTTTGTCTCTTCAGTAAAACCTACTTTCAGTACAGTGTTAAAAAGGACAAATCTTTTCCATTGTAAAATTCTTTAAAGCAGCCTGAACTGAAAAAAAAAAAGCACTGATTTGATATAATTTTGGCATTATGCCAGCTAAGAGGTCAGGTCTATGGTAATCAAAATAATACAAACATGTAATATGGTGACAAATGTGTCATATAAGCCTATAACCTGAATGGAAGCTATAGATATCAACAAATAATGTTTTGTGGAAAGGGCTTTTGTTAATAATAACTACCCTCATTTTTCCATAAATTTCCTTTACTCTAACACTTTTCTGGGACACAAGATGAGGAGAGACGCAGGTGTTCTCTTTCTCCACAGATATGAATGAGCAGCACATAACAGCAGGTTACATTCACTGGAGGGAACTTGACTCTGTCATCTGTTGCTGTCCTTGGCCCATAGCCTGATGCCCTAGTGCTGTGAACCTTAGAAAATGCTAGTTGCTTACTTGTTAGGAGGCAATGTAAAGGCCATTTTTTCTCAGTGGAAGTTATTGGTTTATTCCACAGGACAGATTTTGCTGCTGATATCAGTTTGTACAACAGAAAGTTTAGAACACTTTCAAGTGTGTGTGCATGCATGCTTCCCTGTCCAAAACCCTTCAGGTTTGAAAACAGCAATTGACAGAGTACTGTAAGTGCACACTCCAGGCTCCTCTCCCTTCATAACCTGTATTCACCAGTTTCCATAGGTCTTTATGGGCTATTCAGGGAAGCTGCAAGTAGCAGAAGCTGATCTGCAAAAGATGAGACTGAAATACCACTGCTTTCACTAACTCCTCCACACATCATAGGCATCCTTTGGTAACTGTGTAGCTGATGGGAGAGATGTTAGGAATCAAATGAATATTACATGGCATAGTTCTCCAAAGAGCAGATCACAATTTCTAACACATAACATGTCACAAGCAAATCTTTCTTCGCCTTTCTGGATGAATTAAAAAAGGTAAACACATTAAAGCAATTAAAAAAAAGAGAAAGATCTGTTGGAGCAAGTCCAGAGGGCCACGGAGATGTCAGAGGGCTAAAACACCTCCCATATGAGGACACACTGACAGAGTTGGGCATGTTCAGCCTGGAGAAGAGAAGGCTCCAGGAAGGCCTTTATAGGAGCCTTACAGTACTTAAAGGGGCCTACAGGAAAGCTGGAGAGGAGCTCTTTATCAGGGAGTGTAGTGATAGGATGAGGGGTAACGGTTCTAAGTTGAAAGAGGGGAGATTTAGATTTAGATATTAGGAAAAAAAGTTTTTACTGTGAGGGTGGTGAGGCACTGGCACAGGTTTCCTAGTGAGGCAGTGGATGCCTCATCCCTGGAGGTGTGCAAGACCAGGTTGCATGAAGCTGATGCAGTGTAAAGTGTCCCCACTCATGTCAAGGGGGTTGTAATTAGATGATCTCTAGTTCCCTTCCAATTCAAACCATTCTATGATTTGTGTGGCCAGCAGGACTAGGGAAGTGACTGTGTCCCTGCAACTTGAACACTGTTCAGTTTTGGGCTTCTCACTACAAGAAGGACATGGAGGTGCTGGAGCACATCCAAAGAAGGGCAACAAAGGTGTTGAAGGGGCTGGAGAACAAGCCTTAGGGAACTGGGGTTGTTTGGTCTGAAGAAAAGGAGGCTGAGGAGAGACCTTATCACTGTCTACAATTACCTGAAAGGAGGTGGGTGTTGATCTCTTCTCCCAAGTGACAGGCCATAGGATGAGAGGAAATGGCCTCAAGTTGCACCAGGGGAGGTTCAGATTAGACATCAGGAAAAATGTCTTCACTGAAAAGAGTTGTCAGGCATTGGAACAGGGTGCCCAGGGAAGTGGTTGAGTCACCATCCCTGGAGGTGTTTAAGAGACAGTAGGTGAAGTGCTCATGAATATGGTTTAATAGTGGACAGGCATGGTTGGACTTGATGATCTCAAAGGTCTTTTCCAATCAAATGATTCTATATCATGACATAGAAATTCAAATTCTCAATGCTAAGCCAGTTCAAGTATAAATATTAGATAGCACTGCCTTTCTTAGCATGTCAACTACATTCCTTTTGTTAAAGATGGGCAATTAAAGACCATTCAAGGCTACAAAATATTCACCTTTGGCGCATCTATCGTGCACAAACCTTGCTGTTTCTGCCACGCACACTGACAACACCGCATCCACGGTGCAGCCCTGGGGTTCATCACACGCTCCCGGTGCTGTCTCACCTGCACTAAGGTTCCCTCTTCCCCATCCCTGTCTCTCCACTCTGGGTATCCCTGCAGGTGGACTCCCTCCCTGGCTCCCTGTGGCCCTGGCCCCGCCTCCCCGGCCACTCCTCCGCCCCGCACGGCGGGAGCCAGGCAGGTGAGCGAGAGCCGCCCCGGCCCCAGGGCCACCGCCCCGCCCACGGGGGCGAGCGCGGGGCTGGCCGCCACCTGCCGCTCCGAGCCTCTTCCCTCCCTCCTTCCTTCCTTCTCCGTGCGGAGGGAGGAGCGGCCGCGCTTCCCCGCGGGAGAAGGCGAGCGCTCCCGCAGGTCAGTGTCGCCTCCCTGTACCTGTTGCGCCGGGAACTGCGCGGCGGGAGGGAGGCGGGGGGCAGGTTCCCTGCGGGAGCTGTGCGGGATCCTTGCGGCCACCGCTGCGGGAGCTGTGCGTGCATCCCAGACCCAGCAGCACCCCCGGGGTACCGGGACTCGGGGTCTACTTCTGCTGTTGGAGGAGGGGGCAGCGAGTGACGGGTCCCACTGACCCACCTGCTCTTCCAGGCGGACTCAACCCCGCGACTTTATTCAGCCCTGCTCCCTCCTTTGGCCGCTCTCGGGAAGGCGGGGTGGCCCTTCCGAGCCTCGCAAAGGGGCAAAGCGCAAAATCCCAAGGCCAGGTTGACCTGGATGGGGTCTCGAGCAGCCTGTTCTGGTGGGAGGTGTCCCTGCCCATAGCGGGGAGTTGGAACGGGATGGTGTTTAAGGCCCCTTCCAACCCAAACTATTCTGAGATTCTCCGATTTAAGTCCAATGATTCTACGACTTTATGACTATGATTCTACGATTCTAAGTTTTGTGATTTCTTCCCGCGCCCACCCGGCTGCCCGTGCAAAACCTGTCCCTCCGCGCTCGGTGAAGGGCAGAAATTTCACACTCCCAACCCCACCCCTCCCAGCGCTGCTCGCAGCCCCCGTGCTGAGCAAGAGGGGTCCCCGCCGCCCTCGGGGCAGCTTCCCGGGGCGCCCGGCTCCCAGCTCGCCCTCGCTGTCTTCCCCTCCCCGCAGGAGCCCGAGATGGCGGACAGCGCCGCGGCCACCGCCTCTCCCCGCGCCGGCGTGAAGAGCGGCTCGGCGGGGCCATGGTGGAAGGCACTGACCAGCAAGAAGAAGCACAAGGAAGCGGCGGCAGCAGCCGCCCCCCCGACCCCCGCCGCCAGCGAGACTCCCCCCACCGCCCCCCCGAGCCCCGGCGGGCGGGAGGAGCCGCCGCCACCCCCGTTCGGCAGCGGCGAGGCCGGAGGGGCGGGCGGCGGGAACCGCAGGAGCCTCCGCGTCTCGCACTCGGGACGCTTCAAGGAGAGGCGGAAGGTGCGCGCCTCGCTGCTCGCCGACAGCCCCGAGGTCTTCGACGGCGGCGGCGCCCCGGGCCGTGGCACCCAGGGGGGCGAGTAGCCCAGCAGGGCTTGGCCCCCCGAGGCAGAGCCGCCGCTGGACAGGTGGCCAGAGCACCGGCGGGATGGGAGGCCCCACGGGAGGGGTCAGCATCACCTGGTCCTGCAGATGACATGGAGATGCGTGGCAGCGGCATTCCCAGCCATGACTGGACACTCCACCGAACTAGTGAATCACCTGCTGTGTTACACGAACACGGCCAAGACTCAAGCCCGGATGACTCCCTCTGCTACCTCTTCACTTCCCACTCGACTCAGCTCTTGTGAGACCCCACCTGAAGTATTGTGTCCTGTTCTGGAATCCCAACATAAAGAAGCAGAACTTTTGGAATGGGCCCAGAGGAGGCTACGAAGATGATCAGAGGGGCTGGAGCAGCTCTACTGTGAGGACAGGCTGAGAGAGTTGGGGTTGTTCAGCCTGGAGAAGAAGGTGGCTCTGGGGACACCTCATAGCGGCTTTCCAGTACCTGAAGGAAAGCTGTGGAGGGACTTTTCACAAGGGCAATCAGTGATTTGGATGAGACAGGGTGGCTTTAATTGCCAGGGGAAGACTTAGACATTAGGAAGAAATTCTTCACAATGAGGGTGGTGAGGCCCTGGCACAGGTTGCCCAGGGAAGTTGTAGGTGTCCTCTCCCTGGAAGTGTTCACGGCCAGGCGTGGATGGGGCCTTGAGCAACCTGGTCTGGTGGGAGGTCTCCCTGCCCGTGGCAGGGAAGGTGGTACTGAATGATCTTTAAGGTCCCTTCCAAACCAAACCATTCTATGACTCTGTGATGGGACGATGTGACTGTCTTTACAAAATCACATCAATAAACACCCCACTCCCTGCAGTGAGTGGACTCAGAGGTTCTGTCCCAGGGTGACATTGGAGTCTCTGCAGTTTCCCCAGCCCCTGCCAGGAGCCAACGCTGACTTCTTGGGCCCGTGACCCAGCTCCTTTCGGCTCCCCAGCTGAGGAGGTGCTTCGCTGCTCTGATCTCATATGCTGCCTTGTCAAAGGAAAGGCAGAATAAAGTGCTCTTATCCCATTTCAGGGCTGAAGACCTCCAGCAGTGCTGTAGGTCCCAAGTGGTTATGCTGCTGCCCCACCATTAGCAGGCACACTGTGAACCCATCCTCCTTCTCCTGGAGGAGTCAAAAGAGAGGTATCGTGAGGGGCAGGCGCTTGGATAGTCCCATGCCCCACATCATATCACATTTAAATATGTAAAAAGCCAGACTATGCTGGTTTTTTCACTCTTCTTACTGTATAATGGTAAGCAGGTGCTTCAGAGGCTCGTCTCCCATAGTTCTGTTACAGAGGGAGGTCGGTTATTGTCTAGTGATTCATGCTGTTTACCCAGGGAACAGATGATTTTTGCATAATGGATGATAACTGGCGTAATGATGCTCCGATGAGGAAATTGTGTGGTAAAATGTCAATACTTCTGGGGGAGATGAGGCCAGCCCTGGAGAGCATAGACACGGTTGTACTCCTCATGTGGAAACAGGCTTAGGGTACCGCTGGAAATATTCTTTACTGTTGACTGTGTCTGAGGCTTGTGAAGCAAGGCTGAAGAGTCCCAGGATTTCTTTTGATACTGAGATAATGTGCTTTAACTCCCTGCTCCTGCTAAGAGCTACTGGGTTTTTGGACAAAGTAAACTATAAGCCAGATTTGTACTGGCAGCGTGCCTTACAGAGCAAGCTCTGCTAATAACACTCAGCAATTACACATTTCTTGATAGTAGGTGATGTAGCAACAACTGATATATTTATTTTCAATGGATTCACAATATACTTTATATTGTTATAATGGTTCTAGACTTTTCCTGAATGTGATATAATGTTTTACATAGTGGCAGGGACTGAAAATTATTTCCTAGCAGTCAGGTATTATGCAGTTCTGATTTTGATTGGTTGTAACTAATGATTTAAGGTCAATTAAAAATAAAAAGTGACCTGAAATCAAACGAGCTGAGAGTTGAGTTCCACTTGAGAATATGGATTAAACCAGTTGCTGATGATCACTGAAATGATGCAATAGGTGCTTAGCAAGTGCCCCGTGGTTCAATGTGTGTAATAATGTATAATGAACTTTAAAAGCTCCTGTGCGATAAACTCGGACAACCTAGCTGGCTTAGGTACTTACAAGGCCTTCACTCAGCTGCTCTTTCAGACTCTGAAACTCAAGGACAAAGGGACTGTATCATCATAAATCTATTTCTATAAAAGCTTTTTACCACACAGTGTGCAGATGTATGCCTTTTTTATTTCGTTTAGTAAAACTACAAGGTACTAATTGGTTTCGGACCGCCTTTTTATGTTCCTGACTATGTGCTGACCAAGCAAAGAACTCGGGGTGGGATGGTGGGAGCTCTTACAAGCTCTTAAATTTCTCTTCGGAGATGCTTTTTGTATGTGAAACCTCTTCAGCTAAGGGGCATCTGAATTCCTTCTGTCAAGGAGAAGCAATTGGAACAAACCCAGCCTCAGATGATGGGGTGCGAAAGAGAAGGAGGAACGTTTAAAAGCTGGGAATGGAGAAACAGATAAAGAACTGTACTTCAGCTACAGTTAGCCTGGGGCAGGGGAGGGGGGGCAAAAGGAGGCAGAAAGGGTTGGCTTTGCAGCTAGGGTTGTAATACTACCTTTGGAAGGCAACAACTTCGTATTTATGTATTATGGGGAAAAAATAATCTGCCTGTATTTATGTATTCTAGGACCCAAAGGACATTTTGTGAAAGACTCTGTGTGTGTTTCTGTGTGTTCAAAATGAAAGAACAAGTTACTGCGCTGATGGGTTTCTTACTCTTAGGTCTGGTTTAGTGAGAACTCTGGGAGGGCCAGATCTTCAGAACTATCCAGAGGCCTAAGGATACAGATTAGGATTTTATACAACTCGTGTAGATGCTTTTCTGTGCTTTTAATCCTTGCACTGCTGTGAAAATGCAGTTTCCTCTCTTCTGTACCTCCAAACTACCTTATTCTACCTAGAACCTCTCTCTGGAAGCGTTTCATGTTTATTAATCGCCAATCTTCACCTAGGCACAACATAGCAACAAATTTGGGGTTTATTTGAGAAGTCGTCTGCTATGCTGCTCAGATGACTGCTGTTAAGATTCGATACCAATACTGTTTAATATGTGACTAAATATTAGCTATATCTTAATACTTGTGTACCGTACTTTCAGCTTGAAAATTTGGTCAGAATACAAAGTCAATAAATGCACATAAAATTACTTGCTCACAACCATCCTCCATCTTTATCCTGACCTTGAGCTGTGGGAAGGAGATGTAATTCTATCTTCCTGCTCAGTCAAATCCTTGCTTCAATGAATTTGATAGCAGCCGCTGAAAAACTAGATCCATGAGAAAACGGGCTGACTGCCTCGGCTCACTTTCCCCACCCTCTGTGCAAGGACCACACAGCAATGTCTTTAGGTTAGTCCCGATCTGCGTACTGCAGTGAGGAGTGAGAAGTGCCGTTGGCCATAACCAACTTGTAGGGCAGAAATAGTGGTATTTTTTCTCAGTCCAAGCATCAGATAAAGCTTTAAGCAATCTATACACATGGCAATGAATTAAACTGGTACAGAAAAAGACTGCATTTTATGGAGCATCTGAGAAATTTTTTTAGCCCCTCGACCTTTGTTTTGTATCAGAGCATACTTTTTCAGTTGTAACAGTGCATTTCTGTGCACTGAATTATTAAAAGGCTGTCAGCATTCTTAATACTGATATTTTCCTCATCTCCTTTAGAAAGATCATGCATCAGAAAGTAAGTTTAGGAAATAGGCAGCTGAGAAATTAGTTGCTGTTTGTTTTTAAAAGCAAGCAGTGACATTTTGACAAAATAAACGGAAATAAGCAGGGGAGGATCAATCTCAGCTGGGTCAGTTGTAGTGCAGTTTTCTTAATATTATTCCAGATACTACCAAGGATTGCAGGTTTGGGGCAAAAAATAAATACTTAGTAAATAAAGTGAACTTTTCAAATAAACTTGTAAAGTATATGCCTGCTTATTCCTGCTCTTAGCCAAACTAAAAATAAATCTCTGAGAAGCTGGCTGGTGAATCATTCCCTGCTATTGTAGGCTGGTCAGTTTTTACCTCAACAAAGATTATAGGCAGCACCTGCAGAAAATGATCCTAAACTGGGAACACTGGAAAAAATGCCTTGAAAGCCTCAAGACTTTAAACCTTAGATGTTATGTCAGGTTATGACTTAAACTGAACTGAAAGAATGGAGAGAGGACTTTACTCTTTTGGGGAGGGGTCTTGACTGTTTTTTGGGCTTGGTTTTTTGTTTTTTTTAAGTTCTGTCTTCACTGTAGTACAACCAATGATCATTTTATATCTGAAATATCATGTCTCTTGTCCATTAACAAAAGGACCTCATACAAGGGCTAAAATGGGAAGGACAGAAGTCCCAGTCTTGTCCTGGCTGGTGCAGCTGGATGCTTCCCTTGAAAGGCTGTGTTTAATTTAGCTCATTCAAACATCTGATATCTAACTGTAAGAAAAGCTGTTTCAACTGCAGGTACAATTTGGCAGCTCATTTTTCTGCCTTTTGGGATCCTATCGGGTAGGGGAAAAAAAAAAAAGGAAACCCAAACCTGCTGTTTTCTGAGATGTCTTAAAAGCTGGGTTGAGAAAGGGTTGATTATAGAATGATATTAATAATACTATTTTGAAAAACAGACCTTTCCTCTTCATCACTAATGTATTGTAAATAGGATGGGAGACCTGCTGGCTGTGATTTTTTCATTTCAGAATAAAACAAAAGGGATGAAGTTGCTCAATTTATTGACATCAGAAGTAGCGGAGTAGTTTATCTGTTTATTCCTTAATAACACATCTGAAATTCACAAACAACTCTAAGAAACAGTATTAGGGTATAGTCTTCAACTAAAGCATATCGATTAGCAGCTGCAGCTTACAAATTTGATTTACCACCTATTTTATCTAGACAAAGCAATATAACATCCAATAATACGTGTTTGGGGGATAGCAAACAGCTTTCCATGATAGCTCTAAGGCATGATTTTAAATGAAAAATTTACTCTGTTGAGTAATCTTCATTGGATCTAGACGTCGTGTTTCATGTAAGTGAAAATGAGTTAGAATGTTTTTTCCGGGTATGAGCTACTAGGCTATCAGGTGCTTTGGGGACGTGTGAAGTAGGCTTGATTCTCAGACACAATCCTTTATGTGCCATGAATCTTCCGCCACCTGTTTGCAATACCACAGGTCTTTCCCTGATTCAAAGTTATGGTTGATAGTGGTAGTTCCTTTTACACTAAGGAGGTAAGAAGCATGATCCTCTGTGTTACTGAAAATAAGAACCATATCAAACTGTTTCTGTTGAAATGAATAATTAGAGGGACTGTGCACTTGGACTTTGGTGGTTCTCTTGTTTTTTTCATTTTCACTGCTGCTTTCAGTCCATTTTACTTTCCACATCTTTTTCTCCTCAGCCTGGAACTGCTTGAGTAGATGAACTGTCCACTGATCTCAAAAGGACTGCTCAGAGACAGGAGGATGCACAGCACTTCAGTGGCCAAGGGAAGAGGAAGTTATAATAGATGCATTTCTGCATGTGCTTTTGGGCACATCCCCACTCAAGTTTATGAACAGAACTGAATTTTAGAAGCAGAACTGAGCCTTAGCCTTGATTCTGGAAATACCTGAGAAACAGAAGGAGCCTCATAGTCTGCACATCCTTGGTTGTGTTTATCTTGGCATGCACTTACAGTGACAGAAGTTTTCAAAAATCAGAGTTGGTTTACCTGTCCTGTTTAACATCACTGGGTTCAGGACTATGAACATGGCATAAACTTAAAAGAGAAATCCTGCCAAGAGTACTTCCTAGAAATACTGTAGCTGAGGCCTCTGTGAGGAGAAGGAAAAACATATTTTCTGGCTTCTCTATTTTTGGGTTCTTTTCTTGGCCTACCAATACTATAGCAGTCTCCTTGCTGGACCCTAAGGCAGCTAAAGATGTAGAGTTTATGAAATAGGTAGACGTACAGAATATGCAAGGAAAGCATTTTGCAATGACTTTCAGTTGAGGAAGGGACAAACCAATGACTAGACATTACACTGGGCATTTAAAGGTGGTTTAGTTCTTCCTGCAAGGCCAGGAAGCTACACTTTGTTCCTGGCTCAGTTCTCAACTGGCTAAAAGTAGATTAAAAAATGCCTCTAGGTAATATATTAGCTATTGCAGGTGTTAATTAACATCTGGTGAATTACATCTGAAATGGAAAACAATGAAAAAGTGAAGAATCACTTTAGAACAGCAAATGTTGCTGACCATGATTAAAAACAATTTTGGAAAACTAAGGTCCCATTTTAAATGATCAATTGAAGTACTTAATTTGTGCTTTTAATTAATTCCTTGAGTTGTACTTTTTTATTTTTCTGCTCTAATAATTTACCATACATTTGCCTTTTTAATGAGTAATCTTGTTCACTTTATATTACCTCTGTAGTTTTATTTATTGGTTTTCTCTTTTTTGTGCTGGAACAGAAATTTGCTTGGGCTTGTCCCCTGCAAAACGTTTCCACAAAATGTGAAGGTATTCCTGTGATCTATGCCTACACATAAACTTAAATTAATAACAATACCTTCCAATTGTGAAGAGCTGTGGGGAAGCGAGATCACTACTGAAGACTGATCCTTTCATCTTCCTGAAAAAGAGCATGCATCATCCCTACTTTAAAGAAAGGAAATTCAAGATATAGGGCTAAAGTAAAGCTCATAAGTAAGTACCTGAATGGAATGACAACATCTAATCTGAGACCAGGAATCAGGCTGTGTTGACACTGCCTAAGAAAACCAAGCTATAATGGCAAGAGGTTCTAATGGACTTTCTAAACTTTTGAATCCCTGAGAGGAACCTTTGTAAATGTGGGAGCTTTAAATGACTTCAAATTTCACATCATTGCGCAGCTACCTCCAGGACAGTTACTGGTGCTATGCATGGTAAACTATGGTCACGACTTAAACGAGAACCACAGAGACAGGCAGAAGTAGAATTCTACTTGTATTTGTTGCAATGGCATCTCACTTGTACACATAGAAAACACAATTCAGTTATAGCCTAAGATGTGTATTTAAACTAGTGTCGTTGTGTGTCTATGGATCTCCCCTCTGCAGCTGTAGCTATCCAGCGTGGTCAAATGGTCATATTGACAAAAGCACTGAGATGTCTGATTCCACTTGCCTCAATGGTGTCTCAGTACCTTTGTGTATCTAAGCTTCAGTAAAACCTCTTAGAAGAGAGAACATAGTTACACAAAGTTATCAAAATTGTACTAAGATGAGGAAGTTAAAAAGGTAAATTTCTGGTTTATTTACCACAGCAAACAGAGTTAATGCAAAAGAGCTGCCTAATAATGCATGTATTTTTTATTCTGTATTTTCAGTTGTCTGTGCTGAAGAAGTAGAGCTCCTTTCTCCCCTCCTCCCTGCTATATTCTTGCTTTTCAGTTGCTATTTGATCTTTTCCAGTCTTGACTAGAAATTATTCCTTGCAGAACCCCTCAGTGTAGCATTTCGGCAGAGCCATTGTTCTTTTGTCCTCTGCCTGTAGATCAGCTTTTGCTGCTAAACAGCCTCTTTATAAACCTCAATGGAATCTCCTCTCACGCTTTTTGTCTGAGTTGAGAACGAGACCAAAGGTTGAAGATGCTTTTAAGTCTGGAGATGTACAGAGTCCCCCCCTTGCTCCCCACATTTTGGTGTTAGTTACTGCTTTGGTCTTTACCTGTTTCGCTTTGCCAGCCAGATTGGGGCACACCCTCACCCGGGACAATACAAAACGATTTAATTAAAGAGCTATTCAAACTGGGGTTTTTTTAGTGTTTGCTTCAACAAATGCCTGTGCCAAGCAGCAGTCGTATGACACCTTTCCAAACCCTGCAAACCAGAGCAGTAACCAGCAATAGAATTTTAACTCTCTTTTGGATTTGAAGCGTCACCATAAAGATCCACAGCTTGTTCCCAAGGCATAGGTCACTTGTCAAAGTTTTGCTGGGCATTTGCATGCTCTATAATTGTTTCTAGAAGTGATACCAAGTGTTTGCTATTGGGGGAGGGGCAAAAATGGCAGTACAAATAGGGCTTCTGGAGGTTGGTAACTTATGCCTGGGAATGCCCAGTGTGCACTAGCAAACAAGGTATTTTCAGGAAGTATGTGACACCCAGCCTTCGGTGTCTGCACGTTAGATGCCAACTGCCAGTATGTGTGAAGGATTTGCATTTAGGTGTGGACTTGTGCAAGTCAACATAGTCTGTTACATGCAGGAAGCATTTTGAAAATGTTGTCCTTCCTGTCTTGCTTGGGGATTGTAGCACCAGCTGGAGCATCCCAGCACACCCCGTGGGACAACTCAGTGGCACTGTACCTGAGAAGGCTCTGAGTCTACCACACCTCTCCTAGATCACCATGGTAGACACTGGAGAGGAAATAGGGCTTGTTCAAACAGAAAAATGAAAATTAAAAGCTTCTACTGAAGGAATTAATGCCACAGAGATCCTGGAGGAGTGCATCTTAATCGATCTACTTTGTCAAATCAAACCTACTTTTGGTTTGGCTTGTGGGAGCTATGTTGCTGCTGCCTATTGCTGTGACAGCCGCCCCACCTGCTTTTATCTGCCTTTAAGTAGAGTTGGAAATGTTATCACTTGGATATGTGTGACAGAGAAGGCATGTGGTTCACTGAAGGTTTGACTAAAGAGAGAACTTGGAGAGAAGCCATTTTTGCATGATAAACTAAAGCTAGATATCTTGGGAGAGATCCCCCTGTCTAAGGTCCATATTTGTTCATAAGAACACCCATGCAATTCTTGTGAATGAGAGTTGCAGGATCTTATCTGAAGATGCTGCTGACTGCAGGGAACTGATCTAGGTGACCTTTTACTACAGTAGGAAGTAGTTCATGTTCTGAGGGACTATAAACCTTAGATTCATTATCCTTACTAATGTATTAGATCCCAAGATGTAGGAAACATGCAGACTTTTCACTCGCATAATTGGTTTAAGAACAGCACATTGACAGTCCTGTTTTATGCCGATGGCAACGTATCATTGTTATGTCATTTTGATCAGTCTTGCTTGTGGTGTTTGCTCATCAGGCCAGCTTATTGCCCTCTGCTTTGTAGAACTGCACTGTTAGTCTGTGCTGTTAACCTTCCGCTCTGAATCTGCCCAGAGGCTATTAAAAGTATGCCTGAGGATGAAGAGACCTTACTCTATCAGGTAGTTAGAGAAACCTGCCCATCCAACAGACTCGGAAGATTTGCAGCCTCAGGTGATTCTCCTGACAGAGGTAGGTTTGAGTCTTCTCAGGCATGAGGGAAACACAATGGAAGTAGCGGCCTTCCTTGGTAAGTGCTTTAAATGTCAGGCTGGGTATCTTAGTGCTGATGATGGGGCTCAAAAACTATTAGGCAAATTGCAGTGAGAAATGTCCATGGAGAGCTATTAACACAAAGATGGGGTTATAACCCCCAAGGGGAATCTCTCAAACAGAAAGCTTTGTTCATCTGTCAGAAATGGGAGAGCACAGCAGAGAAGTTGTCCCATGTTCATCCTGTTCAGGAGGTGAGTACAGGGCATATTTGCTATCAATTACTGTCAGAGGGTACTGGACTAGATGGACATTTGGTCTGACCTGGTAAAAATCCGTCTCTCTTGTTATCAAAAAACAAAAGCAAGCCCTATGCTTTTCTGTGAAAAAATTATGCTGCTACTTGAGCTCAAAAAGGGATCCTGGAGTGTGCCTTGATGAAAGCACGTCCCAGCAGCAAGTGAGGACACAAAAAACTCGACCTATCTCCAAGACTTACACCTGAGCCCAGCCCCTGAGCTTTGAGGAGTCCTGACCTGGAACAGAGTCCACAAACCAAAGCTCCTCACTGAATTTGGGCTTTGCTAGCAGGCCAAAAGTCAAGTATTTTATTTGCGCCAGAATAAGGAACCTTTACAGTAAGGTCTGCATTTGTCAGTGCTGCTTTCTCTATAGTTCAGACTTAGTGCGACTGCTACAGCGAGCTCTGTTTTTGCTGTAGTTTATCTAAATATGGCTCTACTTTCGCATATCATGTAGTAATTTCTAGGCAGATGATGTTTGCTAAATGCTTTTGAATTCCTCTGCATGGGAGCTGCATGAGCAGAAGGGATAGCTTTCTACTCCTAGGGTGAACAATGTCTTGGCAGGAGTTCCTGTTCCTGCACAAGAACATGAAGTTTCTTTAACATGCCTTGTCATATTCAACATTTAAAAAAAAACAAAACAAAAAACCCAAAAGACAGCTCTAGGAGTGTGCTGGGTGACATGACATGCTGGTTTTTATAGCAGTTAAACTGTCCAGTGTTCAAACAATAAAATGTTCACAATTACACAGCAATAAACAATGTCCTTCCTGCTGTAGGGAGGGGCTGATGTGAAAAGCTTTTCACTCAAATCCTTTGGTAGGAACTCGCATCCTCAGCCTCCTTCCCAGCAGAGACACCTAAGTCTGTCAGCTCCAGGGGCTTTCCTTTTGCAGTAGATGACAGCTTTTATAGTTCCATACCCTTTCTAGTGTGTCTCCATATTTTAAACTTACCTACAAGGGGAAGTATTTTTTTCATATCAGCTATGGTGTAACCTTAAGATAATCTAGGGCTCCCTGGTAGAAGTTTAATCTGCAAGAAGAGTAAGAATTTTACTTGTACAACTCCAGCTATGTAAGGCTGACCATTGCATAGTCTCTTTTGTGTATATATAAAATTGCTTGACATGGATTATTTCCTGAGCCAGCACATGGTAGGTCCTTATCATTTATGTTCTTTCACAACAGCCTCAGTCTCATAGAAGATGGCTCTCTTTTTACACCACTGTATTAAGCCCCAAGAAAAAATAATCAAGAATGCTTCTTCTATAATAGGCACTTCAGGATCTGTTTAAAAAAAGAAAAAAATTCCAAGGTGTATATTTTTAAGGGAACTACAAGTTCCTCTGGAGCAGGAGCTATTGCAATTTGCATGACCAGCTTCAGGCAAGGAGGTCAGACAACCGACTGCTTTATACAAGTCCCCTCTGTTTAGCAACTGAGATTTTAACCTGTATGAATTGTGAGTACCAGACTCAATCTACTGCTCACATAAGTTTTTTCTCACCCTCTTATCAGTTGGAAAACATGCAGTTTACAATCTTTATTTGTTGGATGCTGAGAATAACTGCTGTTATTGATTTTGATTCTTTGTCAGGAGTGATCCTTTTTGGAAGATTTAAGCTTTCCATAACACTTAAAGCTTTTGCTCTTTGATGCATCAGTCTCAACAATCACTTTGCCCTCAGAGGTCCTGAGGCGTGCTGAAATTGCAGATCAGTACTTCAAGGGAAAATAAAACATGAGATTCCAAGAGGTTTTAATTAGGCTTTTAATTACATTGAACATAAACATCCTAAAGCTTTGTTCATTAGGAACAGGGATATAAATGTTAATTTTTGTGTTTGCAGGCCTTCCTCTTGACACTGATGACCCAGCTAAGGACACAGCTTTCACAAATTTTCACAAGTTTTCTAAAGCTGTCTCATAGCCACAACTAATAATCTACTGTAGGAATAGCTTAATTTAGTTTAAATTTAAGAGTACTGTGTATAACTAAATCAGGAGTAAGCCAGGCCTATGAATTTATTAGATTCCTTTGGGAGGGAGAGTTAATCTGATGTTCTTAATAATTATGCAAAACTATGTCTGGGTGCTCAAGGCATTACAAGGAACAAACACTTCACTCTGCCAAAAGTCGTGGAGAACTTTAAGAAATAGCACATAGGCTCCAGTTCAATATATCAGCCTTGTTTTGTCTTGAGCCTGGAGCAATCTTAGTGGGCAGCAAAACAGTTTTTAATCTCTACTCTGTCGCCTTCCCTAGTAACTTCATTCACATAGTGTGGTTGCTGCTGTCCTCTGCTCAGCTGTGTGTAGCTGCTAAGTCATAGGAGAGAGGTCCTTCATTCTCATATTCTCCAAATTCTGAATTTTTCTAAGTAAGGCTTTTTAATTTCCCATCTTCATACATGGGAGGAGTTGACTGTTTCATGTGTAGCTCTGCTTTTTGCTGGCTTAGAAAAGCTGATCAATGAGTGTCTCCCATGCTGCAGTCACACACACTGCCAGCTCCACAGAAAGTGATGGTATGCTGCACACAACCAAATGTCCCAGAAGGCACCTACTTGGATGAGGGAGCCAGAAATCTGCAGGGAAAAGTCCTTCTCACCCCAACCCAGAGCATGAGGAACATGGTTAATTCTTCGTGCATTTCCCATGAATGCTGCAAATGCTGCTGGGTTGGTACTGCAAATTGTGCCAGGGCTGAAAGGTTGAAGGATTAGGAAGACCAGCAGCTGAGGAGTAGGACATGATGTGCTCTGTGTTCGTTACCAAGGCAGTAGGGTAACCAGCCAGAAAGGAACAAAACACGACAGAATATCTTCAGAAGTGACATCCATTATGAAACAGGTTTGGAAGTAAATACACGATGTATGCTCTTTGATGGGCAAGCAAACTAGTTTGGAAAAAGCAGCCTAATAATGAACTGAGGGCAGGTGTGACACTCACACTGTGTTTTTCAGTTATTTGCCTTAGGAGTATGGCTCAATGCCTATTAACAAATCTTATATTGGCATTTTAAGTAGTAATGTCCTAAAGTTGATCCTGATCCATGGCTGGTAGATTAAAGAACATTTTACTTCCAATTGAGAAAAGCTGCTAAGGACAGAAAAGCTTTCTTATTGTAATATTGATATCTGATATTCAGTGGAGTATACCAACAGTTCCTGCTGACCTCAACCACAGTAGAATAACTCTAATGATTTTCTGCCTTTATTCTCCCATTTATCTAGGCAGAAAAATCTATATTTCCTGCTAATTCTGTAAAACAGATTATTCTTGGCATATATGCTGAGAGCTTTATTGCATTTTTAAGACTATGGCATCACTAGATCATGGGACTATACAGCCTTGAGTGTGCAGCAATCACTGTATATATTTTAAAATTATACATATTTGATTGTAGGATCCAGAGCCGTTTTGTTTTAATAAAGACCTTTCTTTTTAATTCTGCGTGTGAAGACTGAGGCTGTGAATGTATACGGGGCATGGGATTAAAAAGTTTTGTCTTCCACAGCAATCAGATGTAAATGGAATATTATGTGGGAAATAAATTATTAAATTGCATAACAGAAATAGTCCTCTCCTGAATCAATAATATTTTAAAATAAAAATAAACATCTAAAGGGTAATAAACTGTCACTTTTCCAAGTGCAGGAAGTGTTTCACGGTGAAAAGGCAGTGGAGGGTGAGGTGAAAAGACTATTGATTATTCAGAAGAGTCAGAATTTAAACTATGATTTCAAGACTTGACAAATAAAATGACAGAAGAAAGCCAAAGTCACTACAGTAATGGATCCAGGGAAAACAATCCTTACTATATACTTACGATGGTAAACTCTGCAGAAGTTATTACTACTGGGTAAAGAGAGCTTGAAACTTGTTTTGGCTATTTATTTCGGCAATAATGCCAGCATAGTACTCTGCGGTAGTCCAGAAAGGTAAATAAAATATTAAGATTTATCAATAAAGGAACAGAGAGCAAAACTGAGAATTGCAAGCTCAATGATATGACCACAATTTGACTGTTGAGACCAGTTCTGGTCCTTATTTCAGGGACAATATGGTAGGCGTAGAAAGTCAAAAGGATGATCATAGATTCAGAAAGGGTTTTGTTCAAGATAAGTTTAGACAGACTTGCTTGGAAAAAGTGCAGTAGTGAAGATGTATAACACAGCTATACAAAATCACGAAAAGCAAAGTAATGTTAGCAGAACATCTCCCTCTATATCAAAGCTTGAGAAAGCTCATTTAAAGCAATCTGAAAATATTCTTCATAGCAAATGAATTATGCTGTGGAACTCCTTGCCTTAGGGTATTGTGGAGACAAAAAATCTAAGTAGATTGAATAAAGTAAAATGAATGCCAGCTGTATCCTGGGCTGCCAACTGTGTCCTGAGCTGCATTAGAAGAATTGTTGCCAGCAGGTCGAGGGAGGCGATTCTGCCCCTCTACTCTGCCTTGGTGAGACCAAACCTGCAATACTGCATCCAGCTCTGGAGTCCTTAGCACAGGACATGGAGCAGGTCCAGAGGAGGCCATCAAAATGATCAAAGGCCTGGAAACCTCCCTTGTGAAGAAAGGCTGAGAGAGTCCTGGTTGTTCAGGTTGGCAAAGACTCCAAGCAGACTTTATTGCAGCCTTTCAGTACTTAAAGGGAGCTTATAAGAAAGATGGGGGAAAACTATTTAGCACAGCCTGTGGCAATAGGACAAGGGGTAATGGTTTTAAACTAAAAGAGGAGAAGTTTAGACTAGATATTAGAAAGAGATTTTCACACTGAGGGTGATGAAACACTGACACGTGTTGCCCAGAGAGGTAGGTAGATGCCCCGTCCTTGGAAACATTCAAGGGCAGGTTGGATGGGGCTCTGAACAACCGGATCCAGTTGAAGGTGTTCCTGCTTAGCTGCAGGGGGGTTGGACTAGATGACCTTTAAGCTCCCTTCCAACCCAAAACATTCAATGCTTCTATTGTATGAATAAATTTGCAGATGAAAATACAATCCATCAAAACCTATTAAATACAAAGATACAGATTAAACCTCTGTCTCAGGTAGTCCCCAGCTAGGCTGTGAGGATCTGTGAGGATATACTGCAGGAAGTATAATTGTGCACTTGCTTTATTCTTACACTGTCTCTCTAAACGCCTGCTACTGACTGCTGGCAGCAGAAGGCTACTGGCCTGGACAGACCTTTGCTCAGATCCAGTATGACTGCACTTGGGCACCATAAATCTGATTGCTTGACAGGAAAATACACTGAAATTAAGTTTGTGCATCAGATAGTGCTGGAAGATATGTGCTATCTTATGAGAGTCCCATAAAAAGTATACAAGCAATCTATCATTCACTTGCAAATATATTATAGGGAGCTATTTTAACATGGCATGGTGTGCTCATTATCTACGCTCTATCAGACTATTGGTAGTAACTTAGTACTTTTATATTGCCACAGATTATATTATTTTCATAACACAGGTCATGGCAGAATCTTGGCGCCAGAACTTCTGATAATTTGAAAGGTTATTTCTCTGTTAACGTCAAATGGTTGCCTTGAGATCAAGATCTTGCTAACAATTGGTCTGGTTTAACAATTAATACACACCTTCTTAAAAATCAGGAGGTTTGAGATGCATTAGAGTTCACAGTTTTAGATGAATCTCTGAAAATAAAACATGACTCTAAAGAACTAAGCGTTTGCAAAATATTGGATGAATTAATATTCTGAAACCATGTGTTAGAAAAGGACTTCCCTCCCCCCCGATTATACAGAGATCCTGTTTAAACAATGGTTTATCTTTTATCAGCCACATTTTGCCATTCATGTATTACCATTCATTGTCTGAGGAACTCCAAGTCCTTTACAGACATGAATCAGCTAAGGGCTATGAAGTAGGCAGACACTAGAGTAACTCTTTTTTGAAATGAGAAGTCTTCACTGTAGAAAATTCACGTGCTTTAAGACATTTCCCCTGGAAAAAGGCACCAAGTTCTGTGAAGACAGCTTTCTCTTATATTCATGTCTCTGCTGTGTTATATTTGTTATATTTTCACATTATTTTAATATGTTGCACTTTGAATTAAGAAAACATCAACTATTTACTAAAGGGATATTTGATGGTCCAGTAAAATACTGTATTTGGTTGGAAAAGACAGCATTTTAGCTGTGGTTCAGTTCAACTGAATTTGACTCTTTACAATCCTCTTCCTGTTGGCAACCTTCACTTCTGTCATTGAATTTCGAGTGAGCTCATGACTCACAGCAGTGCTATCTTCTGAAATTGTAAGTGATAGTTCAGAAATCACTCCTTTGTCCAGAATATTCCCTGTAGGTTAAGTTCACATACTTGCAATAACAAAGCCATTATTCACTGATCAAATTACATTCCCTTTTTGAAAGGGGAGAGAGAGTATAGCATTTTGGGGAAGCTGGAAGCTGGCAATCCAGGTGAAGCAGAGCTGTTGCGTGCTGCTGCCCTTTGCTATGAGCTACTGAAAAAGGATGTTTTCATTCACCTGGAGGATCAGTAATTGGAGATGTTTTAGCAAACAGTCTTTGGGGTTGGAGACAATGAATCACTTCACTTTAAACAAAAAACCCACTAAAACAAACAAAAAACCCCATGACCAGACTTTCAGTGGAAGCAGCCTGTTCCCTAGTGAATGTAAACAGTGAATGTAAATCAAGGACAAGGAGGGAAAGCCAAAGGAGATCATGGAGGTAGGGCTTGTCCTGGTCAGCCATGTAATTTCACGTGCAATTTACCAGGTTTTGCAAAGTGGATGGTAAACTTGGCTTCTTAGTAGACTGATGGGATATTTCCAAGGGGAGTTAAAAAGCAAGTAAAAGCAATCCTGGAACTTAACATTGCCATGCATGAAGCTGGCAGGGCTGGCTAAAATGCTAAATTCTGTCTCTCTTTTGGCAGTTTGAGTTTTCAGGAAAAGCTGAGATTCTCCTTGAAAATTCATTTCCTTTAAATTTCTTTTCAAGTTGAGTACCCAAATCATGAATCACTGCTTCTTCTTAGGTAGTTATCAACTCTTGTTAGTATCTCTGTTTAAATGCCCTGATGGTTTTTTGTGGTATATTTACCACAAAATATCAAGATACGTTTCAATGTCTTCTATTTTAAATGACGACCATGTCACTGAAGAAAAGCAACGGAAAAAAGGCTCTTTCCAAGTGAGACAGAACGAAGTGTGGACCTATCCCTCTTAAAAATCCTTTTTCTTTCATAGAGAGCTATTCATAAAATGAAATGTGGAATTACTCATGCAAGTAGGCAAAACGTTAAGAAGTTAATCACAGTATTTTCAGGGAGTTATAATACAAACAGCATCCTTTAGGACTGAAAACCTGTTACAAATCGCATGCGACACTTATCTTAAAACCTTTCACATAATCCAGAGGCCAATGGATGCTTCACAACTGAGCTATACAGAATTCTTACATAATTTTTTGAAATTTATAATAGACTTCAGACATGCAACTTTTGCTGCCTTCTGTGGGAAAAGGAGCATGAAATTCCCTTGTTCCCTTGTTCTCGAATTTTTTTTTTTAAGGTTCCTAACACCTCCAGCTGACCTCAGATGAAGCAGCCTGCTGATTTTAAGGAAATGAAGGAAGACAGTGAGGGTTATATTCCTTGGTTTAGGGGAAAGCACTACTCAGAACCACCGGAATATGGCTGCTAGGAAGACCTTTGCTTTAGTATGGAACTTACCATGAAAGTAGTGCATGGACATACAAATGACAGGCTGCGATAGCAGAACAAGTAGGACAGCGAGAATTGCTGCAGTCTGGATGAACTGCATCACAGAAGTAACTCAATGAAAGTGAAGAATGACAGCAATTTAGCAAAGAGTCTATATCCTTAATGAGTATAAGATCCCTATAATTTTACTGACAATGCATTTGATGTACTGTTCTCCAGTTTATTGCAGAAGCAGCAGGAAGTCTCTTTGAAAGCAGAAAACAACAAAATAAAAAATCAAACCTGTAGAAAATTAATGATTATGTCTTATGTGTCCAGGCCTCTGAGTCCTTTTCTTTCTGAAGTTGTGTTCTCACCCCTGTGACCAGGAAAGCCATGTTAGTACTTGGAATCCCTTAAGCACCGTGTCTCTTTTTTTACGCACTAACAATGCCATTATTCTCTTGCAGAAAAGGCTTTGAATCAAGAGTAGTGTGGCCTGGGAAGCAATGCTTCAAGTCTGTTCTGCATGATGAGATTGAAATTGGAGCATGCATCCAGGTTTGAATCCTTCAGGCATTAAGAGGGAGTGTAAATAAAGACGGTCTGTGAGAGGTACTTAATATGCATAAGCAGAAGCTTAAGAAGTATGATATATGAGGACAGACTGAAGAAATTAGAGTTTTTTAATCTGGGAAGGGAAAAAAAAGTAGGAAACATAATAGTCTCAAAACACCTATAAAATTACTGCAAGAAAGAATAATCTGCTTCCCGTGTCCTTGGTAGCTAACACAAGGAGTAATAGCTCTCGACTACAAAACAGGAGCTTAGATTTGACATTTCAAAAAGCAGAGCCATACTCAACTTTAAGATAAAGGCCTCTCTGAAATACAGCTGACACTGCTTTGGGGCAGGAGGCTGGAGCCAGAGATCTCTTCAGTTCCTTCTAGCCTTCCAAGCAGCTGGTCGTAAAGGGACAAATAACAGCTAGCTGTCTCTGCTGGCTGTTTTTTGGATGCAGGAGTAGCATTTCCACCGAGGAAAGAAATTTATACTGAGCTGATCTTGCTGAAAACATTTGTTTGGTTCTGGGAAACATGCTGAATGATTATCATCCCTGTATGGACCTAGGATGATTTTGATAGCAGCAAAGAATGTAATCACAATACATGGCATGTACTATGGAAAGGCAGAGTAATATAAAGAAGAGATTTGTAAGGGGCTGTAGATGCCAAAACTTGTCCCTTTCCAGAATGACTCTGAGGAGTGCAGCCATCTGGCCTTAAGGAAGCTGAAGCCATAAATGAGTTCTGCAAAGTGCGTGTTAAAAGGAGTGACTAGCTCTGATAAAGAAGCAGTAGATAAAAGCTCTGTAAGAACTGGTGAGTGCAGGTGTTTCCAGGGTCTGGAGCAAACCAGCATGGGAGGATTCCAAATTTCATGCCAGCACGTGTGCTTTGCTCTCCCAGCAAGTCTCGCAATGTGCCCACAAACATTTACCTTTTCCAGCTTGAGCTGAAGCCAGTCATTTACTAATCAAGTAAAAATGCTGTTCAGATAGCTTGTTTTGCAGCTAGAGAACCCTAAAACTGGCATGAACTAACATGAGGGAATGCCTCAGCTCAGCCCCTTGCAACAGTACCTGGATGTTTCCTTTACACAGCAGGCACCACAGCGCCCACCCTGAAGCTGCACAGGTCTGAGGAGACAGCAAATATCCACGTTCACATTTGTCAGCAGCAAGCACAGCCTTGGAGCAGTAAATCTGCCAGCTCGGATTAGGGATTAGCAATAAAAACTCAATTATTAAAAAGCAGTGAAAGGCTTTGGCTGAGAAGTTTTAGAGCATGGAGCAAGAACTCATATTTGCTGGCCACCCGTTCTGTTCAGCAGGAGCTTCTTCTGTTCACATAATGTGACTGAGTTTCCTAACAGTGAGATGAGGAGACACTGTCACTGCTTACTTGTAAACAGATTTCACAGTCTTCTCTTTCATCTTTTTTTTTTTTTTTTGTGGGAAAAGGAGAACAGGTTAAAAATTGTCTGGTTACACCTCTGTGCTGTTCAAATACCAAAATAACAGAGTCTTTCAAATTAGACTTCAAAAAAATGAGGAAGAGGAGTTGGTTGCAGTAATAGTGACAATCCAAGAGCAAGCCAAAACTGTCAAAAGGGTGGGAGACTGCAGATAAGCACATCTCTGAAGCAGGGAGACCTAGGTGCTCCTTTGGGAGCACAGCCTCTGCAAGAAGAGCCAGGTTTCAACTGCCTTTGCTGCTGCTGATGTGGACTTGGCTTTCACTTTTGAACACTGGATGGAGAAATTGCAGGAAAAAAAATCTTTTATGCTTAAATAACTTGACTGTAGAGTACAGCCTATAAGGTACAGAAACCCTTATGTGCAGAAATATTCATGGGAAGACACTAGCTTTTTAGCAAGAGTCAAAAGAATACAAAATAACATTGTACATATTTTTAATAGCTAAAACTTGAAAGGTCCAAAATCTCACTGTCAGTGAGAAATTAGCATGATTGTGTTTGCAGTAAAATCTCACATGAATCTTTTCTTGTTTTCATGTTGTTTACCATTTTTCATCAGTGACATGGAAGAATAAATAATTCCCAGTCCTAATGATTCCTGAAAGCTTGAGCTGACACAAAGACTGGTGGTAGTGAGTGAAAACCAGCTAAGACAGGTCATGGATAAAGACCAGTGCGGGTCTTTTGGTTGCATCCAACAATGTGTACAAACAAAAATTAATTCTTACAGAGATTGTAGGATAACCAGAGCATGAAGGGCAAGCCCTTTTTGCAAGTTTCCAATGACCAAAATATCTACCATAAACCTTGATGTGTGAGCAAGAGGCTTGTGAGAATGAGTGGGGAAGGCATATTGCCTCGATCATTCCGCTGGTGTAGCCACTTCTGAAAGAACATCTAGTTCATTTATCTAGGAATGATTAGAGAGAAGACTGATCATACAAGATCACACAAGAATGATTAAAGCACTGGAAAATATACCTCATAGTGTAAGACAAGATGAGTTCAATCATTTAGCTTAAAAAAGGAGTCACAACATGACAAAACTTTGATCTCAAGCTCCTTGATCTAGCAGATGAAGATATAACAAGATCTGGAACAGGATAGCAGCAAACCTAGGTTATAAATAAGATGTAATTTTTTATAAAATCATTGCAATTTAAAGCTAGTAATAGAAATATTTATAGAAAAGGAGGTCTAATTCAAACAAGAAATTGTTCATGAAAATCTCCTAATCCATGGTATATATGAAGTCAGATTCAATAACCAAAATATTCTCTCAAGACAGATAATCTCCAGGTTACTAAGAAAATTTCCCACTACTACTACATTATTATTTCATTATACGTTACAAGCATGTCAAGAGACTCTCAATAGAATCCACAGTTCTTTGTAGTCAATACTACACGGCTATGTCTCAGAGAGAAAGTCTCTGCCCCAAAAAGGTTCTAAAATAAATTGTTTTATGCCCTATTTTGCAGATCAGGTAATTTGACAAAAATCAGACAGGAAGGTTGTGATATTTGAATCTACATAGTTCTTAGTGCTATCTTAACCAAAATGTCATCCACACCTCTCTGAGACATCTGCTGATGTTGTGCTTACAGAGTGAGTGCCCTTCTTAAGATGTTTGCAGTGCTCACATACTGGTGGTTCATCCCTTGTGCCACAAAATCATGATGGAGGTAAGGAGTGAGGACTAGTGATATGTGTGAACAGTTCATGGGGAAGGTTTCTCAAACATTTCTGGTGCAACAGTACTATTGGGATTTCTGGATCAGTGTTCCCTCTTTTTATTAGAGCCTGCAGAGAGCAATAAACCAAGATTCACATCCCATAAATTAGCTATTAACCTGCCAATGCCAGATACAGAGATTTAGAGTGGGGTGCATGAGAAATGTAGGTCCATGCTCCTGATGTGCACAAAGCTGAGAAGGCTTTCAGGATTTCTGCTGCTCTGAAAGTATTTGAAACGCAACCCAGCAACTATGTTTCAGCTCACTATAACCACAACCACACTTGCCCATGGGAAGCCATTGCATTAGACTGACTGTGCCTGGGCTTTGGATGTACACTGCAGGGTGCCCTATGTGCTAGCCCTGTTCACTACTCCAGCTTACTTTGTGCACTGTTCCCTGCACATTGATAGCAATGCACGGGGATGCGGGCAGAGAGACCAGGTGCACAGCAAGGGTTTGCATCAGCTTATCCCCAGCCCAGCACATCCGATGCATTCCCAGGTCATGGCCTTTATGAGCATCTTTAACCCACCCTGAGATTATAACCACCCCACATCTGTCCTGTGCATACAGACAGCCTGGCACGTAGCAGCCCTGGACAAGGCAGGCAGTGAGTAAGCGCTGATCTCTTCTCTCTGGTGACCCATGATAGGACTCAAGGGAATGGCAAGAAGATGTGTTGGGAAAGTTTTGGTTAGATATTAGGAAAAGTTGCTTCACCATGAGGGTGGTGGAGCACTGGAACTGCTCCTCAGGGAAGCAGTTATGGCCCCAAGCATGACAGTATTCAAGAAGCATTTGGAAAATGCCCTCAGACACACAGTGTGAATGGGATTTTCCTTGGCAGGGATAGAAGTTGGACTTGATGATCCTTGTGGGTCCCTTTCAACTCAGGTCATTCTATGATAAGTGGTTTTTTCCACTGAAAATTGAACATTCTTCAAGAGCTGAAAGGAACAGTTTTTCGTTGACAGCTGTTCCTAAAAATATTGAATCTCTTTACGTTTTAATTTATTCCCTGTCTTTCATCTTCTCCCCACTCACAGAAGAGAAAACACATCTTCTCTGCTTTTGTTTTCATTTTCTTTTTTCAAGCTGCATTTCTAACGAAGCACAACATTTTGAGAGGTGTTTCTGGATGGGGGAGAAGCAAAAAACTAGGAGTTTCACTTGAAAAATGCAACCCTATTGTCAGAGAGCTCTGGGGACATTAAGTTTATAGGAAAGAATCACCCGGACTTGGTGGCTGTTTCTTTGGTGGGGACATCCATACGCTTCATGGCTATGCGTGGTGCAGAGTAGGGAAAAGAAACCTTTTCATGTCTAGTGCATCCGAACAAGCATGTGAGCATGCACAAACTATACACACTAAGACATACTCTGCTTTTCCCTGCCTCCTAAAGTCAGACAATAATTTGCTTTCAAGTGTTTATGTAATGCCACCATTGCTAGTTAATGCATTGGAGATGCTGAACAGCAATTAAATGGCAATTAGTAAGCTGAATGCTTTATTGTGGTCATAATTCCTTTCCATTTTACTCAGTGAAGGCAAGAATGTCTTGGCCACAAGCCAAGCGATTGCTCAGAGGGATGATTATGCATTTCCACAGCATTCAGAAGGTTAAGTTTCCTGATGAAATCCAAAAGCCAGCAAGAAAGAAGTAAATCTGTGAGATGCAGGACAGGAGTGGTTACTATCGTAGTAACGTTAAATACGGGCAAGCGTTTTGGAAACAGAGCGCCAGTAGAGGAGCCACGCTCCTCAGGTCTTATAGCTAAGCTTAGAACTTTTTCTTCCCTTTTGTGATATTGCTTTTTTATTGTTTCATACCTTGAACACAGTCTTATGAACTCCAAAAATTATGGCACTTATTTTCTTATCTCATTAGGATAAGCAGCAGATGAAAGATTGTGGAAATCCAAAGACCCTTCTCCATTTGGTCCTGTTAACCTCACCAGCACATCCTGTGACGGCAAACAGGCATATCGCAAGCTGTTTAGCTGTAACTAAGCTGACTAAGTGAAAATAAAAGAGCTAAGAGTAGCTGGGTGTGGTGCCAACCTTTGCTCATGTGCTTTTGTTTGCATTTGGCAGAGTCCAGGCTGAACATATTTATCTTATTCACTGAAAACCATTTCTCTATAGTTACTTGTTGTCAAAAGAATATGGGTATGTCTTGCTGTTCCTGATTGGGCTGGGAAAAGAAAGTGGTCACCTTATATGAAATCTATTTTTTTTTCCTCAGTATTATGGTTCCATCCAGGCCACATGTGGAGGTGGCTGTTGCTGGAGTTTTTAAACAGTCTTTCAAAAACTTTAACAGAAATATAGCTATAATCGTATTTCAACATTAATCAGAATTATCCTTAAACTACAAGTAACTTTTCAAATAGATGCAATACAATAATGCACACATCTATGAGGTATCACTTTTGTAAACTTCAAACCTGAGAGATTTCATCTCTAGGGATGAAAGACTGGCTGCTGGTTTCGTATCTAATCTATACCTGAATCTTATTTGAAAAGCTTCCTAGTTTAACTAATTAAGAGAACTTGGAGTATTCAGCAGTTCTTCTGTACAGACAGTGGCATTTTAAGACTATTTAGAAATTCTGTCTGTGGACGATACTCTCAGTATATGGAAAGCTCTAATTGCTAGTTTTCTCAAAAAAGTTTCTCTATTTTTGTCTGTCTTGTTGCTCACATTTCCTCCTCCACTTTCATGTCTGAGGGCATAATGGAGGAATGAGTGTATCTGCAGAACCGCACTCACTGTGCCATTGTTGAAGGTAAAGGCTTTCTGGTGACTTCCTAATCTGGACAATAATCAAAGAATCAGAAGAAATTTATTTCTACCAGCTGCTCCACTGTGACTGTAAAATGTAGAGAAGGATGGTAAACAGTAACTCCAGCAGTATTATATGGACTGAAAGTATGGTTAAAATCAGAAAGGTTTTGTCTTTAGGAAGCAGCACTGTTCTGTGAGAGGATGGTCACAGTTCACTCTCAGTATTATAAAATTCGCAAAACTCCATAAATGAAGGATACATTCACATGTAGATTAGCTAATGTGACATCACACTCCTAGAGAGTTCGATTTCATTTAGGTGTGGCTAAATCTTTATTAATTCTTATACTAAACATGTATACATTTGGGACTTGGTAACACGAAAAATTCCCTTCAGGATGCAAGCAGAAAAATTGTGCTTATATGTAAATTTGTCCAGATCAACAAAATCCCAGCCAGTGACTGAAAAGCAAACATCATTCATGTCAAAACGCACGTATGTCAGAGAGGATTTACACCTAAAACATTTCTTGAAAGCTGGGCGTTACATATGGCTGTGTAGAAGGCCCTTTGCTTCTTCTGGGAAGCTGGAGTGAACTCTGCAGCATTTGAATACTTTGGCACAGGTGACTATAATTATAAATTGATGATATTGTTTCCAACATCACCAGATCTGCTGGGAGGTCTTATGCTTAGAAAGCAGACTTTGGAATATTGTTTTCCTTTAGAATGACTTTGCCACTGCTATTCAGAACTATTAAAGTCTTTGCTCTGAGTTTTCCTTTAGTTTTACCGAAATTAAAAGATCAGGCAGGATACTTTGAGCGTTCATAATTTTTCGGAGATCGCCACCCAGTGGTGAAAGCGAATTAATGCCATTTTTCAGGTCCTGTAGGTAGAAGCAGTGTGTATAGCCATGCTTAGAAATGATGGTGTAGATCAAACTATCGCCATAAAAAGACATGCAAAGCGATTATTAAGAATCATGCAATCAAAAGAATTTTTTAATTTTAGAGGGGATATTCAAAGGGTAAAGCATTTGAAATGTAGATGAAAGTTTCCCCTGTCAAGCTCTGCTGTAAAATAAAGAATCCTAAGTAGGTAGCATTATTTGAACTGTTGACGTTGGTTATTAGGAAGACAAGAACCACTTGGCCTGTACAACAGTGACTTATCACCATTCAGAAAACTCAATAGAAATGATTGCATTAACACATCTACTTCTTTAGCTGGCTGGGTTTCAAGCAGCTAAGTCTCCTAAAAATTAGTGTGCTATTATGTTTTTCTGGACTAATAAATGTTATTTGTAAGCTGTATGATTGCAGTGAAACCAGTATTACCCATAGGTAGTGCTGGACAGCAAGTTGGACATGAGCCAACTGTGTACCGTTGCAGCAAGAGTCCAGCAGGATCCTTGGCTGGAGCATCTCACATACAAGGAAAGGCTGAGAGAGCTGGGATTGTTCAGCCTGGAGAAGAGAAGGCTTGCGGGGGTGTCTCATCAATATGTACAAATGTATGAGTGAAGGGTATAAAGAAGATGAAGCTCTTTTTAGTGGCACCCAATGACAGGTCTGGAGGCAACAGACAGAAATATAGTGTTGAGGGAAGTTGTATTTAGGTGCAGCTACAGAATCCACCATCAGAGGTGGCCATCTCCTGGCTAGTGATGCGTCCCTCCCTTGTTTCTGGACTTCATGAGAAGTAATTTCATCCAGAATCTCTGCAAGCTGCAATCTGCCACCTAACAAAAAAGAAGGGATCTGGGATCCTGCCCTTTGTGAAATGCAATGCTTAAATAACCATTAATCCTCTCCTGTTTATCCCAGTTTTTTAAATGTCACTCACAAGGTGGGGGACAAGTCTCTGGTTTCAGATGATTTATTCAATAAAAAATAAAAATGCCAAAGAACAACTTCTTTCTGGGCACTCAAACAAAGAAAGTCTTTTATGTCTTCAGTGATCCATGAACCTTATCGGCATGTAATGTTTGTGTTGGTAATTCATTGTGATGTGACCAACCACATACATCACCTAATGCAATCAGCTCCAAAGATGGAAAATCACTCACATACACAGGCTGACTTTCCCCTGATTCTCTGGAATAAAGAGCCTCCAGCAACTATATTGTATCTTTTTTTAGCCAGTGATCCAACACAGACAACTTTGGCTTGAGAGCCTTGGCCTGTGTTTCAGCAAAGCCCACTCTCCAAACTACTGATGCCAACAGGCTTCCTGTTGAGCAGTAAGGAATGAGTGCCTCTCAGGAGCAGACCCAAAGGAAATTTCACAGATTGCTGCTTTGTAAAATAACTTTATCTTTCAAGACAGATTGTAAAGATGTAAAGTGCAACTTTATGTAGATGTAAAGATGTTAAGATGTTAAAGATGTAAATTACAACTTCTGACAATTGCATTGGAAGTCACACCTGAAATCAAGCTCCAGCTCCAGTCACTGCACAGGTATCAGAGCAGACTGTCCTCAGCATGTGGCCACTAGCGGTGTCATAGTCACACTGTTATGGCACGTACAATTCATGTCCTGAAAATAATGTGACCAAACTAAAATCCCCAATGTCTTATTGTGCATGTAGTTATACAAATGTTACTCATAGTTGGGATATATTCATAAACCCATGCAGATAGGTATGTGTTTGTTTAAGACCTGGGAGGAATGCGAGACCTGTATTTTTCTGCTTTGTGTTGCTTAAAGGAGCAGGGTGCTGTTGAAATTTGTTGTGTAGAGAGAAGGAGGCAGTCCTAAAGATTGTGGGAGATGTAAGGCTCATGCAAACCCATGAGGACTATATTGGATTATGACAGCGCCCTTGGTGCAAATGAACACTGGTTGGAAATAAATTCTAAATTCAAGGGACCAGGGAAGCCTTGGCAGAGCAGGATGACAGTTAGCATTTTAATTGTGTTTGATTCTATCTGATACAGCCTAAACTGTGCAAAATTTAAAGGTAAACTGGGCAGCAGTAAGGAATAAACATGTAAAGCACCTCAATATCAGTGTATTATCTGCCCTCTACTCGTGTAGCTGTTGGTGGACCAAACTGCCTGATTTGTGCACTTTGTAATAATTACGCTTTCAAATAGATCACACAATTGCAATTTCTTAATTAGCTTAAAGCTTTATTTGATGAAATTACCTTTCAAAGTTAATGCCCCAGTACACTACATGGACAATTTCTACATAAAAAGATGCTGATGCTGGCTCCTTAGGATGTGGTGTTGCCTAAACATATCTCAGTTATATCAAGGTCTTACATGCTGGGTTTTTTTGCAGTGGAAGCTCATGTGCAGGCTGCTGCCTTGACTCATTGAGGAATGAACCAGGGACCTTGGGGGAAACAAAACTTGAGGATCCATGTGCTGCTGCAGTTTGAGATGAAGAGTTACAGCATCGTAGCTGTGAGCTGTAAAACACCTCTGTGAATCAGCACAGATGGGATTTGTATCACATACCGCAAGGGGTTTGCACTTCAGTTCAGCCAAGTCTGGCTGCCTCAAGTAGATTAAATTTGGCCAGGGGGATGAAAAATGAACTGGTATGTTTAAACTTCTGCTGGTTTAATGAACAAAGAGCTATGAACTACACTATCAAAATTATCTCGTACTCTCTTTGCCTTTACTCTCATTTCTACAGTTAATGCAATAGGAGTGTCAGTTTGTGACTTCTAACCTCTGTGATATGACAGGGTTATTAATCCTTTTGCCAGCTTAAGCCATGTTGAGAGACTGAAGCAGAAAACGAGAATCAGCTTTCTTTACCAGTGTCCTCCTGTGTTTGGGTGTATGTATACTTGGCTATGGTAATAACAATCACATTTATGTCAAATCAAACCCTTTTTCTTTTTACATATATATATTAATGGAAATACAACATATTTAACACAGATTTTATTTCTCTATGTAAGAGAATAGTCACAGCAGCTCTTTCAGAATGTGAAGATCTGCTCGTGAGTCTAAGGCAGTGATTGTTTTTTCCATTTAATCTGTGCAACTCGCTCGATTCTAACATGTTTATACACTTTCATCGATGTTAAAGTAATGAAATAGTGAAGTAGGCCAACTGCCTTCTCTTCACAGACCCGACGCTACAATGAACAGTCCGTCAAAGAGATAAAAACTCTTACAGAAAGTAATCACCTGACTGCAGACATTCAGGGCAGATTTTGTAGGTGTCCCATGATTGCACTAATCTCTTCTGAACATGTGGCAATCTCCTGGTGACTTGGCACGGTGAGTTTGCTGCACCCAGCTTCACCAGCCACTGACAGGTGGTCTCATTCTTCATGTCACAGTAGGTTACTAAATAGCTGCAGCATTTCGTTACGCAGAAAATGAGAGAAGAATATTTCTAGAGTTATTAACTGCAGGAAAGACCCCAAGATGCAAAAATCTGATCCATGTTCAGACCATATTTAGCTACTTTTTTCAAAAGAAGGTTGAGTTTGGACTCTAGTGAGGCTTTGATGTGGGGATTTCTTTAGTTCCACTTTCGTGTGTTAGCAGCGTAAGCCAATGCCCTGAAAGCTGAAAATGTGGATAAGAAGACATTTCTTCTAAAACAGTTCTGTTCATTTGTTTCAGACCAGCACTCTCAAATTAATTCCTCCCACAGCCCCTCACCCCACCCCACATTGTTTGCTTCCCCAGGGTACATCTCACTCCTGCTCCTGGCTCTCCTGGGTACACTTGCTATGCCACAATTGGTTGCTCCTAAATTGATTTCAAGTCCTGTTTTTTCCAGGAACCAAATTCACTCATAGCCTTGGTGTACCACAGAGCTCAACCTGACGCAAGATTTATCACTAGTTTTACTTTATTAAGACAGGATAACAAACAGCAATGGTTTACTGTCAATCAAGCACTGGTCAGTTGTCCAGCTACCTGAATCCCATAACCCTCAAGCCACAAGTCTCTTTTGTATACATTTATTTAGTTCCTTATTATCTTTACTCATGTACTTAACCCAATCCCTAAAGAGGCACACAATCTCCAGGCCTCAACAATGATGGGTACTCAGCTCAGGCTATGTATCCTTTAATGCTGGACTTGTCCCAGTTTGCAGACGTGATATCATGTGTATCTTTTGTAGACCATTCTTAGTCCTTGGATGGACTACAGACACTCTGTTCATTTGTGTGGTATCTGAGCCCTTAGCAGTCACACTCTCCTCTTTACTTCAGTTGCATGACTGTAATAATTAGACTTGCTGTTTTCCAGGCCCTTTTTGCATTGCATTAACCTGTGCCTCGCTGCAGAGTCTGCATCTGTAGCATTTGCAACACAAATGCACCTGAGACATGTGTCCTGCAGCCCTGGCAGTGCCTCTGAGAGCTGCTCCATAACCAAAGAAGGACTGCACCAAGGTCAACCCCAAGCAGTAGTCACACACCTGGTCTCACATCTGTTGAGCAGCTTCATGCTCTTGGGTGCACCCATTATATTTCCCTCTTTGTCCAGTATTTTGAGCCAGACCCTTGGAGTCTCATGCATAAGCAGTCAGGTAATATGAGAGGTCTGTTATACAGCAGTCATTCGTTTAGAAAGGGATTCGCTGTGCTTGTGTACAGACTTTTGGCATTCACCCTTGCTCATTCTTTCTTCTCCAGTTAAAACCTTCCTCTAACCAGCCTCTGATGTTTAGTACAGACTTTCACGTAAGAACAAAGTATGATAAGGTATCTAGAGCAGCCAATTAAAGTGAGGTAAAAAAGGAAATATTTTAAAGTTTAAATGCATAGCAGGAGGTGATTAAAATACTTACAGAACAGGGGGATAGAGAGCCTGAATAGACAAATCAGTGCAACTGGAATAATGACACCGAGCAGCCTCCCAGGAAAGTACAGAGAAGAGATAAGTCCATCATGAAAGATGCTTAAGATAACTCACGTTACATGACATTTGCTGTGGGCTAATCCTGAACACAGGACAGTTGCCATGGTGTGCAGCTACTTCTTAAGCTCTCACAACTGTCTTATGTGTGAGACCTAAGGTTGCAGAAACACACTGGATCAGTTTGGCAAAGTTACACAAAAACATGTAGAACTTTAAAAACTAGGATAAGAAACCAGAATTTGATTCAGAAACTGAAAGAAAATCAATGTCTTCTGTCTTGTCAGGTTCAGTTCAAATTTCTACAACACCTGAACCTTGCAGTACTGTGACATATAAGATGGAAACTGCTACAATAAGGGTGGGAGCCAAAGATGTGAAAGTATATTTTAGTTAAAATATTGTAAAACTAAATATAAATTTCAGTTGTTTGCTGAATGGGAAGGAAAACAGAATGAAAAAAAAAAAATGGGAATTTTAGAGTTAATCAAGAATAATTCTATGCTTTAGGAACAAGGAACTACCTCCAGGTTTAGTGTCAGAGACATGGCAACAGGATGGTTTTCTCAGTCTTTCCTGCAAGAGTTATTGATGCACTTCAAATGTTCTTTGGGCTAGAGAATGAACAATGATGCTCTGCAAGACCTTTGTCTGTGACTTCCAGGGCCAGCTCCAATGACTGAAGTTAAACAAAGTGGACAGTTTTAAGAGTAGATGTTCAAACACTCCCCAAGTCAGTGACCAAAGTACTCTCCTTAAAATATCACACTTAAATACAATTCCCTACTCCAAATCAGTCAAGGAAAGGTTCTAAACAACAGCTTCCTGTACCCTAAGTGAAAGCTGGATTTGTACATAGGTCAACTGTAATCAGCAGAGACAATGAGAGCTATGTGGGCAGCAGATGTCCATGGCCCTGCTTCCTGCTTTGTCAAAGCTGGAGCCTGAAAACCTAGTCAGGACTGTTGCTTAGGTCAGGAAATGATCTATTTCAGAATAAGCAGTTGTCATCTTCACCTATTCCTGTGGCAGCAGTAAGTCTGAACTGTTCACTCTTCACCATAGCTCTGTCCTTCCCCTCCCTCCCTTTCTCCCTTCCTGTGGTAGGAAGAACCCACACCTCTTCTCCAGACAGCAAAATTCATTTTTGCAGATGCTACTAAGATGCCTTAAGGTGAATTTGGTGTAAGCACAACACTTTTGCCTAATAAACCTCTATTTATTCCAAACCATATATACTTTTATCAAAACTGACAAAAAACATACCACTGTCCAAAAAGAAAAACGTTGTGTTTAATTCACAAGATATTTGTGAACTGCAAATTAAAAACATAAAGTTTTCTAGTAAAAAAAAATAAGGAAGCAGTGAAATAAAGAGGCAAACTGTTTTAAATCAGCTTGAAGGAGACACAGCTGACCTCAAAGATGAGTAAAGAAAAAGATCTGTGAAAGACAGATCACTAGCTATACTAAAAGCAGTATCTGTGGTTAAACCCACTTGGTGTGAACCCTCTGACTACAACAAATTCTACATTAGAATCCATCCTTTTTTAGTGAGAATTCTAAAATTGACCCCCAAATGGAGAAGGTGGTATTCAATACACTGGAGAGCACTAGCAGGCAAAGAAAAGCCAGAAATTAGCTGTTAAGACAAAGTAGCTGCCTGCTGAGTAAAAAGCAAATGGCATAATCACTGAAGACATGGTGACCTTGTTGCCTGGAAACATTTAAAGTGTGTTTTGTTAGTGACTTTCCGGTTGGCTGGCTTAGACTTGGCAGCCCAATACAACCCAGAGGTGTTGGCTGATTGCTAGCAACGCGCCTTCAGCTCGTTTTCTGCTGGGTGATTCTGCCCTCTGTATCGATACTAATACAGCTGGTGAAATGTGCTGTGGGCGGTTTGCTGCTGGTGAGCACCTGTGGAGTTTGGCGCTCACCCTGCTGCTGAGTTTTCTAGAGGGAAAGGGAACTGCGGGCTACCTGGGCAGCTTCAGGAGAAGAATTTCCTGTTCTGCAGCCCTTTCGTGCTAAACACCAGCATAATCAACCTGATCAGGGCTGAGCTGTTCCTCTGCACACTGGGTCTTTGCTAACCTTGGAAACTTGCTTAGAAATTATTGCATCTGGGCTTGTTCTGTTTATTTATTCATTAGGCTTTTGAGCTGGAATGCACACCATGTTTATGAGATGAGCTGGTTGGGCAGGACTGGATACTTCAATACTTTCTAAGGGAATAAATATTCTTACATTTTTTTACTGTTGCAGCACTTAGGATCCTCAGAGAGCCTTCTCTGACCCTGTGATAAACAGCACACTCTAGCCTCAGAATAAAAAGTTGATCTCTGCCTTGATACATTTAATCTCCCAGTAATTTTTAAGAATGTGTTCAGCTTTGGCCCATTTTACCTCATGTTCAGGTAAATTTTATTTATTTATGAGAGTTTATCTGAGGATGAACATAGTGACTTGATAAATATATGATCAAAAGCAAATAAAAAAGCACAATAATAGCACTAAACGAAAGGGAATTTGATGGCAACTTTGTAATAGAGAAAGTGGAAAAAATATCTTGCCCCAGATTCTGTTCTTACATCTTCCACCTGCGGGGCTTCTACACTTTTATAAATTACCATCTCCTCTGCAAAAGACTTACTTATTTTTCCTAGGGAGATATGAAAGTTGTGGTGCTACTCTTGTTGCTTTTTACTAAGAAGTACTCATGTTTGTGATTATGTGGGTTCAGTTGCCACAGGCAGAGAAATCAGAGAATGAGACCTGGATTATTTTCTTTGTGTTTTGTCTCCTCAAACTGGATGGGAACAAATCTCACAACAGCAGTTTATGCTTGCCGAAGAAGGTGAGGCATCTTTGCATCAATAATTGCACTGGGTCTATCTCAAACTCACACAAACTCAAAGCAATCCTGCTACTCCAGTAACCACAATCTGTTTGCCATTCCATCCTCTAACATCATCCATTTCATGACTAGAAAAAGTCTGCAACTTTATTTTCATCTCAGTATCTAGAAAAGATGAGTCGGCAATTAAGCCTTTTCTATGCCCTACAGGGGAAGTGGATGCAAACAAGAAGATGAAAAAAGATGGGTTTGACACACCATCTCTTGTTTACAACACTTCCTGGTTGGATACTGCAAGGCAATTGAACACCTTCTCTGTAAAGTTTTATCATCTGGCTTTTAATGCAGAATTCATTAACACTTTAAGTCATAATTACAGAAAGCGCATCAAGATCCTGAAACAATAACAGTTGTTATTGCGAAGTATTAACTGTTGAGTAAAAGAAGCATCTCCTCAGTGGCACGTAACGGTTAGAACGCATATTCCACAAATCACTTAGAGCCACTTATAACTACTATTATTAGCTATAAAAGCCCTCTTGGGTTTTATGAACACTGGAGAACAGAGACAAAAAGATTGCTTCAAAAAGAATGGTGTCTTGATCATTGTAAGTCTTTTGGCCCCCCCACAGACATGGTCAAAAGAAAAATGGAGATTATACTAGTCCAATTACCTAGAAAAATGTCTGAAGATTTAAATGCAATTTATCTAGGAAGATTTTATTTTAATTAGAACATAGCAGAATAACAGCAGCAACCTGCAGTGATATCATCAAATCAAGGCTGTTTCTATGGGAACACCACCAACTCCCAGAAATTATCATGTCAGTTTGCCACAAATAGAAAAAAAAAGATTTGAGAAAAAAGAATAAGAAAAAAAAGATTACAGGAGAAAGAGAATGAAGAGGAGAACCCAATCCTCTTATTGCCAATACGTTGTTAATTTTTATTCTGCAAAAAAAATGTAAGGAGATAAAAAATCAGTAAAATTTACACTGCTCCTGCCATATATTTGGAGCCTTGAACACCTTTTATGAAGACTTTCTAAAAGGCTTTATGGAAAAAAGCAGTACACTATTCTGTACTGATATCCCTGCTTCCTGCAGTTTCTACAGCACTGGTGCATTCAAGATTGGTGTGGGAGAAATGCTTTTGGTCATAGACTTGTGCTATATTTCCTCATTTCCATTCTTCTGCTAGCTCTGTACTTTTAAAGTCCAGTCTGAAAAGGATACAACTACAGAGCAAGAAAAGTAAGCAATGAATATCACAAACAGAAGCTATTATTTCCCTCCATCTGCTTATCTGATTGCCTCCCTTTCCCAACAATCTTCTTCCCAAGAGCTGTCTCCAGCCCGATGCCTTCAGCAACCACATAAATACAACAGAAACCTTGAGTTCCTCTCGAGAGTATCTAGAGATGTCCTATCCCTTTGACACTCCAGTCCAACAACATTTCTGCATTCTGGCACTCAGTGGGCTTGTTTCTCCTGCTCTCTTCCCTCTGCAACACAGTCCCTCCAGTGCTGGCAGTGACTTTCAGATGAGCTACTGAAGCCAGTGGCAATAGCTTCCCAGTGTTTTATTCCCAGCTGTAAAATTCTCTCTTGCTTGCGGTCTGTGACTACTATTTTTCCACTTACAATATGTGTGTTCTGTCAATGATTCTCGTTTATTTCCCCCTCAACAGCCAATCCTCCTGAAATGTTCCATTATAATCTTCTTCATCCCTGCCTGATTCTGACTAGTAATAGTATCTGTCACACCATAACCTGTATCATTTGCTTCATATATACTGAGAAAAAATTCTCCACTTAGTAGTCGTCCGTGATAACAAATTATTATTGAATTTCATCTCATTGAATGACTGAAAATAATAATGTTAGTCTGGGCAAAACCAGGCATTGATAGTAACTGCTGCTGACAACATTGGCAGTGAATTTGATGATAGTCCTTCAAGTGTAATCTTTCCCCTTTAACAGTTTGATTGAAACTCCTATCTGCATACAGCACAGCAGAGGGCACTCCCTTCTTTAAATCCCTATAATAAGTCTAAAGCACTTCAGGTGCTCTCATGAGCTGGGACAGATACCAACTAGATTTCAAAAAGAAAAATGCCTTTAAACCTCTGTAAAAATGTTGATACCACTTCTTGTAAAGAGTATGTATGAGTACATTTGTTCCAACAGGACTTATATGAATATTTTTCATATGCAACAGACCATAAAATGTGTCAGATTTTATTGTTAAGTACTGAAAGTTTGAATAAACAGTCACAAAAAGTATCTTTAAATCTTGGTTCCAAAGTAGGTTATGCCTTTCTTTAGACACAAAAGGCCAAATTATTATTTCAAAGATAATCTGAAGGATTTGCAATAATATATCCACATGCTAAAGCTGCAAATCTGCTTGTGCAAACAAGTTATGGGTCCTACTATCCAGCAACATAGGCTGACCTTTCTATATGTTCTTGATTTTAAGGACTGCAGAGTTGAACGATATTTTGGGTTTGGCTGGTGGTGAACGAGACAGAGAAGAGGAGCATCTAGAGGCAAAGCATAAGGGAAGTACAATAGTTAGGAATAGCCAGATACACCTAAGTTACTATCAGGAGCAGTAGGGACTACCTGGACACTTGTATCCAAGATGGATACATACAGACTCGCACGTCTCTTTGACTACACTAACACCTAAGGTGCTTCTGCACTGCTAATAACTGCATTTGCCATTATGTAGGAGGCTTTTATTTGCTGTTTACTATCCTGTTCTATGTAAACTCTGAGCTATATTTTCTACTTGACATCAATGTGTAAAAAAGAACTGTTCAAAACATGTTCAAAGCCCAGGATGCAAAAACATACTCATGCTGCTTCTTTGCCACATGTGATAGCTGAAGTAAAAGAACTTTCAGGGGGAAAAAATTTGCTCTCAAAGATCACAAAATACATTTCTATTTCAAGATAGTAGCAAAGGAAACCTTCCTCTTCAAACACACTTTTTATGCCTACTAATTATTATCTTCAAGTATGCTCCCCCTGGTGGGGATGAAAAGGTTATACTCTGAAAAGTGAGATTTGAAAATGGTATTCTGATTCTTGCCGTATTTCACTTTTCATCCTAATTGCAGACTAGCACCAGGCATGCTTTCAGCTTATTATTCTCCACAGAGCCCTGCTAATGGCATTTCATCTACTGCCTAATTCTACAGCTTTAACTTGGAAAAATTTGTTTCAAATTCAATGCCGATGAAGAGCAAACAGTAGGTCTCCCTCTAGGCTTTTTGTTTAGCTGTTCAGTAACTGGATAAACATTAACCAGCTGGATAGTGCAATTATAATTTTTTAAGGTACTGTAAATGCTTGCAGCAGCATAGTATCTGGCAGCCTCACAAATATTAATGAATGCATTCTTGTTCCACTCATGCTATTAAGAGTGATTAAGTACTTTCACAGAGGTCATGCAGAAAATGAATGGCAGAACCAAGCACTGAAGAAAATCCAGAGCTTTTTTACTAAAAGATACTTTGTAAGACTTCCCACAGCACAAACAGAAATAAGCAGATGAAATACAATTAGTGGAAGGAATTGACATTAGATACTAATTGTTTACTATGAGCCTAAACGTACTTAGACATCGTTTCCAATGAACTCAGCAAACAGCTTGCTCAACAAGATCAGGAGTAAGGGTTTAGGATTTGGATTAAAAACACAGAAAAAAAAGTAAACACTAATATCCCTCTCTAGGGAAATCATCTCTACTAATTATTTGTCTACAGCTTTCCTCAGTATTGCAGTCTAAAAAGCATTTGTAAACATCACTCCATTGTTCTGTAACAAGCAACTCCATCACTTCTAGGAATTTCTTTCTAAAATGTATTAGAACAAAATTAAAGTGCTGAGTTCTTTTTAAGCCTCTAAGGAAAGGACACAATTTGTACAGATAACAAGGAAACTATCAAAAATTGGAGACAAATGTATAGGAATATCTCCCTTCATACATGGGAATGTCTCTGTTAATTGTAGAATTAGAGCTAACGAAGTCATCAAACAAAATGGTTGAGACTATTGTTGTAGCAAAATTTTCAAGTGTTGAAAGCTACTCAGAAGTGTAATCAAAGGGCATGCTAAAAGGAAGAAACTTTTTATTTCTTCTCTTAAGCTTTTAAGTTTGCAAAAACTATCTTTTACATTATTCACAAATATTTCAACCTATAGATATTTTCGTTATGTCTTAAATATGTATGCATAAATAATGACAAATACAAACCAATCTGCACTTTCTGGGAGATGTATTTCACTTTGACCAAAGTTTAAAGTAGTATTTTTTTAGTTTAAATAAATTCTGCTCATGTTCAGCAGCAACTAGAAAGCTTTACATATTCTTCTTATTCAAGATACAAAAGAACAAATGTTAGAATAGACTCATAGAATCCTTTATGTTGGGAAAGACCTTTAAGATCATCAAGTTCAAGCCCTAACCTAGCACCGTCAACTTCACCAGTAAACCACGTCCCTAAGTTCCACATTTATGCATCTTTTAAATACCTCCAGGGATGGCGATTCAACCACTTCCCTGAACAGCCTGTTCCAATGCTTGACAACCCTTTCAGCGAAGTTATATTTCCAAATATCTAGTCCTGTGCATTTTGAGGTCATTTCCTCTCGTCCTATTACTTGTTACTTGGGAGAAGAGACAAACACCTGCCACACTACCACCTCCTTTCAGGTAGTTCTAGAGAGCAATAAGGTCTCCCCTCAGCCTCCTTTTCTCCAGACTAAACAACCCCAGTTGCCTCAACAGCTCCTCATAAGATTTGTGCCCTTCACCAGTTTTGTTGCCCTTCTTTGGACACCCTCCAGCACCTTAATGTCCTTCTTGGAAGCAGAAGCCCAAAACTGACCACAATATTTGAGGTGTGGCCTCACCAATGCAGAGTACAGGGGGATGATCACTTTCCTACTCTTGTTGGCCACACTGTTCCTGATACAAGCCAGGATGCTGTCAGCCTTTTTGGTGACACTGCTGGCTCATGTTCAGCTGGCTGTTGACCAACACACCCAGCTCCTTTTCCACCAGGCAGCTTTCCAGCCACTCTTCTCCAGCCTGTAGTGTAGCATGGGGTTGCTATGACCCAAGTGCAGGACCTGACACTTAGCCTTGTTAAACCCCACACAACTGGCCTCAGGTCATTGATCCAGCCTGTCCAGATTCCTCCATAGCGCCTCCCTGACCTCAAGCAGATCAGCACTTCCACACAACTTGGTGTCATCTGCACACTTACTGAGGGTGCACATGATTCCCTCATCCAGATCATTAATAAAGATATTAAACAGAACTGCCCCCAATACTGAGACCTGGAGAACAGCACTTGTGACTGGTAGTGAACTGGGTTCACCACTCCATTGACCACAACTCTTTGGGCCCTATCATCCCGCAGATGGACTGCTCCATAACCTTCCCTGGCACTGAGGTCAGGGTGATAGACCTGTAGTTCTCCAGATTCTCCTTCCTGACTTTCTTGTAGATGGGTGTCACATTTACTAATCTCCAGTCAACTGGGACCTCCCTGATTAGCCAGGACTGCTAATAAATGATGTAAAGTAGCTTGGTTGGCACCCTTGGGTTGATCCCATCAGGCCTCATAGTCTTGTGTGTGTCTAAGTGGTATGGCAGGTGGCTAAATATTTCCACTTGGGTTATGGGGACTTCATTCTGCTCCCCATCCCTGTCTTCCAGCTCAGGGAGATGGGTACACAGAGGACAACTTGTATTACTGTGTTGTAAGAGAATGAAGATGTCTTAATATAGATCCTCTTACAACATAGTAAAACCACAACAGAAGATTTTTGGTTTGTTCTGATATTGTCTTGGGGGGAGGAAGGAAGTATAAGTACTTATGAAAAGTATAAGTGCTTTTAATAAGTACTTTCTTTGACTAGTATTTATGTCAACACGTACCAGTGAAGTATCCCGCGTTATTCTACTCAAAATTTGTAATAATGGGCCAAATAAGAGATCTGGTTCTTCTTCCTCTGTTTGGGACACTCTTTATTTCCTCTTAAATGGTTTCATTTATTTCAGATATTTTTTATTTCCTTGTGTGGGAATTGCGGCAGTCTTGAAGGTGGCAGTGTCATAGAAGTGTAAAAAGATATTTTAAAAGAAATGGTCAATAACGTATTTGCTAAGAATAATTATCATCTAGTATTGAACAAGTTATGAATGGGAGGAATCCTTAATTGAGCAATACAAATTTTAAATGTTTTCATTTTTGTTTCATTTGTTTGTAGAAAAAAACCCTTGTATTTATGGCTATGTTTTGTAAAACATACCAGTGCTGGCTACAAATATGTTTGAAGCAAGTTTTCTCTATTTGAAACACTTCAAACAGTCTCAAATTGGTAGTTAATAAAACCCAGGAAAGGCATATGCTATACAATAATTTGGGGTAAGTTTCGTCCTGGCTGCATTGCCCTTTCTGTGTTCTTGATGCAGCTGTGAGGAGGAGGAGGATTTTGTGTGTGGAATCAGAAACAATGGGGGTTTCAGTGCACTGGCTTTCACAAAGCTCCTTGCAGTTTGCACAGAAGTCTTGGCCTTTTCCACTACACCGTGCATTCCAGAAGTGCCGTTGTTCCAATTCAAATTGGAAAAGGAGCACTTCTTTCCTTTACACCTGTGCCTCATAAAGACAAAACAGGAAGAGGAGACTTCTATAATTCCTAGGCATGCAGACCTGTAGGACTCACTCAATAAAATCTAATGCACAACAGATTTCTGTAACCAGCTACCAGTAGCCAGGAGACAAGTATCACCTACTTCAGGGCATTAAATGTATGTGAACTATGTACTGCAGGGGAAGTTGATTGCTTCAGACTAGACCAGCACATAAACTTCATACTAGGTCAGTTCCACTGCACAGGTGGATATAGTCACTGTTGCACTGTACATACATCTGCTGCCGTTATTTGGACCTCGTTGGGAAGGGAAAGAAAAGTCATACGAACAGGGCAAAGCCCATTTTTTTGTCCTGCACTCTTGCAGCTTGATCCTCTTATGTTCCTTTTGATCTAAACTGAAAGGTGGACAAAGTCCATTTCAGGATTAAGAATCTAAAATCAAATCTCAGCTGAAATTAATTTGCATGAATAATGAAAGCTATTTTCAAGTATGGCATTATAGATATTTTTTCAAGTAAATGCTTACATTTTTATTTTTATTTTTCTGGGGCACTAATTATGGCACTCTTGGCTTTGTTTTGTGCTTTGAAGTTCAAACTAGTGACCAGCTGGAAATGGGTTTAGAGCTCCCTGACAGCTGCAGGAGCAACCGGGGCAGATACTTAGGGCTGACAATTATTTAGTTTGACAAGCAATCAGGGAGATATTTTCAGAACCATAAATCAAACTCATACTCCTAGACAGACAGGACAGAGGGATCTACAGCATGGGTTTTCATGCCCCTGCCCTGACAAGCAGAGGTGCCACAGTCGGTGACTGACTTTCCACCAGTCTTAGAGGCTGATATTGCCATCAACCAGATTCAAGCAACACCAATTTTCCCAGACCACTTTATAATCAAGCAGGGCAATGAAAAACCCCAATTGGGCATCTCTGTAACAAAATAGGCTTCCCAGAGAAAGATGGCTGGGAGGCTGATTGGCAGCTGCTCCCTTGCCCTGACAGAAAAAAAGGAAGGCTTGCTAGCGTGAGACCAAAATCTTTCCATCTGCAAACTGCCTTGAAAACAATCCTGAAGAAAATAAGATGTTTTTGAGGAGGTCTTAGGGGATTTGGGGGGTTTGGGTTTTTTTCCATGTGCTCCTAGTGCACAATCTGGGGCACAAAAAATGAGGGCATGCAGCCAGCTCCAAGAGCGGCCGCTCAGGAGGCTGCTGGGCAGAGGCCGTGTGGCAGGTGGGCAGCTTTTAGCAAGGGGACAGCGAAGTGGCATCTTTTTTTTTTCCTATGTCACGGGGGCAGCATTTTGGCTTCCACGTGGGTCTGAACAACCAACCCGCCCTGCCTGCCAAGGCATCCGCTGGAGTGACTGTGCGCTGGGTTGCAGCTGGACTTCGCCCAAGGGTGGGGATGGAAAACGGGACCCTCGGGTGGACACCCCCATCCCAGTTCTCCACCCGGTCGGGGCGGCGAGTGTTAAACTGTTACTTCTTAAAACAAAACTAAAGTTATCATCCCACCATCAAGAATCGGTTTTTTTTTTTTCCCCTCGGGAGCTTGAGATTTCCTTCCCCCCGCCTCCCAGCCAATTCCCACCCCCGCGAGGGGAGGCGGGCGGCTGTCGCACCTGCCGCCCTCTTGCCCGGGAGGAGCGCGCAGCCCCGGCCCCAGAGGCACCGGCACCGGTACCGGCACCGAGCAGGTGGGCGCGGAGGGGGCGCTGCGGGGTGTGGGGGGTGCCCGGTGCCTCCCACCCGCCTTCTCGCAGCCCCGGTCAGCCGGAGGCGCGGGTGGAGGGAGGGACCTGCACCTTCCCCCTGAGCTGCGCGAGCTGAGAAACTCCGCGGAGAAACTTGCTTAAGCCGAGCCCCGCCGAGCCCCCGCCCCGCTCCCCGCGCCGGGGCCTCCGCCGGGCAGGGCAGGGCAGGCGCCGGCCGGAGGGTCACGGGGATGGGGAGGTACCCAAGTCCTTGGGATGCGGTCACTCACAGCAGTGGAGGGGGACGGGCACGGGCACGGGCGCGGGCGCGGGCGCAAGGGGGACGGGGAGACCCCGGCCTTTGGGATTCGGTCACTCTCAACGGGGGTGAGGCGGGACCCAGTCCCTTGGGATGCGGTTACTCAGAGCAGTGTAAGGGGCCGGGGGGGCGCGGGGCTGAGGGGGTCATCCAGGCCCGTGGGATGTGGTTATTCACAGTGGTGGAGAGGGTCGGGGGGGTGAAGGGGGTGCTCAAGCTTTTGGGATGCAGTTACAGCAGTGGAGGGGACCGGGGTGGGGGGTGTGAGGGGGCGACCCAGGCCCTTGGGATGCTGGTACTCACAGCGGTGCAGGGGGGGCGCAGGGATGTGGAAGGTCTCCAGGCCTTTAGGCTGCGTTTTTTCACAGTGAGGGAAGGGGCAAGGGAGGGTGAGGGAGGCACCCAAGCTTTTGGAATGTGGCTACTCACAACGGTAGAGTGAGCCAGGGAGGGCGGTGGGGCGAGGGGGAGATCCAAGCCTTTGGGATGCGGTTACTCACAGTGGGGATGAAAGAGGTCCCCAGTTGGGTTGTGGTCACTCACAGTAGTGGAGAGGGCCGGGGAGGGCACAGGAATGAGTCGAATACTCAAGCCCTTGGGTTGTGGCTGCTCACAGTGGGCGTGAAGGAGATACCCAAGCCCTTGAGATGTGGTTATTCACAGCAGTGGAGGGGGTCGGGGAGGGGAAGACCCAAGACCTTGCGTTGCTGTTACAGCGGTACAGGGGGCCAGGGAGGGTGAGGGGGTGAGTGGGGTACTCAAGCCCTTGGGATGTGGTTACGCACAGCAGGAGTGAAGGCAATGCCCAAGCGCTTGAGATGTGGTTATTCACAGCAGTGGAGGGGGTCAGGGAGGGGGAGGGGGAGATCCAAGCTCTTGGGATGCTGTCACCGCAGTGCAGGGGGACAGAGAAGGCATGGAGGTAAGGGGGAGTACCCAAGCCTTTGGGATGCGGTTTCTTGCAGTGGTGGAGAAAGCATTGCTGCTTGTTAGGTACACAGTTTGCATGGTGCTGCTCTTCTAGTTTTCCTAGTAAAGGAAAAAGGGCTGTTTGCAGGTGGCAGAGGATAGGAAGAAGTTTTTTCCTAGTTTTTGGCCTTGAAATAAATGTGCTGGAGTAGGACAGCTGGGAAAAGGGGAGCTGAGTAGCAGTCAAAGCTACCATGTATTCTGAGGGGAGTGCTTCAGAGGTGCTAGAGAGGAGCTTTAAAGGTTTATCTTTTGGTAATATTTGACATAGGTAAAAACGTGACTAAAATCTTGACACTTCTGCATCAGTCTGAATGCACTCATACAGAGCGACATGAAATGTCTTGCTAGATGGTAGCAAGAGAGGGGTTTGTTTTTATGCTTGAAGTTTGCAAAGGCGGAGTAGCAGTGGGTTGTGTGCCAGCCCATGTCTCTGCCTGTGCAGGGAGGAGTGGAGTAAGGGTGTGTTGGTGGTGTTCAAGAAGTTCAAGAGTTTGAGGAATAGAAAGGACACTTTAGGCCAACATGCTTTTTGTTGTTGTTCCACTGAAAGTGGACTACTACTAAGGAAGATTTCTGAAAAATAGCAAAATAAATCTGATTTAGGAGAGAAGACATGGAGAGACATGATAAAGGTTGATGATTTCAACACAGGATGGTCTTTGGACAGTCCAGATTTATAGGCTAAAATTCGCAAGTGCTTCTGCTGACTCAGTTAGTGAAATATTGCTGAAATTTTGATAACAGTGATACCTGTTATTGTGTATGCTGCATGAATAAAATTGTTGCACTGCTTCCTGCAACAATCAGTATTTTCAATTTCTCCATCCATATATCAGCATAAGCTCCTGTTAATTGAACAACGCGTGTTTGCATAATCATTGTTTAAGGTCTTCAGTTTGTATCCTTTCTACTGAAAGACAAGCCACTGGGAAGATGAATACAACTTTATTCTGTGCTGGCAGTCCAAGCTGGGACGCTTGTTAGGTATGTGAGTGTGAGGATTGTTCCTGTCCATTGCATGGACCTGTGACCCAAAGCAGTGTCCCGGCTGGAATGTGCAGGTGGTACAGGCACTGCTGCCGCCCATGGATCATTAAGGGACATTGCCCAACATGCCATGGAAAGATTGGGTCTGCTCTACTGTTGGTTACTAGCTTCAATGTACAAGGTAACATACAAGAAGCGTAGTGTGGGACCCTTGAAGAGGATTGTGTGTAAGTGTGTTTTGTTTCACTGATTGAACGCTTTGGATGTTTTGCTGTAGATGTTGATGTTAAAATGTGGGTTAAACTCATAAATAGAAAGAAATTCTGTGGGAATTGATTCTTCTCCTGTAGGAGACTCTGGAAAGGATTGGGGCTTAGCAGCCAACATGCAACCCCTCTTGATGTTATGGTGACCTTGTTATTAAATACTTTTAAGTATTACCTGTGGCATCTTATTGGGATTGAGGCTCCAGTAGACTAAGTGACATACAAAATTGCACAGAAGGGCAGGTGCCTGTCTCAGCTTGCAATGCAAGTACGAAACAAGGATATACATTTTATGATGACAGGTGAATAGTTTAATCAGCTTTGTATTCAGACTTTTGTTGCTTAAGGGCACACGCAAAGTTCAATTCCTTCAGTGCAAAGTTCAAATCATTTCTAGTTTGGATCTATTCCTGAATATGGTTGAGATGCTCTTGAGATTCTGATTCTGTGATTGTGCTTCGCTGGAAAGAGCAACATATGACTATTTACCAAATCATACAGTAAGACACAAAGCAACTCCCTTGGTTTTTTTTTCCTCTCTCTTCATTGACTCCCCAAAAAGGAAATATAAATAAAGATCCTGTAGCATCTCAATTTCTGTTACTGCACTACATCAGGAAAAGCTGTGCTAGAGTTCCGCACATAATGGCTACTAAATATAAATTTGCAGAAAGTATGTACGTATCATTTTAAACAGTACATCAAAACATAGCAATATTGCATCTCAGGAATCATACCATAGAGGTCACCTGTACTTGTCGAAAGTCTTAACAGAACGTAGTGCAGATCCTAAAATAAGGTCTTTATACTTAAAAAGAATATTTTTTCAGTTAAGGAGGTCTGTATTTTAGGAAATTCACTGTCCTCTGAAAAGACGACCTTGGCATGAAAACAATATCTTAGTCAAAACAATTGACAAGTTCTGTTCAGTTATCAAAAGTAAATGAGACTGGACTAGCTCAGTTCAACTCTTTTACCCTTGACTTCCATTAGTTACCAATCCTGGATGTGTGTGAGCATCTGCTGCATTATTATGTGGATATTTTATTAGACCTTAAAATAAATGGCATAAATGAGATCACAAATGAAAAGCTGAAGCGGATGATTGCTTTGGGAAAATTATACTAGGCTCTATTGTGGCAGAATTAAGATCCCTACCTTCGTCAGAGTATATGTAAAATTAATGTCTAAATAAGCATAATAACCAGTTATAATATCCAATAAATTCTTTTATCTAAAATTCTTCAGTACTCACCTTATACAAAGTTATTAGTAACTGCTGTGTAATTTTGGTATATAGCTTTCTGGAATGCTTTTACTACTACTCTTCTAGATCTTCCTCAGTTAGTCTGTGCTCTTATGCAAAGTGGTTACTCTCTTTGAAAGACTGAAGCTTTCTGAAAATTGGCTTATAATAGCAAAATAGTAATGTGACTTCACAGTTGGTTTTTCATTTGAGGTCATTCTGCATCAGGGTTGTCCAGTGGCTTTGTAGTCAGGATAACTAGTGATGTAAACAGTGCTATATTTGCAAACAGAAAAAATGTCCTTGGGGCTTCCAAATCAGAGGGAAAAATAGTGTCTTTTTGGACAAAATTTTATTCTTTTGAATATGCCCACCTTAATTTGACTTCTGAGTACTATTGAGTGGATTCATTTAGTATTGCGAACATGAAAGCTGTAAAGCTGCCTTTGGATTGCTTTGAGAGAACGTGGAACGACTGAAGAATTTTCATCAAGTGTGAGAAGTGTGTTTTCATGCCTTGGTAATTCACACAACAGCTGAAATTCATTTCCTTTAGACTATCAGAAATACCTCCCTCAAATAAGACCATGCGTGGGGAGCCTGATCCTTCTTTGCATTGGTCCCATGTCATCTTTCACCACTGTTATGAATAGATATATAACCCTCTGTGGTAAGAACGGTATCATTTGTAGCCAGCCCAGGCAGAGGAGAACAACAAACCAACTATGCTATAGCTACAGTGGAAGTGATAGTGCCATGTGAAAAGCAGAGGAAAACTGGACCAAAGGTCCCTACAAGATAAAGTTTATTAAACATAAGAACAGAAAACAACGTAAAAGCACTTACTAAATCTTGGCACTGTGCTTACAAATGTCTAAGAAAACTCCTCCTGTGTCTCTGCAGCTTTCATATAATGGATATGCTGTATCCTTCATTTACACTGTTTCACTGTTGGCAGTTGCAATGTCTGCCTTGATGAATTAAAGCAATGGTTAGAAATTACAGTGCTTCTGCTTGATTCATAAGATAGAGGTAAAATACTTCCTTCTAAGTGAACAAAGTGAATGAATCGGTTTAGAGATAGTAACCCCTTTGTGTTGGTCCTTTTCATGAACTGTACACAGGTCTGTAAATGACTACTGTACCATTTAACTTTTTGTAGTTACTGTATCATGTTTTACTCTCGTCATTGTAAGTAACAAAAAAAGGAAAAAAGAGGAGAGCAGTATATGTACGAGATCACAAGGGAAGTCTTGGGATATTTTGTTCCTCTTTCATGTCCTCATGTTTGAAAGATATTATGTTATTTCTTTCCTAACTGGCATAGTTTTATGCAGTGAAAAATGTACACATACCTGTATGCTGACTGTGTATAAAATAGTCCTGGCAAGTTTGGGGCTTTAATCCAAGTGAGTTACACTTCTGTTAGATGTTCAGAAGAAAAGAAATAACACCTATCTGTACAACATCTATAGGTCTGCGGTGTTATTTGAGGAGACGCATAAAGAAAACAGCAGAAAAAGCAAGCCAGGCTTACATATCAGGAAAATAAAGTAGTTTTTAGTAACTTATTTTCCTAGGGAATGTTTGCTCCTCTTGGGGATGCATGAATCACTACAAAAATACCTGTCAAATTCTGCCTAGGATTTGGACAGAAGGTTGCTTCAATTGATCACTTGTGTGAGTGCAAACAGATTAATACACATCAGTGATGGTACTTGTGCTACTGCAGCTTGAGTATTTTCAGGATTAAACCCTGAAGAACTGAGATCACTTCTAAAGGAAACAAAGGAAAATTTAGCATCAAAGTGTTAAGAGATAGATTAGTCCCTAGATTAGTAAATTGACGGAGGGAGTGGAGACAAGTTCTGTAGGGTACTGTGTGAGTGACAGTTGTGGAGACCAACAGGGCATTCAATGCAGAATTGAAGCCTTTTTTAGCCTCGAAATGACTAAGCATCAAGGAAATTATGCAAAAGCGGATTGTACAAAATATTCTTGGATCAAGTGATCATGAGTTTGCATTGACTTAGCAGTAGGATAAATGCTGCAGTGCCATGTGGGCATATCTGTGCTTGCTCTGAACAAGCTGTACCAGGAGCTGCAAAGGCCCATATAGCTGCAGAATGCGTGTACTGCTGTCGCTTTGTTGATTTCCTCTCCCCAGACTGTGTTACCTGGTTGTTTTTCCCCCAGATTTCAGATTTGTATCCAGTCTGTCATGTGAGACTTTGTATGCTGCCGCTAATACTTCCCAGCTCTAGTCAGGACATATCATAGAATCATAGAATCATACAATCCTAAGGTTGCAAGAGACCTCCGAGGTCATGGAGTCCAACCATACCTGTCTCCCCACTACACCATGTCTTTAAGGAACTCTCCTTGTACCTCATAGAATCACATTTTCAGAGCCACATCGGCTTAGTTATGCATGTCCTTTGTTTTTCTCAGTACAAGCAACCTGCACTGAACCTGTAGTATCATCATGCAGTTATTTCCTTTTGCATCATGTGCAGTATTTCTTTCCCCAGGGTAGACAACTCTACCTTTTATATTAATTGTCTCCATTTGTTTTACCTTGTGTCAGTAACAGGAAATAAGCAAGGTCAATATTGAAAAGAGCCAAGACAAAGAGGAAAGTGGAGAGGGGGAAAGGAGAGACTGGTAAACCACTAGAAAAAGAGAGAAATTTTCACAGAAGGAAGTAAAGTAAGGGAAGAACCTACTCCAGACCGGTGAAAGTGAAAGGTGGAGTCCAAAACCAGCATAAAACTTGATGTCAGAGCTAGTGGAAGCGAGTCCTCATCTTTCCCCTGCTTCATCTGACAGTAGCAGATACTGGATGAACTGGAAGTATTCTTAGGAGCTGATTCTGATCTGCTTTGTTCTAAGAAAGAAAATTACAGAAACTCACATTACTCCTTTGTGTCTATGATAGACACAACTTCAAAATAATCTATTACCAGTTAATCCCTAGAATTACTTTCCTTATTCAGCAGGCAGCAAAGTTAGTTGACTGGTTTTGGATTCAAAACATCTTTTATGAGGGATTTTTTTTTTTAAGGAATTAAGAGTCATAAATGACTTTGAGACTTGTTATTCTTTGTACAAAAGTGAAATCATTGTCGTGAGTAAATGGATGGAAGTTTGGGGCTAGATATTTTGTCTTTTGCCTTTCAAAACAGCTAACAATTTTCTGGACAACAAAGCATATTTATGCTTTTATGCACATGGTAAGTTTTATAAATGTATCAGCTATGACACCTTCGGGGCGATAAGAGCAATTTACACTTTATTTGTTTAGAACACTGAATTAGTTAAAACACTAGAAATGCAACATTATGGTACTGTAGCAAGGCTTCCTTAATAACACAGTGGTTTATATGCCTTTTACATATATGTGTGGAAGCCTTACTCTGCTCATCTAAGATGAGGTTACCAATTGTGTTGTTGAAATGGAGCAGCAGTTTCAACAGGATTGGCAGATAAAAGCATGAAAGTAAGAATGTATAAGCATGCTTAGAAGTTGTAGTTTAATTTGTTAGGACATCAAGGCTAGCATTTTTGCTATTGGAAGTATTTGGAAGGAATATTGAGTAGTCACAACTTCGCTGAAAACCAGGATCAAAGCTTCCCTTTCTTTATTTGAGTTGAGGATTTCCTGGCAACTTTCTCCTGTGGGTAACCAGACTGTCACATTTTACATCCCTTATGAAAGATAATTCTGCTTACAGCAAACAGTGACCACAACCCATGCTGGGGAGTGACACCAATAATGTATCATAGGGAAGAATGCCTCTTGTTAGATTGCCAGATTTCTTTTCCTTGCATTGCCAGTGTTAGACTGCATTTCTTAAGGTAGTAGATATCAGTCTGACACGACAGGTTTCTTTATATTTCCAAGATGGAAAACTGCAATTGTTTAAAATAGAATCTCTGATGAAACATCATGTGGTTGAAAGTGGAAATTTTAGAATTGAGATGTGGATTTTGAAAGTCCTGTAGTCTTCTGATACCCACGCTTGCAAATTCTTTTCACTTGATTGGCATTTGAAAACAGACATTTGTGGAGCTGTGTATAGCAAATATAAAAAGCAAGATGCTGAATACTACCTTGGGTAGCAGTTTGGTTTTTCTGTTTTGATACTAAGTACTTAAGTGGAAAGCAAAACTTTCTTCTCTGAGAGGAACTGATTAAACAAATTCAGGAATTTCTTTAGTGGAAACCATTTTGTGTACAGGTATACTTTTCAGATATCTCTCTATTATGTGAATGATAGTAAATATGTTAATAAATATTAAGAAATATATTATTATGTGGAAACATAATTTTCTGCAGAAGAAACCACAAAACTTGCAATTGTTTACTTGAAACATCAGATTGCCTCTACTAGGAGAGCTCAAGTGCTATTCACAGTGAAATTCTTGAGGAGTATAAAATAGTCATCTTCAGAATGTGGCAGTGACCTTGAACTTCCACTGAGTTGCACTTTCTTTATTTAGCTTAGACCAATGATTAACTTTGCTAATGACTGTATATTCAATTCACCATTGTTTGTGTATCTGGCAGTGAAATAGGCTGTGTCTGTGAAATAGGCTGTGTCTGTCTTTGTGCAGATGATAGAATATACTTCAAGGAAACTCTGTATAAATTGTTTCCTTTGCAAAGTTATGTCTTTGTGCAAGTCCTAATTGCTTCTAACTTACCCCATTTGTCTTTGGACTCTTTAATTTCAGGTTAGTGCTACTGTCAGCGTAATATATTGTTCCTCTCAGGTGTCGTTCTTTTTTCTTACTTAGTTGCGAGGATGGCATTCTCTTTTTCTGCTCCCTTACAGCAATTAGACTTCTATGGCAGATCCCCACAGAGCAGAGGAAGCTACACCCTGAAATAGTCATGTATAGGGGCGTGAAGGGAGGTTTGTCAAGACATAGCATTTTAATTTTTAGCCTCAGCACCATAGGGAACTCAGCAGAGAGGTCTGCCCACGACACATGGAAGCAAGGCGTCCTGAAATTCCGGCAGTCTGCTCTAGGTCAGCCCTGACTGGTTTGTTGCAGCGTTATCAGGCTCTTGAGAGAGCAACAGTTGTGCTGTTTTTTAAGGTGGAAAGGTTGGATCAAGCCTCATGGAAATAGTCCAAATTGAGGAAAACTTAGTGTGGATTCCTTGACTTAAATACAGGATACTGTTAATGTGCTTTGAGACTTCCCTACAGACCTTGTGTAGATAAATGCTGCTTAAGAGCATTTCTTCAAATTTCAAATGGAGCAGGAGCTCCCAAGGTTTGTACATTTTAATGTAAATGATAAAGCCAGATTCTGCCTTTAGTAACAGTGATGCAAATGGTGCCCGGGAGCAGAAATTTGTCTCATAAATTGTATGTGATCCAGGTAGTGTCTGCTGAGAAATGGTGAAAGGCTAGCATTTTCTTAGTCAGCTGTAGGAATTTATCTGTGAATGTCTTAAAATATATCTGTATGTACATAAGTGTTTGCATTTCTTGTGAGCTTTAAAAGAAGGTAATGGTTTCACGCTTCTGCACCACTCTTAAATCTCTCAAATACAGCAGAGACTGTCAATTATTTTGTGAACAGGGCTATTTTTGCAGAGGGGAGAGAGACTATGAGGATACTCGGAGGCTTTACCTTGATTCTTCTTTGCTGTGTTCTCTAAACACAAAAAGTCATTTGCACAGAAAATGATAGAAAGAAATGTAGCATCTGGTGCTAAACAATTACATAGCTTGATTCTGTTAGACTTAAAATCTAAACTGGTTCATTCCAAACAGAAGCTTTTTCCAAGTCATTTCCAGTTGTGTGATAGTGACAGAAGAAAAATTGATCTGTGTAACACACATCTGCTACTCTCTGTTCTTTCTCTTCTCTGCCTCTACATATGTTGTACCATCTTTAAAAGATCTATGGTGTGCTTGTACCAGTGATTTCAGCTGTTCTTCAGTGGTGTTTGACAGGAGCAAATGGAGGCACAATTAGGCCCATTGTATGCTCTTCAGATCAGGAAAGCTGAACAGATGCTTATTGATGCTGTTTCTCCTGTGTGATTTTGAAATTCTGTTAGTTTTCTGTTAAAATATAAGGACTGAAAAGCTATAATTCAGAAAAATGTTGTAAATGGGGAAATCATAATTAGTTATATAAAAGCTGATTAAAAGTTAAAAGATTGTGGGCTACTTTTTTCTTCAGTTTTTTAATCTAAAAAATAAGACAAATATTTAAAATAAGCTTTCCTGCATACCTGTGAAATATCTACCCCAGCCTTCACTATGAAGCAAAAACAGTCTGTACATGTCCCCAAAGCTGAATTACCTACCTCAGAGTGTGTGGTTGCAATAATTGCAAATCCAATACTAATGAATCAGTTATTTTGCAGTCCTTTCTACAAATTGATTGAAAGGGTTGCGTTTTCATTTCCAATTATGCTGTTATTTATTAATGAGTATTCGACCCAAGGACTATAGCCATGTAAAAGAAAAAACACCCCACCCCCCCAACAAAATAGATGGTGCTAGTTAAGAAATAATTTTATGTATAAATGCATGGTATGTGCATTTAAATAGGTTTGACTTTTTTTCTCTGTCCTTTCCACTTCCAGATATTGTTCCATGTTGAAAGAACAGCTCTTCCATGCCTTACCTTTCTATGATGTGTGAGGGTACTTTAGCATAGCCTTTGCAGACAGACCTGTGGTGGTTCTGCTGGGTGTCAGTGTGGTGGGAGACCTGTAAGCTGCTGTTCAAAGCCCATGTTGTTTCTTGGTGTGGCTTTATGGTGCCAGTAGGACTTCGTCTTAGTGTGAGCCCAGTGCTGTGGCAGTGACACTTTAGAAAGAGATCTTTGGGAAGTTTTTGGATCAAACCTAGTGTGCATCTGGGCTGGGAAAGGTGAGACAAAATCTACTTGAAAACCTAGGCAGATACATTGAGTTTCCACAGGTGAATCCAGCACAGGGCTGACAGCTGTTCATGAAGAAGAAACATCTGCATCTAATCTGACACTTCAAAGTGAAGGTCTGGGTAAAGACTTTATTTGGGCCTTCAGAAATTTGGAGCTCAAATTCTATATTGAGAACTGCACTTGCTGTTCTTACTTAACCCCAGCTGCTATTCAAGCAAGCGCTGTGAGAAGCAGCAAGGAACAGTCTGTGACACCTGAAATTACCAGTCTTAGAATTACCCTTACCAAGAATACAAAAAAAGACCCATTGTTTTGAGATTGGAGAACAGTAATAATGTTCACTGACTGATGGGACGACTTGTAAGAAATAAAACGGTTCAAAAAGTATAATTAGTCCTTGTAAATGTACTTCTGAATTATAATTCTTATATTTCACCTACCTCTCAGCAACAGCTTTTTGAAATTATTTTGTTTGGTACAAGAAATCATCTGCAGTGGAGTGCAAATGGGATCAAATTATGAAAAGGAGAAATTAGGCTGGGTGTCAAACAATCTGAACTATGAGAGTTATTTCACTGCAAAATAGCCTCCCAAGGGAAATAATACAAGCCACATTATTTGGGACACCTAAAATTAGACTTCAGAAAGCACTAAAAAAATGTACAACCTTGCTTTGGTAGGGAAGTGGACTAGAAAAGGCAGGGTTGGGGATTTTCCTTTTTTTTTTTCTCCATTAAATTCTGCAATTGTTGGGCCCGATTCTGTTTTGCAATGTGGAAGTCAAGATTTACCTTACTTTTAACCTGAGGAAAAACTGAGGTTAAATACACAGGTTTCTCCCCTCCATCTATTGCCAACTTTTAGACTGTATCTTTTTATTTCTGTCCCTTGGGGATAGTTCAGAGCCCTCTCTTCTAATTATAAATATGTATATTTTGAGGAGCGGAGAGAGGACACATGGGCCTTAAGGACCCTTTGTGGCATTTCCTTCTCGTCTGGCTCTTAACAGACACTAGAACTTATCAACATGTTACTCCTTTTTTGGTTTTAATTCAGAATTTATTTAGCTTATAATGTGCAAATCCATAGTCCTGGTGTATTCTGAACCTATCGCCTGAAATTGGCAACCATATTTTAACTATCAACTTGATGAAGGGGGAAGATGCAAATGAAATACAGCCTTTATCCAAGGAACAGAGGCCTCAAAATAACATGTATTTATTGAAAGTGTTTCAGTCTTCTCTGTAATTTTATTTAAATACAAACCACATAAGTGAGGTAGGTGCAGCGATATGAAAGAGGTTCTCATACCCAGACCTGCGTATTAAAATGTGTAGAACATGCAGTTATGACTAAATTTTATGAGCCATTTTTTTTGTTGTGTTAGTTCAAAGATACCTACCTTTATCTACATACAATCTGTCTTTGCTCTCAGTGTCTGCTTGTGTGAATGACAGCACTGCTTCTTCTGAAGCTCTTTTGAACAAACAGAACCCTTATGAGGGAAATGTTTCTTCATTGTGTAGGTTTTAGACGTGATTCTCTTCACGCTGTAATAGTACCAGTATAAAAAAGAAATACTAATTTGTGTGCACAAAAGCATGCCAAGATTATGACTTGGAGCCTCTGAATTTGTGATAAGAGACAAATGAAGGCACATATGCCAAATTTTCTGGAAGATAGTTCATTTGTTGAGGATTCAAAATGGCATGGAGAGCAAGCTATAAGACAAATCCAATATTTCATTCAAAGGTTGTGGATTATAGTCCCCTGAAATGCATTCTCCTCCTGTGTTGCTGGACAGGAGTGATGTGCTGGATTGAGGATAGGAAACCGGGATACATGGTGAGGTGAACACTTCCTGTGCGCTGCATTTTGGGTTGTAGATGGCCAGTTTCTCGTCCTGGAACTTAGGCTGTATCACTTGGAGGAATGGGTGCTGGGGCCGGAACTGGTGAGAGAGACAGATAGAAAAGTCAACTGATAGCATTTCAGATGCAAGATTGACTTCTAAATACCAAGAGCTGATTCCCATTTCCTTTCTCCCACTGCTGCTCGCCTCCAGTGTGCTTTACCTCCTGCTGCCATGCACATGGTTTGCCACAGAAGCGTGGGTTGTATTTTTTTCTAATTTGACTAAGAGCATATTTCCCAACCTAAATCCTTAATGAAGACAAAAGGCCTGTATTGCAGGGTAGGAAGATACTAACCTGAAACATATTATTAGCAGGGAAGAGTCATTCTCCTTATGTCCCTGTTTTTGAATGACTTAATTGAGGAAAAGAGATATCTTCTGATAATAGCTTTTCACACAGGGCAACAATGAGAATGGAATGGCGGAGATGCTGCAATGCCAGCTTTCTTGGAAAGCTTCCTTAAGCCATTACTGAAGTGATTGTAACCGGTTCTGTTACAGTTCCGTAGTGCTTTGATATGCTAGTCCTTCGCATAGCAATCTCTCAAGGGAGAAAGCAAATGTTGCAGAAGCTCTGTATGGTTAATTTTTGATTCAACTCCCATAAAGTATTTTATAAGATATAGCAGAGGGGAAATACTCAGGTATTATCCGGATATTGTTCACATACACTTGCTAGGAAGTCCCTAAGAAATTCATCTACCCACCTTTAAATCCTTGGAGGTGTTTAAAAGATGGGTAGATGAGATTCTTAGGGATGTGGTTTAGTAAGGGGAGAGGTACGGTTGAACTCGATCATCTCAGAGGTCTTTTCCAGCCAGATGATTCTATGATAAGGCTGCCTGTAGCTTTTAACTTCATTGCCTCTTCTAATCTATCCCTCTCTAATGAAACAGCCAATTATTCCCTTAAAGACTGTAACTTGCCTCATCTCTATCCTGTCCTGTCTCCTGAAACTCTCCAGATTGAATTGTTTCATTTCTCCTGCTTATGCAGGTGATTCTTAAATTACTTGAGCAAAAGGTTTCTGGAAAAGCATAAACAGAGTGCCTGCTTCTAAAAAAAGAAGGGAGTTCTGCCTGGGAATCATGGTCCTTACAACTTAACACAAATTTCTAGAAAATCATCAAAATGAGTAAAAAGTCTCTATATGCTTGGAGGAGACAGGAAAACAACTTATGATCTACAGAGAGGTGTAAAGAACAAATGTGTCAGATCAATGTAATTTCCTGTTAAGATGAAGCCTTGCAGAATGGAAAGAAATAGCAAATGCCGTATTTTGAGTTATTGTAGGACTTTTGACACTGTTTTGCATGATGTTTCAAAGAGTCTCAGAAGACAGTCCTGACACGATGAACATAAAAGTAGGTGTGAAAACCACATTTGGAGCATTTATCCAAAAGTCAGTATCAAAATTAAAGAAGTTATCAAGTATGGCTTGCAGAGGACTCTCTTTGGCACTGCCTAGTACTTTCATTTGCAGTTTTACTGATCAAATACGGGAGCTACTTGTCAACTTTACTGATGACTTCATACAAGAAGGGACACAATCATGTCGGGGGCTGGGTTAGAGATGAAAATCAGTGAGTGTTGTCCTGCTATTCTGCAGGAGATTTTAAAAAACAAACAAAAACCCCAACAACACACAGCTTTTGTTGGAAGATATGTATCTTTTTAGTCAGTGTATTACTAAAGAACTCTGAAAAGTTGACATTTAAAAATAGCAGGAAAACACAAGTGACTTGAACACTTGAAATGCTGGTCCTTATATGGTGTCATTTGGTACTAGAACTGTACTTAATGAAGCTTTAATTTGTCGGATTATTTCTTAATTTATGATTCAGTCCTGTATTTTTTTATTTTTTTATTTCTTTTTGTAACATTGCAGCAAGTCCAGTGAACCTTACAAAGTACCTTATTCTATATTTAGAGCTGCAAAACTCTGTTCTAAAGTCAACAGAGTTTTTGTCCTAGCAGGAGTGTCTACATGTGGTTGACTCTGATTTGTTCTCTGCAGAATTGCGTTTCAGATCTGTGGGCTAGATTAAGGACGGGCTGGCATCTATGCATTTGGTATGCATGGCGCTTGTCCAGATCTGTGAGCTTGCTCTTTAGATGAATGTTGTCATCAGAGAACTATAATGAGGCTGTTCGTACTGTAGTTTTGGAAGCAGTGCAGTATAAAAGTCTTCAGTCTGCTGAGAGCTAGAAATTTGGCTGATCTTCAGCTTACAGTGTATAAACAACGTTTCTCTTCTTTTTTTTTTTTCTTTTTCCCACTTTTCTTTCTCCTTCTTTCCTTCTCCTCAAGAACATAGACTTTGGTTATATTTTTCGTAACTGCGTGAAGCTAGAAATCTTAACGGATGCCTGTGCCGCCGCCGCCGCCACCACCTCCTCCTCCACCACCTCCACCACCTTCTGGAGGGCCCCCTCCACCACCACCTTCTGGAGGGCCCCCTCCACCACCACCTCTGGTAAGATTGACTTTTCATTCCTATTAGCAAACACTTAGTTGTAGTAGGCATCCCAGAGCCCACAGAATTCTGCTGTGGATATTTGTAGGAAATAGCTGGGGCAGATGCTTGCTTTACTGGCTTGTGTTCTTCTGTTCATTAGAACTGTGGTCTCCAAAGTGGGGTGCATGAGACAATCCATTGGGGTGCGGGAAGAAAATATCAGAATTTCAGTCGTACATGTGTATAATTTATAAATAAATATACATATATTGGGGTGCGTGTTCAAAATTTTTTTTACTGCTAGGGATATGGGATCAAAAAGTTTGGAGATGATTCCATTAGAGTGCATGTGGTGAGGATTTAATGCTTGTGACTACTTTTCCAGCCACAGGGAACTCATTTTTGTATTGGTAATGTGCAAGTGGTAAGTGTTAATTTCTTCATCCTCTTTCTTACAGCTTCTATTAAGACTCAAATAAGCGGGCTGAATTTTGTGAGCAACTTAATGCCCGCAATTCCAATTAAAGGCAACAGAAGCTGCAAGTGTTTGGCTCTAGGTGTTGCACTTTCTAGCCCATGCTGTCTTCCTGGGGATGCAGCACAATATGCTTTTATACGTGTGCAGGAACAATTACCACTTGTAACGTATCATTACTCTGTGTGTCCAGAAGTTAAACATGCACCCTGCCAGCACATTTGAAGTAAGAGAAGGCTGGTCTGAGGAAAGTTGCAGGGTATTACATTTTCATACCTTCACAATCGATTACTGTACCTGTGGTAAAACGTGAGTCATTCCTTCTATTCTGCAATCATTTGTGCATAGCCTCTTTCTGCATTGAAATTCTTAGACTGTTTTTGAAATAGTGAGATTTGGCGTGGTTGTGTTCAAGACATAAAATCTCTCCTTTCTTTTTTCGTGTATTTTTCTGTCACTGCTGTAATTATTGGCCATGTATGTTAGTCCCTGTAGCAAAACAGTATGTTGTACTTTAAGTGTACTTCAAATTATATATGTACATAGATTTTAAGAACTTAATTTCACCCTTGCACTGTCAGGCATCTTTGTTTTGTTCCTATGAAGGTCTGCTGATTTTGTTTGATAATGTTTTTACATTCCTTGCATGTTTCTCTCTGCTACTTCGCAGGGAAACTGTTTTGTAAAACTCTCCATGAACTGTGGAGATGAAGGGGAGGAAGACAAAGGCAGTACATGAAATCAGCAGTGCTTGATTCCTTTTATCACAGTGTTTTAACTTTGGCACTATGAGCACTGTTTTCAATTAGCAGCTCTTTGGGTTGGTGCACAACCTAAAGTTAGGTACTCAAATAAGCGGGCTGAATTTTGTAAGCAACTTAATGCCCGCAATTCCAATTAAAGGCAACAGAAGCTGCAAGTGTACTTATCCTAATAAACTCATCTCAGTAGTATCTAGACATTTTTAGCCTTCTGTGATATATGCCAGTTGTAGAAGACTTGAGAAAGCTGAGAGGACCCCTAAGGACCAGTATGAACAAGATTGGGTTTTTTGCTTCCACTCCTTTTCTGGTGACTAAACCCACTGCTGTGATAGAGGTTTGACACAAGAAGCCTTATACTGTATTTCCATATTTTAGTTAGATCATTCTATTACTAATGTGATCTGCAAGTAAGACATGCAGAATTTAGTGTCAGTTTTATCTTGATGATGTGATACAAACTAAATGTATCTCTAATGTCTGATAGTAAATTTCTTTTTAATAAGTGTTGACACATGAAAGAATTAGTAAAATAATGTAGCGGAATATTCTTTTTTCTGTAACAGCAAAAGGATTTTTCTCTGTCAAAACTGAATGTGAGGGGGCTAACTTTGAGAGGAACTGTAGTCTGCCTGGTGAGTTCAGCAAAAGCACAGTATGAGACAGTCAGCTCTCCATTTGGTGCCAAGTGCAGAGTAACATCTTCTGATGAGTGAATTTGTGAAAGCTTGCCACAGACCCAATTTTTTTGTACTTGGCATCTGTCTTTTACAGCTGCTAAACTGCCCAGCTGTTGTTACAGCTGCTAAATCTACAGTTGGAGGATGGAAGAAGAAAAAAATTCTACCAGGCACGTAGCTTTAAGAAAAACCTTCAAAACAAATAAGTTGTATTTGGCCAACAGCTGGAAACTTTCCAAAGTAAACCGCACTCTGATTTTTATTATACTGATATAATTAAACCAGAGTAACATTTACATGTTAGCATTTAAAGGTTATATTTTAATTTTGCTATTGATGTGCAGGTGAGCCACTAGTTTAACTTACTTGATTTATGTTAGGAGAGAAATGTCTTTGCATAGGTTAAGGTTTCAAAATTCTGTCATTTTGCATGATGCCCTTGCATGGGTACCATACACTTCTCTTGTTTTTCTAATTATATGGATAGTAGCTGTTCTTTCCTCATGGTTTTGTTATTAAGAGGTTTTTAGTAGAAGCAGTCACCACATTATCTTTTTTTCCTGCACATTTTCTTAGGCAATATCATGAGCCATAGTCCCAAATGATTATGCAGTCCTTACCTCATTGAAACTCTAAGCACTGTTGGCACTTAGCTTTTTTTGTACTGTTAAGTCTCTCTTGAGCCAGAAGTAAGTTAGGTTCTTTCCTGCTGTTTTCACAGATTTTGGACTTGCAGATATTCTGTAAGTACTTATACTGAATTCTCCTCACAAAAGTTGTTGCAAAGCAATACCAAAGTGATTTGGAGATGGTATTTAAGACATACAAGGAGCCACCTGTGCCTAGCAGCTGAAAAGCTACTGGCTGTTAAAGCGTACTCAAAAGTAAAAAAAAGTGACTTTTTCAGAAAGGAAGGATAGGGTATCTGCAATAGCAGATGTAGGTGGCTGAGTCAAAATGTGAATATAGTTAATTGGATTAATTGAGCATGTCTTCAAATGCCTGCCTTCTGGGGGTCAGAGATAAAGATGAGAGGGATGAAGAGGCAGAAGAAAACTGTGACCCAACACATTTTTTGGCACTGGCTTGCAGAATTAAGATCTTTTCTCTTTCCCTTTTCCCCTCCACCCTAACTTAGAAAAGAGACGTTAGGATGTCTGTCCTAAACGCCTTTCAGTTTTATAGGCGTATGTGCATCGCACAGGGTTTTTCATAGTTTCTCAGTTTGCCTTTTTTTTTTTTTAAAGTTTTCTGTGCCTGAAAAACTTCTTTTTATTCCTCCTCTGTTTCTTTTATCCCTTAACATCTGAGGTATTCTGGTTAGTTTTGGTTGTTGTGTTTCCAGAAGTAGATACCACCACTGAGTCTTGATTAAAAATTTTCTCTGCTTAATCTCCCAAGAGACAACCAAGGGAGAATTTTGCTTTGATAAACCACGTTCACTTTTTATGTGCAGTGAAGGCTGCTCACTGCTGTGCTACCTTTGTCTGTACATCTGAATTCCTAATGTTATGTTCAGTCATCACCTATTAAAATGTTAGTATTGAAGGAAGTGTGGATATGTAGCAGCCCTGCTGGGTTGTGCCTTATTCAGAGATGTTTGGTTAATGATTCATATGTTTGTGGAGTTTTAGGAAAATACTTCTATTCTCTCTGGAATTGTATTATTAAAGTCTTAGCATAGAAATTAACCCCCAAAATCACAATGGATCAGATGATTAAGGCCAGTAAAATAGCACCAGGAGTTCGTTTGTCCTATTAGCAAACTGAAAACTAGGAAAGCAGGAGAAGAAAAGAATATGCTTAATTTGGTGAGGGAAATTTGAAACTTGAAATAATGCTGAATACTAGACTGACATATAGATTAATCTTAACAAATACCTCACTCTTATTTAAAGAAAAAATAAAAAATAGAATTTCTATCATAAACATGTCAGTGTCTACCAGGTTTGTTATTCTGCCCTTATTTTCTGCTCTTGTAATAAAAAAACTCAGAAAAGCAGTTCCTCATGTTCTAACACTGTGATAAATGCCTAATTTACACAGAGGTAGGATTTCCAAGGTTAAGAAAAACATCAGCTGATACTTTTCCTTGAGGAGATGGGTGTTTTTTCTCTCTCTGCGGTTGTCAGAGTGCAGACCTTGTTGAGCTGTTTCCTTCAACCTTCCCAAGAAATTCAGAGAACTACGTGCTTATCTGAAGTTGTGGGGGAGCTGGTTTTGTTCCTATGACATTTAGCACTACTGTTCTTTGGAAAGAGTCAAAACATCGTATGTAAAACAGCTTGGCTGAAGATAATGATGATCTGTGGTATTTTGATTTGGTCTTACCAAGTATAATATGGGAAAGAGAATGTGTACATAAAAGTGCGTGTATGCATAAATGTGTGTGCATGCTTGCTAATTAGTTAAAAATTAAGATAATGTCTCAATTTTTCATTCAGACCCCTAGACCTGCAAATGTTAACACTGAAAGAACAGAATCCTGCGTAGTGCTAGTTACAAAATATGTAGGAATGTGTTTATTAAAATGTTATGCGAGCTGTGAGTAAGATGATATTTAGTACTTTGTCATGAAATCTCGAGGTCAGGAGATCTAAATCATAATATTTATTGCTGCTAGGTAAAACATAACGAGGAGAGAGAGAGAGAGTGTGCAAGCTTGGTAATCTTGTTGATGACAGGCCATCACGTAGACTCAGCTGAGGGCTGGGCAAAACGCAGCTGAAATTTTTGCAAAAGCTTTGTTCCAGCCAAAGTAAAGAAGACTGATTTATAGTGTTTTAATAATGCATCACGTCTCACACCAGTCTGCTTCATTAAGAAATGAGGGGCAATTCTGAAGAAAGAACACTGTGTCTTTGTGTGGTTTATTTGACAATTTTCAGATAGTGCAAAATGTGGGATCTCATAGTTGTAGCATCTTGAAGAGTTGCTGCTATAGCCTGCTACTCTTGTAGTCAACAAATAGAGAAAGGGTAAGTGGGAGCTATGAAAGCACGGGAAGATGTGAATAAAACCCATAAATACTAGGTTGGCATTATTCCGTGTGTTTCATCTGGACAGACACAGGGGCATATACTGCATATATTCATATGTGCTAATCTTCTTCAATGCTTTACTTGAGATCTCCTTGGTCACCACTTTTAATATATTTAGGTGGTGAGTTCTGGTTTGCAGGTTTCTCCATAATGTCATGCGTTTTAAATGTTGTCTGAATGGAAAGCATTTAAATTCATTTTTCTTATTCTTGCTGTCTGTTTTTCATCTGTATAATTTTCCATAGGAAAGTATGGAAATTGCAGTGTGTTACATAGGTACCAGCTGTGAATGATCAAACCCAGGTACTAGAAGCAGCCTAACTGCAGAGAGCTAATAGGTTAATTTACCATTCTAATCACAAGGTAATATTGCCCTGAAAAAATCAGTGTCTCATCTGTAGTGTATGCAGTGGCTAGATATTAAATTCCATCTGCCAATTAATATTACACTTGTAGCCTTTTAATTAAAAGAGAACTCAGAATTATAGTAATACTTGTGTTGGACTTCTGTGCATGGCTAGAAGGTGACATTGCAAGAATTGTTAGTTTCGCACTGTTCTCCTATCTTAAGCTGACCATAATTTTGCGTGGATGCTATAAGACATGTAGCTTCTACACAGGTAACTGGGTAGGACCAATAGTTTTAGAACAGAGTAAGGTTAAGTTATGATACATGTAGGTTGTCACATGTTGAATATTTTGTTATCACTGCTTATAGTAGCCCTTGTCATTCTGGGGACCCTGCTATGTTAAGACAGAGAGAATAAACAGACACAGTGTCATGAATTCCCATGGCAGTAATTTCAGCCTTGTGCTGTTTCACAGTTTCATTGCAATGCCAAGGCCTCAGTTTTTCTTGTTTATGTAAGAATTTTCACTTAAGTTTTAATTGATGCAGAGGAAATCTTGAAATTTGAATACCAAAAATTTCAAAATCAGAAGGTGAAGTTCAAAATTATTTTTTTGATATTCTGGGTGTATGACTTGTGATCTCTCTGAACTGCTGGGAAACACTTATAGAGGAGGTTTGATTTTATATTGCCTCCATTTTAGTGGCTTCTGTTACTGCATACTTTCTTTTAATGAAAGAACAGCCAGAATTTATGTTTAAAATGTGGGTGTAAGTATGTTAAATACCCATAGAAAGCTACATGGCTCAGGGGGTGCAAATCATCCTATTCATTCTGTGGCATTTTTGCATCCAGGTATAGAAATCTAGCAACCCACACTGGAAAACTTGAAGTACACCCTTGTTAATAAGCCCACTGCTCCGTTTGTAGCAGAAGCAATTGAACCTTTAAGTATCCAAGATTTTACATTATCTGATGGAGTGGTGCTAACATAAAATGAAGTGGATGTATTGAGTGTTGATTTCTGGTGGTGTTTGAAATGAGCACTGGCATATAGATGTAGAAGAGGGTAACCCCTGCTGTACTGTTTTTCTGCTTTTGTTCCCTGTTATCGTGTCTGCTGGTGCAGTGCAAGCAGGTACATAGATGCTAGTGCAGGGCAGGCACCATCTCTGCTAATACTGAAATGCCACATTATTTGGGACTAATGCCAGGATTAGGCAGGGGCTAAAAAGCTGAGAAGAGATCTGTAACTTCTGGACGGTACTTCCCTTGCTAGAAGCTAAGGAACAAGGCTGGTATAGATATAGCCTAAGTACACATGGCTTGATGACCTTTTCAACCTGGTAGATTCAGATTGCAGAATTTTGCGTGATGGAGGCTGAGATCATGGTTAATCATTATTGAGCTGGGTGTAGATGGAATCGTGAAACGCTGGTCCTGTCATTCTCTTGAAACAATGACTTCATTAGCTGCCAAGAAGCTATTTGGCAGGTCCCCTTATATGAGTTCCCTCAAACAAAATGTTGGCTGGAGAGTGACCCCTCACATCGGAAGTGTTTGAAGCTCTACTTGCTAGAAGGCTGAGACATTGCTGTGTTTACCCAGGTAGACAAAGTGCCAAGAATTAATTAGTTTCATCCTATGCTGCACAGCAGAACACAAGATGATCTGATCTTGTTATTGTCTGTACAGGAGGAGCCTTGCACTGTGGTGAGGTTTCCCATAATTAAAAAGCTTTAAATCAGAGGTTGGGGCTCTATTGTGAATAGATGAACAAAAACTCGCACGTACCAGATCTTGTCAGCTTCTTTATAAATGAACAGTTTAAAATACTGGAAATAAAAGAAATCAAATGCTTTATTGTTGGGACTTGTTGGATTTTTCCTTAGTCTGGAAGGGTGATTGTTTTGATAATTTTATTTTGCATTTGGTAGTGCATGAGTGAAACCGCACCTGATGCATATTTAAAGTAAATGCAAGAAGGATGATAATGTTTTTCTCTATTGTACTTCTCCTTGTGACTTGCTGGAAATTTGGTTTATTTTATTATTTTAATAAGCTTCTGGGTTTTGTTGCAATTGCATTTCTTGGCATATTCCTGGGGGAGATGTTAGCTGCCAGTTTGAGAATTCTTTGTAAAAGCAATGCTCTTGCCTGCTGGGCAAACTGCTTCTGCTGGAAACATAAAATTGTGAATTCTTGGCATAATTCTAATCTAGTAAAGGTGGATTGATCTTGGCAAAACAAGTTCCCCTGGCATTTCAGATTTCACATAGAACTACAAATGCACAGATGACTTTTATAATCCTATGCTGTGTCAAGGAAGACACACTGCCTAGCTTTCACCAAGATTTCTGGTCATCTTCCATATTCTACCTTGTTCCAAAACAACCTCATTCTTCTATTAAAAAAAATTATGACATCGTAAGTTTGTTTGAATGTTCTGGCATCTTACTGTCAATATTTTTCTTCCTACCAGTTCTGTTTTTTAAAAGAATCTAGTCTTCTAAGAGTTGAATTCATTTAAATACATTAGTCGTTATGCTTACAGGGATCTCCCTCTGGAACATTTGTGGTCAGCAGCCTGTGGTTAAGTGGAAGGAAGTTATGGAGTAAGTTGCTCATAAGCAGGTCTCGCCTGTTTTAAGTTGACTCTTTTCCATCATCAGTGTTCTCAGAAGAGTATTTTACTAAGATATTTCCCATATGGCCCTTTACCCTATGTCTGTGCCCGTCAAGGCTGTTGTGAGCACTAACTCTGTGCTGGGCTTTCCTTCGAAGGAGCAGGAGCTTTATGGCTGGATGGGGACCCAGTCATCATCTCTCCTTCTGTTCTCTGCTACTTGGAGAGCCTTGCTTTGCCATATGTGCAGTGAGAACACTCATCATCCTTCCTCAGATGATTTACCAACCCCAAACAAGCTGTGTTTTCCTCTTGACAGTCTTAGCCATCTCCGGTGTGACGCACTTACAGTGTTACACAGCTACTTTCACCTTTATTGTCCTCCTTCCTGAACAATTCATGTTTGTCTACACTAGAATTCCAGTTATTGTTAATATAGGCACACTAGGGCCATTGATCTATTTCCAGTTGTTCAGGCTCTTCCTTGATGCTTTGTAGGTCTTTTAATTAAGGTTTTGCTGTTTCAGTTGTCTCTTACTGTTGATGCACGGTTTCTTTGGCCAGGCTTGGCCCTGTCACATTACTCACTGCATTGTCTACACAGCTATTGCTGGTTTGGCCCTGTCTGATGGTGTACATGCTGGGTTTGGTTGTCCATTGCCATGTTTGTAGACCTTTCCTTTTGCATTTTTGAGTTTAAATTTGGTCTCTGAATCTTGGAGTGGGGAGACAGCCAGCAGTTCAAAACAATTCCTTCCAGTTTTGAGTGCTGTTGGAAGTAAATCCGCAGAGAAGGATGCCCGAGAAGGCCAGGACTGGCCCAGGAACTCTTGTTTTCATGACTGTTACATGTTAGGAGTATAAACACTCAGTACTGGAAGATCTCTGAAATAAAAGAAAATGTAGTACCTTTGGATGGAATCATGCTTTATTTTATCTTACCCGTGGCTCCTACCCATTATAGATCTGGAGTCCTGGATTCTCTTTTTCCCATTAGCTGATGGGTTTATTCTGAAACAAATGTCTGCGACTGCCTGGTTACTGGATTGTCTAGACGGCTGGAGGTAAATTTTTGCTGCAACTGTCATGTTCATGAAGATCTATACTACCCTGAAGTATTTTGCAAACTCAGTAAAGAGCATAATTAAAAATCAGAGTAAATAAGAAGCCATTTATGGGACAGTGTTTACATCCACTGTGACCTAAACTACCTTCTTGGGGTCCAGAGAATTTCCCCTTTTCAGTATGAGGGCGTGATCTTTAAAATCTGGAAGATAATAATTAGTACAATAATTAGTACAGCTGTGAATTTTTTCAAATGCCTGGTGACTTCTGCATTTACATCACTTTGGTATCTGAGCACGTATACCTCTTAAATATTTTAAGTATCAAAGGAGCCCAGAGGGTAGGTCGGTGCTCCCATCCATCTTGCAAGATGTAAAGTGATTTTCTCAAGGTGATGCAAGTATCACAGCAGTAATGAACCCAAAAATTGAGCTCATTTCCATGGTTTTCAGTCCATTTTCTTTGAAAAAGTCTCTCCGATCTTAATTTGTCTGATACAACCCAGTTTTTGGTGTTAAGATTGTGATTATTCAGAGCCAAACTTCGTGTGTTCGATACATACCATGTAATAGAGTTGTTCCACTAAACAAAATGATTCACTTCCACAGAACTCAACACTGGAAGAAACTGTTCTTAACCACTGGCTGCCTCCCCACTGCAAAGCGTATTGAGTGTCAGTAACTAGCCCAGTATGGGGTTCAATGGCTTGTGCTTCACAAAAAGCGCTTCTGCCAGAGAGGATCCAGCCTTGATCTGAAAACCAGGAAATCAATAATCTGCTGCTGTCCACAGCCCTTTGCTGTGTGGAACTGTCACTGGCTGCTTCTGTACATGCTGCTTTCTAATCAGAGCTTGCCTGGCTGTGTCTTACATTGATTTGCCAAGTGCCTGCTTCTGCTGGATTAACAGACTGAGTACTCACCAGTATTTCCATGTAAAGGTTTGTGTGTTGTGCAGGCAGAGACCTGTCAGGCAGCCCAGACATTGATCCTATACCTTACTGAATGTCATAGCTGAGCCTGTGATTTAGGACACCGAAGACTAATGTAGTGGAGTTTAATGAGATAAGAAAAGGGGAGTTCTCTTATGTTCAGGATATTTACATGTGTGGTTTGTTCCATACTTTTCCGATTGTGTATTGAAAGAGCCATTCTTTATTTCAGAAACAGTAGAAGAATAATCTAGTGGTTACTAAGGGATGAGAACCCACTGTTCTCTTACCAACTCATGTAAATAAAGTATGGAATTTAATTTCACTCTGTGTTACCTGAGGCAGCCCTGGCATCTGATAAAACAAATGATCTTCACATCCTTCTTCAGCTTCCCTCTGATTTTCATTGGAATATTGAGATGTTTGTCTTCTTGTAAATAAATGGGGCTGCCTTGCAGGTGGTGTAGGGGGTTAGAAAGTAGCTGAAGAATTACATCTTTTGTCTTGCAGCTGTTTTTCCTCGGTGACTCAAAATATATTTGTCTTTCTGGTGAAATGCATCTGTTGCACATGATCAGGATCGAAGATTTGACACCCATATGTGTTCCTCTTTTTATTTTACACTAATATATGACTCGCATGTTTAGTGTCTGTTCTTGTGCCATGGATTGCAGGCATAGCATCAGTGCGACTCCCAAATCAATTTATTAATCAAGGGAAGGAAGGTTCCTTTCTGACTGTGTATCAAAAAGCAATGTGATAAACCCACAAATTTGCAAGCGTAGAACACTAGTAAATGAGTGAGTGAGATACTTACCTGGTGAAATGATTCTTGACACAAACTGCCTCCGGCCACGGGAGTGTAGGCAGCAAAACAAGAAATCCAAAGGAGCTCTGACCCCTGTGCAACCACGCAACACTACACCCCAGACCATCTTGACTTTGTAATGGAAAAAGAGAATCCGTATCAAGCTACTTAGCAGCTAATCAATCACCCGAGTCCACCAGGCTGGGTATGGAAGATTGTATCTCTTATGTACATGAGGAGGAAGAAGAAACAGCTGGGGCATGGGATGGAGTTGTGCTTGAAGGAAACAGATCTATCCTAGAAGAAAAGCCGCTTGTTACTCTGCGTTATGGTCCTGCAGAATAGTGTTCCTGGTGTTTTATGCTACAAATTGTGACCAAATTAATATCTTAGCCATGTTAAAGTGATATCAGGTCATGGGTCACTTGCAAATGTAAGTTGACACAGGTAGGGTATTTTAGCCTAAAGGCTATTCGGATATCAAGACTTTATATTCCAATAGCTTACATGCTCAGAGAAGTAGATCAGGGAGATGGAGTGGACAGCTGGCATAATAGGCAGACACTTGAGCCCAGAAATGAAAACACAGCTGCTGGATCTAATTTTAAACATAGATCTTGATCGGATCCCTCTAGATCCTGGTTGTCCTGCTACAGCAAAGTCGTTAGTGGGAGTAGAGAGGCGTGAAATTCAAGATACGGGTAAAAAGCTTTTGTGAGAAGGGGGATCAGTCTTGTTCCAGTTATGGTATTTCCATTTTTCACAGTGAGTATTGCCAGCTTATAGAAAATGCGAGTGGAAATAGTTTCTGGCTGGGATGTGGTATAACATTTCTTACATGCAGAGCTTTTCTGTGCAGGCAATGGGACCCCCTGCCCTGAAGCAAAAGGGCAGGCAGCACTATTTAAAATTAGGAAACCGTGTAACAAAGTGAGGATTTTAAAATACTTTTAAATAATATATGTATAAACAGTATCAGTCACAAGATGATAATTCTGACTTTTTACATCAGATATCAGGAATGCAGCAGGCGTTACCAGCAATCTGGAGGGCCATCTAGTGGGGCTCTGCAAATCTAGCTTGCTTTTTTTTTTAGCAAGTACAAAAATAACCAGAACCAATATCATACCATTAAAATTTTTCATTTAGGATTAGCAAATTAGTCATTTTATTAATTGGTTAATTACTGGTTAAGTATTTTCAAGCATCTGTTTTGCTTTCAAAATGCTGTTACCAAGTTGGAGTTTTTTCAGTTTTAAAATATGGCAGTATTGTTCTTATTTATTATTACTGTGATGCTAAAATTAAGGGCTATGGAAATGTTTCTGGTGTTTGCTCTCTTTAGCAAGTTAGCTAACCTATGAGAATTTGCAGTGGTTGTGGAAACATGCAGTGCATTGCTCCTCTGACCTGAAGATTCCCCTCTGTTAGCCCACTCTGTTAACCACAGGATAGACTTAGAAATAACAGCTTTGCTCATTTAGATCTGCTTTAGGAAAGGGAAATATCCAAACTGTTTAAAGATTTAATTTTTTTTATATAACAGGAAACTTTTTAATATTATTATGAAATTTTAAACTACAACCTGACTTTACAATTATGGATCTTGGTTAAGCTAGAAAAGTTGCTAAAGTATAATTGTGTTGTTCTAAAGATGGTCTGTGCACACTGGTGTAAATCTCCGATACAGGGAGATAGTCTATTTAATGATCGCATTCAATTAACCATCTTTTTTCTAAGGTGCAGTAGGTGAGATGGAAAGATGGGTGGTTTTTTGTAAGGTAGCATATAAAATCTTTGTTGTAAAGCATTGTAAAGAGCGTGAAAAGAGCTGAGAGAGGCAGTTGGAGCTGGACTTGTGGAATAGAGAACATAAATGGCAAAGCAAGAGGTCAGATTTCATTTAAGCATGTCCCCTAATTTCCTTTCAATGATATTAGTGCAGTGATTATTAGATTGTGTTGTATAGGAGGCAGGAAACCTGAAAGTTTAAATGTAACTGAATGCTGTTCTTAATTAGACTCCAAGGCTTTGAAATGACAGCTGCCAAGATCGTTTATTTGAAGTCTTCTATCCCATGTTTACTTATGTGTCCTTTCTAAGTGTTTATTTTTGTCTGTACTGCCGTTCTAATGTTCTTATTGTCAACAGGCAAGTTCAGAGGTACCAAAATTGAGAAAGGAAGATCAAAAAGCACGAAATGCACTCTTAGCTGATATCCAGCAGGGGACTCGCCTAAGAAAAGTGACTCAAATCAATGATCGCAGTGCGCCACAGATTGAAAGTAAGTATGTGCTCCTGAGTAAGGTCCCTGGGTGAGCGTTGCTTGAAGCCTCAGTTGCGGAGGTCAGCTGGACAGTTTTCAAACTGAAGGACAGGTTTGAAGTTTAGCAAAGGTCTGCATGTTCATATGGCCTTAGGATGCAGAGAGGGGTGTCTGTATATACATGCCATCCTGCCTGAAGATTAACAACTGTTAACACTTCATAAGTCTATACTGGACATCGCCTTAACAGGCATTTCTGGTCCAAAAAAAAAAACCAAACCCATTATGAATGATGAAAACCTTGAGGGTTTCTCAATAAAATAATTGCTTAAGTGGGAATTGTTTGGTCTGGCAAAACAGTTTAGCTTTACTAGATAAAAAGAACAAAAAATGGCAGCAAATTCTGGAAACATAAATGTAATGTAGTGTAACACACTTGCTGGTGTCATCATTGATATGAAATTAAAAAGCACCAGAGGGTGCTGTGCTCCAAGATAAGGGTCAGAGAGTCATGGCACTTCACTGTATTGACTGTAACTTTCCTTGTTGAGCCTACCTGAGACGGAAAAGTCTGGTCTTGCCTGTGTTTGTTGGTGCTAAGTCTTAGCAGTCACAGGGCAAGGATGAAATGACTTTCTGATATACCCTGGGGGGGCTGTGAATTTTTTTTTATTTTTATTATTAACAGAACCTAAAGGAGCTAACAGAGATGGAGTTAATCCAGCCGTTAATAAAGGAGGTTCTCAACAGCCTCTGGGAGGCCTATTTGCTGGTGGCTTTCCTGTTCTCAGACCAGCAGGCCAGAGGGACATGCCAGGTAAGGGCTTCCTTTGTATGAAAGAGTAAGTGGGGCTAACTGTGATTTGGAATTGAAGTACTTTGGCGTTAGCTTTAGTCATTAATTTTTATTGGTTTATTTCTGAACCTTTAGTTCATCACATGCCCATGAAGGGTTCAATTAATAATGGGCTTGAAATCATCTTTCTAGGTCTCAGGTGCCTTATTCCTTAAAACATAAATAATAGACTGCATAAGAAAGAGATTGAAGAGATGGTACAGCATTGTAATGGAGACTTTTTACATTAGTTTAATAAAAACTTTTAATTGTGACTAGATTATTTCCTTCCCTCCATTAGCCTGTATTTCTATGGTATTACAGGCGTGTGTTACTCTAAAGGTTTACATTTAAGATTTTTGCTTCTGGATTTTAAAAAGTACAGCTTTGAACCTGCAAGGTAATTTTCTGACCTGAAAAACAGGGCACTTGTCCATTCACATGGACAGGAGGGAAACATCTGTGGGAGCCCTGCTGCTGCTTGCACCTTAAGAACTGCCAGCATCAATGAAGGAGTCACAACAATGACTTCAGGCACTGTTGGGCAGTTGGTGCCTGCTCAGGCAGCACAGAGCAAAGTAGGCATTTGCAGGGATAGCCAGAATTTGGCTTTACCAATGTTTTTAATTCCTGGAAGGCCAGCCTGAGATGTACAGCACTGCTGGTAACTGAGCTTCCTCATATAGCTTCAGCTGCAGTACCTACTTTGAGTTGTTCATAGAACTGTGACCATGCCTTGTCACACCGTGTGAGTATAGAATGAGACGCCTCTTTTGACGTCTTGCTTTGTGAAAAATCCTTACTTAGGCAAATACATTTTGCAAGGTCGAGTCTTTGGGCATTTGGGCATTTACTGTTGAAAAGGAAACATTTGAACCTGTGCCTTTGAGGTACTTTTAAGAACTTGGCTTTCATCCATGGGATTGAGATTTATGTAACGTTTGTGTGAATTTTTTAATCTTAAACAAGTACCTCAAGAATGCAGGCTGATGTGCTGCAACTACTTGTGTTCTTTGAGGCCTTTTCACTAGGACTCTCAATCCCTCCAAGCAGAGGGCTCATCTACGCTCAGTGGGCTGTGCTGCGCAGATGGGGTTAATGGGAGGAACCCCAGGCCTCTGCAGAACAGCACTTATCAGTTTCATTCTGCAGAGAGTGAGGAATGGAGAGGGGGGGAAGAGTCTACCAGGAGGTCATCATCAACTAAGCAGAGTCCAGTGCCCGCTGGAATCCATCACCTCCCAAACCTGTCACACTAGGAGCAAGCTGTTGGATATATTATGGATATTAGCTCGACAGGTACTCAAGAAGCATTTGAACAAAGCACTCAGACAAAGGGTAATGTTGGGATTCTCCTATGCAGGGACAGGAGTTGGACTCGATGGTTCTTGTGGGTCCCTTCCCACTCGGGTCATTCTGTGATTCTGTGAGATTTTGGGGAGCAATAGTTTAATTGCTCAGAGCAAGCACTGAGGTGGGGAAGATGAGGAGCTTGCTTTTTGCACTGTTGGCTGGATGAGTGGGATCGAAATCCTGATGTGATCTGTGTGCTGCCTGTTTTGCAGCTGGGAGGCCCGGGCAGCTTCCAGGACCCCGAGGGGCGGCTCCCAGGGCCCCGGCCCCCCCGAGCAGCAGCGCTGCGAAGGGCAGTAGCCCCTCGCCGCCGGCCGAAGGGGCCGGAGCAGCTACTCCCCCAGAGCCTACCGGCACCTCCCGAGTAGGAACCGGAGCAGGAACCGGCCCCGGGCGGCCAAACCTACCCGCCCCCCCTCCACCGCCTCCCGCTTCCAGCAAACCGTCCCTCTCTTTCCCCCCTCCTCCCCCTCTCCCCTCCCCAGCTGAGCGCCCTACCAAGGGGGTCTCCCCTTCTGCTGCGCCCCCGCCCCAGCCCGACAAACCCCCCAAGTTTCCAGCGGGTGGTTCACACCCCCCTCCCCCTCCTCCTCCTCCGCCTCTGCCCCTCCTGCCCCCCTGCGGGGTACCGGGCAGGACAACCGATGCCCCTTCTCCTGCTCCCTCTCCATCCGAGGGAAGGGATTGCCCCCCTCCCGCACCGCCCCCGCCTCCCCCTCCCCCGCCGCACATGCACCCCCTGACCTCAAACAGGCTTTCCTTTCCTCCCTCTCCAGCCTTCGGGGGTGCTGACGTGCCCCCTCCTCTGCCCCCCAAGTCCCCCCACCTCCTGTCGCAGCTCCACAAGCCAAGCAATATCCAGTCCCTGCCGCTTCCTCCCACCCCCAGCCCCCCACAGCCCCCAGCCCTGGTGGAGATCAGGAAGAAGAGACCCGGCCGAGGTGCAGGTGAGTGTGGCACGTTCGAAGAAGAAGGGCGGCTTTCCCCCTCTTTGGCTGGTGGGGGAAAATTGCAGTGGTGGCCCGAGAGCTTGGAGGGGTGGGGATGAAGGGCACACATAGCAGGAGGGCGAAGTCCATCGTGGGAGGAATACCTGCAGGTCGCCCAGCGTGTTTTGAGCACAAGAGACATCGGGCGCTTCTTAGCACTGGGCACGCACACCATTTATTATAGTTTAATCCTGGATTCTTGGAAGCCACATGCTGAGCGGTGAAAGCAACGTTTTAGAACCAGTGGGCTGCTTCTTGTTTTTGTGTTGGCATCAGTGTGTCTCCGGCAGCGCGATGAGTGAGCACAGCAGTGGTCTCCTAACAGCCTCAGGTAGGGCAGCAGAGTCTGTGTGCAGCTGCTTGAGTGCCAGCCTGCCCACAACACCCCACCACTGCTGTACCCTTGCAATCTGGAGCAATATTAGCAATGGCTGCTACACATTACAGGAGAGAATAAAACGATGATGGGGCAGCTGCAGCCACACATGAGCAATGCAGCCCTCTGCTTTTCAACAAAGAGGCATGGCCAGTGCCTCCTGCCATCGAGGCGGTAGGGCCGAAGGTTTCTCTGACTGCTTGGGAAGTGGGCATGTTAACTAGTGTTTCTTTGAGCAGATGGTAGAAGGAACTTTTTTCTGACTTCTCTGATATAATGAAGATAATAAAAAAATGAGCCTATATCCGTGTGGGTTTGAGAAATGGAGACAGCTACTTAATAAGAAGCATCTGAAGGGAATGTTCTGTACTCTCTATTTTAGTCGAGAGAGAGATTACTTGGTTCCCTTTTGACAGCCATGGGAAAGGCCCTGCAAATACAGCAGATCAGGTGCTCCATGATGGTGATTAATGCTGCTCAGGAACTGTCTGATGAACTCATATTTTATTGAGATGCCTGCTTCTCATGGTGGTTCAGCTTTAGGAAGTTTCAATCAAATTAACCTGCCTTTCTCTTAGTTATCTAGAGGAAAAAACAGTTTGGGAAGCAGCTGACTTGGAGGCCTTGGGCTCCCTCCCCCTCACACAGTTCCTGTGGTAGGTCTGCCCAGATGTAAAGTTTGAAGACTCCTGAAACTCACCGGTGAAATGAACAAGAGTAATGGTATTTCCACTCTGTAACTGCCAAAATGTCAGGAAACTGTTTTCTTTTAGAGATACCATCTAGTGTGGTTGGGGTTTTTTTTCTTAGAGAAGTTACTTGTTCTTGTGAAAGTGGAAGGATAGTCTCTCCCTCCAAACTATGGGACAAAATCCTACTTCAGAATGTCAGATGTTCCCTAGAACTAGAAATAGAAAGCCCTAGCTAGCTCCAATAGTGATTTAAGTTTAATACTTGATGCTATAAATCCATGGCCAGGCTTCACAAACAGCAGCTATGAAAGACCCTACGATAGCTGGGTAAGTTTGCCCCAAATATCGTATTCCTTCTACTGTCCCTCCAAGTCTATGCAAAGCCTACTGTCATTAAGTCACAATGATGCTTACGTGCCGGTCTGCTTCTTTTTAAGGAACTGGTGCTGGGAAGCTGATCACTCCTCCACAGCCACCAGCAAGATCACCAACGACTGAACTTACGAGCAAGTCTGGAATCTCAGCCTGGGCTACAGCTCATGACCCCTACCTACCACTTAAAAATGGAAACATGCACCTTATTGGTAATATAATTTCAATTAGATCTCCTAGCCTTAGTTAATATTTTTAGTACAAAAGCTTGAGTGTGTCTCAGACCTCAAAACCTCATTTGAGACTTTTTCCTGGCAGTAACAGGGTAGTATAATTAGATTTTTGTACAGCCTTACACAATGAGAGAAAATCAAGGCTTTTTCATAAAGATTTTGAATCATCCAGTAGAGACGAAAAGCACGCACTCACTACCTGCAAAATTATTTCAGATTGTGAAAAGTCGCTGTAGTGTGCTTGCATTACTATTCTTAAAACCAGCTCGTGGACATTTAGTAGCTTTGATCCTATAGAATTATTTCTGTGGTCTGATAAATTGGCCATTCATTCTTGCTTGTAGCTAAATGGCTTGAAAACCACCTAGGAATACATCTATTACCACAATATCATCAATGCAGCAAACTGGAACGCAGCCAGAAGCTTAACTTCAGTTAGTAAGCAGGCAGTGTTTGCAATTAAGCCAGAAAACTTGGATAGCTCTCAGAAGTACTCATCAAAATTGTTTATATGGTATGAGCCACTATCAATTCCAAGGGAAAGCAGTCAGCATTTTTAATTGCAATTACTTGTGGGTTTGTTTTTTTTTTTAAGTATCTCTCTACCAATGACTAATGTTTATTTCCCTGAAACTTCCCAGATGACTTTGAATCTAAATTTACTTTTCATTCTGTGGAAGATTTCCCTCCACCTGATGAATTCAAGCCATTTCAGAAAATATATCCCAGCAAGATAGCTAGAGGTAAGTGTGTAAACAGGGTACGGTCTGATAATTATCCAATATGATTAGAAACAGGGAGTGAAAATAAAGAACAGAAACCAGCATTAAGGTGAAGAACCAGGCTGCTAGCATAGGCACAGAGAGGAATGGGATTTGTTACAGTGGTAACAGAGACTAAAGATACAATGAAACACACTTAATTATTGTAAAGTCATAGCAGCTAAAAATAAAATTATGTGGTTTGACTTGCAGTCTGTGTTCTTTAGATTGTTGAATTTGCAGAGCCCTTGATGCACAGAAACAGACCTAGGCAGCTACTGAGTTGGCTTTTTTTTTGTTCATGAACTTCTGCCACAAAAGAAAGATGACTTGATCCATTAGTTTTGATTTAAATCCTATGTGTGTTTACACACCTCAATAACAAATGGACAAAATGAAAGTAATGAATGACTGAACCATGCTTCCCTCCCTGCCAGCCCCTTAACTTAGAAACTTTATATCAGGTCACTGTTTTAAGTGCAGAAGTTCACCTACCCAGGTTTGAAAATGGGTAGTTAAAGATGCCAAAAGATCTCTGTCCATGTTCTGCTTTTCTATAGTCTTTTCTGTATTATTAGAGCAACTATTTGTCTCAAACTTTTCATTAAGGGTTTTTCTTTTTGTTTCTATGCTAAGGTACTCTGCATGACTTTTCATAGCAGCTTCAGTTAGGCCAAAACATCTGCTCTCTGATCTGATCAAAGACTTTTTACTGAAGAACTAAAGAGCATGAGAAATACATGTATTGATTCAAGGGTTGGAGATAAATGCAGCATCCCTGCCACAGGATTATATCCAAAAAATATCTGTCTCTCCTTTGATTAAAACTGTCCTCTCTATTTACAGATCCCTCTAAAAATCCTCCATTAAGAACACATGTGAGATGAGAAGAGTCTTCTAATGCTCTCTGGATTGGTATTAAGAAGAACATCAAGATAATATATTAAAATGGAAGGGGTCCCCATTACAGTGACAGAGATTATATTTGAATTGCAACTGCTGCAATGTTAACATTTATGTAAACTAGAAAAGCGATGTAAATGATACTTTTGAATTAGCCTACAAATGAGAGGAACATCAGCAGAGGCTTTTAAATTATTGTATAGAGGTGGTTATTTTTTAAGCAAAGCAGCATAAAATTTAATTTTTTTGTAGTGTTGAAACACTTCTCATTTTTATCATGCTGACAGATGTTACCTCAGAATACAGGCCTGTAGTTCACTTTTTCCCTTCCATCATAATTTTTAAGTTCAGACATTTTTCAATGAACTACCAGAAACTAACGTGATACCTTTAATTTCTTTGGATGATTCCTCACTTCTTGTATTCTGCCTATCCTCAGACTGCAGCAGAGCGACACTTTCTTGAACAGGCAGGTCCAACAATCCTTTTCTCATCAAGCATGAAGAGGAAAGAGATGGCAAGGAATTGTGGCCACTGTTTAGCCTACCTCCAGTTGATTACAGATCCTTATAGGATAGTGTCTGAAGAGGCCCAGCTGGGTAGGGGGGTCCTAGACTTGACAAAGATGACAGAACTTTTCCAAACTGGAGGAAAAGAAAGTTGTTTTACTGTAAGTAAAAAAAGTGGTGTGTGTGAATACACATGCCATGATGTATGTATGTAAGGGCACGTGTCCTGTCTTTTCCTGCTGGTAAAGTGGGTATTTACCATTTGTGTGACAGATTGTCTTTACCTAGCAATTAGGAGGCCAACCCCTATCTTTTAAACAGGCTGCTAGAGCTACTATTGTTCACCCAGTGAGTACTCATTATCCTAAATACACTGCATGGAACAAACAGTCCCCAAAGTGGTTGTTCCTTGAAAAGAGTTGGTTGAAAAAAGTAACAACCTAGCAGGTGCAAAGACTTGAGCTTCTGCTTTTACCATGCAGCTTGGGGTAAGGTCTTTGGATCACAGGTGTTCAGACCTGTTCATAAGATGTCTGTTTCCAGCAAGAATTACCTTTGTGCATTCCGCTGCATTAGGAGAAGTGCTGTCAGCAAGTCAAGGGAGGCGATCCTTGCCCTCTGCTCAGCACTGGTGAGGCCACACCTGGAGTACTGTGTCCAGTTCTGGGCTCCCCAGTACAAGAGACATGGATGTAGTGGAAAGAATACAACAAAGAGACATTAAGAAACACTTTTGGACTGTAGGAGTGACCAGGTTGTACATGGATGTTGTGGAGACCCACTCCTTAAGAGATATTCAAAAGCCATCTGGATGTGGCCCTGCTTGAGCAGGGGAGTTGGACCAGATGACCTCCAGCCACCCTTTGCAATCCCAACCACTCTTTGATTCTCCTTCTTACAGCTTTCCTGGGTTTCTGCATTTGGGTCACAACCCCATGCAGCGTCACAGGCTTGGGGAAGACTGGCTGCAAGGTGCCTGGCAGAGAAGGACCTGGGGGTGCTGGTCAACAGCTGGCTGAACATGAGCCAGCAGTGTGCCCAGGTGGCCAAGAAGGCCAACAGCATCCTGGCTTGTGTCAAAAACGGTGTGGCCAGCCCAACTACGGAAGTGATTGTCCCCTTATACTCAGTGCTGGTGAGGTCAAACCTCAAATACTGTGTGAAGTTTTGGGGCCCTCACTATAAGAAGGACATTGAGGTGCTGAAGTGTGTGCAGAGAAGGGCAACGAGGCTGGTGAAGGATCTGGAGCACAAGTCTCAGGAGGAGCAGCTGAGGGAACTGGGGCTGTTTAGTCTGGAGAAAAGGAGACTGAGGGAAGACCTTACCGCTCTCTACGACTCCCTGAAAGGAGGCAGTATCAAGGTGGATGTTGGTCTCTTCTCTCAGGTAACAAATAATGGGACAAGAAGAAATGGCCTCAGGTTTTGCCAGGGAAGGGTTACACTGAATATTAGGAAAAATGTCTTCACAGAAAGGGTTGTTAAGCACAGAAACAGGCTGCCCAGGGGTGTGGTGGAGTCACCATCCCTGGACGTATTTTAAAGATATGTAGATGTGGTGCTTGGGGAAATAGTTCAGTGGTGGACTGGGCAGTGCTAGATGAAGGGTTGGACTCGATCTTAAGGGTCTTTCACAACCTAAACAATTCTATGATTCACCAGCCTGAAAAAGGGTACTGCTGCCCCAGGGTGAGCCTGGTGCTAACAGCCAGGCTATTTACAATTATGGCATTAGTTTATATAATTGCCATAAATTCCCCTCAGCTGCAGCTGTAATAACATTATAGATCACAGGTGAAGCTACTTCCCCACGGCCATGCCTTTGAACAAAACCATTTGGAAAAGACAGGCAACTGCACCTTTATGTATCTCTGCTTTTCTCTTAGTTCTTACAACAGCTCAGTTATGCTGTAACTCCTACTGCCACACACATGCATGCTTGTGGTGTGGACACAGTATAAGCATAAGCAGCTCTTCACCTGTAGCACTCTAGCCTTTTTCTAGCTCATTATGATACCTGGCTGTATATCACGTGAAAAGAAAATAAGTAATCATGCTTTGACCAATACTTACTGTCATTATTATAGTTACTTGTTAAATATCCATGAATACAGTAATAAGCAGGAGTCTACATATACACTGCTTCTGAAACAACTGGAAAAGTTTAATACTGCTTTGAAGAATATTTTGTTACAGTACAATTAAAGGTGACTTACTGTTGTTTCTCATTTGTTCTGGAACTTGTGTTTTGCTTGTAATAAGTACCTTCATAAGGATTTTAAAACTACTTAATGCTAGACTACCTGCCAGAAGATATCTAAAGGAGAAAAAAGTTTTACTCCTGTATTTATTATGATTTGGGGTATTTTAGAAGCAAACAGCAAAGTTTCAGGGATTAAACTAGAATGCCTGTGCATATGTGCAAGTGTTGGTAAAATGTTTTTTCCGTATACACTGGGTTGTTGTCCATTGAAGCTTCTTAAGTTGCTGTTACCTGGAGATAAACGAGAATCACACTGGCTGTCATTCAGTAGCAGTTGGTCCCACTCTGTCCTTGCATTGAGCCACAGCTGCACGCAAGACCACAGGAAGTTTTAAGGCCATGGGAGTGTTCTGGTTTCTCAAACTTGTAGGATTAGTGACTGCATTCAAGCATGTTGCTGTAGCACAGTATTTTTCTTCTTCTACACAGCTGAAGCCAGAGCCAACATACTATTAGAAAATTACTACCTGGATCACTGTGCTTGAAACAATTTATTAGTTCTATCATATAAGCCAGTTCCAAAGAAGGACATCATAAATTCCCACACGATAACTGCAAATGTTGCTTTCTTAAGAAAAAGGCAAATAAGCTATATTATTTTTTTTAGCTGAAACACCTTCTTTTCATCTTCCATTCCTCCTAGCTCTCAGACGTTAAGAGATGTGAGCTGTGCAGAAAAGCTGTGTGAAGTGGTATATCCTAATTTTGGCCCTCTGGATGGGGCAATCATTTTATCTCTGTTCTCTCCTTGTTTATAAATATCCAGCTACTCCTATCAGAACTCAAACTGCCCAGCAAGCAACAGCTTACAGAAGCAGGTTTGAAGTTCCACATGGTGTATGTTAAGTATACTCTGATTAGGACTATTTTCATTCAAAGTACCCTTTTCAATCCCAAAGTGGATTTCATGGGAAATGCATTTACTTCAGTGTGGGCAGCTGGCAAAAGCACACTGCTCTTTCAGCTGGCTTCACCCAGCACAACACCTTCTGAAATGAATCATGTTCCTTGCAGTCCTTATTCTGGCTAGGTAAACAGATGCTAAGATTTAGGGTTTAGTTGCCTATTTCCTCCTTCCCTTGTCTCCATTTTCAGAATAACCAGGCACAAGAGCTGTTTCTGTAATAGACAGCATAGAAGGAGTATATTGTGAATAGGAAGATTATTAGGTAGGCTGTAAGAGAAAACATCTTCGTGTTTGTTTCCTGTAATTGGAAAGGCCCAGTCTTTTCCTGTCCAATTGCCAGTTGTCATGTAAGTAATGAGTCTGAACGAAACAATTTCATTAAAAACAATTCTGAGAATGCCATGTGCCACTATGGCAATGGCTATTTCCCTAATGCACAACTCCTAAGTTTCAAGCTGAGGTGTTGCTGCGTTCTAAGGAGCTTTTGTTTCCTCAATAAAAAAACATGTGGTTCTTTACCATTCCCTTCCCTGAACAGTGAAGGACTTTAACTGCATGTACTAACTTCCACTTGTCAAAGACATGCACTTCTTGTCCAAACCTCCTGTTAAAAACACCTCGAACATCTTTGCTTGACACAGGAAGCAGTGTTTTTACTGGTTTAATTCTTAAAGCGTTTGCCCAATCTCACTTCTACAAGAAGAAAACACATGAAAAGCAGGTCTGTCTGTAAGACTGTCAAGGAAGGGAAGCATGCTGCAGAACTGCACTTAATATAAGGAAGCGCAAGACGGCCGTTTCTAAGCCTAACCAGCTGGACTACCACACCCATCAGTAACTTGCTGGTATCTAATGGATTCGTCAGCCATGTATGCTCACCACAGAGATTACTAGGAACTGTTCAGCTGGACAAAGGCAAAAAGATGGAGAATAGTCAGGTACTAATCAATGTCCAGCACCTATTCCCTCACAAAATTTTGAGTTTGTAGCTTGTATATAAATATGACACCTTATTAATTGCATCTTAAGAGCCAACAGGTTATGTATAGATGTCTCAGGCATCCAAGCTGGCTCTGCATTTTAGCACTCAGTACTAGAGTAGCAGCCAGGTGCATTGCAAACACAAGCTTCCCTATGCTGGATGCAGGTGAAGGCAAAACATAACCCAGGGGACCTAATTCTGATAATTTGCACAGGCATAATGTCAGATGCTGAGTTACTGTAACCAGATATGCCCATGAGGCCAGTACAGCAAGGTCCAGAACCAGGATTTACCCTCCCGCCCTGTCAAAACTGGGATTTCAACTCTACAATTCTTTGTATGAATTAGCAAGAAGAAGAAAATGCTAGTCCTGAGCGACAGAGGAAAAAACAGATTGCTTTCAATGACAATATGGGAGTTAGCCTGATGAAGTTAATCTTTGCTTTAATTGGTTGCCCAACACACATATTTAAACATTCTGTACTAAATTAGCCAGCATGCACACAGTAATTGGACCAGTCAGTGACTTTCTCCTTTCACTATATACATACACAAACAGGAACATCACAAGATTGGACAAAGGAAAGCAATTTGTTAACTGGATACAGCTAGCAAGTAACATTTTTTCCTCTAGAAATGTTTTGCCTGCAATTCACAAGTGTGAAGACTTTCTTTCAAGGCCTGAAGAATTGTGCAGTCTTCCAGTGACAAGGCTAACAATAGCCACAGTAGCTGAAATGAGATAAAATTCATTCATTTAAAATCCATTCCAAGCAAGAGTGAAATTGAAAAAAAATTAAAAAAAATTGCCTGCCGTGTAGTATAGGGGAAAGGGACTTGGGAGACAATCCGAGCAGATGCACTGAGGTAGAAAGGTAGCTTTGGACCTGATTCTGAACACTTAGTTAGTGTAAAAAAGATGGAGGAGGATCAGAATTGGATCCAACACTTCATATTCACTGATACTTGGTACCAGAAACTCAGTATTTAAAGAATTGAGTGTTTGCTTACTTTATTTGAAGAACTTTAGTTCTGTGTCAACACAGTCATAGAAAAGATCCACTACTTCAGCAGGATCCAGAACTTCTGTACGAGTAAGGATATCTTCCATTGCTTCTAAGCCTTGTTTTTCAAGCTCTAACATAATCCTCATCAGTTTCTGGCCTTTATCCTAAAGGTGTGAAACAACCAAACTCAATTAACCAGCAAATAGGCTTACTAAAGCATTCTACTTTTCTATTATGGAGATATTTTCAAGTATTTACAAAAATGAGAAAGACTTTTTAAGTACAAACTATTTCTGTTAATAGTTTTCTGGATGGTCAAAGGCTAAAAGGAACATTCACACATTAAGAAAAATAACCAAGAAGGAGTTGCAAAGTTTAAAGCAGAGGAAGATGTAGTGAAAGATGGTATAAGGCTTATATACGTGATAAAGTAAAGCAACTTCTTAAGCCTGTAAACCTGCCAACAGAACTACCCAGGAAGACTAGAAGCCCTGAGGATTGCATAGATCATGATTTCTACATGTGTACCCCTCAATCGCCACCTGCAAGATGATGGTTTCACCTCAAATGATGTGTAATGTAACAGCATTAAGACTCCAGATCTCAGGGAAAGTTTTGTGTATCATTCTGAATTACTGTTTTTCACATTTCTGGGCAAGAAATTCACTCCTGAAGGTGTAATTTTGTTTTAGTTTTGTTTATGTTTTTTAAAATCTACATTTGGGGTATTTTTTAATGGAGAAGTGCTGTTTATTTTGCTTGCAGCTTTCAAAATTGAATTCCAGAAAAAAAGGCATTTAAAAATGAGTGATGGTTCTGAGCTTTCCTGGGTTTATACCAGCATTTGTGCAGAAAGAATGGGGCACCTAAACTAAGGTTCAGGGTCTCAGGCGAGCAGGTTTTGTAACATGAAGCCTGACTAAAAACTACATTTCCTTTTGTACCACAATTTTTGGTGTCACACATGGGACTTTAATAGGAAAATGTTCACAAAGTGCTAATATGCCTCATAGATCTTCCCTAAATCAGCATCTCACATAATGTGGGAGCCAGCTGCATATTGAATCAATGGTACCACAGAGGTCACAGATTTTAAATTAAAACATTCCAAGGGATTAAAACCCACATGTAGCCAAAACTGTGTTTAAATCAAGTTTGTACTAGCAAAGGCTACCATGGTTTCCTTAATCAGTAGTGGATAAGTCTGAACGCTGTTATGATCTTCGCAAGACTCTGATGTGTGCAAATACACACAGAGGAAAACTGCAGAAAAGCAGGTCTTCCATGGAAGTTCAATATGACTATGTGAGTCTTCCACAGATTGCCCAAAATACCAATACCAATGTGACTGGCATGCCCTGGTTGGTCTCTCCCTGTTTTACTTCCCTATAATTAGTTATCCAGTTTACTTCTGTAGTTGTAAGTGCAAATGTCAAAGAATAGTTACTGAACTACTTGCACTATGACAGCAAAAGTTGTATCTCGATCCATTAGAAAAGCAGAAAGTACAGAACATTCCCCTTGCTGCCATTAATTATTCTGAAACTTACTTCCATAAGAGAACTTTAACACTTTAGGTTTTTACACTGGAAGGTTTTTAGCCCTCAGGCACATGTTGTGAAGCATTGGAAAGTGTCCTTTTTTATTGGATGGCATTTTCAGTTAATTCTTACAAATTAACAGAAATGCATTAAATTGAAACTTGCAAAACTGTCACATGCAAATTATTCCTTCAATAAAAAAGCCCGCAAACTATATAGTTCTTAATCCCGTGTATAACTTAAATTACAACATTCCTGCCACCGTCCTATCATGTAATTCTGATACCATGTGGCACTAGCATCCAGTGTTCAATAATCACTTAAAAAACCTGTATCCACGATGGGCACTGAACACACTGATCAGCTTGTCAGCCTGACTTCTCATTTTGTAAAAGTTATGGAGCAGAGCAACACTCTCAGTACAAATAAACCCCCAAAACTGTGCAGAATAGTTTGCCCTTCAGGGGGCATCATTATTCACGCTAAACTTGCAAGGATTCTAAGAATATCGAGGGAATGTGGGAGTTTTTTTGATGGAGAAATGTTTATCCAAAACAGGTTTCATCTTTTTCAGTGAATAACTCTGAAGTAAATTATGAAGTTGGGAATCTATATTCACTTCTTGAATTCTAGGTCCCACACCTCTTACCTGATCATTCTCAAGGAGAGATCGGGCCCATTCATGTGCCTTGTACAATTCATGCCTGCGATCAGGTTTCTCCTGGAATCGAGGTATCTTTTTAGCAGGATCATCATTGCCAAAAGAAGGAGACTGCACTTTTGGTACTAATTTTACATCGTCAACAAAAATAAAAGGTTTAAATATGGACCTGAAAGAGATGAGAATTACTGCTTGCAGTTATAAGATATTTTATGTATGTTATTCAAATGTTCACCAGGCTATTTTGAAACAGCAGATACAGAACAGCTGAGGTAATTCATCTACATTGTGCACGGACTAAGTTAGAGCACCAATACTGGTCACAAGTGAAATAAATCTGTGTGCTTTAAAAGAATGGAGTTTGCCAATTACTGTAAAACTTTATTACCCCTTTTTACCTACAGACTTCTTTGGTGTCCTTCATGCCAGTTCTGCCACTTCTTTAAAAAAATAGCTCTGTATTTTCCTCTCCCAAGTTTTTTTTATCAAATCTCAACAATCAGCCTCCCATCACTTTTTCTCCTCTGTTCATGCTGCCATCTCTCCTTCTCTCTCCAGATTTAATTTCCATTAAAATCAAACACACTCGTATGGAGCAGGGAAGAGTGCACACCTTGCTCAGTATCACAGAAGTTGGCATATAACCAGCAGCACTAAAGAATTTTATATCGGGGGGTGGGGGAAGACATAGCCACCAATGATGTCACACTTCTCAAACAACTTCAACACTGAATTTGGATCCGAACTCCAGAGACAGACAGACGCAGAACTCCAGCAATCTAGGATCTTAACTCCTGAGATTCTGAGTGGAGATATTGGCAAATGTATGGAGAAACTGCCTTCCCTTTACATGCAGGAAACAGCACCCTGCATACTGCAATAGAGAAGCTGCCGGAAGTGCAAGACTTCTGCAAAACACAATTCATAAACACTGCCTGCATGCAGTCAGCAGTTCATTGCTGCTACCCTTTCCATCACTGTCATGAAGCCTTGCTAAGAGTTTATGTGACTCACTAGCTGCACTTGAAATAATGTTCTTTAATGCATTAGAGTGTGAAATAAAGCAAGGCAGGCCTCTAAACAAGGTTTTTTTAGAGGCTGACACTCCACCTTTAAAAAGGACAGAAATTCCACCCAAATAATTTGAAGCAATGCTCCTTTTTATTTCATAGGATTTGAATCAAGAAAGTTTTGGTAAGGAAGTTCAAACTTCTTATTTAACCCTGAAGGTCTGAGTTGCATAACACAACTTGGGTGGAAAGTCCCTGTAGCATGGATGACTTCTGTAGTATCGGTAGCACTTAACATTTACTACCACTCTTCTAGAATGTCAGCTGTTCAAGGTCATCATTTTCTTCTCCCCATAACCTCTCCACCTCAACGCAAGTGACAGATTTCCTGAATAACTGCAAGTGATTTAGTTTAATTTCTATGAATCCAAAGTGGATTCTGTTTAAAACATAAGATAATTCATAAGTTCTTTGACGATCTGGCTCATGAGTTCCCTTATCTCCTCTGCTACTTTCAATTAGAGAAGACATCCTTTAAATCAACTGGAAATTGTTCCTCCAATAAAAAAAAAACATACTAGGAATACCTGGGACTTGCACATATTTTGCTCTGTGAACATTCTGATTCCATACAAGGCCACCTAGAGTACAGAGTCCCTCATTGCTAATTAGACACTTTATTTATTTCAGTTTTTCACCTACCTGTTCAGGAGAAGTGACTGAAATGGTCCACAACATCATGTCAACAAGAACCTGCTGGAACGCAACTGTGCTGGAGCAGTAGTTGCCGGGTTCTCCCTAAACTGCACTTACTCTAGAAGCTCTGAATTTAGGCAAAGTTCCAGATCCAGCCTTTCAGCCCAGTGGCATCCATTTAGAATTGCAGCAAGATGTCATTTGGAAACATGAGACTGTCAAGATTGCACACCAACAGCTACTGATTATATTTCTGGTTAGAACATGCTCTTGAAGTATGTTTCAATTCAGGTAGCAGGGTTTGTTTAGTATCTTTCAACCCATCGTCTGCTCTGCACTCAGGGAACCCCAATGCTGTGGCTTACCTTGAAGGGTCTGGCGTGCCAGTGAAGTAATGAACACAGGGAAAACTAGGGTCCTGAGGCAAAACAGACACTATGCTAGCTGTAGTAAGGAAAGATTCAGAGTCCACACAGACACCGCTATCCTTGTCACGCAGGACATCAATCATAGCTTTTGCAGAAACCTCACCTATATAAAGGGGGAAAAAAAAATTCCTGAGTGTTCAATGGCTTGCACCCCACGTAAGGATTTTAGCCTGAACGGGCTTTGGTCTAATATCGCCAGTGACACCTGACATGGCATGTTAATAGTTTCTATTTAAACAATGTAAACCCAGAATGAACTTGCCTAACTAGTAAAAGAGAACAACAGTAAGAAGCATTAATTAGGCATTACAATTGCCAGGTAATGTCATTAAAGAGGTATTTTTCAGGAAGAAGGCCATCATGTCTGTAATACTACTTTAGAAATTGCTATGAACAGACTCTTACATAAAATACACATCTTCCTCTTGGAAGCTACCTCTACCCCAGCCCAGGCAGAATGGGAACACCCTTATCTCCCACTCCTCATCTATTTCCATTAGCTGTCAGTCAAAGTTCTGAAATATCATCTTGTGTTCACAGGGTCTTACAGCAGCAGACCTAGACAGAGATTTGTCTCCAAACTACTATCTATGAGAGTCCTCTGTTCTTATTCTATTTCCTGCCTGTGTCTTATCACAGCCTTCTCCCCACGGCATGTCCACGTTTTCTTGCACTACCCCTTTGGCAGGGAGGGCTTCTTCCCAAGCAACTTCTCCACCCCTGCACTGACTCACTCTTCCATGCATGGGTGCCTCAATACACCAGCAGTCATGGAATGACCCAGCAGTCTGCACAATTTGCAGTCACAGCCATCTGTCTGTAGGGCCCCTCAGGCTTTTTAGTGCCATAATCCAAGTTTATTAAGACCTTTCACCTATGGTGCTCCAGAATTACTGTATCTGCCTCTCGGACACAAACCACACTCCATGTAATTCTACAGCCTTAGCAAGAACTCTGCACTGCAATAAATATTTCAGCCCTACACTCGCCTTGACATTTGCCAACATGAAAATGCTAACAATCTAGTAAATTCACATCCATAGTAACAGGCTTTTTATAAAAAGATAATTTGTACCATTTTTCATACATGAAAGAGCAGATACATGTCAACACTGCTGCAGGCTGGTCATCTCAGAGCTATTTTGGGCAGCTGCAGTGAACTCAAGTCACTAATAAATTTTGATCTGGAAATAAGCCCTTCCTTTGGCTGAAGGCAACTGGCACATTGTCTGTTCTGGTAACTTTGTTCTGCTAGACAATGAAAAAGGGACTTCAGTTTGTAACTGACTAGCATTGCTCTTCTTTAAACTATGATCTTAATTCCTTCCCCAAAAGCCTAAGCAAACCTCCCCAAAATCCATTAAGCTCAAACTTTTATATGTGAGACTTTTTTTTTTTTTAATACTACAATTTTAGTAGGGCCACTATAATTACAGCAAAGCACAAATGTAGTGACACATCATGCACATCAGAACAACAGAAAAAAGTTATAAAATAACTGCGATATTGTTTTAAAACATTAAACTTCAGGGGGATATTAAGGGCTTCATCCTAAATTGTGGCAAGTCTAATGACAATCTTCAGTCCTGGTCTTCCTTTCCACATGGTTTACTTGTAGAGGTATTCTCCTCAGTCACATGTAAGTCTGGACAGAATGCCTGAAAGGAGGTAGTAGTGACTAAAAATCCTGCTGCACACACAGAAAGATGGTTCAGCACTTACCACCTTGCTTTTCTAGGCTCTCCCTGCCAGAACAGCAGGCTAAATGGTCATCACCAAGAGAGAACGCTTCAGAAAAATTGAAGTCTGAGTCTCCATTCCACCAGCCTTGACTTCTCACGTAATTCCTTAGCTCAGGATGCTCAGCATCAATTTTTGTAGTTAAAGAAAGTTGATTGCAAATGCATTTCACTCCCTCTGTAGAAAGAGCCACATAAGTAAAAAGAGGGCATTAATACAGTCTTTCTGGGGGAAGCTGGAAGGAAAACATCATTTCAATTGGGAAACAAATTAAACCATTGGTTAGGATGTACATTTCGCACAACTGCATAACTACCCAACTGCACAGACACAGAATTACCAGTCGCTGCAGGTTGCAGAGCTCGGTTCTCTGTGCCCTACTTAGATATTTACACTGCTTTGTGATTAATAGCGGTATTGAGTCAGAATACCAGTTTCACAATCCATACTTCGCACATTCTGACCACGAAGTAACAGAGGTCTCCAAATGCCAAAGGCACCTGCCCAGTCTTTTCTCCAATGGTGTACCCCATTGCCACAACAAGGCTTGGCTTCAAAGTATACTTCATCAAAGCTGCATTTAGTTTGATGAATATTCTCTGCCCTCCCAAAACTGAAAATTTGATTTGGAAAAATTTTTTTAAAAGCTTACCAATTTATTTAAGCTTCTATTTTATTGTAAGCAGCAAGATAGGCTTAAATTAAACTTATTTTTTAATCTTAAATTTTAAAATGGCATGAAGTAAAACAGAAGCATAAGCAGCCTTCAAAGAGTATTTAAGGGATTTGAATTTGTTTTTCTCAATACCGCAGTGCTTATATCCACACATCTACAGTATGACTAACAGTGGCTGCTGCAGATATTCCTCAGAGAGAATAAAGCAAAGGCATCAGAAGCCAGAAAAAGAGCTCATGAAGTAAATCTGTAAACTAAAAAAAAAACACATTCTAGATTTTGGCACAAGGTTTTTCTTAACCAGAAACTAAAGCTGTTTTTATGAAAGTTATTAACACTGCCTTTCACAAAAGTGAGCTTGCTTTCACAGAGCCTCATGCATGCAATTTAAATAACGAATAAAAACTTACAGTAGGAAGTTCTGTGCATCAGTCTGCAAAATAGTCACTGTCATGCAGTTCTGAATTATACTAGGGCCACTGGCAGCTTGTTGTGATTCACACTTTCAACCAGCACACCTTTCCAGGGATTTTCTTGACTTGAGTGATAGGAATATTTGTGTTTGTATCAAGTTAGGCAAGCCACTCCTTAAGAGCTCTTTAAATATTACATTTAGTAATACACATAAAACAGTATTTCATTGTTTTGATCCCCCTCAAAAAATTAAAATCTATGAAGCAAAGAAAATTTTCCACTCAGACAAAAGAATAGTAACAGGAAGGATTTTGAAGTGTTTATCTGTAAATTACTGTCATAGAATTGCTTGATAAATAATCACTATAAGCTTTACCAAACTGTAGTAGTAATATTAGAAACAGAACAACTCTGAGGACAGAAAGGAAAAAAATGCCTTCACAATGAGGAATGACACATTTCCCCTGTTTTAGCAGCATTTATTATGTGCATTTATTTAGTGCATTTATTTGAAAGTTTAAGAGGCACACAATATTATAGTTGCAAAAAAGAGCCTCCTGAACAAAGTATGAAACAGAGTTCACACGTAGTCGGCAGCCTTTCCTCCTGGCAGCCTCAGCAAGCTGCAGGAGATGGAAACCACTTATCTGTGGCTCACAGGGATCTCCTGAAGAGAAACGTGCTGGTAAAAATCAGAATAGAGCTGCAGTATCATTTCAAAAAGCTGCAAGCAGCAGATGAAGGCAACAGTTTATTTGCTGGGAAGAAGGACGTGAAGGTTATGTATTGCTGATGCAGCTAAACAGGCTCTGTAAAAAACACTGTTCTTCAAACATCAACCAGGAAGGTCAACAGAAGTCAGGCTGTCACTGCATAATCTCAGAAGCCTCAGGAGCCAGCTGCTTTCCAGAACTTTGATTTTATCAGGACAGCAGTATCAGTCTTCCCTCCTCTGTGTTTGGTATCTGTGCTAGAAGACTTTCTCCATCTTGCAGGTATCCTTAAAATGCAAGCTATGCTTGAGAAAACACCACCCCTGCTAAGGTAAGCTGATTCATGTTTAATGGCATGAACTGACAACTGGCCATCACACAAAACTACACAGCCTGGTATTATTTCTTTGCTTTGGTGTTTTCAACAAAGTTCAACCTCCCTCCTTCCCATACATCTCCTACCTTTCAGTGAAGGGTAAATGAAAAGAGAATGGAATGAATCTGTCATAGCTTAAAGCATGGATGATAAAAATCCTCTTAAATGAGCTGAATTTTTAATTCATTCAAATGTGAGTAACTTTTAAAAAGCTCTACTCTTACTAAAATAAAAATCCCTTCAAAACAATCGTATTGTATTAAGGCAGCACATATTTGCCAGTAAAGTTTGAAGTAAGTTCAGCCATCAAGCCAGTGAAATCTAAAAGTTAGTTTGGAGGTCTGGCTTCACACACACAGAAAAATAAACCACCTACAAGTCTAAAAAGCAGAAAACTGTTGTTTTGCAGTATCAGATAAGAGATGGGGATATGAGGCGGACTAAATCTATTGCAATAAGCAACCAGCCCATTCAATTTACCACCTAACACAAGCCCTTTTCTCAAAGTTACCAAGGCTTATCCTTCCCTCTTAATAGATGAGATTTGTAAATAACAATTTGGACATTAATTCCATCAAAAAGACATTTGACACATTCCAAATAGTAAATAAACCTGGGAAAATAAAACACTTACCAAAGAGAAAAATTAAGCATGGCTTATGTATACAGGAAACGATTTCCAGTTTCACAGAAAATGCTAAGGTATATCAGCCAAAGCAAATCAACATACAAAAAAATCCAGACTTTTACAAATATAGAAGAAGGTTAAAATCAATTATTTAATCAAACACTTGCCTAAATTAGTCACATATTTACTACTCAGCGATTTTAAGACCAATTCCTCCAAGACAATTCTTTACAGCTATTTTTAATAAGAGGTTTGCTGTGAGTAATAAACTGACCTGTGATTTTTTCTGCGGCCCAGTACTTTCCAGAAGTCTCCAGTATCCAGGCTTCATTTCTGTCCACTATCAAAAACGCACTTTGGAAAGTATGGCATGAACTCCCATCTTCATAGTAATTTCCACCTTGTCCATGCTCTTCCAACAGAGCAACTATTACATCCAACGCTTCTTTAGCTGTTGCACCTCTTTCTAGGCCAAGTCTACAAGAAAAGGGTAAAAGAGATTCAGACAGACATGTAACAGCAAGGTCTCCACTCATTTTAAAAATCAGTACTGATCTGATTTTAGAATACCAAAGTCTCAGGTATTGCTAGAGTGAGAATTCTTGCTTTAATGAGTTACTAGAATTACAGGATTGGATATTAAATTACTTAATTTGTTTCAAGTCTCTATTTTCTACACTGATTCTTCATTCTCAAGCCTATCCTAGCTAGATTTTAGGTTTAAAAAACCAGTTCCATTACCAACCAATGGCCTCAACTGCACTGTAAACACGCAATGCTCTATTTATCCCTCCACAAGACAGAATAAATTTGAAGGACAATTTGCAAAGGTCTTTTGAAAGTAACAGTTCTATGCGTTTACTTTTCTGTACCAAAGAATGGGAAGCTGCAAATTATTATTACTAGAGATCAAAAAAGGGAAGGAATATTCAGTATTAGATTCTCTCTAAAATCCCTCCTTCCCAATGCTCCAATATTTAATTGGCTATGGAAGCTATGTGTATGTTATCCTTTGATGTATATTGCACACTGTACACAGAAACATTTGTGCACAGTCATGCTTCAGTGTTTCTGCAGAGGCTTCCCAGAAGAAGCCCATTCAACAATTAAACACAGATATGGCTTTGTCTGAACTACAAAGTAACCGCATATCTAAACGAACATGATTTTAGAAGGAAGCCTGAGCTAAGCAAGGGTATTTTAGGGAAAAGTAAACTGAATAAGCTATAGGGAATGACTGTATCCTGCTTTGAATAAATGGGATGATAATTTACAGCCCTAATCAAGTCAACAATGAAAGCAGTAACCAGAACAGTCCAAATAAGACCTGCAAATGGTTCCACTGTTTCCAAAATGCAATTACTGGCAATAAGGAAATGCAGTATTTCAAACAATAGCATATCCATGCCTCTGTCCTTTGGGAGAGTTACCTGGATCAGTCCAAAACTTCTCTCTGTTGGTTATGTCATGTCACCTTAGTATTTTCCTACATGTTTATATTTCTCTAATAGCTCTATGGACAAAGTCATTTTGACTGATGGACAGTTCCAAGAAATTCACCTTTTGAAATTTAAGTACTATCTAGCCCTTTCCATTACACAATGACAGGAAAACATGGCTCTGTTTCTTTCTTTTCTGTCTTGATAACTTGCATACAAATTTGTTATCTAAATACTTTTCAACTTGATCTCTGCACTGGGCTTGCTTTGTTAAACAGTCAGCCACTGTTAGCCTTGGCTTAGGTTGAATTATTGAAAGCAGTGTTTTCATGCCTCCAAGCAGCGTCTATTTATCACTTAGTGACAAAACAGAGCCAATTAGAATTTTAGGGCCTAATTTACAGTGACAATTTCTCCCCCATCATCTTCTTTCCCTCTAGTATTGTTTCTCTTATTAGTAAAACTTATTTTGTATTGTAGTTGCCATTTTTTGCCCCTATGTATTTATGTTATTCCTTCATTCTTTTCATCACTGCTGAAATCACTTTTTTAGTGCAATACGGAGATGCCAGGCTTAGCACATACCACAGACATAATTTAAAAGCCAGTCCAAAGGCATGCCTTGTTTATTCCCTAAGAACAACTCCATGGGCTACTGCCACCACAGGTAATTGAGTGGGCCAACAATTACCTTGGTGACCGTACAGTTACTAGATTCAGGGATAATGTACTCCTTTCTCCCAGTTTACAAAAAAAAGCATTAGGTTCTAATTAGATCAAAACCTGCCAAGAGACAGAAAATCACACTAAAACTTTTAATAATGTCTCCCTGAAATCTTCCTTTGAAGATGGTTATAGTCTAGCTTTCTCTGTCAAAACTAGAGCATAAAATCTGGCTGACAAAATATCTTTTAGATGATTTTTTTGCAAGTGCTTCCAATGTTTTGTTTTACTTCCTGCGTGTGCAGAGAAGGGCAATGAGGCTGGTGAGGGGGCTGGAGAATAAGCCCTATGGGGAGCGACTGCGGTTGTTTAGCTTGGAGAAGAGGAAGCTGAGGGGAGACCTCATCAGTGTCTACAACTGCCTGAAAGGCTGGTCTCTTCTCACAAGTGACAAGCGACAGGGCGAGAGGAAATGGCCGCAAGTTGTGCCAGGGGAGGTTTAGACTGGACATTAGGAAGAATTTATTCACTGAAAGGGTGGTCAGAGATTGGAACAGGCTGTCCAGGGAGGTGGTGGAGTTGCCATCCCTGGAGGTGTTTAAAAGATGATAGATGAGTTCCTTAGGGACATGACTCAGTAGGGAGACAGGGGGAGTTGGACTTGATGATCTCAGAGGTCTCTTCCAACCTTATGATTCTATGATTTAACCAAGGCCTAGGTTCTGCTTTTGTTTAGCTACTCCTATCTGGCAGTTCCAAGGGACAGCAAAAAAAAAAAAAAACTAAAAAAACCCCCAAAAAACCCCACCCTACACACCAACCACACAGCTCATCTCCAGAAAACTGTAGGTCTTGCTAGTTATCTCAGCATCAGCATCCTGGATAAGTGCAGCATAACCCTCCAACTAACGCATTTCAGAGTACCCTGCAAGGCAAGCTGGAAGAAAAATTTTAAGTTATATCACCCCAAGATGAGAGCTTTAGTTACTAATTAAGAAAATTCCAGTGATTACTACAATCCACTGCCTCAGTACCTCCAATGTGCTATCACAGCTTCTATAGCCTTGTCAAAACAACATTATCTTAAGCTTTTCAACTTCGCATCTCAGTTGCAGATGCGGACCTTCCAAATGAAGTAACTAGCATGCATGATGATGATGTTCTACTTTATTCAGTTTTGATGTCTCTAAGGAAAGAAATTGGTAAACAAATTAATACCTTTTTAAAGAGCATTCTTGACTTCCTGCCAAGATTGGCATCTCTGCCTGGCTCTGAAAAAGTGATTGCACCAGCAGTGAAAATGGTGAAGAAATAATAAAAACACATAGGGATTAAAAATTAAAACAACAATGCAAAAATAATGGTGTATTTTACAGATTTATTGATATAAACCTTTTGTATACTATATATACCTCTTGCTCTAACCATAACAGCATAAGCAAAACAGTACACCATCTCTTCATATAAATGTACTTCCCTAAGTAAACAGGTGCTTTCGAGAAGCATGTGTGCTTCAAAAAACCCCAAAACTGCAGCCACACTAGGAAGAATATCTGAAGAAAATGCTGATAAGCCAACCAGTGTAGCAATACTGGTGCAGCTTTCAAAGACCAGCTTTTTAATAAATCTCTAGAACAGTAAAGAATTTGTGTTGGAACCTGTTTTCTCTCAATTTTTCTCTCTGTTGTGACCTAGGTTCGCATTCTCCATTTAGATAAACTGGGATGGGGACAAACCTGTGTGAAGCAGCATCAATTTCTGCCCCTCAAGTCAACTGCACAAACTTTATTCATTTATTAAGAATCACTCATATGTTCTGACCTACTGTGATACACAATCAAGCTACAAATCTGTAGATATCTGTGTTAAACCTCAGATACAGCAGTACGCTAGGTACCACACTTGTTTCAGCCATTAAGCCAGCAACCAGTTACTAAAAAAAGCTAAAAACTTCATGAAATGCATCTTTACTGATGTCCATCACAATCTTTACTGAACAAAATGCTTTGCGGAATGAGGTTTCGGGATGAAGGTTGCGGGATGAATTTTTAAGTTCCTATTTAAACAACAAAACATGCTGACTTCAGATTTACACTACCCTGCTGAAAGATGCCTCTGGCCTGTTTACCGCCATGTGCTCTCAGAACACCCACCTACAGCCTTTGCCCATATTGGCTGGATTTTAAATCCTAACTGGAAAGTGGCAATTCCAGAGGAGTTAAAAGAGAGAGGAAGTCTCCCGTATGGAAAAAAAAGAATAATCACTGTAAGAAAACGTAGAAGAAAACTCTTACGGGAGCCTGAGCATTCAAATAAAATTTTATTCTACTACCTGGATGACATTCCTGGGTTAACAACCCTTACATCTGCTCTGAGGAGTTTAAAGTTCAGAGCATAAAGATTTTTGTTTCTTTAGCAAGTCATATAAGCACACAGAATGCCAGTCTACATCCTTCAGCTAAAATCTGACACAGTAACACAAGGTCAACAGATGTGACAAAAATTTGGCCAGCAGAGATGTGCATTTCTTAACTAGGGTTAAAACACCACACTTTATTATTTTTCCAAAAATCCTGAGAAACAGAATTAGTGTGTTCTGCAGATGGATAAAAAGAGGCACAGGTGGTGCCAGCTGCTTTACTGCAACATGTATGATTGATTTTGTACTTGATGGCTCTCTGTTCTATGAGGTGATCCAAAACACGTACACTTAATGAGACTGGCCAAGTCTTCACAGTAAGAGAAAGAATCACTTTGGCTGGAAAAAAAGGCAGGTGGTAGTCTGCAACACATCTCTAGTTCTCCTTGCCTGAAGCACTCTGCACCTGAGCTGCAGATAATTTCTTCTGCTGATAAGGTTGAGAGGGAGGGAAATATCTACAGGTGATGATATTTTGCAGTTTATGACCAGTTTCTCCTTATTTTGATAGCTCCTGATTTGCCTATGTGGGTAAATCTAGAGCTGCTGGATGACATATATTTGAATGTTAAATTGTTTTGAGACTGCAATAGCTGTGACTAAAATAAGCAGAACTCTGCATTGAAACCAATGGTTTGTTAAAGTTTCAAAATTATGGCAGTAAGAGGAAAAAAAATAAAGGTGGAGCTTGGAAACTCATCTAACATATCCCTTTTCTTGACAAAAGCTTGTCTTACATTCTCTTAAAAAAGCCCCAGGGTCTATTCAGTCTCCCTAGGTGCAATTAAGCACACTAGTCCTCCTAGGTACAGCTTCTCTACAGATTCCTTCAGTGATATAGAGTTTAGAGAAAGTACCAAAGAGAAACATAACCCTAATTCCTTCACGATTTTCTCATTGGTCAGATTCTATAGATCTCTGATCATATTTCCCATTTCCACTGCATTCTCTCCAACTGGCTCCCATTCCTGTTGATTTATGGTAGCTGGAACCAGACAGTGTATTTCTGCAGAGACATCATTAGAGAATACTACAGTTTCAAAGCAGCTATACATTAACAATTTCATCTAACTCATTCTTCCCAGCTTGCTTATGAGAATAACTTCTAAGGTTTTAATACCCTCTTGAAAGTTAAGATATATATTTCTGATTCTCTATCCATAATATTTCTTAACTCACAGAAGTAAAATAGTTGGACAGGATTTTTCTTGACTAACAGTTATTATAGCACCATTTCTCAATTCCTTGATACTCAGAGGGGTTTTTTCCCTTCAGGAAGTGAGGTTAAGCTGGTCTATAACCATAACTCTTTTTAACTCGATTAAGTACAGCCATAACGTTTAACCTTTCCTAGTCATCCAGAACCTCTCCCAACTTTTACTAGTTCTCAAGAAAAATAAGAATTTGTCTGAAATTGGTTCAGTCCATTCATTAAGAATCCTAAGGCAAATTTCAGCAGGACTACGGGGTCTAACATGGATTCACTTAAGTAAGCAGCTGTTGTCTTGTTCCATCTTTAAATAAATTGAGTCCTTTGCCCTCTTTCTCTTTGTAATAAGTCTGCACCACTTTCTGTTGTTCTTTCATTTTCATCTTTCTTCCCTCACCTAATTCTGCTTTATAATTCTCTTCACTACAAGATCAGCATGCAGGCTGAGATTTATAGTGCAGCACAAGCCTTTTAGGCAGACAGCCTTCAATAGACAGACTTACAGGAGTTTGTTTGCCAGCATTTAAATAAGGGCAATGGTTTGCATTGGAATGCATGGGTTGAAGGGAGGCATAATAGTTTGTTTATGCCTACAGTTGGCTATAAGCCCAGGATAAGCTTTTAGGTCAGAGTAGGCTGCTGTAAAGCGAGGGAGAACGAAGGGCACACCAGCAATCTGATATTACAAATTAGTCAGGAGTTCCTTACTAACAATGTAATCATTTTTCTCATCCTTTTAGAATAGCCACTGTTAGACTCTAGGGTAGGTAGACATGATAGGTTTAGTGAACTCACATTAGACTGGTACATACTTTATAGCTAAATTCAGTTTCCAACTGTTTTAAGGATTAACTCAGCTGCGTCTGGAGCTCCGCCTAAACAGGTTACCCTCTTACCAGATACGATCATCATCTAACCTTTGGTTCTTTGAAGGACTGGTCACAGCTCGGGAAGCCACCCACCTGACAAGATCCATTCCAAGCAAGGCTTCAGATTCAGAAGCTGGTTCTCTAGTCACGATGGCTTCATTAGCTACACAGACTCCATGCTCGTTAGCTCCCATTTCTGCCCCCCAAAGCCAGGAGGGCCTGCTCAGCACAACAGCGTGAGTCTTCGGCACCTGCTCAATCTCAATATATGTGCACTGCAGAGACAATAGGAAAAGAAAAAGCAGAACAACTGCAAGCACTTTATATAATGCTGTGACTGAAGTAACACGTAACTACAATGTACAGACAAGACACACACGATTTTAAAAAAGTCCATGTCTTGTGTGCACACAGGGGATTGTTTCAAACAGTATTAAACTGTCATGTTTGAACCTTTACATCTTACATTGCAAAAGTCTGGGAAAACACATCCCTCCATAGTTGCAGGCTTCAAAGTGTCAAGCAGAACCCAAGTGCTACAATTACTGGAAAACAGCAGCAGACAGACTGTACTGTTACAGTAATGAAACACAGATCATATTCATCAAACCATTGATCAAAGAACATCAAACCATTCTATTATCGCACCTAAGCACAATCTCCAGTACTTTAAGTACATACTGAAACAATGGTAACTGGACAATATATATTAGAAGGCTTCCGCCTATCTCTTGCTGCCTCCCTGCAGCTGCCCCCAGAACTAACACTGCTGGTAGAAATGGGAAAAAAAAAAAAAAAAAAAAGACATGACTTGAAAAGATTCAGTGGAATGCTTTGGTAAACAGTTACAGGGAATAAAGCACAGGCATTGTTTTTGCTTAAAACCGATGTTTCTGCTATTTTAAATGATCTACTGTAATCAGAGGTCTGTAGATGTATTCCGGCAAGTCAAAAATACAGAGGAAGACTGCAGAGAATTCACTGAAGCCACAAGGAAGTAAGAAATTTTATGTTATCTTTCAAATATATTTACTTTTCCCTTGCTCTAAGACTTAAAAACAAGCACTGTTTTCCCAGACAGCATGGATGAGAGCTTAACCCATCACTACATCATTGGTTTGTACAAAGCCAAAGGAACAATCTTTACATTTTACTACTGAGGTCACATTAAGTTCTTCAAGGATCTAACTCTGCAGAATTTTCTTTTGAGGAAACTGAAGCTGTTTGTGGTATTTATGAGACAGTTCTTAGTGCCAGCATTCCGGTCCTAACATTTTCCTTGCAGGAAGTAACCTGCAACATTTTCCTGGAGAAATATTTAGTCAGACATATCAAAGTGAGGAGGATGAGCAGAACGGACTGGTGGACTCGAAGTTGTTTGCCATGAAAAAAAAAGCTGTGTCTACATTAAAATCTAAAGTCAAAGGAATCGGTCCAAGACTATTAGCAGTGAGAAGCTATTTCTTTTCTAACCTGCCTTTCCGACTCTAAGGATTACACAGCACTATCACCTTCACCCTTCAGTCTTGAGCAATGATTTTTACAGCAATAGTTAGTCTAGCGTGCAATTAAAAAGTATAAAAAACCATCTTTGACTAGAAATCACACTTTTAGAGTCCTTCACTCTGACCATGCGAGGACACAAGAAATGAGGTAGACACCTTCATTAGGAAATATGTGCAGACAGGTCAAACTGCTATCTTGCTATAAAACCAGGCAAATTATAGGTGAAGTAAGAAGACAATTTCTCCCAGAGGATACATGATTTTTAAAAAAAAGGGGGGGGGGGGATGGTGAGGGAACTCTTTCATTCTAAGGAATTAAAAATAGAGAAGGACATGTTTCCCTTTTTCTTTCTGCTGTGTGCTTTTATTTTGATTTTCGGCTTAGGTAATAAGACCCTGACAGGGACGTAACTCCTGTATTTGTTGGAGAAAATCCCTAATATTTGTCCAAGCTGTTTGACCAAATTGCTGATACAGTTATTCACTCTGATCTTGTAGAGGCAGATTCCTCACCTACTGAGGTTTAACATCATGTGGCACTGCCCAGGAGGTAAGATCTGACTAATAAAAACACTTCATAAGTTCACCTTTTGTTTCATTTTCTAACCAAGCCAGGCCAGAGCAGATTTTTTTTTTAATCAAGACTCTGCCTTCTCCACTTGAGCTGTCAGTAAGCAAATCTCACTTTTGACACTCCGTGCAGATTCTTTTCAGAGCTTTAGGGCAGCACTGTTCAGATGAGCACCTAGTGCACATGTGTGAGTGAACAGGGAATAACTGTTTCCTGGATGTGCAAAGGAGGAGCTGAAGCAGCAGGAAAAGGAGTTGAGCCAAGCACCTTCCCGCATGGCACGTGAAGATGTGACTAGAACAGCCATCAGCAGACAGGTCTGCAGCAGCACAAGTCTCGCCTCCCTACATCTCATAGGTAGTGAGCTAACTGGATTCATCTTGCAGTCATCCAGGACATGAACCTTCTCAACTCCACAGCAAAAACCTAGACATAATGTGGAGGAGAACTTTAGTACTCAATAAACGTCCTCTTGCATAGCATTCTCTGGCTGAATAGTTTTATTATACAAGCTTGCTTATGCTGACACTTTGATTTTCTAGAAGGAAAAATTATGGAAACACTCTGAAAAGTGACAGTTAGGCTAAAAAAATGCTGAATGCCTTTTCTCTGTAAACTTATTCTAGCTATCCTTGCTTCCAAACACTTGTTACCTAGGGCCTCACTCCAAACCCAAGCATTTTCAAAGCAGCTATTTGTTATAAAGATTTTATTATCAAAGATTTTATTTTCAGTCGAAAACGGGGAAAGAGGCAAATGATCCTGTCTGAAGGATGCAGAATGTTCTGAAAAACACCCTAGTTTTGCTTTGTAACTATACAATCAGAGGACAGACAAGATTCAGAAGTCTCTCTATGCACCTCAGAATAGAGTTGTCACTTTCTATACTGCTTCTTTACATTTCCCACTGAACATGGACCAATATTTTCATGTTGTTATTTTCAACTTCCATACAATAACTCACGTACGTAAGCAATGACGAAGGCTTTTTTATGTGAATTGCCTTAGAAGACCTGAATAACAGAAAACCATTCCAATGTGACAGCAGCTCACAGGCCTTGTAAAACTACCATTGACTTAATTCTTTTCAGCAATCTTTTGCCATGGTTATTGACTATGATGAAAGAGCCTTGATGAGATTTTACCTTCCCATTAGAATTATTTACTCCAGTAAGCAGTAAAGTACGCACTCATTAGGACTGATGTATTAAAGCAGGCGTTTGGTTCATATTTGTTTATAATAAATAGAAGCTTCTCAAAAAATTAGGACCCAGATGTGACAACAGATAATTAATTTTAAACATAACCTTCTCACTTTTCCTAAGTCCACCACGTCCCCTTAAAAAGAACATCAGAAAACTCATTTCCAGATAAAAGAATATCCTCATACAGGAAAGAGAGGAACTGGGCTATCCACCTGTAGCCAAGACTTATCAATCATAAAGGTAGGTTAACTAAAGCCAGTCACTGGATTTGCAGCACATCAAACCATTGCTGCCTATTCCACAGAAATCAGAACATATGCTTATAACAGCTTAGGTGTGGAAGGAAATAGTGGGGTAAAGACAACATTATCCACAAAGAAACCTCACTGGCCACTAGATCTCGAGAATCGGCAGCTCAGATGACGGCAAGATTTCAAAAGCAAGCACAAATCCTCTCCTGTCTGGCAAATCCCTGCAGCACAACAGCACAGCAGCCTGTTCTGCTGAGAGCTGTGCCAAACGAGGCAATGACAAAGAAAACAGACATAAAGCAGTGCCGGGATTCTGCTTTGCTACCAACCCTGTCCTTAAAGTTCCTGAAGCATCCAGCCTCTGCGTTTCCTAACACTAACGTTTTTCTTTGTGTATGAACACTAAAACCAGAAGAATATTGATACATTTGGTGGTAAAGGTTGTGAGTGAGTGGTGATTTGCTAGAACTCCAACCCTGAAGGTCGCATAAATGGCATCATGCCCTGTGAAAGTAAATACTTTCCTATTCCCTGCTGGGGGAAAAGAACAGAGACTTCGCATACGTGAGGTGCAGCCAACAAACGTAAAGAGAATTGAGCAGGCTGGAAACCAATGACGTTTCTTTTATTTCACTTACAGTATCAAGAAAAGAATCATATCAAGGCAGTTCTAAGTATAGTACAAGGCACAAATGTGCCTCCCACCCTAGCTAGAGCATGCAGATATGTTGGAGGTATTCCAAAAACAGACACAACACTCATAAGCACAAGAGATTTCTTCTTTCATTAATGAAAAGAAACTATTGTGCAGCTTCTACTGTACTCAGGCTGCAGAAGCCTGATTCCTAGCACTGTCAGTCAGGTCATTATGAAATATCAATGAAATCACATAGGCTTCAGCCCTGAATAACAAAGGCAATAGTCAGGGAATGCTTTAGAAAGAAACAATCTTTGAAGAAGGGCTGTAAGAGTCTACATTACACAGCATCACCCCCTCATCAGATGCAGTCTCTAATTTGGTTTTAACTCTTTGTTTAGCTGATTCAAGCACTGCCGTACCATAACACATATTCAAAAACAGGCTAAATGGCTGTACTATTGCAGCAACTCAAGAAATTGCATCATGGCTGCTTTTAATGCCTTCCAAAAGACAGATGGTAAAAATGTGATAAGGCAGTCTCGCAGCCTGTTACTTCCGTAGCCATCAAGATATTGAGACTGACAGCCTGGCTAGAACAGTCTAGAGAGTCAATTCCACAGGCTACCTGGGTCCTCCCATCATGGGTGAAGTGGAGGACTGAAAAGATAACATAGTTGTTCAAGAAGGTCCTTCACACCATCTCCTGCAGATGTGCCTGACACAATGTGTCTAGACAAGAATTAGGGAAGCTAGAAAAAGCCAAACAGCTCCCCTGTCAAAAGCAGAACCCCACACTCTCTGATCTACTCTAGCAAGCTACCAAGGAGCCTCAGGCGCGCAAGCCACAGTACGGAAAGGTGCTCAACAAAAAAAAAATATAAAAATCTTTAAGCAAATGAAATACCAGAAAGTACAGCAAGGCACTCAAGGCTGAGAACACTCTCTGGAGACACCAAACGTCAGAGTTGATTTAGCAGCCAAGAATTCATTTCTTGGGTTTTTAAGTTACAAAATCTAGCAGTCTCCTGAATGATGAGCAAAAGTAAAACTGAGTAAGGATGAAGCTTATTAATTTAATTTTTTTATAGGATGAGAAACAGATTTCAAACAAGCCACAAGAAGCCCATCAGAGATAACCCTGGAACTTTCAGTTACCCTAGGACTGATTTCTTTGCTTGGCCACTTTGAAATGCCTGCTCACACTTCTGTTTTGCTACAAGTAAACAGTTTGGGTCAAGACAGGATAGTTGTCAGCTTTTTGCCCCCAAAAATTCCATCACTCTTCCTTTCTATTCCAACAATAATAATAATAATAATATAAAATAAAACAGTAAAGAGATTAATGAAAAAAAGCAGTTCAAGTTAAGCAGTTTTGCTTCATAGCACAAGGAAGCAAAGAAGCAGCATTCCTACAGTAAAAACAGAGGCTTTCAGAGGGCAGAAACATCCAAGAGATTACGGCTTCTGCCTCTGAACGGCTACTGGCTAGTGCATAGCGTGACAAAGCAAAGTCAAACACATTAGTTTAAAGGCCAGCGGCCTGCAGTGGAGCAGAACAGAGAAAAAGCTCACATTAGCCAAGCAACAGACTCTGCTGAAGGCAGTAACCACTTTCTCTCTTTTAATAGTTGCTGTCTGTCTGCACAGCATCTCTCTCTCTCTGTGAGGTCTAAAGGTTAGGTTAAACAAGGTGGCTTGAGGTAAGCCATCTGACTGCATGTGCCATCAGACAGGCTTACACAGCCAGCACAGCGTTATCGGCTCTCACCTGAAAGGTAAGAAAAGACAGCTTCCTTAATTATCTCTGAATTGTAAGCCTTTAGACTACGAACTTTTTAACCTACACAGAGTAAATGAAAAGTCTCATAATGGGCACAAACACTGCTGTATTTCATCCTGATTTCCTGCCAGTCAGTACTTATCCATGTAGGCATCACAGTGGGGATGCCCAGGTTCAGGTTCCCAGCTGCAGTAACATGACTGCAGGCACGGCACTGTCAGTCTCAGCTGGAGGCTTCCCAAAGAGCCAATTGTCAGTAGATTCAGCTGCTGCTTGGCTTCTGTTACCAGATTCCAAACACCTTACCCCAAGATATAATGCAGATAATCCAAATAGCCAGCACAAAAGTGAATCAAAGGATACCAGAACTGAACTACAGCATTGGCATGACACCAATACCAGAATTAAGATACCTCTAAGTACTATAAAGCCAATTTTAATACAATCAAAGACCGTTTTCCAAGCTTTATATCTATCTTGCAACACCAGATAAAGACCTCTCAGTTAGCTTCAGGTGAAAGTGCACATCTGCAGTGCTCAGAGCAATGCACGGCAAAAAATCTCACTGCTTCTCTGAAAACTCAGAGCAGAGAGAGGTAGCATTGTATCCTTTAAAATAAATCTATTTAAAAAGAAGAAAAAAAAACCAACCAAGGCATAACTGTGACAAAGTTTTAGAAAACACAAAATTCCTCCTTCCCCACAGAGGGCTGGCTTTAGGCCCAGAAGAGTGTTTAATACCAATATATTAAAAAAAAAAATTTAATATTACACAATTTGATCGACTTTGTTGTAGAAAATTCTTTCTATTTTCCCCACTCCACCCCTCCATAAGAAGTCACATTCTATTAAGATAAAAGAGCTTTTACAGCTCTGTACTGAAGTAAGCAATCATGACTATGAAAATGGTCAAATTTGAAGAAAGGGGGGGTGTCATCCACCACAGACTTCTTCAGGAGAAAGAAAATCACAGCAAGCAACAGGTTAGTAGAGAACAAGAGAATCTAGTCAGTAAAATCTACCTTAAAAATAAGGCAGAGGGGTTTGTATCTTAAAATTCACAGAACCCAAATTCTCACTAACACATGAAACATTTTTTAAATCCCCATCCAGGAAAAAACAAGAATACACTTACTTTTAGTTGAGAAATGCAAAAAAGGCCAGTATTTATGCTTAAGTGAGCAATATTTCACCTGTAGTTTATTAGACTGACCACTACAACAAGTAAGAGTGCTGATCAGCATCTGCCACTGCAAAATTACAATGCAAAACAAGAACAAACTTTTGAGAAAGTTGTCACACACACACAAAGCAGACCTTTATGAAAAGCCCCATTGTTCAGTGTCTTGGGAACCTGCTAACGTGGAGGGAAGGAATTATGTTGATGAGTTAGCTGCAGGGTTACTTGTGTGGTAGACTGAGCCATAAAAATCACGCTTAAAATGACCTGCAGTATTCACTGACTTCCCTTGTTTAAGGACCTGCCACAAACTAGCTGATAGCTACATAGTACAGCTTTTAAGGCAATAATCACTGCGCCATTTTTGGTTACAGTGTGCATTATCACACACACATTGGCCCACTCAAGTTCCTTGTCTATAAGAACATCTTCACTACATTGAAACCAAATTTTACCTTCATTTAAAACAGAAAAAAAAAAAAAATATTCAGCATTTAAGGGGAAGGCTTGCAGATACTGATTATCAGAATAAATATATAAACTGCAGTCTGCTAGGCAACGGGATTGTGCTACCTGCTTCCAAAGGACCGGCAAGACTCTGCTTTGTAACTGAATTCTATAAAAGGCACTAAACTAGTTAATCACGGAGTGGGAGAGGGATCATAATACATTACATGAGGCTTACTTATACTCTTCAGCACATTATGACAATATGATAGAAGAGTAAGATATGGGACAAAGACACCAAAAGAACAAAGTACTCTAACATTAAGCTCTTTGAAAGTATTCTCCTTTAAGGATACAAACACTCCAGAGAAGCTTTTGGATGTTCTTCTTCCACAATAACAGAACATCTTTAAAATTTTCATTTCTTTGAATAAATCTTTAAAAAAACTGCTCTGAAGTTTTCTGCTTGTCTTACTGTAACACCCATATTCTTTATATTAGTAGAGGTCTACAACTGTGCTTTTGGACAAGGGTAGGGGATTTCTTTATATCCAAGACTAAACCATTTAATATTGCATGAGTTGTACTAGATGCTTGTAGCAACGGGAATCAAGAGAACATTAACTCTTAGAAAGAACAGCATCAAATACTCTGGAATTTGGAAGTCATCATACTTGAAAGACAGACATAAAACTGTCCCTGGCCTTAGTCTCTCTTCTGGGGAAGAGACAATTATGATATCCATAAAAGACCAGTAGGGGTGAGAGAAATCAGCCTGGTGCAGAAAATCTACCATTTTCAGCCTTCTGCACAGCCATGGGGACAAGAGAAAACTGAACGCAGGGAACCTCACAACTCCTGCCTTTCCAGTTGCCAGACAGAGCAAGAACTTGTGAATTCTAAAAGCTCCTGACAGTGCATATCAGGCTCTGCGTTCTCTGTTAAAATGGCTCCCCCACCAATCCTTGTCTTTCCTTCTGCTGCCTCAGTCTCTTCAATTCCAACTTTGCTGCATACTTTTCCCGCTTCCTGTCTTCTTGTTTCATTTGTTCCCTTGCTTCACCCTTCACATCTGCTTATCCTTTCACTTTTCCTGTGATTAAAGTGGGGCTGCAGCAATAGACTATAATTAAAATTACTTCCAGCAGGGTCCCTTTCAGCCTGCATCCATGGCATCAGTGTCCAGATTCAGGACTCCACATCCAGCCTGGATCCAGAGAGAAGCCACAGGACTGAAAACTAACCATGATGTAGGTGCCTTAGATGAAGAACAATGTCAAAGCCAACTGTATGTACAAGAGTTACTTTTGGCTTACAAAGCTTATGCTCTTGTTTTTCTCCTCTCACATTCCGTTATTAGAGCACAAGTTCTAGCAAAGCAGAGATTTCTGGATATCTGTTTTGCAACATGCCTAGCATAGTCAGGCCCCACTACAACAGTCGAACAACCTCCATGAATGAAACCAATTCATATGGCAAGTGATAAACTTTGAAAATTTCCTTCTAATTCCAGTTAGCCAGAATATTTTTCCCTTAAAAGGAAAACGCAAGCAATAGGCTACACGGTACAGGAATCCAAGATGTGAACAGTTCAGCCTGTCTACTGAAGAAACTACAGATCACAGATTTTTTTCTCAGTTAAATAAAAATGTTATATTCTGAGTTTTTTCAAAATTGTTGTCTCCTCTCCACTCAAGAGAGCTTTGGATGAAAGGAATAAGGACTCCACAATCTGACAAGAAAACAAGGCAGCTTTCATTTATTCAAATAATAGAAATTTCTCACAGTTTGAATGTAACAATTTACCCTTACCTCAACTTTGCTTCCTGGATCATGTTCTGCAGCAGGAAAGTAGACCACCTCCTGTACTTCATCCCTAGGCCGTGCAGAGTTCTTTCCAAACACCACCAACCCATCTTTAGAACATGGAGGAAAGGCTACAAAACAGTAACTTGGTGGAGCTACAGCCATCCTAGAAAGGCAAGGAGGAGTAAACAAACAGAAGTAGTGTTTGCCAAACTCACAAGTGCATGCATTAGAGAATCATTCAGTCTACTGCTATTTGTTGTAGCTAAGAGACAATGCATTCCCTCGATCTGTCAGTTGGTTGTACAATGATAATAGAAGAACAGGTCAGCACAGATGAAGCTTATCTAGATATAATAAAAAGAATTATAGTTATTTTCAGATACTTTTTACTCAAGCCTGATGAGGGCATTAAGAGGAGAAATAAAGAAAGATGAGTCTACCTTAATGAGCCCACTTAGTCCCCACAGAAAGAAAAAAGATATCCTGCACCAAAGCTGCTCGGGAACATATGACCTAGATGTATTCTGCTGACTCAGCAGAGACACAGAATAATTTTAAATAATTTACTCTCTCTGCTCCCATGCAGTTCACAATTTACAAAACGAAAGAGAAAACACGTTTGAGGAATTCTTAAGGGAGTCCAATGGTGTAACTAGAAACAGAACAAAGATATAACACAATTATACCAAAACTTGTCCATCAATTTATCTACTTAGATCTGAGGGAGACTGAAGAACTAATTGCACTTCATTTCCTCTGTGGTTTGTCTGCATTGTTGCTCTTTCCTAAAGTTAATTGATTGCAGTTTATTTATTTATGCAAGCTAATGTGAATATTCTTTAAAATGCTTATAGTATAGCACAAACATTTGAAGTGTTTGCAGTGATAATTATTAATAAAAAATGTAAACTCTTGCAGCACTCTGACACTACCGTAGCTGGTACATTGCCATATGTGACATTTTTTCCATGATTCAGGGAAACTTCTGGCACATAGGCCAGAAAAAGAAAAAGGTGGGGTGTTTACTTTTTAAAATAGCACTCAACACAGATGTCTGAGATTTCTTCATAATCTTATTATTGCATCAGAAGTTCCAGCCCCAAAATGAATATACATTCCTCTTCTTCCTCCCTGATACCCTGAACAAGTAAAATATCTGCACACATTTGTATCCTTAGAAACAACCAACACAATCACAAGTTTCCCCCCCAAAAGCTGCTAATTTATTTGAAAGACAACATTGGGGGTAGGGGTGCACGTAAAGCCAGTTTTGATCATTACCTTCGACATCTTTCAAACCACTGAAATTTTACTTTTTTATTTTTTTAAAGCAGTACCATTTGAGCACACACTTCTCATAGAATATCAGGCTTCCAATACCAAATCAAAGAAAGGAAACCTTATAGATAAAGGTTGTAATCCATGAAATGGTAAAAAATAAATAAATAAATTAAAAAAATGAAGAGAACACTTAAAAGCTTGCATACAGACTATGAACAGGTCACACTGACAATCAACCTTGCAAAAAAACTTCAGAGAAGGTATGCATTGATAACAGAAGAACAGGTCAGCTCAGAGGAAGTTTATCTGGATGGAATAAAAAGAATTATCGTCCTCTATCAACACAACGTGAGGTGATGAACTGTCTAGAAAACCCACATAACCTTTTAATTTAGGTAAGATTATATACAAGAATAATAATTCAATTGAGTTGAAAATGCATTAGGAAACAAACCAAACCCATTTTACAAGCAGAGTTTTGATCAGTGGGAAGGGACAAGCTACTATAAGCTGGAATAACTTCATCTGATAAAAATACATCCAGCAGAGGACACCCACCTGCAGACCTGCATGTTGTGCCACTACATATCCGTACATTATGCATTCTAGATGAGTTTCTTGAAGACAGACGTGAAGACAAAGCTCCACTTTAATTGCCACACACCAGTTTCAAGTCATCAGAGCATTTGTGATTAAACTGAAACGCAACATGTTGAGTGTTGCCCAAGCTTCATCACTTACGAAACCATTTAATGTTTTGCTATGAACTATTCTGAGTAAGTATATTTACTTTGCCATGTTTATGTTAACATAACTGTTTTCCAGCACCCTAAGAGTTCACAACCACATTCATTTACTGCTCTTAACTCATCTTTTGATGCCTTGCCAGACCAGTCAAAATCTTGAATAACTTGCAGGCTAACTATGGATCTTAGTATTCAAAATAAATATTTTCTTTATTCTAAACACAAACTAAGTGGATTTATTCAAAATACATATGGTAGTCAAAAGACATTAGACATCCAACAGCCCAGAAGAAAGGTTATAGTGATACACAGTACTAATTTTTATGAAATTAATTTCTTCATCTTATATATCAATCATATTGCCAGACAGGCTTAAAAAGACAGGAAGGAATGCTTCAGCACTGTGTTACTGAATGAACTGGAGGGTATGCAAGGCAGACTTCTACATACCAACAAGCTAAGTAGGCAGGGAAAAGAATTTAAAACCTGTATGTATCTCATAATCTACAGATTCATGAAGTCCTCCATTGAATAAAGCAAGCTCATTTGTCTTTCTGAGGTTTTTTACTTTTTCCTTCAAAAATACCAACGGCTACTGAACTAAAAACAAACTGCCATTTTGGTAATGCTTTTTAAGTATGAAAGTATGAGTAAGCTACTCTGTAACTAGAGTTCACTTCTTCAGCATCTATATACAAGGGGCTATGTAACAGTTAAACATTGCAAGATGAATGTTACAACCTTGTACTGAAAAAGCAGGACTGTTGTAGGAACTGGCACTGGATCTTATGTTTCTACTATAGTTTAAACCTACTCAGTTTGCTAGGTAGCAGTTTTGCTCACTATCTTATTTGGTTCATTTCAAATATGACAAGCCTGGCAGTTTCTCAGATACGCCCACAACCTGTGTTTGTTCAGAAGAGTACTGAACTTTATCTTCCTCCCTCATGTAACTACAGCAGTCTGTTATCAGCTACCTAAGCAGGATATTTCTACTTGCCTCCTTCACATTCCTTTTCTCTTAGTTCAACTCAGGCTGCCCTCATTCTCATTTCCACGCATTTGCCAACTCTGCCCTCTCACAAGATACCACCGTGACTCAATACCAAACAAGCATCTTTCATCTACAGGAGAAACAGAATGCTCCTCCTTCACACTACCTCTGATAAATCAGGCTAATTTACAAAACCACCGTGAATCCCTTTTTTCACAGATTATTTGCTCCTCTGCTGGAAAACCTTAGAAAACACTGGAAACGCCTGCAAAAATATCTCAAAGAACACCTTGTTGCTCATTCACAGCCACAGCTCTTTACCACAGTGTTAGCATACAGGCCTGATTTTCCCAACAGATCATCCCTCAGACGTACACTTCTGTGTATACAGAGGTAAACCTGCATCATATTTCAACAGGCTCTAGATGTGATTGCAGACCATTACACTCATGGATGAGCCACCACAAGTTAAGAGAAACAGGAACCATACAGTCTATTACAGGCCAAAATCATCCTGCCTACGGAAGCACTAGAAATAGACAAAGAGCTGTACATTATGCTGTGACACTACATAAAACTGCTACAGTTCCAGGCATCTCCCTTGGGTGACCCAGAATCACAACAGGCACGAAGGCTGAAAAAACAGTTCTAAGCAACAGCCACAAGGGAATAAACTCCACTTGCTGTCTTTTCACTTGATAAAAAATGTACTACAGCAGGGATGCAACACTGCACACAGCCACATTTTTCCAGAGTTTCCTGGTCACTATGGCATTTTGTTTAGTTTTTGTTCTGACACTACGAAGAACCTTTGTTTAATGAGTTCCCTTATTAATATCTTCTCTCATTGTGAGAAATATCATTTAAGGACTGCCAAGCCAAACTCATTCTATGAACAAATCACCGTTACTGTTAATGGCAAAACAGATGAGCTCCTAAGTACCTTGATGCAGAAAGAAAGCAGTAACATCTACTGGGCAACTTCTGGCTCCAAATGTCACAATGTGAAACAACAGCTATGACAATTTTCAGGGCTTTATAAACAGATCAGAACACTACTATACCCCTGCAAACACAGTGAACATGGAAGTGCTGTTGCCTAGCACCATCTTAAGAAAATTAAATCTTGATAGACATAAAATATCAATCTTCAGGTTGAAAATATCAAGATCTGGAACATTTCGCTCCAGCGTATTTTTCATTTCACAATATGAGGATCTTACAAATGCTAATATATATTAAGAAGGGCCACAAATTCTAATTAGATCAACTTGCACTATTAGTGTCCAAATTTGCTCACTATCAGACTTTTAAGAGTAATCAATGATGAATAAAACTGTTACTCATTAAGTCTGTATATAAAGGCTGTGCCGTAATCTAATGAAAGCTTCATTTAGATGTCATTTTTCACTTATAAAATAAAGAACAGAAAATACAGTTATAACAACAGACATGCATGTATTGCGGTATCCCATCCTCCTCTCCTGAACACATGACTGGCAGAGACTGAAGCCATGCTCCTAGAATAGGGATGGGCATAAATTATTCAGTGTGTTTTGGAGCCTTCCCCTCAAACCAGGAAAACTGAAATAGCTATGTATCCACAACAAATTACTCTGAGCTTAGTCAGAGTTCAAACTGAAGGAAGGAATTTTTCATACTAACTCGTTCAAGATTTTTTTGGCTTTTTTTCCAGAACGACACTGTGTACTGCTTCCCTGAAAGCTGCAATTTGGTAGTGAAACAATCTTTTATAAAGTTCAAGAATTTGACTGCTACAATAAAATTACTTCTTAGTAAAATAACTTTATCCTCCCATACCAAACAGATACCAACTCTTTACAAGGCAACTACTTATCCTTATTCGTCAAAATACCTGAAGACATTAAACATGAAGTAATTACTAGTTTTACAAAGTTACAAATTACGTGAAAGCTGGCTGGCCAATGGTAGGTTTCATAGTTACTATGTCTTATATATTTAAAAAAATACCAAAAATTAAAATTCAGTATTATAAACTATTAGGCTTTGAAATTGTTCTTATAACTTATTGTTCAAAGCAATTCCAAAGCTTATTTCTAAAACCGTAAAACTGCTTTTGCCAACAGCAAGTTCTTTACTCTGCCTTTTCTTTCAATTGAAAAACAAAACAAACCACTTACAGTTAAAGTGCAGCACTTACTAGGAAGCAGTGGGCAATAAAAAGGATTAATGAGAGAAAACAGGGTCAAAAAAAGGTTTTAACTAGAAATTTAACTTATGCTTATTGAACCAAACCAATATTTGCTCTTCATGGTTTTTTTAATTACTGCTACCTTCATGCCCCGCAACTTTATCTCAAGAAAAACTAAAGATGTCCCAAAAGTCATATACTAAAACCATTTGGTGTCATTACAAGTTATGTTAGCTAAGGTTTCTGAAAAGTTAATTAAGATTTATTGCTAATGTTAATTAAGATTTACACCAAATGATAAAAATTTTGAAGTAGCCAGGTGTAGAGCTACTCCTTTCCTGACAAGGCACCACTTAGAAGATGGTAAGTGATGCACACTAAAAACAGCTCTGCCCTTAACACACTATGCAACATTTTTGTTTTCTAGACCACTATAGTTTCTTGCATAAAAATTTAATAATAACCGTCACTATCATGTAGAGCAATATCAGATCAGCAGAATATATTACATGAGAAGTTAGCTACTGCCATGACAGCTCTTCTTCACAAGACATCAAAACAACACTCAAGAAAATATTAAGGAAGAAAGTTCAGTGAGACCCAGCAGTCAGCACTGACAATAGAAAAGCACTCATCTCATGTTACTACATATAGAATTTAACTGCAAAATTTGCCTTGCATTGATATGATTTGACTCACAATCTGGCAAAATTTCAGCTTGGTCAAGCCAAACCTTCACCTAGGAGTATAATTCCTGCATTGATTACTCAGCATAGCTATGCTAGCAAGCCTTCCAGCATGGATGGAAGCATGAACACCACCACTTTGCCTTCATTCAGCCAGTGAGGTTGCACAGATGCATCGCACAAACCCATCTTTCAAACGTTTTCTTAGTTTGTCTACAAGAGTTTTGTCAGCATAACTGTGAAAGCCTTCTGAAACACAGACATAACCTAAGTGTTGTACAGGGTGAAGTCTAAACCTCTTCTAACTCCCAGTTTTTCAGGCACACCTGTGATTGTCCTAAATAACCCATTGTTAACGCTGGCGATAACCAACATCACGTTTTCAAGACAGTGCGGGTGTCCACAAAAACAAGGTTGAGAGGGTTTCATCTCAAGAGCTCCACAGTGGTTTGGCCAGAAGACCAGTTTTACTGGTCCTATTTATCCACCCTCATTTCTATAGTTTCTGAAAATTAAAGCCGGAACAGGAGCTTTAGGTATCAGAAATATAGAGGCTGCTAAACTCCTTGCTGATAAGTTTTGAGTGCATTCTGGTGATGACAGTATTTTCTTTGACATTTATATTACAAAAGAGATTTGAGTTGCTTTTTAAGTCCAGAGAGAACATTAAACCTTTTACGAAAGCATACAACTTGTTCCTGTGTATTAAAGGATGACTTTTCCTCACTATATTTTCAGCTTTTATAAAACAGAAACCCAGCTGTGCTAATACTTCTGAACTATTTCAGTAATGTTTAAAAATTTCAATAACTCCATTTTCATTGCTAACAGAAAGGGTAAGTGACCTAACCTGCAAGAAACATTTACACTGAAAAAATGAGAGGCAGCATCTGAACGAGGGTCCTCAGATTTGAAACAAGGCTGTCTCATTAGGAAGGGAAGAATATATCCAGTAGGTCACACAATATTTATTCTCAGCTCTTCCATATTTTTAATGAGGTTGCAGGAGAAAGATCAGTTACAACTCTGAAAACTTCGTTATGGGTTTAGCTGTTGGTTTTGAACCTCTATTTTAACCTTCAATTTAAGATGTTTCCTGTGCCTGAGACAAGCTTGTATTCCCATTTACAAATCAAGTCTAGTGTCTTATGCACATAGAGACATGTGATCTCTGAATCCCGCAGAAAAGCAATGTTTCCAAAAACAGAAATGAAAAGGAAAATTCACTCAGCTGCAGGCAGAGAACAAAGACAGCAAACTGAAAGGCACAATAATAATATTGTTCCCATCTTAGGAAACACTGAAAGGTTATTTTTTTTAATTGACAATTTGGACAGTTTTAATGTGTGACTGATCAGGAGAGAGGAAGGTTGCATTTGTTAAGGAATTAGAAAGCAGAGACTGTTCCTGAATATAAAGCTCAAAACCATGCCAGCTCTCTGTGACCCTATAGTCTGTGCATTTCATTATTAGACTTTAGCCAAAATGTTTGACTCTTTCCTTACCACCAATGGATGATGGTATCAATTTACCACCTGAAGATGCCATACTCAACTCTGATTTTCTCTGTCCCTCTAAGTTGTGCCTGAGAAGATATCTAAGAGGAGTCAGCAGCAGCTGAAACTAAGAAAGCTATGTTCAACTTTTCCCTCCCTTTTGTTTTTTGTATATTAACTACACGCTGAAAATTTCTCAAGAATTTGCTCAAAATCAGCAACATCTCAAACTTCTAGTCAGAGATTTGGGATGGCCATTTTCTCCCACACGTTTACTTTAATATTTGAATTACAAGAAGCAGCAATTCCCTGAACAGGCATAAAATCAAGTTGCACTTCAAAGCTTTCCTAAGTATTATGCCCTCTTTGGTCACTTAACTGAGCAACTGCATAATAGGTCTGGAAGGAACTGAAAAAAATTTCTCTTGCTGTATGTAGGAAAATTTGGAATACTCCTGGTAACAGCTGCCAGATTTTTTAAGACTGTCTAGCAAATTAGATACTGCCCATCAAATGCGCATGGCAACACTCTTCAGCATTTAAAGTCCTAAGAAATGGTAAGATTTCAGCTGTTACAAAAGTTCGCAGCCCCTTGACCAATCAGTTCTATTTTAATTTTCTAATACACTCTCGTCCATCTTTTCAAAGTAGGCATCTTTCAAAAGAAGGCAGGATCTTATATTTTGCCTCAAGTAATCTGAATTATGTTAATGAAAACATAGTTCTATTTAAAAACAAGTCAAGGTCAGTCATCCAGAAGACAACAGATTTCAGTCTCATTTCCATCACAGGCTATACATACAGGGAAAATTCATTATTTATACAGACTTTTCACTGACTGGATGTCAATGCACTTAATTAAGTCTCCAAGCAGTCACAGAACTCTATTCCTTTTGTAGCTGCTATTCCAGCCTGCAGTCCAAGGTCGTATTTGCAACCTTCTCCATTTCATAAAGAAGCACCTGTTTTCCTGCTTCTGTCACTGGAGCAGAGACCCTTGTTAGGAGCTGCTGGCATCTAAAAGCCTCTTAGTACAACACACAACTTACAATGAGAAGTCGCTAACTGCCACATAACACTTAGCCGTGTAGTTTTCTCTCTTTGTAAAGAGCCAGCACAATCCAGTTTTGTGGTTCAGTTAGGTCTTCATTACTGCACAGGAGAGACTGTCCACCTCCACATACAACTGGCTAATGCACACTGACTGGCAGTCATTTTAAATTAGTAACATCGTTATGTTAACAAGGGGAAAAATAAAAAGCATCAAAGTACCTTATTGGAAGTCTCATTTAGTTTCAAATATAAACTAAAACAACAGCAAGTCTTGCAATACTAGCAACAAAACTTGCAAATATTAGGATGCAATGCAACACACTGTGGCAGAAATCAATCATATGGGTACCTGACAGAGAGGCAGGTATAGAAACAATCCCGTGCAATTCTTCAATCAGATGAATTTATAGAAAGAGAAGGCCAATAGACTACAGGGGTAATGTCCTGCTTCACAACTCTCTGAATCCGTAATAAAGAAAGAAATTCCTACTGGAAAGTTCTAGCATAAAATCACACGCTTTGTCACACGCAAGCTGTATAAAAAAAGCATCTATGGTTGTGGACTTTTGAATGGGAGGGTGGAGAGCCAATGTTAGCACACTTTACCAAAAATACTAAACTCAGCAAGAGCAAACAAACGCAGCTTAAGCCAAGCCCTATTTGACCAGGAAAAAAAAAAAAAGTTATAAATGTCTTCCAAAATACAGGAAGATGCCATAAAGTCCTCAAACTCTAAGCATCAAAAAAACTTTTCTGGGAAGGATGAAACCTACTCATCATCAATAAGGATTTTCATCCACTACATTTGTACCTATTAACACCTGTCTTTTTAGACACCTGTCTGTAAGCTCTGGGATCTAAACTGCTTGGAAAAGTCTGCCAGACCATAAATGGTTTATGCTAACTTCAGCCTTGATTCATCTCAAAGCAGTGGAAGTTCTTCATTCCCAGAAATCAGCTTCCTAAATAGATATGATGGAGCGTTTGAGACTTATTTTTGTTTGGCTAGAGGCTTTGGGGTGCATGTTATGAACAAATCAGCATGCTTAGAGAAGCTCTAAATTGCTAATTCTAAAACAGCTTTTAGACGAATAGCTGAAACAGTCATAGTCTACAACCAAATGAATCAGTTACTCCACTGCTGACAAATTTATGCAATTATTATCTTCTAAATTACTGAGTAAATTTAGCATACACAGTTTGCATGACAGAATTTACAAAGTGTATTGCAGCACAAACACCTCTTGAGGATTAATAAAGTTTCATATCTTACAGGTATGGATGGCTTTACTCAGTTCTGAGGACATTTTTCACAGGGATAGATTTATCCACAGCACCATAGGGTGCCCTGAGTTGCAAGAGCCATTGAATCTAACTCCTGTCCCTGCACATGTGCACTCGCAGCATCAGGGCCCTAACAAAGCTGGCTTCTGCTTGAGATGCTGGTTTAATATGATTTTTTTTTTCCTTCTCTAATTATCAGCACTGGAAGAAAATGTCGGGGGGGGGGGGGTTAGCACAAATAAAGATCTCAGTCTTGCAAACATTTGCAGTGAGGTATGTCTGCTCATCATCCGGCTGGAATGAAAAAACATCACATACCCAACCTGAGCGCAAGAGTGTGCTCAGAAACGCACACGGAGGCATCCAGATCTCAAGGTGACTACACGAGAAACATCTTCAACAAAAAAAAAGGGGGGGGAGGACACAACCCACGCCAGGTGCTTAAAGAGCAGAAGGGAAAGCAGAGAGGGCCACGGGAGGGCCCTGTTTCCAGTCGGGAGGCGAGAGGCAGTCGGGGACAGCCCCAAATACCGAGTTCCCCCCCCCGCCGCGGGCCCCCCACCTGCGCTACCGGGGGACATCACCGCCACTCGGGGGGGGAAGGGGGGACGACGACATCGCCATCGCCGCCGCCGCCGCTCGGGGTACATCACTGCCAGGGGGATATCACCGCCTGGGGGGACATCGCCGCCGCTCGGGGGGTGGGGACGGGACATACGACACATCGCCGCTCGGGGGGACATTACTGCCACTTGGGGGGGACGGGAGGGATTATCACCAGCGCTCGGGGGGGGACACGCACCACTGCCGCTGGTGAGGGACCATCACTGCCGGGAAGGCATCGCTGCCGCTTGGAAGACACTACCACTCGAGGGGGGTGGAGGGGAGCATCTGCACCGCTTGGGGGAGTGGGACACCACCACCGCTGGCGGGGGGACGGGACATCATTGCCCCTCGGAGGGTCGGGGGGCAAATGACGGCCGCGCGGGGGACACACACACACACGACGACATCGTCGCTGGGAGGACATCACCGCCACTCGTGAGGTGGAGGGGACATCACCGCTCGGGGGCCATCATTGCCACTCGGGGGGCACGGAAAGGGGGACATCGCTGCCGCTCGGGGAGGAGGGACACAGATCATCGCCCCTGGCGGGGACATCACTGCCGGGGAGACATCGCCGCCGCTCGGGGGGACATCATCACCGCCGCCGGGGGACAGCACCCGCAGCGGCTCCGGGAAATCGGCTCTGCGCCATCCATCGTCCCCGCCATGCTCCCCAGCCATTCCCTCTCCCCCTCCCCGCCGCCACCGCTCGGCAGTGCCGGGGCTCGCCCCGCCGGCCCGCTCGCTCCCCTGCCCCGAGCCGTACCGCACCCATTTCCCGGTAGAGGAGAGGGAGAGGAGCGATGCCGCCCTGCCTTGCCCTGCCTACCCCGCCCCGCCCGCGGTGTTACCGGCAGCGCTCGCGTACCTGTGCGCGCCTCCCGCTCCGCTCAGCCCGGCGGCCCCTGCCGGTGGGAGCAGGCGCGGCCCCCGCCCCGCCCTGCGCGCGCAGCCGCCCCCGCTCCGCCCGTCCCGCTCGGGGAGGGGGTGGTGCGGGTCGGCCCAGCTACGGGTCGGTGTTACACCCTGGGGACCGTCCGTTTCTGGCGTTCCACCACCCCGCTGGCTTCGGCCCCTCCTCTCGTCGCTCCATGTGTTGAGCCTGGAGAAGAGGAGCCTGAGGGGGACCTCACAGCAGATTCCCCGCGAGGGGAGGAAGAGCAGCAGGCGCTGATGGCTCTGGTGACCAACGATGGGACCCGAGGGAATGGCAGGAAGATGTGCCAGGAGAGGGTTAGTTTGGGTGTTAGGAAAAAGTTCTTCACTCAGAGGGCAGTGGAGCACTGGAACAACCCTAACATTCACATCAGGGTGCCAATCCTGACTATTCAAGAAGCATTCAGCCAGTGCCCTCAGACACACGGTGCAAATGTTGGGAGTGTCCTGTGCAGGGACAGGAGCTGGACTCGATGATCCTTGTGGGCCTTCCAACTCGGGGCATTCTGTGATTCTGTAACTGTTCCTGCCCTTGGCAGAGGGTCTGTGACAAGTCAAGAGATGAGTCCTGCACTTGAGTCACAACAACCCCATGAAGCACTGCAGGCTTGGAGAAGAGTGGCTGGAGAGCTGGCTGGCAGAGAAGGACCTGGGGGTGCTGGTTGACAGCTGGCTGAACATGAGCCAGCAGTGTGCCCAGGTAGCCAAGAAGGCCAACAACATCCTAGCTTGTGTCAAAGATGGTGTGGCCAGCAGGACCAGGGAAGTGATTGTTCCCCTGTACTTGACACTGGTGAGGCCCCACCAGTGTCAAGTTTTGGACTTCTACTTACAAGAAAGATATTGAGATGCTGGAGTGTGCGCACAGGAAGGCAATGAAGCTGGTGAAGGGTCTGGAGCACAAATCTCATGAGGAGCAGCTGAGGGAACTGGGGCTGTTTAGATTGGAGAGAAGGAGGCTGAAGGGAGACCTTATCGCTCTCTACAACTCCCTGAAAGGAGGTGGTAGCAAGGTAGGTGTTGGTCTCTTCTCTCAAGTAACAAGCAATAGGATGAGAGGAAGCAGCCTCAGGGGAGGTTTAGGTGGCTATTACAAAAAAATTCTTTACCAAAAGAGTGGTGAAGCATTGGAACATGCTGCCCAGCGAAGTGGTGGAGTGTCTTTCCCTGGAGGTGTTCAAAAAGTGTGTAGAAGTGGCACTTCGCGACATGGTGTCATAGGCATGATGGTGTTTTCCAACCGTAATGATTCTATAATTCCCTCTGTGATAGAGAGCGCCAGCCCTGGCTGTTTGCGGCCACCTGTTGCCCTCAGCGCAGAGTGCCTTGTGTGGGGGGTGTCCCCTTAAAACCCAGGGATAAGGAAGTGGCGCCAAGAGGAAGCATGCACATTTCACGTGTGTGGGTGGAGAATGGTGCAGATATGCACCCTCTGCCTGTCTTGGGGACTAAGAGGGTGCACAAATGCTCCCTTTGCATTAGGTATTGGCGTATAAGGGGCTCATTTATTCAGTCTTAGTCATATAATCTGATAGGTAATTTCTGTTCCTCTGTCTCGCACACAGGATAAGTTGAGAAAGCAAAGCAGTTAAAATGTGGCTGCTACCTCATTAATCAGCGAAATTACCAGATAAGAAGACTGCCCAGCTTCGTAAAGCTGAGGGGATGACCTCACGATTGGGGACTTCTCTGTCAGCCACGCGTGAAGCATCAGGGCAGGGTCCTGCCCCTACAGCAGCAGTACACCTAGGGACCCTGCAGTTCTTTGAGTGCAACAGCACCACTGGGCCCAGAGCAAGATGGACCTGACCATCCCTCCGAGGCCCCATCCAGATCACAGCATGCCTTGACTGCAGAGTGTGGAGCAAGTGGCCAAACTCATACAAATGAGGCTGCCCCATGTGCTCCATCATCAGCACACAACTTATGCCTCCATACAAAGGTGGAAATAGTTTCACTACTAGACGTAATCATGCAGGTCCCTGGCTACATGGTTAAACTGTTCTGGTTTAGGAAAATAACCCTGGCTTGCTGGCGTGAGGCAGTGCCTTTATGGTTCTATCTCTGTCTTCAAGGAGAGAACCTTGCTGTGCACTCTGCTGATGCCTGCCTTAGACCAGACCCTTAATGTGGAGAAGAGGCAAAGAATGTTTGATGGGAAGATGAGAAGGTTAAAAACAAGCTGGGGAGAAGGTCAGAAAGGCAAGGATGAGCCAATAGACAGAACAAAGAGCATTAAATAATAGAGCATTTCAGTGTAAGAGCAGGAAGAATCAAGTATGTTAGATTGCTGCAGCAGTATGGTACTTGGGGAAGACACAAAAAAATATAGAAAGCTATAAAAGAGCTTTGTACCTAAGTCCAAGAGGTTTATTCTCAACTTTTGCCTCATTTTACAGGGTTTAATGCTTTTTGCCAGCAGAAATACCTATCTGAAAGTACCCTGTCAGTGTGTCCTCCATAGAGTTGCACAACTTGGTGGTCAGAGTTGAGTTCCTCGGGATATTGGCTTTTCTCCCTTTTCTCCCTTCAGGAGCCTAACTCATTAGCATGGGCCAAGCCACCCTAACATGTCTGCAGAATTTATTGCCACAAAAAGCACAGAACGGATTGTTACTCCAGGTTTCAGTTAGTACTAGACAACACGCATTCCTACAAGGCAGGAATACAGACACTGAAATATCACACTGCTTATTAGATCAGTAGATCTAGTTTAGTAATCTGGCAAAAGGAAAGGAGAAGAAGAAAGCCAGACAGAATCTGCATTTGGGACCCTACATGACAAAAAAAAAAAAAAAAGAAAGAAAAAAAAAAGAAAAATCCTGGAACCATATGCAGCACAAAGACGATTTTCCCCTCATCACCACAAGCAGCAGAAGGATCCATGAGGCTGTGTTTGTTCAGAAATTATGGATAAGTTTTGCTGTCAAACTTAATTACAGACCAGAAGTTGCAACTTCATTATATAACCAGAAGAGAAAATAATTTGCTGTTTCCAGTTGAAATCTCAATGAATGTGAAATATTGTGGCATCTGCACCTTTTGGGAGTATAGCAGCAACCTGAATAAGGACTAATTTAAAAGTCATTACTTAGGTTCAATGCTTTTGATTGAAAACCAGAACTGATCATCAGCAATATGGAGCCCTTCATACTCTAAGATCTTCTGTTATGTATTTTAAGGAAGGCCTTTGTTTTTCCTCTGCTATCAGTTTGCTGTCACCAGAATTACAGTTCAATGCACTTTGGAATAAAAAAAAGGCTGGATATCTCCTGCTTAAAACATCTAAGTGAAAGGTGATTTGAATCACTGAAAAGCTGAGGAATTCATACCAATTTAATTGTAACAACTACAGTTGAACATAACAGCCCAAATTCCTTGCTCTGGAGTTACATCAAGGATGAACTGAGTCATAGGCAGCTTGCTTCTTAGAATCAGAAAGATAGCCGATGAAAAGAGCAGGTGCAATTTAAAAGGGGGTTTAAATTATATCCTATAACACACCACTTACATTACCCATATTATGCTCACTTAGATGACTAAGTCTATTCTCTAATTACACTGGAAATGATTATGGCTGAGCATAATCTACCTAAGAATTATTAGACTGTCTACAAAATGATTACATACTGGCAACATAGAAATCTTTGATGCTTCCTTTCTGTGTAAGCTATCATGAACTGCATTAAGCAGCAAGGATAAGCATTTAGAGCGTGGTCCTGAGAATCTAGAGAGCCTGGGGTGTATGTCATTCTGCCATAAGCTTGCTTCTTGGCTTTCAATAAATCTTGTAACCTCATGGCAATTAAATTACCTCATACATGAAATGGGGAGAGCATTTTCTCACAGCTGCATCTTTGAATGGAGATTGCTGTGTAAACAGAAAACACAAAATTACAATAATTAGGACAAAGCCACAATGCTTATCTATTGATTATTTGCTCTTTGTCTTTAATAACATAACAGCAGAATTTATGAATATTAAAAATATGGGGAGTTTTTCCTGTAGAAGATGAGTTTCTAATGGGAGGCAACATCCAAGGAGGAAAGCAGGAAGAATACATCTTTAGAAAAGAGAATTTCAAAGAACATTTGTTCTATGTTTTATTTGTAAAAGAAAGAGACCAAAGGCAAACACAGCAACACATAGCTTAAGTTATAGTTTATTTTTGTTCTTCTTTAAAACACCCCTTTGGTTGGAGATCAAAGCCTATTCGGCAGAACTAGTACCCCCAAATCCTCAATATACTGCAGCACTAATCTTTGGTTCATAATTTCCAAAATACTTCCCTCTGTAAGTTCAAGACAGCAGCCAAGCAGGCATACAACCAACGTAACTAGTTTTCTCAGCAACCAGTGTTTAGAAGGAGTAAAGTTTGCTTAATGCAGATGGTAGAAAAGACCATCTAAGAGTTGAAATTATATTAAAAATATGCACTGTGGTAGTGTAGCCAAGAAAGCCCTTTTGTTGGTATTCATTTTTGTTATTTCAAGTTACGGTCTTAGTCTTGTTCTCTCTGGTGGAACACTGGTTTGGAGTACCTAAAAAACCAGATGAACTGGGGTTATACAGAACAAATGTACCTGGTTGTACTTAAGTTAGAATTTTAAGCCTGTACTCCTAAAGGCTTGCCTCTAAACATAATTAATTCCTCTTACAGGCAGTTGTATGAACAAAAAAACTCTGCTTACATGCAGAAGAGTTAGTAACATTAAAACACCGTGTGGAACACTAAGGTAATAGTTACACTGTAGGCTAGTAAATTCAACTCATGTTGTAGAACAAATCTAGAGAGCAAAAATTTCAGTGGTACTCAGTTGTTTTGGGGGTTTTTTTTATATAGTCAGGAGACTGGAGCAAAGACTTGAGAGTACATGTCCCACCCTAAAGGTGGATTTACCCATAACAAAGAGAGAGGGTGTTAGATGCAATATTCTGATGTGAACTAAAAATGTCACCTGCTGTGCTCTGTAAATGTTCAAAACAGAAAAGACAGGAGAAATACTGGCTGCATTCCCTTTATCCAATGATACCAATGAAGATTAATCTATAGAAATGGCTGAAGCTGTATATAAGATGTCTTTGTACAGTGGCGGGTTTATATGCCAAGATCTGACTCATGCACCACAGAAGGTGATTATTTTCTCCATCACACAAGTGACATAATAGAACACAACTGCTTAGTCTGTGTCATGGGGACAGAAGACAGCAGGCTACAAGGACTCTGGGAATGCTGCAGTTACCCTCAGTGTCTCCAAACCTATCGGACACAGCACTGAACCGCACAGCTAAGCTGCTCCATTGCCCATTCAAAAAGGTTGCTTTCTTCTGCAGTAATGATTTATCAAACCAGCATCAATCTCTTGCTTTGTTTTCACAAATTTTCTGATTTTCCTTGTTCCAATTTACAGTACTCTGTGACAGCATACTTATTTTCATAACTCTAAAAGATATGACAGGACATATTTATTACTATTGGCTTATAAAGTCTGTGAGCCTGGAGCTTTTTTAGTATGTTGGAACAGCACCTGTAACAATGAGGCTAGAACACTTGACAATAGCTTAACACTCAAAATAACAAATTGTCAAGGCAGGTGGAAGAAGGAAATCTGTCATCCTGAGAAGATGAGCTAGTAATGACAACAAAGAAGCAGAAAATACAGAGACAACAGCATTACTTTCTTATGCAATGATCCTGTTCAAGCTGGAGAAGTGGGCCTGTGTGAACCTCATGAGGTTCAACAAGGCCAAGTGCAAGGTCCTACACCTGGGTCAGGGCAACCCCCGATATCAATACAGGATGGGGGATGATGTGATTGAGATCAGGGGTGCTGATCAATGAGAAGCTTGCAGCCCAGAAGGTAAACTGTCCTGGGATACATCAAAAGCAGCGTTGCCAGCAGGTCAAGGGAGGTGATTCTTCCCCTCTGTTCCACTCTTGAGACCCCACCTGGAGCATTGTGTCCAGTTCTGGAATCCCTAACATAAGAAGGATATGGACCTGTTGGAACAGGTCCAGAGTAAGGCTACGAAGATGGTCAGGGGGCTGGAGCATCTCTGCTATGAGGACAGGCTGAAAGAGTTGGACTTATTCAGCCTGGAGAAGAGGCAGCTTTGCATAGCAGTCTTCCAGTACCTGAAAGGGGTCTACAAGAAAGCTGGGGAAGGACTTTTTACAAGGGCTTGTGGTGATAGAGCAAGGGGGAATCACTTTAAGCTGGAAGGGGGGAGATTTAGATTAGGAAGAAATTCTTCATGATGAGGATGGTGAGGCACTGGCACAGGTTGCCCAGAGATGTTGTAGATGCCCTCCCCCTGGAAGTACTGAAGGTCAGGTAGGATGGGGCCTTGAGCAGCCTGGTCTGGTGGAAGGTGTCCCTGCCCATGGCAGGGGGCTTGCAACTGGATAATTTTTAAAGTCCTTTCCAACCCAAACCATTCTATGATTCACGTATGTTTCCATTGTTACGATGCTGCCTGTACAGAAATGCTTCTAGTGGACCGATGAATTGAGAAAAGCCATCTCATTTGCCTCTGCAAGAAATGTGCTGTAGTCACTATGTGCTATATAGTAACTCTTATTAAAATTCTAGCATAGTTTTTCTTAGCTTAACATTATTCATAAAATCGCAGCAGCCTGAACATCAATACGTAAGAAAAAAACCAGTTCTGGCATTACACTGGTGACATAGGAGTTCATTAAAGTGACTGCAAACCTGAAGAAGCTTTATATTTCATATTAATGTGTCATGTCTGAATAATCTATGTGTTAATTGCTGCAAATTAAATCCCAGCACTTTGAGAAAAGATAGGACAGTAATACAAGGGACAGAAAATGCCACTACATGATTTACCAGCCATCTGGTGCAGTGCAAATAGCACTCCTTCAGGGGAGGTTACGGTCTTCTGATTAGTTACCACAGCAACAGGTCTGCTGAATATGCTTTGAAAGTTCTGCTTATGTCAGCAACCTTTATTTCTCCTCCCATACACATCAAACACTGGGGGTTGTGAGCAGTGGCATGTCCTTCCTAGACTATGGGTGGTTTTACTGCAGCATTTTCCATTATTTCACTTTTCAGGAGGCTTAAAACTTGGACAGTCTTTTTTTTCTTTTAAATATGACTTTATGGAGTCCTGACTCCAAACAAGCCCTTGATGATCAAGTCACTTTCTTTATTCATGGAAGCAGTACATAGCTGCAGGTGCGAAGGAACCTCTGATAACAAACACTTCAAACTAAAACAAAACAAAGAAGTCCTTTTGACTCCCATACTTCCAAAAAGACAGGCAAAATGTGTTTTTAACAATGTTCACAACTGAGTATCTCTGTCATAAAAGAGCCCACATTTATATAAATGGCCTTGTCCGCAATGTACAACTTGAATATAGTAGTTGGTAAGAGATGGGAAAAATAACAAAGCTCAAACTACACTGTACATTTCCTGCTGGTTGCACTTATTCTTTTTGTACATATTTTAATAAAGAAATTACAACAATAAATTATATAGGAGTTTTTAAACTTCCTTATATTGGCTGTGGATATCGTCCAAGAAAAACTGGATGGTATGGAGAGCTATTCCCTTGCCTATTTTCTCTGCTGTTTTCCCCCAGTGCAAGGGCCCCTGGCATTTTCTGCAAGACTGCCCTTGGCTTTACCCCCCAGTAGTGGTGTGACAGCGTGAACCTGGCTGGTACCGCTCCACTCCGTCTAGAGGCACTAACACATCCCTGTGCTGCTCAAGAAGCAGGTTACGAAGGGTCAAAGCCAGAAGCAATCTGGCAGAGCACATTACCTGGTGCCCTAGAGCGCCTTGACACAGCTCCACCAGTGCCCGAATGGCTTGGGTGGGGCTGTTTCAAAAGGATGCGTGGTGAGCTGGACTTGCCTCAGATTAGCAATAACTGGATCTGGTACCCAATGAATAGGAGCCATTGCTGCTCCATACACACTCCCGTTGGAATCTGTGCTCTTTTGTTAGCTGAGCCAGCAGTGTGCCCAGGTGGCCGAGAAGGCCAACAGCACCCTGACTTGGAACAGAAATGGTGTGGACAGCAGAAGTAGGGAAAGGATCATCCCACTCTACTCGGTGCTACAGAGGCCATACCTCAAACTTGCTCAGTTTCAGGCCTCTCAGTACAAAGAGGACACTGAGCTGCTAGAGTGTGTCCAGAAGAGCACAATGAAGCTGGTGAAGGATCTGGAGTACCAAGACTCAGGAGGACTGGCTTAGGAAACTGGGGTTGTTTAGTCAGAGAAGAATAGACTGAAGGGAGACTTTATTGCCCTCTACAACTCCCTAACGGGAGGCTGTGGTGGGTGGGCATTGGTCACTTTTGCCCAAGTAACAAGTGATAGGACAAGAGGAAACAGCTTCAAGTTGTGCCAAGGGAGGTTTAGACTGGATATTTGGAAAAATTTCTTGACCAAAAGAGTGGTCAAGCATTCAAATAAGCCGCCCAGGGACGGTGGTGGAGTCACCATCCCTGGAGGTGTTCAAAAAGCATGTAGACATGGCACTTCCTGACATGGTTTAGTATGCATGGTGGGGTGGGAACGATGGTTAGATTTGATCATCTTAGAGGTCTTTTCCAATCTTAATGATTCTATGATTCCAAGATGAGCTCCATGTGTATAGGAGCGTTGCCTTAGACCAAGTTTTGCAGAAGCAGAGCATTGCATTACATCAGATTGCAAGTCTACATCACGATGTTCATACAACCATGTTAAACCCAGCTTTTAACCCAAGTAATAATAGTGATAATAGCAATGAGGACATGACAACACATAACAGCTGAAACACTGCATGCAAATGTAAAGTTGATCTTTACAGATTCCATGCTCCGAAATGGACACAGGGTCACCCAAACCATTTTGCATTGTATTTATGGAATGAAAACCTGTTCTCTAAAGACATATACCAGTGGATTAGACGGAAGAGAGCTAAGCTGTGCTATTTACTCCCAGAAAGGCAGCAGGTCAAAAAACAGGCATGCAAAAGAAACAGGTATTACCTAATTTCACTACTTGGAGGCAGAATAGGAAACATCAGCTGCTTTAAAGAAATTTCAATGGCAATAAAATGTAAAAGGACAGGATTGATTTAATGCTTTCAGTCTGACTCCCAGATGAGGAAATCAATTATCCTGCATCATTTAATCTCCTTAAGCAGGTCATGACACAAACTAGAAATTAGAAGCATTGTAACTAATATGAAGAGCAGCTCTTAATGGTAGTTAGCATCAGCCTCAGATTTTTCAGAGGAAAATACAACTGGAATTTGGGGAGCTCTCAAGAGTTGGCTTCACTAGGATTCCACAGTCCTAATATTTTAAAAGTGAGTTTCTTCATTGTTTACCTAATGAAGATGCAGAGCAATTATAAAATAATACTGTTCCTGTAAACAAAATCCATCTGTCCATCAGGAACACAGCTTTCAGAAACCTTGCACAAAACTACTTAGATGACATGTTTCAAACTATCCCTCTAGCTTCATGGCAAGTCTCTCAGCTAAACCAAGCTCCTACTTTTTTACATCATTCAAGTGAACAGAAATACCACACAGCTCCTTACCAGGTGCAACCCCTAGCTAAACCAGCCTGCTTTTGTAACAGAACCTCCTGGAAGGAAAAAGTGTGATGCAGTAGGAGGCTCCATCTGAATCCCCTCAAGGCTGGAAGAGCTGGTAATGAAGGTCCTTGTCCTTGTATACAGAGATGTAGGTCCCTACAGAGCTTTTCACTTATATGTCAACAGCTTCACACAAGAAATAATCAAGCAGAAGCATGAAAATGAAAGCAGGACAGTTAAAGAAAGATCCCTATTCTGTCAGAGAATTGTTTTTCCTATGTACCAGGAGAAAACTAGGGCACAGAATGCAAGCATTATGATTAACTTTTAAGATAGGCTAAAATTATCCAGGATTATACAGATATAAGCAGGTTTTGGTTTGTTTCCTGTTACCAAAACCAATTCAGTGTTGAAGACAGAGGAAGGGGTTTGGGATATTGGGGTTTGGTTTTTTTTCCTGGCTAAAGCTCTATGATGAATCTGATGTATTTTTAACCAAACTCAACATACCTATTCTGAATATTCTTTAATGGACCTTGGAAGTGTGAATTTAAACTTTGTTGTGAGACTAAAAATCCATACAGAAAGTGGCTGAAGCAGTGACTTCTAATGGAAGTCAGATCAGAAATCAGCCTTATTATTTGCAGTATGTACATCAGTGGCTGCCAGTGTTCTTTTCTCAAAGTAAGCAGATGCTGAAGGGTCTAGAAGACAAAACCTTTTGCATTTTTCACATTGTTGGGTGTACTTTCACTGTCTCTAACCACATCGCCCTAGCTTTGCTCCTTTTCCCAGAATACCCCAAAATCAATGAACTCTCCTCATCCTACTGATACTCACCTGCTATCCGAAACTGGGATTTCCGGATCAAGGGATAGCCCATCTTGTATCTAATAGCAGAAAAAATGAGAGGTGGGGAGCATAAGTGACAACTGTAATTTAAAGGCTGACCTGTACCACTTATTTTTACACGGTATTTATGGAATGAAAACCTCAGGAAACATACAAGGGATCATTTTTGTTCTAAATGTCACAAAGAAGAAACTGTGGTGGCAGTTTGTTCAATGTGTACTTAACAACTGCAATGTTATGACTCTGTCATACATAGTACTCACCAAAACCTCTATACTGGGAACATCGCTGGCAACACAAGGACATAGGGTAGCAAAAAGCAAAGATTTAAGACCTAGTAAAGTGATTCCTTCGCCTTGTCAGTTGATCTCAAAGAAGAAAGCTTCAAAAAACATTTCAGACTATAAACACCAGTCATGAAGCTCTGCCAAAAGCTTTCTTGTGTCATCGCATTTCATATCAAGAATTTTCAAATGAAATGAGCTCTGAAGGCTGCTTCTGTACCTACAGAAGGCAGCAGCTCCCACTATAATTGTTAGGTAGTGACTGAGTGACAGGCTGCAGTTCAAAAAAACCATCAATACATATTTTCCTATATAACCACAAAACAAGACACATGTGAAAAGGGCTATAAGCTGCAGGAGCAAAGTGCTCTGTTTTGAGCCCCCTCCACTTTTTCCAGTGCTGTTTTATAGACATGCAGTGAGGGTTCATTTCTTCAGGGGAAATACACCTTGCAGTTCACATGCAAACCACCCAAAATGTTGCTAAGTGTCACCAACGTTCCAATTCCTCCTCCCCTCGGGCAACAGGCAGCTGCCTGCCTCTGCTCTCCTGCAGGCAGCTAGCTGGCTCCCGCTGGCACTGCAGCAGTACATCCCGTGGAGTAACGAGCAGATGCAATTGAGGTTAAGGCAGGCGGTGCTATTTCTACATAAGAAATCTCTTCAGCTTTACAGAAGGGAGTTTAATGATAGCAAACGGTAATAAAATTGAAGTGGCTTCTCAAACTTGCTGCTGATTCTGTGCTTTTGAAATTTGTTTTTCAGTTCAATTTCAGGAATTTAAAGCTACCAAGAAAAGCACTAAGAACAAAAACCATGCACTCATCTGGCATAAACCTACACACAACACTGAAAAAAAGCATCTTGGTTCTGCAGCTTTAATACTCCATTGGCATTAACAAATTAACTACATGTTCACTCTAAGTTATTTTTCTGAAGTGCTTTAAAAATCAAAGTAGAAGATAATGCATATGTATATACCACAGCATTCAGACTCTGAACTCCTACTTATTACGAAGGAAACAAGTTGACTCTTACTGAAGGCACCTACTGGCACCCAATTATTTAAGCTTGACTTTTTACATACTTAAGTCAATAACCTGGGCTAAGTTTTATTTCATGCTTTTATACTTTCAGTCCCCAGCAAGATGTCTGAAGAAGATGCTCGACAATGCAGTCATGTAAAACCCTGACAGGCCCAATGCAAAGTCTCTGTTCTGCTCTTCCCAGCTACACACCCACAGCATCTCCCCTTTGGTTGGTTAGGTACCTCCCAGTTCCTACACCCTAGGCAAGATTGTTTTAAGAGTCAATTTCATATCCTATTAGCCCTCCAGTTGCCTAGGCTCCCTCTGTAGTCAATAGAGAAAGACAGGAAGCTATTCAATAAAGCATCTATCCCAATACAACATGAAAAATATACATGTGATGAGTTATCTCCAGGTGCCCAACATTCTGGTGACTGTACAGGAAATCAAGACACCCAGCACAGAACGTGGAAGGAAACTTGGGACAGCAGAAGCCAGGCAAGCTTAATTTTCACAAGTGGTGAGAAAAAAAAAAAAAAAAAAAAATCAATATGTAAAATCATGACTGGTAATAAGAGCTAAATAGGTAATGGTTATTCATTATTTCCTCACACTAAAAGAATCAGGACAGAGAAGTCTAAAACCAAAAAGAAATATTTTCCTACATTACCCTATTGTGAAACTCGCTGCCATAGAACGTTACAGAAGCAAAAGTATAAATGGGTTCAAGAACACTAGATGGCATCACTGAGGAAAAAGACCTAAAGGTTACTGAAAATATGTGGCCACAATTCTGTATCACGTAGGCCATCAGCCACAAAATACCAGATGCTAGAAGAGAAAAAACAAACGAACACCAACCCCCACCACCACTGCATATCTTCACTTATGCTTTTCTTTGCCCAAAATAGTCACTACTCATAGCAGTCTGTAATGTCCACATGCAGCTGAACTGCTCAATACAGTAGTCCTGTAATACTTGCAACACTAGGTGGCAGGGAAAAAGTCTAGCTCATCCACAGCATTGAGAACCTTGAATGTAGAGTCTCCCTTAAGGATTAGTGCAATGCAGCAATCGATTTCATACAACTGGATTTGCTTTGTGTCCCTACATAGCCCCGAGCAACATTTTCAAGTAAAATATGTTACTGGTGCCAGAATACAAGCTATTTCCTTCCCTGAGATACCTTGCCCCCTCATTTAAGAAACCACAGACAACTGCAAAATGTTTCTTCCTCTCCAGAAAGTTTAAACAAATAAAAAATGGAGTTGAAATCCGCATTGTCTCCGCCTCTGTAGAGACACAGCACCATAACATTTACCTCATACTTCTGGTTTTCTAAAAAGTCACTTTATTATTTAAAACTTCACATCAGTTGTGTGCTACTTGTGAAAATACTGCAAAAGGGCAATGATTAAACAAGATATGCAACTCAGGCAGTTGCAAGGCAGGCAAGCCAATGCAAAGGGTTCTTCAGGCCATATCGATCCTCCTGCAAGTATGCTCTTCCCCTTCTGCAAATGGGAAAAACTTCAGACAAAAAAAAAAACCAAAACATTTTGCTCAAGGTCTCCCTCAAGAGGAGAAAGGTATGATCTTTCTTCATGAATGTGAGCTCCAAGTTTCAAAAGAAACGCGTGTGCATATTAAAAGGACATCACCTCTGCACTGCAGCAGAACTTGCTGTTTTCTAAATTACAGACATTTCCTAGAGCGTTGCTGACATTAAAAGTGAAAGTAACATTTGACTCCTACTTTGTTCACCTAATTAAAAGAAACAGGCAGAGAACTATTGGCACGGTGAGTAACACCTTCCCTTTAGAAGAGCAAAATCAGCACAGGATAGTCATTCTTCTCATTCAGCATATCTATCAATTTCTCAGCTGTATAGAGATGCTGATGCCTTCCAGTACCTCTTTTAAAAATCTGCAGAAAAAGCAATAAGGTCAGCACACTGCTTTTCAGGCAGTGACACACAAGAAGGAAGGTTAAGTCATTAAGCCACAGACTAGAAGTTATACATAAAGGAGTCGCTGAAAATTATCTTAAACACAAACAGATCACAGAAAGGCACTGAACTGGATTTTGATTTTCACAGTGTTTGATAACTGGAAAGTTTGTTTCATTTCTGAAAAATAAATTAATACAAAACTTAAAAAACACTGATGTGCAAGTCTGCCGCATAAAAGGAGGTACATTTTCATACTTTAAAATAGTTCAAAACATTTGTATGTAATGAACAGAAATTCTCTTATATAAACAAATAGTGTTCCTTTGCCAACAGCAGCTGTCAACTCCAAAACACAGAATTAAGACAAAAGAACCAGACAGTCTGAGTCACTGCCATTTGTGTCAAGAAAATTATGCCACCCTTTCTACAGCTCATCATGCTTGTATGTAAATTCCCTTGCAGATATAAACCCATCACTGTCTTCATCTTCTTTATCAAAGATGTCTTCAACCAAAGCATCATGCTGGGTGTCATTTACCACTGCTCCATGCTTTTCAAATTCCTTCTTCAAGTAAATTTTCACCTATTAGGCAAAAGGTGAGAGTTAACATTTTTAGGTTTATGAAAGGATTGATTACTGTAGCATAAGAGAGTCGCTATGTTCAGGATGGTAGTACTGCACAATAGATACCTTCCTCCCTATGCCACTGCCAGAATAACACTTGTCTGACTGCTCCTGCAGCCCTGTTCAGTGATGAAGAACTCTTTAGTAATATAAGCGACAGTAAAACTGGCAAATTAGTTGCCATATCTTTATGGTATCTGAAAAATGAGCCAGGAAAGCTTGTCATCTGGTGTCTATACAGTAAAGTATAAGTAGCTGGGCAGAAGCTGTTACCTACCAAGTCTGTGTTTAGATACTTCCCTAACAGGATCAAGTGAAGCTTATCTTTCCATTACCTCATCCTGTTAGATTTGCTCACAAGAAGGGTAACCCACTCACCTCTTGCTTGGACAGTCTCCAGTCATCATTAAGATCCATCTCTTGGAATGACTCGTGAGACCTTGGTCCATTCCTAATTTCAAGAAGGTCTACGTTGAAAATCAGTGTGCTCTCAGGTGGAATTTTTCCTGCCCAAAATGGTAAACGTGGAGAAGAGTTACAACTACATATTCACTGCCATACAAACAATCTGAATTGCCTGTGTCAGAGCAATGTTCTAGTAATCCTACTACTTTTGAAACATCCTGCAACTTGAAATAACAAAGATAAGTTAACTGTAACTGTGATAACTATTTCAGACCGTAGCCTGGGCCCTGAGCAGCCCTTACTGCACATACGCAACTTCAGGTGCAACTAGTTTTATTAGAGGCTAGTATGTTTTGATTTGATCTCATATTCAGCAATCATCATCACAGGTTCCTCAGAAAATGTTCTTGAATCTTTTCTTCATGGCCAGAGCCAGACCAAGTGGAGAACAATGAAGGAGACATTACAGCCAGCCAAATGGCCACTACCACCACAGACAGACAAGACTGGTGGACAGGATAGCAAGAAGGGTGAGTTCAGTCCTCCTGACACACCATAACCCTGCCAGTTTCCAAATTCCTCTCCACTGCCCAGCTGACACACTGTAACTGTTATTCTGCCACTGCAAAAACTTTTCTTGCAGAGAAGGACAGGCGGACAGCAATGCTTTCGGTTTCCCATAGCAGCCTCTCGACTGCTGCACACAGCAGAAACTAAGTATATAAGCCTGCTCAAAAGACGTGTTGCCATCTTGCCATTTTTGATGCAGGTGAACACACTAATAATTTTCTAACAGTGCTGAAAGATCACCCCTCCTGTGCCACTATCCCTCAAGAATTTCAGTTTATCAGGCATTGACTTTTACATTGATGTGGTATGCCTTCATGCTGACAGCTGTAGCTGCTGTCAAAGACCTTTTAGCACACTATTTTGCTCCTTTATATATGGAGAGAGAGGTTGAATAGGACCAAATGTATTTCTATATTGGATGGTGGCACCCCAAAAAAATATTCCTGTGCCTGGAGGAGGTAGGAAAAAAACCTAGTCCATGTCTACTATTTTGGAGCTATGGTGTTAAATATACCCTGAGCTGCAGCAACAAACAGGCTTGTAGATTTCTGGGATGAATAATTTTGCAGGAACTTCTGGAAATACAGGGCACAGGGGCCTGTTTAGAGTTTGAAGCACAGGTTTTTTTGGGTGTTACAGAAAAAGGCATCTGACTCATCATTCAAGTCAGACATCAAGCAAGGTGTGAGGCTAGTGAAATTAAGTGCATTCAGAGTAAAGCCTGAAGAAAATGGAATAATTCTGCCTTCAAGGGCATCATTTGAAAATAGCAACATAATTATGTTCAAATAGTTCACATGATTATGTTCAAATACTTCAAAGTTTTCCTAAAGCAAGTAATTTCTTACATCAGTTAGCAGTGTTTACTTGTTCAACCTCCTTGCACTAAATACAGAGCTGGCTGGCAAGTCTTTGAAGAACAACTGTAGTGCTTTACATGTTAATTGAGGCAATTAGGCCTGTGATGACTACTTGAGCACTGCAGCATGTAATATCTTTTTATGGAAAAATTTAGTTGTGCCCTGCACACAGCCAACTGACTGACCACCAAAGGTTTCCTGTTCTCTGCTAGAAACATAAGTACTTCTGATACTGCCTCTTGTACTCCAAACCAAGACTTCTAGAAAAATACGTTTTAAATAGATACTTTCAAGAAAGGAGGGAATGGAACATGATGTATGTATGTATGGAATACTACTTAGCAAGGAGTAACACTGATTACTCCTTAGCCTGTGTTCAGTCTTACTTGCCAGAAGATAGAGACATGCAAACATTCCTCGTTCCTAAAACAGTCTCAGATTAATGGGAGATGTCAGTAACAGGAAGGACTATATGCTCCAGGACATTTACCCTATCTGCTTTGAAATCCTGTGTTACCTTAGGTCATTTGTGATAACCATTGTCATGACAAAATATTCCTAATAATTGCTCCAAAAAAAGTTAACTAAAATAAATCCCATAAAGCAGAAAAAGTAACCTTTCTGCATCACTCAAGCTATCACTCATTTAACAGTAAATTCCAGATCTGGTCCTCCCACTAAAAGAAAATTTCCAAGAATCTGGAAATATTTGAAAGGAAAACCCATAAACACCATCAGCAGTAAACACACTACAAACAATGCTTTTATCTTTCTCTACACCATTCAATACATTTTCAGTAGATTCCAACACGACTGCCCAGGTACCTGCATCTCTTACTGTGGATACCAGGGACCACTGCCCAAACTGAAAATCACTAAGAGGGAAAGAATTTAGTGTCCCTATATGGAGAAATAATAAGTGACTTCGCACTATATCAGCTAAGAACTGGTTGGGCCACAGTACAGGGAGTTCCTTAGGGTTCAAAAAGAAAGCTGTAAGTAAGAATGAGGCTTGCACATGCACATTCACAATGTATTACCACAAACACAGATGCAACAGCCAAAAAGCCAACTGTTACCTAAGCAACCACTTCCAGCTTGACTGTAAAAAAGAAAGGCAGAAAAAAAGGTAATGGGAAAATGAAAAACAACAGGGTGCTTTTGAGCACAGCACTAAGAGAAAAGACACTTAGAACATACAGTACATCAGCTACTAAAAATCCCCAGGGTTTTCTTTGTGCATTCAATGTGTGACCACTGAATGGTTATTTCTGCAGAAAACCCACCTGATTTCATAAATTTTTCTTATTTAATGACACTAGTCTGGAAAGCTTGCTAACCTTTTAGGCCAAAAATAATAGTGAAATACAGAGATTAAAAACAATTAAAGTAAGGGAAGGATTTCAGGTGTTTTACCTTTCCCTTCTTTTCCATAAGCAAGGGCTGGTGGAATAGTTAGCTTCCGCTTCTCTCCCACACACATGTCCTTCAAACCTTTGTCCCAGCCTTTGATGGCTTCCCTTATGCCAAGCGTAAACCACATAGGCTGACCATTGTTATGCTTGTGACTGGAAAAGAATGGAATAAAACACTTAGTCTTTATACAGCAAATTCCATAAAAGGCTTATGGAGCAGATGGAATATGCTCACAGCATAGACATGTAACTACAAACCCACCACCTTTTTGGCATTTCTTAAATGAAAGTCTGAGACTTACAAGGCTTTAAGACTTATGCCTTGTGTGACAATGTTCCTTAAGAAGTGGAAAGAAATGAAACATCATCTCCATGGTGAGTTTGTCACAACACTGACTGAGCAAGATGGATCCCCACCTTCACTTCCCTATCACCTATTTCCTCTCTGAAACTGATCACAATAGAAATGCATTTCTACTTAAAAATCTATATTCAAGGCCATGCGTATTCTTTGGTAAATCACAAATCAAAACCCAGCTTGGTCATGATTACAATACAACTTATAACTTGCTTAGAAGAATCAGCCACATCTCCTTTAAAAAAGCCATTAGGACAAAAAAATACAACAGATAGTCTAGAAAAAAGAAACACAACCATGCAAAACATTCCAGTTTAAAATACACAGACAAGCCCCTTTTCCAGTTTAACCAGGTGGCACACCAGGACTACTTTCACTCCAACAGACATGGGATTCTAAAAGTTGGATCTACTAATCATGCAGGAAAGGCACTTAATGAGAAAACAAAGCACTTACAGAAGTTAGTGAACAGCAAAAACTTAGTGTCACTAGAACTCCTTTTAGAGAGGCAGGTTAACTACAAGAGAAAATTAGTGAGATTTTAGTTTAAAATGTCTGCAAAAGCCATAAACATGCAAAACAAATTTTTTTTTTTTTTTAATGTTTCACAAAAATAGACTTCAGGCATAGCCTACAAATACTTCAGTATTTTGCAGTCTCCACTATTAACACTTCGTTGATGTTTTACAGGAAAGGCAACATGAGCCAGTCGTTGCAAGCTCTTAGCAGACTCCCTCGAATTTCTGGCTCTTCCTACTACTTGCAGTGCTGTGGCTCTGGTATGTTGATTTGTCTGGTCGGGGGCAGGTGAAGAACACTCTGCTTCTTCAGTACTGAAAAGCAGTCATTGTGCTCCTAGTAGTAGAAGTATATAAATAACTTTTTTTTTTTTTTTATATTAGAGGCAGACTTCTTCCATATAAGTTTGCTTTAGAAACCAGACAGAAATTCATGCATAGCAGAAGATTTTTTAAACCACTGAGATCGTGTACCAAAACCCTGTGTCTAAACTGCAGAAGAGGATGCATAACATGTCCATCTTTTAACAATGCCATGTAGCCCTCATTTCTACAGACTGACCAGAAAACAAAACCTAAAGATTTATTTTATATCCTCAACTGGCAAAGGGAAAGCAATCTTAGAATGTTTTGGATTCCAAGGGACAATGAAAGTCATCTAGTCCAAACCCCCCCTGCAGTAAGCAGGGACACCTTCAGCTAGATCAGGTTGCTCAGAGCCCCACCCAACCTGAACCCTGAATGTTTCCAAGGATGGGGCATCTACCATCTCTCTCGGCAATCTGTTCCAGTGTTTCACCACCCTCAGTGCCAAAAAAATTGTCCTAATATCTAGTCAAAACCTCTCCTCTTTTAGTTTAAAACCATTACCCCTTGTCCTATTGCTACAGGCCCTGCTAAAAAAGTTCTTCCCCCATTTTTCTTGTAAGTTCCCTTTAAGCACTGAAAGGCTGCAATAAAGTATCCTTGGAGTATTCTCCAATCTGATCAACCAGAACTCTCTCAGCCTCTCTTCACAGGGGAGGTGTTCCAAGCCTTTGATCATTTTGGTGGCCTTCTCTGGACCCACTCCAATAGGTCCATGTCTTTCCTGTGCTGAGGGCTCCAGAGCTGGACGCAGTATTGCAGGTGTGGAGCAGAGTAGAGGGGCAGAATCACTTCCCTAGACCTGCTGGAAATGCTTCTTTTGATGCAGCCCGGGATATGATTAGCATAGGAGATAAGCTTTATTGTTGGTGTTGGCATTAAACAGAGCTCCAAGTCACTGCTTCCTCAACTGTCAAAGTACAAAGGTAAATCAAACTTTCTGAAAAAGGTGCCAGTCGAAAGGGTCTCACTGATAAGTTTGTGCAGCGTTATTTAAGCTATTTTAATTCAACGATAAATAAAATCTAGGGCATGTGTGCACTGCTTGTGTACCCTTGCACACAGGTAAACACAAGTTTTGGGAGGGTGGGAGGAGTAATCATAAAACTAAAATAAACCACCACCTGCCCTCAATAAAACGCTCCTCAGAGAGCTATTTCACAGATGGATTGTGGGCCACCATCACCGGTCCAGATTCAGGAAAGCACTGCCAGGAGAGCTCACCTACATTAAAATAAAGATAGATATATATCTCCATATATATTTACATGTATAATGTACAGACACAGATATGGAGATATAAATAAGTATGGGTAAGTATGGAGATTAGATATATAGATATAGAGATAGATATATGTATAATACAGGAAGCAGTTTTATAAAAAAGTAAACTATTTTAATTTGTGCTAAAGTAGAGTTAATTTTCATCTAAGTAACCGTATTTTTTTGAAGTTCGACAGACATGGACTGTTCCTCAGATAGCATGTTTTCTTGACAGCACGATATTTTTCAAATAGTGCTTTTACCAGACACTATTCAAATGGAAATAATAACATCTTGTGTTAAGTACAGGATGTGCCTTCTTCTATAGTCGCTTGTTTGCAGCCTTTCCCTGCCTAAAATGCAAAGTCGGACAGAGAGCTGCTCCAAGGCTCCAATTAGCAGAAATTTAGCTGCTGTGAAGTTCATAATAGCCTTCAAATTTGTCCTTGGGAAGTAGCAGAATATGCATAAGATTTCTGAGAAAATTTATACATATGCGTGAGTAGGAAATATATTCTGTCCTCAGCTCTTGTCTTGTTACTATGATTGAAGGAAATTATGCGTCCAGTGCCGAAATAAAGGATGCTGCTTTCTGAAACTCCAAAATGAGTTTATTTACCAGCATTTTCGGTATTATGGACATATAGCTATTTATGGAGAGATGGACAGGTATCTCCATAGGGGCCTCCCGGGGGGAGCTACTTACGTGGAGTGAAACATGGAGCCGTCCCTCTCCAGGTACCCCTCGTAGTGAACCAGCATCATGTCCCCCCACTTGCTCCTCCTGTGGCAGACGAAGGGCTTGTGCAGCACCTCCACCTTCACGTCCGCCGCGGGGATGAGCGCCGCGGCCGCGCAGCCCAGCGCCGCGGCCAGCAGGGCGGCCCGCAGCGCCGCCGCCATCGGCAGCGCCGCCGCCATCGCCATCGCCGCCGCCGCCGCCCCCCCGAGCAGCCGGGACCCCGGGGCCCCGCGGCGCCCGCCTCAGCGCCGCCCGGCCGCCATCCCGCGCCCCTCGCCTGCGAGCAGAGCCCAGAGCGCGGCCACCCTCACCCTGCCGGCAGACGTGGCAAATCCCTCTCAGCTGACAGCCTCCGCCTGCTGGCGGTCCGGCAATGACACTGCGCCCTCTGATTGGCTCGCCTCAGAAGAAGCATCCGTCCATTGGGCCGCGCCCCTGTCCGTCTCTCAGCTCGCCCAATCGGCAGCAGAGCTTCGTGGGCGGGGCGCTGGATGAAGGGGTGGGCGGCGGGCCTCGGCACTCCAGGAAGCGAACGGGGGCGGGGCGGGGGCGGAGCCCCGTCGAGCGCTCACACAACATTGGGTGGTGCTCTCACCGAGGGCTCATTTCGATTGGTTACGGAACGCATTGGGCGCATTTTGATTGGCTGAAGCAGGCCACCTGCTTTGGGCCGTCCGCGCCCGCCTCCCCCCCTTTTTCGCCTGTCTGTCACGTGCGTTGCGATTCCTGGAACTGCTTGCGCTCCCGTAGCGCTGGGGATTCGTTCTTTGCGCGGGCAGCTGCGCTGGTAGCGTAGCGGTAGACGGGCGGGCTCGGCGGAGGGGGCGTGGCCGGGCCGGGCCGGGCGGGCGGTGCCCCGCTATGGCCCTGGGTGCCGGCGGCGCTGCGGGGCGCGGGGGGAGGCAGTGGCGGCGGGCGGTGTGACTCCGCCGGGGGGCGGCCGCGCTGCATGGGGGCGGGGGCCGGCTGCTATGGAGGGGGTGCTGTACAAGTGGACCAACTATCTGAGTGGTGAGTTGCTGCCAGTCTTCAGCCTCTGCGCCGGGCGTGACGGATCTGTCCATATATGTATATATATGGACATATTTATATGTAGATAGATATGTGCATGTATATTATATATGTGCAATTGCTGAGTGTGCCTATTCGGTGCTCCCTGACCCCGCCATGCACCCTGGTTTCCCAGCAGCGCTGCCACATTGTCCCTTCTTTCCGGCTCTGGAGGAGGCGCTGAACCCGCTTGTGGGTTCAGTGGAGCTGCAGGTTGGGGTCTGGGCTTGGTGTGGGTGCGTTGGGTCTTGGATGTGTTAGGTCACACTCGCCAGCCCACTTCCCGGTCCTCTACGCCCCTGTGAAACTTGTATTGCTTTTATTAAGTCTCTTCAGGAAGTTGGGGGAATCCAAGACCTTAGAGGAAAAGGTGTTGGCATTAAATAATGCTTGGGGGATTTGGGTAAAAATGCATGCAAGAAAAGGAGCTGTCCTGCTAATTTTAGGCCCAGATTTGAATTTTTTGAGTGCCTTATACTATGGGATGCTTGATTTCTGTAGCAGACTGGAAGCAGCTGTGCGTGGCCAGGGTCTCCTCAGCAGATGTTAAAGGCAGTAGGGTCAGAAAGGCTGTGGATGTGGGGAACGCCCGGTGCCACCCATGTTCCTGCCAGGTGTCCACTGCTGGACATCTCGGAATCGGAGTGGTTTGTAATATGGACGGGATCTTGCCTGGCACAAACCTTCCTGCGGTTTGCTGAAACAGTTTGGAAACTTGGTGGTCAGAGAAGAATAACCACGACCTTGACATTGCCAGGTGTAAGTTTTGCTTGGGAGCGTAGGCAGGAGAGGGCTGCCTTCCTGCTTGGATTCTTCTCAGAGAGGCTGGAACAGCTGCACCTCTCTGGTTAGTTGGGAAAGTGTAGGAAATCAAAATGAAACAAAGAAAAAGCTGAAGCACGAGTGAGCAATGCATTCATGTGGCAGGGGGATGGAGGGGAGTGGTGCATGAGGCTGGATTTGTTGGTGCACTGGAAGATTGCTGCAGCTTTTCCCTCTTAGACAATAAGTGTTCTGAGAGAGGAATCGAAAATTATTAGGTCTCGGTGAACAGGCATGGATTTGTTTTATTGTTAATTATTTGTGAATGCTCAGAACTTGAGCAGCATTATTTTTCTTTTCTCCATAATAAAAACATCCATGGTTCAGTCGATCTAGAGTTTATTTGTTTGTCATTCTTCGCATTGCTTAGATGCTGGGGCATGTTTGGAACCCTTGTGCTTGCTTTTGTGCCCTGAGATCTGAGGAGTGTCTGTGAGACCCAGTGTGTGTGTGTAGATGACTGGTGTTAGACATTGTAGCATTTGTGTCTGAATGTGGATGTGATAGGATCAGCTGGACTTGTCTTCTTTTTGGATAGTAAGATGAGGACTGACAGAAGTATTCCAGTTTCATTGAAATTAATTCCTTTAGTTTTTGCTAGCCATATTGATATGCAATTTTAACCAAATAACCCTTCATGAAGGATGAGACTTTGCAAACCTCCACCTAAGTGAATGCAGACTGAAGGAATCTCTTTTCCTTGCATGCGTGAGATTTGCCCTAGCTGAAAACTAGTTGAGTTTTTGTTGTCAGTAGAGAGAAAAATCAGTGATGGAGGACTGAAATATCTTTCTGATTTCTTTGCTGAAACCTGACTCTGCTAGTAAATGTGTTGGCCAAGGTCACTCCATGCCTTTTCTTAGGTTGTAGAAGGCCTGTCTGGTGTCTGTTTGAGAGCAGTAAATTTGCTGTTCTGCAAGCTAACTAGGTTTACATGTGCTTTCTTTTGGCATAAAATGAAGACTTTCTGCCCTGAAGCCATTAATTTATAAATTTATGCAATGATGCAAAAAAAATATCGTGTTGGAATGTGGTGTTTATTGTAGCAGTAGCACAGAGCTGGAGACTGAGAGACATGAAAGCCTCCTTTAGGGGATTAAGAGGGTTCAACGGATCATCAAGAACAGTGTTTCTGTCAGTATTCTGCGTTTCCTCTTGCTTAAGGTTAACTTGTATGGTGTAAGTGGTGTGTGCAAAAAGTCGTGAAGATGTGTCTCGTCTTTTGTGTGTTGGTGTATGCCTGTGTTAGTAACACAGTGCTAATGTGAACATCCACAGCAGGTATCTTACTCCCTTTTGTACTCATGATGAGGAATACACCTTTGTTTCACGCTCAGAGGAGATAAGACGTTCTCCAAAGTATAAGCTTAAATCTGTAGAAAAGGAGAACTGCTTTCCCTTCTTGCTGTGAGAGGAGCTGACGGAGTTTGTGGGTACTCGAGTCTTTTCTGGAAATTTGGGGTTTATAACATCTTCTATCATTGCCATCATGAGAGGTCGATTCCACATCAACCAATTTCCCTCCAGCTTTTGGACAGGGAGCTGCCTCTCTGTTGTAAATTACATCGTTATTGAACAAGTAGGAAACAAGCTTGGCATTCTGTGGGCAAAGGGCAAAGAAGGCACAGAAACTGAAAGACAGATTAGCTTGCCTTCCTGCTCAAACAAGTTATCTTGTTTTAATACTTGTTTGCTTTATAGAGATTAGGATAAATTGTATTAGTTACTTTGTTTCTGCTTGGAGATAGGGGGTTTCCTCTGGTGTTGATCCTAGGCTCACCTTTTGGTTTCTGTATGCAAGGGTTCCAGTACTGCCTCTGAAATCTCTGAGTTTAAAACTGAGATTTTAGAGTTTTTCTCTCCCTCATGCAATGACTACCAGATAGTGATTTCTCAATGTGAGATTTTTGTTAAAGTGAAGTGTGCCAGCTTTGGATCACATATGCATGCACACAGGTCTAGCCTATAAAAATCCACTCGGGATCCTGTGTTTGCAATAAGTGTGTCCTGAGATCGCTCTTGTTTATGCTTCCCCCACAACATTGTTTAAAACCTTAAGGGAGCGGGGAACTTTACATCGCTGCTGTATAAAGCATGATAGCACTTTTTTTACTTGGGCAAATATATGATGCCTCTGCAAACTTTGAATTATTAATCCTCAAACCCCAGAGCTGGGTGACTTAAATCATGCAGGTGTGTAAGTCGGCCTCAGCTGAGCCTACAGTCAAAGCGTATAATTTGATCTTAAAAAATTCCTAGATTACATCCTTTGCCAAAACTCTTTATCTAATCTTCGCATTGCTTGTTAAAGGTTATGGAGGCTAGGAATGGGCTTATAGCATGGATAAAGGGAGTATAACTCTCATTTCAGTACTACTTATTGTAGTAAGCAATTGCAGTGACAAAAGCATCACCCTCTACCTTCCCTACAGCTCCTCAGTCTGTTGTGTTGCTGCTGCTTGTGACCCTGGCTGAGCATAAAGCTTTCTGGTGTGGACATAATTGCAGCCCAGTCCTGTCAAAACGGGGGTGGTGGTGGTGGAGGAGAGGAGGAGGAAGTGCTGCTTGCAGGATAGAGAAAGGAGAGAGCAGAGGTGAATCTGCAATTCATGCTCTTTGTTAAGCATACCTTCTGATTAATGAAAGAAATGTCTTTAATCTTGGAGATTACCTTGTAAAAGTAATCTGTGATTTTCATTTCTCACCAGGCTTATAGAATGAGTAAATTATCGCTTACCCACAGCAAGACAGAGCATGGAGTTGGGGAATACCTTCCTTCAAAGGTGTGTGTAAAAGCTCAGCACCTTCAGTTGTTTTGTTTTATTGGAATTCAGTTCAGTTCAGATCTTTAGTGTGAGGCAAACTTTACCTGGGATCACTGGCCACAGGCAGGATTAGTGCTGACTCTGGAAAAGGTAGTATGCGTCAGCTCGAGGATCCAAGGCAGCTTCGTCATTTGAAAGAAAAAAGCTGAATGCCTCCACTAACTCACCTAGTATTCTCTGTGTGCTCCGTGAAATGGCTTTGATCGCCTTTCTTCACAAAGCTAAACTTTTCCTGGTATTTAAATATTCACTTCCTTAATTATGCTGACTAACTCTAACCGTAACTAATTCATCTTCCTTGAGGCATGGCACCCTCACATTTGTGCCATCACTAGTGATGCTGCATCATACCACATACCATAGGTCACTCTCCCCACCTTCCTGTATGTAATCATCCACTCTCATTTTGTTGTTGTGCTCTGAATTTTTTTCAGTTTGTCCCAAGATATCAAGAACAAGCATCAAGCAGTGAATTTTAGCTTTCACGTAAATTTTAAATTACGTTTGTCACTAATGATTCAGAATTCCTTAAACTTCAGGGAGAGCTCAAGAAAATGTGAAAGAGTGGTACTTTTTATAGCTTGAATCTGGATCCACGTGATACTGCTGCAAGTGTGTCTTTGTTTTGGGAGTTCAATTTGAGAAATCTGATCTTTTAGGATGGGAGGCACGTATGCTTCCAGTTGATATCAAGCTCTGGAAATTAGGTCCACTGTTTTCAAAGATAGAGAAAGTAATTGAAAATTTCACACTTAGGTAAACATTTGGTTCTAAAAAACTTTTGTTGATAATTTTTTTCCCTTCTTTTTAGCTTCTGGATACAGTCCAAGTTATGTTTGTATAAAATGAGAAGTCTGTCTTTTGTTGGAGGTGGACCTAGGCAGCTGAGGTTTCTCTTGCCTGCAGGGCAATGGTCCACTCAGTATTAGTAACCAACCAAAGTTACACTTAAAGACCAGGCAGTGGTTTAAATGGAGAACTGAGTCTCACTCAGTCCTGGCTACATTTCTCACCCAGGATGCTTCAGGGACTAGTTAGTTAATTCTCTTTGGGTTTTGCACAGTTACATTTGTGTGGTTTGACCTTCTTTGTCATCTCTCTCTTCCCTTCCTTCCCCTTTTTCTTCACGCTGCAATCTTGCTTTTGTTGTACCTTTGAGAAATTGAGTAATGTGCTCACAGCAGAGAAGTTTGATGAGGCTGCAGGAATGGCAGTGTCCCCTCTCTCCTCTGCAGGTGTCAGAGCTGTGCTGCAGAGCCCACATGGCTGTGTAGCGTTCCCTGCCAGGTATGCTGCAGTACCGGTGCCTCTGCATTCAGTCCTGCACTGAAATAAATAAGTCATCTCAGGGAACGGCGGGGTAGGACAAAACCGAAAGGTGTGGCAGAGTGATGATGAAGAGATACCACCTTGTGTGTTTACATAAATTTATTGCGTGTCCTTAGTCTGGCCTGATAACCATCCCAGGGGTCAGGGAGAGGAACAGCTAGCTTGCTGGGGCTGGGAAGTGTAAACAGAGGAGGGAAGCTCCTGGGAGCTTTGAATGACTTGAGTTAGTGTTTCTGGGCAGTGGCCCAGATTATTGAACTTTTGCCTCCATTGCTTGCCATGATCCTCTTTCTGCCCTTCATCCTTTCACTGCGTCCTCTTCAGAAATGCCTGGCGGCTGGTACATTGCGCTCTCTGTACCTTGGAAGGTCACTGGCATAAAATCGTTTGCAAACAAACCCAGTGGCCCTGTGACGGCAGGATGCTTTTTCAATACTGCTAGCGCTGCACTAACAGTTGTGATTGAAATGAAGGTGGATTTTCTGGGACCTCTACAAGAAAAATCTTTTAGGAGAGGGTCGCTGTGTTAAAGCTGATTCTTCTTTCTTCACTTGAACCTCTAGTGTCCCTCAAGTACTTCAAAAAGTCATACTATTGTTGAAGTGCTAAATCTGTTAACTTCATTACATTTAGGGCCTTTTTGTATTAATTCCTGCTGTTAGTGTGCACATAATCAGAGTAAAATTGCAATATGGGCATTTTTAGAAGCTGCACTCTAGGTGAGATGATAATAGCTCAGAGGAGATGCATGAATTGTCACACACGCTTGCCTATCTCCTATCCCTCATGGATACGGACTGTGGATTTTTATCCTGTCAAATTATTTTGCTATAGCATAAGGCTGCAAAATGTGTTCCAGTGTTTGGGATTGCCTTTCCCAAAATACTGGATAGCCTTAGGAGTCTGTGCGGAAAGAGCAGGCAGTGGTTTTGTGTGCAAATTGCTCGTATCAAGATAATCCTTTAGCTGTATTACTTCTGTTTACTATATGAGAAAAAGGGGTAAAAGTTTCAAGTTTGGTCTGTGCAAGATACTCATTTGCTATATGCTGTTCCCAACTAGAAACACAGTCGTGACTTACAGCATGAAACACGTGGCCACATAAACTGAACTTGGTCGCATTAAAGGTACACACCATCTGTGGCTAAGAAGTGGATTGTAAGATTTATTGCATGCACCCATTATTTGAGATCGCAAGCATGTTGGCATCTTGAAAATGAGTGTTTTGTCCATTTGTGATATAGAGATTTGTTTAGTTTAAATTCCCTAGGGAAATCCTCATTGATTGAACGTTTTTTCCATAAGACCAGCAGTGGTCCTTCTGGGCGAATGTGAAACAATTGTGTTGTAGAGGTGAGGAGACGCAAGCAGCTCGATGCAGAAGTCAGGTTTTTCTCAGCGTGGTCCAGGGTAACTCAGTAGTCTTGTTTCTCAGCTGGAAATAAGATCTCTTGAGTTGATTCTGTATTTTTTTTGTGCTGTTAGATGCATCCTCTAACTGGAAAATATGACTTTCCTCAGAACTGGAAGGCAGATGTGTGGTCACAGTTGTGTGAGGGGGAAACGGGATGTTCTGGCCAAGAGCTGCTACCTGAACAACCAGGAGCAGGCTGCGCTTTAGCAGGCTGCGGACCTGGTGGCATTTAGAGCCTTACATCAGCCCTGGCAACTAGGGAAGGACATATATTGGATTTTCTCTTGCTTTTTGCTTTTTGCCCTCTTTGAGTGGAGTTTTCAGCAGCTCTTATCCAGCTATCAGTCTTTGACACAGTGCTGGGCAGAAGCTGTACTTATTCTCTCCTTGGGCACTGGGAGATAAAGCGGTTGGTGGTGGTATGGTGAACACGTGGCACAGCTTACTTTGCTCAGGGTGGGGTGAAAAGATGGATATTGCTCGTACTTGCTGTGGGATGGCTCTGGCTATCAGAGCAGCCACTCTGGGACTCCCTTGTGACCCTGCAGAGGAAAGCAGGGATCTACCTCTGCTCTGCCACTGGGCTGTAGGCTGCAGCCAAGTCTTGGCACTTGGCCATGATATTAGCAGTAGGGATGTGATGAAGGCTTTAATTCCTCCTATTAGGTGGATATTGCTGTAATATGGGAATTTCAGAGTTATCTCCTCTCTGCACTTAGAATCTGAATTAAGGTCAAAGAAGTCCAAGGACTATCCATTGCGTAAGTTTTTATAAAGACTTATGTTGAAGCTCAAGAAATTAGAATGCATAAAGTATTGCATAATACTAGTGGAAAGCAAGCAATAATAAAAACCTGAGTGGCTGGTCTTTGCCTTTTAGAAATGCAACTGGAACTGGTATCTCTTAATTGCAGCTTGTTTTCCAGGTCATCAATTTGGCTTCTTAAGTATGTAATTCTCCCAGATGGTTTGGCTTTGTGGATGTCTGACATGATCTACATTTCTTCAAATGTTTTTTTTTTTCTTCGGGCTTGGCACTTTGGAACAAATGCTGTCTAGAGTCTGAGTTGTGTAACACTACAGTTTGAATTATGTCCAAATTTTGGCTGTGTTATCAAGAAATGTCAAGTTTGCTCAGTGATAGCTGCTTCCAGACTTCCTGTAGTGTGATGGTTCGAGTAGGCAGATCTTACAGGGTGTGGAAACTTCTGGAGAAATACTGAATCCTTAGCAGGCACAGACTGCTTAAAAGTCTAGTTCTGTAGTGGACAATATCAGATCTTCCAGGTACTGCAGGTACTATTTTAAGTTCCACAGAGGAGAGCAATTTGTATTGGGACCTTAACTGTGTCTGTGAAGTTGCCTGGAATTTCTTCACTTTCTTCTATGGCTGAAACCTTAAGCTACTACTCACTTTTATTGTGCTTTGCATTTTATGGTCTTTTCATATATATATATATATATATCTTTCCCCAGCAAGGTCAATTTTTCCTGTTAATGGCTCTGTGCCTCTAAAATGAGCTGTGGAAGTATGAGCTATATTTTTTCCTGCCTGTGCACCAGCAGTATAAGTGGGCTTAGTAAATTCTTCTTCAAAGTTATGTTAGTGCTGGTACCAGTAATACCTTGAAAGGTTCAGCTTTAACTTTCTGTATCAGGTGAAGTCTGAATGCTCGGTTCCAAAAATTGCAGTATTCCTAGGACAGTTTATGGGGAGAAAATAAAACTGAATAAACTCAAAACTTGGTTCATGGAAGTGTCCAAGTGTCTTTTTGCTACCTTGTTTTTTGTTGTGGGTTTTATTTTGCCCTCTGTTCTTTGCTTGTTTGCAATTGTGAAGCTCCAGTAATTGAAGATTGTATCCCTGTTACGCTGCCCCTGATTTGACAGCCACATGCTATTTTTAGCTGGTTGTTTAGGATAACCTTCCCATGGCTGCTGACTCAGTGTCAGTGAGTACTAGGTGGTTAGGGCATCTTCAAGCAGAGCCTTGATGTGATTTTTTTGAATTGTTTTCCTTTTACAAAAATGTATGTTTATTAGTGTAAGAATTCTATTGAAAATATATGTTGTCCCAGTTAACAATTGCCTATCATGGTCTTTTTAATGCATATCTAATAAAGAAGAGTTAGGTTCTGCAAAGGAAGATGGATAATTACTACTCCTCCCTCCAAAAAAAAAAAGAACCAGAACCAAGAAAAACAAACAAACAAAAATCTCAGCAAAATATATGGACTCATAACATATTTTTAACCAGCCTCCAAAGCAATGGAGGCAGAGTGCTTCGTATGTTAGCTAATTGATTGCACAGCCTTTGATTGATGGGATACAATTTGATTGAGCATATGCTGCAGCTGTAAGCTGTAGGACCATGGCTGAAATTATTCATGTGCACCAGCAGGATCTCCAGGCTGAATTAGAGGCTTGTATTGACTGTGGTGCCGTGCATTATTTAAAGGATTGTTTCTATGCCATTGAGTGTCTGAAGCAATTAACTGCTTCTCTCTGCTGAACAATCACCTCCTCTTTTTGTGAGTTCCCCCATATCAATAGTGACTTTTAGGACAGTTTCTTTGTTTTGGTGTCAAGACAAATAAAAATCAGTCTTCTTCTCTTTTTAATTCTCATTCTTATGGGTTTTCCCCCATCACAGAAAATAAAGAAGTAGTACTGAGAATACTTTGGTATTTATAATGGTTTATATTTGTCTAGAAAATAGTGGAGGAGCTCTAAAAGGGTATGAAAAAGGATTTATGTTTAATTTGTTTTCCTCAAGGTTCAGTAATCAATCTATAGGCCAGATTGGCCTCGATGCTGTGGTACTGCTTGTTTAAAAAAAACCCAACCAAACAAAAATACCCAAACTACAGTCCTACTATTAGCCTGTAGCTTTAAAGCTTTCTGACCTTAAACTGAGTTACACTTTGGCTTTGTCAGTAGATTTAGTAATTGATCGCTAGCAGTCACTCCTCCAACAAGATGCTGGCCCAAGCCCAGCCTGGGCTCTTGCAGTGCCGTGCTGGTTGGCAGAGCCCCAGTGCAGGGGACAGTAGAACTGAAGCCCGTCTACAAAAATAGCCAGGAGCCACATGGTCTTGTCAAAGTGTTTTCCTCAGTGGTGGTTTGCCAGCACAAGTGTGGGAGCTTTGGTATCTGGCTCCCTTGGTCCTGGCTGGGGAAGCTTGTTGCAGCTCAGTAATGAAAGCTGCTTTCCTCCAGTGATGTTATTACTTCATTTCTTCTTAAGTTAATGGGCTTGTAGTTTTTAATTAGACATACATGACAGCTGTCGTGTCTTGTTTGTTTATGCATTTTCTTACTGCTGTAGTACTTGCAAAAGAAGAAAACAAAATGGATAATTTACTTCTGAAGTCAGGCAGCAGAGTCGGCAAAAGTAAACTGTGTTTTTTTGTCTAGCCTGGTGTTTTGGTTATACTCTAGGAAGGTGCGTGAGAAGTGCAAGTCATTAACTCAAAATTACTTTTTATGTGGACAGCGCGAGTGTTTCAAGAGCTATGGAGAACTGCTTCATTGAAAGATGGTCTTCAGAAATCAGCATCTCCTTCCTTTCATTTTTATAAGTTTCTTGCCCATTGCTTTTCAAGGCATTTTGGCTAGCTCTTCTCACAAGGGAAGAAAACACGTAAGGCAGGACAGCTGGGGTGGCTTTTGGAAAGAGTGAAAAGGGGAACTGGAGAGTGATGGAAGGAGTGAGGTGTGGTGGACTGAGAACGTGGTTTTGGAAGAGAGAGTGTGTCAGTGATGCCATGTTAGCAGATCTACTGAAAATGACATATGGCATCTCAGGAACATACTGTTGTGGTCCAGCTACCTGCAGAAAGGATATGTAGCTGCCAGCAAGCAGGGGTTGTGGTGTGCAATATCCAGGCCTGTCCACAACACTTACTAACTTCAAAGAGTTTAATTTTCAAGGTGGAACTGAGAATCATTGAGGCCTTATTTGCAGCAGGTCCTGAATGAGAGAGAAGGTGGAATTGCAGGGAGAGAAGTAACTGAGAAATGCAATTTTCTTTTTCAGGGTGGCAACCTCGATGGTTTCTTCTCTGTGGTGGCATTCTGTCCTATTATGACTCTCAGGAAGATGCCTGGAAGGGTTGTAAGGGAAGCATCCAAATGGCCGTGTGTGAAATTCAAGGTAACTAAGATACAGTAGCACTCAGTTGCACAAAGTTTGTCCAATAATGTTGCCTTCAAGATGATATTTCAGGTCACAAGAGCTATTTTGTAGCTTGATTTCTTTGGTATGTATTTGTAGTAACTCTGTAGCTTGACCTGTGCGCCAGTTTTTATTCTGTAGTATTTTGAAAATGTGAAGAGAGCTGCAAGCCTCCAAGATAATGGATATTCTATATGCAGGTGAGTCGCTATTTTTTCATGAGTGGTGGTGAAATATCACACAGCATCAAAAGATTCTTCATAAGCACAAAGCTGAAGCTAGAAATATGAAGACTAAACTTCAATACTAGGTCTGCTCACTCATATTGGATTACTTGCCGCATCTTTGAGGTTTAGTTAGGGGCTAGAAACATGAAAGAGAGACTTGCCAGAAAACAGTGCCCTTTCCATAAATACTCTCAGATGATACTGTGCTGATCACAAAACTGCCTTTCACAGCCTTTCCTCCAGCTGTACACGTGTGTCCTGTCTATTCCCTAACTCGGAAGAGGAGTCATAGAATGGCAACAGGGAAAGTCTAAGCCTATAGGTTCTTCCTCTTTCATTACTGTTTGACCTACCATGTAACCTATCTGTTGGGATATTCGGTTGGGCTGGGAAGGGCTGAGAGACTGGTCTGAAATCTCTGTTGCTTCCAGTTCATCCTGCAGATAACACACGAATGGATCTGATCATCCCAGGGGAACAATACTTCTATTTAAAGGCAAGAAATGCAGTTGAAAGGCAAAAGTGGCTGGTTGCACTAGGAACTGCCAAAGCTTGTCTGACTGACAGCAGGACACAGAAGGAAAAAGGCAAGAACACACTTTTGCTGGCACATACTCTTTGCTTTTTTTTTCTATCCTTGCCCTAGTAAATGTACATGCACAGATGACAAAATCTATACCTGAACTCTGTGCAACCTGTGCTTCAGGTCTTTGGTGCTGCTAAAATCTAAGCCATCTGGGAATTCTAGCTAGAAATCTCAGCTGTTAAGTCTGAGGGGCAGGTATTTGAAAACTTTGGCTTTTCCTTAAAATACACCATGTATAAATCATATTGAAATTGTGTGCTGATGGGTTCTGTAAGTACAAGGAATGTGTAGCTCCTGGCTGCAAGTCGCTGGAATGCAGACTGTGCATGAAAATGAGACCTCACCTTGTGCGACTGTCTTAATATGACGACCCAGCCTCTCATACCAGTGGCTCTTGACCTCTGGCATTCCTCAGACACTTTCCTTCCATATTCTAACTGGGCTGTCTTGTGCACTTCAAGATTCTCTTGGGAATTAAAATAAAAGTTTGCAATTGGTTTTAAATGTGCATACTAGTATTCAGAAACTGAAATCTGATCATGGTCAAGTTATGAAAATTAATTCACTTACCAAAGAGGCTTTCACCAAAATCTCACTTTCACCCCAGTGTAAATCCCACTTTCTTACAAGCCTGGTGTTACTCATGAGTCAGTGTGGGCCCTCATGCCTTAACCTTGCATAACCTCAGCACAATGACTATGCAGAAGATGGGAAAACAGCAAATTATAGTGATCAGTCATCCTGAGAAATGCAGGGGGAGGTGGACACTTCCTTTCCCTGAGGTGAGGAATCGCTTCTCCTCTTAACCTTATGTGCATCTTCAGCAGGCTTTGCATCTACTGGTTCAAACTGAGTCAGAACTGAGCAGGAGATGCTTCTGTAGGGTTCTACAGAAAGTGGGGACCTGATACATCGTGCCTAGAAGCAGAACAAAGTTATATCTATAAACTCACATATAGTAGCACAGGGTGAAAACCTACTGACGTGTTTGCAGAACTAAACCATGTCAGTCTTATTAACAGACAAATTAATTTATTTTGTAATTCTGGGACTCTTAATGTCCAAAAATTAAATCTTAAATATCTCAGATTGACTGTTAGTTATATCTGGGTTAGTCCACTTAGTTCTGCACTCTCCAGTACAAGAAACATATGGACATACTGGAGTGAGTCCAGCAAAGGGCCACTAAGATGATTAAAGGAAATATGTGACAGGAGAGCATAAAAAAGATGGAGCCAGACTCTTCTCAGTTAATGGAAAAGAGGAAATGAGCATAAGTTTATATACAAGCAACTCAATTGAGACATAAGCAAAAATGTTCGTATTGTGAGGATGAGGGAGCACTGGAATAGATTGCACAGAGAGGGTGTGGAGTCTTTATGCCTGGCAATGTTCAAAACCTGACTAGACATGGCCCTGAAAAATGTGTTCTGGCTGAATCTGCCTTTAACAGGGGAGTAGGACTAGCTGGTCTCCAGAGGTCCCTTCCGACCTCAACCATTCTATGATTCAAGGATATAGATATTAAAATAATTCTTTTGTGTTGTACAGGATGCATCTTTTCCCTCCAGTGTTTTCTACCTAGAACCTTGATCCTTTAAGTCTCAGTGTAATTGTTTACACTTTAAACTACTTAATGAAAACAAAATGTGATATGTAGGGGGTTTGTCCTATTTAAAAAGCCTGCTAATGTTAAGGGTTGTCTGCTTGCCTTTTCTCTGCGTCCTAAGTCTAGGAAATACTGCTCCTGTCTATGATGGTAAATCTGTCAGGAACATAATTTATGGCCAATCCAGCTCATCTTTTTCAGTTGTTAGGAAATGTTTTGAAATAAGGAACTATTGATTGAATTGGATTGGTCATACTATTTCAGCAACTTTCTAAAATCATATACTGCAAGATGCATACAAAAATTTAAACTCTAATTCTGTTTCACTTTTAGAGTTCACTGAAAACACAGAAGCCTTGAAGACTAAAATGTCTGAACTTAGACTGTACTGTAACCTCCTTGTTCAGCAAGTGCATAAAACGAAGGAAGCGAGCATTTCTGGGGTATCTGAACCAGAGGTACAGCTCTATTTTTGGTGTAGGCTACAATTTGTAAAGTCTGGAGCATTGGGAACTCTTTTGTTTAGCCAAAGTAGTATTCACTCACAGTTGCTTAATATTACACCTTCTTTCTGCAGAGAATCTGTGGGAAATAATTTACACAATAGTTTTTGTTTAAATAGAGTAATTGTTGCAAATAACCTTCCCTGTATTAGGGTAGCAAATAGTGAGAAGAAATATGCTGCGATCTAAGATAATAGCATCTCTGTAGGTGATCGTGTGTATATAGTGGATCAAAAAAGCAAAAGATTTTTTATAAAAAAATAACTTGCAAGAAATGCACATTTGTCTGCCCCTGAGTCATTAATATCCTGATCAGCAAAACACTTGTGTTCCCAACCAAAAACCTTAAAAGGTCAAGAGTCAATGCAGACCACAAAAAAGGCAATATTACCAGAAAGAACTGCCTGATTATCCTCACTTAAGTTAAAGTTTCAAACATCATAAATCTTCTTGACCAAAGAAGCCTCGTTGAAGAGAGTTCTCCTAGTGACAGTGTTCTGCCCCTTGCTTTGAGAGAGAAAGGTGTGAAGAGGGATGTGTGTCACCTGCTGGAGAAGCTGATACGGAGTTCCAGGATGCTTCTCACTGGAGAGATGGGTTCTCAGGTGCAGGGCATGCAGGCAGAACACCAGAAGGTTAATCATATGTATGTCCAAACCATCTCTTTAAAGACACTTGATAAACTGTTTATGGTGAATTAACAGACAGTGCAGAAGCTTGATGTAGTGTATAAATGACTAAAAGCCATGGTTAGAACTTGCAGTTCATAGATATTGACAACAAGCAAGTAATGGCATGTTTATCCAGCTCATAGTTCATGCTTCTAGGGGGAAACTCACATTCCCTGATCTTACTGCTGTTTAACTGGAAAGATTTATTGCTAAAAGCATTTCAGCATCAATAACTGCATTTTGTGGAGATGAACAGTGTTGTGGCTATGTGGTACTTCATCCTGCCTGTTTTTCAATTGCAGTAATTTTTTGTTCATGGGATTTTTTAAATTATTATCTGCAGATTATTTTGTATCTATTTAATTTGTTTACTTTTCATTTCTCTGGGCAGGGGTGCCTTCTGGAATGCCATCATTGAATACATTAAGGCTTAATATTTAATACACTTTTAGCACCAGAGATAAGTAACTAAGAGGCATTACTTTTTAAATGCAAGCGTACAGAGTTTGTTGTAGTGAGAGGCTGATGAGACTGGTAGTGTGAGGGGGCATAGCCCCAGTAATATGTGATGCCAGTTCTCTGAGCAGCTAGCACGTTGCATTTTAATTAATGTTAAACAGAAATCACGACTGTAGCTGTTGTGGGTTTGTAGACATTAGTTGCACCAAGTAGATCTTCTGGGGTGAGTCCATGTTTTCCAGGTTTTTTTTCTCACAGAGTGGGATTGATATGGGAGCTCTGTTGAAATCAACCTGTGACACCTTCCTGAAGACTCTTGAGGAATGTATGCAGATTGCAAATACTGCCTTCACTTCTGAGTTGTTGCATCAGACCCCACCTGGATCCCCACACTTAGCAGTTCTCAGAACGAATAAGGTAATGACCAGTGTCCTTTTCTCTCAGTCTTGGCATGGATGGCAAGGCACTCTTGTGAAGTAGCATTTGTAGAAGTAGGAAATACGTTTTTACGCATACTATAACTAGTGGTCCTCCACTGGACATACTCTGCTCTTTCTTGTCACTTGTAAGTAAAGTAGGGCCGTTTTTAATAAGCAATGACCTATCTCTTGACTTTTAATGGTAAGTGAAAGTTATTAAGCATTAACTTTCAGGGCCAGCTCCAGCTGCAGACAGACGGGTTTCAAAATATTCTGGCTGTATGGCAAATTAGTCCATGGTGGAAGTTCACAGCAATTATTACTCTTCTAAGCTACTGCAGCATCAGATCTGACGTAATACACCACGAGGAGCTTATGAGCTTATCTTTTTAATGACAAGGGCACATTTTTGAATCCTGTATCCACAGCTACATATACAAAACCAAAGCATATCTGGCAAACAGCAGATTAAGGTGTGTCTGTAGGAAGACAGAGGTGTCACTGCATCTGGCAAGTGAGATTACTTCACTAGACCTGTTGTCTGGCCTCACATTTCTTCTGTTTATTCATAATTTTTTTCTTAAGTAAAGAATGCATTGCAAAGAACTCACTGCCTTGTTTCTTTCCCACATGCTGGATGGTGTCTCACTTGGCACTTGCTGGCTGTACTACTGTATACTGTAGCTGTACTGTATACTGCTTCCAGGTCAGAGGATTAGTGACCATTTGCTTAGCTTTTCAGCTTTTTTACTGACTTCAGCGTGGGATTGATATAAATATGAAGTTTGAGAAGCATGATACAGTCTTCTTGATTAAAGAATATTCTCCCTCCTCACTTATCTTACAGATAAAGCACTCTGTCTTGTCCAGTCATACCTCAACGGAAAGGTATAATAAAAATCTTCACTGTCAATGCTTTCTAATGTTTTTGGTAAAGTCTCTTCCTTCCATACTTTTACTCCAATATTACTAGTACTGGATGCAGGCAGAATTATATTGCTCTGAACTGTGTACTCGGAAGCAGATGCCACAAAAGGGAGCTTTCTCACCCCACTTCATGACTCTTCATTATCAGCCCTTTCGCTTTTATTTTTCTCAATCATCTGCTCGGTGACTTACTGGTCAATCACCAACCCCAGCTCTTTCCCACTTCAGTGCTCTTTCCTGCATCTTGGGTTCCACTCCATAAACTCATAAAATCACCAATGGAGAGCGGGCTATGATTTGTGGAGTAGGTGGCAAAGGTATATATTTTACAGTACTAATGAGGGATACTCCTTTAGCTACAATACCTGCCTCTGATTTTCTTTTTTGTAGTCAATTGTATTTTTTTTATTATGTCTCTTTTTAATAAAGGTCATTGTAAATATATTCAAACTCTCAAACTGAGGTTGAATTGTTGCAAAGAGCTGCCTGTTTACTTTTGTTATTTTAGACAAGTTCTTTTGCTCAGTGCAGCCTGTGACAGCCTATAATTTTTGCCATCTATTTTTCCCTTATTGTTATTTGCGTGTTTTCACAGGAAGAAGCGTACCAAGCAATGTTTTATACACTAACCATTATTCTTTCCCTTTCTTCAGGCAGATGGAATTAGACCCCTGTGAAAATGGTTCTGTGAAGGCAGAAATTAACCATCAAGCGCAAGCCCTTATTAAAAGTCTGGAATGTTTAAACCGGGAAACAAATGAGGGAAGTAGTGATGTTTCTGTTGAAGACCACATAGCAGAGGATTTGACAGGTAAATATATGCACTGCCTTCTATCCAGAATTCTTACTCTTCAAGTGTAAATGGAGGGAGGTGTAGACTGCCTGTGAGAATGCTAATACCTTGTTTCTCAGGAGAGGAAATGTCAGTGTGTTTTAATCTGGTATCTGCCCGTTTTCAAGTCTTCCCAGCACAGCTCCTGCCCTTGTTAATAGCTGACTTGGGACTGAATGGGGAAGGAAATTAAAAATTCTTTTTTGGACAAGTGGAGGCTCCTTGCTGATTGACATGCGTAACAATACAGCCTGGCAGGGCTTGGGCTCTGCTTGCACCATGGACAGACATGTTATTCCCAGAGGCCCTCCTCTGGGAGTGCCGGCACCTCTGCTGCAATGTAGGGCTATACTGTTAGAAGTGGGGACATTGAAGCTTTGCGTGCCTGTCTCAGAGGAGCTGACCTTGTAGTTGCTCTTGATTGATCTGACAAATCTTTATGAAAAATTAATGCTTTTTCTGCAACCAAAAGTATAATAGAAAGCACCTTATTTCTTCTGTTACCTTAACAGTAGCACGAAACTTAGATTTTTTACATGACTTCAGTAAAACACCGTTGAACCATTTCAGTAGAAAATTCCATCCAACATAGCTATATTGTTAAAGGCTGCTGAACTTAGGTAAGTCAATACAAGTAATGTAGGATTTCTGCTCATCCTGTTGAATGGACTGTATTGGTCTTCAATAGTAACTTTCTCTGCCTGGCCATTATTCCAAAATGTAAACACGCAGTCAGTGAATCAGCTGAAGTTTTTAAGCCCAAGTTAACGAACATGGTAATTTTGTTGTTAGATTGATTCTTTTTGAAGTTTTTCCCATTTCCCTAACTGGTGTTGTGTAGTGTGATAAGCCCGGGTAGAATAATTTACATGTGTCACCATTTAGCACAATAGCTCAAGAATACAAAGCTAAAGCAAGGAGATCAAACTAATTGAAGTCAGGTTGTTGGTATCACTAAGCTACAGAGTTTGTTCCTGCGCAGACAAGAGAAAAGCCTGCCCCTCTAGGGTACACATGTCTGAATTGCAGAGTTTTGCTGGCAGGATTGGGTGGAGTAGGATGTGCAGTGCCATCTACATGGTATGGGCTGAGCCAGCCAGCCTGTGGCTCCAGCTCGCCAACAGCTGTATCTGGATGTTCCTTATGAGCCTAGGAGCTCTACCCTGTCTGAAATGCTCTTCCCTCCCTCTCCTGTTTGTGAAGAGCAGTCAATCTTTCAAACCACTCAAACATTTAAGACCCCTAAGAAATTTCTGTTTGTCATTTAGAGTTTGAAATTTCAGAGCCAATTTGCTTATGAATGAAGCACAGTTGCTGATGGCTGAGGCCATTTTTTGTGCCCTGAGGAGAACAGCTGAAGTCTCATTTCTGTTGCCAGCTGTGAGTAGTTCCTTTTTCACCCAGCACCAGGATTGTTCAGTGGTTCTGCAAGTAACAGGGAAAACTGTAAGCTTATATTTAGACTTCACTTGGAGGAAGAGAGTTCCTTACACTTTGATCCCTTCAACTAGAATCTCCGTTCCACTTCAGGTCTATGAATCTTCACTGGGATTTGAAAGCGTTCCTTTCCTGGAGTGACAGGTTCCCTGGAAATCTTGGTTGCTAGCTTGGCAGTGTGGCAGCAAGATGTTCTGTAGCCATTGGCTTGTACACTGCAGATGTATTTAAAGATAGTCATACAAATCAGGGATGACACAGCAGCCTTAGATATCATAGCAGCATCCACCTAAGCAGTCAGTTTACTTACTATTTATCAGAAGGAGCAAACAGGTCACTATTATTCTTTCACTTTTGAAAATGTACTGTGACACTTCATCAACACCGGGGAAGTTACAGCTGTGTAAGAAGTAGTCTTTCTTTCAGAGATGGGTCTGCTCCCTGCTGCATCCAGTTGTTTCTTCAATACTTTTCTCTAATAAGGCAGTCCTCGCTGAGGAGATGTGGGCTTATCTGCATTGGAGCCCAGTGCTTGGTCGGTCTGATTAGAAGAAATCAGGAGAGGACTGTTTGAAATGTGGTCTGAGTGTCCAACAGCAGAGGAACAGTGGTGAACGTCATCGGTGCTGGCAGGGAAAGCTTTTAAACTTGTAAGATCCGTATGTCCAAGAGCCTTCCTTTAAATAGAACATGTCTTAAGGAATAGGAATAACAACATGGGTGTGTGGCTGATTTGTTTTAGAATTTTTGGTTTTCTTATATTTCCTATAAATATAAGGCATTAAAGAAGATGGAGAGAACAAGCTGCAAGCTGTAGAAAGCTTTGGTGCCCACAAGTTGCTGCAATCGGAAATGAATTCTTTAAGTGGATTGGCTTTGTATGAGGAAGACAGAAACGAAAATGATTCTCCTACCTTCTTCAGTGTCATGAGCAATAGGTAATGTGTGTTGCAGATGTAAATTACAAGGATTATTGAAACTTTAAGCCCTTAATTGACTCATTTTTAAGTCAATACTGTCTGTAAAGCTGTATTTGGTGAGATTATTTAACAAAGTATAAAAGCATACAGTAATTGAAGATTTTGCAGAATCAGATGTAGAGAGGGGATTGGGAGGAGTTTTCCTTGGTTATAATTACAGGTCTTGGTGGCACACTACCGAATGTGTATTTTCTGCAGTTGTTTACTTGAACCTAGTGAAACAAAAGCCTTGTTGCTGGTTCCATGCCTATAAATTTTACTTCTATGCAAATGAAGTGGGCGTGAAGTGTAGTTTTGCCTTTAGATGTTGCATACAAGGAGCTGTTAAGGTGAAAAAAATCTTTTCTGCTTCTCCTGAACAGGTTCAGTGATATTGAGCTTCGGGAGGAGGAGGGCATACCAACGGAAGAGTTTCTGGAGTCATGTTATGCAATTGTGCCCGTTCTGGGTAAGCAGCTCTTTCTTTTCATGCTTGGGGTGCATCTGACTCCTTTTGACTGCTGCCAGCTGTGAAGAAAAGTGGAGCAGCTGGTTCAGAGAATTTGTTTCTTTGCTAAAGTAATATAGAAATAGTTCCTGTCAGCAGAATCAATTTAACTGGTACCAGATGTAAAGGATCCACTCCCTTGTAGATATGACCCACGTATAAGCTGTCTGGAAATCTATGGATATATCTGGAACAGCAATTTCTTGCCCTCAAAAGAACAGCATGGAATGCATTCCATGTCTAGTACTGCTGACAGCACACTGTCAGCTGTGCTAGCTGTTGCTGCTATTTGATATTTCCAAAGACTTCTATGGCCATCTCCTGTAGCCCCCAGCCTCCTTGGCCCCTGCATCTGACAGCAGATGTGAGGTCTCTGTAAGCATGCACTTTTTTGAAAACTTCCAACTTCTAGGTTAATGTATTTTAACACATTGTATTTATTGAACCAACCAGAGTGGATTGGTTCTACACCAAAGAAAGACTGGTTTACATCATTCATTTAGTATTCTCCTGCCATTTAGAAGGATTATTAAGAGAATAAATAAATTAATTGTTACTAAGACATAAGGACTGGAAAAAGGTACAATTTTAAAATATAGCTTTCTCTTTTTTCTCTAGACAAGCTGGGACCAACTGTTTTTGCTCCTGTTAAAATGGATTTTGTAGGTAACATCAAGGTAACAACTTATTGCTAACACTGATTTTATTTTTAAACAAAGTATCTATTTTATGTATTAAAACTCAAGAATATCTATTATAGGAGTCAATACTGTAACGCTATTTAATATTTGATAATGTTACCATCTGTCAGATCAGAATGCTGAAATGCTCCTAATTCTGTTCTTACAGTACATGGTGTGTTTAATAAATCCAGCAGTTGTGCACAAACTTATAAAATACTTGATTGACTGCCAAGTAAAGTATGTGTTCTGTCTAATGAATATGACTTGATTCAGAGTGGAAAGGGATGTAAGTGATGGTAGCAATATTCATTTTAGGCTGTAAAACAAACTGAGGGTGGGAAACACCCATTCCTCAAACAAGTAGGAGCAAATCGGTGTGTTAAGAAGGATCTTAACAGCAGGTCAGGCCAGACCCTGCGGCTTTGTTTCTTGTTCTGACAGTTCTTCCAGCTCCAAGTCTGAAAAGGTTTGAAGTGCTACTTGTGTGATAAGATGTATTCATAGCAAGACTTTTCATAGCCTTTCTTTCAAGAAAAAAAAAAAAAGGAAAGCAAGACATAGCTCCTGAGTGTATGAAAAGGAACACTGCATACATTCAGATTTGTCTGGCACAAAGTAAGGCAGATATTTGCTTGTCTTATTGAAGGTAGCTACGGAAAGACTGAAAATGGCAAGAGAGAAGAATGCTATTTAAAAAGCTCAAACCCTTGAATATTTATTGTCAAGTGATAGGCAGCTACTCCTTTAATGTAGAAGAATCTGTTTGTCTACCTCTTGTATATTTTCTCTCTTGTTTTTGTGAGGAGTTGTGTATAACAAACTTGGGAATAGATTTAAAAAGCTTAAGCACGCCAATGACTGCTAAGTGTAATTGAGAATTTGCAGCTTGGCAGTTGTCAGAAGGTAATCTTCCTTGTACTTGAAGCTTGGGACAAATAGGACTTTGCTCAAAGAGCAGGTTAAGTTAAATCCTTTCCACTGATGAGGATGTTGTGTGAACGTAAAGCATTTTGTCAGACAGAAATGGTAGAGTCCATGTAAATCTTTGAATGAGATGCTTTTTTTCTTTTGATTGTATTAGCTGGATGAACCAGTGAGCCAGATGTGTCTGGAGTGGTGCCCTGGCAGGTGTGGCAGGGCAGCTGTGCCATTAGGAGTGTGTGATATGGTTGGGGGTCTGTAGTACCCCTTTTGCAGCGAAGAGTCCTGGTAAATAGGTGGTATTTGTAGGACAGGCCACTGTTTGATTTTAAAAGCCTAATGCCTTGTCTCTTGTTTTTTGTCCAGAAAATAAACCAGAAATTTATAACCAACAAAGAAGAGTTTGATACGCTTCAGAAGATAGTGCTCCATGAAGTGAATGCAGGTGTAGCACAAGTTAGAAACTCTGCTACGGAGGCTCTCTTGTGGCTGAAAAGGTAACGGCCTCGTATCCACTTAAACTATGAACTGCTAAGGAAGCAGTGAGGGGTCTTTCACCAGCACAGGCTTATGTACGTGGAGCAAACTGGTTGCTTTCCACAAGCTTCATCAATCCAAACTGGCTAGGTTCAAGATTAATATGTTGTCTGTAGTTCTATCACTGCGACTTTGCCAAAAGGCCTGAAAAAGCGATTGCAGGCAACCAAGTGAAGTTACAGTGAATGACTATTCCTGCTGGGCCAGAACATCAGGCAGGTGATTTCAGGCTGCAGCAGAAATGTTTTAGAAAAGCGTTTTCCCCTGAGCTAGGAGAGAGGCTGGAGGAGGTGGCTGCATTTTTTTTTTATTCAGTTTGAAAATGGCACCTTAATTCTGAGTGTTATTGCACTTCTGAGTTATATTGCAACTTCTTCAGGGGCTTTGTTATATTTTGAAATACTGTGTCATAAACATGGTTTCTTTTTATTTCATGGGCTCTTTTTGACAGAGGCTTAAAGTTCTTGAAAGGGTTTTTGACAGAAGTGAAGAATGGGGAAAAGAATATACAAACAGCTCTGAGTAAGTGCCAGTTACTTTATTCTTTGTCTGTGTCTGCATTTACATACTTGGCTATTTTCCTCCTCATTTAAAACCCATGTTTTCTTTTCTTCAGTGACTGGTGATGCAAGTAATCTCCAAGACGTAACATTTTTGAAAACAGAAGATTGTGAAAACAGCTGTCTGTAGACAGATTACTAGATAACTGGTCAATGATGTTTTAATAGCAGATAAAGATTCCTTTAATTGGCATGGTTTTGGCAGGGGACACAGTCATATCTTAGGGGAAAAAAGTACTGTGTCTCAGTCAATTTTCTCTGCTGGTCTGCAGCAAGAGTGCTCCCAAATTTATAGTTGCTGTTGTGTTATTTTTTTAGTTCCTTGTGAGATTGGCCATCATTCTTTGGAATCACCTCTTTGCTGGTATGCCCATATCATTTAGAAGGGAGTTTGTAATGGAAAACAAGGAATTTTTTCCAAGTACAAAATTTCTGACTTTTTCTGAATCAGGCTACTGCCCACAGCAAATACAACCCAAAATAAAAAGCATGCTTAGGCTTGACTTAGTTATTCCTGATTAAAACCCTGTCTGTATGTATGCAGTCCAATGTTATGCTCTTGGAAGTGGGACTGTAAATATACTTCTACCAGATGTTAGATGTTAAACACGGTGGAAGGTCACAGTGCTTATTTGACCTTCTAGGTCTGAAGGCTTCAGCACTGAATGAATTCCTTCTTGAATTGCTCTGGGTCTGCAGCAGAGCCATACTGTTGGGTTTTTGTTGTTCCTTCCTTCCCTATCTAATTCTGAAAAGCTCTTCCATATCTTTATTGCCAGTGCAGCTGTGAATTGCTGTTAAAGTTTCTTAGGAGTTCTTGTGCTATTTGGATCTCAAGTAAAGATAGGATATATGTTCTCTTTCCACAACCTTGAACGTCTAGCTAGTGAAATTAAAACAAGAAATGGAATATGGACCAGTTCTTATGATCTTTTGAGGAACAAATAGCTTTCTGAAGGGATTTGTCTTTACTTGGGATTTAAACCTTAGCAAACTTTTCAACTTCTGATGTCTTAAATGGCCCCTATATTTGCTGATAAGGCAGATAATAAACTTATTAATCCTTTTTGCTGCACAATACTCTCTCCTAATTTCATTGATCTTATTACTGTATGCTTTTCTTATAGATTTTCACTCCTACTTTAAAGATGGAAAAGATGCATTTCACAGTCATTGGACTGAGATGGGAAGTACTTCATAGTACAGCAAAACTTATGGCTGCTTACACTCCTCCAGTAGGATCTGTCTACAGTCTCTTGAGCAAATATCTTAAAGCAACAAAAAGTTGAGGTTCTCTTTCTTCAAGGTGAACAGCTTAGGGAAAGTATAATACAATGTCAGATACTTAAAAATTCAACTGAAGGGCAAGGATTTGAAATGATGGAATGACTGGAAAAATATGGCTCAGACATGTTCGGCTTTGTATATAGAAAGCTTTATATATGAAATTGGAGCTGTCCAGGAACATAACAAGGACCTTCATCAAAGGCTACACTCAGGGACGCTCACAGAAGAGATCCTGAGGATTATTTTAATAAAACCCCAGTGCTTTCTGTTCCCATGACCCTCAAAACTTGACCCTCAGACACAAAGAAAGGGTTCTTAGTTAATGCCTGAACTAAACACCTCGACTGAGTCTGACTAACCATCAGCAAACGGGGTTGTTTCACACCATATATTATTTTCTCAGACTTGCACTGAACTGAGACTTGGATAGGAGAAGGAGTGTTAGTCGTGAAGCACAGCTAGTCAAATAAATAGTACATTTGCCATAGAACACTTGAGGATGAGTTGAAGGAGATTTGACAGCAGAGCTGAGACCCAAGTGAAGAAATCCCAAGTTGTCATCTCTTTTCAGTCATAACTTTGGTGCTCAGAAACAGCGATTACTTGCATCCAGTGGCAAGAATATATGCTTAAATACTTGCTTCTAAGCTCTAAGTTCTCTTTGTGATGCAAGCTTAAAACTACTGTACATTTATCTCATAATTTTGTTTATTTTTTCCCTTTAAGACAATGCTTATGGAAAGACATTACGGCAGCACCATGGTTGGGTTGTTCGCGGGGTCTTTGCGGTAAGTATTTCTCTTGGTTACTGGTGTAGCTGGAGATCTTGTTAATATGATCTTATGTTGTGTGTGATTAATAAACCATGATGAAATTATAAGCAATAAAATGAATAGATTCCTTTGTCAGACCTTATTTTCAGGATGAGGATTGTGGTTATCGCTGTATTCAGTATCAGGCTTTCAGGGTGGAACCTACTTTCTGGAGCCAAAACGGAGGGGTCACTTTTGTACGAATATTTTTTTCATGATGTGTTTCTCAGAACAGTCTTTCAGGGCTATTAATTGAAGGAATGAGGATTTAAGGTTGCTTTTTCGATTGATCTGTCTTTGTGAGCGTTCAAGAAGGGTTAGTGCAGAGTGTTAGGGAGTTGAAGTAAATTATATAGGCTAGAGGAAATGGTTTATTTTTGTCCAGTCTGGCAGCTCCCCCTCGTGTCTGTCACTGGAAATTATCACTGAAATTATAAGGGGGAAAAAGGAAAGCCTCATCCAGGTGATCATGACAGAGTTATTGGCTGGGAGAAACAGAAATGTTGGGGAGAGCTCTCTAAAGAGCATTTTGAGAGTGGGACTTCAATGCTGAAGTGTGTAACACTGTGTTGGGAGCTCTCCTAAAAACTGCACTTTATTTGGGGTTTGTATTTAATTAATTTCTGAGGTATGCTGTTTATTTGTACAAAATATGATATGAAGACAGTTCCTAAAAATCAGTCCTCTCTGAAAATGTCTTAAATTGGGGATCTGCACAGAGATAAAAAATAAAAATGTTAGTCTCCCTCCCAGTTAAAAATCTTAACACATGCACGTACACATAAATATATTAAAGCTATGCAATCTAAGTGCAGAGGGATGTCGTAGAAGTTTTTCGTGGCTTTAGTTCAGTTTCTTTTCCTATTCTGCTTTGCATACCTAAAAGCTTTGGTTCCTCTCCCAGTTAGCTTTAAGGGCAGCTCCAACGTATGAAGACTTTGTGGCAGCTCTGTCTGTAGAGGAATGTGATCCTCAGGAAGAAACATTTTACAAAGGAATGCAGAGGGACCTCAACATTTACTTACCAGCCATGGAAAAGCAGCTAAATATCTTGGACACTCTCTATGAAGTACATGGTTTGGAGTCAGATGAGGTGGTATGACTACAGCAAGATCGTGTCTTAAAACTTCAGGGACTGTGTCTGTTAACAAAGATTTCTTTCATTTTGTGTCTTTTTGAACATCATTTCTATCATTGTATCTTTTCAGGTGGAAAGAGTGTTGTGAGTGTTTTGAGGGAAGGTTATGTATGACTTAATTTTTGTTAATGCTTGTTTTATGTTTAAATGCAGAGGTACTGTTTCTCTTTGGGTCATAACTATGTCTGTGATGAATGTTTTTGACTGTTTCTCTCCTGCCTGTGCATTCCCTTTTCTCTTCACCTCATGAAAGTAACAGAATTTGGCCTTTACTCCTGTATCTTAGGAGAGAGCCGCATGTGCAGCTGAACGGTCGGTCTGTCAAGGTGGAGCCCAGGCAGATGCTGCTGGCTCTGGCTCCTCCATGCCCTGTGCCCACTCCCTGCAACAGTACAGGAGGACAGAGGTAGTGAGAGTTATTGTTACCTTAGTAGCAGGAGAGAAGGTCAGTTAAATGCCACCTCATAAAGTACACAGTGGGTTTCTCCCTTAGTTTGGATTAAAGGTTTTTAATGCAATATATCCCCACGTATTTCAGAGATCTTCACTGCAAGCATATGTGGCTGGCACTCTGAGCTTCCCCAAGAGCCAGCCGTTGAAACTTGTTGTGTTCCCTCACCAGCTCGCAGTATGTGCCACCTTCTCCCTGTCAGCTCCTGCCAGTGGGCCTCAAGAAATTTGCTGGCACAGACTAGCAGAGCCCAGCTAATTGCAACAGTGCTTTACATAAGCAATTGAAGAATCATGTCCATCATCCTGGTTTGTTAAGGTTTTGGTGTGTTTTTCTGATTTAGGTTTAGTGTTGGAAAACAAATCAAATTCACATAAAAATGTAAAATTCGCTTTTGAATTGAATACAGGGAGCAGTTTAGGCTGCCATTATGGGCAGAGACTTCATGAAAGTGAACATGAAATGAGTAAAGCATAGGCGAAGCTAGAATTTGTCATGGAGCCATTACATGTTGGGCCAATTACAAACTTTAAAATCTGAAATGATGTGGAAGTGGCTGGAAATTAAGAAAGGAAGATTTGCCCTTTTTTCTGTTTTGTTGGAACAGATAAAAATGTGTTCCTTAACACTACTGCTATTAAAGATAATAAAGAAGTCCTTTTAGCTAGTGGTATCGTTAAGGACAAAATTCCTAGTTATGATGATGTCTGAATTATTGAGTGCCCATTCAAGACCTAAGTCATTCTCTCAGTGGTCACCTAGGGCTTCAGATGGTTTTGTGCGAAGAGTTCAGTTTAACTCATATGCAGGAGGACAGAAGAGTGTGCTAATGAGGTACTTAGAATTAATGAATCTTTGTAAATACAGGAGAAGTTTGTCTCACCTTACTCACAGGAGAAGTACTGGCTTTTTGCTAGGCTAAAAACCACATTGTCAATAAAATGAATGTACTGCAGGCCTGCTGCTCTGCATTGCTCTGTGGTGGGAGCCTCTGCACACCGAATACTTGATCCTTTCTGAACAGCCTAGCACTGTGAGCTTTAAGAAAAGCAAATGATGCTTGAAGAAAAGACCAAACATCACACTAAAGCAAGATACCAGAACTGTAATTAGGCATTTAAACAGTGTGACATTCTTGTTGCTTGTATTTTCTGAGTCATGGCTAGCTGTAGTTCCTACATACATCAAGAGGAATCAGAAGGATGTGGGTGTTTTCATAATTTAAGTAGTATATATTTATGTTTGAGTACATAGGCAAAACTTTTGACCAAAGCTCCATTCAATTCTTTCTCTGATCACAGTGCTAAAAATGAAGCAGAGAGCCTTTGGGATTTGGCTGTCTGCTTCTTCTAAGCATGAATGCAAAGAAACCACCCCTACACCAAACTCTCCACCCCATGTGGTTTCCTCAGGGTTTTCAGCTATTATGTGGGAAACTTTGCTGTAATAATTCTTGGCTGAATGCTCTGGGAAGGTATTGGAGACCACAAAATATCAGCTGGGATGTAGGAGGAAGAAGAGATCCCCCTTCCCTAGAAATTAACTGTGAGATCATGATGAAAATTGGCTTCCCTTTTTGTTCTAAGCTTTCCCAGTAGTGGGAAAGTGTAATCAGCCCTTAGTCTTGGAGGTATTTTGGGGTTCTCTGTTTGCTTTGGTTTGGTTTGGTTTTGTAACTAGCGGGAAAACCACTGGTTTGTTAGTAGTGCATCAGACCCAACGTTTGATGCAAAAAGTAAGGAGACCTTATTTTATAATTAGAGAACTTAACTTGGTTAAGGTTGTTTTGTTTTGTTGTTTTTTAAAATGGCTGACATTTATGAACTGACTTGCATACTTATAGAAGTCCACATGACTCTCAAATGACAGCAGTCTTCCTCTGTGTATTTTACGTGAGCTGCTTTGGTTTCTTAAACTGCACTAGTCTGAAATTTTGCATCCCTTTTCTTTAGAAATGCTTTCGGCTGTTTCCTTCAACGTCTAACAGTTGCGTATTCTCAGGGATTTTACATAGCCATGGCAAAATAAGAGTAATCACAGCCTTACTCCTGGGTACTAAGGCTGCTTTTTGTGAAATTAGCATAGCTGAGTGTAGAACTGTGATACAGCATGTGACACTGACCGTGTCTATCCACTGCACATCCTTGCTGAGACATGGTGAATCCCAAAGCAATCTGATAGAAGTGCTATCTAGTACTGAACGATGGCTGTCAGCATATATGAATAGAGATCGCGCACACACACACATCTTGTAATGTAGTGCCGTTGGCATTAGAGCAGGGCTCTCGAATAATTTCAGTCCAGTTCTGCTTAGCAATGGGAGGCTTTTATTTATTTTATTTATTTTGTTGTTGTTTGGGGTTTTTTTAAACAAACTATTTTCTGGCGCCCCCCTTGCTGTTTTAAGACATCATACTCTGTTGCGTATTGAAGTTCTGTGACATTACCCTTGCAGCATATGGACTGGATACTCAAGTGCTTTAATGTAAACTTAAGGAGACATTGGCATATGCCATCTTGACACTGTTGTAATATGGGTGTCCCTTTAACAGATGCACTTAAAGTTTAGGATTGTATACCTTCACTTACAAGCTTTTTCTAAAGCATCATCAGGATTTAAGTAACAACTGCTTGCTTCAAAAATGTTCCGTGGTTTGAAAAGTGTCACTTGTTTGGCTGGATGTATAAAAAGTATGCCCAAAATGCACTCCTGTTGTTTGCATCGTGCTTTGGCAAAGGGATGTGGACCATTATAAAAAACTGTTACACGTGTCCATATGCTGGACCTTCTAACCCTTTCTTTTCATTATCAATTCAGCTTTTGTGAAAAGCTTTAGGGAACTCCAAAATGCCTTTTAGGCACCAGAAAAGATCATTAGCATGTTCCTACTTTCCCTCTTCCATCACCTGATCACTACTCCTTCCTTATCTTCCATTCTTCAACTTCTTTACTGCCAGAGCAATTTCAGTCAAGTTGAAGAATCTCTCATCAGAGCAGAAAAACAGAAAAGTTTGTAAGAGATAAAAATGTAAACTTGGAAAATCTGACGTGACTTGTTTAGTAAGCAACCATACATACAGTCAGATGGAGAGTGTGCTCCTTTTCTCTAGAGTTTCTCCCTGGTTTGATGTATTTCTTGCCAGGAAAACCACACCACTTTGAACTTTTAATTTCACTGATGAAATTTAAACCGGGACACTTCAAAACTGGCAGTTCTACCTCTTTTGAGTGAAAGCACAGGGATTTTTTTTTTTTTAATTTTCTTTTGCCTGCATAGTACTGATTAAAAAAAATTTAAAAATACATTAAAAAAAAAAGAGAAGGGAGACAGGAATAACTTAATTCATACCTCTCTGCTACCCTCTGTAGCCCCTTGGTGAACAAACCCTGCAAACTACTGCATGCTCCAAGCAATATAAAATCACCCTTGTGCAGAAGGGTAGGCATAGAGCACTTACTGGCTCTGAGCAAGCCCAGGCAGTACCTAATCTTGCTCACAGTTCACACAGGGTCTTAAGCACTTGCTTTGAAGTTAGAACATAGGCATATATATGCTTCAATTAAATACATACCAAACCTCCCACTGTCATGCACTTCTTCAAAATGTGGTCTTTGACTACCATTTTTAATATCTCTTTCTTGGTGTATTGTTTCTCCCCCCAAATACTCCAAATGTGCTAAAGGTTGTTGTGGGTTTTTTAATGAATGAAACTTGCTTATTTTCATATCCTGATCTCTTGCTTAACACTGTGTTTGTTTTGCACTGCAGAGTTCAAGGGGTCTGAAAGTTACTTTTTAATTCCTTTATTTAAAGATGTCTTGAAAGTTTGAGATTTATGTCTACTTTAGACTAAACTTAACAAATAAATTGCATTCCAGATTATGGTAACTAAACTGAAAACCAAAGCACTTTGCTTTTGTGCTTTCCTTTCCTGTTTTCTTTCATTTTTTTTCAAGCCAGTTTTGGGCATACATTTTATCAGCGTGAGGCTTAGCTTACTGCAAGCCTTACTTATGCGTACTAAAATATATTACATAAATACTGAAATACATGTGAAAAAAGGGAAGATATATTGCCTCACACTTTAAATTTACTGAATTCCAAGGGGTTGTTCATGCCCCAAAATCACTTCTAGTATAAGCATTGCACAAATTGTACTGTTGTAAGCAGTTCAGTCTCAAAATACTTTGAAGTTTCCAGTCTGTGTCATGTATCAAATCATACAGCATCTGTCTCTTTTTTTAGTTTTGGAGCATTGTTAAGACCTTTTTCAGACTTTTATATTATTTCATTATAATAAACTTATTTTAAATAAGCATGTTTTAAAATCTCACTTTCTCCTTGCATGGATTTTGGTTCTTTTATTACAATAGAGGGCCTAAAGTGCTCTTCAGGACTGCATCTGCTCTAGGTACTGTGTGAACAGTCGAAAACAGTATGTTTCTGGTTCATAGAAACTACCTGTGTGTATCTTTGTATGAAGAATGTTAACACACCTGGAGCCTGTTTTGATTACAAGAATAAAAGCTGTGTCTGGCGTATGGTTGTGGGTCCTTGGCCACTCTGAATATGTGAAGGCTGTAGTTACAAAAGCCAGCCTGGCAGTGTGACAGGAATTCATATTTTAAAGTTACATATTTTATATGTCCTTTTGTTTGAACTTGAATCTTTTCCGTAGGTATTTCTGAAGTCTTTGATATCTGCATGGTCATCTTGAGATGCAGATGGAGACAGTTGTTCTTTACTTAATATGGGTGTAACGTCTCCCCTTTTTCTCCCTTCCTTTCTCTCTCTCTGTATAAACACAGCATGGACCTGAGCAAATCTGTGAGATCTGTTTGTCTCTCCATAGCAAGGGCAAGTCCCTATGTAAGATCTCCACCTGGATGTTACCATTTGTGAAGTGGTGGAGGTGTTTTCTCAGCTGAGGAAGAGAAGATGAAACTGTGCCACTGCCCATGCCTAAGCAGCGCTGTGGCAGGGAGGATGATGCATGTGCCCTGTTGCAGCAACAGCAGCACTGCTCAGCTGTGGGGTACCCAACCCTCTGTTAGTCCCAAGAGCATCACCTATGCAAAGGCTGGCAGGAGCTGCAGACTTTGCATCCCTCTGTCTCACCTGCTGGGGCTGAGCTGGTGGACAGCTGGCAAATCAGTGAGGGAGGAGAAGTTCAGAGATCCAATCTGCTTTTTATGACCTCAGGGTTCCTTCCGTTCATCTTTTCTTTGAAATGAGCAGGTTATCCCAGTCATGAGACCCTGGCAGTTGCAGCTTTGTGTGGGGCAACTAACTAAAAACAGTTGTGTCTCCAATGTTTTTAGAAGTCTCCCTAAGATGCTGTCTGGGCCGTGTTCCATGGCAATGTGGAGATAACTTGGCATGTGGGTGAGCCTAGGTGCCGCTTGAGCTGTCATTGGCTTTAGTGCCTCCTAAAGCGTCAGCTGTGCCACAACGAACCACTGATCCCAGTTCACTCCATTACCTGGCAGCCTCTCCAAAGCCGTGCCATTGCATCTTGCCGCTGGACGGGACTGCTGCCCTGTCCTGCACAGGGTGGGCGTTTCTGGTTGTTATCTGTACTCTGTTATGCTGTGTTGACAGCTGTAGCGCTTCACACCAAAGCAAAGAGGATGTATGCAGAGGCAGACTTTCAGAGGAAAAGCAGAATGTGATCCCTTTGGTGAATTGTTCCATGCCACGTGGAGGGACTGTCTGCCAGCTTGAGCTGTTGGAGTCTCCTCCTTAACGTGTTCTGCTCTCCTTAATTGCTGAACAAGCAGACCTGCACAGGTGGATACTAATAGAAGCTTTTTGTGCATGGAGTTACCTCCTAGGCAAGTGTCTCCTCACCACAGCTTCCACTGGTTGAAAAAAGCAAATCTGTTGCCGTTATGGGATCCTGGATGAACTGAAGGGAGTCCCAGCTAAAGCTTTGACAGAGTTTGTGAGGCTTGTTAGTAAAGGTCATGGCTGTGATAGTGGCTGCTAAATTCCTGTCCCCACCCCTGTCCCTGGAGGAATCTAGATCCATAGTTCAAAATTAAAAATGGAGTGCTGAACATGTAGGGTTTGTAGGAACCCACAGGTGCTGCTGTTAAAAATGGGAAGCTCAAAGATTCAACAGTGACCAAATTATCCATAAATAATTTTTTCTTAGCATTCTCCTTTATGGAAAAAGACTGTTTTCTGAAGTTGAATTGGGAAGGCAGTGCAAGCTCACGGCACCAGTGCTTTGACTAATGCAACCAGGCAGAGTTAAACCTTTACTAGGTTGCTTGCTTTTAGCCTAGCTGGAAACCCTGCTACATTGGGACAGTGTGGGACTGGCATGCAGTTTTGCTGCCCTGTAAGAAACACAAAGCTATGGAAATGCAGAATACAGGTCCATAATTGGGTGCTACGGTCTGGAGGGAGTGCAGGTTTTGAACACCAGCTTAATGTGTTTCCACAAAGCTGTTCCATGAATCACAGCCACAACGGAAGAACTTTATCTTTCGGGGACTGTAAGAGTTAGTGTCAAGTACCAGTATTAGGACTGAGGAAAGGAAATTCAAGAGATGCTGCAGTATCCACACAGTTCTAGATATTGGTGCAACCAAGCTACGTGTCTGTCTAGAAGGAAGATTTAGTTCCAGATGTTACTGTCTATTTTTTCCTAATATACCAATATGTTGATTCAAATACATTTATTCACTAACAGATGTTTATTGCTTTCTTTCTATCTTATATTTTAGATTTGTGTCTTTTATGTTATAATCACTAAAAAATACATCAGCCTTAGAAAGATTCCAGCTTTCCTGCTCTGCCCTGTGAGGGAATGGTTCCCAGAGAAGCTGCAGTGATGGCAGTGCAGCCTCAAACCTTGACTTTGGGAATTAGGGAAAAAAACCTTTTCCAGGTTTTCGTGTATTCTTGTATTCCCCTAATCTTCACCTTTAATCAGCTCGTACTACTTTGATGTTGTTCTGTCTTGCAAGATTTGGTAAAATTTCTTTTGCTGTTTACCCACCGATTTAGCAAGGCGTCACCATTAGTGCAGGAGTTTTGCCTGCAGCAGGAGGAGCTGAAACTGATGATACTCATGTCCTTCTAGAGCTGTCAATCAAGGAGTCACTGAGATGCTGCTTCCCTGTCGAGGCCCCCAGTGGGTACTGGTGCCAACCAGCAGCATTTGGCCACTTTGTAAGTGTGTCCCTCACAGCTTTTGGCAAGATGCGCTGGTGTGTGGCCTTTGAAAAGTCTGACAGCAATGCCAAAGAGACAAGAAGTCAGTGTTTTCTCAAAATCAAACAGATCTGAGACTTCAAAATGCATTTTACATCAACTTATCTTTATACTAGGGCTCTGGCTCCAGATAGGGCATTCTGCCAGAATAATTTCCAATCAATTTAGCGTCTGTTTGCGATGTGGGTATCGCCAGCTCATCTGTAGTCTTCAGAGACCAGACGTGCCTCACATAGTTTTCTGTAGGTCACAGTTTTCCACTTGCTTTTTTGCTTAGCAGCTGGTACCCACCCTCCTTCCTGCAGGAAGGAGGAAGCCATGTGCTGTGCAGCCACTGCTTGCCTGCCCAGCTTTCTCCCTAAGGTGACATTGGAGCTGTGGTTTCAGGTGTTTGAAGTTCTCTGAGCCATGCGCTTCACATCCTATGCACGGAGTGGCAATCGGCTTTCCCAAAACCAGAAAAACAAGAAGTTTTGCTCCGCTGACAGGATGCACCTGCATGTGTGGTGCCACAGATGTCTGCAAAACCTGCACTGCTCTGAGCACTGTGGCAGCTGGGAGAGCTTTCTTGCCAAAGCATGGTGGGAGAGCCTTGTCAAGAGCAGGAGGCATGCTCTCCTGCACAGGCCTTCATTCTGCTGCCCCTGGCCCTTGTGCTGAGACACCACCAGCCCTGCCTCACCAGATGTGCCAGGCACAGGGATCTTAGTGCAGGTGCTCGTTCTGTGAGGAGTCCCAGTTGTGCATTGGATCCTGCCAGGGCATTTCACAATTGATTTTCTTTGATGTGATTTATTAAATTCCCTTTGCTCCCAGTCTTTGAAGGATTCGTAGTCTCTCACTTTTAATTCACCACTCACTGTCAGTGTATAAATAGCCACCACTACTTTTACCCATCTCACACTTCACCAGTCACCTTGAGCAGGCTGCTGTCCCTGGGGGCTCAAAATAGCCCCTGGGTGGAAGCTGGGGAAAACCCTGGCCTGTTTCAGAGAACTTGGATGTGGTTCTTGTCAGCCAGCCCAAAAGTTTCTTCATGTGGCATTTTGTTTACTTGTATCAGTCCTTTACTTGTGCGGGGAGTTCATACATCCAGGCTAAGCTCCTTCTGAAGATGGTCTCCCTTCTTCCAAAGCTCTTCCCCTTTAGATAAAGTAATTAAATACTAATTCACATTTTCTTAAGCCTGTATCATCAGGCAATCAAGTAATTTCCTTATATTCTCTGAACAGCCTGTGAGTACATAGCTGTTCTCAGCACAGAGAGGATACATCTGTTCACATTAGTATTTTTTTGTTCACAGACCATCTCAAAAGGAGCTTTGCTTTCAGCTGTTGATACAGATGCTTAAAAACATGTAAAAACAGGATATTCCTCCTTTAATGTAACTTTTTAAAAAATAACTATTTCTTATAAATGCTTTTTATTAAAAAAGAAAGAAGCAAAGAAATAATCAGCTCTCTGCTGAGAGAGCCCTGCCTTAAAAGACTTTTCTTGTGAGCTTTGAAGTTTGGTGAAACCAAGAAAGGGTCTGAAAAACTGCGTTGGTTTGTATCCCTAAAGAAACATCAGACAGATCTGATCATCCTTGTAAATCAGAGCTGTCAAGTGTGTGTCCCTTAGCTTCAGTGACAACCTTCAGTTGAGCTACAGGTGGTGAGGGTGCAGCAGTCCCAAATTCCCGATGGCATCTGCCATTGATGCAACAGAAATAAAGAAGTCTTCAAGCTTTACAATATGATGTGCTCAGCAAAACAGACCACACTGCTGTGAAACCTGGACATGAGTGTTGCAGGCAAGGAGAGAAACCCAAGCCACTGGCTATTGCCTGGTGCCATGCCATCCTATGCAGCTATGGTGCAGAAACCTCACTGCTGAGACGTTGCCTTTTGGGTTTTGTATTTGGAGGAAAGCTTTGCCTCTCTTTACCCTGCAGCTGAAGTCCCCTGTCCCCAGTGCTGCAGAATATAGCTAAAGAGAGGATGATTTTCCTCTTAAAAATGGTCCATTTAACAGATACTTGACTCCTGAGTGCAGGAATAATGACATTATTTGTGTGTCCTTAGGGCTCAGTTCTTCCCTGCTTATACCCAGTACAAACTCTCTTATGTCAACCTGTTTGCCTCAAGGGCCAGTAACAGCAGCTCAGTCCTCCCTGCCATGTGGTTACTCCCTGGCAAACCTACAGGACATAATTGCTCATCAAATAATGGGATAGAGCAGAGAACAAATATTTAACATCTTAAGATTAGCATAAGAGCTCAGTCTCAGACAGCTTAAAGCAGAGCCTGCTCACCCCGGGCAGCAACAGGTACAGCTCCCTGGCTTTATTTAGAAGCTGTAATCCTGCAGCATTTCACACCAGATGTTGTCTTGCTCAAAATTCCTGGCACAGAGCAAGCCTCTCTGCCCTTCATTGTGCCCGTGAAGACCAAAGAGATGACTAGCTTCACTCCACTGGTCCCACACTACTGCTTGGAGTTATGGAGTTACTGCTGGGTTTGAAAACTAATCTCTGGACAAATGACAGTGTTGTCCAAAATATGGATCCGTTACCCGGTGTGCAATAACCCAATAACTACATCACCAAGAAGGATGTTTATCAGGTTTGTGCAAATCCTGTGTGCTTGGAGCTTTTTTCCTCAAATCAAGCACAACTCAAGGAGTTTGTCACCTTCATTTATACACAAAGTTACACAAAGCCATATGTTATTCACAATGCGTGTAATCACGTATTTACATGTAATTATAACAAATGCCAAGTCATTCCTTCCACCTGAGCATGCAGGGGGTCTTTAGGGGTGTCTGGTGGTCGGTACCCCAAAAATCATCTATGAGTTCACCCATCACTCATCTCCTCCCAATTATTGGTGGTATCTCTAAACTGCTGTCTTGGAAGTTCTTAATTTAATTAAATGTCCAGCTCCTTATTCAAAATACGTGCTAATAAATTACACTACCATCTAACATTAAAGCAGAACAAACTTTGATGTCCTACCACTACAATTACAAAAGATAATCATTAACTGGGACCTGTCCTGCATGAGCCTCTTATCTATCTGATGATCCTAAGATATTTTTTAAGATATTAAAAATATCGTGGGTTTTATCAACAACAGTGAAACAGTAACTTGCCAGTAGAGCCACTATATGATTTAAGGTGGTTATCTGAATGCACTGGAGCATCATAGATTAAATCTGGCTTTTTGTTGGACTTTATGACCAGCCTCTTTGCGGTTTTTGGCCCATAATACACACGTTTCCACAAGACAGTTCAGAACTGCTGAGTTGCCTAAACTGTTCTCTATTTCTTACCTCTCATCAGTAATCCTCTCCTTTAAATCTGGTAACAACTCAAAATCTAAGCAGTCCTCAATATTATCTTGCATGGCACATTCTGCCCTCAGAGCAGTAGTGCCACAGAACAAACCCAATGCAAATGTGTAAAAGAAATTACATTGCTCTGAAGTGTCAGGGTTACCAGGTTCCCGTATATGTTTGGCCATCAAATAATCTCCAAGAGGAAGGCATGGGAAGCACCAAACATGTCCTGCTCCAAATGTCTGACAGACTCATGGCAGCCTCCCCCGGCTCTTGCATGATCAGTTTTGTGGGGAAACACAGCCAATGGAAATGAGAAGGCAGGGAGCAAAGGGAACTCTTCCCTACCAAATAAAATTCATCACTAATAAGTTCCTGCACTCCCACAATGGGGCAGGGAAACAGTACGGGGTCCTTTAGCTATCCCTTCCTTGCTCCACCAAATTTGAGATGCTCTGGTTGAGTGCAATGGAAAATGTGTCTTGCACACCTGCATTTTCACTTCTTAAGTCAATGCTTGGTAGTGGTTCCATGAATATTGGGTACCTCTTCCTCCTGGGAGGACGAAGGTGAATGTCTTCTCCTGTCCCCCAAGAGGGGGTACTGAGAACCCTGAGAGATCCCTGTCTTCTCTCCAAGATGAAACCTGAATTCTTCCTCCCCCTCCTGGCACAAGAGTCAAACACACATATCGTGCCACAGGCTTGAAATTAACGCTGATGTCAGTTTGTTCACTTATTAAACACTGACACTTTAGACCAGCTGAGAGAGGGTCATCATTTGCTGAGTTTCTAAATATACTAAACACTCTGCTATGTGAGGAGATTAATGTTACCTTCTCTTCCTCTTGGTGATTTATTGTGCTGCTACCTCAGATTCCTGCTCTGTTGAGGCTCTGTCGAATTGTCGCACACCAGCTGGGCAGGCTCCTCGTTGTGCCTGCAAAACTGCCTCGGGAGCACTTTATCCTTCCCTGTGTCCTGCAGGAGAGTCTACCAGTAGTGTTGGCCCTAGAGACAGCCAGCAGGCAGTTTTTTCTGAAGTGTGAGATGCTCCAATGCACATGTGGCATGAGGCCTCTTTGGGCCTGACTACAATGGCTTAGAGAGGCTCTGGCTCCCTGCGGTGCCCTGCAGCATCGCTTGGCTTTGCTATGGGAGGCTTTGATGGGTTCAGCTCCATGATTCTCCTTCCCTTTCCTTTCCCAAAGATAATGCTGAGCAGCACATTGTGCAGGGAGGGCTATTGTTCAGTAGCGGGTGGAAGGGCTGCAGCAAAATACGACTGTCTCTCACTCGAAAAGATTGTGCATCCAAACCCTCCATCAGATGCACAGGAAACTGTCAGAGTGAATTAAAAGCCCTGAAAGACTGGGGCTATAACTCAGTGCTTTTTAATCTCCAAGATCTTGTTGTGGGCGGAGGGAGGGAAGCGGTTACTAATGTAATTTCCAGCTGGAGTACACTCCTCTAATACAATTTGGCCTGGCTACCCTCACAAATGCAGCCTTTGCTCTGCTAGGCTGGTTCATGTCCATCCTCCCAAATGCCCCAGTAGTTATCAATGCAATGAGAGCACGTGCTCTGGCCTCTTCAGGCCTCGAGTGACACCAGCCTTCAGCACAGAGGATCCCAGTGGCAGCAAAGAGCACGTTGCTGGATGTGTAACTCAATGCGTTCACATAGTGGGGTTTTGCCACTGACCATATTCAAAGAAGACACAAAATGGCTCATTTGCATAGGCTTTGTTGCCTTTTTCTCTTTGATTGAGATTTGGCAGCACTCAGACAGTCTACAAGTTGCACAGTCCCTTACCAGATCAATAAGCATCCGTTACTCTGAACTGTATTCCAGATCCAGATTTTACACTCCCTATTTGCTTCAATTTGTTTTTCTGCCAGCACCTTATGTTGCCTTTAGCAGAGATCAGTAGGATCAGTAGCCTCAGTGTTTGCTGTGTAAGAGAATGGTTTCCAAGGGACGTGCTTTGCAGTATCCATCTCCTTAGGCAAAAGGTATCAGAGGAAAAACTTGAAAGCCTTTCATAAAATGTTCACTGTTGCTTCACCCTTTATGAATTAAAACATGGTATTTCCAACAACTACTTAAAGTTTTTCTTGCAGCATTACTTTGCCTGCATGATACATTTGAGTATCATCAAAGAATCACAGCACAGCACTGGATTACTTCTCTAAGGGTTTTTTGGTCTTTTTTTAATACATGCCCTGATTGTACGTGGCAGCAGAGTGCCAGAGCTATTGAATTGTTCCCAAAAGCAGCTAAATGGGGACTTATTTCTGTTATTACTGATAAACAGCAGGTGCTCAAGAACAGCGCCTGTTCTGGAGGACTCCCAGTTTAAGGATAACCTGTCCCCTTGTGCAAATCAGTCACACTGAAATGGGACTTGCATCACGTGATTTTTAGAGACATTGAGATTGGCTTCTCTAACAAACCATCTCTTTTAAGAAGGCAAGAACCATGGCCAAAGGGCTTTGCTGTGAGGTTTGCTGGGCTGTGACATGCAGAAGATACTAGGGGTGGTGTGAGAGGCTGATAGAGAAGCTGTTGAAATCCAGTGCCTGCAAAGCAATGAGGGCATTCAGAGTTTTGAAGGGGCTACAAAGAATATGAACTTTGGTGCCATAGAAGGAAATCATGAGAACCAAGAAAGGAAGATATGAGCTGCACGTCCAGATTTATGGGCTAGGACAGGGCTGGCAGCTATAGTTTTGAATTATTTGAAGCAAAGAGAGGAATGATGTAAGAATTTGGGAAGACAGAAAGACAAATGCCACAGAAGCTGAGCTGTTAGAAAGGACAAGCAGAAAATATATTGCCCCAAAGACTCGTTCATTCTCTGATCATCAATGCTCTTCCATTTCCCAGACAGCACTGCCCTTCTCTGGGATGCCCCAAGCCTCAGGAGGACAGACTTGCCAGCTGCCACCGCAAGGCAAAAGCCTCTTGCCAGGCCCTGGCCGCTGGCTGCTGGAAGTGACCAGACCTTAGATGCCAATATCACTACTCAGATCGCCCATCAGCACTCAATGTCTTTGCTTTCTGGTTTCCCTGAGCTCAGCCTCTGGTGGGAGTTGCAAACCAGCCAGTACATTACGAGGCGGCAGGAAGACCTAATGCCCAAACTGCAGCCCGAAGCCTTATTAAAAGTAGTCCATGCGACACCAATTAATGCCAGAGCGGTTCTGCACATGGCATGTGGCATGAGTCTGTTTGGGGCTGAGGTGACAGTGGGACCATGTGCAGGGGGCGCTGTGCAATTGCACGCCCAGGCTGTGCACACTGGTGCACCCACATAGAGCTGAGTGCAGCAGCAGGCGGGGAGAGGTGGCAGGCATGAGGGAGGAGGTGCTGGGCTTTTTCCCTACCCAGCATCTTAAATTAGATAATTATATTTAAAAACTGTGTTGTTAAAAAATAAATAAATGAAAGTAAGGACGTACCAGATCTAAGGTAGCATGATTTATTGACATGAGCTGCTAATACATGCGGTACGTAACTACGTTATTTAATCATATATTAAGTGCAAGCTGGATTTTCAGTATACATTTAATACAGTGCACGGTGTAAGCTCATACTGGTTTTGTGTTCCTCTAGAGTTGCATACTAATCATTAGAAAACTTTCCCGTAAGCATTTGCTGCTACAAAAGGCCAAGGAACTGAAATACCTCAATTAATTTTTGAACCAGACTTGGCACAATTTGTTAAGAAACTCAGAGAAGGAGGGAAGATAATTCACAGCAGACCAGGCACCATCCAGCTGAAGAATCTCCAATTAATTATAAAGAAGCTGTGTCAGTAATCAGGAAGAAGGGGAAGTGCCATTTAAAAAATCATAGATACTTAACACCTTCCCAGATGTCTTTTGCTTGCTTTGTCATCTGAAGAGAACAAGACAGTTATGGTAGTAAGAAACTCATGTCTTTTTTTCATGTCTTTTTTTTTCCCCCTTACGTCTTACATTCCTTTCTTTCTCTTAAGATGCTGAATTGTTTGTGCTGTATTAATAAAGTCCATTTAAAATCCATGCTTTGTGAATATTTTCTGACCAGAGTGATTTGCCCCTTCCTGAACACATGCAGCACAGTACAATTTTATACAATTTTACCTATGCGATCACATCTCCTGTTTACATTTTCTACAGTCTGCGCACTTGGCTTTGCAACTGCCGTGTCCTTTGGAGGTAGGAACTTTTAAAAATCATGCGACTTGAAACGGAAGGACTCAAAGACTGCAGCCTTTTGCAGGGGTAGAGATGAACTCCTTGGAGAAGGTGATGAGTTCAGATGAAGTCTCTCCAAGTCCATGATGGTAACACTTGGCAGATGCTGCCAGAGGTTCAGCTGGAGGGTTGCCCAGCAGGATGTGGTGCTAGGGACATGGCTGTCCTTGGGAGTCTCCTGCCAGGATACAGACTCCCGCATGCCGTGACGCTGCTGGAACCCACCACTTGCACAAGCACAGGAAAATAAAAGGCAGCTGTAAGCTTATGGCAAGTTCCTTGTCCCAGTGGTTCCTCGACCTTTTATTAAGACTTCTGTTTAAAAATAAAAAAGCAAGGAGAAGAAAATTTTTGAACTATTGAAATGGGCTACAAATGCTGGTGGCTTGACTTCACAGCAGCACAAAGAGCCAGAGTAAATGGTAGCCACAAAGAGTACACTGATTTTGGAGTTTTTTTAATTGTTTGGGGTTTTTTTTTTTTTTGGTGGTGATTTCTAGTACCACTTTGGATATGCAGAGTTAAAGTCTTCTATACAGGTAGTAAAAGTTGCGTGCATTTCTTCATGGCTTTAGTGCATTATCATTATAACATGACATCCACCTTTATTTAACCTTTATAGAAGTACTAATGTTAAGTGCAGCTGTTGCAGTGCTGTCACTGGTACAGATGTCTCACACATTTCAAACAGTCATGTACAGCATTTATCATGAAGAAGAAAGGAGTGGCTTATAGGAAAATAATGCCTTGATTTGAGGCTCTCAGTCCTGAATTCTGAACATCCTTTGTTTCATTTTCTTTTGTTATAGACACTTTTTCACATAACATTTAATATGCTTCCCACATGAAATACATTCTTTAATGCCTGCTAATAAATAAGTATATAATTACCCTGACTTCTATCAGAACTAATATAGTTGAACAAAATTTCTGAAAAACAAAAATACATGTACATTACTCAGCATGAATGAGCAACCATAAACACCCTATTCCAAGATCTGATTTACTGCAATACAAAAGTAAGAACGTACGCTTGGGGGTACCCCAGACACAACAGCGAAAACAGTGAGCAGGAGAGAGGGGGAGAGAAGACAGGATATAACCGGTAATAGAATTATGAAGTTCAGGTGGACAGGGGGAGGAAAATGAAAAGACCTTCCAGTATGGAAACCAGAGTAAAGGCAATGTGTTTGTGTTCACACTGTGCTTTCAGGCAGGTAACTGATGCTGTCACAGCCGCTCTGGGGTCATGCAGAGCCCAGCTAGCTTAATGGAGGTGAAAAATATGGAAATATGTTCCTTCTTGATCTTCCCTCCTTGTCTGATTTCCTCCTGGGAGAGAAGTCCTTGGCTATTTCACAGTTTATTTGTCCGGTTTGGCCTTTGCGACCTGCAGTTTCAGGCCTCCTATGACTGCATGCACACGAACACACACAGCCAAGCGTCGTAGCCTCGTAGCCCAAAGATGAAGCTCACCAGCTTTTTCAGCTCATTTGCTGATCTTTAAAGCAATTACTGAGGGGCCTCTGCTCCTTGACACACGGAAGCGTACAGTTAACCTTAACATCACCGAAGGTATCACTCATGTGGATACAACACTTGCAAAGTTCACATTGTAATAAAAGAGGAAGTCTCTATAAACACCGCATCCAAGATATGCTTTGTGTTTATGCTAAGAAGGTTTAAAGACAAAAAAACCTGAAGAGCTTATATGTAGGTTTAACAGTGCTAAGTCGAGGTAATAGTTACACAATATTCCTGGTTAGTGAAATTAAGTTTCCAATAGCTTAATGTCACATTCATGATGGACAGCAAGTTCCCATCCACAGCCATGTGAAAGTCTTGCTAGCAAACACTGTTTGTCATTTCTTTAAGACAGGATGCAGTGGTCCGATTTTTTCCCAGTCTGAATTAACTTAAAAAAACCCAGAAAAACATCTCAAAATGGCCACCAGCAGCATGACATCTGTTTGGATTTTTTTCATACGGAGATGTTTGGGTTTGGTTTTTCTTTTGTCCCAGTCCTTCTGGGAGACATGATAGTGTAGCACCCAGTACCCAGCTATGTGTGGGACGCTACCCACCTCTGCTCCCCTCATGTAAAGTATCGACACTGTGTAGAGTCAATGTAGCAGTAAGAAGTGCATCGTAATTTTCCGTAAGACCTAAAATAAAAAAGAATATTTCAGATTCAAAGTATGCTATAGTTTACATTATATGGTGTCTCTATGTAAATCTGTAGGAATGAAGCACATCAGAAAATGCCACATGCGGTGACATATGGCAACCGAAATAAGACAGCAATTCCCAACTCTATTGTGCTCCCTCTTTCCAGGAAAATAAGAGTCCAAGTTGAACCTATGAGTGAAGTCTTGATTTTCAGCAATATTACCTAAAAACCAAGGCATCATTGACAGTGCAACTTGAACGTTAGGTGGGAGTGGATACAGGAGGCCTTGGCGCTCACCCACGGGAGCTGTGTAACGAAACATCTGAAGCTCTGAGCTAAGTGTTTTTCCAGTTCCTCTCAACAGCTCCAGCAGGCATGACTGTGCTTGTCCTTCAACTTTTTTTCATGTACTTGAAATAACAATAGTGACACACGTCCACCATTGCAGTAAAAAAAAAGTCAATGGAAGGATCCCTACAAAATAAGGAAAACCATTTTTTTTTGTCTTTCTACTGACTTGAACTGAGCTGCAGTGACTCTACCTGCTGAAAACCTGATCAGATATATTAATAAAATAATCATTTTGATAAGCTTTTATGGCTACCATATGCCTAAATGAACAACCCATCCATCAGATAATCCACAAGCTGTAAATTAAGCAGCTGTTTAGCGGGTCCTTAAAACTACGCCCTTGAACAACCAGCTCTCACAAAACCAATAAAATCTGAAGTGAAGGTGTGTGGAATATGAGGAGGAATTTGGGGGCTGGAAAGAAGAGAAAATGGGAAAATAAGTTGTAGCAGAGCTCTTGGAGGAGAGGGTGCTTTGAGACAGAACTCCCACAAGAATGCCATGCTCACATACTTATCCAATTTTACTGATCAGTCACAGCTTTTTAGTTTAGCAGATCATCTGCAGATTGCACACACAAAAATAAAGGATTTTGTTTGCTCTTCACAACTTGACTATATATGGAAATCAAGTTTATAAAAATTTCTCAAGCTTTTATGATGCTATTTTTGGTATCAAGCTTCAGGCTCTGAGAAGGGAATAGTTTTCACAGTAGAAAACATCACACAGCCTGAAGATGAGATGCCTGTAAAATGCTTCAGTTTGTCAGGTTTACTGGTCTTGATTTTAGTAATCTCTTACACCAGAAGTGCTCTAACAATTGCAGTGGAAGGATTAGCACAGCACTTGCCTTATAAAGACATCCTGGGGGGCTTCTTATTCCAGTCAATTAGCACATTATTCTTCCATGAATGATGACCCCTCTGTGCATAATTTCATTTGCAAATTAAATGTTTCGTGTTAGCCAGTAACAATACCTGACAGTTAAATAGAGGTACTGCTGTGGGAGGCAAAATTCTGACCAGAGGAAGCTGCTTAAACAAAAGGCAGAAAGGGCAACAATAAGCAGATGTTTTAAATGAACGATGTTGCTAAGCAGATGCATGGCTTTGCATCTGCTGTTGAGTGAATTTCTGGATCTTTGAAAGACTGGTAGATGACTGGTTGATTCAGAGTATCCAAAAACTGTAAGAGCAACAGGAGGTTGGTTGGAGGTTGTGGTCTGGCGTTGCTGGTTAATTTTCCCTTCAGTGTAATGCTCTCTTCACGGTCTTTCCTACTCTTTGTATGTTATGGGTGAACATCAACACAATCATAGTGTCACCAAATGAGGAAATCTTTGCAAGCAAGGTCAAAACCTATGCCTGTATGACATTATTTTTGTACAGGTAAGAGGCCTCTGCTTATTACTTAGAGATGAGATTTAGCTCTTAAAATCAATGATATCCAGAAACAATCTGATAGATTCTTTCTCCCAGACCACTTGCAGTGGTCCTAGTGGAACAAAGCTTAAGTGGGTAATAGTTCTCTATTTTAAAGTTTGTAAAGAGGAAAAAGAAAAAAAAAAAAACCACCTTGAACCAAAGTGAAGGCAGCTCATACATACCCAGGGAGATAAGTTTTACATGTCAAATATCCAAAATCCTTCCCATCACAGTCTTCAACTCCCTCATATCTGTAGCCATCTCCACAGTAAGCACGGCGGCATCCTAGTGAAAAATACAGAAATACCTTCAAGGCACTTTGCTCGTACAAGAGGCAGGTGAGGTAAGAGGAACTAAAGTATAAAACAAGGCATTCCGGGTAGGGCATTCTGAAATGACTGTCTTGGGAGGAGCAAATATTCTTCACTGCAAAGAATAGGCTTTTTTAAGTCTAATTTTAATGACCAAGGGAAAGAGTGGATAAGTACTAGAAATAGTTCCTATTGAAAGACTAACCACAACAGCATTGATTCTAATAATCATTATTACCATAGATAATTACTGTCAAAACAAATTAAAAGAAGTGTAAAATACAGTTAACATAAACAATGTGGGGAAGTCACATTTAAAAAAAAAAACAGCTTGATGTCGTTAAGTGGTTTGAAAATCCCAGCCTAGACCTTCACCTAGTATTGCGCGGTATCTATATATGTCTACTGCAAGTGAATTCCTACATACGAACATGATTTGCAGACCTATTGCTTGTCCATCAAAAAAAAACGTATGTAATCGTTGCCAAAAAGGTATTTTTCTCACTGCTGACTCATACTGAATGTGAGTGGGGCTTGTGACATTTTTTCATGGTGACTGGCATGTAGGCTGCAGAGATTTATGGGTTTATTTGCTATTTAAGTAACCCGTCTTTACTTTTGATGTCTTCAACTTTTTGAGTACGACTTCATAACTTGAACAAATTTGTTTCACTAAAATCCCTTTGACATTTTCCTGGAGATGCTATTAAGTAATGAATTAAAAGGACACTCAAGAATAGGGAGTTTATAAGAGTTAAAGTCAGCTATTTACAAATAGAAATGATTAATTAATCGCACCAAGGAACTGTTTGTTAGAAATTGATACTTCTGAAAATAACAAGCCTATTTTACAATTAGATCCTCTTAACGCTTTGTTAACTTTTTTCCTTTGGTTCAGTCACAACAGCAGAATAATGATAATGTGCTCATTTCCAAGTAATACAGTGATAAATCTTTGGGTCACATCAGTATCAGAAGTCTACATATTGCAAAGCCTCAATTGACCTGAAGCTTTGCCCAGTGTATAGCACACAGTTACATGATGTGTTTCCAGTTAAACAATGTACAATTTTGCAGGTGCTAGAACTAATGAACACTATTTTCCCGCATGCCTGTTCCCCACGGTTGACTGCAAATTCTAATTGAATAATTTTCTTGTGCCTGTAGCCCAGAGAGCTCACGGTCTCTCACTAGATTACTCTGTCGTCAAGCAGGCTTAGAGCAGCATTTATTGATTTATGTCCCTATACCAGTTGCAACTGAAGTGCCTTTGAAATCTCTTGCCTCCTGCAGTGAGAAGTTAACTTGGTTTCCTAAGTTACAAGGTGATAAAGGACAGGTGGATGAAGAAACTCACGTAATGTAGCTTCATTTCCTTATATAGGCTAAAAGATGTGGGGCTATATAAATGAAAGAAAAATTGCATCTTTCATCAGTGTTGGCTATTTGTTCTGAAACGTGACGAAGCATCCCTTTGCTAGAATGGACAGAGTACCAAACCTGCTTGTGTCTCAACTGTACTTGGTGTGAAGTGTTGCACTATAGGGAAGGAATCAAGGCATAAAAGCAGCTGAAAGGTGGAAGTGGAGGTTACCACAGCTGCTTGTTTGCTTGTAGGCTCTTCGCTATCCACAACCAGCAAAAAGAAAGGAATATTGGCTAGACAGGAATCAAATATATAAACCTAATCGTGAAGGTAATGGGCTGATACCTTCACTAGGAAAGTAAATAAAATCCAGAGTGGTTTTGCGGGATACAGGATCTGGCTTACCAGTAGAAAGAGCCAGCACCAGTGTCTGTTCTAAGGGGTTTTGCAGTGCACTGCAAATACACGCTACATCTTTTGGCCAGAAAGCTGGCATCCTCCAAGCAAGGTGTGTATGTAAACCAGCTGCTGGATTTGGCCCCTGAAATGCAGTGGGTTTGCTCTGACTGCAGACATATCTGCTCAGTGAAGTACTTAGTTCTCAGTGAGAATGCTTGAGAAGTACTTGGCATCACCTTTGTCTTGCTCTGGTGTGTGGCATCCGCATGTATGAAGGACCTGTTTTTTCACTATGGCCGTGGTGCCTCCCTCTCCCTGTGCCTGCACTCAGTTCACAAACCACACACGCTCCCCTGAGTGAAATGCTTATGTGATTTACACAGTGGTGTACGTGGAAACAACTAATGCATCTTCCCTAGTAAAAAGAGACTACCTTTGATGTGCTGTAACTTACCTATACAGCCATCCGTCACAACTGCATTGCCATCGTCGCACTCTTCCCCATCCTGTACAATCCCATCTCCACAGGTACCGCCATCCTCGAAGCGGTAATCCACGGGATAGAAAGGAGTGAGCTGGCCAAAGGAACACACAGCAGTTACTGATACAAACCATGAGCAGCCCGGCTGGCAAGCAGAGGCAGAGCGCTGCGGAGGCAGATCCTGCAGCTGGGTTTACATATCCCTCCATTTGGTGGTTCACAGGGTTTGTACAGAATCTGATTCGAAGTCCAGTGGACACAAGAGAGATCCTGCTGTTAATTTTAGCAGGACTTAGCTTAGTTCCTTGAAGCAATAAGGAAATAATATGATTTTGGTTTGCAGGGTTTGTGTTTTCTCCCAACTTTATGGTGATTTTTGCCTTATTTTATACTAAATAACACATGCTCTTTACTACCGTAGTTCCCCAAACTGAGCCCCACTTTGTTCACTAGTGGAGCCTGGTTCCCAGGGAGGTTAGCAAAACCTGTGACGCTGACAAGTTAACACCTCAGTAATTAACACAAAAATCAAAGAATTACATACCATTGTGGCAGGGTTTTTCCTCTATTTACTTCATTGATTCTGAATGGCACCTTAAGTACAGAGTACAGTTCTGTATTTAAAAATGAAACACACACTCACAAGTTTTCTGAGACCACAGTCATAAATACCTGGATTGGGAGCCATCCAAAGGTATCCTTGAAGTACAAAGATCTCTGATCTCTTCTGAATGCTATGGCATTTTCAGTGTTTAACTGGTCCAGTTCTTCTTGATTATTCACCACAAAAATCTGGAGCACAGAAAAAGAGGTGATTGGTAACTGTCTCAAGAAGTATTTTGGATTGTCACAGAATCTTGTTTTGTAAACTGAGATGTGTATCTGCAAATAAGTAAATACTTGCAGGGAAGAACGGCTTGGTTGTTTACTAAAAGAGAATAGTATTTCAGTCCTGGGCAAGAAATTACACCCATGGACTGACAGACCATGAGAAGCTCCTTTGCAACTCGTAAGAAGAGACATGATTTCCAAACGAGAATGGTCTTTCTTGAGCTCCTCAATGACTCCAATGGCCCCTATTTCAAAATGCACATCCACAGGCAATTGTGCAAGTATTTGTGCACAATCATTGCTAAGAAAAAATTTCAGATTCTCAGAGGGACAGATGCTGGAACAATTGCTAAATCTGTACAGGCATAAGTGCTTGCTGTGGGTATGACTGTAATTTTTTAGGCATGCTCATGGCTACAAAATAAATAATGCATTGTTCAATGCAGCCTTTACTTATCTTTTTTCTACTTTGTACTTTGTTTAGATTTGACTGGCATTGAAATGCATGTTTCTTCACATGTATATACTTTAGTCTAAAGCCAAGTCTTCAATTAAACAGAAAAAAATCAGGTCAAAATCAAAAAATTAGGAAGAGCTGCTCTCTTACCCACTTTTTTAATGTCTCAGTCACTGAAATTAGCTGTAAGGGGTATGAAGAAATAACCTCTTCCTTCAGCAGATCAATCAAATTGATTTTAGAAAGATTCCAACTAATTTAAATCAAGAAAAGGCAAAAGGAATGCTTCTGAGCAAAAGGGATTTAGGGCTGAGCCTGATTCCCACCAGCATAAACTGAATTGGCTCTTTTTAAAACAAATTACCCTGAAATTTTTACATAGCAGAATATTCCCAGAGCCCCCAACAAAGGTCAATTTCATTAAAGAAGGAGCTGAATAAAAATGCCTTCAGCTTGAATAAAAGAAAGTAAAGAAATAAAAAGGCAGCTAAGAACAGATTCTGTAATTGTGTTCAGGAGCTCAAGTCCCAACCTCAGAGCTCTAATTTCTCTTGAAATCAATAGCAGATCTGCGCTCTCTGAAACTCTGTTACAGATATTGGCCTTTGAAATTGCAAAAGACTTAAAAGTCTGAATGAATCTTAGCCAGCAACAGAAAACCAGCACTTTATTTCCTAGCCTCTCTCCTCCTCTGGCAGTGCTGGCTCCTGAGGAGTTGACAGGCAAGTGAATGATGGCACTGGGGGTGTGCTAGGGTAGGAGCTGCTTTGGGAAACTGCATGACACAGGGACTGGAGGCACAGATCACGGTCCCTGGATCTTTTCCATATGCAGCTATAGAAGCTCTGACAATAGCTTTCAAGTTGTACAAGGCAGGCTTCAAAGCTGCTACATGGAGATCTAAACAGAATAAATAATAGCAGTTTCAGCTCCTGCTCTTGATAATCGAAGAAGTAAAACAAATGGGGCAGGCAAGCAGGGAGCGCTGCGCTACAAGCACTCCACTTGCAGAGCCGAGGCTTGCTCCTCTGCCATCCCACATTTTTAAGGATGAAATGGCACTTGATCATCATCAAAAGAGGGTTCATAATGCTCATGTAGGGTACTTATATATTAGGCAGTTACACTCTTGTTATCATCTCGTAAGATCTAATATGAAACCGTGCCTGATAGCGAAGGAGGGTGGTAAGACCCACGCAGAATACTGTGAGCTTTATACCTTTTCCTATGACTTCTCCACGCCATGAAGTACATGGTAGTTTTTTTGCAATACCATGCAGCATGATGTGACAGGCACCTTTATTCCATGCACTTTGTTCTCTTACTATAACGTTTTAAAAACAGCAGGGCCTTTTTGTACGCAGCACAGACCAGGGGCGAGGAAATAGCTGACAAGACTTGCAGCACACTCACGCAAAAGATTGAGTTCAATGACCCAGTTTAATGGACAGTGTTGTGAGTGTGTCCTTTTCACATGCTGTAACAGCTTTCTGACAGTGTGACAGATGGGAAAGTTAACAAAGTTAATTGCTGGTTATTGTCATTCAGAAATGACCAGACACTGCACAATATCCATTTGCATGAGTGGAGTGACTGAGCTGTGCTGGTACACAGCAGCAAGGCAACGTTTTCATTGCTGATTAAGTGCTACAATGCACAGAATAATAAGACAGGGCCTAGCAGAAGGAAAAGTACAAAAATAGTATTTACAAAGCCCAAAGAAATCAGAGATGAAAGATTGCTAGGCCACTTTCCACCAATGACTTGTCCTTTAAAGTACTTTGTATAAATTGCTCATAAAAATGCAATCAAGAGGGCTAGAGATTGAAATCATCTATATAAAACGTGTGTCTACTGACTGGAGTTCAGAAATCTGACTTCCACGGTTCATGGAGACTCCTTTTTGTAGAGGGTCTGTGCTTTGGGATAAAGTTCTACCGTATACGTGAAATGCTTGACCCCAATGTTCAGTTCTGAAATCATTGTCTTTGCAGAAGAGGATGTGAAAAATAAGCAAGAAAGAGATACTCACTTCACTGACCAATCTGAAATGCATTTCAATGTACTGAAATTAAAAGAACAGAATATACGTACAGTAGGAGATGGACAAGAACACCCTCAGGCCCCAAAAAAAGGTTTCTAAATACGTGCTACATTGCTGATGTTTTGAAACAGCTGCATTTCAGCACCTCAGTCACACAAACCTCAGACTAGTTATGAGACCAAACTCTCTTGCAAGCAACTGGATCTCAGAGATTTTGGATACTAGAAATCACACATTACCCACATACAAACATCTTTGTTAAATCCAATATATTAGTGAGTACAACACCTCTTACAATACCAGTACTTAAGAACTGCTCACACGCTCTCCCACAAAATTTGCTTACCGCAGGGACTTTTGGATATCTGTGTCCAAACACAGGTTCCTCATATGGTGGGTTATTCACATGATGTGGGGATCTGCAAAGACATCTCCCTGGAGGCCCTGGAAGTCCTCTTTCCCCTTTTGGTCCTATTGCGAATTGCCCTAGGAAGCAAAATACCAGGTTGCCTTCTTATGAAGTTAATACACAAAACACAAACACAGTCTTAGAGGAAAAAGTACAGGTTAGGTGGATATTGCATTTATCTAAGTTTTCAGATATGTGTATCTCCCACCAAGACCACTTGGAACTGAAGGGAAGGGTTACCAGAACCACCAATTCCAGCACTTCAGGAGGAAGGTCCAAGTTTGTACCACAGTCATATTGCTTCAGATGACCTTTTAGATTTTCCTACCAACTTTACAGAGAAAGAGAAGGAGACTATTTACTTAGAACAAATGTCAATCTCTTTGAAGTCAGAGCAATTCAGGACATGATAAACACACCTACACATCAAGCTTAGTAGAGGCAGCATCTGTATACATCCACAATGAATTGAACTTGTGCATTTGTACAACCGTTTGAACAATGCTGTTTCAGAGGTTTCTGTACAGGAAAACTCAACTAGGGAAACAAGAGTGCTACAAATAAAAATTTTAAAAATACTACTTTTTGACTTTCAGACTTTGGCAAGGATGTGCTGCTCTGCAGAATTAGAATATGAGCCAACATGTTCATATTGCAACCAGTGACATCATTACAGAAAGGTCTTTTAGGATCAGAATTTATATATTAGTGGAAAAAGATTAACAAGCCTGCCACGTAAACTTTCTGCGGATGGAATAAAGCCTTTGCAAAATAATCTCAAGGTCCTGGCTGCCTTCCCAATTGGCACGGTGAAAATTCTGTCCTCTGAAAGCTTCTAGCTAATTTACTCAAGACAAAGATGTTTCATAATGGGAGACATGAGATATGTGGAGATTTCGAAGCAGCCCCCAGCTTCACAGATGCATCGTTTCCACATTACCACAAGATAAGACCTCCTGGCAATTGATGCAAGCAAGGAAAGAAAAAGGGAAAGTAAAATGGAGGAGGACATTGAATAGACTGGCTGCAGTACAGGCAGTTTTTGTCCAATTGGATCATCAGTAGTCATTATCAACTTGTTTTTTTTTTCAGATACTTTAGCATATACCTGGGTTGAGAAAACTCTGCCTGAGGGTTCACTGCCACTGAACGTTGTAGGTCATGTATTGCCCTTCATGTCTACACTTGGTCTTCCAAACGGCCCAAAGTTCGTGTGCATGCATAGTTTTGAAGGTGTACAATTATCAGTTGTAAGATGTTTTCTCATGATTTGTACAACATGCACAATTCCAGTGAGAATAGACCTCCAGCATTTAATTAAAGAGAAAGGTTTTCTCCACTGCCCTTTTTATCTCCTGGCTCCTATCCATTCCCTTCTCTTCCCTTCTTTCCTTAATGCCACTGTGACTTGAGTCTCATCCTTTTTTCTTTCATAGAGCTATGCAGGATGAGTATATCCTGGCTGATTAGAAATTGCAGTCTTTCACTGTAAGCCAGGACACCTGGAGAAGCAGCAGACCTTTGATGATGGAGATCAGTCCCTCCAAGGCTGCTTGATGGCTTTTCGTCATCCTCATCTAACAAAGTCCCACAGGAACCATATAGCCTATGTTTTTGGTTTTATTTCAAGTGTAATAATGGAGGCTTTAAAATAGGTATAGAGTCCTTATAATGGACAAGGACAGCATGACCTGCCTTCAGGAGAAATCCTCTCCTTGCTGTCAGTGAAGAAGCAAATGGAGTCCTGCAGCACTTTTTTCTAAAGGGGCCTATGTAGGCATACGTGATGAGTCAGTAGGGGCTGGGAAGCAGGGACACAGTTGACAAGATAACATGATTTCCTGCTTACCTGATCCTGAAGGTCCAGGGGGGCCTGGCTGGCCAGAAGGACCAGGCCTTCCAGGTGGACCCATGATACCTGCAGGTCCAATATCTCCCTTTAGTCCCTAGGAGAGAGGAGACATCCATTTATTTGCTAAACTACTAATAACACACAGCCTCATCCAGGCAGCACTGGCTTCCCTTTCGAAAATATCAAGGTATTTGCCAATAGAAGCATGCAGCGTGAGCTTCATAGAGACCACCCAGGGAATAGGCACTGTTGTCGTCTATGTGGAGACAGAAGAGCATGTCCAAGCAGGACTTCTGCTCCGAAATAAGAACAGCCCCAGAGACCTGCTCTGTGTGGAGTTAGGAATCGCCCTGCTCTGACTTCAATAATTCAATAATATTTCTTTAAGGATGCCTTTTTACCCCTGGTAGTTCTTTAGGAGTCAGTGCAGCTCAGAAAGAAAGGGCTGGTGGAGCTGAAATAGCTGACCCTTAGTTACTGTGCTAATACATACTGGAGAAAAACGAAAATAAAATTCACTAAGGAGTTGGCAATGGCTTCCACGGTGACATTTCCCAGTCTAGTGGGCAGGCTTTCAGAAGCACGGTAATGACTTTGAGGCCTACACTGTTTTCAGATGTACGTAGGTACCTGGACTCCTGTATCTTGCTGACCTTCACCATGCCTATAGCTATATTAACACATCATTGCAAGGCAAGCGAGGGCTTGTCTTTACAGAGTGCAAGCCAATGTGTGGCAACACCATGCTGATGAATGGTGTCCTTCTGGTACGTTACCTCTAAGTCAAAATGCTGTAAAATTACTAATGGGAGACAAGCTTATACATAGTTACCATACAATAGCTAATATTCTGTAAAATCAGCCCTAATTTGCCTCATGGGAGTTTGTTTGTGCAGCCATATCCATAGGCATTTGGAAGTTTCACCCTAGAACTGTTCAGCATCTTCCTACTTTTGCGCCTGAATTTAATATGGTAACACTTATTAAAAATAACTATATTTATCTCCCTGCTCATATATTCTCCCAGGCTTGGATTTCTCAGCTTTATATTTCAGACATATCTTACTTAGGTTAAAGTTAAATACCAGATTTTATTTTTATGTAACAGCATATATTACTTAGCATATAAAAATAACATGTACTATGTAAGCTTTCTTTTTATGGCAAAGAAAATTAATTTCTTGAAGACGATGTAATTCATGGGTGCATAATTTGTGGATGCATGACTAATTTCAGAGTACTGAAGCATATACAGTAATACATGCTAAAATAATTTGGTTTTATGTAACATCTCATATATGTATCTCATGGATATATTGAATGTCACTTGCACCATTTCAACAGGGAAAGGTTGATTTTGCCATGGCCCATACAGAACTAATTGAATATTTGTTTTGTTTAATCCTATTAGGCAAGCTCTGTGTCATCAAAATATTCCAGGATTTATGTGAATGTCAGTGATGCTGATCTCTAATTACTTCTTACATTATGCAACACAGAATTAGCAGACCAGGATTTTGTAGCCCCAAAGAAGTCTGTGGGAAATCTCTTTCCCCAACGCAATAGCGATCTGGTAGAGGCAAGCCAGCACCTGTGAGACAGGTATTGCCTGAAAATGAGCTGTTTTCCATGTCTTCTGCTTTGGAAGAATGATTGCTTAATGCTGTCTTGGTTAGCACAGATAGGAAGAGTCTGTGCCAAAGACAGAGGAGAACTGAAGAAGTCAGTGAGATAATCAAGTATCTCAAAATGGAAGTGGAAGTGACACCTTCCTGATTTAGCTTTTATCTAGGGATGTCAGCTGGATCAAGAGACAGGAAATGGCCCCATGTTAATGGCAACGATCCTGAACAAACAGCCAGACACCTACAGCACTTAAAGGCAGAAGCCAGACCCACAGAGCCTTAAAATGCCACTCTCAAGTTTTTTCAAAGGATTAGAAAAGAAGAAAGGAAACAGCACCAATTACAGAGGGAAAGTCAATTTTTCTGCAGAAGATCAATGCAGATCTTACTTTCAGGGGTTTTTGTATGAGCCTTAGGCTTGAAAACTCTAATTTAGGGGCAGACTACAGTTCTTCTAGCCACACTGATTTGTTGCCTTAAATTATGACATGCCTTATGTCACCACTTTTTGATTAAGACACTGTGTAATGTGACAGAATGCCTAAGGTCAAGTAAGGAGTGCACTCTGTTCAAGTTGATCTGCAGGCACTGTGTCTTCTCTTTGCTTTAAGCAATGGAAGGATATTCTGTGCACGTTACTTTGGCAGGACAGACACGCACAGTTTACTAAAAAAACAGCACATAACTTTTAAAACCTGACAAATCAAGGACAAAAAACGTTTCTTCTGGGTCATCTGGCAGGCTTACATTGCACGTACCTTCTTTATTTGGTGACCTGTTATTCCAGTCCCCTCGACATAATTTTTCCCCACAATGAGTTTCTTTCACTTCGGATATTAGTTGACAGTGTCAGAGTGACAGTGAAGCAGGCATGTGCCTCTGTCTGCAATGTTGGACATTATCAGACTGCAAATAAAGTGCTTTCAGCTGAAGCCCATTAACCACTGCATCTACAACCTCCTGTATCTGAGCAGATTGACATTAAAACCAACATCAGTCTAGCGAGAAAAGGTTCCCTTTTTTGTCAGTGGAAAGAGACAGGCTCTGCAGGTGGCAATTCAGAGCACCAAAGAGACTGGTCTCCTTTGTTCCCTCAATATCAGTGTTTAAAATAAATAAAGAAGAAAAGGTGCCCCCAAAGAGGCCCATTTGGTGACTTGGACAGGTAGCTACACCAAAATTACTACCTTCTCCTTGGAAAATGCTATAGTGGAGGAGGCAGTATAAAATTTACACACAATTTCTGGACTTTACAATTCACCTGAAAGCCTGGAAAAATAGTTCCAGCAGCATAATTACTTTGAGATCTAAATAAGGACCATTTGTCAACCATCCCAGTCCCGAATGGCTTCCATACAAGATTCCTATCCCTTAAGGTCACTGTATGTCTTCCTGACCTTTCTCCGAGTAAAAGTATCTGTCCCTGGCATGCAGCACTATGGCAAGAACTGTCATATAAATATCCAGCCTAACAAATCAATTTTGTTTTAGTGCTAACAGAGAAAACGGGAGAAACAGAGAGGTTGGTTTAGCGCTTTGGTTCTTTGCACCACGTGTCGGACATCTCCAGGGCCTTGTGGCTCTGCAAGCTGATCCGTGTTGACCAACACTTGGGCCTGGACAAAGCCTGACTTGTACAAACTGAGTGGTTGTGGGAATAAAGCTAAATGTAGGAATAAGGATAAGCGTGGGGAGGAATGGGGGCCCTAGAGTTTTCCAAGCCTCCCCCCCGCCAGTAGGTTGAGTACAGGGCATTTTTTCTTTAAATAGAAAGTCAGTGGAGATGCAATACGCACAGGGGCCACACACTGGTCATCAGAAAAGCATGCAACAACAACCTGTGGCCCTGTGAGGTGCGGGACGGCGTGCCTGGAGACAAGCACAGCCACCCCTACTATCAGTAAGGGTCAGCAAAGACCAGCAAGAAGCATGGTACAAACGTCAAATCGTTTTCCAAGAAGAAGGATTGCAGCTGCTGCTCTGACAATCCAGCCTCCCAGCTGACCTGTACTCATTATATCATTGTAATACTAAAACGCACTTCCATATCTAAGGCTACCTACCTTCTCCCTGACTCTGAGGCAAACCCCTCCCGTGACCACTCCTACTCCACTGATCACCAGAGTTTGACATAATTACTTCAGTCACTCAAGCTACCCCTAAACCTCTTCCCCAAAGGTGCAAGTTACTATAAAAATTCAAACAATGGGGAAAGTGTGGAGGGCAAAGTGTCACAGAAGTGGCATTTTGTGTTATGTGCACTAAATATATATCTTGACATCAAGCTAATTATTAGTATCTCTCTATGCTTTGAGCTTAAGTACATATTTCTTACCTGTATGTCGCTCCTTTCTATGCTCGGGTGCTTGACTTTCAATGTATTTTTGCAAAGACTATCTTATCCCCAGCCACAACTTAACCCTTTTTGGTCACAAGTTGTTATAATCAATTATTCTTAGTAAAATTTACTTGTTTGTACAAATACAAGCCTCAGGAATTTTACTAACTGTTAAGAGGGCTTTAAAGGGAGTTTCTGATTTAAATTCAGCAAGTTAGACAAGATTCATTGTCATTGCGAGATTGCTGATAATAATCTGCGAAAGAAAATGGTTTAGGGCAAGCTGGATGATATTGGTTATCCTTGCATTATTGCTTAATGTTTTCTGTACTCTGATGGGCTGAGCAATTTATTTTCATCCTTGTGAAATCATCGGAGAAGAAAGGGTTAAACTGATGGAAAACTCTCCCTCTCTCCCTTTCTGAAGTCCCTCATGTTTTCAGATTTACCCTTCATGACAATGCTGTGGACAGAAACCATCCTCCAGGAGGGCCTGGCAGCAAGGGCAGAGCCTGAAGGGACACCGGATGCGCACTTAGTGCATGTGCTAGAAACCAGGAGTGAGTTCAGATGTATCGGTCAGTGGTTTTCATTGCTGCACACAACACAGCACATACCAGTTCTTAGCGTACAGGTGGCTACTGCCAGTGCACACAAGTGTTTTTATTAGCAGTAGCGTAGCTCATTGCACTGGTGAGCCAGGGAGAGAATTCATGGACAGGCAATGGGATGTCCCTTGCGAGATGCTGATGCTGCCTCGCTGCTTGAAGCTGATGAAAGGAGGGCTGTTTATTGGACATCCATAGCAATCTTCCCCTCATTCAAAGTTCCAGCAAGCCAGTGTTTCCCTATAAACCTTCCCAGGAACTTGCTTTCACCTGGGGCAGAGTGTGGCACCTGGGCAAGATGAAATGTGTTGGATTTTAGGTATACCTCATTTGCCACGGCAGCCTACCAAACTGCCTGTAAATTTTTTAGCATGCACCCTAAGTCAGCCTCAGGGCTAGAGGTCTACAAAGTGTAAGGCCCGTTACATTACATCCCACGCTGCCTGAGACCCGGACCTTGCTCCAACTCTCTTGCCATCTGTAGCTCTGTGTTTATTAGGATTCAAAGGGGGCACTCAAGGTCTGCTTTAGTTATATTCAAGTTACCAAGCCAGGGGAAATATAACTTTTCCTATACCTCGTGGCCAGGGAGCTGAATGCTGCAGATAAGGCTCCAGCCCTAAAGCTGAGGCTTTAACTCCTACACAACCTGTGCATGCACATGCAGTGTTTCAGGGCTTCTGCCCACTCATGCTGTGGCAAAGCGCGTGATACCATGAGAGCACAGACCGCACAGTCGTACACCATGACTACACAGATGCCAGGAGTCAGACGAAGGGAAAACACCATGGTCCTACTTGTTTGCCTCGTTTTCCAGGTCTTCCTATAGGCCCTCTGTGTCCTGGTACTCCAGACTGTCCCTTTGGGCCCATCTCTCCCTGGGTGGATGCACAGAAAAGAACATGGTTCTGGTTATACTTGCCTTATACAAACAGCAGATGCATGTATGATTCCTCTAGATAATGCAACCACCAATTGTTTCTCAGGACATCAAAACTATATACAAATATTTTAAAACAAGCATAAAGGGAAAATCACCTCTCACAATTTATCCAAATTTCCCTAAAAAAATCCTTTCCTAAAGAGGAAGCCGAAGGGAGAGATCAGAAACATGCTCAGAGACTCGGGGAGGTCAAGGCTAGCAAAACTCTCAGATCCTTTTGGGAATATCTTTGCAGTTAAGATGCATGTGTAACTAAAAAACCTCAGGTAAAGGAAGGTGATTTTACTCATCTTCTAGCCTCCTTAGAAGCAATCATTACTTCCTTATCTTAATCTCAGGGATAAGATGTGATTATGTCCATAAATCAACATCTGAATCATGATTGTTTTTCAAGTACAGAATAACGATGATATCAAAATTGGTCAGGATTATTGCTGTTGTTTACAGCAGTGCCACTTCAATACAGAGTATCAAGAAGGAAACATGTATTAGCTTCAGGTGAATAAATTCATACAATTAGGCCAGTTATGAAACCATAATCAAGAGTCTGAATATGTTAAACAGGAGGAAGATTATGACTTAATCAACGTTCTGGGGAAAAAACAACAAACAAAAAAACCTCAGAGTTTTCTCCTAAGGTAAAAAGCCTAAAGAATTTGATAAAGTCCAAGAAGTGTTGGTCATTGAGTCAAGCAAGAACTTCAAGGGCTTATACTTTCCAGGATGGCTTTGAGGCCATTCATTGACCCTATGTCGACACTTAACACAACTCCCCAACTCATCATGCCCACTTACTTTTTGTCCCAGCATTCCAGGGAAGCCTGTTTCTCCCTATAAAGTAAAGGAAGAAAAAGCATCAAAAAATGTGGAGTGATCTTTGGTAAAGCAGCATCTTCCTTGGAAGGAAGAAAAATAAATGCCATGTACTGATACAGGTTAAAAACCTCTCACTGTGATTCCGCACTGCAGGTGGGGGAGTAGCGTAGAAAATTGGAAGTGAAGTTTTACTGTAAAGGCCTCTGACCATCTGTCACCTGCTTTCTTTCCTCCAGCAAAAGCATTCTGTTTGCGCTTTTGTCCACATGCAACCATGCTACCTGGACAACTCCCAAAGCCTGCATTTGGGAAGGGCATTTCTCCATTTACCTGAACAGAAGTTTACATTCCTTTCTTACTTAAAAGAACCCACAAGCCAAGAACCTCACTTCCTCTCCCCCAGCACTGCCAAATCACCAGCCAAAAGCATTTTGGCAGGCTCTCGTGTCTACACTGCACAGGCCAGGAGAGACCGAGGCTCTGTCACCCCACTACGGACTGCAGTTGTGGGGGCACAGGGACATGGAGGTTGCCTCATCAACCCTCCCATGAGGTAGGGACCACTGCCTTCCCTCGCCACCCTTGCCCTCCCAAGAAGATGCCTCCATGCTAGCTTCCTCCTGGATTTTTGTGTCATCAGAAGTACATTAGCTCTCATGTGCACGTTCAGGTGAAGCTCACAGAAATTTGGAAAAGAAAATTACCTGGTCTCCTTTGACTCCTTTGTCACCCCTGTCACCTCTGGATCCCTGGAGAGAGATAACAGGGTGACAATAGCCGAATTACCTCTACTTCACAAGGAAGTACAAAATATTTCCGCTACACAAGACATTATTTGGAGTCACACAGAATACAGCAACATCTCTAGAGTTGTATGTTAGATACCCTAGAATATTTCCTTTTGACTTTCATTGATATTATAACAGAATTAAGACTAAGGTTTGTAGGAAAATACGTACTTCCCTGGACATAATACCTCCAGACTTTTGGAGTTTTCCCCTAGTTGGCTTCATCCAAGTTCAAATCCCGCTGTGTGGTCTTAGTAAAACCTGTTTCTGTGCTGAAGTATATGTAGCCTAAATAAACCAGACTAACAATTAAGGAGTATTACACCCATTCTACCGATGGGGAAACTGTAGCGAGGTGTACTCTGGTAACTTGTTCACAAGAAAATTGGGTGTAAAACTCACTTCTTTAGTAACCCAGCCCAAGCCACAAGAGTGTTCCTTTTTGGTGCTTGTTTTCATTTCAGTTGGACCTTGACTACACTTCAGTCCAACAAAATGCAATCTTATTTCTACAGCCACCTTTTTTTTTTTTTACATAACTGTTTCCAATTGTTAAATTATAAATTATTCTGTTGTTACACTGACCTTTTCTCCTCTAGTGCCAGGAAAACCCTAAAGGGAATGACAGATATTTTAAAGCCTCTCACTTTCAAGGTTATCCAAGAAGCAAATTCACATCTTGCGGATTTAAAGTGAAGAAAAAGAATAAAGCACAAATAATTAATTGCATCAACTTGTAAATGCAAATAAATATTTATAGCTTCTAAAATTGAACTGAAGCAGAACTATGAAATATGAATTAAAGGCAAGACAACTCAGCCCAAAAGCCAACGTGAAAAAGCCAGGTAAAACCAGCAGGCTTGATATTGCTTTCAAATTGAAACAAGGGAAATAAAATGTAACTGAAAATGATTGAAACCTTAGATGCCAAAGTTAATCATCTAGAAGGATTTTAGCAATAATATTCCTTTTCTATGTTTCCCCCCCCTCTGTGGAACATCCTTAAATTATACTTAAGAGGTCTTCTAATGTGAAGATTACTATAAAATTTTCTCTTTAAGAAAAATACAATAAACAATGGTGCTTAGTTCTTCAGTCTAGTATTGTATTTAAATAAACTAATTACATTTTTTTTTCAAGTGCCTTAAAATATTGTGGCCTAAATTTATATAGGCAGAGGCTATGCTATAGATAATGATGCTTAGATACCAGAACATCCAGACAAACTGTGCTTACTATCCAACTATCAGTAAATATGCATAGTTGTAGCATAGGACCAAAATGATTTCACAGTCATATGAGGTGGGTGGAAAGCATTGCAGACACAAGTTAATGTTGCAGATACACTTACGAACTCTGGTTTTCTAATAGGATAAAATGATATATAAGTTTTGCTTTTTAAATATTTTTTTATCTTACAGTCATTTATACCAAAGCATTTTTATGAAAAGCCAAAAACACAGACAAGCCCAGCCAGACAACATAATCTTGCTTGAAGGAGAGCATATCTTTTGAGCTGTATTGGAAAACATATATCTTGATAAATGCTTTCTAGCAAATTAATGAGGGAAGCAGCTGTCAGCAGAGCGTTAGAAACCAACGTCTGAAAACGCAGCTTTGGTTAACAAACCTTGGAGCCCATTGGTCCTCTTGTACCTGGCAATCCCATCACACCCAACTCTCCCTTTTCACCCTAAAGGGGTCAATAAAGAGAGTTATTGATTGTGGCTCTCTGATGAGGTCATCTTTGAATGTCTGATAATTTAGCAGTTCAGGAAATATGTCAAATAGTTGAGACAAGCCTGACCTTAGTGTAGCATTTTAGTCAGAGGTCTATATTGCAATTATATTCTGAGTCCTCATATGTTATCTTATTCTTCTATTTGCACTTCCTTGGGTGCTTAACTTGTACTTCAGTTTTGTCAGATGCTATTAAAAGACATGCAAGTAGATTAGCCGTAGCAGTGCATCCTTTTACTGTGTGAAGGTGCATTGTCTCTAACCAACATCACTTCCGCTGAGTTTCAGAAAAGCAAGATGTTTTGCTGCAAGCCTTTATGACTTGGGGAGGGATAGTGACTACTTTTATAACAGTTCCGTGCTTCATAGTGGTTTGTAGGTAGTAAATAACGAAAAGGCTTTACAACTTCTCTGGCTACTGTCAGCTAATTATATCTAGGATGAAATACGGACTGGTCCCTGCAGACATGCAGCAGCCCTACCAGCAGAATACAATTGGCTCTCATTCCCCTTTGACTGTTCTAGTAGTGGAGACAATTTTCACATCGGCTGCTGCCTCGGCAGAAGTTCAGAAAAGACTTGAAGAAACAAAGTAGGAGAAATAAAGACTGGACCAAGGCTATGTCTAAGAAAGAGAAGACAGGTAATGAGGAAAAATGAAGAAACAGAAGAAATGAAGAGAAATACAGAAATGAAGAAATTAAGAAATAGAAGGCATGGAAAAAAACCCACAACTTACCGGAGATCTACAGCAAGAAGATGATGCAGTGTGAGGCTATAGTAAATATGAATATAAGGGGTTTGGGAAGACTAGAGATCAGAAGAAAAGAAAGGAGAGACACAAACAGTGGAAGTGAGTACAGAGATCTGCTGACCTTTTTTCAAATGGAACCTTCATTGACAGGCAGGAAATAGAAATTTATAAAGATGAGAAGAAATGAAAGTAGGAACCCATCTAAAGAACAGAGGAGACAGGTAACAGGGGAGACAATGAAAGCAGAAGAATGGGGATTAAACTTTGCAGTCCTACTACCTAATATGAGGGGTTCTTCTAGACGTGTGATGAAAAAGCATAAAAATAGACAAGGAGGAAATAAAATCAAAACTATGTAGACTTTATGAATAAAACTAGAGCTTATATTAAGAAAAGACCAAGTGAATGAGTTTTCTGACTGCTCAGCTCTCAGTATCCAGGTGGTGACGGAATTAGGTTTTGGACCTTTCTTCTGTCTTCACTGGTCCCAAAATGCATTTGAGAAGACATCATTTCTCATCTCACAGTTCAAAGAGAACATTTTTAGTACCTAGTCCCTTGTTGGTTGCCTACATTCCCACTTACTATAATATGATGTTCCTCATCTCACACAGCTGTGAAGAGCTTGACGGTCTGCTTCCCTGGTGTGGCTGGAATTCAGAAGTCACCTACTATTACACTTAGAGTAGCAAGAGCTACTGCATCACATCCTCTGAGTGGGGGCACCAGCCTCCATGGAGCAAATGAATGATCAAAGATTCACTCGGAAATGCAGCTTCAAAGTAAATAACGTGTGCAGTCCTTTTGCCTGATACATACTGGATTGAAGAAAAGCAAGCTATATCAGAAGGCTTCACAGAAACCTTGTACAGTGTGGCTGTACACATTTTGCATAAGATAACACTCAGTAAAGGACTGTCCTGCATCCTTTTTATGCAGATGAAGCAACCACTCTGCAACAGCAAAGTGTGTCCTGCCATTTCTTCTGCTGTTGGTTATTAATAATTACCAGAATGAATGTTTGTTTGTTTATATGGGAATGAAATCGAAGAGCTGAACAGCAATCCACATGATTGTAATCTCCTTCCCCTGACATCAACCTGGTATTTTCCCTGTGATCGCACAGGCACAGGGTTAAACTTCCAAGCAGTATTCATTCAGGCAAAGACATCATCGTAAAGGACACACAAAGATGATGGTCAGTTTTGAAACACTCATTTGTGTGATTGTGAGGCACCAGTGGTTATCAATGAGTCTTCATTAGATTGAGTTTCAAATAACCTTTCCTGCATTTTCAGCAAGATAAGAAGTGCTACAGGGGCTGGGCTGAAGGTGCAGTAACCTCACGCTAGACTGCGCAGGTCTTTGCGGAGCAGTGTAAGGAATGGGGCAAGCGCAGAGTATCCTTGCACTGCTGCAGCTTCTCAGCCTCCAGCAGATAGTGGTTTAGAGATTTTCTGAGACAACTGTTGCGCTCAGATCGTGATGTTGAACAGGTGATCCCATGTGAATTTTAGTCTTACCTTCGGTCCTGTAGGTCCAGGCCATCCTACTGGTCCTGGCATCCCAGGGGCTCCCGGGGAACCTGGTCTACCCTTGAACAGAAAACATCAATTACAATGTTTCATGTAACACCCTTCCTACTCAGGGGCCTCCACTGCAGACAGGAGGTATGGAGGAATAAAATCTTCTCAGGAAAAGAAATGCAAATGTTTCTTTACCAAGTTTTTAATACAACAAAATACTATACTATAGTCACATTGCAGTTTGTGTTGATGCTACTGGAGAAAACGTGGGTTCTCAGAAATACCAGGTTATACTGATTCAAATAAAAAGATCGGCTACAGAGTAAATCTACATGCAGTCAAAATAATCATCCTAAAATCCCAGAGTCAATAACTTCAATCCTCTTTTCATTTAATAATACAATGTAAATCAAAAAGTCTTACATGCAATTATATCAGTATGAATCAAATTTACATTAAGAACAGAACCAAATCTTTAATAAATTCCTGTTCTGTTTTTTTATTATTATTTTTATTCTGAACATTTTCATATTACTTGCTGTCATTGCTCTTTATTAGCTACTACATGACCAGTAATCACTGTATACATACAGTTATTTATCTATTTTAATTACTGCCTGTAAATCGCTCTGAGTATGTCCTAAAATGTTGCAGATTAGTGCTTTTCCACTGCTTTGCATCACTTGGCAATATGATCTCAGAAACGTCATTGTGTCATTTGGGGTTAAGAGTGACCTCTCATGAGCCAGACAGCTTTTAGCAGGAGTTATACCCTTTTATTTCCAACCTGGACAACTTCTTTCTGGGAGTTATTATCAGAAGAGTAAGTACACATGTACTGTGTTTAAGTTTTGCACTCTCATGTAGGTTGGTAGGTGACTCTGAGACCTTACTGTTCTGAACATTTGAATTTATGTAAGTAGGATTTTTTTTTTACTGTGGAGCGTTTACAATTTAGATTGAAGCAAACGACTTCTTTTGTTTACGTATTTATTTGAATTACTAATTGGTAGCCGGTGTTAAAATCCTGAGTATATTATTAGAAGGGTGTTGAAATCCTTGGTATATTATTAGAAGGGTACTTCTTTTCCTGGTTAGTGACTACCCCCTGCATATCTCTGATTTCATTCTGCATTTCTGTCTTTTAAAGTTAATTACATTAAATGGAGGCATTTAGCAACTGAGATAACGTATTCTGTTTCATCACATGTAGGGGTGCATACTCTTGACCATCTATCATGGCTCATATGTCACCAAGCATAAGACTGTAGTCAGCATGTTGTGTCAGTGCCAAAACTCTGTGAGTGTTATCATTAATGCATATTCCTCCTTCTGGGCTATTTGGTTGAGTCTTGTTTCAACTTTGAAGCAATTAAAAGTTTGCTTTTGCTTTTGTTTTTTTTTAATACATCTTCCATGATAGCTCCCATACTCTGCTGTCTCTGTCCGCAGAGGCATAGTTCAGGTAATTTCCCACTCTATTTTAATTGTCTGGCCAGAGCCACACTCTTATGGAGGGAATTTCTTGAATTCAAACCAGCTGGGACAGCTCTCCAAGCCAGAGAGGTCAGCTGTCCAGCCCTGGGCCCAGAGCTCCCTACTACCCATCCTGGGTACCAGGGGAAGCATCACAAACAGGTTAAACTTCAATATTAGCTGATTTTTATTTGCAACCCTCTCTGATAGCTGCTATACATCAAGTATTAGACTGGTGTCTGAGGCAGCACCTCTGTTCATACCTTTCTTCCTGGCCTGCCAATCTCCCCCTGCCAGAGAAAGGAACACGTTAGTCTCATAGGCACCACACGTATTGGGAATATATTTGTGTTCAAGACTTTGCTTCCAGAGCTAAAACAAGAATTGTTCTAACAGACCCCCTTAGTCTTTCTTGTGTTTTCAGCCCTAAATCAACAGTCATGCCCTTGTTTAGCTGTGCCCAGCTTCAGATATAAGATACTTAAGCATCATCATGAGGCAAATGCTTTGCAGATATGAAGCCATAACTTAACACATAGACCGCTTTCAATATCTGAGCTGACCCATATAACCAACACTGTTTATTGTGTCCACCCAGAAGAACAAAGTGATCAAAGCGTGTTGGATCATTAAATTTACTAACTTGTACACCTGAGCTGCTTTCTTAACACATACTATAGACATAGATAACTATCCTGAGAAGCCATAAAAAATATTTCAAGATTGAAACAAAGACTAAAAGATGAAGATTTAAATTGTAGCTTCAAACCAATTCACAGCTTTACATTCAAATTAAACAAATTCCCACATCCAAAAGACCTATCGCTGACTAAACAGATGAGGAAAAAAGTGAACACAAGACCCCAACCATCTGTTTCCTTGCCCCACCAAAAATACACCAAACTCCGTAAGACAGACACTTACTTTCTCCCCTTTTGGTCCCATTACACCCGGAATTCCCTGTGGACCCTAGGGAGAAAAGTGAATGCATTAGTAAGAAGGCACCTGTGATTGTCTTCCCTCCACCTATGGCCCTGCAGGCATCTGTGGGGAACAGTATGGGGTGCTGAATTACGCAGCCTCTGAATTCAAAGTCTGTGCCACTGCTGAATGATAGGCAGGAGCATTAGACTGACTTAAGAAGTACAGAGTCATCTTCCAGATGAAGAAATCTAGCAAGAAAAAAGGCCTGAGGCAAAGAAAATATGAGAAGTTATTGGAGCCCTGAAGACTTAGCGACCATGAGGACACAGAGACACTGTGTCAGCTGGCAAAGAAGATGAGCCAATGGTGTGATAAGGGAAGTGGCATAAAACATGTGGGATGGGCTCTGCAATGTGCTATGGACATGGAACATTGCCACCACTTCTGAATCCTCAAGATATTTTTTTCTCTCAAATGAAGATGATCCTCCTTTCAGAAGGCTTCTTAATCCAGGGAGACCTTGAACCTCAAACCTTGTCTCAGAAAAAAAAATCAGAAACAGTTTTGTTGGTAGAGTGTTTTTGTTTACAGGTCACCTTTTATTTTTAAATGACTAAGAAAAAAAAATCCCATAAGCCTGTATCAGAGGAGCATTAGATTCACCATACAAATTGCTCCCTCCAGGTTTGGATCCTGGTTGTTTTGTGCTGTCCAATACGTGATGCAAATTGTACGTGAATAGGAGCAAAGCATACCCTCAAACGAAAATTACTACTTCAGGCAGTAGAGTTGTTTTAGGTTTTCAATAGTGTAAATAAGAATGTGCCCTATTATATTCAGGGCCAAATTTTACCTTATTTCTTTCATTTTACCTTATGCTACACATGGGAGGAATTGTGCTCCCAGTTATAGATTTACAAGTTTAATTTTTTTCTCATGGAAAAGTGTTAAAATTCAGCTCTGCAACAAACCATATGAGCTTTTACAACTCTTTTGAAAGCCAAGCAAGCTGCAGCAGCAAAGAACTCAGAAATACTTCTTAGATATATCTTTGATAATAGCAGCATTACTTTTCAGGCAACCATTGTCATAAAGTATCGCTCAGGTTACTGCTGTTTCTAACATTGTCCCATTATAGCACACAGTCCCAAGATTCATAATTAAAAATTCCAAAGCCATATTATACCCACCCTACTGTCTGCCATTGAGATAAAATCTCACAGCCTACTCTGTTTAAAAATGCTCTTGGAGGGATCCTATATCATTTGATTGCAAAATTAATATTATTTATAGCAACAGACCTTGTAGAATAATAGAATTAATATTACTGGTCATCCAATTTAAGTCAGAGAGATTATTAAGAGGATTTTTTTATTAAAAACAAAGCAGTCTAGCAAAGACTGAAATAACAACTGCTTGTTTCACTTGCACTCCAACTCTGGATCATGGCCAACCACACTGCAGGGATAATGCAGAGAAGACTTCTCAACACAGGACAGGACAAACACTTGCCACCGTTTCTCTCCACATTTCATCATTCATGTGTTAAATGAGTCTGCCTCATCCTGCATCTCAGCAAAGACAAACTGGCAGAACAGTCAAGGTTCACAAAACAAGAGTTTGTGGCTTTCCCATTGGATCTTCCAAACTATTTACAGGTATCTTCTGAAGCAATGACTTCTAAATAATTAAAGCTAAGCTCTTTGTCATAGAACTGAACATTTACGGTGGTGCAGTCCTTACTTTTTAAACAATGCTTGGGTGTTTGTTAACTTCTCAGGCTGCCAAAGCCTCTGTCACAGCTTTCCTGCAGCAAAGGTCCCATGCCACGTCTGCTATTACATTATTGTAATAAAATTGACACCCAGAGGCCTTGAGGAAGATCACTGCCCCAAAGCACCAGGCATGGCACATAGATCGGGAGTGCCTGTGCCCCAGGAGAAACTGGAAGTACCTCTCCATGAACAGTTTTATTTTTCTTTGGAGGGAACAAACTGGAACAGAAAGGCAGACGGCTGATCTTCTCCACACTACAGAGATGGTTGGAAAAACCTTCCCAATAGAGATGGACCGCTTCCTTGGAAGATTTCTGACCTCCTTCAGAAGATTTCTGACTGTACAAATTGTAGAATATTAAACAGGAGGTCAAAAGGACTGGCCCAAGGCTACTCAGCAAGTTAGAGGCAAAGATGTTACAGGTCAAGCCAGAATTCACATCTCCCGAATTCCACCCCACTGACCTCCTGAAGCCCCTCCTTATCTCTGATGTTTGCTGTAGGTGTTTGCCTACTCAGAGATGTATTCAAGTTCATTGCGTCTCTTGTGCATTCGCTCCATGGGCTCTTTCCTTCACTTAAAGGACAACTGAGTCTAAAGCAAAGGAAAAGCTAGCAAAGAGCCTCTGAAGGAACTGATGGCACCTCTGGGTGGTATTCACTGTAAAACTCCACAAAAAATGAAAGGTGAATGTCGGGGCTCATAGCGGGGCCATGAATCCTGAAAAGGAGACGGGTTAGCTTCAGCCTCAGTAATATCAAAGTATTCCCGTGAGAAGAAGACCATGAGAAAGAAGAAAAGGAGGACTGCAGGTGTGCAGATTTGAGGAACTGGGAAAGCATGTGGGAGGAAGTCAGCACAGAAGAATGTTAAGCAAAGGGGGTTGAGTATTAGTCAATAACATGTTTGTTTATATTATGTAGAGCATATAAAAAAGCAGCCGTCACTTTCAATAAAGGTGCTGCTTACTTTTGAAACATAAAATAGGAATTATTGTCGTTCTTTGTCCGTCTCAACTACGACAGGTGAACTTGAAACCAACTGGAATATGCAAGGTAGGAATGAGAACATAGCAGAGAAAGCCTACATGATCTATGCACAGTCTTATCGAAATGAAATTAAGCTAAAGTTTGTTATGATTATTAAGTGGTAAAAAGCACTTTCGGAAGATGTCTTACAGCTTCGTAAGAACCTTGGAGCAAGTGAGAGAACAATGTGCTCTAATCAGATGCATCACTCACCTGGGGGCCAGGAGGACCTGTGGGGCAATGTGATTCGGGCAGAGACAAAGCCTCTATTGTCTGGAGCTCTTCACACAAGTCCTTCATATCCAGGTCAAGCAGCGTCTGCACAACATATAGCATACGAGTGAACATGCAGCAATATGTAGCCAGTCAGAGAAATGCATAAACAAACAGCCATCAAACACTATAGCCTCAAAAGACAGTTTATTTGCTTCCGTAGGGAGAAGCCTAGGGCTTGTCACAAGGTTATCTTCACGGATGCTTGAACATTAGCACTTCAGCATAGTGTCCTGTCCCACACTTCCTCCTTCTCCTCTCCCAGAGACACACTGCAGCCAGGCTGTCACACGCCCCTCCAAGCCAGCGTGAAACCCTGGCCTATTCTTAGACCTGACCCTGCTCTCTCTCTGTCCCACTTTACAAGTAGCAGCCCCTCTCCAAAAATAGCATCTTTGCTCTAATAATAGAGTCTGGACTCAGTGGGGGTCCAGGCAGCATGAACTTCGCTCCAGAAGGTACTATCCTACAAGCATTCATTCACTGCAGACACGCACCGATGCCTTTAATGATCGATGAACCGTCTCATCTTTTGCCTTTAAAATTAGGCTTGCTTGAGTAAACTGGCTTATTTATATCCCGTGACAAAAGTGATGTCCCCTGGAAATGCAGATGAACATTGAGCCAGAAGCACTGGGTTAACACAACTGATCTTCAGCTTCCAAGTGAAAAGCCATTTTCTAGAAAAGTTCTGACTGGAGACTCAAAACCACAAACTGCTTGTAGTAAATTCACGTGGCTCTCACCTTCCTAGTAACTACTTACTTTTATTTTGTGTTTTCATGGGGGAGATAATGTGAATGGTGATTTTATGCTCCCTTTACTCTGTACTGCCTAGGGGAATCTCAGGGCCCCTGATCCCAACCACATTCCTAAGGAAATCTTGTCTCTAGGTCTCCTTTCTGTGAAAATCAAGGCACAGTGAAGGAATGAGAAAGGGGGAAGCAACTAGATTTTTGTTTAGGGGGGAATACACCCCTCAGCTCTCTCAAGGCAGTATTTGTATATGGTAAATGATAGTAGAATTATGAAATAGGAGTTACTGAGTAGGTAGGAAAAATATTAATGTTGGAATGGAAAACATATTGGAGTTAACAGAGCCTGGCAACAAAAGTAATTGGGCAAACTGCTATATCACATATCCATTGCAACCTGTATGTTGCATATGCTAACATATGTGTTCGGATACATCTCGCACAAAGCAGGCATATGCAGGGGTTACCTAAGTGAGAACTCCATACCAGCAACTCCAATGTGTCTTTCTTTCTGCAAAATAGAATGGTGGAAATAGGTCCCACAGGAGTATTTTGAGACCTTCACTTTACCTACTAGGCAAGGTGTAAACCAGGACACGCGCATAATATATACGCTGAAATCATTGTGCAGGATGGAAAATAGCCTTTCTCTCCTTACTTGGCTTATTGCATTCCCATTTCCTTTAGTTCAGGATTTCCTTACTCTAAGAAAGGTCACAAAACAGAGTAAGGAGTATATTTTAAATTAATTGAATTAACTGCCTGAACAAACCCAGCCTCATTTCATTCCTTGATCTATTTGAGATTTACTTTAAGCCCCAGTCTGGGACGTTCAATGAGTGTCCTAACAGAGCTATGTCTGCACAGGCAGACGGCTTTGCTGAGTGACACCATGAAACAATGCTCAGAGAGGATATTTCAGTTTTTGTCACACATAAAAAGTCGTGTATAAAGAAGAGAAAGGCTCCTGGGCCACACTTACAGTGCTCCAGCTGTGCCTGAGGAACGGTGGTGGAAACAGGGGCGGTGGAGGAGGGATGAGGAAGCAGCATGCTCTGTGGTTGAGCTCTTTCTTCTGTTCCAAACAAGGGAGGTCTGTTCAATACAAACATTCATCCGTTGTCTTGAACACCACAAACATTTATCATAGAATAAGAGGAGCTACCATTCCACAGGTTTATTCTACATCCTGTGTGCATTGACTGTAACACTGTAATCCAAGCAGGGATTTAAGAAAGTGGATGATCCCTTAAGTCTAGAAGTTCCTTCTTGTGCAGAAGTTTATGCAGAGTTTTAGGCTCTTAATGAGGCTATGACATGGGCTGGTTTCAGAAAATTTCACATAGGAAACATTAAAAACTAGATTTAAATATTTGTCTCCCCTCTCTTCCAAAAGTGTACAAAACAGCATCTACTGGCTCCCATTACAGACCATGTGCCACCAGGAAGCATTCCATGCTGTTGCCACCAACTTTCCCTGTGGACCAAATTGCTTCAGACACTTCTATGACAACAGAGTGGGAAGGTCTTCCACAGCACATTTACTTATATTTCCCCTGGAACTGAAACCAAGTTGTCTTATTTTTGATTTATGTATTACCCCTAAGAATAAATAATCTGCAGGATCTCAGTTGTGTTCGTCAATGTATTTAACCTTTTCTAAGAGGTAAACTTCAATCAACAAGATAAGAAGCTGTGACCAAAGATTCACGGAGAAAGGACGTGAAGATAATACATTTATGCTGTGGGATTTTTTTTCTGAATCTATTTAGTCCTTGGGAAATACATCTCTAATCAGGGTGGGAATCTTCTGCAAAGGTTTTGCCAAGGACAGCAAACATTTCTTTACCTCTGTTGGTTTCTTCCTCTGGCTAGTGGCAGCTGGAATGGGTGTCTGTGAACTGAAGGGTGGCAGGGAGCCAAATGCAGTAGGAAGAACAGCCGATGGTGAAGTATCTGGTATTAATAGAAAACCTCCAAATTAAGTTTCTGGGAAGACAAACCTGCAAAATTGCTAGATTTGTGTGCAAATCAATTGCAGGCTGGATATTAATCACATCTCAAGGTAAGGCAAATCTTCCAAGAGACAGAGATACTTCTAGTTTTTCAAAGTCATAAAGTGTATTATATCAGTTTCATCACCCCACGTTAGTGGGGACAGCATTTTCTTAGTCCTGACGCATGGGAAAGAGCTGCCCAGAGGTTTATGATTCAGCAACAATCAGAGGTAGTTTATGGTATCTGGATTTTTTTCTCTATCCAAACACTTTTTGCGATGGTACCTTTACCTTTGAGAGATAAGTCAAAGTCTAAAAGGGTCTGTATTGAAGACTCTTTCCCAACTTTTCCTCACAAGTTTGAAACGCAACCAAAAACTTTTTGGTTCAATTCAAGAGAAAGGCAGAATATTTATAATTTAAAGAGATACATTGTTTCATTTCAAGCTTTAAATATATACTGAAAATGCCAGTGCCCTTTAAAAAGTGGCAGTGGTTTGAGTTTACAGGTCCCCAGTTCTCAAAAGCAGTAAAATATAAAGATACATAGAGTGAAGTTCTGTATTCGCTCATCCTAACTTCAGTTACTCTTATGCGGCTCTACTAAGGTCTTCAATTTTTGCCACACGTACTTCTGTGGCTGTCTTGATTTCAGGATTGTATTTGAACATGTTGCATTGGGACTAAAATGCATATTATTAAAGCAATGGACAGCTTTTAATTTAACAGGGTATAAACTGTGATTAATATTTTAAGGTCACATTCCAATATCATCGCTCTTTCTTAGTAGCATCTTATTCCATGATCTGGCTAAATTTCAACAGGATTATTATCATTCAACAAGAACAAGAACATCCAAGCTGGCCCAATGTGGTTTAGTTGCTGAGGTCCCTAGCAGGCACTGTACAAAAAAGTTTGCATTACTGCAGTTGTACTGTTAAAACAAAACCAAAACACGTATACATAACCCAAATCCCCCAAAGAAAAGAGAACATTAAAGTATTGTTCTTTAATTGTTTTGCAAGGGTAAGATTAAACATAGATTTGCATCTATAGCTTTAACAGGATGCTTAGCATGCCCTCACGAATGACGTCAAGTCTTGATTTATAAAATATTTTGATTTTTCTTTTTAGCAGTAAAGTCTGAACTTCTACGGAACAGGCTTTATTGTGAAAAACACTATAGCTAACCAAGTTGGTAGCAAAATAGCCATCAATTTTGGTATTTAGAGTCTTATTATAATACTACTGTATTGCAAGTTAGATTGAAACCCAGTTTAGGTTTGCTGGTATAAAGTGTGATAGCATGTACTGTTCTCAATGCAGAAACAAAAAAAAATATGTAATTACTACTGCTATTATATAGGATATATATCCACTATATAATGGTGCAAGGAGTTAATATTTCAGGGACTCCGTCATTAACCACGTCTGTATTCTGGAAGGTGTATTTGTAAAGCAGATATTTAAGAAAAGGCTACTCCTGGACCCAAGGATCTCTCACACTCAGGTACGACAAGTGATACAACAGCAGAGGCAGTAAAAAAAATGAGTGAGTCACAGAGTGACTACAGGTAAGATTGCTGTAATTTGATCTTCCAAAAGTCACCGCATCTCATTGGTATGGATTTTGTTACCGTGATAGGTCCAAGGTGTGCAACCATTACCATATTGGCTTGTTTTATATCATAAAAGAGTTGTCTTGACAGGCTCATAGGCTCTCTGCACATGCAACGTATATTTTTAGGCTTCAGGTTAGCTTTGTTTGCTAAACTGAGCTCTAGAATGTTTTAGTCTCCATTAGTGGAAAAAATCTTGGCCCAAGAATAGGACTGTCTAAGTTTTCTGTGAAATATGAAGACCCTGCCTACAAAGAGTGTGTGTTTACATATCTCATATGGAAACTGCTCTTTCAACAGCTTCAATATCAAAGAACATATGCCGTAAGAGAAGGAGGACCAAATGAAAATCTCCTCCTAGGACTTGCCTAAGTGGCAGTTGTTTTCAGAGAACATAAAAGTTGTAATAGTTCTAAGATAGGAACTCTTTACCGTTTTCAAATTGAAGTCATTTTTACAGTCCAGACTGTGTGTTAATCTAGTTCAAGAAGGTGACTGTATAAAACTATGAGTATAATGACAATGGTTGCTTCAGAAAATAACATATTTTAGATGAGCAGTGGCAATGTTTCATATTGTTCCTGCTGACTGCCTGCTTCTGACTGTAGCTGGAATTTGGGTACTCTTATCCAAGATGGTCTGATGCAGAGTCAGAGAGAAGACTTTCTGAGTCCCCAGGATCAGGGCTCATATGAGGTCTCTGAGACCTCCTAGAGCTGGCCTTTAACCCTATGAAACTCAACAGCTCCAACAAGAGGTACCAAAGAAGTGCTCTCCTGGATTCAAGTTAGATTTGCAGGATTTCATTGAAATAATTATCATTAAACCATGAAAGTAACTTTTGTCCTAAAAATCACAAAGCTGTAGGCCACTAGTCAATAGGAAAGGACAAGAAAGGAAAAAGATACTTAACGTGTTTCCCTTCCTATTTATGACCATGTTAATCCAGCAAGCCCTGACGGGAAGTCAAGCTGCTTTCCAGAAGGTGTCACCCTGACAGCAGTGCTGGTGGCTTGCCCAGCTTGTGTTGGGCACGACTCTGCTAGATGGAGACCTCTGATGGATGACACCCCACCAACAGGTGCTTCTTCCACTTGGATGGCACTCAGAATTAATAATAAATGAGCCGGGCAGACCGGTCAGTTAATGAATGTGAGCTTGTCCAGATGAAACTGAGACTTTCATCTGCTTTGTTGTTGTTCATTCAGGTTTCTCTCACCCTCCACGCAAGGACAGCTGCGGGCCACGGGGTGCAGCCACTCAGTAGCATTCTGTACATCTCTTGCAAGGTGACTAAAGTACTTTTTCCTACTAAGTTAGATAAGTTTAAGATCTTGTGAAACATGCCTTTTGACAGCCAAACCCCTTTATCCACAGAAAAGATGCAGGTATTAATCTCTCCTCTAAACCCCAAAGACATTCATCAGCATTAACATGCATCAGCACACTTCTTTAAAATGTGTTTTATGAAGATTTGTGATCCAAAATGTGCCTTAAGGACATAAAAGCAGAGCCAGGAATACAGCTCACGTCTGGAGCTGGGTCAGACCATCAAGTGGGTGAATGGTCTACACCTCTCAGTACGCTTTTAAACTTGAACCTTATAGTTGATTGCCTAAATATATCTTTTCATATAATCCAGCTAATATAAATATGCCAAACACAAATATCAAGCCTTACAACTTAGGCAATGGTGCCTGTGTGGAGGCGGTGGTGACCCGTGAAGCTTCTGTGGTAGTTACAGGATGAGACACAGGCGTGCCGCTCTCCCCTGGTTCTGTTTTCCTTCTGCTCGAAATGGGGCTTTTGAGTCCTTAAGGAACAGAGTAAACTTCTGACAGGAAGTTAAAAACTCCAGGTGAAACCTTGCAAGTTTCTTTTCAGCCAAGAAAATCTCATAAAAATTTGAAAATGCTGTTTTCAATCCCCGAACTGGCTGTGGTCTGTGGCAGCAGTAATGTGTACCTTACCAGCTGGCACATATTCAGAAGCTGTCATAATAAATAAAAGTATTTAGAATCAGCCGACGTTCAAAAAGCTTGGCAACAGCAAAATTCCTGGCACACTGCCTGGACAGCGGATCTTGGTGTTCACCTGGCTGGAGGAGCAAGGATGTTCTGTCCTCCATCCCTACCTAATATTCAGCTTGTGTCCCCCAGCATCTCCTGGTACTTCCCGCGTGCCCACAGGCAGTGAGGCTCCTCGTAAGCCCTTCACAGCCTGGCTGGTTGTGGCAGGTGGCTGCATCTCTGCAGGTCAGCCTTAGAAAAGACTACAGAAATGGCAAGGCACAGGAAAGCAAAGGGGCATATGAGATTTTTAAGTGAGGGAAAGGCCTTTTGCTTCCTATATACAAATACTTCAGACAATCTGTGTGTATATGCATGTATGAGGGCAACACTTAATCAAAAAAATCACATACTCTTCTCTCAGATTGACTGCAGAAGTGAACTTCTGAGATCAATACAGAAAGAGGGACGAACATTTTCTTGGGTTGGCTCTGGGCTTCAGTTTCACAAGAATATGAGAATTCCAATAAAATTCCATTTTCCTTCTATTGCCTTCCATTTGCAGAGGTCCAGAGCTCCAGACACTGCCAAATGATGTTGACAACTCCATGTGCACTGCTCCAGTGCACAAGAAACGGGGGCACAGAGAAGTTAAGCAAGGCCCTCAAAGCCATGGATGACTCAATTACAATACCAGAAACAGAGTTCCAGTCTGGTAAATCGTAGTATCTCATCTCAGTCGTTCCGTGAACTGGATTACAAACTCAACTGCATGTCACACCAGAACAATACTAGAAATACTTTGAGTACTAAGGCCTAAGAACCTACTACAACCCTTAGAGGAGCCTGAGACGCTGACGATTAATGCAAGCTGGCTGTGGTACCAGCCCCAAAAGACCTGTGTATCATTCATTGCCACACTGTCTTCTCCCACTGTATCTGTGGGATCAGTAGCAACAAAGCAGAGACGTACCAGTGCTGTATTTCCACAACTGCAAGATCATAATCTGTCAGTGCTGGCATGGATCAAAAGTGTACATGACTTTGATGTTGTTCCACTGTGTGCTCAGACAGTCTCAGACAATCCCTGTGAGACTGTGGGTGTTACTGTGTGCTCACAAAGACTTCAAATTCCTTGTTGAAACTTTGCTACCACGGACTAAATCAATTCCTCATGACTCCCTTGCTGCAACAGATTCACAGCCCAGCCGACTTTGTTCTCCTGCCTTTCACAAAAAATAACTTTCTATTGACTTGGTGTTGTAGAAAGTCATAACTTTGTAGTTTCAAGGAGGGAAAAATATCCACAGAGCATTACCTTTATTTGTGTGCATTCCTTAGGCACATGCATTTATGCATACACGCTTGCCAGTTCCTGAGAAAAAAGGTTAGCAGCATATTTTCTCCACATCCTCCCACTGTCTCAGTCCTCTTCTACATTTTTGCTACATCCATCTCTCATCCCAAATGCCCTTTTACCAATATTCTTGTGTGATTATGGAAAGCATTCCCTGAGTTCCTTTTCATTAAAGACATGATTCCTTAGAGAGGAGAGACGAAGAAACATAAAATCTCAGTAGATGACTTAATTTCTGTAGGTGTTTTTATCTCTCTCCTATTTCTGATCTTCCTCAAATATTTCCCCTATAATTGATGGACTTTCTTTGTACTCTTCTACCTGCTAAGCAGCAGCATGAAATTAGTCTTCTGGACAGGTCCTGGGTGAGTCCTATGTTATGTTAGAGCTGAATACATCCCCCAGTTTTGCAATCGCACACAATCCCAACACCAAGAGTTAGAATGCAGGGATACTTGGCCTCTACAACAAACGTCCTCCTGTATAAACAAAAATTGTATTTATTTTTTTTTTTTAGTTTTAACTAAGATTAGCGGTTGCTTTTGCTGCAATCGTGCTGCTGGTGGTCCTGCGTCAATACAGCTCACTCACGTGAAGCCTCTACGTCCAATATGGACAGTCATAGACCCTTCCCTCCCTCTGCAAGGATTTAGTAATATTGACAAACCTACAAATGAACTGTCTGTACTAGGAGCAGAGGCCTAAAAGCACTATCTGTCTACCAGTACATAGGAAATACATTGATTTTACAGCACTTCGGATTGCTTATTGGTGGAGCTCCAATCCTTAAATGAAAACACTTGATTTTGACAACTTGCATTGCTGTGCAGGGCCGACCAGTCTGGTCACAATAAGTATCTGGTATTCACCAGCATATATAGTACCTGTGGACTACAGAGTGGTTACGCTCAGTCACAGCAACAGTACAGCATGGACAAATTGAACCAGTTGGGATGTCAGCTGCAGCATTGTTTTCAGCTGAGATTCCCTTTTGGACTGGTTATTTCTTGGCAAAAACATTCTCAGGTTATAGAAAAACCTTCACATCAGTTACTGCTTTCCCCATTGGAAAGCCAAGCAAGTACTGCCCCAGCTCCACTACTGACCTCTGGTCCTGGCAGCAGGCAAACTTGTTCACCACAAAACAGCTTCTTCCACTTCAGGACACCAAGTATCAAACTTAGCTTCTGTATTTCAAGATCCTTCTGCCCCCATCAGTTCACTACATGAAGTCAAACGAGTTCACCTTTATATTAAACCAGGAGGAACAGGGGACCACGAGGACCCACTGGTCCTTTGATGTGCATTTTCTTGAGTGAATGAGCGGTCATTACATCCACCTTAATCAGCATTTCACTGAGCCCTTTCCCTTCATTTGCATTATAGTCACTGAGGTTTTTCGACAAGCCTTGTGCCTTGACATCCAGTAACTGCCACAGGCAGGTCAGAAGCCCCTTTCCCTTCCCGCATGGAACACCCAGAGCTGTTTTTAAGGAGCTTTGTCCCAACCAGCTTTCATGTTCCTCACTAGCGGCTGTGTTCTCTTCTGATTTTTATTCATTGCAGCAATGCAAATGCCACAACCTCCCAAACTGCCTCTAATGCCCTTTCCTTGTCCCTCACTCACAGGATCAAGTGGGCATTGGTCTACTAATTTCACAAAACCTCCTGGGGGCCTTTGCTATTGCAGCTTGCATCATTTTTCCTCTGCCCTTTTTGACACGAAGCTGGGTGTAGGCACGAAGATGTGGACAGGCTGTGCACCAGCATGGCTGCTTTGCTCTCACCTGTCTAAGTACAGCCACCAGAGAAGGGTCCATGAATCCTAAGGTAATTTCATCCCTGAGTATCATCCACATCAACCTGAACGGCAAACTCAATTTGAGATTCTCACAGGTCATATCTACCAGGGGAGAAACTACAGATTAAGTCAAATCAGGTGCTTCTTTAATCTGAGTTTATTTTAAAGACTTTCACTTAAGGCAACAATAACCACACAAAACTAAACTATTTTGCTACCAGTCCAAGTCTTTCCCCAGATGCTGTTCAGATACTGCCTTCTTTATCAGCTTAGAAGGGTAACCTCTACACAGCTCTTCTTTTGGCTTATCTTTCTAGCCACTCACTTGAGCTATCAAGTGAAAAAGCCAATTCCATGGATATTTTTTTCTCTCAAGCTGAAGAGACATTAAATTGAAAGAATCTGTTGCCTCTCTTTCAGGCTCCTGTGAGCCACAAACAAAATAGAAAGCTTTTAAATGTCCAGTCAGAGTCCAGCCCAAACCCCTTTGCCCAGTCAGATCCACAGCCAAGTGACTGCCCGATGATACTTCACTTTCCTTCTCCTAATGAGGCTGTAGCCTCTGCCAGTGGCTCATTTCCTTCAGGAATTTTAATCTAGCCAATTTTTGCTGCTTATATGCGTTCCATGAGAAATCCCTTAAGCAACGGTGCCAGGATGCTGGGCACCTCTTGGGACCATGTTGACTTTCCAGAGCAGAGCCACATTTCCTTAACTAGACTGATATTTTTGCACCTCAAAGATTCACCACTGCTCGCTAGTCACCCTTTGGGCTGTGTTCCCAGTAGGCTCTGGGTGCTGCCTTTAGGAGTCTTCCAGCTTTTACTGGTGGTCTTATTTTAAATTCCCTCTGCGTCTTTCTTATTAATTTTTTCCCTTATGTTTTTACACAAATAAATATTTATAGTTACTCTCCTTAGAAACAAAGCATCCACCTGACATCTCTGCAGTCCATTTTGACAATATTTAGCGTTCCTGCAGGTTGTTTCATTAAAGCAAAAAAACCACCCAATGGTGGAGTTCGATATCCTTTAACAGAAAGGCAGCCACAAACCCAACTCCCTTGACGTCAGGAATCACCACTTGTTTTTTGCTTTCTCTCTCCCACTGTTTCTCTCACAAATGTGAATGCCCTCTCCCCCAGTGCAGCAATGCAAGGGGCACCAAGGTCCCCTCCCTGTGCTGCCCAGCCAAGGCTGTCACCCTCCACAGCTTCTGTTCCCAACCCGCTTTGCTCCTCATTGTGGCTCTTACTGCTCCAATGGCATAACTGCACAAGAAAGTCGGACCGTTTTCTGCAGCACATGATGTCTGGTTGCAGGTTAATATTACACCTTCCAGATTCAAAGAGGTCATGCCACCAGCCCAATGAGACATGCTACCTCTTTTCTTTGGGAAAATAATGGGAAAATGGCAAAGAAAGCACGAAAAATACCACCAATAGTGCTCAGATGCTACTGTCCCATTTTGTTCCTTTAAATTAATCAACCATGTTCTTTTCACAGGGCTGTGTATCAGTATCGATCATAGAAGAAAATTCAATCAAGGGATACATTTGTGGCATATGTAAAAGGCAGTTTGGGTCAGAAGAAGCATCAAGTTATTGATTTTCTCCAGCTGTTGCTGGCAATTTAAATACTTTCTTGCTTTTCTGCAAAACCTCAGAAACCTTTGGCCTAGATGAATAGGACAAGGCAGGAGAAGGAATGAAAAGGAAAGGAAGAGACTTTCTAATATCTGAATTTGGGAGGTGGCTACCTTCAGGCTGGTTCTTACAAGATGCAGACTGCTTCCTGTGGCCTTATTAAAAATGAATATAAAATTAATGCCTAGTTTTCATCATGAGCGCAACCTCCTCAAAAACACAGTGCAAGAAACTCAGTAGAACAAAGCTCTGAAAAGTGGTTACAAAGGACACCATAAATACAGTGACATAAGGGTGGGGCAGGATAAGCTATCCTGAAAATGAATCTGCTGTCTCCAGCTGAGTTGAACTTCCCACCCCAGGTGTCTTCGCTACCATGTGAAACCACAGCCATGTGCTTGGGGGTGTTGCAATATTATTCCCTGAAGCATTTCCTCCAGAAACGATGCTTCAGTGTAAGGAGACTCAACACTTTGGAGCTGAGATGACATTCAAAATACTCTTAGAAACAAGGATGCACTTTTGCTTGAGGCTAATGGGACTGTAAATTGGAGTAGGCAGCAAAAGAGACAAAGATCCAGGTTATTCTTTTTCCCTCAATTATTCTACAAAAACCCCTTTCTTCCCCCCCACCCCTCCACTGTTTATCTCTGCTTTCTAGTTACTGCTTTGTGACCCATAACCCAACTTTTTTATTTGTGACCCGCTACTATGCAAAGATGTATGATGACAAAAACAAAAGTACTTTTATTCCAGAAATTTTCAGACATACTTGGAAAATACTCAAATGTATTTTCCCAACTATAGGAAAGACAAGTTGTCGCTAAAGAACTTTCTCACTGTTAAATGTGATTAGTTTTAGAATTTGCAAGTGCAGTGCTGAAATCCACTCTTAAATGTGAAATTACCTCTTGGTGCCAGATACAAACAATTGAGTCAGCTGACAGTCACAGAACATGTAAGAAACCATTAAGATAACCAAGAATTTAAACGGAATTAATTCACCTTCTGTACCCACTGTGAGATTTCTAACTGAAAACTTTTTGCTTTTTTCTTAGGAGATGTTTCTTAAAATGTAGTGCTTTGATGCAATCAAAGCACTAACGGATTTTTTAATGTTATTTTTCATACCAAATAGCCCCAACTAGCACGTAATAATGGCACAGAGGTGTGTTACAGCTCCCCAAAGTATAGCTTTTGATCTAACCCTGTGGTTGTGGGATTATGGCTCAATCATCTGCCAGAAGTTATTTTTTCCACATACTATGAAGTAAACATTTACAATACGTTTATGATAAAAGCCTTACTAAGAGCTTGCTGGGTATAAAGGTAATTTTCAGAGGTTGGTCAGAAGAGCATGGTGTGTGGCTTTACTGTGGAGCAGTGCATGGGGTGGCGATTTGCCTGAGCTGCCACACTGAGAAACACATTTCCTAATCGGGTTCATATCTTCTCCAAACCTGAAAGCAGAAGCTGTTGACCTGTGGGGTTAGAGGAGGGAGGGGCCACGGTCAGCTGCAGTCTCTGCCCCAGGAGTCCTGGTTCTTTTGCAGGCAAAACCCCTGGCACTGCGCTGTGGAAAATAGTCTACTGGGAAGAGTAGATTCTGGCCCTAAAAGCAACCAGGTGGCATCTATTGCTATCAACAGTCAGTTTCAAGGGCTGTAGGAAGAGGTTACTGTTCCACAATGTGACACTTGAGTGGAAGATTAGCCTGCCATCCCCAGGTTCTCTTTCTACTTTGACACTATACCATCCTTAACATTAAACCAGTACTGCTGTATAATATTCTTTATATACTTATTTGCTTCTTCTACTAGGTTTTCAGCAGATATGGGGACTTCCCATCTCAGAAGAGAAAGGACTTGTTTATTGAAGTGTTTTTTGTAAGATGACAGCTTAAATGGCTTCTCTAGGCACAGAAGTGTGCACCATAGCAGAAAGGCCATGTCATGCATGTGCTGGAAACATGAACTTCTTGTTTGTCTGGATAGTATCTACAAATGTCAAATAAGTGTAAAGCTCTTCAAAACAATTTTCAAGGTCTAATAACTCACATGTTATTGCAAGACAATTTGGAATACATCAGAGATAATAAATCTTGATGATTCCTGTACTGTAGCCTTAACTAATCCCAACATCATGGATAAAGCATACCCAATTGAAGAGAAATGATAACAAATTGACTGGTTTTTGAAAGATGCAGTTCTTTGAACATTAGGCTTCTCTAGATGTTATCTTAAAAGCTATCTGAAATGACTACAGAACCACAATGGCTGTGTTATTAGATGCTATAGGGCTTTTCTCCAAAGGATATCTTCATTACTCTCATGGCCTTCAGAATCTTGTTATTTGAGTAAGAACATCTTTAAATGAATGGACTGTTCAAACCATTGGGAGTGAAATACAGAGCTCTTGCACATTTATGAATATTTTAAAAAGCTCTTAGAAGAAACTATTATTACTATTTAGTGCAGAAATCTATCATCTCATACAAGGTACCCTCCTGATGACCCTTCTCTCTTAAATGCCTTAAACGTAAACCATCTGACTCTGTGGTCACATCAGAGGAATCAAAGAAAGAGAGAAACGCTGTGTGTCCTTAGATTCAAGTCTAAGACTGATTTTATGCACAGCCTTAAAACATGCACCCTTATGGTCACTGTCTTCATGTGAAAGACATGGGGAGGATCTGTAGGTATACCTGAGCTTGACCTACAAGTCCCACTTGAACCACCAAATTTGACACTGAAGGAATCTAGGATGTTAGTTAGAAGCATCTCTACTGACAGATACAGGGTAACAGACAGAAGGTGAGAGGCAGCAACTTGGCATAAACTGGTGAAAGTTCCTCAGAGAAGAGATGGAGTCAAGAGCTCACCTCAACTTTCCCTCTTGCACGGAACGTGGCTAAAGGAAAGTCTCACCGATCATCTATTAAGTGGGATTTCCAGTGCCCTGGCTCAGCTGACAACTAATTTGTTTTGCCTTTGCCTAGCAGGGATTTTCCATGCAGAGGACTCTTGTTTGCTATGTGAGCCATCCAAGTATTTGTTAGTGTCATAGCCAGTGCCAGATGATGTTTATTCTGCTAACATCCAGTCGGACTCCGGCAGTGCTCATTGAGGTCAGGGCTTTATTTATAGAAGCATATATACATTGAGATTCATTTTCTTTCCCTTGCTGAAATCTACCTAAGCTCATCCAAAATAGAAAGGAACATGCAGACATGCAAGTAACATACTAATTGGGCCAGATCCATGAATTAGCACAGCACCATAGAAGCCAATGAAAAAAAAGCATTTTAGAGCTGCTGAGGATCTTGTCTATTATTTTTCCCAGGGAAGGGAAGGGAGGGGTTTAAAAACAGAAATAATAGAACAAAAACAACCAAGCAACAAAAACATCCCATCACATGGCAGAACAGGTCTGCAATGCAAAATTCCTCCATCAGGCTCTGCAACTGAAGTATTTTTTTTGATCCTGTGTTCCCAACCACCAGAAAGTGCAAGAATCAGGGTGCAGAGGAGAGCTCCAAGCAAGGAAAAGTAGTAAGACTTAATGCAATTTACCTTCTGAAACTGAGAAGACATTGTCAACGTACGCAGTCCGAGATAAAGCAAAGCAGAAGAAAAGCTGCAGGTAAGATCCCCAGAGAAGCAGGCTGAGGACCAACATGCTGGCTGTGCCCTGGCAGATTCCAGCTCAGAGGCGCAGGGCTGCTTTGGGGATCTCTCTCTCTCTCCTCTCACTCGCTCTCTGCCTTGCCTGCTCTCTGTCTCTTCCCTCACTGTGGGATGCGTGTGTGTGTCCGTGTGTGTACGTCTCTCTCTCTCTCTCCCCCCCCCCCCCCCCCGTGCCTTTAGGAAGAAAGAATGCTAACCATTTCCCATTAAATCTTCTCCTTACACTAGACACGGTTATATTTAACTCCTGCACTGGATCAGTTGCCCCTGTGGTGGACATTAGTTGCTAAAACCGGGACATGGGGGATTCTGGTTTTGCTAACAGAAGCAAAAAAGCACTCTGGATAATAATAATGATGAACAGGAAAGAGAGAAATTATAAACTGGACTATAAACAGCATCCTTTGGTGCAGGCAACCAGACACCAATGTCAAGATGGATAAACCCCCTGATTGATCATCTTCTAGAGGTCACTAATTGCCTTAATGAGAGAGATGAACAGTGACCTAACATCTGCTTATCACTGGTAGCTACAAGCATTGCATTCATTTATGGAGCGCAGCTCAGGCTGAGGGATGTCACAAAGGCTTCACAAACTGCAGAACTGATGACGATTTAGTATTTAAGAGAAAATGACAGTATCACTGATAGTGCTAGATATCACAGGACTGCAAAGAGTTTACTGACAGGGTGCAACAGGTGGAAGAAACAATACATGTACCATGATGGGGTGAGTGAAACGCTATCAGCTCTGGGGGCGTTGACAGTCGACACACTATGCAGCACTGTGGGAAGAAAACAAACCTTTGGAAAGTACCGTATGCTCTTGTTACCTGTACAAAACCTTGGTGTTTCTGTGCCTGATTCCAACAGGCAGGGCTTTGCTAATAAATTTCTGTCCTCTGAATAACTAGCCCAGGTGCCCTTCTTTCTGCCTGAGATCTGACAATGGTTTCCATGAAAAGCAAAGGAAATCCCTTAGCATGAAAATCATCATTACTTCCTCTTCCAGATGGTGATGATTTTCTATGCACACTGCTTATTGTTCCTCCCAAGAAAAACATGGAAATATTTTGGATTAATTACAGAATTGATTTGTTTTTTTTCATTTGAGAAAAGTACTTGTTAACAGGGAAGATTACAAGACCCCTGGGTGTTAACTCCTACTGAACACACCACTACAGGGCAGAGTGATGTATTTCCACAACTGTAACTAAACAGCTTTGGCAGTTCCTTTCAATGCATTGCAAACATATCAGCAAAATCTTTCAAAATGCAATCATTTGATAGTAACCGTCACATCTGCCTTATAGATTTCTGTCCTTAAAGGACATGCTTAATATAACCATACTGCTTTCTAAAATCTCTTTCCAGTACTGCGACAATTTGGATAACTCAATTATTTTTTAATTTAATCTACTTAATTCCACTGTCTGTTACTTTTTAGTATTTAGCTATTTTTAGTGAAAATTATAATTTGGTCTCTCTCCTCTTTGACCAAGATGACCGTGGATCAAGTAAAAGTGCCATTAGTCATCTCGGCATGCCGCATCTCAGAGAGAAAGGCATAATTCCTGCGAAATTTCTCATGACAAGCCCTGAGTATGCAAGATAAATGTCCAGCTGCCTGATTATAAAGGTAAGCAGTAGACAATTACCACATGAGAAGCCAGCATGGATGTTGGAAAATTTTTTTCAAAAGTTAAAATGTTAAGGTTTTATCAAAATATTCTCCTCTGAAAATGTTTGACCAGCCAAATTGTCAGTCAAAGCAATGATTGTATGATTTCATATCCTCCTGAAATCCTCCCGTAGTCTTTTCACAACAGAAAATTTGGTAGAAGTTGGTAGTACAAAATATATTCTATCATAAACCACATCCACCCTCTGATCTGTGGTGTTTAATTAATTGGGCTTTTTGGCAGCTAGATGATATATCACTTAAATTAGGAGTCATGAGAACAAGTTATTGCCAGATATTCTTCTGTTCTGTGCCTTCAGCAACACTGATCCGCTCTAAAGAAGATAAGAACAAGGAATACACCTTTTCCTTACAAGAGTGAGTGCCATACTGGAGGTGGCCAGAAGTGACACAGAAAGCCAGGGATGCTTCAGAGTTAAAAACCACACATATAGTTAGCTTTGCAGTCAGTTCTTAGGTAGAGATTTTTTTTATCCACTTTCTTCAGTGGAGAACCCTGATTAAAAATTGGATTTTTTGTCAATATTCTCCTTTCTTTTGACATAACATCTCCACCACTCTGAAGTCTGAGCCTGTTTGACCTGCAGTGGCTCTCTGTCAAAGCTCTGTAGAAAAACACTCTGCTGTGGAGTAGTGTTCATCAAATTGAAATACAGTGGCTTTGGCAGTATTTCTATTTCCGATGACATCAGCTTAAGATGACATCAGCTTAGGAAAGTATTCACACTACAGTTTCTGTGACTTATGATACCCCAATGGCCTAACAAGTTTTCACATTTACCTGCCCAAGTAGCTGGTTTTTGACCTTTTCAGCCTAGACCTGAACTCTTAGAAGTGGGCAGAAGAATCTGCTGCTGAGTCTAGAATGTAAACAGAATTTATGAACCTGTCTTTTCTATGCAGGAATTAATGAATACTTATTAAAAAGAAGGCTTCTTACTAGTCCTATCCACTTTTGGTTGGCAAGTCCTTCATCAAGAAGTCAAGGGAAAATGAATGTAGTTAGAATAAAATATCATCAATCTCAAGGTCCTGTATGAACACAGTTCTAATTAGAAGGACAAAGATAACCAAGACTTTCTAGTTTAAAAGTCTGAAAGCTCTTCTGCTGAGTGGGGCAAAGGTAAAACAGCAACCAGTGTTAATGCAATAATTCAATAATAGCTTATGTCTGCAAAGTAGTACAGAAGAAATCTGTTCATTCAATTAGTGCGTGAGATGGGAAAGATTCCTTATAATTATGTTTTCCTTATGAGATAGTTATTTAGCAGGAATTGTTTTTCACAATAAAAATACCTGTTCAAGTTTACACGCATGAAGCAGTTGTGCCTAACATTTAGATTTAATACTTTGAAAACATAGCTGACATTACGTTGGAATATGGTATTATCTATAAGTACAAAGACATCTGCGGAAATAAAAAAGGATAGTAAATGCAGAAAAACAAGGAATGGCTTCACCATTTCCTTGCTGGCATATTCAGATCTAATTCAGAAGCCCACACAGGAACAGACCCATTGATGTGTGATGAAATAAATTCAACAACATGATGAAATTCTGACAGTCGACACCTCCACCCATGCCAGTCACCCAGCAGGGTATCAGGTCCCAGAGCACATAGGTGGCCAGTTAAAGGAACGACAGTGCTAGTAAGTCTTCAGATTATCCACTGGGTGAACAGGGCAAAGGCAGGACATTGGAGGCAGGATACTGATGTCCTGGTAAAGGCAGGACATTGATGCCTAGCAACATCCTAAAGCAACCCTTTCTGCAAATTAGTCACTGAACAGATGTTATACATTGCACAAGCAGTAGCGATCGCCTGGCCTTGTCTTCTCTATGCTCTGTATTTGCAGAAACGTAAAACTGGCTAGGGAACCTGTTTTATTCTCATACCTTTCAGAGGTTATTTGTTTCCAGAGCATCCCAGCTCTCACTCTATTTTTAGAAAGTTCAGCTCAAAATTCTCACTTTGCAACTTTAGGCATATTTCAACAGCTCAGTCCTTCACTTCTTTTCTCCTATAAGTAATCCCCATGCATATATTTTTTTGTCTGTTAATGGTAATGGAACAAACTACAGCATAGAAGAGTTATGAACATAACTAAAGATTATGAAATAATGCCAAGTGAGTTCCATCAAAGCTATCAGAAGAACCCCACTGTGGCCTTTAAGTGTTGGAAGGCACAGCAAAGCAAAACAATTTTAAAACAATAATTTAGCTGCTGACCTTTATAACAGTACTCTTCTTCCTCTTTCCTGTTTGCTTCAGCTGTCTTTCAGACCTTGCCTTTCAAACTGCAAATCATTTATCATTTGCTGTGGGATTGTATAAAGTTTGACACAATGGCAGGACTGCCATTCACAAGCTGAAAAATGTGCATATACATAATGTGGTAGATGAGTAGAAAGTCTGTGCTTCCCTACAACACATGCATGAGCTGTAAAACCTATATAGGTAAGAATCCCATGGATTTGCTGAATGTATGTTCAAATTTGCAGAAAGTTTAGTGGCTCCTCAAGATGTTCAGGAACTACATGGTTATTTGGTGCATACATAGTATGCCAACATGTTCTCATTATGCTCTATGTACTGCACAGGAGCAGATCATCATGCAGAATGCGTGATGCTTATTGGGTGACACCCACTCACCACACAAGCCTCCATAGAATAAAGAGATACATCCAGAATTGCTACATACTTGAAAATCCTGGACAAACATGTAAAATCCAAAAATTGTTAATTGAAAAATGTTCCATTGGAGAAAAGACAATGTCCATGGAAACTCATGTGTACAATGGCCCAAAGGATGGGAGTCCTGGACAGCTGAGATCTACAGCTACTAGTAGGTAAGTGGATAAATAGCCTTTAGCATCTTAGGGTGGTGAGCCACAAACAAGTTACAGCTATAACCCAGTCTCTTCTTGATATTTACATCTAGAAGAGATGGAAATGGCTTTCAGGGTAATTCTTTCACCTTATTTTCATTTGGATTGTCTATTGCTGTTATTTACTTCTATTAGTAAAGGTCTGCAAAACTCACTACCTGTACGAGTATCACTGCAGTGCTGCTGGAGGCACAGAACAGAAGAATATCTGGCAGCAACTGGCTCTCATGATTCCTAATTTAAAGTGATCTATCACCTAGCTTGCCCAAAAGCCCAATCAATTAAATACCACAAAGCACAATTTTCTTTTCTTTTCTCTGTGATGATTCTTGCTGGAAAAAATATTAATGTTGTTGTTTCAGTGCTCACTCTGGTCTCAGAACTCTCCCTAAGAGGTTCACAGATGCTGGCAATGCAGGACCCTATTTTTGCACTGCACTACAGCCCATTACACCCTTATGAAGCAAGCAAGCATGGATCCAAACACCAGTGCATACACAGTTAGGAAAATGCCTCCTCACATAGGCACTACAGCCTTCTGTAGGGGATCCGTTCCTATCAGATGGATGCCAGAGCACCACTGACTCAGGAAGACTAAATCATGAATGTAACCCTAGGCGTACAAGTGAAATCAACGAAGCTGCTCCTGAAATGAAGCACGTGCAAAAGTGCCTTGCCAAATCAGGGTCTCAAAAGGAAAGATTCAGATACCTTTTCTTTTGAATAGCATGATGCCTCATTTTCCCACAGCAGGTTATCCTCTCCTCTGGGCACTAAATATTTAGGGATCCTGTGCCTTGCAGAATGCAAAACGAGGAGCAGAGCTGCTGAACCCACTTTGGGAGTAGTGAGACTGAGTCTCTGACATCACAGTTGTTGGGCAGCCCACATCAATGTTTTAAAACTTCCCTATTTCATAGAATCATAGAATCACTAGGTTGGAAGAGACCTCTGAGATCACTGAGTCCAACTGTGCCTGTCCCCCTACTAAGCCATGTCCCTAAGGAACTCATCCACCTGTTTTTTGAACACCTCCAGAGATGGCGACTCCACCACCTCCCTGGGCAGCCTGTTCCAATCCCTGACCACTCTTTCAGTAAAGAAATTCTTCCTAATGTCCAGTTTAAACCTCCCCTGGTGCAACTTGCGGCCATTTCCTCTCATCCTATCGCTTGTCACTTGTGAGAAGAGCCCAGCACCAACCCTGTCACAACCTCCTTTCAGGCAGTTGTAAACAGTGATGAGGTCTCCTCTCAGCCTCCTCTTCTCCAACCCCAGTTCCCTCAGCTGCTCCTCATAGTGCTTATTCTCCAGCCCACTCACCAGCCTTGTTGCCCTTCTCTGGAGGCGCTCCAGCCCCTCAATGTCCTTCTTGCAGTGAGGGGCCCAAAACTGAACCCAGCACTCGAGGTGCGGCCTCACCAGCGCAGAGCACAGGGGCACAATCACCTCCCTGCTCCTGCTGGCCACGCTATTTCTGATACAGGCCAAGATGCCATTGGCCCTCTTGGCCACTTGGGCACACTGCTGGCTCATGTTTAGTCGGCTGTCAACCAACACCCCCAGGTCCTTCTCTGCCAGGCAGCTCTCCAGCCACTCTTCCCCCAGTCTGTAACGCTGCACAGGGTTGTTGTGACCCAAATGGAGGACTCTGCACTTGGCCTTAGTGAACCTCATCTCGTTGGTCTCAGCCCATCGATCCAGCCTGTCCAGATCTCTCTGCAGAGCCTCCCTTCCTTCAAGCAGATCCACACTTCCACCCAGCTTGGTGTCATCTGCAAACTTGCTGAGGGTGCACTCAATGCCTTCATTGAGATCACTGATAAAGATGTTAAACAAGACTGGACCCAGCACTGAACCCTGGGGAACACCGCTCGTGACAGGTTTCCAATTGGATTTAATTCCATTTACCACAATCCTTTGGGCCCGGCCATCCACCCAGTTTTTAACCCAGCAGAGGGTGTGTCTGTCCACGCTGATGGCAGCCAGTTTCTCCAGCAGGATGCTGTGAGAGACGGTGTCAAAGGCTTTACTGAAGTCCAGGTACACCACATCCACAGCCTTTTCCTTGTCCATTAAGTGGGTAACCTATTTTTGTAAGCTGATGGCACATTCCTTGCTGATTTCAAGGTGTGCTGGGTCAGGCTATGGAGATGCTTTACTTTCTTAAGAGTGCTTCAAATTTTGAAGGCCAGGCAGCTCTCTTATTGTGGCAACATACAAAATGGTTGGGCACTGCATGCTGTCCAGTCATTCTGGTACGATAGAGTTGTCATTGTCTAAACACAGGATAACAGCTGAGCCTAATCAAACCAGACAAATGCATTTTCCCAGCTCCCTGTGCAGAATGAGGGAGCTATAATTAAGGCTGCATTAGCATTTCTGTTATAAAGTCCTATTTTTGAAGCTTGTATTTAAGATATACTTCCCAAGTGGCCATTTGGCATCCAGGGATGAAAATTTTGAGGAAAAAAAACAGCTCTAAATTCAGTAATAAAGATCTCACCGATTTCAACTACATAGAATGAGGCCCAGCATTTGCTGCTTATCTGTGGTAGGGCTAAAATAGTAAATTCTTCTTAATATAATTATTACTTAATTTCTGAGCACTTGAATGATATTCCTGTTTTTGAAGAGCAAGTAGAAGGGTTATGGCCCTGCTAATGAGGCTTTCATACCTAAATCCCAGCCATGCCTCCTTCCTGTAACAACGATGCACGGCTTTGGTGGGACCTTGAGGTTTGCCTGCAAGTCCACCAGTACTCGTATCAGCACCAACCAAGGGCCAAGGTCTACAAAATGCCATACACACACATTATTTTAATGACAGGGCCAAGGAGACAGATGACAAAGTCTTCGAATATTTTTAAAACTGCCTTTTTTTTTTTTTTTAATACTTTTAAATGTGCTGATTTCAAGGGGGACTTGTATTCGGATAGCAGGAAGCTCTCGCTTGGACTCGTGTCTGAGTGTATGTTGACATTGCAGTCATCACTGCAGCTGCAAGGTGATGCCCAGGTAAGCAAACCCACTGTAGCCACCATAAGGAGAGCAGAAGGGCCTCTCTGCCCAACAATTTGGTTCTCAAGTACGTTTACAGGTTGTTATGCTAAGTTTCATGCCACAACAGCTACAGGTTGTCACTGAACAAAATTCATGCCCAAGAATAGTAATGCCTTTCTAGAAGCAAGAGTTACAAAAACTTCTGTTGCTCTGTATACCAGAGGCATAAAAAGGCACTACCTTTCCCATATGGCAGCATTACCAACACTAAATACTAGAAGAAATCTCCCATCAGCTATGTGCAAAGATCATCTAAGCTGCCAACATTCATGTTTCCACAATCATTTACACAACCCTAGATGTGTTGCTATTCCATTTCTTCAACACCAAAACACAGCAATTCAAATCCTGTCTTCAAAAGCACCCTTTTTCTCTGCATCCTGTTTAGAATTTGACCCAAGGTATTACACAACCAATTGCTAGTTGGTAAAGCTGACAAAAAGTAAAAAAAAGAAAACCTGAATTAAACTATTCTATGCAACATTTTGAGTAGTGTTCTTCCTTATTTTCTCTATCACCTTTTCAAAAAACCCGATAAAATCCAAAAATTTAATAGAGTATTGACTCAAACAAGAAAATTGCCATTATATACATTTCTCTTACTTATTTCTGCACTATTTCAGACAGTGTAGATTCCTGGAAAGAACAGACACCAAAATAACTCTCAATTATATTAGTGTGTGCTTCAAATTATCTTGAAGGGTCTGCTTTACTGAGGGCCCTTTAAAACCTTGCCCATTTGGTTTCAAGCAAATCATCAAAAGAAACAGCAAGTGTCTCCTTCAGAATACCTGCTTCTTGCTTATTACAATATTGAGTTGTAAGCAAATAAATCTGAAGAAGTCACATTGCCTGTACGTCATAAAGATGATCAGCTCCGATACCTGGCCCAACCTCAGAATGCCAGTAGGGGAACACCAAGCACTCTTTTCTAAATACAGCCATCAAGATTTTTGAACAGCATCAAGAGAGCTGCAACGGGGATTTGGATTCCAACATATAAAGGAATGATGTAGTAAAGGCAGAAGTCAATCACATATCTTAACAGGTCTTCTACAATAGCTTACAGCTAGTTCTTGGGTAGCAAGTGGCAGGCCTGAAGATGCATTGCCTCTTGTTTTAAGTGTAGCTGGGATTTTGCATGTGGGCTTAAAAACAAATCTAGGAAGACTAAGTATACATCTGATTCCTCATCAAAATGGATATAAGCTATACAGCCATAACAACGGAAGGCAAGCAGACATGACATCTGCCCAAATGTTCAGAGGGCAGACAGTCTACAGAATTCAAAGCAGACTAAAGGTGAAGCCTAATAATTTAAAAGTTAGTAATTACTGCAGCAAACTAAACCTGTTAGCAAGCTGAGCATACTGACGGGCTGCAGGAACAGATACTCAAGAGCTTTAACTATCTTGTGAGGTGCTAAGACAGTAACAGATCTTACTTCTTATTCCTTACACATGGTCATTTTCCTGTGACAGCTGATGGTTTCACCTGCAGTCCCATAGTTAAATTACCTACTGGGTTTTGCACATCTTTGTAATACTTCTGCACCCCTTGCTGGTATCAAGTTCCAAGCCCTTTCATGCAAGTCAGCGTTGGCTCTTTGAAGAATTTCTGTTTTTCCCAACCACATGAACTGAGCAAGCCCCTGTAAGAAAAGTTTCACAGGAATTAAACTAATGATTGATGGAGGTCACCTATAACAGGTAAAGCAAAATTGCGAATATCTTCATTTACCTGAAAGCCATGGTAAGAAAAAGACTCAGAACTGTGCCTCGTTTAAACACTCCCTAACTTCTCCTGGTATGTCCCAGTGCCTCTTCCACAGCACCTTCCCTCAGCTAAAGCCCAGGCATTTTCTTTCTCTTGAACCTGTTCAATACCTTTAAATTCTGTGCCCTGGACATGAAAAAAAAATTCCAGTTGGCTAAAGCCACGTGGGTTAGCATTCAACAGACTTAAGGCATCCGTGATATTTTTTCTGCTTTGAATAAAATAAGGATCCATAAGAGATACAAGGTATCTGTCTCATCTTTGAAATTGTTTTCTTTCACACAGTTTCATCTGCCTAACGTTCCTGTTGGATGGAGCTCCATGGTGTAAAACATAATATTAAGCAGGTAAGCTATATGAACAAAGTAGTACAGATTTCACTCTCCTTGGTTTTATACAGAAATTGTGCACTATGTGGTCTCAAAAATCCTAATCACTACAACCTAGGATCTTCTATTATACCATGGTATTAGTCTGTTTTAAAGCTGTAGGGAATACAATGTTAATTATTTTTTGAGCTTTTTAAAAGCTCAGTGAAATCCAAACTGATGTTATCAATTATGTTATAGTTCTCCCCCCATTTCAAACTCTTTGCTTTCCATTTTCCAGGCACCTTGACTTATTAAAATGAATTGTGCATTTTATTGTGGTTATCTAATAACTTTTCTAAAAACCCAACCTAAGCTGATTTCCAACAGCTGACACAAAATGCTGACATAATTCAAACACTCATTAAAGGAGAAACAGTATGAAAATCACTTTTTATTAGCTTTCAAATATAAACCAAGAATTTCTGCATTTGCTTATCCAATGCAAACGACCTCCCCTGTGGTCAGTCCCAGCATTAATTCTTATAGATATGTTACATCATCGTAATGGATTGTGATTAATCACTACAACATACTAAAATCAGTTTATGAGAGTCAGAGTGAAACAACACCAGTTACAAGGTTCACTGTTGTTCCACATTCCTTGCAGAGTACCCCAGAGAACATAGCACCTCTGCTACCTCAGCAGCCTTACACTCCTTCATGAGTTGTACCCATTCTACAGATCATAGAATCATAGAATTACCCGAGTTGGAAGGGACCCAAAAGGATCATTGAGTCCAACTTCTATCCCTACATAGGACACTCCCAACATTCACACCAAGGCTTTATCTTTCTGCACTCCTTAGCCCTCCTAAGGATATATCACCTTTCTTGACTCAAGCATTCACAGTGCCACGTGGCTATTCACACACGTTACAAGCAGCGGTAACCCTTGCCAGACTGCGGTACTCTTTCTGTTTCAGACACGGGCATGCAGACATTCCTCTGCCTAACAGAAAACCGTTGCCTCATGCCAGACCCAGACTAAAGTGCAAGAACTAATAAGCCAAGATTTTTCAACCAACCTAAGCATAGGTCAAGATACCCTGCAGCCTATGCCCCTCTTTCCTGAGTCAGCCAGGTGCATTCTACTAGCTAAATAACACTTAATGTCAAGGAAATAATAGAAAATAAAGCAATCAAACCCCAAACCAGGGCCAGAATTTTCCGTTTTAGACATCTAAAAATAAGGAACTCCCCAGTGCATTTAAGAATAGATGCAAATATAATCTGGTTCATAATATACTGAATATTAGTTGCTGTAGACCGTGACAAAAGCATGGAGAAAGAACTACTCTATTTTTAAAGTCTGAGCTCTAAGTCAGATTCTCAGATACAACAACAGATGGAAGCACAGTAGATAGAACCTCCGGTAGGCCCATTACCTGCTTTAAATGTTAGCCCTGCATCACAGTCAGCGCAAGTTGGGCACTGAGTTTCTATACAGTAAGTACATTATATGAAGAACCATTGTTGCGAAATTCTGCAAGATAAGCCAGCCACAGCCTGAATGCTCGTGGTTGATTTGTGATACCAGACAAACTGAACATTAAGCTCCAGCCTAATACTTTTTGATTGTTTGTTTTGGTGAGGGGTTTTTGGTTTTGGTCTTTTTTTGTCCTGTTGTTGGTGGTGCTTGTGCTTTTTAAAAAATGCTTCCAATTAGAAAGATTTATGATCTATTAATGCTGGAAATATCACTAATAATTCCAGTCCTGTTTTCAGCCTACAAGGATGATATGGACTTTGCAAAGAACAAAGTTTTAAAGAAAAATTCAAGATTACCAAGTGATTATGAATCCAATGGGCTTCAACACATAATGAGGCAAATCAGCACATTTTCACAAGAAGCTTTGTTTTGGTCCTTACAGGACAAAGTCTCTAATGAGTAGCATGCTGGTGGTCAGTTAAAAATTAAATTACTATAATTGCAGACTGCCAAAGACTTCAACATTTCTGCCAGTATAAAACCTTCAGATTACTTCCTTCATCCAGAACATTCAAGATTTTAATTCACAAATCGTTATATATATGACTGAGTAAAAGAAAAAGTACGTAATTTTATCACCAGTGTTACTGTACAATCCACTCAAAGACCTGGTACAAATTCATACATGTCTTGTTCATTGTACAATTACTTAATTTCAGCATTTAAAGATTCCTCTCACAGCAGTTCTAAAAATCCCACTTTGTTCCAATGCTTATGTAAAAGAGAGTTGTACCAGTTTCAGAAATTTAATTTTGCTTAATGCACTTCCTTGCACCACCATTATCTCCATCTTCTGCTACAGATTAGAACGAGTCAGCCAGGGAAATTCCTGCAAGCAAATAAAAAGCAGAATAAAAACCATATCAGAATGGACAAACAGTAAGAGGAACAAAATACAAATATGTATGAACTAGCAGATGAAATCGACAGGAAATAAAAACCACTCAAAACCATTTTATCTCATTTTGTCAGGAACGGAAAAGAACAACAATAAATTCCAGAAACAGCCATTAAAGACATTATGCATTAATAACAGCCAACAGAAAAAAATAAAAACAAACCAAAAAATAAGGAAAGGTGTCAAAGCGCAAAAGCATCCACTCTCCTGTCTCCCAAATCTGAAGGCAATCTTTCTGCCTTGGAACTGTCTCTGCCTTCGCTGCAGTTTAAATGATACTTCCTGAGGATTTCAGATGCTTGCCCACATAAAGCTTGCAGAAAGAGTAAGGAAAACACATACATACCTGTTTCTTTCTCTCAGACTGTGGATCAATCATTACATTTATAAGACAAGGTGTTTGCTTGTCAGCGACACTTGCTTTCAGAGCATTCTGCAGTTCTTCTGGTGTTTTAACAAAGTATCCTTTACCTCCAAAGGCAACCATAATTTCCTCATAGTGTGAATTTGGCAGGAGAGAAACAGGAGGTACGCTGTAATGAAATGGAAGAATTGCCAGACTGATCAATTCAATTAATTCAGCACTAATTTTAAAGTATAAGGTGATTATTGTGCTGGCCTGCTAAATTCTTCTGGGGTGGAAGAACTATGTTTCCTATAGCACTTACGCTATGTTTATACAGTAGGATTTTCATCTTGTGGAGACATTCCAGGGCCAAGCTTTAGCCTAGTTCTCCTGGCACAGCTACTTCAGCTCCAGAAGCAGAAGTCCCAGTGTAAACTCGGAATACAAGTCTCAGGTAATTTTGAAGATAATCATGATTTTGGAGTTTAACCCACTATGAACTCTCTACTGTGTAGCCTGAACTGCTGCAGGAGCCTGAGACAACTAATAAAAAGTCATCTCTCCATTGCATTGTTGTGTAAACAATAGCCTGGAATTAGGTTGGTTGCTTGATTTTGGTAACTGGTTCTTACACAAACTTAGCCTAGGACTAAATTCACTTCATGAAAAATTTCAATCAGGATCACAAAGCATTAAGAGTGTAGAGAATGACAATTTTGGTCAATTCTTTAATTAACAGAACATACTTTGAAGATGCTCACCATGTAGCAGGATCTCCAAACTTTAACATCTCCTTCCAGGACTCTGCATCCAGACCAGTGTATATCCCATTGTTGTTTACTATGATAATCAGGATTGGCAAGTTGTATCTACAGAAAGATGAATTTGGAAGAATTCTGAAATACTTGCACCATTCTGTAAGGTGTTAAGTGTCACTTTTCCTTAAAAGGAAAATAAATTAAAAAACCCCACTTCCACATGAAACATAATCTGCTCATCACTGATAACACATTTTACCACAACAGTGTAAAAATAACCATATATATTTTTTGGCTTGTTTTCGTATACTTTTAAGAGTACCCCCATCTAATGGAGGCATCCTTGCCCGTCCAGTTGAATTGATCCTGACAATACATGAAAGGGGTCATCTTAAGAAAAAACCAGTTACCTGCAAATAGTCTCCACTTCCATCCCAGAAAATCCGAAAGCACTGTCTCCCTCTATGCAGATGACTCGCTTTTCAGGTGTGTGGTCTTTAGCTACCATTGCAGCTGCTATAGCAAAACCCAGTCCAACTCCCATTGTTCCAAAAGTACCTGCATCAAGCCTAAAGTGGGGAAATACAGAATTACTATCCCTTTATTTCTACTCAGACTTTTAAGTTAATCCGTAGTGACTTCTCTTTACTTTTAATAATTGTCATCTACTGTTCCAATATTGTTTCATAAACAATTGGTCTAAAGAGGTATCAAATGTTTGACTGAACAGAAAAATCTACACATCTGCTGAGGCTGCAAATGTTTTAAGTGATATAAACATACTGGAACTCCAAAATTAAGAACTCTTAGACACTAGTTGTACTGCAATAAAGAACTATTCTTGTACGCTTTTAGCCTGCATAGTAACAATATTTCAAAAACATTCAATTACTCTAAAGATAGGCAGACTACAGGAAATCTTTCTCTATTTAATTCCTTGAAAATATAACTAGAAGTCTGAAAGCCATCAGTTAAATACTGTTGTTCAGATTTTAGTCTTCTGCTCAACTTTCGAAATCAAATTGAAAGCTGCAATTAAGTTAGGCAATTCAGTCAGAAGCACATAATGGATACACGTGTACATAAAGAACTAGATTATTCTAGGGTTAACTTCTCAAATTTGCTTTCAGATATACACAATGCAATCTGAAAAGACAACCATTAACATTACTGTGCCCTCATTTTAAATAGGGGGAAAAAATGCAAACTCTTCCCCCAGCTTTACTGGAAGTATGTTTTTTGGTTGGTTGGTTTTTGTTGACAGAGAAGTAAGACCTCAGCACTGTCTACAACTGCCTGAAAGGAGGTTGTGACAGGGTTGGTGCTGGGCTCTTCTCACAAGTGACAGCGATAGGATGAGAGGAAATGGCCGCAAGTTGTGCCAGGAGAGGTTTAGTCTAGACATTAGGAAGAATTTCTTTACTGAAAGAGTGGTCAGGGATTGGAACAGGCTGTCCAGGGAGGTGGTGGAGTCGCCATCTCTGGAGGTGTTCAAAAAACAGGTGGATGAGTTCCTTAGGGACATGTTTTAGTAGGGAGACGGGTACGGTTGGACTCAGTGATCTCAGAGGTCTCTTCCAACCTAGTGATTCTATGATTCTAAGTATTTAATTTCATTTAGTACTTTAGTGCTAATTTCACAAGTAGGCACAAACTTCTGTCAGCTTAGAAGTTTCACCTCATCAGGCAGAACTCACTTTTTCACATCATTCAAGAAACATCAGTTAATTTCTACTTACATTAAAAGCAGACTAGACATAATGATTCAAGTGACACACCAACACCTCCAAATTTGAGTGCCTACATTTTAGGTAGGCAGGTTTACATGAAAGTCTGTCCAATATATAATCCAGTTTTCAAGTGAGTTGATTCTTCTTAAGTTTTCACTTTTATCAAGTGTGTTTCAAAGACAAACTCTTCATATGAGTTCTTTTCAAAATAAAAATCCCAATGATTGTTTTTATTTTAAATCAATATTTACCAACGATTCTCAGCACAGAAACAAACACCTAGATCAGGGAATTCAACATGATGCTCCTCACTCACTATCTACAAAAGAATGAGAAACTATCACCATTCTGTTGCAGAGCACGCAGACAGCTCACAAAAAATCGTTAAAACTTATTGCAGGATGTCAGTATATACATGCAAAACTTCCACTCTCCCAACACACTAAACTTCTATATTTGATTTAGAACTTTTTAAAAGTATTACATAAATTTTGGACCATCATACTTCTCAGCTAAATGAAACAATTCATACATATATCTATCCTGTTGAGTCCACGCGACAAAGAAAATACCACACCTTTGACGGGGATAGTAATTTGGAAGCATAGTTCGTCCGATGTCCATGGTGTTTGCTCCCTCACTTACTAAGATGCAGTCCTGGGGTATCAGTTCTCTGATGTGATGGAAGACTGTGTAATAATTCATTGGCAGAGATTTCTGTAATGCTAAGCCCTTAAAAATAAGACACACTAGTAATTCCTATGCATATATAATATGGAGAGAACTGAGATAAGTAAATGATAACAATGGAAATAAAAAAGGAATCTGTTAGCTAAAGATGAAGTATTTGTTCTTCCATGCACTACATCGAGGTCAGTCCTTCTGGGTATGTCCTGGTGACACAATGTACTTATTTCAGCTCAGTAACCCTCGGATGGCCTATCATTAACAGAAAGCTATTGCAACTCACTTTAACCTGAGACATGAAACTGTTCTGCACATAGGTTTGACTAGTGATAACCTTAAGTGAGCTGTCATCTGTGTGCTGGGAGCTAGTTGAAGAGTGATCTGCTAGAATGAGTTCATTTTAGAACCCAATCAATGGAACATGCCTCTGAACTTGCAGAATATGAGTTCCATAAAGTTAGCCACGTGCCAAGCATCTGTGGTCTTTTGACCTTATTAGCTACTTGCTTTTAACATAGGCGATACTTTCACCAGCATTGCTAAAGAGCTAAACAGCACAATTACAGAAGAATACTAAGACTGTATCTTCATCTAAGCTAGATTCCACTTGGAGTATTTGGAGGCACTTGGAGTACCTGCCCATTGCTTAGAAGACACTACCCGCAATACGGCAGCTCTGGCTGTGGTCTTCTACTGGCTTTAAGAACCCAATCCCAAAAATTAAATGACTTCCACACAGTTGGAATTTATACAAAATCTAGAATATTTAACTTACATTTATATATTATTACATTTATATATTTATTACTTAAGATTTCATAAGCCTGACAAGAACAAGCCTTTACCAGAATGGTACACATTCTCAAAGTCTGAGTAACGTGACCGTCAGAAGTGATTGGGGAGCTTGCAACACAGACTACTGACAAAATTGACTATGTTTTGGTATAAACCTCCCCTTTACTTTAATATACTACTACCTTTGATCTTTCCTCATTGTTTGTTATTTTCTCTCTTAGCCTCTTCCACCACTCTGAATTAGAAGGATACTTCAATGTTCTTTTGCTGAATTCTTCTAAGAGCTGGAACAACATCGAAATATTGCAGAGATTTTGTTCAACATATTTAAAAAAAGAACATAATGAGCATCGAGAAAAATGTTATCAAGAAAGATCCTAGCACAATCACAGTAACACTCATCAGAATCGCTAACATTTAGTTTGGGAACAGACTGGATGCACAGCATATGTTGCCTGAAAAAATGGTTTTCCTTGAACAGATGTTTTTTTTAACTGGTAGCTTATATATATTGAGGAAATTAAGGTCAAAAGAGAAGTATACCTGACATTACGTTACCTGCTTAGTCACGGTATTTATGTCACCTAATAGAATTGCAGCTGGCTTCACATTATTCCCCAGCTCTTCTGCACAAATATCAATCTATACTCCAAAAAGAAAGATCATCATTAACTCAAGGATATTAAAGAGGGGTTTTTTTTCAGTTCAAGTGAGGAACTTTGTCTAGACAAACAGTGCCTTCATACCTTGTTTTGGGTGTACAGACAACTTTCCTCTGCCTTTCATTTAAATGGCATCATTAAATGCTTTATTCAAAGTAAAATCCAATGGTACATACCCACTTCAACAAAAGTTCACATATATCCTTAAAATTGACTGCTTGCTTCTTTCAAACCCTTATAGACAGTGTAGAACTTTATCGGAACATTAAGGAGAAGGTGGTGATTTCAGTAATAATTATACAAGAACTAAAAATCTAGGCTTAGGTATACCCTTAAAGTCTAAGCAAAGCAGTAATTTTCTTACTGAGAAAACTTTTTGTCTGTTTCTTGGCTGTAAGAATTTGTCTGCTATGAAGAAACTGAAAAGTAATTTGTGATCATTGATGAAACTTCCCCACTTTCTTTATCAGTGATAGATGAGACTTCTAAGGTTACATGGAATGCTAACTTATGACCAGGTCACCCAGTCTATGAATTGAATTCATATTTTAATACTAAACCTTGACAGTGAAAAAAAATTACTTCAAGTGAGAAGAAAAAGTATTTTTCTTTACATTCTTTACAAAAAGGAAACATAAAAGATGTATGATTGCATAAGTCAAAACCAATTGTAGCTTAAAAAATTGTGTTTTCCGCTGGAAAAGATGCAAAGTGGGGAAGATGAGATTATTTTCCAGATGACTGAAGGGAGGTCAGTCAGCACGCTGAGTCAACTACTACTCTTTGATCACAGACTCTAAGGGAGGAGACTTTAAGGACATAAACAACTCAACGACTTGTCTTTCTAAGAGTTTGCAGATTGCCAAATATATTAATTAGTTCAATAGCCTTTCCTTCTCTTTTCCTACTAACATTTCTGAATGTCTGAGCTCTTATAATGACTGACTCTGGATGTGAAAGTAATTCTGTTTCCAAAAAATATCCAGCTGAGAGAGAAGTCAAATAGTACAAGAAGTTTCACAATGTCAAGGCAGTTTGCTTTCAATCACAGAAGTTCCAGTACTTCAAAGACAGATGTGTATATAGTAGAGAACTATACGTGCTGTACCCTACTGTCCATAAGGCAGTATTTGCCACATGAAGTACAATAGCAAAAATTTTACTATAATTGGTCTAGGCAATGCTACAACACAGAGGATTTCCTTCAAGTGATAATAATTTTCCTGCTTACCTGAATAACTTTTACATCTTGTCGAAACCTCGGCGGAAGACCAAAATGCAAAATCCAATTCAACCTTGCACCGAGTAGGATGATTACATCAGCATGCTGTAATGCCCTAATAAAGGGAAATAAGAAAACCAGACAGGGAAGAATTATTACTATATTTAATATTCACACCTAGTAGGGTTCTTACAGTGAAATCACATTAATTTTGCCAAAAGCCAAAAAGCGCTCTTACAAATTACTTTAAACATAGTCCTTCAGTGTCACTTGAAACACCTTATTTTTCTTTAAATGAACTGCCATTTAGTAACAGCATATTGCAAACACTACGTAGAGACAGAACACAGCAAAATTTCAACTGCATCTTAAGCTTCTGTTTATGGTGATAAAATAAAAAGCTAGTAATTTGTCTAGCGCATTAAGTTAGACGTTTAGCATGAACTGTTCTCCAGTTTCACTCTGTGTTACAAAATACATACTAACAACACCGATACATCTACCTGCCATAGGTGTCATAGTTACAGAATATTAGCTCTCACATAAAGCATCTTCCTGGCCAGCACTCTAAGCATTGTCAAAAGAGATCCACCTAAATTTGCCGTCTCTTTCCAAGCAAGATCTACAGTGCTCTAAAATTAGGTGCAAAATGTGGTTGAAAATTTTTTCTTGTATGTATTTTGATTTCCCTGGCATTTGTAGACCACCGCAATTCCTAGTTGCCTCTCAGACGTTAGGATTAGAAGCCTTGCTTTATATTTACGTTGATCTTGCTGCAGCTACACAATTTGGATGGTTATCAGGAACTACTCCTTTTGCCATTGGTGTAGGCAAAAAAGGCAGTCCACAAAGGTCCACCAGCTTTCTGATGTTGTTTTCAGCACGTGAATAAGCAGCACCTGAATGAAATGAAAGAGATCCTTTACTATTACAGAATCTGACTATATTTGCTTAAATGTAAATTAACTCAATTGCATTTGTGGCAGAAAGAGTACCGTTTCCCATTATGAAAGCTGCCTGTTATTTAATTCTGGAGAACTCAAAATATAAAATGCCAAACTACAGGTATTTGGGTTCAAATTTTCCATATTTGTGACAAAACGGGTTTTTTTGCAAGACATCAGTTGAACTACTTAGCTATTTCTGTGAAGCAGAGCAGGGAAAAAGAGGAAATTGTTTATCTAAAATGGGTTTTGGGTGGGTGAAGATCTGTACTACGGGGCAGCAAGAGATGATGACCTTTGTGTCACGTCATGTCATTTTGGCTTGCCCCCTGCATGCTACTGCATTATATGCTCCATAACAATCTGCCTACACAGGTCTTCAATGAAAAAAATTAGAGGCTCAAAGAAGACTTTGTGAAGATGTGTGTTTACTGTGATGGTACCTTCAGTACAAGGCTGCTAAGTCAAGGTTGCCCAGGCAATCTAGAATAACTGACTGGTTCCCGTGCAATGACTTAAGTCCATTCAGTCCTAAATTCTGTAGAATAAACTTCTACATTTCTTGCAAAAATTCTGCTAACAGTAATACATAGCAGAAAGTCCAGTTACATTTGTTAAGTAGATCTGAAGAAAACAAAATACTTCTCAACTGATGACATCAACAAAATATATATCTAAGAGCCTTCTGCCTTTCATGTTCGAAGAACCCCATTCCTTATCTACTTTCTGTCTGCTGTTTCATTACCTAATCAATTACAAGATCCATTTCATCTCAGTAGTTTCACTTCCTGGTTAAACACAGAACATCTCTGCAAGATATAGATCATTTCCAGGTCTGCAGCACAGTCTGGGTGAAAGAAGTTGGCAATTTCAATTCTATTCCTAGCGGATCCGCATCTTCAACAGAAATGCCACTGCAGTGACTCATATTCCACAAGGAGGGACAAAAGAAAAGTGAACCAGCACAGAGAACAATTATCTTCTATCTTTAGGGACATCTCTATTTCAGGAACAAAATCCAGTGGTAAAGTAAAATGGAAAGTCTGTAAAAGAGCAATAACAGCAACACCTGCTGTGCTGCTTCATGTCCCCGCATAGGTAGGCTGGCACTTTCAGTAAGTCCATGTGGAACAACGACGTTTGGCTACTCTGATTCTTGCTACACATGCCAGAGCATCAGAGAGAGAATATAATTTCTGTATTCTTATAGAATTTGTTTGGAAATGATCCCTTGATACCAGCTCTATGCTTAAGATAATGGTTATCTGATTTTTTTCTACTTAAGCCTGTATTTTATCAGTTGACTTTTCTCTTAACCTAGATGAAAAAGAAAACATGTACACAACAGAATAAAGTTATTCTAAAAACAGAGCACATTTTAACACCACATTTCAAAGATCTTTGGTTTTGTTTTGTTTTTTCTTTGTTTTAATAGAGTGTGACAGTGAGATGTCTAATACTTATGGGGAGAAGAAATCACTTTGGTCAATGCTCTTGTCCCAAACTTGTACAGTTCAAAGCACATCAAAGCATGCTACCTTTGCCAATGATTAGCAGAGGCTGCTTGGAATGAGCAATGATAGACATTGCTTTGGATACAGCAGAGCTTTCAGCTGAGCTCATGGGAGGTGGCAGGCAGCATTCTCTGTACCTGGAAGTCAAACAAAACAAAAGAGGCTCTTTAAAAAATTTAAAACAAGAAATGTTGAAAGATAAAACCTGTTGTCTAGCTTAAAACTGCAGTTGCTGCACACCATGTTACTACAGTATTTAACAGAACAGATACATTTTTAAAAACTGACTCAGGTTTTCTTCGTTTCTCTAATCTTATAGGTAGTGTTGTTCCTGAGATTTACAAAGTGACATAATTGTTTTACCATCACCATTACCGTTTACCATTACCAATTTGTTCGTTTTTGCACATATCATTACAAACCATAATCTATACGATACGTTACAATGCAATATTATATTTAGAGGCTCTGATTTGAGTATCATTTCAGCATTGTGGCAAATTATTTAATATGTTGCTTATGTTTATCTTTTTCTTGTTTTAAACATAAAAGTAACTTAAAACTAATTTTTTTTTTACTCAGTGACTTGAAAAACAATGAATACAATCTTTACGCACTTGACAGAGCTCTTATTCACCTGAAGATTCACAAAATCCCCAGGTATGTCAATATAGCAGGAACCTGGACGACCATATATGCTGGTTCTTACAGCCTAGAAAACAGATAATCGCAGTTTTAACCACTGTCTGAAAGATTTTTAGAAATCTTTATATGTAAAACCCAAGAAAACCCTTCAGTAGGCAGAGAAGGAAAATTCTGTTTCATATTGCTGAACCACCACAGGGAAGGCTCCCATGGATTGATTTATACCAATAAATTCAAGCTATTTACATTTTCCCCCTACGTCACCTGAAGCCTTTCAGCAGATGCACAGTATTGGACTGTAAATTCTTTGCTTAACTCACAACGAGACAACTGCATTATCAGCTAATGTATTTAGAAATACTAAAACTTTTATGCTCAATTCTATTTAATAAAAGTAGAACAAACAGAAAAAATCCAAGACAATCAATACCTCCATTTTCTATTACTTTTGAATCCAGTTCTATTATAGGCACATGCTCTGCTGAATTTCCACTTCTGGAAACAGCATCATCGTACACAGAATTTAGTCTCACACAGCTAAAGTGTTACAGCAGTGTTAAGAGACTTTTTCAACCCTTTCCTGAAGCACTGAGATAAGGATGTGGGTTTTGTCACTCTCAAAAAACCACCAAACTTACAAGGAACGCCCAAAGCCAAACACAATCATTTCCACCCCAGCTTCTCCAAATCTTCACATACTGAAAGTGGCAAAGAGCTAAATTTTGTATTTCTAATTCCCGTGCCTCTCCCTAAAGGCACAAAAATCTTTCCAGCTCTGACTGAAGCTAACAAAAAGTGCAGCAGGGATCAGTCAGTATTCGATTGGATCAGAATCTATTTCTAACCTGCTTCACAGCACAGTTCATAGGAAAAACCTCCCTAGTCATTAATTTACTCATCAGTAGGAACAAACTATTTACAGTAACAACTGTACAAAAAATAAACCCTCAAAACTTATACAGCAGGAGACAGTTATTTGATGTTCTGTTGATAATTTAGTTTTTTTTTCATACCTTTTCAATAACAGCAGGGATAACTTCTAGGCTGCTTGGCCGGACAGACAGTTTGTTGTACAGCCTCCCAGCCTCAACCTGAATAAATGCATATATTATTATATTGATTTATCAAAGTGATTTGCTCATTTCCATCTCAATTCAACATAAATAAACGGGAAAAAATGACAAATGGAAAACAACAAGCTCAAAACTCCCACACAGAAAAACAGTGTTCCTCAGCTCGGTGGAAACTGTCAAAGCCATACTTATTCCACTGAGTGCTTAAGTATTTCTTTTCAGAAAACAGTGTTTTCTTGGAAAGTTTATTTGCTGTCTTCCATCTCAGAACAGATGCACAAAGGCAGTTTATACCAGCTAAAAACCTAAAACAGGGCACGAATTCCAACTTAACTGTGCATCTCTTGTATTTACGCAGTGTCAATCTTAAACCAGCAGATGGAGCAAATCAACAGCATCATAACATCTACAAAGCAATGTTAGTGTTTGGGATCGTTATTCTTACACTAATGAAGAAACAACACTCATTATTTAACTGAAACCATTTGGTAGCATGTTGTATGTCTGTGTTACCTGTGGGAATTCTTGGAAAGCTCCCATGGTTTCCTGATTGCTGTCAGAAGAGCCTCCAATAACAATCAGGGGCCTAGAAAAGTAAAGTAAAAAGGAAACAACCAATAACAAAACAAAAGCCCCCCTTGTGTGCATGATCAACTCTGGTAAACAGAGCTTATCTCAGACAAAACTCAGTTTGTGAGAAAAATGTCTCCTGTGAATCCATAAGCAAGTGCCATGCATGTTTCCTTCTTAAAAACAAATCCATGACTGTTCAAAAGCAAGGTTTTTGTATGATTTTTTTTTTTTTTTAATCTGATGTTACATAGGGACAACAAAACTTCAGTCAATAACTCATTCTTTAAAAAAAGCATTTGAATATTAGAGGTCTTTTCTCAAAGTGTCTGAGACTTGATTCGTTAGCGTTCCCACTACAGAGCTTCCCTTGTACATCAGCCACTGCGATTCTAATGCTCCAGATGATGTGTGCTCAGTAAACCAGAGCTTCTACCCCAAACACCTCATTCAGCTTTCTGAAAAGACTTTGGTGGCAGACCAGCTAAAGTTGCTATGTCTCCGTGAAGGCTCGTAGGAGTAAATGCTATCACTGTACATGATTTAATTCGATGCTTAATTACTGCTCTAAATGTCTGCGTGGGGAGAAAATATGGATTTTAATAATGCAGTTGTCAATTTGTTCACATATGGAACACAGTAATTCAAAGGCAACAGGGATTTAAATTTAGAAAAAACCTCTAAGACTCTCCATGATCAATAAAGCATGACAGGCTGAGTATCAACTTCATTTTCAAATGTATCCATACAATCAGGTACACTTACAGATTTTTCCAATATATGCGTAATGGGGTAGGACACAAAGGAGAATTTTATCCATGAGAATACAAAAAATGGATTAAATACTTTTAGAGCTGATAAATGAAGAATTCCCTTCTCAATACCCACAAGAAAGAAAAAACCCCCAAGTCCTATACTAAATACTGTGGAGTTCAAAACCTGCAACAAATAACAGCAAACAATTATTAGAATTTTTGAAGGTAAAATATAGTTAAATTACCAGCAGTTCATGGTTGCATTTGCCATCCCACCAAGGGCATGTAAAAAGCCCGGACCAGACACTACAAGACATACTCCTGGTCTATAGAAAAACAAGCAAACAAAAAGGAGATAGAGAGAAAAGGACAGTGAGCACAAGAAGTCCAAACCAATCACCACCAAAAATTAGTAAGATGCTGAAATATAAAATTTTAAAGTTTTACTGATGTTATCAAAATGAATGAACAGCAAGGGATTTGTATAAAGGACTAATACAGACATGGGAATTAGAAATCATTTAGCTGCATCAACCCAACTGAAACCCCAAGTGAACAGTTGTTACATGCCACCCACACAGAGGTCGGCAACATATGCAGGCTTATGACAGCACAGCTTCTTACTTCTTATGTTGCATTTACTCCATCATCTAGTGCTTATATGGAACTAGGCAAGCTACTTGTGTTTGCAGTTTTCGCAGTCCCACTTTAGCACTAGATATCAATGAAGATACCTCACAAATAAAAAAGTTCATCACAAATTTTATTACAGTTTAATTAAGGCAGAGGCACCTGTCATGGCAGGTGATGAGGTAAAAATGACACTTAACTACTGAGCATTCTTTAGTAGCTTTGCAGACTAAAGACTTTTTTCACAAAAAAATCAGCTTACTTCTAGAGTATTATTCAAAGGAAGAAAAACTACAAAACTGTGTAACGCAGGTGTCACGCGTGCAGACAGAACAAGGTACGATCACTTGCGTCATCAGATCTGCAATTGTGGGCAATCAGTCACCAGATGTTTACATTAGGAAAGGATCCATGGGATATCACCCATGATGATCAGTCTCTGTATTGATTTGTTGAATAACATGCCCAGATGATGAGATTAAGGCATAGCGTGTCCACCAAGTTGCAATAAACAATGGTGGCGTGATTTCTGCCTTCATATCAATGGTGTTAAACTACTATTCAGAAACTAAAAGATAAAAAGTAAAGAAAGTTATAATATGCACAATATTATACAAGCTTAAGCACCTCCTTATTCCTGCCCTGAATCACAGTAATGGAAATATTGATAACTATTATTTACAGTTATTTTAAAATTCATGTTCCATTTTAACTGTCCTACATCTGCACACATAAATCCACCTCGCTCCAAACCAGAAAAACATCCCTAGCTTCTAGCTGTTAAGACTAGTACACTTAATATTATACTATTGTAAATATTAATTAATACGGAATGTACCTGCCAGTCAAATATCCAACAGCAGATGCAGCATAACAGGCCTATTAAAAATATTGGAGTTAATTATACAATTATATATGGATTTTACAATATCTTGTATACAACTTTCAACAAGAACACTGAAAATAAGAGGGTACAGATTTTGCCCAGATCATCAGAGCTTAAATATAAACAGAAGCATCCCTTCACCCTCCACATTATAAGGCTCATGTGAAAAATCTCATCTCCACAGTTCAGGCTTCTGTTGTTTCAGGCTATTACATTACTAATATTTCTAATTTAAAAAATGGAAAAAACAGCTACTTAAAAGAAACCCCCCATAAACAGAGAAGCAAAATGAAAAGAACAGCATAAGAAATTTCCACCCTCTAGACTAACAAGGAAGAGCGATTTACAAGACAAAGGCAACAAACAGAAATCCAGCTATCACTTGAATGACTCATCGTATTTTAGGAATTAAGCAAGAGGTTGAAATCACACGCTAGATAGTTTCATCAGAAGATTAAGGACTGTCTTTTACAAGCTGAGCTGCTGAAGTACTTCTTAATCCATTTCTGGTATCACACTTAGCTTTAACTAATTTGATATTTTAAAGACAAATTGTATTTAGAATAATTTTCACAAAAGTAATGCCTACAACATGTTAACACAGCTTAGCAGTAGTATTATTACAGAATATGCTTTTATGCTGTTCCTGTAGTAATATTAAACATTCAGATGTAAAGTTCACCTGGCAACAAGGCAATATGCCACCAAGTAGAAACAGAAGCTTATGGGCAATCAGAGAACTCCAAGGGATTAACACCTGTGACACTGCAAACTCACTCCCTCATATTCTCATGCTTTTGTCTTGAATTTAGCATGTGCTAACACTTAATGAATAAAGTAATATTGCAATTTTTTTTTTTTTTTACATAAGTAAGATCCTGGCCTGATAGGCTGCCTCTTTCATTTTGAAACAGATTTGGGATTTCGATTTTCAGATATATTTGAGTACCTATTGTGGTAAGAATACGTAACACAAAACCTCCTTCTAAAAGTTACTACAAAGCTACTATGCGTTTTCCTCAAAGTGATAAATAATTTTCAGTTACACAGCATGTTAGCAAACTCAGCTAAAATGAGTGAAAACATAGACTTATAATAAGCTTTTACATAGAAGGTTTAGTATCCTAATGCTTGTAGACCAACTGTTTGACAAAAATGTGTGGCTTAGTAGTGGAATAATAAGCAGCCCCTAGTTTCTTTCCAGCATTAGGATAGGGAATTGTTGATAAAAAAGTACAATGACAAGAAAAATCTCTTTCTACTTGTCATAAGCCTCTGACATGGAGAAGAAAAATGTCCCTATAATTCAAGAATAAGATAACAATTTGATGACATATCTGTGTGCAAAAGTTTAGAAATATTTGGAGTAGGTGTTACTAAAAATCTTGTTAATGATGCTCAAAGCATGGTGTGAAGTTTCCATGGTAATAATTTTTTAGAACTGAGTGGCAAAATAAAGCAGCACGTAGAATTCGGGTTCATGTACAGTCATTGCCATTAAAATTTGTACTGCTTCATCCTGCAAGAAAGTAACATAATTATGTCTATTATATTTAGAGGAGAGGAGAGGAGATCGGAGCTTTTTTTTTGTGTAAACAGTAAGAACAAACCCCCATTTTACTTAGGAACCTTGCAAGCCCAGCACCAAAATATGAGTAATGGCACTCATACAATCTGTTAAGGTCAAAACATAACTGATCAGCTGAAACCAGACCCTTATTTTCCTCAGACAGGCAAGAAGGACGTGGGCATGTAAAACGTCAATGAGCACCAAGCCCACAATCAATCAACATTAGGGTGAAATGTAGCAGGTCCAGATGCAGGCACCAAACACAAAGTTTGCAGCCACCCAGGAGTGCTGGGTTTGAACTGTAGCAAAAGCAGAGTCCCGTTGCCCCCAAAAAGTAGAAGCACACTAAGCAGAGTTTCACTGAATTAGTCTGTCTTCAACTCAAATGTAAGCAAACTAGTAAAACATAGCCAGTAAACAATGGTTAAGCATTTGTGTACCGGTGGCCCAGTTAAAGTAGTACTGCCACACCTAGGAGCCAGCTTGAAGCTCTTATGTTAGTTGTCCCTGTAGGGCATTGTGATCAACTCAATATGAGAACCTGCTGTATGAAACAGCGCTTGGTACACGATGCCTTTTTTGTTACGACATACAACTTAAGTGTGGGCCTCGAAAATATGGACACTGGTTTAAAGCAGCAGTCCCAGAATAAGAAATTTGGTGATGGCCAGTTAGTGGTCACTGAAAAAGTGCAACTTTGAGAGCTGGGAAGACACTGCTTTTGCTTTAGGAAAAGCAGCAACGCAAAATAAGGTAGTAAAAAAACCCAAACTAAAGCAAACCATAGAACAAAAACTAACCAATATGTGCAGCAGAATAAAGCACTGTCTTGGCCTGGGAATGCAACAACCATCCAACACCACAGCCTCCGTAGTCCAGGCATGGAGGTCAAGGGTAAGATTTGTTCAGAGAACAAAACATCTTCTAAAAAAACCACACTGAGTCTAAGGGGTGGAGAAAAAGATGCCCACTTTGGTTCCAGCTGCCCTTATTGAAGGGGTTTTGAGTCTGATTCCCTTGACAACTAGCACCACCTGTGCTAACTAAACTACACTGTAACAGCTGCAGCATATTACATAGTCATGACTAACTTAGGACACGATTATCAAGAACAGATTGCTTTGACTATGTACTGATAATTGTTATTAAAGATTAAGAACTAAACATTAGCAATGTGTGTTGCTAATGAGCAACAATCTAGTAAAGGATTTTTCTGAAGTTTAAAACTGACCTGGGTTATCAGTCTTCCAAACAATCACAGCAATCTCTAATTACAGATAAATAAAACACACGCCCCTGTGGAGTTATAACACCATTATTCAGTGTTCAAACGGCATATGGGACATGGGTTGAACTGCTTCTAGCCAACCTATGCCATGTTACAGGCCATGGAAGATTAGGTAACGGATACTGGTAGTACTACTTAGCTTTTAACTTAATACTTTAACCTGGTCTTTCTAGTTGAACAGTTTATTCTGTAGTTTTTATGGGCTTTTGATACATCTGGCCCAGAAATGAGGCAAAATCTTAACATGTGAAAAAACTTCTGGTTTCCACATATCTCAGATCATATATGGCTGCCTTCACCAAGAAAGGAAGTAGCTGCACACACATCCTCCACAGCCAGATGACGTTACTAATAAACTTAGACAATTAAAACTACTGCGCACATAAATATTAGGTGTATTTCGAACATACAGTGTGTAACCTTTTACCTTCTCCCCTGCCAAGCAATTACTCTATGTCCTCATTAAGGACAAAGAACACAACAGAACCCACTACAATATATATTTTTACTCATCCTTTTCCACTCCCCAAAGTACAGAAACCCTGACATTTTGATGTTGTTATTGTTATTGCCTTAAGCAAAAGTATCTCAGCATTTACACAGCAGAATTTTTCTTATCATCTTCACTCTAACAGAAAACAGTCTAGTAATGATTGTAAAATAGGACAGCATCTCATTTGACAGTGCAAAGCAGTCTTCTCTGTTAATCGTAGACAAGTGAGGAAAATAATTTTAATCATGTTAATAATCAAAGCGAAAACTTGAATGCTTGCTAAATGGCCTATAGGAATAAAAAGAATGCGCTCTGAATTCCCAGGCCTTCAAAAGAATCAAATACACCTTTTAAAGATATTTGCTTATATGTTTGTTTATGTATTTGTTGCCTCTGTCATATGGCAGATCTTCCATTCCTCTAAGTTCTTGCATTCCAATAAATGGATGTAAGGATTAAACAGGAACCATATAGCTTGTGATCACCTGATTTAGGAGAACTACTTTGTAATAATTTACTGACATCTGGGGCAATCCACAAAGGCTATGAACTACATGTTGGAAAATAAAAAGAACAGTGCTGCAAAATACAGGAACCTGAATACTGCCAGGTCTAGAATACTAGAAGGAATTCCTTGTAAAGCTCATACAGAGAAAGGATCCATATGCAAGCTAAGACACAAGAAAAATCTCCTCATAAGGTAATAATCAAGCAATTTATTTATTTGTTGGCATCACTTACAGAAAATTGACAAATGTAGCAGAGCAACTCCAATTATGGGAAGCTGATGATCCATTTGCTAGCAGTTCCAATAGTTAGCAGCTAGCCAGACAGCCCACAAAGCAATCCTCGAAACCAAGGTATAAACCTGAAGTTATTATATTCAGCCCCAGACCACCTGAGAAACTACTGAATGCTTCAAGAGCTACTACTGGGGAAAACCTAAAAAAACCCAGAAGTAGTGGCATAACATGAAAATGCTAATGAGCTTGAGTCTAATTTGTGATATCTACATAGCAAAGCTGAAATATAAACAATTAAGACCATCTATGTATGCTCGTGCTTGATTTTGAGCAATCAGAAGCATTTTAACTTTCTGTGATCTGCTCTTAACACAGTTAAGGAAAAAAGATATTATAATTATTGAAAACAGAACAGTTACAGTTCTTCTCTCTCTTATTGGAAAAAGGAATCTAAACTCAAGAAAGTTGCAATTCCCTTATTAGAAAAGCAGAGGGCACTTAAAAATGGAAGTGGGGAAAGGGCAAACCCACCCAAACCAAACCACCAGTGCTCCCCCTTATTGCAGAATGACAGTAACTGTTTCTCTACAGGTTCTTTAAAAGGAACATTCAAAGACCACATTCTTTCCAGTAAAAACAGGTAAACTGGACTTCATTCCATTGTAAAATAGTTAAAGAAAAGGATTGGTCCTACTGTAGATATATACTTACAGCTTGTTCATTTCTCATGCCCACATATTTTATTCCAACTGCTTGGGCTGCAATTGCGATTTCAGTGATTGGAATACCAACAATGCCAAACATGTATTCAATATTCTAAAGAGAGAAACATTAAAAGAAATCAGAATTGTTTCCAAAAGAAAGCAGTAATAAGCACATGCCAAGCACGGTCATGCTAACTACACAGGCAGTCTGAAAATAAACTGTAACTACGTATATATTTCACTTCATAGAACTTCACAGGCCACTGCAGAAACAGAGTCACAGAATGACCTAAGTTGGAAGGGACCCACAAGGATCATCGAGTCCAACTCCTATCCCTCCATAGGACAACCCCCAAACTTACACCATGTGTCTGAGTGCATTGTCCAAATGCTTCTTGAACACTGTTATGCTTGGCGCTGTAATTGCTTCCCTGGGCACCTGGTTTCAGTGCTCCACCACCCTCTGAGTGAAGAACCTTTTCCTAATATCCAATGTAAACCTCCCTGGCACATCTTGCTGCCATTCCCTTGGGTCCCACATACATACAATGTCAACTGGCATTTACAGCTGAGTCCTTTGTAGCTGTCAAAGCACTGGATTTTGCAGTCTTACAAGCAGTGGAACAACAGTTCAGCTCCTGTGCCAAAACACATTCAGCACTTTTCACTGACCACTTCTTACTTTTGGGACATCTCCGTTACATGACCTTCCTGTTTCTCAGTATGTCAGCTTTGCCTCCTCTGAAAATTTCTTGTAGTGTCTCACGTTTTCACACTTTCACAGAAAATTAACACTAAGAAGACCCCCAAGAGACTGGAGATCAAGCCTTATGAGAGCCAGCTGAGGGAACTGGGGTTCTTTAGCCTGGAGAAAAGGAGGCTCAGGGGAGACCTTACCACTGTCTGTAACTACGTGAAAGGAGGTTGTAGCAAGATGAGTGTTGGTCTTTTATCCCAAGTGACAGGAAATGGCTCCAAGTTGCATTGGGGGAGGTTCAGATTAGACATCTGGAAAAATTTCTACACCGAAAGCGTTGTCAGACACTGGAATGGGCTGCCCAGAGAGGTGGTTGAGTCACCATCCGTGGAGGTGTTTAAAGGATGGGTAGATGGGGTGCTCAGCGAAATGGTTTAGAAGCAGACAGGTATGGCTGGACTCGATGATCTTTTCAGCGATGGACCAACATGCATCTCACTACAACCTCCTTTCAGGCAGCTGTAGACAGTGATAAAGTCTTTTCCAACCAAGTGATTCTATGATTCTAGGTGACGGATGGGGACAACCACAGTGGAGCTGATACTGAAAATGCTGGCAAATAAACCATCTCTTTTGGTTTTGAGTTTTAGAAAGCAGCATCCTTTATTTCAGCGCTAGACACATGAAGGAATTACATGTGTAATGAGACAAGATCTGGGAACACAATCTATTTCCCACTTAGATAAATCTGTACAAGTTTTCCCAGAAATCTTACGCACCTTCTATTACATCCCAAGGACTAATTTTAATTTTATGGACTTCACAACCGCCAAATCTTTGCTAATTGGAACTTTTGAGCCAGCTGTCTGACCTTGCATTTTAGACAGAGAAAGGCTGCACACAGAGGTGATGATAGACGAAGGCCTATCTGTGCAGCACAGACCATACTTAACACAAGACGTTATCATTTCTCTCTGAACAGTGTTTGGAAAAACACTCTTTGGAAAAAAAATCCCATGCTATAAAGAAAACATGCTATCAGAGGGACACCTTGTCTAACTTTCAAAAAAATACAGTTACGCAGATGAAACTTTAGTTTAGCTTAAATCAAAACATTCCACTTTTTGTAGCTGTAGCTGCTTCTTGTACCACCAGGACAAACCCCTCCCTTTCCCCCACTCCCAACGCTGCGAGACCTGCGGGAACTGTCCCTACCCGCTCGCCGTAGGGGCGCCGCTCGCAAGTCGTCGTCCCTCTCCCCGCCCTTACTTGAGCCTTAAGGGAGTCAGCGATGAGCTGTGCCCCGCTGACAGCCTCGCCCTCCGCGCCACTTGCAGCAGCCATTGTGACCCCAGCGCAAGACGAAGCGAGCGGAACAAGGGAACGCCTCCCTGCCGAAGGTCGCTTGCAGGTGACTGACGCGCCCTGCGACCAATGAGACGGGGAGGGGGCGGGCCCAAAGCCTGTCATGCCCCGCCTCTGACCCCATTCACTGGGACTCGGAAAGCCTCCCTATTGGCTGCAAAGGGCACCAAATCAGAGGCGGGAGATGCTTGCCCTCCCTGCACCCGTAGGGCCCGTGGTGGTGTCGAGCTCGGAGCCGCCGCCAGGGGGCGTGGCCGGCCCGGCGCGTGGGGGCGCGCGGCGGGCGCAGCGTGAGGCTCGCGGCGCGAGGGGGTGGTGGGGGCCGGAAGTGGTGAGAGGGGGTGGCCGTGGCCGGGACCCCGCTGTGAGGGAGCGGAGGGGCGGGGGGGGGGAAGCGCACGGAGCTGTCCGGATCCGGCCGGGAAGCGCGGGCACCGCGGCTCAAACTGGGGGGAGGGGGGAGGAGCGGGAGCTCGGGTTATCTGGAGAAGAGGAGGCTGAGGGGAGACCTTATCCCTTTCGCATCTCCCCGAAAGGAGGTTGTAGCGAGGTGGGTGCTGGTCTCTTCTCCCATGTGACAGGAGATAGGCCGGGAGGAAATGGCCGCAAGTTGTGCAAGGAGAGGTTCAGGTTAGACATCAGGGAGAATTTCTTCACTGAAAGGGTGGTCAGGCACTGGAACAGGGAGGTGGTTGAGTCACCATCCCTGGAGATTTTTAAAAGATGGGTAGATGAAAGGCTCAGGGAATAGTAGTGGACAGATACGGTTGGACTCGATGATAGACTCTAATCATAGACTGGTTTGGGTTGGAAGTGACCTTAATGATCATCCAGTTCCAACCCCTTTGCCATGGGCAGGGACACCTCCCACCAGACCAGGCTGCTCAAGTCCTATCCAGCCTAGCCTTGAACTCTTCCTGGGAGGGGACACCCACAGCTTCCCTGGGCAACCTGTGCCAGTGTCTCACCACCCTCAGCGTGAAGAATTTCTTCCTAATGTCTAATCTAAATCTTCCCCTTCCAATTTACATCATTCCCCCTCATCCTATCACTAGCTGCCCTTGTAAAAAGTCCCTCCCCAGCTTTCCTGTAGCACCTTCAAGTACTGGAAGGCTTCTCTTTTCCAGGCTGAACAAGCCCAACTCTCTCAGCATGTCCTCACAGCAGAGGTGCTCCAGCCCTCTGATCATCTTCATAGCCCTCCTCTGGGTCCACTCCGACAGTTCCATATCCTTCTTATGTTGGGGATTGCAGAACTGGGCACAATACTTAGATGGGGTCTCATGAGAGTAGAGTAGAGGAGGAGAACCATCTTTCTCGACTTGCTGGCTTCACTTCTTTTGATGCAGCTCAGGATACAGTTGGATATGATACGGTTTAGTAGTGGAAAGATACGGTTGGACTCAGTCTCAAGGGTCATTTCCAACCAAGCAATTCTATGAAGGCCTGTGGGAGCCACAGGGTGTTTGTAACTGGGGCGGCTGCTTGCACAGTGCAATGCTCTGTGGGTTGGGCAGGGTTTGCTAACACAGAACCAGGGCAAAGTACAGGGTTGTTACAGATGGAGATATGCAACGCCAGCAGTTAGGAGGAGAAAGGCAAATGTGGTGTTAGGTGCTTCTCCAAATTCCTCACTGAAGGAACAGTGAACACCATTGTACCTGGCTCTGCCCACTATGGCCACGCCAAGCTTGCAGTGTCACAGAAGTGACACAGTTGACAATATGCTCTGCCATACCCTCCAGCATGTTTGTGCTCCCATCTTGAGTTGTTTGACCTGCTAATAATGGCAGCACTCGGTTGATCCTCACTCACAAAGTTAGATAGCATAGATCTTTTAATTATGAGACAAGGCATGTTTCAGGAATCCTGTGAAGTGTATATACAACATTTTGTAAAACATCATATTAGAATGGGCAATGATCTTTAAAACTGGGTTGCACCTCTGGATGAAAGCCAGGAAAATAGAACAAGGTTACACAATGCATTGCACGCAGAATAAACATTCTTCAGAAAAGGAAACACAAGATAACTGTTTACATTGAGCTAAGATTGAGATGCTAAAATAACCCCTTAATAAAAACCTATATAGTAAAATACTGTGTTAAAATTTAGCACAGCATGTAAAAGCAGCACACGAGGGATTAGTGAAAAAACCTAGCGTTTCACTATATGTTTGTTAGGGGCTGTTGTTTTACATATCATATCTATTAGAATGGCAGCATTCATGGATGTCACTCAATATAAAAAAAGAATTGTTTTTCCATATCAAATTTAATATTTTGCCTAGTAATTATTACTGTTTATGTTACTGTAGCTGAACAGGCATTTGCTATTAATCACTTAAGAGGACCCAGAGTAGTGCTATGCTACTTTTGTTTTTCACAGTTTGTTGGATTCTTCTAAGTATAAAATTGCCAAGAAGCAGGGTTTGTATTGCTTTTCTCTAGGTATACATCTGTGTGTGGTAAAAAGTAACAAACGGTTTCCAAAGTTGTTGAAAAGTGAGTGGATGCTTTACTTCACAACATATTAAGATTAGGTAGTTCTGGGAAACTGAATGAGAAAACTGTCTGCACTGTGTTTGGGGGAAAGAACTTGTCTGTATTGGCATTCAAACCTAAACAGCAGTCTTTTTATCTTTTGTGTAGAACTATAGCTAAAATACTGTGACTGCATGACAGTAATACTGCTATGAAATACTTATATTTTGGTGACATGATCCTACTGAAGTGTATCTGCCAGACAGAAGACCACATGAATCACAGGAAAGGAACAGAAAAAGATTAAATTATAAAGTATTTCAGTTCATGAAAATTTCTTTTAAAGTCATGGTTCAGGTGAGGTGACAGCTCTGTAGACCCTGAATGAATTAACTTTTCTGCAAGGAAATTATTTATGAGATAGTGTAGCACTTTGCATTAGGGAAAAACTCCTAGAATTTGGCTGAGACTTATTTGGATTCTCACAGCCTAAGTGCTGAGTAAAACCTGATGGTATCCTTATTTTGGCTGGAAGGGTTAGTCTCAAATCCAGCCCTGGAGCTTGTTGACTGCTCTCCTTGTTAGAAGCAATGCGTTAGATAGCAGGGTTCTGTTGTTTAAGCTGTCAGATAGGCAGAAAGCATTAGGGAGCTTTCACGTATGTGCTCAGCCATCATCTGTAGGAGCAGCAGTAATTAGAACCAGGGGTAAGGACTCGGAGGAATTATTTTAGTTATTAAATTATTTTGGTGGGCCCAGGTTCAGCCAGATGGGATTGCGTAGTTGCATGTTCAGTGCTGAACAGCTTGTGCATCTAAATGAAGAAGGAATTCAGGTTAGTTCTTGGAGTGTTTTTGACCACCAGAAAATAAATCCTGGCAGAAAAAATGAGAATTCTCCAAGCACGTTAGAAGACCATTACCATATTTAACCATTAATTTTTTTATGTTGATGTGTCTGGCTCAGAAGGCAAATAGGCTGTTTTTTTCTAACACATAGCAATTCTATCCTGTGATTTGAAACTCTCCAACTTTTTCCATCACTAGGAATGATGAATTCTAATTACATCTTAGTTGACAAGTTTGCTGAGGAACGGCTGACTAGAACCCATTCCTCGCCTAAATAGGCGTTTTGGCTCTGAAGATGTGACAGAAATAGAAAAGAGAGTTTTGTCAGAGAGTTTTGTCAGTGAAGTGCAGCACAGTGTGTTTATTTTCAGTAGCTTCCTTAACTGTGAGAGGCTTCCTACCTCTCTTCTCCTTCCCCCTGCCACTGCTTCGTAGAGTGCCTTGTTATTTCATTTGCAAATCTGAGCTGCATAGAACAGATTAGGACCTTCTGTTCTTGATATGTGTTGCTGAATCATACCACACCCTGCCCCCCATAAGTAAGGAGAGTTTTCCTCAAGATGCAGAATAGCAGGGGTAGCTTATTGTACATAATTTCTCAGAACTGTTCATATAAATGGAGTTTCCTTAATAGGACGTTTTACAGAGATGCCAAGGCTTTATTTTGGTTTTTTTGTGCTTTAGGTAACTTACATTTACCCTTAAAGCCATGTATATTTGGACTCATTGGAAAACTAAAGCTCAAGGAAATATGAATATGTAGTTGCGCTTAGCAGCACCTAATAGCTAAGTTATTCCTGGATCCTTATAAGTGTTACTACATACTGAAATTTTTTGGTTGAGGAAAAAAGTCTTCTGCCTACTGTAGGCACTAAGGTTATGATATTTCTGTCCTATATGGGATTGTGTTGCTATCAAACCAGTACAAATAGCATGTAGGGCTCATGGAAGCAAACAAGTGGCTTAAACTAAGTTACGACTTACTAAGTGCTTTTTGAATAGTATTCCTCACACTTCAGTTTGTTGTCAGATACTAAACCAGTTTGTGTTTATAAAAACAAAAAAAAGCAGTATTGAGGATTGCTTATAAGTGCTTTTCATCCTGGAATTTAAGAAAAGAGAGATTTTAAATTAACTTGCCATAGACTTCCTTTTTTAGGTACAAAACTACTTTTACTATAACATGAATAAAAATAAAAATGGGTTTAGTGGATTATTTTAAAATTGATCTTTTTTTCCTGCTGAACTCCTAATGGGAGCTAGAGAAAGCTCTTCATTCAAGTGTCTTTTAGTCTGTATTTGCTTTGGAAAAATTCAGGGAGCTGTAGATCACAAAGCTTGAAAGAGTGTTTTGGAACATTTCATGTCTTGGATGAGAGTTACCAAAGAGCAAATACAATTAAAAACTCACTAATGGAACTTTAAGACTGTGGGCTTTCCATATGTAGCATTGGTGCATCTCTCCTGCGTGCTCTTTCAGCTTCACTGATATTCAAGATGAAATTCCTTAATGAAACTGGTAATGCTGGTGACATATACAGGATTCTCATTTTGTGAGAATAATTCTGAATAACATGGTGTTTCTATAGTATTTCTTAAGCCTTGTGCAGCCATTTGTCAATCAGTCGTTGTTCTGTATAAGTAAATATTTTCCCAACTTGGGAAATCAGAAGGCTGTATGGGGAGCCCACGAAGTGCCATAGCCTTCCAGACTCTCTAATTCTTCATTTCTTTCTAAGAAAAGCTCAGTAATGCATTTTTTTTGCATTTTGTATGTATATTTGCTTTGTTATTACTGTGAAAGCATTTTTAACCTAAGTATCTCCTTTGTATAGGAGGAATGTAGATCTGAATTCCACTCAACATTTATAAAAATGTCAAAAAAAGCTGCACTCTATGGGACAAATTAGTCTACTTATTACGTATGTGGAGTTGGAACAGAATGAATCCGTAATCCATAAGGGAAGATAGATACGTGCAGAAGTAGTGTCTAGTGTAATTCTTTTGGCAATTATCTGTTTCTGTATTGATAAAGTAGGTTCTGTTTCTGCTTGGCTACTAAATGTAGTGTCCAAGTAATTTTAGGAAATGCTACTTTTATGCATGTTCCATATCACCAAAATGGGGTGAACTGGAAATTTGTGAGCTACTTTTAACTTTTCCCAAGGATGTTTTGATATGTGATGTAATAAAATCTGTAAGTGAATGGTAAAGGTAATTGTAAAGGGAGGCCAAGCAAGGACATCAGAAGTATATGTGAAGCTAAAATACTTTTAAAAGAGGACACGGTTATTTAAAGGACCAACACAAATAGATTTAAGGTTTAGAAACAATATGCACGTGGTTGTTCAGGAATTTAAAAACAACACACAGTTGAAACACTGCTAAGAGTCTCAGTTACAGTCCAAATTCAATGGTTAATTTGATTTGTTGCTCAAGCTCCTCCTACCCCACCTGTTTTGTTTTTTTTTACTCTAGATTTATGGCATACACCATGGTGGATCTGTACTGGAAGCTGTCCATCTGCTTGTTTTGCTATCGAGTTGTCTCAGGAAGGGTTAAGAGGGAGGGCCATTATGTTGCTGCTGTGTATGAACACGAGTCCATACTTAGTCCTAACCCGGCAGCCCTGGTTGATCGACAGTCTGCACTGGAACTCATGGGCAGGAACCTTGACATCTATGAACAGCAAGCAGTGGCTGCTGCCAGACAGGTATGCCGCAGCTCAGCAGCAGTTGCGTGTGTCCTATGTATATATAGAGTAAGTGCTATTTGAGGGTAATCTTTCACATTTGTGTTCCCAGGCAACTGAAGCCATATTTATATACATAACTATGGTCTGGTTTTTCAGACATTCTGACCTGCCAGCAGCTCTGAAAAAAATTAGGTCCATTAGCAGCTCGCCTGACTTGAGTTACTCTAAGCTTGGAAAAACACGCCTATAGTTATTTAGTATAGGGAATGTTTTTATTGAAAGATTGTCTTACAGGCAGCTGTCTTTGGGTTTGATTTTATTCCAGTGCTCTCAATGGAAATTCATGAATGTTTCTAAAAACTAAGGAGGTTAAATGCTTTGGAAATGAATGTTCCACCATTAACAGCTCTGTGGAAGTAAAGTTTTCCATTCGTTTCTCCTACTCTCCATGGTTCTTGGTCTAGATATATTTAGAGGAGAGAGACTAGTATTTCTGGCTGTGCTTATGCGCAGCCTCCTTTTCCTCCCTCCCCAAGACAACCCAAAGCTGGTTCTACCCTACGCAGGGAAAAACTGACTTGCAAGTTTCCCAAATCTGTTGCTATTGAACAGATGAATTACAGTTTTTATGTAATTTGAAAAAGTGGGGGTTTTGGGGGTTATTTTTTGAGAATGATGACTGGGCATTGCAGTCCAGAAGCATTCTATCTATTTTTATGCAGTACTGCATCAAAGACACATAAATTGTCCCGAAGCTGTAGCATAGATAACATATTTGAACTGACTTTTCAACAGTCACAGGAGTTTGAGTGACTGATGCTGTGTCTGATTTAAGAGGAATCCACCACATTTGTTGGAACAGTCCTCCCTAATCTTCAGGTAGAGCTCGCCTAGCTCTGGTATGGCTACATTTCTATCAGAATCTGCATTGTTTCCACAGTCAAGCTGTTTTTGAAAACAATGCTCCCAGAACCCTATCCAACCCTATATACTTAATTGTGTTATATAGTCCTAAGTGATGCTGCACCTTTGACACAGTTGCAGTGCCTTTGACAAAGTTCATCTCATCTGCAAATGGTATAATTCTGAAAAAAGAACTAAGACAAATGTTAACAACAGTCTCTAACCTGAATGATGTAATTCTCATGATTGACATGGATGGAGAATACTTCCAGCAAGAATTTGGATGAAGTCTGCTCATCTTTACATGCCCTTAAAATAACGTCAAACAGGTTATTTTTCAAGCTAAAGGTATGTGTCAGGTTAAGGAAGCTTTTTTATGCACATAGTTACACCTACTGTGAAATCAAAGAAGAGATACTTTCGAAGTACTTTCATGTCAAAATATACTTGGGTTATCCTTACCTTTCTGTAGCCCTTTTACCCTTGAGATTCCCTTTTTTTCCCCTTCGTATTTACATTGGTTTTGCTTTGCCTACAAAACATGTCTTTGTTTTACATACAGGGGGCACAGATCATTGTATTTCCTGAAGATGGAATCCACGGCTTCAACTTCACCAGAAGCTCCATTTATCCTTACTTAGATTTCGTTCCACATTCACAGTCTGTGAAGTGGAATCCGTGCAGAGAACCGTATTTGTTCAATGACACAGAGGTAAATGTAGGAGTAATTTCTGCAGTGATTTGTGCTCCAAGTGGGAAAGTAGTGCTAGTAGTTTTGCTTGGGGAAGTGAGCAAGAAGTTTTAACTTGTAGTACTGGTTTCTGTTTTCATGGACTGTTTATGCTGGTTTCATTCTTAGCAGAGGAGGGTTTTTGATATAAACATGCAGGATTAGCTTCTTTGAGTCATCTGGATTTGTGATCTCCTCCCCAACCTATGAAATGGTAATTACTCTGTAATAAGAGACATTGTGTGATTTTATTTTGAACAACATTGTTTTATATAAAAAAATAGCTTTTGATGGATTCTCGTTACTCAGTTTTAATGACTTAATGACATCAGAACATTCTGACTCAGTGATTGAGTGTAAAATGATTAGCACAAGTAACAGGACTTGACCTGCTATTATGTAACAGGAGTTACAACTTAGCACAGACCAAGTATGATTTACAGAAGTGACCTGCGAGGTACAGAAATAAGTATTTTCATCAACTGTTCTGAGTATGAAGTGAGAATTACTATGCTTTGCAATACAGACTGTTTATTATTAACATTACAGTAGTCAGTATAAGGAAAGTGAGTAATCATGCATGTGCCTAAGCAGAATTTGTGTGCAAACCTTAATCACAGCTGTAAATGGTGACCAGTTTTGGCCTAGGAAACTTTACTACCAATGATCTTGCACAAGCAAGAACTTAGTTTGCCATTCAGATCCTATTTAGAGATTGCAGTCTTCGGTGCGGCTCTCTATGGTGTGGAAGAAACATGCCAGTAATACTGTAGACTGTAGCTTGTTGTATTTATTTTCTATAACTTAGAAAAATCTGTTTACCTCTGGTTCTCTTAAGTTGTAGCTACTAATCAGTTTTTTTAAAATTCAAGGTAAAAACATCCAGTTGCAGGAACAAGCCATCACACAGGTGCACATGATCATGATTAGAAGTCTGCTGTTCTAGAGGCACACACAGATCAGTTATGGTGCCTTCTCAAAGCTTTCAATTGACCTGCAGTGTTTTAAAGCCATTGCTGCTCCTGCAACAGTCAGAAGTTCCTGAAAATTAATACCCTTGAAATAGATTATTTATTTACCTACTTCTCAGGAAATAAAATCCAGGTAATTTTTTCAAAGCTATTTTGAAATTAGCACCTGAAGTACTTTTCAGTCTAGAAACCTACTGGTTTCAATAACTTACATCACAAAAGCATCAGTACATTTAAGTTTTACAGAGAAGGTGAAATGTATTCAGTTACCAGTTGATAATAATAATTTGAAAAGTGTTAAATATGTCATAGCTGCCTAAGTAAAACTTACCCCTCCATATTCTGAATTGATTACATTTCCCTGTACTGTTCTCCAGGTTCTTCAGCGTCTGAGCTGCATGGCACTGAAGAATAAAATATTCCTTGTGGCAAACTTAGGAACGAAGCAGCCCTGCGAGCACACTGATCCTCACTGTCCATCTGATGGAAGGTACCAGTTCAATACCAATGTGGCATTCAATGATGACGGTATGCTGGTAGCCACGTATCGCAAACACAATCTGTATTTTGAATACGCTTTCGATACCCCTCCAGAACCTGACTATAAAGTCTTTGATACCCCATTTGCTGACAAGTTTGGCATGTTCACTTGCTTTGATATACTCTTTTTTGAGCCTGCTGTGAACCTCATCAGACAGTACAATTTGAAACAAATTGTGTATCCGACTGCCTGGATGAACCAGCTCCCGCTCCTGTCTGCTGTAGAATTTCAACAAGCTTTTGCAACAGCTTTCAACATCAATATTTTAGCAGCTAATATCCATCATCCTACCTTGGGCATGACAGGGAGCGGCATATACACTCCAGTCAAATCATTCATCTACCACAACATGGAAAGTTATGGTGGCAAGCTCATAGTAGCAGAAATTCCTGTGATTACTACAGATTACAAAACTAATTTGGAGATTAATGAAAGATTTGGAGAGAACTTACATCACTCATGTAAGACTTTGACAAGTACCCCTCCGAATGATCAAGTTTGCTTTAAGGAGGGACAAGAGACCCCTGGCAGAGGATCAGAACAAGGAAATGAACAGTTACCTCCCCTTTTTTATGCAGAAATGATGTATGACAATTTCACTTTTGTTCCTGTATGGGGGGAAAAGGGAGAGCTCCAAGTTTGTGCCAATACTCTTTGTTGTTACTTAAGTTATCGGCAAGCTGTTTTAACCGATGAATTATATGCTTTGGGAGTTTTTGATGGGCTCCATACAGTGCATGGCACATATTATGTCCAAGCCTGTGCGTTAGTAAAGTGTGGTGGTCTCAGCTTTAGCACTTGTGGAGAGGAGGTCACAGAAGCCACTGCTCTGATAGATTTCCAGCTATGGGGAAATATGAGTACTCCTTATATCTTCCCTTTACTGCTGACATCTGGGATTACCTTAGACTATGCTGACCACATGGGCTGGAAAAACAACCACTATTTCATAAGCAAAAATAGAACATCTTCTGGCCTACTGACAGCTGCTCTATATGGACGATGGTATGAAAAGGACTAGCACAGATGTTTGACTGAATTAGAAAACAACTGACCATAGATTCAGAGTATATATCTTAACATAAGTTGTTGAACATCTGTACTTCTTAAGAGCTTCAGGTGAGTTTGCTACATGACTAACTGATTAGATTTCACATTTGAAATGATAGGCTTAACCTAAAAGGCTGTAAGGACAGTCTGTACCTTGGTAGCTTATGTCCTACCAGAAGTAAAAGAACTGCCTTGCAAAGGCAAAGGCTTGTTGTAATGTGTTAAGATGTTTTATATTGGGAAAATAATATTTCTCATTTCAACTGAATTTGTTTCTTTTAACTGAATCCTTTGGTTTTCTGGGATCCTGGCTGGAAGCATGGAAATGGATGGAATTGAAAACCATTGCAAAAGGAAGAAAAATAGGGCAGGGAATGAAGACACAAATGCTGTGCATAACATGCATAAAAATCTGTGTATACGTACATGTAGCTTGCCTATGGTGAGGTTCTGATGTCTGGCTAGAGTGCTGTAATCTATTTTTTTTTTTCTTATGAGTTGGCTGAAATCATTGCCATTTACTGACCACTTGGTGTCTGTAATCCTGTTAGAAAACTCAGTGATTTTTCTCATATACTTTTAACAGCAACGGAATGGTACAGTTGTGAGCATCTATGGAAAAGCGAGTCTGAGGCAAACAAGACTGCATTAAGACACAATTTCCAGCCTACTGTGCAAGGAATTGTGTTAAAAGAAAACATCCACAATGAATGTCAATGACTATGTTAAGTACTTTAACTCTTCCAGATAAAAGAGAGGTCATTTCAAGACAGTTTTGACTTTAAGGCATCTTACACATTGTTTGTAAATTCATTCAACAAGAGTTATGAAAAGCATATAATGAATTGTGGGACAGCAAGGTTTTGCATAAATACCTCATGTGCCAGATGGCAGGTTCCTGCTGCTAAATGAGTAAAATACACCATTCTTTTCAGAGCAATAATTAGATTAAGTGCTATAAATATTGTACTGCAGTGATGAACTGTTCTAGTGCAGTGAAGAAGTTTGGAAGAGGATGTTCTAAGGATATTAGTTGGGGGTTAATTTCAGTGGAGGTAATTTATTCTCAAGCATTGTATTTTTTCTGGTCTGAATAGCTGTTACGATTTCATCTGCATAATAGAATAAAAACAACTGGTCTTTTGGCGAGTCCTCACATTCTTCTTGCTCAATGCGTCAGTTGCACTCTAAGGGCCAGGAGGAGCGAAGAGCAGAGCACTAAGGGGACAGCTCCAAATCTCCGTTTTGGTGGTCTGAGTGCGTTCTTAGATGGGTTCAAACTCAGACCACTATGGCAGCTACATGCATGTGTACTGAAAGGTGCTCAGTAAGCTCCTGCTTTGAACCAACTCACTTTCTGGTTTCAGAAAACAAAACCATCACGAAATTGCCTAATTTCTACCTCAAGATTTCTTGGATATTTACACAAAATGAGTATATAAATATGTATAATCTTGGGCTCTAGCAAACCTTCCTTGTCCAAGTTGTGTTACTGTGAGCCAGCACACAATCACACTCAAGTTTTTTTATCCCGCAGCATATAACGGACAGAAACAGAGGTGTGAATGTTTCCATCTCGTTAGACATAAACTTGCTGATGTAAAAGTAGGCCATCCCACTGTAGGGTTATTAAAAATCTCGTTAATTCTTTGGCAGCGGTAGCTGTGTGTGAGCAGGCATAGGGAGTGCAGGTCAGAAGTCAGAGACAATAGTGGCAGCCACAGCAGATAAAGCAAACTCTTGGTAGAACAGATTAGAACGGTTGAATTCATTACTGTGTTAATGAGTCCAAGAAAGATTTTTTTTTTTTTTTTTTGTTAAAACTACGCAGACAACTTGAATAACAAGGTTTGGCCAGGAATGGGACATACACAACAGAGAGGACATGAATCCTTAGATTTTGCTTTACAACTATTTATCTAATCTATTTTTTTTACACAAAAGAACATCTGAGACCTCAGCATCTTCCTGAGTCGACTTGACTGCCAGGTACAATGAGAAGAAAACCTGCATATCTCTCACTTGCCAAAGCTGGGTATTTGTTTTGTTTTGTTGAGAATGTGAATAGCAAAATTGCTATTCCAATTTTAATGAAAAAGAATGAATGTAAGGTGCTTTTCTGCCCTTTAAATGTTTAATGATACAAGCAATATTAAGACAGCTTGAAAGGCTCTTTAGGTTCCGTATTTCCTAACTATATTTACAGTCACCTGGTGAAATTCTGCAAGATTCCCTGTGCTTGAAATTTGCTAAAACATAGCATGGAAGGGAGGGAGCTTGGTTTATCCTAATGTAAAATAACACATAGCGCCAGGGAAGCATGGATGCCGGGTTGGAAAGATTTGCAAGAAATCTTCAATTCCAAGTAGGGACATTCCATCTTCTTTCCCTGTCAGGAACGTTCAATTGTGAGATGAGTGGTAGAGCAGAAAAAAGCCCACAGCTTGAAAATATCAGTCACATCAGCAATTATTTTCCCTCTATGCGATTTCCTTGGGCTCTAGATGTCTGAACTAACTGAAAGAAACGCTCTTTCTGAGGCTACCGCTTCAAACAGCGAGAATACATGGATGAGACTAAAGGCCTAAGTGACATTTGCAATGTCCAGCCAGGCATTTGCTTCTCCTGTTGAATGAAGATATTTTTGTGATAAGGCTTACAGATCATTGTAATTAATGGGGTATTAAGAATAACCAGTTGTTTTGCCATTTAAAATTAATGCACAGTGGTTCCTTTGTGCTTAACACTCTTCAGAACATATGGATGTTATAGTGAGACGACGACTCCAGAAAAATAAAGCCAATGCTATCAGCTTAACAGAGGCTGGTATGGCATCTCTTCACACTTAACATCTTGGGTGTCAGTCTGTAGAGGACACCCATGGTTTATAAACTCCTGTCTTGTCCAAGTTAGAGTCACAGCTACAGATTTATTAAAAAAAGAAATTAGTCTGAAAGAATTCTCCAACCATCTCATCAGCTTCTCCATCTTAATAAAGGACTGTAAGGAAGTCATCACAAATCACTGAGATTACCACAAGTGGCAATAATAGCCAGTCAATCTTGGATTTAAGAATTTATATGAATTTGCTGGGCCACCTTCAAGAATTTAAATACTTACTTCCTCCTGATATTAAAATGGCTTCTGCTGAGTTTAAATCCAGACCTACGAAGTTGTGTTTTAAGTTTAAACTACTAATTAAGAGATTATAAAGGCGTTCTCACCAAGTGGTCTCATTCCAGCTGGGACTGGATTAACAGAAATCAATACTTTTTAAGCAAAAGCTTGAAGGCATTTCTTTTGGGAAGTGGCTATGAACTCTCAGCAGAACCATGGAGCAGACAAAGTGTTGGGAGAGGAGGAGGGATACTCCTGCCAGCTCCTGCCGCTGCTCTCACAGCTGCAGCTGGGGAAGAAGCCCACAGAGCTCCCTCTCTGCCCTGTGGCTCACTGAGCCAGAGTGCACATCCTCCTGTTCTCCATAAACAGCCTGTTTTATTTAGGTTTCAGTTTTTAAGATGTGAACCCCACTGATCCAATCAAGTAGCATGGACTCCCCAGACACATCCAGCATGTGAAAAAATTTCTCACACAAGGCAGCAGCTGCGTTGTACATCGCTCACTGCTGCTTGCAACAACTCTTCTGCAAGCTTACCCGCTCACCCAGTCACTGCACGGTTCACAGAGGGGTCACCACACACACACACACTCATTTTTGCAATAAAGAAGCCGAGCTACCAGAGTACAACCTGTGTCACCTCAAACCAGCTGGGTTTCATGAACATTCTTTTTTTTTTTTTTTTTCTTTCTGTAAACTAGTGCATAAAGAGGATGGAATTCTGGATTGCTACAGTAGTTGTTTTTAAATAGACAATCTCTAAGCAAGCCAGGAAGGCAAATTCCTCTCAAAGCCAGGATGATGAGGTTGGAGAATCGGTAAACGTGATCTTGTGCTCCTTTGTAGTCATCTTCCATACAGCTTAGGTTACAGCTTTGGGATTTTTAGTGTCCTTTATGTTGATGTTGAAAGGAGCAAAACTGAAGTAATTAATTTTTAAGTATTAACATTTTTAACCAAGCATTTATTATTTCACCTGGCAGATAAGTTAGCATTTTAAGCAAGAAAATATACTGCCAGGGAAAACCAACCCCAGACAAACACAACCAAGATGCAAGTTTAAAAAGTGCTTATTTCTAGCTCTGATTGTTCCAAATATGTTTACATGGTTACTTTGGAGATACCCAAGCGTAAGGGAGCATTAAAGCGTAACAGGAGGAAATCCAGAGCAGGAGAAACAGAAGCCAAGATTTTGTAAGAATCTTTTTTGTTAGAGTAGGGTAAACTCTCGGGGGGCAGTGCGGGAGACAGACTGCTGCTTCATTTTAACAGCATTTCTGCTACCACACTGCACTCTCAAAGCAACAGCTCAGCCTAGGAAGTAGTACTAACTTGGCATTTCCTCCTGCAGAACATTTATCCTGAACACTGAAAACCCCATAAAACATCCCAGAAGTCAGAGTACACAGACAGCTGAGCAGAGCCGGTTGTTCTCAGTCCTGAAGTCCATTCGGCTTTTTTTTTTTTTTTTCAGAATAAAAGGTTTGTTGTTTTTTTTTTTTTTCTAACACGCTGCAGTGGCCCAGCCAAGGCTCGCTGCTTTCTCTTGGTGAAATCCCAAGAGACTATTTGGATGAAGGTTGTAAAAAACCTGCCCAAGTCATCTGTACAAAAAGAGGAAGATTTCTTTTAGAAAGATGGAAGTTGCAGTATCATTTTCTGGAAATGAACAGCCCTCCACTTAGGTATGAAAACTTCTTTTCCCTTTTTTATGTCTTAAAAATAAAACCAGGAGTTTTATTTTATTTTTTTAAAATAACTCCCCCCCCCAGCCACTGCCAGCAGCATTTATCTCACAGAAACAAGGAACCTTCTGTTCCTTGACCTCTCATTAAGAAAGCGGTCTCTGACCACAGCAGCATGTTCTCTACACAAATCACGTTCCATTTCTGGAATAAAACCATATTCTAATAATAGTCCCAATTATCATTTCCAAGGCACAATTAATGTCCTGCCCAAACTGCCAGGTAGTAATGGAGGTTGGTGAGGGTATTTTATTTTTTTCCTTCAAACAGGAAACCCCAAATACATGCAAAATTGCAATCTACAGGCTCACTGAATAATTTCTAATGAAAAGACAGATGAAATAAACAAATTGTGTAACTCTGAATTCCTAAATGGAATTAACAATTTGTAATAAAACCCCACATATCTTTAGCTCTAAGAAGTTCACAGGCCTTAAATTAACAATAATGCAACTTAATGCAGCAAAAAGCTTTCTTCCTTAAGAGATGAGTAGTAATGAAATGGGAGAGAGGTGCAATTTCTGCCTTAAAGAAACAAAGGTGCCCAGCAGCTCTGTTCTCCGCATTTGCCTACATTCTGTATCCAACTCTTAACTTCTAAACCAATGCCTTCAGCACTTTTCTCTCCTCTGTCACCCAGGCACACAGCGGACATGAACAGTTCTGTGTCTGCCACCATGCTGATTTTTCAAAGAGGACAAGGAGCATCCCCTCCTGTGGCCTGTCCTGCAGCTACAGACACCACACCGAGCTAACAGGTCATCTTGACGTCAAACAGCAATTAGCACACACAATAAAGGCTTATTTATACAATCTTCTCACAGTTCCTTCGAAGCAACACAAATCAGACAGTTTCATTAACAGAAATACTACCAGGCACGCTACTTGCCATTCCCATTCAGATTTTTCCACAGGAGTGTGAGGAAAACTGGGTCTGTGCTGCTTCAACCTGTGTACTTAAACAGATGCAGGGACTCTCGAGACAGGCCAACACGGGGGTTTTGAGCGCTGCCTGCACGCTCAGCTGAGGCACGTACATCGCTCCCACACAGCCCTGCACTTTGAAAGATTCAGAGGGAAGAGAATACAGAAATCCCCATCTCCCTGAAGGCATCTAATTCTGCTCACAAACACACTGCATATATAAACAATGAATACAGGCACAAATGGGTAACTAATAATTAAAAGGAATTCTAACGGAATAATGAAGTAATTTAACATTTAAAATCACTTTACACAGCTCACCTTCACTTTATAATTAAAATGCTGGCAAAACCTTTGTGAAGTAGATTTTATAAATTCTAACAGTTCAACAAAAGACTTTGTCATTAATGCTTAGTAGATACAAATAAATTATTCATTAGTAGAACTCACATTTGGGTTTTATTATACTCCGTAAAATATACAGGAATCTTGAAGTACTGAAAGAGTGCAGGTAAATACAGTATTCAAGCAGTCACTATTTCTATGTACATGCTCATTAATTCTTCAAAAAACCCACAAAATTATCAAATAGGTCAAAATATTGTCCCGTGTTTCCATACTATGTTCAGAAAACCAGCTGATAATTTACAATATCATAAAGATTTCCAGTTTCACAATACAAAAAGGATAAAAAGGAAATTGGAATCAGTTTGTAGTAATTTATTTGTACTTTACCAGGACATGCAAGGATTCCTTGCATGTACATAAACAAATTCACTTGAAAAGTAACATAGTTAAAGCAGAGCCAAATAAAGTAAATATTCATATTTAACAGACACTTCCGTTTACTTATGTCAGTTTTTCATTCTTCAGGCAATTAAAAAAAACATAGTGGTCTGTTATAAATTAAAAAAAAATAATCTTCGGGTAAGTCTGAACTACATGACAGGGACCTGTTTCTGCTGTTTATTTTCTAAATGGAGCACAACAAAGATACACAGCTCTTCCCACAGACCAGACACTGTACTTTTCTTCTAATAGGGAAATATACTTTTAAATTCACCTCCTCCCCTCCCCACCCCATAATTCCATTTTTTTTTTTTTTGAAAAAAAAGTGACAGGGACATACAATTTTAATCTTACACACCAATTTATGATGTAAGGAAGTGGACAAATTATCTAAAAGAAATTCTCAGTCACAACAGGGTTATCAAGACATTGCATTTCAATTTATGCAGTTTCGTAGTTTGAGTTACTTGCGTATTTTTAAATAAAAAAAAAAATAAATCCAAACCCAAAAAGTTAAAAAAATTTCTAGAACTGTGCAACAATTACTGCTTCCCTCCCACATCTCCCACCCCTTTCCTTGTTTATTACACTGTACATTTTTCACCCTGACTTCACCTTGTTAGCTGGTTTAATTTTAGTATTATAAAAGTATGACAAGTTCATTTTCATTTCACCTAAAAGAAAAAGAAAACAAAAAAGTACATCTGCTTTCTCGATAGTGTCGGAAGGCTTTCAGATGATTTAAAAAACAAAACAAAACAAAAACAAACCAGAAACATTTAGAATCAAATCTAAGCTTCTTTTCCAGAAGTAATTAAGGTTTGGTTGAAACAACTTCTCAAATAATCTATTCCAGTTTTCACAAAAACTTATTTAATTAAAAAAATCTTTAAGTTATTTGGTCCTTTGGCAATTTGCAGCACAAACAATGCCTACTGTACCAAACTCATTTATTGCCATCAAAATGGTTTTCGTTTTATTGATAATATTTAAATCTAGCATCCTTTGTGTTGTTCATTTACATCAAGTAGGGTGCCCAGACTGCAGAAATTACTCCCGGCACCAGAAACAGAATGGTAGAATACAGTTAAATAAAAGAGTTTTGACATTCTTTATTTTATTTTATTTTTTTTTTTTTGCCATGGATTCCAAGTACTTATTCAAGAATTTCTGCTTCTTCTGCAAAATATGCTCTTAAAAATCCTCCTAGAGTCTTGCAGATTTTTTTTATCTGCAACCACAATAAAAAACATCTTCCCAAAGGTCTGTACTCCCTTTGCATTCAAACACTGGCAGCTTTTTTTCAAAAGCACAAGTCTGACCTTCCCGCACAAGGGCTCAACTCTTCAGACCTACAAAATGTAGCTTCTAATAGGTCTCAGAATCTGAGTCATTGAGTTCGTCTTCTTCTGTATATGGGTACCCATCTTCCCTGCCAATGTTGTTGAATGTACAGTAAGAGCTATGGTCACTCCTCATGATTGGCAAGGAGTCAAAGGTGACAGTTTTTGAGGTGTTGGTGTAATGATTAATGGCATTGAATGTAAGGGAAGGTAACGTGCTGCTTGATGAAACTGGCATCATTGTGGCCAGAATGAGAGCGAGGCAATCGGCCACATCCTTGTTGGGTGCACAGGCCAGAGCTGGTGTGTAACCTGGAAAGTCAAGACAAAACAAAACCTTTTACAATAAAGGCAATGTAAACATTTCTCCAAGATCACATCATCTTTCAGCTACAAAAGTATTTTATATATTGCTCATTTCTGCACTGTTTAAATAAAAAAGAACACAAATTTAAATTACCAATTAGTATTTTTTAACTTTCTGTTACAAAAGCAACCCAGAAGTTCATTTGCTTTGGAACAGAGATGCAATTGTTCTGTTAAGCACAGTCAGACACTCTAGGCCAGTTAACTGAAAAGGCAACAACATCCAGGCTAGAAGCACAGAAATCATTTTAAATAATAGACAGGCTTAGAAGCAAACCACAGGATGGATTCTGGATTCTATCCAGACCGTAGGAAGGCAGGGAAAATGAGGCAATGCCTGCTCTAGCAGTAAGCATTTCAACTAAGTTTCTTGTAGAAATAGATCCAGGTCAAGTTTCAGGACCGAGCTCAGGAGTAGTTATTGTGTTGTACAACTGCACAGACGTTTTAAGCAAGTAGGGACATTATAGAAAAGAACTGCAGGTAGGAACAGCAAGCAGGGACCAGCTGAACTATTATTTGCTCCAGTCAGGACTTGTGCTCGATGCTTGGAACAGAGTAAGCACAAACAGCCCCTGCCCAAAGCATTCAATCCAAGGAAACACACAGTTAATTCAAGCACAAAACACACCAGCTGATCATGCGATAGGGCCATACGAAAAGTGCAGTAAAGCATGTGTTTTAATTGTTAGTACGGTATCACAGCTCTTAAACAGCTGACAATTAACAGTGACAGAAGAGATATATCTTGAGAGGATTCAGAAGCAAGGCCAGAGCTTGCTACACTTGGACAAAGACTGCGTTTCAGGCACACAAGGCAGAAAAGAAGACTCAGCACAGATACTCAAATTCACACAATTTAGTATCTACAGCTGCTGGAGATTGCATGACGCTACGATGATACACAAAATAGGTTTATTCAGGCTGGCCATGCTCAACACCATTTCTTTACTAACATGATTTGATAAAAGCTCAAAGAAGAAAAACAAGCAGTCATCAGCTACCTTTGAGAATCCCAGTTCACCATAAAAAATATTAAAGGTCAACGTAAAGATTAAACAGATTACTTGCTTCGTTTAAAAGTTCTCTTAAAAGAATATTTATACTAATATTCAATTGTAGATTTTGATCTTCTGGCTTTCATAACTAGGAATGCATATCACAGTTTTATGCTCGCCTTAGTCACAGCAAAATGAAGTTACTGCTTGCACTATGAAACACTGATATCTGTGTCCTCCGCCACTTTATTTTTGTCTATATTTAAAATAATAGGAACAAATTATATTTTTCTGCCCCCTAAATGATTGCAAACTGATGATTCATCTGTCAGGGCAACAACAGATATAAATATTCTAAATGTTATTTTCATAAGGTGTTGGTAAAAGTGTATCAACTCCACTGAAATACTCTTACTCAGTTCTCACATAGTGTTCCACATAATTTTTACTTGTGTTTGCATAACCTTTCACAGGACAAAACAGCATTACCACTATCTTCATTTACACGCAGGCCAACAGAAGCAGAGGGAAGTGAAGCAGCTTCACAACCAAAACCAGAACCTACGTGGTAGACACAGACTTAAGATCAGCGTTCCCCCTGCCCTAACTCAGATCTGCTCCTTCCTCAGGGCTTGGCAGTTTCCATGAAGTAAACTTTCTACGGGAAACTCAAAGGGTTATTAGTGTGGCCAGTACAAAGGCAGCTCTCAAATAAATGGAACCAAGTCTTACGCTTGGGAAAGAGAAGAAAGTCATCTGAGGCATGAGTCACCTTGTAAGCATTTACAAGAAAAATTCCTTGCAGAAAAGCGGAGATCTCCAATACAAACTAGAATATGAGTAAAAGAAGGCTTGGAAAAGAATGAGATAGAAAAACTCCCAACCCCTCTCCTTTTTTTTTTTAAAAAAAAAAAAGCTTGAAAGGCCAGTGATCACTGCAAGGATCAAACTAGAAAATATAAGAAAACTCCATACTGTATCAGTCTCTGGAGTTAGGGAATGCTTCCTCTCACTACTGTGGCGCACATCAACAGGACAAATAAAAGGCAGACTGAACCAGGGAACTACACCTGGTTAGTTAAATAGTGGGAGAAAAACAAAAAAAAACCAAAACAAAACTGGAGAAGTTGGTTGACAAATCAAAAATAAAACCTCAGCTGGTGTTGAACAGAAGAAAAAGCTAGTGATTTCTTTTTAGACAAGTAAACTTGCATTAATAATGTAAAATTCAACAGAATTTTGGTAGGTGCAGATGATGGCAAAGTGTAAGCAAGACATGGGAAAAGAACAGAAAGATCTCAGTGAGAACCGATACAGAACTGAGAATGAACCCTCAACATGACTACTTGTTGGAAGTATACCCAACAGTAAATTTGCAGTTTCACTTGGCTCTCAAAAGTCTAACTACAAGAGGATTACATTTTTTCCAAAGACATTAATTCTTAAACATCTCAAAAATTGATCTCACCACGTTAAGAGATGCTTTATAACAAAAACAATATAACTTCAAATCTAGAGTTTTAAATTATCTATAAGCTGATAGGCAGAGAATTTGAGTGCTGTTACTTTTTTTCAAAACTTGTGTTTTTCAACCATTTTCTGTAGCCCAGACATAGCAGCAGAGGACTATGAAGTGGTTTTATACAGACACAGACACAAACAGAGACTGCTTGCAGAAACAGCCAATGCAGCCTTTATAGAGAGAGACAACTTCGAAGTCAAAAAAGGGGATCACCACTCCACACCACCTGAGGTTCTGCTGCTTACATGTTCCATATATCAAGACACACTTCCATGTAAAGCACTAATTAAAACTTTATCTCCAATTTTAATTTAATTCTATGGGAAATGTCAAGCTTGTGTGGCAGATCAGTGAAATTCTCTGAACTATGCTACAGTAAGAGAATATCAGTGTTGTGATGCAAAATTTTCCAGCGCCAATTCCTTCAGTCTGCTTTGCGAAACAAATCGTTTTCACCCTCCAAAATGCATGAATGTTACCCTTTTAAGCCTTTCTAATAAAAAAAAAATAAATCAAAGTTTCTCCTATATTTTTACTTTATTATAATTAAATAAATGTATACAATATAATTTTTTCCTTTATAAACACATACTCTAGCAGTACATGCTACAATCAAAAACAAGTAGATCTAAAGCAGAACCTGGCTATCACTACTGTCAGCTTTTCCATTTAATAGAAAAGGTACTCTATGGAAATGAAAACTTTTGCAACCTACTAATACTTCTAAGAATTAAGAAAAAAAAATTACAGTGACAGCTGAAACAGATTGAGAATCCCATGAAAATTTTCCTTGCTCTCTCACAACTCAAAGTATTCATCACTTTGCACACACTGTATTTTCAGCTGGCACATCCACCCAAAGGAAAAAGAATTCATCATGAATATTTACTTCTCAAGGCTGCTTAACATTTTATAAACAAAGTAATTGCTACTGGAAAGGAAAGTTAAGAACAACAGTAAGGCACCAGATTAGGTAGCACTCAGAGTTACATTAAGGTTTAGAATCAAAAAGAAGTTGAACGTTGCCAGAGAGCAAACAACTTTTTGCGCTGCTACGTTCAAGATCCACCCTGACAAGGGACTGGATGGCTGCACACTAAAAGGCCACAAAAATACAAACAACATCTCCAGTTGGCATAGTTGAGATCAAAAGCAGAAATCAAGAAGCTACGTTTTCCTATCTTTTCATTTTAGGAAGCTTCTTTTAGCAGTTATCTCTGTCCTCTATGTTAGGCCAGAAATGATCTTTAAATGACCCATGTCACTTCAAGGAGTGCAATTTGAGAAACACAGAGAAAGTCACAGTGAACAATAACAGAGGAAAAATTCTAAACTGGAAATTTAATTAAAGCTATTAGTTAGGCACATCTTTTGTGGAAAACAAATGAAGCAAACAAAAACCAAAAGGAACACACACACCCCCAGCTACTGCTTTCATTTAAGTCAGTTTGTGGTACGGAGGAGCTCGTATGCTTTTAAAATCAGTGTTGGAGGACCACAGATGTTTTATATGAAAATATGCAAATAAGAAGTCAGTAAATCTCATTTTTCTTTTGTTCTAACAAGGTAAAATATTTACTCTCTGTGATAAAGCAGTTACTTTTACTTACTTCTATGTGCCAAAAAACCTCTGAAGAACCAGAAGGTTGAGACCAGTAACCGAGATCTGTAATTTGTATTTAAAAGCTAACACCAGTATACCCACCATGACAAAACGAATGGCAATTCTATACAGATTCTTAACAGCTGAAAGTTATGTTTTACTTCAAGCAATGTCTGTACGCAAAGCCGATGCATTTATAAAACTACAATTGCAAACCAAACACTTCTATGCTGTGACCTGCATTGCTCTGCAGGTTTTCACTCTCCTTACACTTCTGCTGCTTTGCCACAATGACCCATCACCAATGCATTTTTTCCTGTGGGAAAACCTACTGCAAAGCTCATATGAAGTTTCCAGTGGGTTATTGCTTTTCAGAGAGCTGAGTTTAAAACCACCGTTCCTTATGGGGAAACAAAGTTAAATGTATCTTACCATTTTCATCTACTGCAAGTACGCTTGCTCCCTTCCCTAAAAGCTCTTGAACTACAACTGTTAGACCATTCCGAGCAGCAACATGCAGAGGTCTGTGAAGACATGGAAACTTGTTTATAAACCTTAGAACAAGATATCAAGCAACAAAAGTAGCTTGCATCTAGTGAAATGATTACTGAAGTATTTATACTTGTATTTTATTTACACATTATATAAATATTGTAGATAAATATTTGTAGAAATAAATATATGAATAGTGTAGATATAAATATGTAAATATCTTAGATATATAGATATAATGGCAGCAAATCTTTTTTCTTATAGCAAAGAAACCCTACAATAACCATCTTTTTCTGGCACCATACAGTGAGAAGACCTGCCTGCTCATGAACTTTATTATGCTAAAAAGACAGAAACATCCAGTACTGCACTGTTGATAAATCCTTCACTGAACTGTTGTTACCGATATCGTCGCATCTAAGTTACTGCATATCACTGGCAGTAATTGTTAGAATACCAACAGCAGAATTGTAGTCATAGTTTATGCATATAAATGCTTATAAGAGATGCAGAAGCATTTCATTCATCTGCCTTTTAGAAACTACAGTCCATTGTGACTAGAGATAAAAAAAATATTTTGCAGTATAATGCGTGAAGCAAGAAAAGCAGATTACTTTTCAAAACTCAAAAATACTAACTGTAATGCTGTTTTGCAGTTACTTGATCCACCAAGGGAAGTGCAGCTTTACCCTCAAATATTCTACTTCTTTTTCAAATGCAACAGGTTTTCAAAATTGGTCTTACTGGCTTAAATAAAAGCCTACCACCACTCAGCAGGAAACAGAATAAACAGCTTACTTCCCTTCTGCTTTGCATTGCTCTTCGTTCGTTTTGAGATTCTTAATATTGTTTGAATTAACTGTGAATGATATTGTTATTTGGAAACAAGTGCCTTACTTAGAGACCAGAAATGCAAGAGATACAAGCAGGAGCAGCTGTATTTCTGGTGCTTATATTAAAGCAATAAAATTCAAGAACCACTGGACACCACAGATATACTGAAAATTGTACTGTAATAAAAATAATTTTAATATAGAGGCAAACAATTTTAATGCTTATCTTGCCACAAAGGAGGATATTGTTTAAGCTGATCAGAAAGTCAGCTTAGTTATTAAAAAAAACATTTGCTAAACCACACATATTTTGAACAACTGTTAAAATCTTGCAATTTATATAAACATTTCATGGAGGTGTGAATATGCACCTATTTTTCCCCATGACATCTCTTGATCAGAGTGTATGACACAAGGCATGTGGGTGGAACTACATGAGCCTGTGGTAGCACACTTTCCCACTTCCACTCCCATCTTATTTTTGCTTTTCCTTCTCTCAAGACATCCTCGCTTCAAGCCAGAATGCATGAATCTTACCCTTTCCTGCTTTCTGGTTATTTCACACTGCCTGAGGTGCACCACAGTAAGCAGCAAGAGCAGAGGAAGCAGCATTTATAATCTTAAATCATTATTCCAAGCAGATCTCTGGGAATAGTTGGAAGAACTGCAGGAGTCTGAATGTGACAGATTCCAGAGGGGATGTAAGGCCAGAGAAATATGAGTTGCTTACAAGTTCTGATGTTTGTTTCCTAAATGTTCTGTGATAGCATTATTAAAGCAATCTAATAATTCACGTATGTAACTCGGCCACATATCAGATGTCAAATATTGCCTGTAACACAAATACATTTCTTCAAAGGAAAAAAAATGCAGTAGACTCATTTTAACAGCCCATCCTGATACCTGCTCTCCAGTATGACGTATCACTACATTTTTAAGTTTTCCTTATGACTGAGCTAGCAAAATAGGCTTAATTCCATTTAAAAGAAGATCTTCAGGGCGCATCATGAATACTGTATTCTCTGCAACGTTTAATAGGAAATAGTCTTTCACCCCAGTAGGAATAGGTTTCTTTTGCTAACAGACAGCATGCTGAAAAATAAACGCATACTTCAGCTAGGGTTTGGTTTCTTTATTAGCTGGCTTTGAAAAGCAAATCTTAGTTTGCCTCAAATGACTTAACTGAAGTGAATTTTAATTGAAAAATTAGGTAATTTATAAAACAAAAATATTGATTTACAGGTAATCTCAGTGGACTGTAGTAATTTGGCACAGCATTACCTGAATCACAGTTCTAAGATTTATCTATCGTCCCTTTCATCCAGCTAAAACTAGAACCAAGTATGAGCAAAAGAGTTTCACTTCAAGTTGGTTCAACTCTTGGTACCTGTTAAGCAATTAAAATTCAACCAATTTGGGAGAAATTCTGAAAAATATTCCTCTTTACAAGCAAGATACACAGCAAAAACTCATCTGTAAAAACACTCACTGCCGATACGTACGTTTGCAAGGCTGCATTGGTGGCATTGATGAGGTTTCTATCCGTAATTTTCTCCAGTATTAACAAGGCACTAGTTTCATGACCCTTAATACAGAACAAACATCTGTCATATAACAAATACTCTTCAAAAACTGCTTTGAATGCCTTTTAAAATTAAGAAGTTAATATTTGAAGCAGTGCTTGATAACACAAAGCTCAGCACCAGTAGGTCAGACTACGCACACACCTTGCTGCAAGCCAAATGGAGTGCTGTGTTCTTAGAAGAGTCTTGCAAAGTCAGATCAGCTTTAGCACTGCTAACCAGCACCTCTGGGGAAATAAAAAAGTGTGTTAACGAAAGGCATACACCTTTAAAATCTTAATGGTTGACATTGGTGCAAAATGAAAACATAACTTTGACAAAATATCTGCACAAGAAGATAACTACGTGGCAACTTTACCCATGGTGAGATTAACAAACCTAAGAGCAGAAACATATAAAGCTTTCTCTTTACCAACTGTATTCGTCTGTCCATTTTCTGCAGCCATCATTAAAGGTGTTTTCCCAGAAGAGTCTACAGCATTTACTTGAGCATTGTGACTGAGCAGAAGCTGTAGACACTCAACGTGGTCCGTAAAAGCTGCTGCATGAAGCGGAGTTCTGTAACAGGGCAAAAGAAATTTTTAAAAGTCTAAAATTTATTTTTTGCACAGAATTAAAAAAAATCATCTTCCAAAAATAAAAACAGGGGGAAGGGGAATTAATTTAAGTAACAAATACAAAATCCCAAGTATTTATAGAATTTAACAGAGCCACTCCAACTATTGCATTATAAACATTCTTCCATTGTGCATTTACTCTTACCTTCCTTTTGAATCTTTTGAATTTACAATACCAGCACCCAGTGTATCAATTAACATTTCTGCAGCACCTTCATTGTCATTTATCCTATAATGAATTAAACAGGCTGTTATTTACAGAATGATAAATCTTTTGTTAAATACAGCAATGAAATCTAAGAAGAATAATTTTGCACTTCCTTACACAGCACAATGCAACGGACTGAAAGAATTCCCTTCCATTTTCTGGAATACTTCCTGTTCCAGGAGAAGCTCTACACAACTGTCATGACCTAAAGCAAACGTAAGAGTTAGGTATTAAAAAAAACCTGAAAAGGTCTATTTATGGATTACAACAAAATCCCCCCTAAAAAATCTAAATTAGATTAAGCAATATTTAATTTGAAAGTTTCAAAAAAGGTTATATTTGTCGGGGCTACATTTAAGAAAGAAGACATTTTTAGAATCATGAAAAATCAAACTGACATTTAATACTGTAAACTTTGTGAAATTTAGAAGGGATGTCATACTGTCCTAAGAACATCCAGAACACTTAATTTAGTTCTTTACACCTCCACGTTTCTAACTATTCCGTACATTCACCACTTAATCTACATGAAAATGTCGCCAGCATTTGAAAGTTATTTTTGTTCCACCGTCTTGCTAAGCCCATAGAAAAACCAAGTCAACAGTCATAACAAAAGCTTAAAAAGAACACATTCAACCTATCACGGTATTATTTTCAAAATTCTATAGCCTGCTGCTGTACAGGTAGCTAACAATTGTAACTATCTACTTGATCTTTGATGCATGTATGCAGAGAATCTTAGTTCAACATGTGCTGTTTGTCTGAAGATTTGCACTTTCACAAGTACTGTCGAAGTTTCATTCTATAAATCAAGCAAGAATTTAATTTTATGAATGCGATAAAGAGATGTTATTCTAGTTCAAATTATCAGTGTATTACCCAGTCGCTTCAGCTATGAAGGCAGTCTAGCTAGTTATTCACTTAAAAATAACTGCTAAAGTGAAGCTCTAAACCCTTGCTTCTTGATCTTTCTCTATCATGTGGCTCAGAGGTGAAATAAATGAGAACTTCTACTATGTCAGAAACGAACACCCAGAACAAAATCTTTAACAAAGGAGCTGAATGAGTTTCCTACCCACCATTAAGGCCTCTCTCATCCCCAAATCCAAGAAAAGTATCAGTGAAGAAAAAGATAAATTCTTACTGGATCCCTTCTCTATAATTTAGCTTCTTATGGCTTTGAAGCAAGTTTAAAAAAAAATTAATCTGAAAGCATTAGTTTCTAGACTCGCTGTGAAGATTATTTTTGGAGATATGTGGCACATTTCTATAAAGAGGTTCTATGCTGAATTTATTGAAAGACTCCTTGAGGCACAAATAAGAAGGCAGTTTATAACAAAAATGTAATACAAAAATAAAGACCTCATATTATGCATAAGACGCATTCCCCCTCAAGAGATCACGTTCCTCGCATCGTCACACTGACTAACACAAACTGAAGAGGACAGTCTTTATACGTTGCTTTCATAAGCAGCAAGACTTTCTATCTCAATATCAACAAATACATTTAGACCTGTACTTTAATGTTCTTTACCATTATAGCAGGCCCAATGCAGTGATGTATAGCCGTGATTGTCTGCTGTCGCAGGTACTGCATCCGCAGATGTTGCCGACTGCAGGAGAGCCCCTAGAACGCCGATGTGCCCACACGCAGCTGACAGGTGTATAGGGGTTCGCCCCCTACAGTCTCGCAATAAGGACTTAGCACCATGTTGAAGCAATGCTTCCACACATTCCTCGTGCCCGGTAACTGCCTGTGAGAGAGACAGCAAACAGCAAGTCTGCAAATATTCATGTTTGCAAGCCAAGGCGTGTAACTAAAGCAAGCAAACTTTAGGTGATTTCTTACATTTTTAAGTAATAACAAAATAAGCAGTTATTACTTTTATTCCAGTAAACATCTATTCTGTTGGAAAAATAGCAATGTATTATAATATTGATGACAGAATAATTTCTTGAAATAACACTGACTGAACTGCTAATCTCTAGGGTTTATTCAGTTGTCTTATCTGGCAGAGACTACAAAAAAATACTTGGCATATGCCACGCATCACGCTTTTCTTCCTCCCGTTAACAATACCCCAATCTCATAACAAAAAGCTGACCTCTCCAGTCAACACTTCACAGCAAGATTAAGAGACTCTAGAAGTCCAAAGGAATTCTTAGGGTATCTAGCAAATAGGCAAAAGACAGACTTTTGAAAGCAATGAAAAAGAAATTAAGAACTAAGAATGGCAAGGTGATAATAATGAGAAATTCATTAACACTACATAATAAGTCTGTGTTTGAAATTAATATATATAAAACTGCAAAGGATAGAAAAGGAATATTTTCTTACCCCTCTATGTAATGCTGTCCTTCCCCACTTATCTTTGGCATCTACATTTGCTCCTTTGTTAAGGAGTGAATAAACGCAGTCCGTGTGCCCATTGAGAACTGACAACATCAAAGGAGTCCTAAGCAGAAAGCAAAATAAAGTGTAATGTACATGGAAATTTAACAGACTAGCACTCAGCTGCAATGTAACAGCTACTGTTCTTCAGGTCAACAGAGTTAAAATTCACATCATCTATGACCTTCCTGAGCATTACCTTCACTCCAAGAATGCCATTCATATTTGCTTTTTAGATTCAAGGAAATACGTTACTATCCCCTAATTCAGAAGTCCCGATTAAGTTATTAGAATCCATTTTTTCAGTGTCTGGGAAATAAGACACATTTTAATTTCCTCCCAACTGAACAAGAACATTTTTCACTACCAACATTATGTTCATTGCAAGATATACAATCTCATTTGTCCCAGTTCAAAGATCATCCCCCTTCTAAAGCAATGAATTAAACATCACCAATGTAAAATATTTAGTTTTTCCTTCTATAAAATGTAATAACTTGTGAAGAACACAATGTGTATTGTTTAAACTCACTGTCCATTTCCATCTTGAATGTCCACTGCATTCTGTGGTTCTGCATTTCCGATCAATAGTCGCAAACATTCTGAGTGACCATTTGTAGCTGTAAAATATAAAAATATGAGTTTTACATTAATTGCCTTTGAGTATGCAGCTCAAACAGAACAGTAACCTGCTCAGACTAAAGTCCGCTACCTCAAGAACCCATTGTACAGCTTTACCATTGTTATAACTTAATTAAACCAAAAAAATACACTAGAAAATTATTTCATAAATCAAGCATTCTCAACTGCATAGTATTAAAAGGAAATTATTCCAACTGTCAGTTGCCAACAGGTGTTTGGTTTTTACATATAAATAAGGTTGTATACATTAACCATAAGTACAAGAGATGTCCCTGTCTATGGCAGGGGAGTTGGAACTGGATGATCTTTTAAGGTCCTTTCCAACCCAAATTATTCTATGATTTTATGATCCACAAGAAGGAATAACTAAATGTAGGAATTAGCATAACTTTTGCTTGGTTTAAGGGAGAGATAAAAACATACCTCACTAATCACACACAGACTTTGTTACCAAGTGTAGCATGTGCATAGTTATGAAATAACCGAAATCACATTTAGAAAGAGGGGAAGGAAATGTAGAAATGCATAGAAGCAATTAACCAAGCAGTTACAAAAAAGGGAAAAAGAAAAAAAAAAATTGAGAAATCACATTTAAATGCAACTCATGAAAGACAAAATGATTGCTTGTTGGAGAGGAAACAATTTCTGACATACAGCTGCTCTATTCAGTCCACATAAAACAGTGCAATTCATGCTTCTCTAGCTGACAGAAATGCTAACAGAAGTTAGGAGAAGCTAAATCAAATAGAAGAATACAGCTTGTGCTCATGGACAACAAATTAAGTGGTGAAAATTATGATGTTTTGTACATAATGCTATTTTTACTGCAACATTTCTGTAACACCATAACTAGAAATGTCAATTTAAATAAGCCTATTTTCAAAGAGACAAAAAAGTAAGAATATAGCATGAATGCAAGACCTTGAGAAATGTAGGTTTAAAGAAGTCTTCTAGGAAAGTCAGCAAAAAAATACTGCAAAGAATTGCTGTTATTTTAAAAAAACACTCAGGAGTCATTTAAATCCTTGGAAAAAACACAAAATACTGTTTTCATGTCTCTTCTCAAACTGACAAATTTTTCCACGACTGTAGTCATTTTCAAAAGTATTTTACTGCCAAGCCAGGCAACACAGTTCATGTATCTAAATTTGGGCCTACAGTTTGGGCTGCAAGAAAGACAAGGAGAGAAACAGGAACACATCACAGACACCTGTCTGTACAGCAAGCCTCGCACGTTGATTGGACAAGGACAATGCATCCTTCCAGAGAGCAGTCCGCAACAGCGCTCCTCAAGCAGAAATCACTTATTCGATTCACACCAGTTTCTACCCGAACTGCTTTGCCACATCTTTCTCAGCACAGCACATACCATAGAAGTCATTGCTTATTCTTAAACACGACTTCTTAGAACATTAACGACAGAGACTTTTCTAAACACTAAGACGAACCACTTCAAAAGCCAAAATATTTGAGGCCAGCAGTTAGCACATACCTGCAGCATGTATTGGGGTCCTCTTTACAACGTAATCTTTCACCAAGATTGATGCTCCCTGATTAATGAGCACGTCTACACATTCCACGTGTCCCTTAAAGGCAGCAAGATCCAATGGTGTCCTTCCATTATTATTCCTCACATCAAGGTCCAGCAGTGACTGTACTAGGACTTCCAGAGCTTGGTGGTGGCCATGATAGGCCTACAAGAACAAGAAAACTCTTCAGTTTTCTCTTCCTTCACATTATTCCCTTTCTTACCAGGATTACAGAAATGAAACTGTGCAAAGATAGTATTTTTGTTTTAACATGTAGAAGAGCTACTGATGCAGCATGTAAGTAGCTACAATAGTTAGGATTAATTTAAAAAAATCCCACAATTTCACAAGAAGGTTGTGAGTCTTTTCCATTTTATCCTTTCAGTCAGGAATCGCAACCACCTTTACACAAATTGGAGACAGACGGTGTTCTAATGAACAGTACTTTCATTACTGCATGTTTCATTGCTTTATGTTATAGTTATATAACCCTCAGATTATTCCAAGTGAACCTGAAATGCAAATTTATCTAATTCCTATTAGATTTTAAATAAAATACCTAAAAAAGAAAAGGCAACAGAATTTCTAAGTAAAAAAGAATAAAGTACAAATAGCTACAACTAACATAACTGGTAAAACAGGAGGGACTTTGGGAATGAAACAGTCAAGACATTAGAATGGATATACAAGGATTAAAAACTAGGATACAGAATGATCTGTAGCTATGAGTCAAGAAAAAGTGTCAGAAGTTAATAATAAAAAAAAACATTTACAACTATGGTTTTGTATTTTCCATAACAAACTGCAAATGTATACTTACGGATACACAATCTCTGCCCCCAAACAAAACTCCTTTCTAGCAACAATCTCTTAACGGCTTTACTTAACAACATTGAAGATTACTTTTTACTTTGGCCATATGTATATATGTAACTGCACAAGACTTAGGCTATTTTCAGAAAGTACATTGTGGTTTTTCCATTGCTAGAAGGCCAGTGAAAAGACAAAAGCTACATACTGACCTGGCTACTCTGTATTTTGAGTATATTTGTATAGACAGTTTCATCAGGTCCACTCCTACATGACACTTGGTGCAAATCTTTCTTAAAGTATCACTTCAAACATTTCTTATGCTAAACAATGATAATGGTGAAACAATGCTGATGATAAAACGTCATCACTACTTACAGAACAAGTCTAAAAGGTTCATTAGTATATATTGTAACATAAATATCCATTAGAAGATTCCAAATAAAAGCTGCTCCATGAGACAAGTTTCAAGAGAAATGCAGTAATCGCCCTGTACAGCTCATTTGGGAATACTAAGTACATATTTTGCATCTCATTTATTGTTATCGACCTACTTTTTAAAAAAATACAGAATTAATAAACTTATGAAAAACAGCTGTTTGCAATTCTATGAGCTATCATCACTGAAGAATGAGATACTTACAGCTAAATGCAGTGGACTTATAGGTGCTCTGTTGTCCGCATCATTCAGCATGTCGGTACCTGATGTTTCCATTAGCTTTGCAGAGAGGAAATCAGAGTGAGTACAGAAACCCCTCACCTTTAAAAACATTTAGCAATAATTTCTACAGTTTCCAATATACACAGATTGCAAAATAAAGGAAGAAAAGTAGTAAAAATAATCTAGAATTCCTAGAGGAAACTGTAACCCTATATCCACTCCCCAGCCCCTGCCTTCAACCTTAAAGAGTTTCAATTGCAATGACTGCAACCCCTCCCCCATATTAATTTCCCAAGCACGGTTGTTTAATTTTGCATAATAACGCAATAATTAAATCACAAACTAATCTGAAATTATTCTTTTTCCTGAACCAGCCATATGAAATAATACAGATGAAATGCATACAAAGGGAAGACAAGGAAAGGTAAGAGAAGCAGTAGTAGAAAAAAACCACCACTAAACAACAAGTAAGCATTTAAATTAGGTGAAAAGTCAGCAAGAAAACAGTATGAAAAGCCAGAAGGCAGGACTGATTTCTCAGAAGAGAAAAAGCTTTCCCAAAGAGAGGAGATGGACACCCAAAAAGGCACAAGTGTTATAAAATAGGATTAAAGTATTTGTGTGCATATATTTCTATTTTTTACTTTCAGAAGTGTTCTAAAGTTTTAAGTCTGGTTCTTTCTCAAGATTGTGTTTAATTTAGAACAACAGTAGAATTAAAACTTTCAAAGTGTTTGCAGAACACCAAATACTTTTAGATCACTAAGTTTTCATTTATCACACTTGTATAACATGATCATATGAATGTTTAAGTAAAAAAAGAAATAAATAACTTTAAAATAATTTTCTATTTTACAATTCTGAATTGCAATTAAATCTAAATTGCAATTGAAGTTTAATAAATCTACACATTGAAGAAATGGTTGAATAAGTTAAAAAATAAGCAGTATTTCTAAAATCACATGCTCCCTTTTGCTATACAGTAACACTTTTAACATGAGAAATAATACACACTTACAACATCTAGAGGCGTTTCACTTGCAATCTGCAATTAAAAACATTCACAATTCATGTTTAAATACATCTGAATATAAAAGTATAATTTGTATAAAAACACTAAGTTGTATAAGACAGAGAAGATAAAATTAGCATATCAAATAACAGATGCATTTTTGCAAAGGGATGCATAAAAAACCACCTGAGGCTAAAATTATACTATCTGGCCATTACAGTTATTACATGAACTATTTTAAAGGGCACTCTTACTTTACAGGTTTTTGCTACATTTTAATTTACTCATTCAGATGATATTTGTGAAATATCTTAACACTTGTCAGTGGAATAACCTCTGGGTTTTTTTTATTTCAGCCATGAGGAAACATTTACCAGTGTATTCTAAGTTAAGAAACAAAACAAAACGAACTTTCCACATCCGCAATCAGTTATCTCTTCTTCTAAGAATGTATTATCTTTATAAGCCAGTATCTACCATCTTAGCTCCTCGCCTTACCCCTATTTTAAGAGCACCAAGTGCTTGAATATTTCTCCTCACAGGGCTGAAAACCACTACTGCCCTTGCTTACAGGTGGAGAACCAAGGTGGAGGAATTCCCTGGCTTCTGCATACTGTAAGAGCAGCTGTTACAGCTTTCATCTATGACATGTTTTCTTACCAATTCAAGACATAAGCGATGGCCATAAGCAGCTGAATAATGAACTGCATTGTATCCTTGTTTGTCTCGGATCCCCGGATTGGCATCGTTTCTTAGCAAGTATTCCAGGCACCTATTTAAATCGACACACGCAACCATGTATCTAAATGTTGAAATTCAACTTTATGCTAAGCAAAAAATTGTTCCAATTCAAATGGAAAACAGAATACAGCACACAGGAACACTGATTTAATGTACAATATTGGCTAGGACTAGAGAACACCTAACTGATTATACAATGTGTTACGGTCAATCACGAAGCTTCCAGCATTTGAAAGAATCTTTCTCTGCAGACCTGCTGTATCCTCTGAATTATCTGACTTGGTTAAGACTAGTATTTAATTTCCTCCTTGCTAATACAACTGCAGTTACTGTTGTTACTATAAATTTTAATATAACTGTTAATATAAATGATCACTATTTTGCTGTGTTTTTATGTATCAAGACGTTCTTCTGGACTTAATACAAAAGAAAGACAATAGCCGAGCTCTTCATGGTATGTATGCAAGAGTCACACACACATACATTTACACTACTAGACACTAAAATAATGATTTCTTTATATAGTAAACACATTTATTTGTTGGCATACTTATACCCTACTATTCCTTACTTTCATTACATAAAGTTCTAAGGCTGAACATGATCAGCAGTTTCAACCACAGACACTCAGCCAGGAGAATGAAAAATATGGTAATAAAGTCAGCTGCCTCTCCCTATTTTTGCTTTTAAGAGACTCCATGCATGCACACTAAATGATTCCAACCAATAACCCTGCTTGTTCATCACTTGATACTCTCTGTCATTTCAGCAACATTTTGCAAAGTCACCATCACGACCCTGAACTTGCTGGTGAAATCAAATCCAGTCAAATCCAACTTGGAATCTTTCTTCCTTGGCACATTTTATCTGTAAGTCTCACAGATTACCATTATCAGCAGTGACAAAAGGGCCAGTTGGATACACTGACAATATGAAGCTTTCCCATTTATCATATGGGAAACTGTTAGAGAGTTAAAGGAAATTTCAGTATTTGCAGTTGTTTGATATGGCTATGGTGTGGTATCACGTGAAAAACTTGCAGTAGGATATGGCATGTTTAGATTTGAGAGGCAGGAATCCTAATGACTTCTGATGAATGCCATTAAGAGCAGATACTTGATCACTCAAAACCCTGGAGAATATCCAAACCTTGGAGAAATACAGACAGAAATCCTACAAAACCAGCCATCTCCTGAGGGAAGACAGCAAGACCCTGCAACATCAGAACTCCTTGAAAGTTCTATCAAGGAAGGGCCTGCAGTCAGCAGATGGAACAGTGCAAGTTCATCATCTGAGCGAGATCCAATACCAGCTGTGATGAAACAGAAACTGACTTAACATGAGCAAGACAGCTGTAATAGATCAAGGGCCCTATAACCTTATGTGCAACAACAACAATTTGCTGAAGGTTTGACATTTGCTTTTCCATTCCAGGCAAAGGTTTGCACATGAAAGGGGCAAAAACGCTGCAGGAAAAATTATGAAGAAGGAAGTGTCAAAATTGCAAAGTACTCTGTCTCATTACAAAGGTGGTAAGAACAGGAGCAACACCAAGGTGCACTCTCACTTTCATCATTTTGTGTCCAGCAGAAAGGAGAAAAGAACTTATGTTGGTAGTCAAAATGGTAAAATTCTCCAGTTTTAAAGAACGACATCTGTAAAACAAGAAGTAACTTTACAACAAGTGTAACGTATCTAATAAAAAGCTACCTGTAAAGCATATTGATGTTTTAACCAACCACTCTGGCCAGTAAACAAATGCCTCGATTTCATTAATGGCAACTATGCTTGCATGTTTTTATTTGAATTGAAACAGGATGAGATTTCTGAGAATCTAAAGACAAGACAATTTGTCCCCACTGAGTGAGAATTACTGTCCCTACATTTTATGTGTCCAATAACCTAACTTTCTCGGTTAGTTTTCATCAATGATTTTGTATTCATGGCACCGCTGGCTGTGGCTATCTAAATTTCTATACTTGTGTACTTTTGATATTTGTGTGCTTACAAAAACCACAGCACACTAAATACACTGCAGGAAGCAAAGTCTTCTAAAACATCCTTGAGTACCCATTCTTTCTGATGTAAACCAGATAATTACTTTAGCTGTCTCCTCTCTTGCAGGAAACAGATTAATTTTACATCTTTTGCATACTTAACTGTCCTCAACAGGCCTCTTTAAAAGGCGATTAATCAAACTTTGTGAAAGCCCAGATAAGTTAAATTTATTTCCTAATTCTTTATTAGTGTGCTGTCTATTAAGTAATTTTAACACAGAGTGTTTTTTCTACCCTAAAATGCTGCTTAGTTTATCGCTTCCTGTCATCATGTTTTGCTCGCTAGTCTTGTCAAAATGAGGCTTATTGGTGTTTATTCCAGATCAGAAGCATTGTTAAAGATAGAAAAGAAACATTTCAAAACAGGAACAAATAGGAAAATAATTTTTAACAGAAACATCCTTGTCCCTAAAATCCACCTTTAAAGATCTCTGAACAAAGACCACAAAAATGCACATAAATATATTTGGAATTTCTATACAGATAATTTCCTGACTTTTTTCCCCGGGATTTGTATTCCAACTCAGTTAGAATTTTAGATTCATTCCTATTTTGAGTATGAGCTGAGCAGTACTGCTTTTCCAGCTGTTATTAATCATCTCGCTGCATCAATATAAAAAGCTTCTCCTCAGGCCATTCTGCTTTGCAGCCTGTCTTCCAGAGAGCCAACTGTTACTCAGAAGGGCAGTATCACATGGGTTGCACAGACAATTCTTTGAGTTATCTCCCAAAGCTCTGCAGTATTGCCATCATCATTCTTGCTTATGCCTTTTATGAGGCAGATGGCAACACGACGTCATATGAAGAACCATTACAGTTTGAAGGTTTTCAGAGCAACTGTGAAGCTAAAATTAATCCTAGCTCAACTTGTAAGAGGGCAACTGAAGTAAAATTAACTCAGCCAACTCTGTTAGGAATTGAAAGTGTCTCTAAAAAGCGGCAGACAACTGTTATGAAATTTGACTTTACATAAAAATGCCCGTATTTAAAGATCAGTTAAATGGCCATGAAAATATTATACTTCAAACCCCAATTTGTAGGCTATATGCCAGCTTGTTCCTACTGCTACCTCACCTTTTAAAAGGTGCTGTGTTAAAACAAGATGATGTGACACTATGCAGCACTCTTTTCCAGTGAAGGTGTCACTGTAAGCATTTGAAATGCGATGCTGCGCACCAGCTTGTTTTGACCTGTGTATGTGTGTGTGCGCATGTGCCACGGGCACTGCCCTCAAGCCTCCTCAATTCACACAGCGGCTGAAGCTTCAGTAACCTCATCAATCTGGTGCTATCTATACAAGATTTGAATAAGCATTTAAGTCATTAATAAGTATGTTAAGTACAACCATTAGTTACAAAATAAACACATGCAAGAGACATTTATGGAATTATGCTTTTTTGTTATCTAAAGTGTAACTACTTCACAAAAATTCACACTAACAAGAGAGTGACTGTGAGATTCTGAGTTGTAATGCCAAACATGAATAAGTTTAAGCAACCATCAAATGGATAAAGTATCTTGTATTTACATGTCAAGTTAATTTCTATCCTGATGTAGGCCTACTGTAATTCACAATCTAGTTTTACAGTGTATTTTTGACCAACTACACAGATTTTGGGGCAATATTAAGAACCCTCCATAAAATACACCATCCTTCATCAGAATTTGATTTTAAAGCAAAGTGTCCCTACTGCTCACAACTGTCACCGTAACCCCTACAAGCGATATTTAATCAACCACTACATAGCAGGTGGGATTAAAATCTCTATTCCCAATGAATTTCTGAACTAGGACATCTGCTTTATAGGACATAACCAAAAATTACAATATATTTTACTACTGTTCATTTTTCTCAGAAATATTTGTTACATAAAATATTTCACATGCAAGGAACAATCAGCGTCAAGTTTAATCTTTATAAAAAATGCATTCGGCAAATATGAAGGTAGAACATACAATTCACAGCTCAAATGTTTCTAAGGAGAAAAGCTTTAGCACAAAGGGTGCCACTTACTTTCCATCTGTGTCTGATGCAGCTGCATAGTGCAGAGGTGTACAACCCCTCTCATCAAGGTCATTCACACTAGCTCCAGATCCCACAAGGGCAAACAGGCACTGATAATTACAATTGGCAGCAGCATAATGGAGTGGAGTTCTTTAGTACACATTTAAATAAAAAGTACAATGGTAAATAACAGCAAAATAATAGTATAGAGACAGAAAAAGCAAAAGAAAATGAAACTTAAATCCTCCTTATATTTTTAACAAGTATTTGTGGTGAAGAATGCATCATTACAATAGTAAAAAAATAGAGTAATTTTCCAGGGGCTATTTAGTAATGCAGAACCATATCTAGGGGATCTACCTGTCAGCCAAAATAGGTATAAACTCTGTCCTAAGGGAAGCTTTACATGAGTTTTTTTGTGTAAACATATAGAGGAAAATGAAATTTACATTAGATTTATCTTTTTCTGTTTAGTAATTTCAAGCCAATGGAAAAATATGAACAAATCTAAGAACTGCACAGCAACTAAACAAGGTCCAAATGAAATACAATTAATGAGATGGTTTTGACAAACAAATCAGAATTTTCTCTCAAAGAGGCAAGTATTATTTATTTTAACTATATTTATTTATTATATTTATTTAACTATACTAACACACCAGAAGCAGTGTTAAAGAAAACTTTAAAAAATTCACCTTGTCTTTTTATAACAAAATCGTGAAATATTAGTACTGATGTATAATCTCAGAAGAAACTTATTCCAGTTGCAAATACATCGACAGTTCTCTAAATAAGCCAGTTCAGCCAAAATTTCAAAAGCACCAAAATGACTCAGAATTCCTTTTTCTATTTTTAAGAAGAGATTGCTACTATAAATATCTCAATTTTGAGGAGACAGGTCAGGCACTTTGAAGTGCCCTAGCTCCTCACTCTCCCTTAAAATTACTTTTCCCCATTTTTCTCAATTTTTAACTATTTTAATCTTTTCCCTCTCCCAAAATAACTGCTCCATATAACATGCACATTAAACCAAAACCATAAGAAACCAACTTTCAGTGACAAAAGTTATGACACATAGCTGTTCTGTTCTCAGAACAGAATGGAAGTGGAATTTAAAGCAAAATATGACTTTGCATCCATAATATTCTCAAGTCCTATTCCTGCTGTTCACATCCTGGAACATCATATTTTCCACAATGCGATGTGAGGTTTTACATAAGTACTGATCATGCCATCTAAATTTAAATAATCCTATACTAAAAATAGAAATTAATGTGATTCCAAAAGACTTCAGAGCATGAACAAGGAAAAAGGATGCATATAATGAAAGGAAAATGGTGAAGCACTTACAATAAAAGAATGAGTTTTTTAATTTAAAAAAAGCTTTGAAATAGCAAGATTTATAGGTTTCACTAACGCATTATTTGGAAAACATCACTAATATTCTTGGATGAGGGCAATTTAAACTCCATGTTATAAGCAAAAAAGGCTCAAAAAATACAGTTGAATATGGAACTCCTTTAAAAACAAGACTAAACACCTATTTAACAAAACATAGTAAAGAAAATAAGTTTGTGACTTTTGAGAATATAAGCAGAAGCACAGTTTATTAGAAACACTGTATCTTAAAAAACATTTAAACTGTAACACACAGACTTCCCACCCAGTAATGTGCTACTTCCATAGTCCTTTTAACAGGCCTTTACAATATACAAATCTACAATGTCTTACCTCCCAAATCTGTCCTTTTTGTTGAAGTCTGCACCAGTATTTAGCAGAAGATTTAGGCACTCCAAATTCCTATTAAATTAATGCAATATTACTTATGACTGCAAATCGTATTTCCCTAATATTGGCCCCTGCAAATACCAAAACTGCTACACATACACATCTCATGTTACTATCAATGGAACTGAACTATCATATGAAAATTGTGATAAATATATTTTTTTATGTAAAATAGATTTCTTAATTGCAGGGCCAAATCAAGTCCATATGTCGAAACTGGCCTGATATCAAACGGCATGCATAAAGCACATAAACATTCACCTAATTTAATTGAAATTCCAATTCTTTAAAACAAACAAACAACAACACTTCCATGTCACATGCTTTTTGCTACCAGGATTCCAGCACAAAGAAGAGTTTTTAATGTATGGTTTTTAAGGTCAAATATAAGTCGTAACATAAATACTTTACTTTGTAGTGCAGTTAATTTTCAATACAATATAATTATAATCATTGTAACAGATGTACGATAGTGCTTATTTTTTAAACACTATCTTAGTAACTTTCCTAAACTGGAGACGAATGAAGGAATGTATCACAAACTACGTGTTTTCATATGAAAAGATAGCATTCTAGCCTTAATCATTTGCAATAAGGATGTATCTATCAAGTATCTTTTGACTTACAATGATCACTTAATAGTATTACTTAAACAACTTTGAAACAGAAAAATGAAAATGTCAATATTGTGGAGTTCTTGCATCCCACAAAGCATATCATGAAATTTATTACCCAGTTCTTCCAGGCAATTTTGAGTAGCTGCTATAGAAAACCTACAATACAATAACAATAATCAATATGGATCACAACTCAAGTGATGAGCAAGTAGTTCTGACTACTTCATCCACCTGAACTCTGGAATTTAATTATAGATTTTAATTTAGTTAGACTGCTCTTTCGTTTATGGATTTGGTAAAAACATATTTCCCAAAGGTGCCATTCTCCACCTCCTGTTCTACAATGCTCTCAGCTGGGCACTGCCATCTTTGAATGCTGTAAATTCTGAAGATTATACCATCATGGGAATTTGAAATGAAATTCAGTTCATCCTTAAGCATAAACCTAAGGTAAGGCTGATGATACATGGACACTGTACTCCAATGATGATTTATTGAGCTGAATATTTCATATTTTTTTTGTTTCATATTTGTTCTCATATTTTGTTTGTAGATACAATCCATCTTGAAATTATTTTAATGTTTACATAAATTCCAAGGGGAGAGGGCAGGAGAAGAACAGAAAGGAAATAATAAAAAAGAACAGGAACGATCAGCAATTGAAAAAAGAACACTAAATACTTTTTTACATACCCTCCAGCTGCAGCTGCATGAAGACAAGTCCTGCCAAAGTCATCTGGTGTGTCAATGTCAAAACCTACAAATCAAGTATTTTGCCAAATCATTATGTAACACCACCTTTCACAAAACTACTCTCATCTACTCTTAAGAGAAATCCTGGCTGTGCAAATTTAACAGATATTTGCAAACTTAAGCACTCAAAATGTACTTCATGTACATTAAATGTACTTGAAACACATCCTTGCTGTTCACAATGTTTTGAAAAACTGGCATCTGAGTAAAGCTGAAAGGGATAAAGTAAAAGACAATTAGCTGCATTGAGGCAAGAGGCTAAATTCTCTCTTATCCCATTTGTCTGATAATATTTCTATACACTTTAGTGTTGAATATAAAAGATATGAAGACAACAGGAAAATGTAAGAATATGCTAGAATTTATCAGTTATGCAGATTTTTTTTTAATAAAGGGGGAGATGTCAGCACTATTAAATCCAGAAACCATTTAAATTTCATCCTTAGGTTTAGCTCTGGTCCCAGAAAAAGAACTTTGTTACGCTGGAGTGAAGGCTGTAAATAACAATTACTTACAGCGGAGCCCTTTAGAGAACACTGTAGTTTTCTCTTAAAATGGGGGAACTACAGAACTTTGAATTTGAGATCAAACTGTGCAATTGCATATCTAACCATACATCTTGACATGAAAATTACTATTTACATCAGGTTTCAAAGCTAAATTTTTGGTTTGAGAAAAGTACTGTGTCCTCATAAGACTCTTGCTCTTGTGTAACAAAACTTATTATTACATCTCCACTTTTGGTATTCTTGCCTGGTAATGCATTTTTCCTCCCCCTTTTTACGAACTGTTCAACAATGATAAATAGTGAACAACACAGGATATGTTTGTTATTCAAGAGTACTACTATTCAAGACTGTTCTCCCACACAAGTAATCACCGCTGTGTTATCCTCCCATTTCAACAGGCAGTGATACACAGCAAACTACTTAGAATAGTTTACCAATCTGATCTCAAAAGTCGTCTTCAATGACTTTCCACATTCCTAGGTTGCTTGTCTAACACCACTACTACTTAAATGTCACTCAGTGCCGAAACAAAGCAGACTGATGATTTTTTTTTTTTTGAGGTCTGCACATGAATATTAATGAATTTTAAAAATCAGATATTCCTAATTTACATAAATGAGACCCTTCCTCACAAAGACAAAAAGGGCAGCCTGCAGATAACCAATCCCCACACCAAGAGCATACCAGTAAGCTCTTAGCAGTATCCAGTCTTTGCAGACTGAAGACTGAACATACTCTTGAAGTCCTTATCTGCTCCAGGCTAGATTTACACCCAAATTCGCTCAACTCATGTAAAAGTCACAGAAATCATCTGCAGGTGTTCTGCAGGCATTCCTTTGCCAAACAAACTCCAGTAAGGGCACAGCCAGAAAGCAGAAGGAACCAGACTGTTCCTCATTTTTGGACATGCCCAACTGAAATGCAGTCAACTACAGAACAGTCCCTTCCTGGAATGAATCCTTGCAAGCTTACCCATGACAGGACAGTGAAATAAAAAGCCTTACTAGTGGTAGTTTTAATTATACTCCTTTAATTCTTCTTCTAGGCTTCCCTAGCATACACACAGCTGGGGAAGCAAATTCTTACTCTTCCTTCTCCCCATAACCCTCTGCCCCCAATTTTTCTTTTTCCAAAAAACATTAAGTGTCTTCAAACTAACATAGAACCATTTACATTCTTCTTTTACTCCTGAAGCTTCCACAAGCCTTCAGACATATCTACTTTCTCAGAACTGCAATGGTTCAAAGAGCTAATAATTCACACCATAGCAGACTCTGGAGAACAAGGGAAGTAATAACCTTACAACCCTTCCAAACTTCAAGGAGGAATCAAACAATGAAAGCAAAAGGCAGCTTGGGTTGCATGTAATTAACAATAAAACCACCAATGCAACAGTTTCTTAATGTAGCAGTCCTCAGTGCTCTCAGAGCTATTAGGTACCCACGGTAGGAATAGACTGATCTGCACTAAGCTAAAGACACCACGGAAGGGAAATGGAGGATGCTTGATTAAGTCATTTGAAAGAACATTAGTCTTTCTCCCTGAAATTGCATTATGGTCAGAACCAGTCATCCTGCCTATATGGCCAACTTAAAATAAACAAACAACATTAAAAAAGTTAGAGATGTACTATTTCAATTTGGATTTTGTTTCTGAAATAAATTACTTCTTTAGAAGTCTGCATTCCCTTTAACCACAGATTGTCCATTAAAAAAAGACAAGCACTGGCCCTAGGCTACTAGTAAACTAGAAAGATTTTTATGTATTACTAAACTGAGACATAATTAAAAGCTATTCTTTGGAATAAAAAAACCTGAAGTACAAAGCAACCACAAGATTTATAAAGAGTATCCTACCTGATGAGAGGAGCTTTCTGCAGCAGTCTGAAAATCCACTTAATGCTGCCAAATGGAGAGGAAACATCCCATGTATACCCCGCCTAAGATACACCATAATCAGGTATCACAGTTTCATTACAAATACAATCAAACAAACATGACTGTGTGCCAAAGTGCATGGTCGGTTCAGCAAAACACTGAATTAGAACACTGAGCCTTAAGAAAACTTCGCGTATAAAATGCTTTCTTATGCTTTCTAGCAGGATGCATTGATTTAGTGCAACAGCCCAGAACTTTCATTTCAAACACATGAGAGGAAAACCAATTTCTCTTTCTTTTTGTATAAATTGTGATGTACTGTGCAGGTATTTAAAGGTACAGTATGGGATAACACAAAGTATTTCCTATTTCAAGTTGAAGACCATATTAAAAAATTACTCTAGCCTTTTTAATCTAATAAACACATTTCTAAATTCTCTCAGCTTGCATTCGTGTCAGCAGTTACCTACTTTGCAGTGTCAGCACCACTCGTAATCAGAGTGTTGATTAATAGCTCATGGCCATATCTAGCTGCTATGTGCAAAGGAGTATTTCCATTCTTATCTTCACAGTCTATTTCAGCTCCTATAATGAAAAGCAATTACTAAGTAAGAATATATGTAGGCACAGATACTTTTGTTAGAAAAACAGCACTGACGATAACTTAAGCAACATTAATGACTAATTTGGATTTAAAATCTATACAGCTTTCAGTCGTATTTAGTATTAATGATAAGCAAAATAGGGAGAAACATTTTATTATGAAGCCATATGGGACAAACTTTCTGAAATCTGTGTTATGGAAGAGAAATTAATATATTTTCCTGCATTCTGAAAAATGAATGGCTCTTCAATGTAACTTAGCAAATTTCAAAAGCAGATATGCCCGACTCCACCACTAACTGACCTACTACTGGACACTGGATATGAAAAATATTACAGTACACTGTTATCAATATAAGAGGGAAAACGTATTTGTAATACTGGAAAACTGATGACAAAACTACTTCTTTCCCCTTTTTACCATTTTGAATGATGGTTTGAGATCTTGAAAATCTACCATGAATCGCCGTCATGTGCAAAGGTGTTTTACCATCTTTACTCTGGAAAAGAAAAGAAAACCTCAGCGTTTACTTATGGTCAGTAACAGTAATCTGTCAGAATTGACAAAACAAAGGAGACATTCTTTTTCTTTCTCCTCTCTCCTCTACTCCTTCCTTTAAATTGTTTCTATGCACTTCCGCAAGACAGATGCTGGCAGTGACAAGTCAGCATGACAGGGCAAGCCTTCTGAAAGAGCTGCTCTTAATCACTCTTCCAGTTGTGAGGGACAACTCAGTGATGTCTACTCACTCACAGTTATGCCTTTAGGATAATCACTCTCAACAGGATGATGACAGAGCACAACTCGAGCAATAAGCCTATGTCCAACTCTCTGCCTGCCCGAGTCTAAACCAAAACAATGCTTCTTTAAGTTTATTTCTTGAAATAAAATAGTTGCATTGACTAGAGAGGTTTACACATTATACTAGAAGGCAACACACAGATAGCTCATGTATTTAATAGAATGGGCTTATCACTGCAAAGTGATATTCGTAAGCAATTTATCACATATTACAAGTAATCCTAGGGTAGAAGTATTCAACTACAATATGTACTACACATTTGATGCACGTATCAAACGTGCGCTTTGTTATTCATCCAGTAAAGATGTCCTTCAAGTAGACCAACAGTAATGCATAAGGAAATTTCAATTTTAACCGGCATAATCTCAATGCACTTATGAACCCATTTTTTTCTGTTACTGCTTTAGTATGACGTCCCCACCCCCTCCAATACCTTATCATAGGTAATGAGAAAGCTTTACTGCCAAAGAAAATTCCTACAAATGCACACAAAAAAATGCAGACATGATACTCGCAGAAAATAAAAGCACTCTTGGATGAACATGCATACTACATCTGTAAAATTTTAAACACTGCCTTTGAATACCACAAAATGTTCACAACATGCAAAGTTATAAAACACAAAGATGGTAGGGGGAACATATGACATGAACATATGTACTGAAATATCATGAATTGCTGTCATGTGCAAAAGTGTCTTCCCATCTTTACTCTTCCTTTGTAACCCAATGGCAAAGCTCCTACAGATGTGTTACAGAAAGTCTGCTGGAGACTTTCAGACAGTTGGATGTGGGATTTTTAGTTGTGTCACTGCACAGGGCAGCACACACCACTTAGAACAACACAATTATGGGAAACATTGTCTTCTTGAAAGAAACTGAAGGACTGAAAGAAATAAAACACTTGATAATGGCAGCCAAGATATCTCCAGATGCTTAAGCTAACAGATTTCTTTGACCGTGAATAATCGAAAAGACACATCCATAGCAGATGTAAAGAAATACAGAAAATGTTGTTGAAATCTACTTGAGAAATCGGGCAATCGATTTTACTTCTGGCATTGGAAAAGGCCAAATAAACACATCTTAAATGACAACTTCCCTAAGCAACCTCTATGCTCTGATTTTCTTGCAAGGAAAATCTTCTAATGTCTACCCTTCATCTTCTCCCCACGATTTAGTTCTACTCTCTTTACAAAATCATTAATCTTCTCTGTCTCCAATTATTTTCCTCCTTTGAAAGAATCGTTACCCATCTGGTGTCTCTTTCCCCTCACTTTTCCCCTCCTTAAGCTGAAGAATCCATTAATTTAAAGAAAAATGATCACAGAAAATAAGCTTAGTTGGAGCGAGCAACCAAAAGCTGCATTGGTAACTTACATTCTAAACTTTAAAAGAGGAAACATTGAGAAAGTGAGGAAATAAATTAGTGAAGTAACAGACAGAAAAATTTAAGGGCTCAGATAAAGAAGGCTGCAATCTCACTGACTCAGATATGTTGAATTTATATCTCGAAGGAAGGGTAATGAAGACTAAAATGATGGAACAGAAAAAAGTAGATCCAAGTTTCACTTAGCACATTAATAAAGTACCTTATAGGGATTTAAGAATAACCTAAGGTGACAGTATTAGAAACTACAGAGCATCGTGGTCTATTGAGACCCTCATAAGACAACTTGAGTAAGATCTTGCAAAGGACAGTAAATCAAGCTGCAAAATAATTTTCCAGTTGTAAATAAAAAACCCCAGTACACTCAATAATGGATTTTCAGATTTACTCTGGTCAAATTCACTGAAAAATGCACTTAATATAGATTTCTAAGACAATGGATTTGATTATCCACAGTGCCTCTCTCCAATCTAACAGTCTCAGGATCCTTTGCAAACCAAGAATAACTTAACACACAATTGTCTATCAACTTATAAACAGAAAAATATAAAATTAAATGAATGTGGCAATTCCCTGCTGAAGCTGATTTGCCAGGTATAGGATTGCACTCAGAATTCTCTTCTTAAGACACTGTCACTAGGGAAGGATATACGGAATCAGAACCAGTAGCCAAAGAGTTCTTTAAGCAATAAAACGGCAAAGCTCTCTTTATTAAGCAAAATACTGTTTCCTGAGATGCCAGGAGTTTGGACTGCACAAGCAAGGAGGTATCATCAAAACTTTTTCTTCTATTTCCTTTTTTTATGTCTTTAAGGACTTCTAAATATTAAGTTAACCACAGCTGTCTTATTTTACAAGATCAGATAAGATCAGAGCACATGATGGAACAGCTATGGGCTAATGAGAACTTTTGTTGTCTTCACTTAAACTCAGTGAAGTGTGGTAATAGGAAAGAAATCACCTAATTCTACTTTATCACTAGAGAAAACATCCACAAAATACTTACGATCATATGAAATTTGCTAAGAGCAGTAATTGCTATTAGACAGAAAGAATTATCATACACCATAAAGTGATTACTCAGATACTAACTGCACTCAGACTACTGAGCTTTACTGAGGGTCAGGGGAAATATGGGTCTATCATACCACAGCATGTGGTGAAATCTTCCCGTAGCAACAATTCTTATGTTCTAGTACCATCAATAGAAGTAAAATATTTTTTCTATTTAGGTCACTGAATTATCAAGCAGCAACAGGCCCCATGAAACAATTAATACCGTCCCATTACGTACTTATTCCACTGTGTTCTCTCATGCATGAAAATTCTGAATAGTGAGGAGGAGCGCTGCAGTAATGAGCAATGCTTAACAGGATTCAGCGTTCTACAGTACTATATAGATACTGACAAGGCTACAAAACAAATATGACATCATGTCCTCTGCCTACAGAGGTGATAAAAAGCTTATTTCTACTGTTCCATTATCTTCTACTACATATTCCCTTCTTGAGATGAGGCCAGCACCTACAGGTATGCACAAGCACTTAACCTCCACCTGCCACCAAGAACAAGAGTGTTTTCCTTTTGATTTCCCCATTAGGGCATCCAAAGCAGAAAGCGCTCTAATAGCAATCTAGCCTGCACCGAGATTACCATCTGTACTCCCTCTGTTACCTCTGAAAACACAGACACAGTTGCACATGGAAGGGAACCACTGAACCAGATTACACAAGGAAACAATTATAATGAAAAATAACTCTAATAACAATTCTAAGAATTACTTCGAACTTTAGCCTCAGTATTTGGAAACTGACCAGTCTTGGTTTCAATAAATACCTAGGAAGAAAGCTCTAAAAGCACCGAATTTTAGCTTTCCAAATGATTCCTAGCTACATAACATATTCTAATTCAATTTTCCTTTGCTATTGTTTAGGGCTTGTTCTTCTGATTAAATCCAAGGTTTATCCTTATAGGCCTTTCTAGGGAAGCACAAGTTGATTTGGAAAACATTTTCTTTTGCCTCAGTTCTAGCATTTTTCAGCAGTGCAAGTGGTAAGTTTTCATATACAAGGTAAGGCTGTTCACACCTTCAGGCACAAATTCACAGGCCAAATGCAGTCAAACTGCCATAAATCCACAGAAATGCTATTAAGAGAATTACAATGGAGACACGTGCTAGTGAGGAAACAGGATAAATGCGGGTTTTGAGTTATAATTGCTGGAAATCCCTATTCAACCCTACTTGTTTCATTTTGCACTTGAAAGTTTTGATACTTACTAAATTAATGCATTTTAATTACAGCCAGCCTATAGCTAAAGCTACTAACCCTTTCCACTGTAAAGACATTTTCTTCTGAAGCAGGATAACTTCAGAAGCCAAATCTTTTAGTCTTGAGCTGAAATTCTCAGCTCTCTGATACGCTTCAGGCTGCATTTCCCAGATTCATCACTACCATGTTTCAGAATAAGTTTAAGTGAAAACCATACGTAAAGCAAAAATTCCTATTTTAGGTTCAAATATAGAGATAACAGTAATCTTTAACAGTGTTAAATTAAAATTAAAGAACAGTGGAAGTTTTAAATTTTAATTCCTAACTTACAATTAAGATGTATTTGTAAATGAAAAACCAAAAAACCCCAAGCACTACCACTCCCTGCACTGGAACAGGCTGACCGGGGGGTGGTTAAGTCACCATCCCTGGAGGTGTTTAAGAGATGGGTAGATGAGGGACTCAGGAATATGGTTTAGTAGTGGACAGGTATGGTTGGACTCGATGATCTCAAAGGTCTTTTCCAATGAATCTATTCGATGATTCGATGATCCTTGTGAAACAAAGCTCCCCTCCCTTCTTACTTCTACACTAGAAACATGCACAAAGTCATGAACCCTTGCAACCCAGCATACAGGAAAGCACTAATTCTTTGCTGGGTAATATTCATGTTTCTTTTTTGTTCTTACATGTACACAATCACAAGCATATTTAACACAGTGAAATTATTTTCTTGACAGAACATACTTTACTGAGAAACGATGTTTCAAGATTGTAGGACAGAAGTCAGCCCTATAAGGCTAAACCCTCAGTCGTATCCAGTCTAGGACATCATGTAGAGCAGAAAGCGGGCAACAAAAATAAATGGACTGTGACCTCTGTATTCTAGGACAAGTTGGCAATAAACTCTGTAGCTCCTTACTTCTTCAGGGCACTTTCGCAATGAATTTTTCCACAACTGAGTTAAAGTATGTTTTCATTAAATAAGCTGCATGTTTATACGTAAAGCAAGCAGTAGCACACATGTAACACTTTTACCCCATCAAACAGCTTATATTTAAAATTACTCCTAAATTCTACGTGGACTATGGATTTTGTACTAACAGTAGATATATAAAACTGTATTTTAGAATTAGTTTCCTGAAAATCAGCGTGAATATCTTACATCGAGTAAGCACAGGACAAGGAGTAATGATAGGACAAGGAGTAATGGCTTTTAAGAAGAAGAGTGTAAAGATTTAGATTAAATAGAAGGAAAAAATTCTTCACCTTGAGGCTGGTGAGGCACTCAACAGGTTGCCCAGAAAAGTCATGAATGCCCCACCCCTGAAAGTGTTCAAGGACAGACTGGATAAGTCTCTGAGCAACCTGATCTGGTGTAAGATCTCCCTGCTCACAGCAGGGGGGCTTGGAACTGAATGATCTTTCATGTCCCTTCAAACTCAAACCATTCTATGAGTCTATGAAATGAGTCTCAAACCTCACGACCTCTAACAGAAATGTTAGCTATGCTAATATTCACCTCTTATCCAGATTGTGTTGAAATTCAAGCATAACTCTATTATAAACAGATTTATTTATGTATTTATTTTAAGAAATAAAAGGACATATAATTCTCTTCATACCACATGTGGACAATACAGGCAATTAGATATTTATTAAGAGGAACACTTGGACTCTTCATTCCACAGACTTTTTTCCCACTTCCCCCAGCCTGAAAACTGTCAAGACAGCAGACACTGCCACTGAATATTTCTGAACACAGTTAAGTTTTCATTACTATAATAAAAATCAACTTGACACTAAACAGCAGGTCTCACATCTCTGTCTCTCACATCTCAAGACCTTAGCCTACACACCCGAGAAGTAATAGGTTATGGTTTGCTATTATTCTTGTGTGGATTAGAAATTCTACCTCGTTGAGACTGGATTCTAAGCAATATTCTGCAGCCAAAGACTTGTGACCCTATAGAGATGTAAAATGTATGCTTGACTCTCCTCACAAAGTTTTGCTGGAGTAACTAAAAAACCCAGTTGTGTAAGACCTTCCATTGGCCTAATTGTCTTACTTTGGTATTTCTAATACAACCTTCACAACTCTCCTTTATTAATTAGATTTTAGGATCTTAAGTTATCAGCTCTTCAACTGCTCCAGCAATTAGTCTGTTTATAAATTTTCTCTGAAATATCCCTGATTTCATTAATGCTCCTTATTTATAAGAAAAACATGTTCTCTGGCCTTTTTCCACATGCTTTGCTCTTACTCATACGGATAGACCAGGGAAGACAAATTACGTTAATCAAGATTGATCAGAGAATATTGTCATCTTTTTTCTTTATCCTTCTGGGCTACTTACTACATCCCATTGATGTTTTCAGATTCAGATCAAGTTCCTTGAAGCAAAACACTGGCTCATTTTTTCTGTAGTACTTTTCCCATCAATCAGTGGGAACTTCTAAACACTATCGTAACAATGAAAAATTACTTCTGATAAAGACATACTGTATCCTTCAAGAGTGAATTGACTTTGATTCACCTACCTTCATATTTACATCTGCTCCATTACAGACCAAAAGCTCTAAACACAACGCTCCATGTGTTGATGCAGCAGCAAAGTGCAAAGGTGTAAACCCCTTCTCATTCATTTGATTTACATTAGCACCACAGTCAATGAGTTCATTCACTACAACATCTTGCCCGTTGTAGCAAGCTACATGGAGAGGAGTATTTCCATAGGCATTTGGTTCGTTCATCTGTCAGAAGAAAAAAAAGATGAACTAGTAGGCAAAAAACTGCATTACTGCAGAAATTAATTATGACAAAGAAACATCTCATGTCATGCAACAACTTCTTCAATACATTTTGCAACTCTTCAAAATAAGAAATTAAAAGCAAGTTCTGGATGTAGCACTTTGAGAAGTGTGTACCAGGGAACTGTATGACTGTTTTACGAGTGACCCAACCTCCTCCAATTGTCTCCACACCAGTTTCCTGTATGCAGCTTGCAACTCGACAGAACACACATACGGAAAAAACGTCAACAGTAGCAGCTTGCAGACGCTGCAAACTAAGCAAAGCATGGACCTCTGTCACTTTTCAACAGCATTTGTATGTTTCTGTTAAAAACAGAGGTCAAAGCGACTAAGTGTCCCCAAAATAAGTTTTAGACATTTAAATTTATAACTCCTAGGTGTAACGTGCATATGCACACAAGTGGACTTTTCAAAGTCATTGAGAACCTGTAGCTTCTTAGTATGACATGAATTTTAGTTACAAACTACTTCCAAAATGCAGTCAACATACTTCTCTAATGAATTATAGGGGGTGCCACTGTTTAGCTATCCAAGTTAAAAAAACTCTATGAATAGTCTCTAAAAAAATCAAGCCTCTAAAGTATATATTTCCCTATTATTTGGGGGGGAGGAGTGGTGGCATACAGAAGTACAAGCTGTAGTTCACAACACGACACTGAATTCTGATCTATTTGTCAAGTAGGGCTTTGCCAGCATTCTCCAGCCTTCTAATACTAACATGCAATGCACAATGTACATTTCTTACACAGTTGCACAGTTTGTTGTTAACACACTTTCTACATGCAGGTACTGTAGTCTTTTAAGTTATTTTGCATTTCAACATTAAGATGGCCCTCCTTATTGTAGTATAGAAGTTCCTCACAAGTTTTAGTATTTCCCAAAACTTATGTGGTGTAATAAAATCAGTAACATCTATGTTTTACAAATAACTGAAACAGAAGTGTTTAACTTCCTGCAGTTCAAAAAAGAATTGTGTGGCAAACCTAAGAACGGAATTCCTATTTCCTGAGTTCCAGTCTATTGAATTAAGAGTAAATACCAAATGAACAAAAAACCTACCAAACACAAATTTATTTCCAAATAGCTACGCAAAATCTGCAAGGCTCTTAAGTTAATTGGGGCAATGAGGTTTAATAATATAAACAAGCCTGTGAAGGAAGAACTTTGGAAATACTATTTTTGCTGTATTATAACACTACCCTAAATAAACAGTATGCTATAATACTAAAAGGACCATTTAAAACAATAAAAAAACCCCTATAACTTTGTTTTATTCTTCCTTACGTCAACTCCAAGATCTAGAAGATACTTGACTACACTGATCATCCCACTAGATGCTGCAGCATGTAAGGGTGTATATGATTTCTTGTCTTTGCATGTCACTTCAGCTCCATGAGCCACGAGTAATTTCACAACTTCAATATGACCTAAAAGAATAAACACAATAAGAATTAAGCTGCATTTTATATTAACCAGCACAAGTTTGTAAACTTAATAATTGTACAACTTTTAAAACATGAACAAGATATTATTCATTTGGACCTCACCTGGAAAATAAATAATTTTATCAAAAATGATAAAAGCAACCTAAATATTTGCCTCCAGAAGGTAGTATTTTCATATACACCCTCTAATAATCATAGTATTTATACTGCAAAAATAATCTTGTGTGTATATGTGTATACATATATTAAAAAACCCCAAATGTCTTCTCCTTACACAGAAGGATTTTTTTGGGAAGATTTGTGAACTAGAGAGGTGAAATAACTTTGTAATTATTAAACATTTACTGCATTAAACATTTACTGTTAACTTGAGAGAGAACATGGCCGTCAGTCTCCCACCTTCAACCCAACTGCAAACACACCCGTTAAGGTTTTTGAGGCCCTCCTCATTAACTTTGAAAAAATTGCAAAAACACACAAAGAAGGAAATATTCTATTTTTAAGTAAAAATATACTCTCCAAATCCAACTTCTTGTCCTCACAAAGCCTAACCCAAATCATACAGGATTTAGTAAAGCTTTTGTTTTCAAAACTGACTCAGGCCTTTGAGGAACGATAGTCTTTTGAAAGCATCCACTGTTCTCCTAAGTCGCTGGGAGGAGATTAGGAGTTGGGTGGTATTGTGGAGAAGGGACGACCTGGGGGAAGCTCCAGGTAAGAGGGTGGAAAAGGGAGGGGCAGCAAGGAGCCCGTCCTACAGTAGAAGGCAGTTGCTCTGCTCTCACCACCAGCTCTGTGGCTGGGACAGGGGCCCCAACACCACTCCCCTGCTGAAAAGGGCAATCCTGCTTTCTTCTTCACCATGCCTGCATGCCTCTCCATTCCCTTCTGTGTACTCGTGACACTGCACACTAAGAGAAAAGCTATGAAAATAAGGTAACCAAATAACCTGTCACTCAACCCCAGCTGTTAATTTAACTGCCAAACAAGTCAAACACTAAAAAGACTCAGATAATCATGACAAAGCGTCAGAAAAAAAGGAGCACGCTTCAGTTAAATAGCCCACCACAGACTCAGCACTTTCCCTTCTTAAGTGACCCATACAGACATGTGGGATTCTTCACCTATTCAAGTGACCCCCTTGCCTCATTTAAAGAAATGGTGAGGGGCACACTGAACACTTAAGACGTGTAAGTAAAATTATCAAATCTAGCTTTCAGTTTAAGTTCTTCACAAAAGGTGAGAGTCTTCACTTTTTCAAAGACTAAGAGAATCTGCAAAAGCTTGAACAGGAAGCGTCTACCCAAAGGAACACAGACAAAGCTGTTTCGATAAACATTCAGTCACCATAATACCTATTTATGCTCCATGCCCAACATCCTACAAAACGACCCTTCACCCGGGTACACCTATCAGAAACATAGAGGGTTCACCAGTACAATGTCAAGTGCTGCAATATTTCACTCCTGAAGCACTTCAGTATTGTAGGGAAGGAGAGAAATAAAAATGCAAACACAATACTCATTTTCTGACTCATATATAAAGGGGACAAGAACAAAACCAAGCCCTGTATCAGAAAAAGAAGTACAGAAGATATTGAAAGCAGTGAAAGGAACAGAGACATTGAACACAGTGGCAGGAAAAACTTTAGGCAGAAGAAGAAAAACAAAAATCCCTAACCTGAATTGAAAACGCAAGCAGCAACCAGTGGAAGACGCTTGGACAGAAGAGCAAGGTACTTGAAGTGGGAAGCACTGAGGAGACATCCCGATACACTAATGAGGGCAGCGCTGGCAATGCTAGCACGCACAACTAAAAGCCCATGTTAGTCGCAGCATTGCAGCTGGACAGCAATGGAGCCGGGTGAAAAGCAGGAAGGAAGGGAAACAATGGATATAACCCTAGGAAGTTATTTATAGTAGAGTGACGAAAAGTGTAACGTCTTTTTTTTTTCCTATGGTCAGTTTTATACAGTAGAAAAGCTTTAAGGCTTTCTTCAAGCAACTGGAGCAGTGTAAAATGGTTCTAAATTGTGAGAGAGAATGTCACAGGGCATCTTCCTCATTTGAAGACTTTTTAAAAGCTTTTTCTATCCTGTTGCCTACAAGGATGTTTAGGTTAATCTACATCAGATAAATTACATTTTTCCCACCCAAACACTATTCATTATCAGAATTCTCTGTTAACAGCCTATGAAATTGCACTGACTAAAATTGGAATAAAACTTTTCTCTTCTAGGTGAGCACAAGTCAGAAAACATTTTTGCTTCTGCCACCTCAGAAGTTTCATTAAACAAAATTTTGCAAATAGTCACCTTCAGTAAGGTGGTTGGATGGCTTACGTAGGTAGTTTACAAGATAAAATATTGCAAAGAAAGTTGGCTCAGTAATGAAGATTGTTCTTAACACCTTGGTTTCAAGTACTGGTATCAGTTCTTGAAGTGCAATATCACGCAGCTTCAAATTATAACACAGTATAATTACAGTATTAACACTGGCACATTCAAGTTCTTTCCTCTGCAGACAGCTCAACCTGGTCCCATTACTCTTTTTTAGCATTTCACATATGGATTTCACAGCTTTATTTTACATTGCTCAGACCAGTATTGTCAGAGACAGAAAACTAATGTGAAATTGGTCTGAAACACAGAGTTGTGCAAAGACAACAGTTAATAATTTCACTTTTGTGTGAATACAGGTGTTTGTGAGAAGATCACTTTAACAACCACTGAGGTCTTACAAACAAGCAAAATTCTGAAAATGTGTAGTTTTGCATTTGTAATGGCCAGAATTCTCAGCTCTCAGACCAACACACATTTCATGCAATACTCATTATCAATCCCCAAAACTCAGGGTAAGGTTTTTGGTGACTGTATTTAAATAAGTACTGCCCCACATGGTATCACTCTTTTGTTTTGCTCAGTATGTGAGTTTGAAATTGCATTTTCACTTTTAAGGTACTGCTTCCATTTGCTCTCACGTGGCAAGACTGGGAAACACTGCTTGGATAAATGTAACAACTCCAAAGCAGTGACGTAAGATGCTTGATGCCACAGAATCGCAGATAAAGAATGCAATCTTAATTCTGCTTTTAAGAACCACCCCCCACGCCTGTCTATTGCAAAGCACTATGCCTGTTTGTAAGTAATTCTTTCATTCATAATAATGGGCATTAATACCAAACTGCATACTAAGGGCCATTTTGCTTAAGATCAGACCTCCAAGGCAGAGCTACCATAGACTCAGAGATGTCAACGTAATGAGTCCATGTAATTTCCTAGTTTATGTGTTTATGTTTCGGTCTGATATCAGATACAGTAAAATCAGTTCATTTTATTCAGGGAGGAGGCAGTATAGAAATTACTCTCCTAGTACAGTAACTTAAATAGTTATTAAAAATACAAGGTGCCCCTTTATAAACCCTATAGATAAAGGCATTCACCAAGACACTCATTCCAAGTAGTATTTTCCCTTTATAACTGGAATAAAAATGTTCACATATTTAGATCACTATGCTGCTGCTGCTGCTTTTGTTCTTCTCCCGTGGCTGGATAAAATTATTAAAATTACAAAGCAATAAGCTAAAATACTGAATAACAACAAAGATGAGGGCATCATCTCAATTAGCTTCTTCCTGAAATTGATACTCAAACTTAATTGTTCACCGATCATGCATAACACACATTGCATACGTTCAAGGGCATTCTTAGACATTTTCTGGAAGTAAAGCAGTATGTTTTTTGGCTTCTGAACAGCTTAAACGTATTCTGCAATGACATACAATCAGCAGTTGCATGTAAATTACTTAGAAACACACCTGCCAATGGTTTATATTGCTCATGTTTTAAATGAAGCTTGACATACAAAGCTCTCCTATTTATTATAGATATTCTGAAGAGAACAATTCCTACCACTTAATAAAATGAAAGCCTGATCACAGGCAATGAAGTACATCTCTCTCGCAGTACTGCCTGTACATTGATCGATAACATGAAAACAATAATTATCTACTCCTGGAATAAGAATGGCAAGGCAAGAATTTAGAATTCTAGAGATGAAATATTCTTTTAAAATGCAATCCCCAAGACTGAAATAATGATCCTCTGTTGCAGGTGCCTATTGTATTACTTGCTTACTTTCTATTTACCATTATTACAAAAGTTTTCACCTGTGATTAGACTCCTGCTGACTGGGGAACATGGTTCCCTTATTTTTAATGAACACAATTACTTACCTTCCTTTTTCCAATAAATTGATTCTCTCACCACAAAACCACATTTATAAGGCAATCTAGGGTACACTATTAATGGTTTTCTGGCAGACACACAGATAACTTCAACGCTTAAAATGTAATTATTTTTCTTAGAAATATATAATGCCACTAAACACAATGTGAGTTGTTTTTTTTTTCTATTACCACAGTAGTAATGAGCTGAAACATGTACATACCCATATATGCTGCCCAATGTATAGCTCGTCTGTCTTTCTTGTCAAATGCATTAATATTGGCCCCTCTAGACAACAGTAAGCTGACCATCTGAGATAAACAGAAAGAAAATAAATCCTTTGTTCATAATGGAAAACTCTGCTTTCAGTTAGACAATCATAGGAGAAAACAAAAATGTATGCATTTTCATGGAGTTAAATGTGTTGGTTTTTTGATATTCTATGAACTTGAAAAAAATGCTGCCCACCTTGACAGCAACAATGAACTGACTGTAAGGAACACATAACTATGTCAAAAAAACCATTTCCAAGTTAAATATGTCAAAGCTGTGGAATCTTTGAAATCTTCACGCTAAGGGATTCACTAAACGTTATCTCTAAAAGCAAGTCGATTGCTAATTTGTCTCCAATTACCTACACATAACTACAATAGGAATATCTCAGTGGTCATTTTTCAGGGTTTGAAAACTAGTGTGGTAGAGCTTATTAGGCATATTTCCTCCACATTTCAGTGACAACACATTCCATATGTTCACCATATACTGAACAGAAACCCATCTTTTTTCCATTTCAAATTTATTTATTACTAGTTTGAATCTAGTTAACTCAGGCAAGTTTGCTTCTGTCTTAAGAAAGGTGAACACTGTAATGTTGAAACTAAACAATGAAACATGTATTTTCCACCATCATTCTGTACACAGATGCAAACAAAAGACAAATTCAAACACAAAATATTGGTTGGGATTTTTTGAGGGGATGTGGGACATGGTTTTCAAGTGAAACTAAACATTAGAAATATGAAGGACAGAACAACAAGTGGGACACAAGCTAAGAAAAATAACTCTTACCTCAACGTGTCCACTGAAGGCTGCATGATGCAATGCAGTTCTGCCTGCTCGATCAGACACATTTACATTGCTTAGGAGAGGCACCAAAGCTTCAGCACATTTCACAGCTTTATTTGCAGCTGCTATATGTAGGGGTGTCTGCCAGTTTTTATCACGAGCATTGACATCTGCTGAATGCTTTAACAACACTTGAACAGCATCCTGAAAGCATTTACAAAAAACCCAAGACACTTAGTAAAGCCTTAAATCCAAGGACAGTATAATGGAACAGAAGTATTTGCAAATTTTTTCTTTTGTAAATCATCATCTTATGCTTTAGGATTTGAAATGATCATAAATCCATATTTGGCAATGTTCTCAATAACATGAGCAATACACTCCCTACCTACAGCATTCAACTGAATCAACCATTTCCAGGTCTTTTATCCAGTTTCTTAAGCCAGCTAGCAAATTGTTTTGTCATCACAACTGACATGCAAAGCTCAATAAACCTCCCTAGCATTTCTTCCATTGCTAAGGGTTAGTGAAGTGCTATAGACTTAAACAATGCATTTTCATCAATTTGCCAGGCAAAATGTTTGCATTGTCAAAGTCTAGAAAGGACAAAGAGAAGCACTGCTTACTAAATGTACATTTAGAGAACCATAGATAAAACAAGAGCATGGTCACAATAAACTTTAATATACAGTGTTGCCACACTCCTGAAAACCATTTCAAAATGTTGCATTGAATTCCAACTCACAAAGAATATTAATTTTCTTTTGTTAAATGTATGAGCTGTGAAAATTTGACAGATAAGACTAATTCTTACCGCAAGATAAACAAATCCTATTAAAATATGTGCACACAATTGGAATGCCTTAAAAAAAAAATTTTTATTGCTATCAACACGATGATGAATAACGCAGTTTACATCCACCCTGTGACCTTCCTACAATTACTAATCGCCTGCAGTGACTTTCAAATCAAATACTGAGCACTCAAATAAATGGTCGGCGCTTTGAACTTAAAACATGTTACCACCACAAGTAGTTACTGGAAATTTCAGGTTACACTGTAGTACAATAGCTAGGTATTATTCTCAGCTATGAGCAGAATGCTAAGGAACTACTTATTACAATAAATTAGATTAAAAACTTTCAAATTTCTTCTACTGTTAATAAAAAAGAAAATAGGAGCAAACATAAAACTGAAAATACTGCATCACAGGCTTATAATTTAAATGAGAAACGGAACAGCTCTTCTATTCTCTAGGAAGTTTAAGCAGATTTAGTATTTTTAAAATCTAATCAACAATTTGAATTTGTAGGTTTTTTGAACCAATATTAAGAAAAATCATCAGAACAAGGACATTTTAGAATAGTTATTACCCATTTTGTAGAAGGAAGCACCATCGTACTAGTATTAAAGTAACATATCTGATACCTTTCTGTGCCTACGCATTAATGAATTTCAAAAAGTGAGAATCTGCTGAGGGTTTGGGGTTTCTTTCATTTTTGCAAAGTACACCAGATGCACAAACATAAAAGCCATGGAGCACGACCATATTGACATGAAGTTGCTTGAACTCACACAGTTGACAGCTAAATCTTTAATTCCATCTATTTTGCATGTTCCAATGTCCTTGTTCAATTGCAGCTGTCCTTGCTTCAAGAATAGGTCCAGATGTTTTACTGAAGTCATTATCAAGAGTTTTTACATTACAGCTTTTCTCGTCTACTGCCCAAAGCCCACATATGTCTGTTGGCTGGAAAACTGTGCCCAAACGTATCAACCATGTTTGTGGGTTCTGATGACTTACTGAGTTTATAAACAGAAAATTCTACGAGCACCTATTGTTGCCTTTTGAGTAAATAAGTCTGATGGGTTTACATGTGTTTTTTGCCTTTGGTTAGTAATTTGTTTAAAATATTCCACAATTAAAAAAAATTACCATGGTTGCATTTCTTGGAGTTATTATTTACATCCACTTTATCTGCAGCACTCCTCTAAGGAGCTTTTATCGGCCCTCAGCTCTGAAGAATGCAGCATTTGGTGCTTTAGTCAGCTCCCAAAGGAGCTGCCTAAAAATACCTCAAGAAGAACAAACAGCATTTGGGAATAAGGCCCCTTTGAATACTCATTTTAAAACGCTGTGTTGAATAACACCATCTACGCATAGCTTGGCCATTAATGCTAGAGACAAAATATTGCAATTTATCCAGGGAATTCAAAAGCAAAAACTGAAACCAGCCTTGTTTAGATAGTTTGGGGATCAGATACTTGGAAGTTCAGTGCTTGTCAAAACCAAAATATCCAATTCCAACTTCTTAAAAATTTACACATGATCTTTAAAAAACCTTTAATTTTAGAGACACAATGAAACAAGCATCAATTTGACTCAGGATCTCAAAAGAGACAGTTTTGCATAAACTCTTCCACATAATAAGCTCAGCATTCTTGTTTGTTTTGATCTTCTACAGGCATTTAAAATTTTTATTAGGACATCAACAATAGAGGAACAATAACAAATTCATTTCTTACATTACTATAGTCTCACAACTGTGTAACTGGTAGACTTCAAAAAACTTTCTACATATTTAATTTATAACTTTTAAAGTGATTGTCAACACTATCATTACTCATTAATAGCATCTTTAAAACAAGAGATGTTTGCAGGCCTTATAGAACCATTTATTTCTTTAATGCCTGAACAGACAAGTATGTAAAAACATGAAGAAATGCAGAGATTGTGCTGTAAAAGCTTTACTAAATCTTAGTTCATCTCTACTTCCCTCATGCTGAACCATTCTGGTTACCCTAAGAGAAGCAGACTGGACTTAAGAACACTGCATACAGAATCCTCTGCTAGGGAAATGGCAAGTGGGCAAAGCTAAACTGGATGTCTATAGTTTACCCTCTTTTTTCCTACTCAGTCACATGATTATATATACAAATATCCTCAACAGGTTAAATAAACTGTTAAAAAATGTTCTGCAACTCCAAACCTTTTGGAGTAGTTTTGCATCATAAAACGTGAACAAGGAACAGAAGGTAATTTGAGATGTCATATTTTAACAAAAAACAGTACAAAAAAGCATACCTCACTACAAGATGCCACAGCTCTGTGTAAAGGTGTCAACCATTTGCTGTCTTTGGCATTAACTCTAGCTCCTGTAACAATAAAGAATAACAGAAACTTGTAATATATTTACAGAAAGACTTAAATATTTTCAAGTACAGACACAGAACTATTCGAAGATACTTATTGCAGGCTCATTAATACAGCATGATACTGAAAATGGAAAGTAGTCTTCTCTCCAGCTGAAGTCCACCCTTTGATGAAATTCTTTTAACACTGCATCCATAATACTCTTCCATTAAAATGTACTCATCTTAGAGGTAAGCCTCTATAATCTTTTGCACATAAAAGACTGTTAGGCACAAAAGACAGACTCCTTGCCTTCATTCAGTAACAAAAACCTTATACTTCCCCACTATAGTTGAAAACCTCCATTAAAATAGAGAAAGAGCCTACATTTATTCCCCATGCCTCCAGTTTCCTTGTCACTGGTGAGTCTGACATGCCAGCATACAGAATGCTGCTGCTTCTTCTACTGGAAATTTGGGAATGAACCTTTTCTACTCTACCAAGATCTTCCCTCATGAGCTAGACTGAACCAGTCACACCTCTCTGTTTCTAAAGGCTCACCCAAGAAAGAGTTGTCCCCACTTCCAGGAAAAAAAGGTCACACAAACATCTGTAAGGGGCATAAGCCTGGGGTTGGATTTCAATTTTTTTCTTAATAATAATAGGAAAGTAGGATTTGGGGATTTATTTTCCTGAAGGAAACAACTGAATGACATTCTAAATTCCAGTGAACTTCAACAAAGAAGAATACTTATTTACTAATTGAGCTTAATGATTTCATTTCTTACAGAGATACATATACACACATAACCTTATAACTATGTATGTACATATAAGAAACACATATACTACATATATATAAAACCTTACAGGTTTTTCTACACTTTGAGAGGAAATTTAGCCACCTTTCTTTAAAAATTGCTGAGATTTTAAAGAGACGTGCTAGCTTAGACAAAATGTTCCATTTCTGAAAATATAGTTTGGAAATTCTGTTGGGAAGAGTTCATAGCACAATATATGATATCACATGGTAAAGTTAAGGCTATATGTTCAGAACTTAGCCTGAGAAGTTACTAAACATAGTACTGTTATATCAGAACCAACTTTAATTTTTTCTATGCAAAACCCAGAAAAGGATGGCAAAACCATAAGACACGAAACGTCAAACTGGTCAGGATACTTAGCTGAGAGGCAGGATATTTTGATCAAAGTCTCTCTTAGTCCAGTTGAACAACCTCACCAAAAACCTCAGCAGTCTGTACAAATGGTTATATATATTACACAAACCAAAGACTTGAAGTCAGTTCTCAGAGTTCATCTGTTTTGAGTCAATCCATCCCTTTCAGGCTCAAGAATACAACATGGAAACTGATGCCGGATCCAAACTCTGGCTTTGTCCCTAGATCTTCAAAATGCCAGACAGATCCTGAGGTCTAATCGCTGCCTACAGTTTCAGGGATTTCCCTCTTTGCATGTCCAAATATCAGAAGCTTTGAATGTTATTTTTCAAAGTCTTCCAAACTTGGAAAACAGGGTAAGTTCAAAGTAATGGGAAGAAAGTCCAACTCTATTTCCAGAAAACCCTCCGATCTTACAAAAATTTGAGACTTAATCTTACCATAAATATCTGCTTTTGTCAACCATTATAATGACTTAGTGTACTGCATCATACCATGTACCTTAACGTACTGTATCAAGTTCTGCACAAATTCAAGCAAAAAAAATAATTTAAGGATCCTAAAAGTCACTAGAGATGTCTTAACATTTTTGTTAATCCTTCCCGAATGACAGTTACCTGAACAATGAGTAAGTGAGAATGCAATCAAAATATTTTAAACCGAGGAATGAAGATTCCCAAAGTCTAACTGATTTCTATTTGTAATTTTAGGATACAGATGTCTTTGAAGCGTTTTAAAAGAACTAAGGGAGTTACTGGGTCACTTATCACCATCCTGATTTTCTTCAGGAAAATCCATTTGTAAGATTTGAGGTCAGGTCAGATCCAGCCAGGTGATAAAGCCTTAGACAGGAGAAGCACCATGCCCAGTGAAAGAGGATAAATGCACATTTCCACTCCAAGGAAGTGGCAGTTATTTAAGCTCTGGTGAAAACATCATTAAAGTCCAAGCCATGTCTATGGGTTCAACTAAGTTGTTTACTGACAATTCTGGTACTTTCAACACACGGCCTAAAAATCACAACAGAAGGCAGCAGGAATACATACAAAAAGATAGTGTACAGAAGTTATTCTAGGGCTAAGTTAATCAAACTTGCTAGGATTAAAGGAAAAGAATATCTGAAAGTGTTTGTTGTTTCTGGTACAAAAGAAAATCAGCATTAGCCAAAGAAACATCTAGGAAAATCTGAAGCAATATTGAAAAGCAATACGATCCTTTCAGAAGAACAAAATCAACACAATATCTGTCCCCATCCCTTACGTGATCTTACAAAGAAGCAAGGACCCTTCCGTCTAATATATCCCATACTTAAATTAGTTTAATATGTAGATGCTAAAGTAAGTTAACTTTTTCAAATGCACAGAAAATCTGTAAATTCTCTGACAAAGTAAAAAAAAAAATCTGACATTTGACAAAAGATCTAAACTCTGATGGACTTACTTAATAACCATGGTTTGGGTTGAAAGCGACCTTAAAGATCATTCGGTTCCAATGCCCCTGCCATGGGCAGGGACACCTCCCACCACACCAGGCTGGTCAAGGCCCCATCCAGCCTGGCCTTGAACACTTCCAGGGAGGGGGCATCCACAGCTTCCCTGGACAACCTGTGCCAGTGTCTCACCACTCTCAGTGCGAAGAATTTCTTCCTGATGTCTAATCTAAATTTTCCCCCTTCTAATTTAAAGCCATTTACCCCCATCCTATCACTAGCTGCCCCTGTAAAAAGTCCCTCCCCAGTTTTCCTGTAGCCCCTTCAGGCACTGGAAGGCCATTGTAAGGTCTCGCAAGAGCCTTCTCTCCTCCAGGCTGAACAACCCCAAGTTGTCCTCACAGCAGAGGTGCTCCAGTCCTCTTATCATCAAGCTTGTTTCTTCCCCCAAAACAAAAAACTCTTAAAGGAGTTTCAAAATTTTTGTACTTAAAGACAAATCTTTTAAAGTAATAATCACAATAAGCATACTACCAAAAAAGGCATATGTACTATTAATTTGGGAATCAGGACATCTATAAGTTTAGATATGTCAAAAAAGATAATTTTAAATTAACATAGTTACACTTCCCCTTAAATTTCTCCAAGAAGACATGCTGCCAAGAACGACCTAAATTTCATAGAACAGCTTCTCCAAACAGCCTTGTATCTGAGGTCATAATCCCCCTCTAGGCTGTTTTTCACTCCCTAGCACATGATTTATAGAAACTGTTACCATTCCTCCCCCCTTTCAGATGCTCTCCAGGAGACATAAAGCTCCCTCAAGCCTATCATACTCCTACCATGCAACAGTGCAGAAGTTTACAGCCTTTAGCCTCTGGGGTAAAGCTTTACTCCAGTTCAATGCAAATAAATGTAGGAAAATACATTAAGCCCTTACTGAATATCTTTTGCTTAAAGATTACTTCCTTCACCGTTTGCTTAAAGACAGACAGTTTGAACACATGTCTGTATATAATTCACTGTACAACACTGCCCATGCAATATTATCTCTGTGAAGCTCAACCTGCTGACATGTTAACCAGAGCGTTTCTCACATTTCAAATGCCAGTTACGCAGTAGTTTGCTCTTTCAAACACAGTGCAGTGTACCTCAACCTCCAATTTGTAAAAACATAAAAACAAACACACAAACAAAACCCACTGCATTGGATCTTCCAGACTTTTGGTGCTTGGTCTTAATATGCTTATTAAAACTGCTCAAATATTTCATTTGTTTAATGGAAAATTTCTTATATTTCACTTCTTTTAATGTCATAGAGCTTGTAGAAAAAGGATTTGGGGACTTGCTAACAGGATCAAATGCAATACTGCAACACAAACACCCATCATCTTTGCTTGAACTTCAGAACTGATAATTTAAATGGCACTGCAACTTCCAAATAGAACTCATTTTTCCATGTTGGTGCACTAAACCAAAATATTAGATAAGACCTGCCCTTTCATCACCAACTTTGCTAGCAGAGCCTATGAAGTCTGCACATTTAGGCAAATCTGAAAGCAGGATCTTTGCAAAAAAGAATGAAAGGGAGGAAAAAGCGTACATTTCATTTTGCAAACTTGCATTCAGGTGTGCGATAATAAGAAAGACATTCTACTTAATAAATCTAGTATAGAAGGTGCTAAAAAGCTAAGTTACACTTACTTTTAGCAAGCTTATACTCCAAGAGACACATTTTCCAACTCAACACATGCACTGATTTACAACGATCCTGGAAGCTTTAATTATATCAGTCCATAACTGGCAATTGCACATTTAAATGTGCCATTAGCCACCAATACCTGTATGTTTTTGCTATCCAGTTGCTACTTGACAGTGTCAGTATCATTACATTCAAACAAGAGCTAGCATCTCAACCATTCTTCAAGAGACACGCAATGAATGACTGGGCAGGAAATGCTGCAATGGACAGTCACTGAATGGCCACGTAACTATACACAGCTGTGTCTCACCATATCACCACTGCGTTCCTGCTCCTAAGAACTTTTGGTGTGACTCTTCCTATTTGCAAATGTCCCTGGAAGACTCATGAGTGCTGCAGCTACATTACTTACGCATCACTAGTTGGAAAGAGATTGAGAAAAGAAATACAACAGAACTGACAAGACGTCCTCACAGTACCAACTTAAGTACTGAACTGCCTTCCACTGTTCTGTTTATAGTCTGTATTTTTAGACTGCTGAGGATGGTATTTTCCTTTGTTATTGTACAAGATGTGCAAGCAATTGAACAATATATAAGCAGAGAAAGCAAAAGTGTTTTCATTCACATATGCAATACAGGCACCTGATGTTCGGTATATGAAGCTCTGAAATGTTTTTTTTAGAAGTAGAAGAGGTAAGTGTCTTACACTGCATTTTAAAAAGCTAAAAAAAATTATCTTAACAGCTAGTATACTGACATAATTCAGTGATGATCTTTGCAGAAATTAGGAAGATCTCACATATAAATCAATGAGAATAACCAATAGTCCTGCTGCAATTAGATTCTATTTAGTTATTTTCCTAAGGGCTAGTAATAGCTTCAGAAGTTTTTCCCTTTTAAATGATCCACTTTTTCTATCTAGAGAAGATGACCATGGAAGTATTTAAAAGTGGCAAGCAGAAATTCTCAGACTACAATAGGGAATGAACAGATGGGAGAAGAAAACTTTTCCTTAGATAGAAAAATATGTGACCAGTCAGGAGGAGATACAGAAAAGTATGTGACATAAAAAAAGATTGGAGCAGTCAGTAATAGAAATCTAGGGTTATTTCCTTTTGAAAACTTGGATACTTGGAAAAATTATTGCTGCAAAAATAATTAATAAGGCCTTATTGAGAGAAAGCTTCCTCGTATTTATAAGGTAAATGCATAATAGAGGATCTCCAGCATAGTGAAAAAAAAGAGGATATCTTTTTAGCCAGCCATAATTATGCTTCAACAAGTGTTTATTTTTATTGTCTAAAAAAAAAAAAAACCAACCAAAACCCAAGCACACACATGGAGATACACCAGCCATAAAATGGAGGAAAACCATACTGAAGTCAAAGCCCTCCTCCAGAACTTTGCTGTCTTATCAGTAGAAGTCCACTTCCTTTCAGGACTTCATAAATTCTGCTGCATATCTCAGCCACCACCTCCTCAAGCTTCACAGAGTGACACAAGGTTCTCGGACTCCTTGAGCTGCTGATCACTTCCACCTTTGCATAAGTCAGCTTCACTTTCTCTCTCAAAGAGCATGACAGCTACTTTCTTCCCAGCAAGTGACTGTTCCTGCTGCCAGAGGGAAGTTAAGACAGCTTGAAGAAGAAAGCAGTGGACAACACCATTGTGAAAAGAGGAGGAAGTGGGCAAAAGATACAGCCAATGCAAAAGGGGCCACTCTGAAATGCCTTCAGTGTGTGGCACATCTGCAATCCAACCAAAGGGAGCTTCACGCAGCTTCTCTTCATGGTCTTTCTTTTTAACCATGGTCATTTCCCTGTTCCCTTTGCTATGCCAGTAGGGGTTTTCTTGCAGTCTCCTCTGTTTGCTGAGCACCTGGGGACGGGGCCCATTTACTTATCTGCATTTCAGTGCTTAGCGCAGCATCAAATGCATCCCAGTGGAACCAGACCACCAAGAATAAACAAAAGAGGTAATCCAATTTTTGTTAATCCAGCAGATTTAGAGGGAGAAAAAGAAGGCAAGCAAGTGAACTACTTGTGAAAACTGTAGGTTGCTTAATTTTCTATGCATTTTTTAAATGAAAGTCCTGCTCAGTGGAAGGTTGGAAGGTGATGAGCCCTGCCTCTTGCTTGGTTGTCTTTTATTTGGGAATATTTTTTGACATCGAGTCATGGTTGGACTCGATCTCAGACGTCTCTTCCAACCATATGATTCTATGATATTTTTGCAGCAATAGCCTTTCAGCAGCTGAGCTGATTGTCATTGCGTGGAGTTACAATACTTGCTCAGTTTCAGAATTACATGAAAGAAACACAGGTAGGTAGAGTGGAGTAATGTTGGGAGAGTCTTTAGCATCCTCCAAAATCTGTTACTGATAGCTTTCCAGAGTCAGCACCATTCTTACATTTTCCAGCTGACGCACAGAAAAGCACAACAAAAACTCACAGACTGCCAAAACTTAATAAGTTGGAGTTTGACCACACTAAACTGCATGCAGTGAAAATTTTGGGTTAAACAAACAGAAAAGTGTTGTGTTAGCATTCAAGTATCAATGCAATGTAGTAACTAAATCTATTCAAAAGAAAATAACAGATAACTCAGATGTTTATTTTCATGAGTTATACTGATTTCAGTGAAAGCAGTAAGAGCCTGCACAGTACTTTAAAGAAAACACATGAAAAAATTCCCTAATCAAAAGAACACATTCTGGGATCATTCCTCACATGCCACTTGCCTGCAGAATAGACTCTGATGGCATTAAAAATAAGCAGAAAGAATTATTTTATTTTTTTTTTATAAAGCAAGACAAGACATCTCCCCAGAACAGTTCACATGCAGGACTTAACTCAAAGAAGGGTTTGACTTACTTTTTTATAAATTAGGACCTCTTGGAAAGAACAAAAAGTAGGAAAATTCAGTTAATTAAGACGTAATTTTACTTTTCTACTCCTCAGCAGTTTGCCATCAAATATTTACACAATTGAAATCAGTGCAATTATGCAAAGCAGACAGATGTATTTGTGCACTAGGATGCAGTTGTACATACATCACAAAAATACAACTGCAATGGGTGTTACAACTCTGCAGAGTAATGCAAAAAAGAAAATGCTTCTAAATTATGATTCTCAAGTGACTAACATATGCAATTTTATTCCACTATTCTGTATACTACAAACAGCCATTTTTATGCCTCTTATTTACTGTCCAGCTCCTTATCTAATAAATTTAGGAATGCTAATTGCTTATCTAGCTACAATCTAACAGGGAGAGATTATTTGACTATTTAGACTTCCACAGAGCATTGTGGTATGACAATTTGCTGGCAAGACATTCACATCCTTGGTACAAGTTTATTAGCGTTCAACGAAGAACTGTCTCAAGATAAAAAACAAAAGGCAATCTAAATGTCCAGCCCTGAACTAGAGTCACTGAAGTAACTTTCTTTGCTGTTCAAACTCTGTATTCAAACCATCACCTTTAGTTGCCTTCCCCAGGTGAAAGACCACAATAGGAGAGGCCACAGAACAGCCTTGAGGTTTGGTAGGAAAATATGCCAAGCATTCGAAACCTAACTAACTATGCTTGTAAGACTGAAAACTTATTCCACAGAAGTCTGAAAATAGGCTGAATCAGTTATGTCTTTAGAATGTGCAAAACATTTTGCTTAAGTCTAAAGCACAGTAACATAAAGATATTGTAACAGCAATCTATTATCCAAAATACTTGAAAAGCAACACAGATTCCCTGGAGGAAGATGCAAAAGACATTCCAATCAAATAAAAACACTCTACGTCTAGGTAACACTAGATACACACTTCAAGAATAAAGAATAAGGAGAAAGAATCAGATAAGAGCCACTGAGTAGTGGAAAGATTAATATTGACTTCAGTAATTTTGAAGTCCAGTTTGAAGAAAGAATAAAAATAGTCAAAGCAAACAGTCTTCATAGGCTAGCTTGCAGAGCATGAACACTGTAAAGTCGTTCCTAATAACGTTCTAACAAACTACATTAGAGGACAATACAAGTTGCAAAGTGAAGTTCTCACAAGATGAGAAATGCTAGAATGAAAGTACTCTATACTATTTAATTTAAACTCTTTTGCAAATACACTACAATAGGTCAATTAAAGCCACATACAACATTTTTACACACAGATTTACTCCACAGAGGAGATCGTTATTCAGAAATGTTATTTATTCAACAAACTATTTTCTCATTGTTCAAAAAGAGGTTCTGCAACACAGCAAGCATCCTTCAAACCTCGCTGTGGTAACAGATGTTCTTTATTTGCTCCCTAATGCTCATCTATTATGACAAAGTGTAACATTATACATCTGTCTCAAAGGAGAGATTTGATTCCAGCTGAAACACAATAGATTAATTTTCTGTATATTTATGAAATGGAGATGACAAATACACTTAACCTCTGTTCCACATCTTCCAATTAAAACAGTTAAAACCAAAATCTGGGCTTGTGCATTTTGAGACACCTAGACTTCAGACACAGCTGTGAGCGCTCACACTCACTAAGATGTCAAGTCCAACATTAGAAACAAGGAAGACTAAACTGGTGACTACTTTTTAAAGAGCCTGGGTTAAGCCACTTGCCTAAAACCAGAGCCTGGAAACAGGTAATACACAGACTAGTGCCCATATACAGCACAGCCTTAACATGCAGACATCGCTTTCTCATCCTTGAACTAATGTCCCTCTTAATTGACTTGTAAAGGCATCGAGAACTGGCATCTGTGTCTGCTTCTCTGTACCCCTCCAATTCATTCCCATCGCAGTCCCTCCCTGTGAAGTTCATGAGCCTGTGCTTCCACAGCAAGGCACAAAGACGCAATTGAAGCCCACAGCACAGCGTAGGCAAGCACAGCAAGGTTAGACTGATATCCCCTACTCATTCCACAGCTTTCAAAGCTTTTGATTCTGCAACTATTTAATGCATTCTTCTGTGTAAGTAAATCTTGATTTTCATTTAAAATAAAAAAGCTATCTGAGACCTATCAATGCCTCCCAGTCTTCCTAAACAATCTGCAGTCACACCAGCAACCCACAAACTCTGCTCCATGCAATAGCTCAACTTTGCACTGTTCATACAGCCCTAATTCTTACTTCTTTGCTTTCCTCATTTGTCCAATTTTTCTTACACTTATCCCCAGGGCCATGTGCCCAACTAGCAGGACTAATCTTTCTTCCGCTACTGTCCCCGTCCCCCCCGCCCCCCACCCCAGTCAGGATCCTGTTTTGTTAATATCTGAACTAGAATCTCGCTCCTTCCATAAGTCCTTCACCCAAGAGAGGTACTTTCTTCAATCACAGTTCCGGTAAGTGAACTTTGTTCAATTAAAACAGTTCAAAAGCTTCACTCCCAGAAGTCGCTGACTTAACTTCACAAAGTTAAAACATGGTTAGTTGTTCTGGATTTTTGTTTGGTTTTGTTTTAGTCACTGTGAAACCAAAATAAAATTAAATATCCTTGCCAAATCGAAGAGCCTTTTTCAGAATAAAGTGGTTATTATATATTTTCAAGAGTCACCAAAAGTTGGGGGTTTTTTGAAAGGGAAAACCAGCACCTTTTCAGCAACACAGGCAAACTTTTCTGGACAAATTATCAATATAGAATACTTCCATGAGAATTACATAGAGAGAGTTCACACAAGATATATATATATATAATGAGGAGACTATATCTTGCTAAATTCTAACAAATTAAATTGTGTCTGGCAATTTCAAGTGAAAATCTGGAAGTGACTCCTGCAATATTAAAAGGTGATATTTCCTTAAAGTAAAATTTGCTATTAAAGGCTGACAGGGTAGGTGGGCGCTGGTGGAAATATCTAGCTTTGTACAAGTCAGGTGTGCAGTTAAGCAAACTGAAGATTAAAGTAGTTCCAAGTTTTAATCTTCCTATTCAGCCTCAAGCTACCTGACGGGTAGATTTGTCCAAGATCAAAGACAAACAATTCAGTATTTCAGTCGTGAAGTTTTGCTTTCAGGTTTTGGAATTTGTTTCTTGGTTTTCTACTTTTATTTTTTTCCTACTAAGACGGAAATGTACTGTTTTACAGAACTTGCACTTTGTCTAGGAAAAAAAAGACAAGAGTTTTAAATTTTCAGCCAATCCTAGTTATATTATGCGCATTTAAACCAACAGCAAAGGATACTTAAAAATAATATAACTCTGGATGACATCATCTATGTTCATGTTTAATTGTTTTTCCAAAGGCCATTTCAGAACCAAAGCAATGCTGCTAACATCTACTTACAACATATACACTATTACTTATTTAAACTAGAGTGAAACTACCTAAAGCTGATCAAACTACAAATAAAAATAGCTATAATTGAGAAAGGTTTCTACAAAGAAATATTTTCGAGCAGCACTACACAGTATTGTAACACTGATAAGTCTGGAACCCAAAATTTCAGTACAAACATCTTCAATTTCTAATACATTAAATATCTCAATAAAGGCTGCATAGAGTTATTTTATTTTCCATTAACAGGAACAGAACATACCAGATAAAATAAGTAGTTCAATAATTTCTGCATCTCCCAGATAGGCAGCAGCATGTAAAGGGGTCCTTTTCTCATTATCCTGTGGTAAGAGGGGGGAAAAAAGGTTTTATTTAAAATAAAAAAGTATGTTTTAGCATTCTGTATGAATTATGAAAAAACACTGCATAAAAGTGCATCTTCCAAATATTGTACATTTTATATTTTAGAAAACATAATTATTCTAATGATGTTAGTCACATTTACTAAGACAAGCATGCTTCTCCCTAAGGAACTCTTAATACCTACAAAGTCAGCTAGTGTTTGCCTGACACACACAGACTCATGCTCATCACATCTTTAGATTAATCCATCAGTTCAAAATCATCATTCACTTATCTCCAGAAACAGAAACCTGAGACTGTCCTATGCAGTTAAAAGCGGTGTCACCTTCATACACAACAATTAGAGAGAAACATTTTCTTTGGAAAGTTTAAAGTTAGTTTCTGCGGTTAGTTTTTAAATGGAAAAGAAGTTGGAGTGAGTAGGGACAACAACACTGAAATCCAATTTCACTGGTTTTGTTTTCTGTAAATAAGCAAAGAGAAGGCAGAGATGTAATTTCTTTTGCAGGAAACACTCTGGACATAAGAGCCAGCACTTTCAATTAGTTCAGGCTGATCTAAGGTCCTTTTGAAGGCACAAGTAAGAGAACTCGCTTAGCCATACACAATATACAATGATGAATATTCACTTTTGAAAGGCTACCACAATGCCAATTTCCCTGCACCACTTTATAGCTTAATCAGAAAAATAAGATCACTTTCACATCACAGTGAGTGATAAAAATGACCAAGAACCAACCAGTTTGATGTCTGTAGGAGGGAAATCAGAAGAGTTGGCATCCTGCTTCTGGCCTAAACCCTGCTTAGATGTCTAGATCTTTTTAGCAGAGTTTTAAATACACCAGAGGGGAGGGATCAAGATTATAAGCAGTAGGAAATATTAAGTTGTAAGATATTTCTATTAATTCATCTGTTGCATCACAACTACGGTAAAATTAACACATATTTTAATTGACATTTTATTGTAAAAAGCATTACTCTCCCTTGCCAAAACAACCTTATTCAGTGAATTCCAACTTGCAAGTTAGCAGCATACAAGAAAATTAAAGTTCATGGCAGGAGAGATCTGATAGTAAAACTAGACCTGCAACCCAAGAAGTCGCTTTGAAAACCTAAGACCACTTCAGAACTTCAAACATTCAGCCCCCCTCAAAGACAACAGCACACACGCACTCCTCTGCCCCAACCAACCCACTCCCTGTTCAGTCCTTGCTCAGAAAAAGTCCAAGTCACAGAGCCACTCATCTTACCAAGTTTCCTAACATAATTTTTTTGAATTACAGACAAGTAATTCCAAATTTAGCAGTGCAAACTTGACAGGGCTGCACCCTGAACAAGGAATCAGTATTACTTACTTAGCACTAACGCCACATAGTGCCTCACAGCACCAATTACTTGCCAGTATGTCTCAATTACAGATTACACATTTGTGACAAAAAGGAGAGCCCCTGGCATCAAGGATTTGCCATCTAAGGAAAAAAAAAAATAACAAAAAGACGGACAGGAAGCACAAGGGAAAAACTAATACAATGTATAAAACTTGTTTCCCCAGCCCAAAGGCAGAAAAGATCAACCAGCAATGAAAATCAGTTTTCATTCCTCCAGCCTGGAGGAGTGGAGCTACTGTAGCTAGCTAATATTTTGCAACCCCGTTTTAGCCTTTCAGATAATGCTAAAGAGTCTATAAGCTACAGGATAAGGAACACAGAAATATTAGTACGATATTTTACTGTCTGCAATTTCATTGTAGAATTATAGAAAATAAGATGGCCTATGAGTATGCGGCTTCTGTAGAGACAGTAATCACTCGGGAACAAAAGCAAAAACTGCATTCCTCATTTAAAGGGTAAAACTCTTATCAAAATTTTCATCAAAGAGTGTGGTTTGTTTCGTTTGGTGGCATTTGTTTTGGTCTGTTTTGTTTTTAAATCATCTCAGTGACAGTGAGGGCGCTCAGCCTGTTTGCTCTGATGAGCTGCATCCCAGAGTCCTGAGGAAACTGGCTCATGGGAGTTGCCAAGCCACTCTCTGTGATATTTGAAAAGTCCTGGCAGTCAAGGGAGTCCCTGGTGACTGGAAAAAGGGAAACACTGCACCTACTTTAAAAGGGTACAACTAGTGACCTGTCAGCCTCGCCTGTGTGCCTGGGAAGATCATGGAACAGATCCTCCTAGAAGCTATGCTAAGGCACCTGGAGGACAGGGAGGCGATTTGAGACAGCAAGCGTGGCTTCAGCAAGGGCAAGTCCTGCCTGACCAGCCTAGTGGCCTTCTATGTTGGAGTGACTACATCAGTGGACGTGGAAAAAGCAATGGATGTAATCTATCTGGACTTCCGTGTCTGGACGGAGCGCGCAACACCCTTCTCTCTAAATTGAAGAGACAGGGATTTGATGGGTGGACTCTTTGGTGGATGAGGAATTGGTTGGATCATCACATCCAGAGGGTAGTTTTCAACGGCTCAATGTCCAGATGGAAATCGGTGACAAGCGGTGTCCCCTCAGGGATCCGCATTGGGATCATCACTGTTCAGTATCTTCATCAATGACAGAGTGGGATAAAGCGCACCTTCAACAAGTTTGCAGATGACACCAAGCTGAGAGATGCAGTTGACACACTGGAGGGACAGGATGTCATCCAGAGGGATCTGGACAAGCTCAAGAAGTGGGCCCATGGGAACCTCACAAGGTTCAACAAAGCCAAGTGCAAGGTCCTGCACCTGAGCTGGGACAACTCCTGGTATCAATACAGGCAGGGTAATGAAGGGATTCAGAACAGCCTTGCCGAGAAGGACTTGGGGATATTGGTGGATGAAAAGCTTGACAGGAGCCAACAGTGTGCACTCATTGTGCAGAAAGTGTCCTGGGCTTCACGAAGAGCCGCATGCCCAGCAGGTCAAGGGAGGTGACTGTGCCCATGTGTAACTCCACTCCAGTGAGACCCTACCTGGAGCACTGTGTCCTGCTCTGGAGCCTTCAGCACAAGAAAGGCATGGACCTGTTGGAGTGGGTTCAGAGCAGGGCCACAAAAGTGATGAGAGGGCTGAAACATCTCTCCTATGAAGAAAGGCTGAGAGAGTTGGGGTTGTTCAGCCTGCAGAACTGAAGGCTTTGGGGAGACCTTATTGCAGCCTTTCAGTACTTAAAGGGGACCTATAAGAAAGATGGGGACAAACTTTATAGCAGGGCCTGTTGCAACAGGACAAGGAGTAATGGTTTTAAAATAAAAGAGGCTAGGTTAAAACTAGATACAAGAAGAAATACTTTTACAATGAGGGTGGTGAAACATTGGATCAGGTTGCCCAGAGAGGTAGTAGAGGCCTTATCTCTCGAATGTTCAAGGTCAGGTTGGAAGGGGCTCTGAGCAACCTGATCTGGTTGAAGACATCCCCGCTTATTGCACTGGGGTTGGACGAGATGACCTTTATGACAGAATTCATGCAAGTAAACAAATTGATAAAACCAATAAGAAATCTTCCAATAAAATGGTGGAGAGAAGGGAGCTGTTTGACTAGAAAAAATGCTAATCAGCAAACTCCAAATATATTGTCCTGAAATATTTGTGTTCCAAATTTCTGATAAATTCCAGATGTGCTTTTCCAAAAATCCAAACTCTACTATTGGAAATCGTTGAGCATTCTGAAACCACCAAATACAAACATGAAAGCAGCACAAACACAAGAAATACTTCTACTCCAGTGCTCCTCTGTTTCTACGCTGTGCGTAGAATTTCATGCAAATATTTTGGTTCTGCTGCTTTTAAGCTGACAGCTTGCAAATACTCAAAGCCCATCTCCCAGTTCTGCAGCAGGGGGTACAAACTGGGAGGACAGGTATGCCGGAGGCTGGGAGAGACTTCCCTGCTTTACAGCACCAGGGCAGCCCTGCTGGGATGCTCATGGCATGTCATCTTCTGGGTCAACTCCAGAGGCCAGCATTTCAACAACCCCAAGCCCCAGGGTCTCTATTGACCACAAGTGTTCTGCATGCTGAGGGTGCTCTGACAGATGCTCTGATTTTTTTTTTTCTGCCTAGTTTCACAGTTGGCACTTTCTGATGCTTCCAAACAATTTTATTTTTTTAAAAAAATAACTTCTTTGTGACAAAGCTTTTGGTTTAGTACTTAAAAACCTGTTTTTTAGAACTTCTTACAAAAGCAGAAGGGCTGCATTCAGCAAGGTCTCATCGGTATGCAGAAGTTTTTGCTTCCAAATGAAAAATTTAGTTTTGTTCCATCTGAAGTCTTACATTTTATTGCTGAATTTTAGTAAATAAAATCCAGAAAAATTAAAGATAATTATTTATTTTAAATGCTACTAGAGTACTGCTATAGAGATCAGCTGCTTTTTGTTAAAAAGCTGTAATCATTTGAGGAACAAATTCCATTTGCAAATACAAACTACTGCACGTAAAGCACTGCAGTAACCACCACTAATCAAGCTTTCAGTTTAAAGGCAACTTGGGAAGCAAACATCTTGCAGCACTGATACACCATGGGAATATAAACACTGGCCCTAGAGGTGTTCCTTTAATTTCATAAACTTAAATGACACTAAAAGAAACATTTCAAGAGAGAAGGGGTTTTGTACATAAAGGTCACTGTTACTCAGAATGTAAAATCTAACACTGTTGGTACTATTTAACTCCAAATCTCGCAGTATGACTGCAGTGTTTGACAACACAAAAAACAAAGGGTTGTGCCACCTTCATTTTCCGGGCCAAAAATCTGCAAGGCAAACGGGACTATTACAGCTCCAAATAAGCTGTGATGTTAGTAAGGAAACATCACACTAATTGCATGAGGCAGGTTTTACATAGTTGAAAGAGAATGTTGGTATTCCAGTAGAAACAACAAAGAAATTTATATTCTTAATAAGAAACATCAAAGTTTAATTCTAGATATTGGTCAATGCTGCCAACAAACTAAAAAGCAGTAAAAGGGCTCAGTCTTTAAGGAATCGGTTTTGTGAATGGCAGTTCTATGTCACAAAATCCTCAATGTTGCCTTTGGGCTGCATTACATGAAAAACACACAAATCCTTCCATTCGCAGCACTTCCATTTCTCAAGTTTCCCAAATATTTCATCTACAGAGGAGTTTCTTTAAGGATTAGGACATGAGAAATGCACAGAAGGCCTCATGACACTGTTTAAACTGAATTAGGAATAAAGTGACAGGGATAGTGGTTCTATGAGCTGCTTCGTAACTCCCCTAACCTAGAACAAGGGTAATGCCACCTTCGTTTCATTTTACCCAAAACGTAGGCTTTAATTGTTTCGCTGGTTATTTCATGGATGAAAACTTCTACAACAGAAAAATACATGGCTAATTTAAATGTGCAGCATTCAAATCTATCTCTTTTGAAAGCAGTAAGTATCCTTTGAGATTTAAGAGTTGATTCCTGGTTTGGGTTCTATCTCAGCAATTGATTCACAATAACCACAACTACAGAGAGTTTTACGGAGCCAGATGCCTTGAAGGCTGTTCTCTCTTATCCTGCTGTAACCTGACTATGGCTTACCCCAGAGTGTATTAGAATATAACTTCAGTTTGCCCTTCAAATAATTCAACATCTACTGATCCAAAATCTTTGAATTAAAGTATTCTTTTGGAAAAGCATGAATGCAGCTTCCCCCTTCATAAAAACTCCTCTCTATCCTATGCTCTTCAAAGCCAAATTTTGCAATAACACTTTAAGATACTCTCCATTATTTCGTGATCACACTTACAAAATGTCATTTAATAGGTGTTTTCTGTTGTATCACTTGTCAGCTGTCTGCTTCAATACCATCTGTTCCTAGCAGAAACTGACCCTAAATACACAATCATAAATCTTGAAAGTTTCAGTTCCAACATACCCTGTCACGGCTTTAATAAACACTCCTTGTAAGTGAAACTGTTTTTAAATATAACACTTCACTTAGTGTATTTTTCAACTAGGTTAGAAAGAGAGGACTATTCAATTGGAATGATCTGTACGGTCCTAGGTTCACAGATAATTGTAAAAAAATGATTATATAATATTTTAAATTCTTTGATGGTGTCCAATACCACAAAGATTTCTCCTAGTGCTATACTTAAGAGTCACTGGATCACTGAATTTTATTTCCAGATTTTGCTACAGTTTTAGAGGGGTTTTTTGTAAGGTAGTATTGTGTTCCTGCACACAAAAAAAACCCAAACCAAACATATTTGAATATTTAACTTTTATGCTTCAGCTTTAAACTTTACAAAAGTTTAGTTTAGGTATAGCTAAATCTACAGTTGAGTCCACATACATTGGAAGTTACGTCCAACCACAAAGTGGTATTTTCAGAACAAATAACTTAACTAGAACTTGGAAATAAGTTGTATTAAATTACTAGGCTTTCAAAACTTGTAAGTCTGTGGCAAATTGATTTTGTATCCCTACCTTGCCTGTAATTAATCTGCTATTTTTTTTATTTTTTCTTCAATATTTCTTAACTCAGTTCTCAGAGCTTCACATTGTCAAAAACTTAACAAATTTTTAGATGCACACCTCTATTTTCTTACCGTAATTAAAATTTAAGATGCAGCTCTGATATAGGGAGCAAGCTTAATAAGATATTAGACAATAATGGTCTTCTGCATGCTTAAACATAGAAGGAAAGCATGCCATTAAGACCACAAAAATTATACATATTACATAGCTAACCACAAAGTATCCTCTGAAGGCAGATAATAGATACACTATAGTTGAAATGACTAGATTTGTCATGCTGACACTATTGATTACTTGAACTAATGCTCACGCTACTTTTTAAATGAAACACTTGTATTGCATTTGAAAGAAACATTTCTTGAAAGCCCAGGACGAAACTTTCACTAATAAGACTTTACCACTAAACATTTCATTTTAGGACATGTCCTCTTCAGGCCATCTATTGGGACAGAGCAACTCTAGACTTCTAAGCAATCACAAAAACCCGTGGAGGAATCTTTGCCCTCTTGCTCATTACAGCAGTAGTATCCAATGACTCTAGAGACCTCATCTTGCAGGAAAAAAGAAATCCCTTTAACAATTAAGGTTGCTTCAGCCACAATCTGCCAGACTAGTGTTGTTTCTAGTTAAGATCTTCAGTACCAAGTTAATAATGCACACTCTTTGACTTGATTCTAGATAATAATAATAACAATACCGACTACAAGAAAACTGTCACACTGTGGATAAAACCACTAAATCATTTACTTGAGAGTGTCACTGTAGGTTGTGGAGATCTTACAAAAATAAAATGACAGTGGTAGGCATGCAGTAGAAAATACAGGTAAGTCTGAAGAGAACTACAAAGCAAACCGGGAAAAAGATACAAGAGCATAATTTTGGGAGAGACCAAGAGTTTATACAAACTGAATAAACTGAAGATTTACAGTCCATAACAACGGTGACTAACTGTAATGCACTTCCTAAAAGAACAGCTGTCCCATCCTTTTCTAGCTGTTTGAGCATCCCAGGCAATCATGTTTCTTCCCTAACATGAAACCGGAAGTTTATGTGAAGTCTTACAGAAAAATAGCTGGTCAAACATTTGAGTTTTATCTTACCTAGAGGGGAGCAGAATGACACTGCCTGTTGCATATCATTCTACATTACAGGGACACAAACATAAATGGGAATCCCCACCAAGGAGGAGGCAGGGAAGAATTCACCTTACACAGCTTTGCTGTCTGGACATATTTTGCAAGCCCAAAAGCTTCCACGTTTGATCTGATGACTCTGGGATTTGAAGTTCAAGTTCACAGAACAGTACTAAAATCCACGGTAAATAATTTACTTCCCATTCAGTTAATGATTATTGGATTCTACACAAAACACCCTTTATCCTCACTGAACCAATACATGTAATTTATATACAAACCAAAAATCTCATGAATTTTATTTTCTTATAAAAAGCCTCAGCTTTTAATGAAAACCCAGTTGCTTATAAGAAAAATAAATAAATTATTTTTTAAAGAAATAAAGCAGCTTGTGAAAGCAACAGCCTTTCTATAATGAGAGTATAGTGTTGTAGAGCACATTACGTAACCCAGCCCACGCTTGTAGAGCAGGCTGAGCAAGGGACAGTGACTGCCTCATCTTATTCTGTCATTTATCTGTAATATTTGAGGACACAAATAAGAAAACATGCCAAGAGCAAAAACAGTACAATACAGGCTCTGTTTATGCTCCAGTGAAAGATCACACCACACCACGCAAGGTATGCACATGTCCATCTCAGTTGAAATCCACCACATTACGTTCAGGCCAATGACACTTTTGTTTAGAAAAGCTGGGGTTTCTGCCTTTTTCATCGCAAAGGCCAGCGCTAGAATGACAACCCTATCCATGTCTAATGTGAATCAGGTTTTCATTTCACTAACTGCATTGCCTTGGTGACAGGAAAAGATGTGGTTTTCAGGTTGTGTGTTCAGTGTTACGACCTCCTTTTCTTGAAGCAAGCTGTAACATTTTGATCGTGCATATTGAGTTAAATAAGTTTGCAAAGTCAACTAGCTGCAGCATGCACAATCCTTCTCTTAAGATACCCTTGCACTATTCTGAACACCTGACCCAAAGTAGCACACAACACAATCTGTGCTAATACAGTGGCAAACTGTTAGGCAACAAAAAATCCGACAGAATAGATCCTTTCTGAGGAATGAAAATGACAGTTAAAAATAAAAATCTTCCACCCAACATTAAGTGTCTGCAACAGAAAACGAAAAGCACCTACACTGATCACAAAAGAAACCCTCTGCTAGCTTGAATCAAAACTTTTCCAGAAGTGCTGGTAACCTTAGAATCGAAGTGTTTTATCTGCACTATTCTTCAGGCTAAGAGCTAACAGCGACTAAAGCAAGACATCTGCACTCCTTTGAGACAATAAGTCAGCATCATGTAATTTATTTATGAGTTACCTTACGTAATTTGTTTATAAGTTACCATAGTTACATATATACTTATATAGATAACTATTATTTCATGCAAATAAAAACAGAAATTAAAGTAATGATCAGGAAGGATGATAATAAAGTATGATTTTACTAAAGAGTGAAAAGAGAACAGAATTCCAGTGGTTTTGGAGATGGAAAGGTACAGGCTGATAACACAGGCCTGAGAAAATTACCCTCAAACTTCATATTCCAGACAGACATTGGGTCTGAACTTTCCAGGCCCTACAGCCACCTACCAGCATTTTAAAAAGCCCTCCTCCTTGGGCATCTAGGGGACAGCCCTCCCTACAGTATGTAACAAACAAATGAGAAACACTTTGTCTTCCCAGGTTTTGCTACGTATCCATCCTTTATTAGAGTAAATTTAAGGAACTTAAAGGAGTAGCTATCTTGCATAGGGCTTGTGTACAAGGGCCAAACTGTATGAAAGAAATTACGGTGCATTGGATATTAGGAAGAAATTTTTTACTGTGAGTATGGTGAGGCAATGGAACAGGTTGCCCAAAGAAACTGTGGAAGACTCATCACCTGGAGATGTGCAAGGCCAGGTTGGATGGGGTTTCAAGCAACCTGACCTACTGGATGATTACCCTACCCACAGGAGGAAGCCTGGAACTGCATGATCTTTGAGATCACTTTCAATCTAAACCATTCTATGATTCTATGATATTCCACAGTAAATACGCACGACAGCCTTAACCACTGGCAAAGTGGAGAAAATTGTCTTGTTCAAAGGTATGTTGCATATGCATGAAGAGCTTTTACCCAGAAAGCTGCTGCAAATAATCAGTAAATTCAAATCCTATCTTGTATTACCAAGCAATGCATTCTTTAAGGACTGTGTCAATGTTGGAAGTTAATGCACATTAAGTCTACTGAACTGTTTTCTTCTCTCTGCTCTTTCAGTTGGGATATTCTGTTCTCAAATTCCAATCCTTTGCGTGACAGGCACGACAACTGCCAGGAATAACCCCAGTAAGCTCTAACTATTCAAGACCTTGCCTCCAGCTTGTTTTGTAAAAACAGCAAGAAATGCAGAACTCCAACTGTGCTTTGAAGGTGACAATCTTAAGTAATTGTCACTAAAACTAACATGGCAAATCAGACATGATCTACAAAATCATCATCACTAAGAATCACACTGGAGACTCAAACACATTCTTGAAACACATTTAAATGTGATCTAATTATTCATGGCTCTCTACATCAATGCTAATTTTTCAATGTTAAAGAAATAACAATGACCGAAACAAAACTTGTCTGTCAAACCTCCAATTACTGTAAACCAAATTCCATGTGCAGCCAATATAGTAAAAATACTGCCACGCAGACACCCAAGCTTGTTTGCCTCATTTAGGAAACCGTATAACAATCTTAGTGTAGTGCCAGGCAAGCTTACTAGACCTGATGAGAAGGAGGACATATTAGCCTGAATAGCACACCACACTACTATTAATTCATCCTAAGTCTCTAAGGAGCATTTCCCATCACCTGTACCAGACAGCACCATGCCACCTAAGCACATTCTTCTTCTTGAAGAGTCCTACCCTTTGTAATGGTAACTTTGAGAGCTACCGTCCACAGATTCCTCTATAACCACGTAGCAATTTGCTGATGTTAGTCAGATTATCCCTTAACTCTGCTGAAGGTTTCTGCCACTCTAACAAGAGGGATAATTCAATACATCTGAAAATCTCATTTGCACAAGCTAAATATAGTGTTATCCACATGAAGCAAAGAATCATTCCTCTTCAGACTGGCAAGGTTCTCTCATTAAGAGTTTCAATTATAAAGAAAAATGCCTAATTATAAAGATGAGTATTGAAAACATTCGGAACCTGGTTTTACATCAGAAGAGGAACTCAATATGATTTGGACAAATTTTATATTGAGGCTGAAAAATATGATTCATTCTTGAAAACACTAAAAACAAAATAAGATTATCTGATTATGCATTATAGCTGACATGCTTGAAAAACATTCCACAGTAATGAACAGGAAACCCATAACTTATTTACCATTACTCAACTTTAATAAACTGCCATATTATGACTTTAATTCTTTTTTGAGTAGCTGGTCGATACTCTTTACAATACACAACTTGCTGCAAGTTAACACAACACTCAGACAAACTAGATCTCTGAAGTTTTCAGTTTCTGGAATCAATTAAACTTCAGATCCACGGAGCAAACTGTCTCGTACCAGATCCTTTAGAAGTGGAAGAAGCTCTCCTACAGGAAAAGCTTCCTTACATTCCCTGTAGCAAAGTTTCTTCTTATCACTTCAGATATATAACATGAATATTCATGTTTTTAACAACTGACTTAATTCTTTACCAAAATAACCCCTGGACATTTCCATATGGTAGTGCTGAACTGTATCAACTCACTTGAAAAAACCTCACTAAACTCAAGCATGTTTAGTGAGACATTTTATAAGCTAACTTTATATGTTGTTAATAAAAACCCCCTTACATGTACTAGTTACACAATGTCCTAAAAAATTACTCCCAGATCTTCTCACATACATCTCATGCAAAATGAAAACATAATAAATTAAATAAAGCCATTAACTATTTAAAATGTGTCCATATAATCACAAAAGCTCTCTCAATTATTATTAGAAGGTAACAAATTCTTCAATGGTTAGCAGTGAAAGCATCTGAAGGTATACTCAACTTGTATTATGACTTATGCCCATCCTGACTCCACTTGCTCTCTGCAAGGTCTCACCAGCCTCTATTTGCCCAATACAAGATTTCTCAGACTCTCTGCTCCAGCCTGGGTCCCAGGCAGAGGCTGCCAGGCAGGAGCTGCTGCACTGAGTCAAGCCCTGTGTTTTTCAGCAGTGTTTTTTAACTGGCAGGATTCTGGTTATTGGTATTTGCTTATACAGGAACTTTTTATTTCCCCTCTGACCTCCTACAGAGATTGCAAGGGACTCTCCACTCATTATATGCTTACTGTCATTAACATTAGATAAGCTACCACATTTTTTTAAATCTATACCGACGTACCCTTATATTTTACATATAACCTGCATGCTTATATACGTAGGCACACACATGTACACATGTCTTTTCAATATACATTTCTTAGCAGGAAAATTCACAGCAAGTCACAGCGCTTAATAATGTAAAGGATGAAACTCAATTAAAATAACTAGTACCAAACTCAAAGTTATAACTCATCCTATGTACTTCATCAGATTATTACAAAGTCTTTCAAACTCACAAATGGTTGTAATTTTATCTCCCAAATCTGCAATGTTCTGAACTGGAAATAAAAACAGATTACAAATCATGTTCAGTCAAGCAGAAACTGGCCTGGTGGCAACAAAAACTACTGCAAAGTTGAACAGAATTTTGAATATATAAATCATTTAGAAAATTAGCAAGCAGTTTTTAAACCATTTTTTCTCTACGTCTGATCAATAAAACGTGAAGCTATAAATCACACTAGCTATAACTAGCAGAATATAAAAGATGAGAGAGTAATATATGTCCTTGTTCTAAATCTCTCTGAAAATAAAAGTGTTCTCAACAGGGGAAAATGCACAAATATTTCTATGCATGTTTTAATACATCAAAAGTCACCCATTTTTCACTGAATACTACTTTGCTATGATTAGAGACTCAAGCTGTTATATTTTTTGAGAGGTCTCAAATTTAAAATTGTTTTCAATACAAGACATTATTATAACTACACGTTCACATTGTCAAGTCTAGATAGTTCAAGTTACAATAATTATGGTGTCTCTTTATTAAATGCTTCTCTGCAATTAAAAATTAGCAAAAGACCCAGTTAAAAAAGCAGAGTGACTGATACTTTTAAAAAGAAAAACATATACGAGATCGAAACTCTCTAGTAATGATCAAAACTAAGAAAGGAAAAGTTCATACCTTGACCTATTAAGATAGGAATTAAAACAATAAATCATTTGTGCACTTCAGAATATCTTACTCTTTACTGGATCCGTTTTTAATTCCTCCTTCACATTCAAATCTGCAAACCAGAAGTTAAAAGCATTGCCTGTACAGTCTGTCCTGCCAGGGAATACAAGAAGCTGCTGCTCCACAGCACCAAATACATTAGCACAAGTTTTTGTTGTCAGCTCCAGCTGCCAACAAAAAAACGCCTTCATGCAAATAGTCTACACTGCCTGCAGGAACCTGACAAAAGAGTTGCCAACACTGGGTCTGATGCACGCCTCAGGCTCACAGAAAAGTTAGGAATCCATGATCTCTCACCTCCTCAGAAACACAGCTCGAAGAAGTTAACAACTGTGCACAATTCCTGCTCAGCGTTTGCTTACATTATGCTGGCTTTTAGAGAGTATTTATTTTCATCAGTTCAGATACAAAAGCCACACAGTAGCTTTGCTCTGACTGCCAGAAGCTCTATCTAGTAACAAGAGGTGTTATAGATGAATTGACCTAGAAAACGATCTCCCTGCAAGCACGCTCCAGGTGGAGCAAATCACAAACCATTACAAAACATCATAAGCCTTTTTTCTCATCAAGGGTCGTGGTCTTCCTGAAGTGGAAAGAAGTACGATTTGGACATGCTCAGCTTCCCATTGCTTTTATCCGGCAATAAATGTCTGGTAATTTTTGCTGTGCAAACCCATCAAAGTTTTCCCCACCATTTTCAACATCATTTCCTGGGACAGGAAAACAGCCTCCCCGAACACCCCAAAAAGCACAGAAACACGGTATTGCAGATAAAACTACCTCTATTTGGAAAATCACCATGTGTTAACCTGCTCTGTGTGACATCTTCCAGTGTCCCAACCAGCAAATTCTTACACTAGTGTGGCTCATTAGAAAAAGTACTGATAACAAAAGATTTAACACTTGATGCATAGCAATTAATGCAGAAAGCAATTTCTAGAGACACCGATATGTCAAGCTAAAGTGAATTTACATTTGTGTTTGCAGGCATGCACACTTTTTATCAAAAACAAAGGAAACAAAAATTTTCCACATTAGTCACTGGTGAAATAATTGGCTACCGAATCATCATGAACAGAGAGGTAAAAAAAATAGTTACTAAAGACTATTTTTACCTCATTACACATTATGGCTTTTGTTTATTTATTTTTAAGCAAGGCCATGATATTTACTTCTTTAAGTTTCTTTACACTGAGAGATATTTCAATGTAATTGCTGAATTAGAAAGCAATTACACTTTCCCACAACATATCACAAAATTCTTTTATGAATAACAGAGGTTCAGGATTTATTTGTATTATCAGAACATTGAACTCTACTAAATTTTGTAGAATTTTCCATGTTCCAAGTAATTCAGGCTTTCCTGTCCTACACTGCACTCTCAAGTCCTCAGGAGAAAGAAGTTACCTCACAAGAGATCATATATGCATTACCTACTTTTTCTATTTAACTTCTTTTAAGACTTTGCTGATAAATATCAGCATCACAAAGAAACTTCCTTATTTTTCAAACAGCACTTTCATTTTCATTATCAATTCCTAAATTACTAGGATGTTTGAGCCCATCGATAATCTAATTCTTCTGGTACCCGGACCCAAGACTGTATAAGAAGTCCTAGACTAACAAACCGGTATTCCTTCCCTTTCAGTATATGTGGTGACCTGCAAAGTAAGATAAATCAAAAATCAATAGAAAATCAAATAAATGTCATATCTTGCTCTAGAAAAACATCCAGCAACAATGTCCTAGTGCACAAATAATACAAACAAGAAGTTATGCAAACACACATTTGGCAGGACTGGGAAGGGAGCCCACATCTCTACTGCAACAGTCATCCAGGCAGCAACCCTACTGCTCAAAATAACGAAGTCTGATACATTCACTTTGCCCTCCTGTTTGTACCTAGCACTTCGGTGCTACCAGATCAGACCCCTTGCCACTCCCAGGAACAAAATTTGTAATTTCTGGACAACATCTCATTGCTACCTAATACAGGTTGGGGGTAGGGAGGGCAAACAAGATTGCTTGGTTCTATGGTTCTGTTTTGGTTGGTTTTTCCTTATTTTCCCTCTTCCTAAAACAGTAGCACAGGTGAGCTTTTATTTTATTTTTTGGTTACTTGCTATAGAGAAGAGCCACTAAATTAAGAACTGTGCTGGATGGCCAAAAGTGCCGAAGAGAAATTATCCAGATAACCTCAACTGCTGCAGTCCTCAGTACAGTATGTGGAATTCCATTTTCCAATCTTACAGTTTATGTTGAAAAAAACTCATCAACACACACATTAAAACAGATTTAAAATACATTTCATAGTTTAAATCTATTTCAATCTCACAAAGCACAATGACCAGTAAGATAAAGGTGTTTCACGTTTAAGTCACTCATCACACAGGTCAGTATCACTACTTTAAACAGAAGCAGCAGCACTTTTGAACACTGGGAGAATTCAGTGTGATTCTGCGATTCCTCCAAAAAGAGTGCTTGTTTGGCTCTAGTGTGAGAAGAGCAAGAATCACTCTGACACCAGTTCCAGAGAGGATCAAATGTTTATCCCCTCAGCTGAGATCAAGTGCAATCGAGTTATAAAAACTGCATATTGGGTTACCTGAAGTATCACTTTTCATGGCAAGAAATATTACCCTAATAGGTCTAGGAGGAGGACAAACTGTTTCAATCTTGAACAATTATTTCAATAGTCAGATCTGCAACCTTTAAGTAATTTCTGACAGTTAGCTGGTATTTCCTCCACAAAATAATATTCTTAACAGACAGCCGAGATGAGATATTCCATTTTCAGGACCTTTTAAACTGAATATACATCCTAAAAGCTTTGGTTCCATACAGAAATGGCACAGTTTGCAACAGTAACAGGCGTCCGAATCTTAAAAAAAAAACCAAGCAAAACTTATTTATAAAAGGCAATGCTGAAATCATTTAATTAGCTAAAACTAACTACTGAAAAGCACATAAAATCCAAACCAGCTGTACTAATCTAATCAGCAAGAGCAGGAAATGTTGAGGATCCCCACTGAATGATGAAGACATATTAAATGTGTCAATTATCGGACAAGACTTTCCCTATTGCTGAGTTTCAAAAGCTCAGGATGGTACCAAGAAATCATAAAACAAAATTTTAACACATAACATATAACACATACATATAGAGACACAGATAGAACAGCAGGAGTCAAGCCTATAACAGAAATTGTATCATGCTTGACACACGTGATGTTTGTGATTTAAGCTTGATTCAGAGAACTAGCAGCTACAGTTTCTCAAGCTTTCTTGGGGAAGGGGAGGGAGAAGCAACTCCTTCCTCTCCATTTTTTCAATTAACGGAGTCTCAAGAGAGTTCACCTTCCAAACAATACATTTGATCAAAGCTCCTGTCAATCTGTTTTGCCTATAAAAAAGCTGCACACTTCCAAATCAAAGAGAACCACGGTTCAAGCAGCTAGGGACACACTCAATTTGCTCTTTCTTCACAAAAGATTACAAGTGCAGAGTGGAATACAATACATACTTTCTAAACCTAGAGAGAGCGTGTGACTCAAGAAGGCTTGTGTGGCATAAAGAGAACAATCTTCTTCCTGAAAAAGCCTGTTTGCTATCGGTACATCATCTTAGAGTCACACAGAGCAACTCATGAAAGGCCACCCATTTCAGAATCTTTCTAAATATAACACTATGGTAGAAGACCTCATCTGTTTTAGGAATAATGCTCTAACACAGCCCAATGCCGCTGCAATCTTTGGATATTGCTGTAATATCAAACAGCTATCAGAGCCCAGCGTATGGAAGACAGATAGACAGACTCAACTCACTTTACTTTAAAAAGAATATTAAGCCAATTTTGATTAATGCTAGAGATAACACACCCTGAAATTAAAATGGTAAATGAAGCTGGATGATAATGAAAGAAGAAAAAACCCCACTCACATTTCATCAAGACACTAACAGCTTTCCTAGATGAATGTCACTGTCACAACAAAGACCTACAACAGCTATATCTGCAGCTCACTTCTGGGCAAAAGGAATTTGCAGAACCCTGCGAGGACTCCAGTTACAGTGTCCAGCCTATGCTCAGGGGAAAGGAGGAAGGAAGGAATCTCAACTATTAGAATACAAATTGCAAAATAATTAGTTGCTCTTGAGAGGAAGAAAACACTCTGCAGAGGCATCGGAGGGAATGACTCTGGAATTCAAACAACTGTACTGAAGCACTTGGATAGCAAAGTGGAAAAAACTCCAACATATACAGTGGTCTAATACAATCCACAATGGTCAAAACAGTTCAATCACAAGCCATCTCTTTAATAGGAAATATACATAACCAGGTCATTTACTTCACTTTTCCCTTCTCTCCACACCAATTTATAACACATAAATAAGGGAACTACACTGGATCTAGACTACATGGGGATCTATGATCTCCAGCCAACTACATACAGCAAACTAAAAACCCAAGGAAAAGAACAAAGCACACATACACATACTCAAAGAAAAAGCCACTGGGCAGTTTACTTCATTTCTACCAAACAATGGGAGAAATGGTATGCTTGTTTAGTCCCTAACAGTACTTTAAGTGATATATATGCATATGATATTAAATACAGTAGTAGGACTAGGACTGTCGTGATAGGAAAGAGTGGTCACGTGATAAGCATCTGCTGATGAAGGCGGCAGCTGTGAAAAAACAGCTTATTGTTCTGGATGGATTCTCAATGCACTTTGACTGGTATTAGCCTAAGATACACGTCTCCTGTTAAAGGGAAATGCTCACAGAAAGGAATAAAAAAAAATAAAGTTAAGATATAAAATAATAAAAAACCCCCATCAGATCATGAATATTCTACCTACAATATTTTTCTTCACTGTAACTACCTGGCAGTCTAAAGTAACCCTCTTCAAAGACATCAAATAATTACATGTTTTCCAATTTAAGCACATCTGCTGACTTCCTATTTATGGGGCAACTGTTTGACAAAACTTGGGATAGAACAAAACCAAAAACCAAACCACTACCACATACATACTAAAACCTAGCAGAGGTTTTTACAATATAGATAATCAAAAAAGCAGAAAGGTACTAACCTACCTTTGTCTACAGACACTATTGCTATGAATGCTAAACCTGACCTACACATGGAGGAATATAAATGAGACAATGCAGAGTAGTCATCTTTTAAAAACAAAAACTGCAGTGTGACCGGAGTGTGCACATGAAGAGACTGGAAGGATGCACAGCTCATGCTCTCACAACTTAACAGAACATTGACCTTTCATGTTATATAATCCATCATACAATCTTGCTTAAGAACATGCAAAACCACTGAAAAAGAAGAGGAATGAAGTTCAACTTTATCAGACAGACTTTTAGATTTGACAGCAAATTTATCTATACAGGGTCCTACTCAAGCCCTTCAAGACAGTGGGAGGGCTCCCTTACACTTCAGTTGGCATTCATCAGATGTGAATTCTGCAGAATGCTTTTAAATGTCAAAATACACATACCAAAGTAAATATTTGCTTCTGGTTTACTTCTTTCAAGAAGAAAATGTAAACAATTATTATGTCCTTACAGCGGCCACTTTGCAGCATCCATATATTAAGTTTTTGCTTTTTAGCATCACTCTTGTTCTGATGCATCTGGATAAGAAATGGCTGAATATGCTCCCACCTTGTTAAGTCCTAAATGGTTTATGTCAGTCCGCTTTAATAACCAAAACAATTTTTAATCAGTGTAAAGAGTTTATGCTAGTTCTTGCATACTGTCAAACATGCATTTTATTAGAAAACCCAGTAACTGCATGCTGTTCAAATCTTCAATTTCACCCAATGTAACAAACTAAATTCCATTTCAGTAGTCTTAGTCTGCAGTGTCTGGGTTCACAGCACTGCAAATACGGCATATAAACAGAGTTTATCATTTTTACTTATTAATATAATCATTAGGCTTCTCCTTCTAAAATCCACGATTAAACCTTCCTGCTGAAACTCCAGACTATTTTCTTATAATTGTCCAATACACACTATATGCTGTATTTAATTTAAAAAGAATTAAGGTCTACATAGCATCACACTTAACTTTTGAGAAAGCCTGTTGCAATTATATGAACAAACTTTTCAGTTACCCAAGCACTGCAGAAATAACATCTGAAAGGAACAGACAATTAGGTCTTTACTATCAACACAAATCTACAAAGCCACACTCCTCCTTCCCCTTACTAAGTGTATGTATAGGCTTTACTTTGCTTATTACACAAACCCCATAAAATTTCAGCTCATGAATTAGCAAAGTTTTAAAGCAATTAGTACAAAGAAAGTCATATGAAAACAAAATTAAAATGTATCCAAAAGCCAATGTTTGGTTTTACCTGAAAATTAACATCTTCTTTCTTAAATATCAGTGCTCTCACTTCATCAGGATCTCCATTAAATATAGCTTGAACCAATGGTGGCTGAAATGAAGAAAAGACACATCTTAGAATATAACCCCAGTTTAGTTTTTAGTGATACACGTATGTTTTTTTGATACATTAACACAAACAGACTATGACGACAAAATAAGACATCCTAGGCAGTGAAATAAAGAAACCAGCAACAGGGTCTAGAACTGAAGAAATTCAAAGTTGTAAAAACTTCAAGAACAAACATACTTTAAGTTAATGAAATATTAAAAAAAAAACAAAACAAAACAAACAACAAGGGCCCAGAAGACTAATTTAACACAGCTGAAAAGAGAAGTCCTCAGAATAAAATTAGGGCTGTAGTTAACACGCTGGAAATTCTATACAGTATAAACAAACAAACCCTTTTTACATTAGCAAAAAGTTACTAGAAGTTTTTCACCTGCTTAGACAGAGTGGGAAAGTAAAGTGTATCAGATAAGTATGGTAACAAATTCACACACAAACATCTATTACTAAATATAGCAGGATTTCTTAGTAAGTAAGAAAAGCTGCTGAGGTATGCTAGCAAGATTTAAGTCAGTCACTTGACAAAAGATATAATTTAGAGCAATAAATGCACAGCCTCCAGTGTAGATAATTTCCAGAAAAAGGTAACCTGAATCTAACAGTTACGTTAAGAACATGACTTATTCTAGTCTTTATTTTAGCTCAGAATTACTCTTGCTTGATGTATGCTATATACTCTATCAGTTCTCAAAATAAACACGGCATATTATTGCCTTACAATGATTAGATCAGTTTCTAAAGTGGTAGTAAATAAAGGAACCACTGAAGAATGAGGAGTGAAGTCGAGCAAAATAATTTACTTCAAACACAGCTTACCAAGCCCTCTAAAAAGCCTCTGCTATTATGCAAGAGTTGAGACTTGTTATGGCTGCACCATAAATGAAGTTACATGAAAAAGAATGAGCCCTTGCAAATATTAATTCTACAACTAAGTTTCAGCTTTTCCCCTCTTTAGTACAGGCACTTTTTACCACCTTGTCTTGTTTCAACATCATTTATCTTCTCGTTAATCTTAGGAAAATTACTACTGGAATTTGCAATATTATTATAAGCAGGAAATACGTCAGCAACCGACCTGCCTTACCAGCACGTTTCCAGAGGGCGATGGACGTAAGGGTACATTTTCCTGAGGTAATTTGGAAATAAACGTGGGAGAATCATCTTCCACCTCCTCCAAAACAACAATACAGACTCGACTCATTCGATCCGTTTGAGGAAGCAAAAGCAAACAAAAAAAAGCCAGCAACAGTATTTCTGGAACCAGACTGCAGGTATCACAATGTGGACCATAGAGGAAATACTTTCACCTGTTTCACAACCCCTCACAGATTTGTGAGTGCTACTGCTCGTGCATTATCATTTAAGAAAGCACATTTCAATGCCCTCTTACACTTCATTTTTCAGATTTAAACACCCTGAGATGTTCAAGACAATGCCGAAAAATCTCCCCAGGCATCGAAACCACAATAACAAAACTGCTGATAAAAATATCCCAAAATCCAATTCCATCCAAACAGCACTCACTGTCGCAAACAGCTGTCCTTTCACAAGCAAATTTGTCTTTGTTAAATGTCACAGCTTCCACGGTGTCCTTCTACACCCACAGTGAAATCATTGTTGCAAGAAGACACAGCACTGTCCTATCGAGGACGGAACAAGGAACAATTGCCCCGAGAGAGACAGTCACAGCTATACCCACTCCTGCAAGGTCAGTTTTACATCAACCGTCACAGGCTTTCTGATGACTGAAAATAAACGCGCTTTCTGATCATCCTGTCATTCTACAGCTTCCTTTCTCAATGCCAAAAACAGTCCAGCCAGGAAAATGCATCTCGTTTCCAGTAGTTATTCACGACCTGCTTAGAGGAAAATAATTCTTTCCCATGCAAAAAAAGTATCTGCAACGTACAGCACGGCTGCAGTACATTTACATGCGATGAGTCAGACCACAGGGACAATGAACTCCTTGAATAATATTGCCGATTGAATCCAGCCTCCCCAAACGACAGCAACGCAGACAGTGTTATTCCATCAGGGACACAAGCAATGCGGAGCGTTTCTTTTTCCTTCACCAGGCAGTAGCTGTGGCTTCTCCATCAGGGACTGCGCTAGGCTGAAATACTGTTGAGGAAGAATGCTTCAGCAAAACATGCTAGCTACTGCACACAAAAGCTCAAATTACTCCCTTAGAGGACTTCTGCAGAAGCAGTTCATCACTCAAGTGTTTCTTTTGATCACCATGTGAATGCATTTCCCCTGATAGTCTTCATTCAGATTGAGGGCAAAAAAAGAGGTAAAAAAAAGGAGGAATAAAAAAAATCAGATTCCGTACATCTCCTCTGAGCCAACTTCTTTATCCAAACATCTGTCACTGTGCCAACCCGACTCTCCTCTTCAGTTAACAGCTTCTGCTTATCGGGGTTTTTCTCCTTGGCAAATTAAATTGTACAATCAGCAGATATCCTTACAATGCTTATAAAAAAGCCTAGCTGTCCGTGCTGGACACTAAAAGCCTGCAGGAGCAGAGCGCAAGCCACCACCGCAGCAGCATTCCCACCAAGCAGCAGCAGCCTGGCCAGCAGCGACTGCAGCCGGGCAGGATGAAATGCCTGGTAATGCTCACATGTCACACTTACCAGAGAACCCAGCCACCGCTCCCCATGCAACTTCCTCCGGCACAAAAAAAAAAAAAAGCATCGCCTTTTTCTTTTTTTTAGGGCAGTCTTTGCCGTTATGTCCGTGCCAGTTCTGTGACTAACGCAGCTGAAAATGTAAAAATCCTATAACTGAAGAAAGAGCCACTGTTTAATATTTTCCACTAAAACCCGCAAAGAAATCTGGTGTACTGGGCTCTGCTGACTAACAACTATTTACGCAGTAAACAATTCCAGCATTTTAACTGCTTTCATATGGCACTGGTCAGAGCAGCAAAACAGTCCTCCGCTTAACTTGCTGAACACAAGAAACACCTCACACTAATACTCTGAAAATTAAATGAAATAAAATCTCTTGAAGTAATCCATTGACTACAAAAAATTCAGCTATTAATGACCAAACTCATGTTTTCTTTGCAACTAGTATAGCCAAATACACCCTCAGCCTGAAAAAAATTATATCCAATATAGCTTAAATATAATATTATCAGTATTAACGTTATATTATTATATCAATATTATAATAATTTAAGAAAAGATAATATAAAGCCCTGCAACTTGCTGAAGAAATTCTTCAGCTTGAATCTGCCTAAATGGTGCTAGTTTGTGGGTGTATTATGTAAATGGCTTCTGTTAAAGTTGCTGGATAAGCTTCAGTGTTACAGGAACAGAGGGAGGGTTTTGTTCCTGCTGTGCAGTATGAAGGCATGTCTGATGTCCCCCAGTGGCTGGTCAGATCAGAATTTGGCTGTGACTGACAATAAAGCATTTGCACTCAGGTTTCACATGTGAATCCAGGCAGAAAGACAGGTAGATGTGGTATATTAAATGCTTTGGATATTATGAGACATACAAATTCCCACCTTTGGGGGCCACAGGCAGGAAAAGCTCACATCCTCGCTTTTCTGACATAATGCCTACAGTAGCTTCACTGCAACATAACAAATTGCTTAATACACGCTTGCTGACGCTTCATGCAGGTGAAGGTTTTTGCAAGGTCAATGGAGCACTTGAGCCTCGGGCTCCCTGAGCTCAGGGCTGCTGGCTTGGCAGAATACAGCACCAGTTTCTGATTCACTGTGAAATTTCAAATACAGTTCAGATTTCCCAAATGTTCTCATTTACAGCATGTGACTAACAAACGTCTTTATAAATACCTAGTGTTCATTATATAGAGGCCAGTTGTTTTGGAGTTTCCTATTTATGGCCTTAATTAAGAAAAAGTAATGGTTTGTACCCTACACTACTCTGTTCTAGCATTTCAATAATTTTTTAAAAAGAAACAACAGATTCACATGAATACATGTGAAAACTCATGTTGTTCTTGGCTACAGTAAAACCAGTTTAATAAAAACAGACATCCTCAAGGCTCACCTGCTCCACCATCCTACTGTCTGCTAAGGAACACAGCAACCACAACCTAGAAAATATTTTGCTTTTATTTGTGAAAAATGCCCTAAGGAATAGACACTGTAGTTCATTTGTACAACTAAACATTCATTTGGGGAAAAAAATTTCAAAAAAATCAGATTTTAAGTCTAAAAGCAAAGTACACTGACAAATGCATACTTGGTTTTCATACTACACACACGTTTGTTAGACAATAGTATTCCAGCTAAGTCTGTATGTTTAGCGTAACCGAATGCTGTGAGAGCCAGTGAGTTTTAATAGTAAGCTAATGTTAAGGGATCCATATGCTTTCTTTGGAATTATCAACTGGACATGTTGCTAAAGATAATGCCCAATTTAGTTAAAAATATCTGAAAGCGGTCCATTTTGGAGCCTTGCAATTAATGCTCCTAAGTACACCTTAAAAAAGTCAGCTAGAAATTCAACAGTTACCATAAAAAAGCACAAGACTTCACACTCATTTAACTGAAAATTCAGAAGTGCTCTAAATATTTCAGTCTATTCTTATGATTCTGAATTCTTACCTGTAATTAATATTAATGGAAACTATTTCCAAGAGCAAGGTAACATATCTTGCAAAGCATTACACATTTTTGAATGGCAACACTACTATGGGCAAAGAGTTAAAAAGCAATAAATACGTCACAGTTTGCATTAGAAAGAGAACCAACACAGCTGAGTCAATATTATACTGATCCTGACAGCAGTCTAAACCATGTAAGTAAGCAGACAAAAAAAAAAAAAAATCATACTCACACCAGCAAGGTGTGTGTGCAATTATTTCCATAACCAAACATAACCAAAGGACAAACCAGTTCTAGAAACATTTAATTGTTGGTTACAATGAGCTAGCACTTGGAGGTTACTTTAAAGAACAATCTTCAAGCCCTTCTAACCCCTGTAATTGAAAGTAATGCTTTCAACTTCATGGAAACACCATCTCTTATCAACTCTTCGTCTTTCAACTTCAAAAATAATCCAAGGTATCCTCTATGTTTGCAAAATGCACCTTTCTAATGCTATTTAATAGCTATTCTGAAAGCCAAAAGCTGAAGTTCACAATTGTACTGAAAGAAACCAAACTAAGGCTTCAAGTTTTTCAGGAGACTGTTTGCACTAATAACTTTCAGTGAAGGAGAAGAGATAATACTAGCAGAGAATGAAGGCAGAATAAATTCAAGAGGATTAATTTAAGCCTCCTTTCCCTAAACTAATTCACCATTCATAACGGATCTTTGCAAGGGTATGTAGAAAGAATGCTGAATCTCTGAAAAAACCCTTTTTAGTTTATTTTAAGTTTTATTAAGATAAACAAAGACAGCAGGTCTTCAGCATGCATCTTCTTCAAAGCCCTCAAAATTTTCCAGATTGCTTCACATACAAGAAAGTTTATTAAACAAGCAGTAGGAAAGAAAAGCTGAAAATGGCCTAACTTAAAACAACCAACCAAAACCCCAAAGGAAAAAGAACGCCATGTCTACTGGGGCTTCAGAGCTGATCTATCCTAAAGAACCACAATATCTAGTTGTTAGCAAAATAAGATCTCAATATTTTACTCTAAAGTTCACAGGATCACAGAATGCCAGGTTGGAAGGGACCTCAGGGATCCTCTGCTCCAATGTTTTAGGTGATACGTAGTTTAAATGAATGGCCCAGAACCCTATCAAGCTGAGCCTTAAACATCCAGTGTAGAGGAATGCACCACTTCCATGGGGAGAATACTCCATGTTTAACTGTTCTCATGGTGAAAAATTTTCTTCTGGAATACAATTGGAATCTCCCCAGGTGCAACTTATGCCCATTACTCCTTGTCTTTTCCATGTGACTCCTTGTAAAAAGAGAGTCTCCGTCCTCTTGGTAGACATTCTTTATATTCTTGTGCATGGTAATAAGGTGTCCCCTAAGTCTTCTCTTCTCAAGGCTGAACAAACCCAGTTTTCTCAGCCTTACTTTGTATGGAAAGCTTCCTAGTCCCTCTGATCATCAATTCTAAGGAGTGCAATGGCAGGAGAATAAAACAACATTTTGATTGGATAACAGTGAGGATTTGCATTTTTGCAAAAATGCTTTTACGTTGACATGATAGCTTTTTGCAAATAAAGAAAAAAAAACCCCAGCTGTTCTCATTTTCAAACACTTATCCTGAAGTAAATCAAGATCCAAGAGGTTTTCATGTATGCATATAAAGAGAGCATACTGCAAGAACGCAGCCTGCAGGTTATAGCATGGATGACAGTAGCCATGTTTAACGTTGAAGCAGCTAAAAATAGTAACCTTCTCTATAGATCTACCCTTGTCTTTAGGAATTGATGAGCAGAGGATTGTAGCAGCCCTGCTGATGACACCAAAAACCACACTGAAGCACATTCAATATCAAACCTACCAAAACAAAGATTTCTGTCTTGCCAGTCAGCATTCACCAAATCTTTTCTGGGCTGAGATTAATCCAACTGGTTCCATTTAATATTTTGTATATTTAAAGACTTAGGCAAGAAAGGAAATAGTTCTGTCAGTTTCAAATATAAATGAAAAATTTAAAGCCACGTAAGGTTTAATATTTTTTTTTTAAACAATCTGTATCAGTTCTGCAAGACAAAAAACTAAAATACAGATTTCTTCAGAAGACAAATATTGCTTGCAATAGGCTGCAGCTGCAAATGCATGACAATGTCTCAGTATAAGCAGATTTTTATATAATTTACCTAGAATGTTTACTAAAGTGGTGCCCACATACAGACAGAGATGAGTGTTCAGCATTGCCATGAATAAGCTGTAATACTTCGAGAAGCCTTGTGAGTCACTCATCTAAACTCCTCTGCTGTTTCCTCCCCGTTCCTGAGGGAATGAGGTGGAGTCAGGAAAGAAAACGGTCTAAGGCAACAAAAAATTACTACCTTTCTTCCCAGTTTTGCTCCATTTATTACAGTACAGCCGGGATGCAGACAAAGCAGACCACTTTTAACCTCCAGACTCTGGATTTCTGCTTCCAAGGAAAAACAGAATAGCTTTGCTTGCACCCCCAGCATACTATAGGCAGTTCTTACTTCTTTTTCTCATGCAATTATATAACCTCAATTAATTGACAGAACTTCTTTCACTCAAAGAAAATTCATGACTACATAAGTAGTTATGTAGCATTTAGTAGCACTTACTAAAAATCCCGTAACTGAATAACCATCTTGGCAAAAACTGAAACAAAATATGGCAAAGAAGAATCCAGCATTCATTCTAAATTATCTCTACTGGAGTAGCAAAAGGAAGAAATAATGCAAAATGCAGGTTTGAAAGAGGGCAGGCAGATTAAGGTTAGATATTAGGAAGAGGTTTTTTTGCTGTGAGGCTGGTGAGGCACTGGCACAGGTTGCCCAGAGAGGCTGTGGATGCCTCATCCCTGGAGACGTTCAGGGCCACACTGGATAAGGCTTTGAGCAACCTGATCTAGTGGGAGGTGTCCTGGCCCATGGCAGGGGGGGCTGGAACTGGATGATCTTTCAGGTCCCTTCCAAACTAAACCATTCTATTAATACATGTTTGTGATTAAGGCGCAAACTTAATTTGTATACTTTAACCATAACCTTTTAAAATACTTCAGAACTATAATCTGATCAAAGAGCTCTAAAATATCTTGAAAGTGTTAACAGTCTATTTAGCAATTTTCTGTTTAAGAGTTCTTGCATGTTTCATATATTACACCAGTAAGAAAGCCCTCAGCTGAAGCATCGTGTAGCCATCATAGTGCAAGACAAACCAATACCTTTTTAAAAAAATGTATGCTTGATATCCAAAATGTAATCTAGCAAGCTGTCTAAAGAACTGATATTCCTAAAAAAAATCAGAGAAGCAAACACAAGAGTCCAATTTCTCTTTAAAGAAAGTAGAAATATGAGGAAACAGCATATTTTCTCATGATTTCCTAGCTAGGATGTCACCCATGACACTTCCTTTTTTAATTAAGCCCAGATTTAACTTCACTGGCAGGATTTCTTTTTGTGCTATTGTAGTGTACAATCCTGTAATCAAAATCAACCATCTATTCTTACATTAAGAGACAGCAAATAATAGAAGTCCTTTGGTCTGTCTAACTTCAGATTCTCAAGGTACTTCATAAAAAGGGTACGTGCTCTTGTTGGTGGCTCCAATTGGTTCACCAGTTGCATCTAATGGCAGTCACCTCCATACCTTTTGATCAAAACAGAAAGCAGCTACTACAGTCAATGTTTCTAAAAATAACAATCATATAAATCTGACAGAGGAATTGTCAGTCTTATAAAATTAAGCAGAAGTCAAACCAACTCCTGTTTCAGCCAAAAAAAACCCCACAAAAGTATCCATCTATCCACACATTCTATTATGGATAGTTATGAAAAGTCCACGACCATGAAGACAGGCAAAAAGATGCAGACGAATTACTTTAGATAGCATGGTGTGGGTTTCAGACAGAAGATGGGTTGGTTTTGAAGCAACTTTTCCTTTAGATAACTTCTGTTGGAAAATGGAGAAAATATCTGAAAACATAAGTCAAAGAGAGAAGCAGGCAAAACACTTCAGCATTTGTTAAACCCACACAAACCCACAGTGGTTAGCTGTACACTAACATTCTTATTGCAAGTATGACAGCTTTTAAAAACTGTTTTAATAATATGATAAGCAAGGCCCATAGATCAGTTACATGCATTTTCACCTGTTGGCACAGCAAATGCAGAAAAGCCGCTGACAGCAAGAATACTTCCGGCCTCCTTAGTTCCTTCCAGCTCAGACCATGCCCACAGCCAGTTTTGTTTTCTGGCAGTGAAAATGGCATCAATTAGACTAATAACCACAGTATCCTTCCAGGCATAATTACTGAAGGCAGCAATTTCACCTGTGCACACCACTTCTAAAAGCAGAGTTGAAGGAAACAAACAAAACAAAAATAAAAAGCTCAGTCTCAGCAGCCCTTGTTTAGTCTTTCACATATCAACTGCCCTCTTCAAGCACTACCCAGTCAGTTGCCAGGAGGTGAGACTGGAGTGGAACGCAACCACAGCCGAGTGAAAAACACAACCCAGAGACATCAGAAGACAGCAACCCACCGTCACAGCTGGCATTGACAGCCTGATGCTTCAGGAAGCAATGCTATTCCATCTTCCCTATGAAAAGGAACAGATAAAGACAGCTTAGCTGGAGCAAATGAATGACTGCAGAGTTCCTAATCTTAGTTTCATGTCATTTACTGCGCTGCCTGGAAATACTTATACTAATAGTGCACACTCTCTTATAAATTAACTAAAACATTATTCTGCTAAATTGTATTACAGCAGCAGGTAAAGCCACAAAGAGAATTCCTTTGGGCACACAGGTACATTGCATACACCAAGGAGAATTAGTACATCTCCTTTGATCTACTTTTCTACTGATCCCTAGTCATTCTCTAAAGAAGAGCACGGGAAGCACTGATTTTACGTATCTCCCCTTTGAAAATTTCTTCCTGCAATACTATTTCTGCAGAGAAAACAGAAGCAAGCTTAACTTCTATTAGAAAAAAACGTAACCCACATCACAAAAGGTCAACATAACACTGTCTTATTTTCACCATACAACAGGCTTGCTTTTCTCTCTTCAGAAGGTATTCTGGGACTTGCAAATACAGTGCATGGTCTGGGCTTCAAGGACAGATGCTGTAATGCACAAGATCACCACAGGCCTCTCAGAGGCTGCATCCTTGAATATCAGTACATCTCCTTGTAGTTTTCTGAAGTATGGTACGGCAGGCTTAACAGCTCCTCTGCTGCACTGAAACGAGTTCCCTGTGCCTGTATCCCACAGAAACGAAGCAATTCTCACCTATCAGCTGCTTAAGCAAAAAAACCCTAAGTGTGACCTTTCACTGTAACATGCGAAAAGAACTAGTTCCAACTTCCTTGGATTCAGACACTGTTTAGGTTTGTTTTTTAATCCTCCATATTTCTCTCCAGCAGATGATTAGGACAGCATTGTGTTTGGTCTGCAGGGCCAGTCGACTTCCCCACTGAAGCTCATTGAGCTGTATGGCGTACAAGACAATAACCTGCATCATCATTTGGCTTTTTTATTAACTTCGGTTCTTTTGCCAAAGGCTGGAAACCCCATTAAAGGAAAGGCAGCACAACGCAACACACCCAGATTCAGCACTGGACAGTGCTGGTGTTGAGACTGAAAACGAGGAAATTCTAGCTGGAGCCAAGAAACCTGGAACACAGCCTATCATTTCCTCATTAAAACTCTGCTGGATTGCCATACTGCTGAGCTTCTGAGGAAGCAAACGTTAGTCAGGTAGATCTCTTGAAATGACAGTTGCTCTGCTGTATATGATGCGTGACCCATCTGGTTCTGTCACTAGCTAAATGATGACATACAAAAGCCGTCATTGTAGCATGTTTGATAAGCCTGGATGTCACACAAATCAATTACTCCTTCCCAAGTCACATCAAGGTTATTCCTCCCAATACTGTTCTTTAATCTAATGCAGATGTGCCATTCTTCTCCTTTTCCCCTTCTCTTCCCCCTGTAAAATTCATTACCTAATTCTTTTCAGCACCATTTCAGTTACACCTGAATACTTGTAATTTTTGAGTTGTGCTCCAGGATAAGCAGAAAGAACAGAAAGTTCTGAATTTGACTAAGGGCATATGAAACTATTGAAGAGATCCAGGTTCATAAAAGAAGTTTTCATTTTAGCAGGTAAGAACAGTAGCAGGTAGCCATATAAAAACATAACAAATCCTAGTGTTCAACAAGACCTTCTATAAACTTGAAAAGTGATTCTCATGACTGAATTTTTATCCCATACCTCTTACAGAATTCAAGCAGAAAAGTCAAGTCAGTTATGCCACTCAGTAGAGGCCTTTCACATTTTTATGTCACCAACCACATGAATCCTCGTGGGTAAGTTGCCGTGGTTACAAAATGTTTGCTTTTATACATTTGTCTGAAATTCCTATGGAATTCCCATACGGCCCAAACCAGTAGTGGCTGGGAGTGATCCACCAGCTTTTAAGAACTTGAGTCAGAAACGCATACCACTTCCGCTCAGACTATTATCTGGGAAACACTAAAAAAATGATTCATACCATTTTGAGCCATGGAAGGGAGGAAACAAACATCACATTCAACTATTTAAAACCTTCAGTGATGACTCACATCAGCTTAGGACTTTTCCAGAATTGGCTGCTTTTCTCAGTAACAAATTACTTTTGACTATTGAAGAAAACAAGCTGTTGACTGTTCAAGAAAATTATTTAAGACAGATCCGCTGTCAACAGAACCATTCAACTATCAAGTAAAGAAAAAAGGTGAAGGGTTGGGGGTTTTTTATCCCTCCAAGCCAAAGCACAAAACCAAAGAGACTGAGTGATCATATCCCCATAGGCCAAGGCCAGAAAGCTCACCAATTCCCAATTGATAATTATGCCTGCTGAAGTTTGATTTTAGCTGTACTTCCTAAAATCAGCTTGAAACATCTGCTGCAAGTTTGTTACCTGTCTTGTTTCAGCCGTACCAGTGAGGTTTTATCCTAGCGTGTTTTCCTTGGACTCACAGGGTTGTGTGATTTCAGCAGCCAGTACTAATAAAACACTAATCCAGTCACAGGGATAAGATATAAACCAATTAGGAGTGAGGAATAACTAACAGCCTGTGAAAAGCTAACAGAGCACAGCTATGCATCCAAAGTGTTACACAGCACTCACTGGGCTCGAGAGATTAAATGACCGTGAGTGGAAGTAACAAAGGTTGGACTAGAGAAAAAAAATACTTCAGTAGGAGCTACTTCAATACAGACTGCTTGCTTAAGGCTGAGAAATTTGGAGCTGTTTAGTATTTCAGCCTCTTCTTCCTCCCTGCAATGTACCAGAAGCTTAAATGGCTTAAGAAAGAAAAAAGGAAAAGTGTTGCTTTAAGAAAGCTTCTGTTCAGATTTTCCTACTCATTAGCCATGTGAGGGTACAATCTGCTGACAGCCCAGGCTCCCCCTCCTTGTCCCACCCAAGGAAAGAAAAAAGAAAAGTGCTGCTGGGGTGGGGAGCGTTGGTGGGGAGGGCTTTTTTTTTTTTTTTTTCCTAAGATGGGGTTTGGGAGAGGAGGGTACTGAGTACATTGATTTGCTTTCTTTAAAGATATTCTATAATTCAACTGAAATCAGATTCTCCTACAGAAGAGCTGAAACAAGTTGATAAATATTTAACTAGCCTAATGCTAAAATGCATGTAACATTCCTACCAGAGCAATATTTTTATACACAGATTAGGGTAGATCCGAAAAGGCTGCAACCACAGAAGCCACACTTCAGCTGACTTGCTCACATGTGGGATTTTGTTTCCATACATACCAGTGACTCAAAATACTACATGCAATTGACCAAAATGAGTTTTAGTTACTATGGATACCACTGTTTTTATGTATTTTACCTCTTTTTCAGTATGTAAGCACTCAGCATCACCATATATGAATTCTTCAGATTCTCTTCAATACAGTGTGGGACAGTAGCTGCCTCATGTACCAGGGTTTGCTGGTTTAGGAGGGAAGTTAAATTTCCTAGAAGTTTTTAGGAAACCCTTACATCTCCCTCATGTCCAGGAAAGAGCTCCTTTCTGGCAACTGGAAACCCTCTGGAAAACACAACTGGATAAAATCCACATGTCCACATACACACACACACGCGCACACACACACACAACTACAGGATGAGAGGACTCAGATCTGAGTTTCTTGCAGCTGCAGGATTTTCCCAAAACTGAGCAAGGATAAATACAGCCAAGAATCTTACCCAGCTGCCTTAAACCTTGCCAAGGGTCCTCCTCTCAAAGACCAGCAGGGAGGTTGCTCCCAAGAGGGCTCTTACATATCACTCTGGTATAGGAACACGTAAGCAACATTTATTTTTAGAAGTTACTTTTGCTATCAATTTTTCAATTCTGTTACTTAGAAGATTAAAAAGCACTTTATCTAAAAAAGCTGAGTAAATTTCACAATTTATAGTAAAGTATTAGTTTAGCATTATAACAAAATATTTATTTAACACTACTTGAAGTTTTACCAGTCTAGAAATTTGTTTGCGTTTTGTTTGTTTGCGGTCTGGCTGTTGATGGTTTTTTTTAAAGTGATATCTAAGGAAGTGGATGAGTTCAATTGTAACTGCTGGACACCAGACCGAGTCTCCACTCCTCGCTTCCCCACACAATCCTCGCACATTCACATCCCCTTCCTGTGCCAGCACAGACATTTGCGTGATCCAAAAGTTCCTATTCCTTTTTTTTTCCTGATGTATTATTTGAGCCAGCTTATCATGGGCTGACAGCTGACACAGAAGCAGTGGGAGCACATAAACTGCTCACTGTGACAGAAGGTGATTCAATGGCTTTGAAAAATCACACCCATAGGCTTAACTCCTTTCATTGACAACATATCAGAACTACTTCATTCCTTATATTTTCCTTAAAATTGATGCCTGAACTTCTTCAAACTTGGACACTGTTACAATCAAGTGTATCACTCATTAGATTCTGTCCAATGACGCAAAAACTTATGTGAAGAACTCAAGTTTCCCCCCATGACTCAGTATATGAATCACTTGCTAGTAAGCTTTTTCTTTTTAAAAGAAAATATGCTGCAACACAGAAATTTCACAGATCATGTTACTCAAACTGTCTCTACAGTACTAAAAGTATTTGTAAAGCATATGGCAATATGAACAGGCCAGTTTTCAAAAACGCACACAAAAGTAAATATGCATGCAGAATCCACAGGTGAACAATTTAGGTATCATCATACAAGCACAAGAAGGTACTTAAAACTTTACACAATCATCTGTATATTATTTAAAAGTTAAAACTCATGCTTGTTTTTCTTTTTCCAGTCAGGATTATATTGACATACATTTCTTCCAAAATCTTCCTAACGCTGGCTTCAACTAGTGACTTATTCAATTAAGGTGACACCTAGAGGAGAACTTAAGGTGACACCTAGAGGAGAAGTAGTAAATTTTGGCATTCCTAAAAGCTAATAAAATGCTTTATAAAGCAAATGTGAACAAGTTTTAATTTTTTAATTAAGTAATGTAGTTTCTATATACACTTGCCCCTAAAAATCCATACGCTTAGGTATCTTAGAATCTACAAATAACCAAATCCCACTCAAACACGCATGTATCAAAAGGGAAAGAGTCTACTCCAGCTTTTGCAGAAATGAGGCCACAGAATGTCCAGTATCCAACTGCTTTCTACCACTTCTTGGCAAAATAACTTTTATTTTATAAAAGCATTGTGGAAAACAAAACCAGATTTCTATAAAATATAAATACACCAAGTTTTACAAATATGTTGGGAACACCTTAAAATTTAGTAACATAAAGTGAAGAATATGGTTTAGAATATTCCTATTTATGTTACAGAATCATAAGGTTGGAAGCGACCTCCGAGATCACTGACTCTCCCCACTATACCATGTCACTAAGAAACTCATCCACCCATCTTTTAAACACCTCCAGGGATGGCGACTCCAACACCTCCCTGGGCAGCCTGTTCCAATTCCTGACCACCCTTTCAGTAAAGAAATTCTTCCTAACGTCCAGTTTAAACCTCCCCTGGTGCAACTTGTGGCCATTTCCTCTCATCCTATCGCTGTCACTTGTGAGAAGAGACCAGCAACCATCCCGTCACAACCTCCTTTCAGGCAGTTGTAGACAGTGAGGTCTCCCCTCAGCCTCCTCTTCTCCAAGTTAAACCCCCCAGCTCCCTCAGTCTCTCCTCATAGGGCTTATTCTCCAGCGCCCTCACCAGCCTCGCTGCCCTTCTCTGCACACGCTCCAGCCCCTCAATGTCCTTCTTATAGCGAGGGGCTACCAAGCCGTGCAAAATCTTCCCTAGAAAACTCTAATTATGCAACTAGCCCACTCAAAACCTAAAACAATCAACAGAGACGACCACTGAACGCATAAATCGTTTTATAAGTTAAATAAAAATCTAGAAACCCAGCAATAAACTTATACATATTTTTTTTTAAACAAAAAAAAGCACACACATTATTAGGAAAACACAACCTTGAAGTCATGGAGATATAAATTTTTGGAGTCTTTACTCGGCTGTTATCATCTTCTCTCCTGCAACTGATTTAAGATCCTAGGAAATAAAGGCAACCAATTGTTTTTTCAGAAGTTTTCTTCAGGTTTCTTCTTGGATGTACACTGACACCTTATGGACATTTAAAAAAAATAATAATTTCAAGTCTACTCTTTCTCAGTTCTGTTTTTTTAAAACTCTGATATTTTATTTTTTCTTTTCTTTATTGCCATGTTGTTCTTTTTAGAAACGTACAGGACGTTATTTGGTCTGTTGCTAACTCTCTCTTAGCATTATTTTGGATGAGCAGTGGGGGGGGCGCCTCCCCAAACACTGACCCATGGCACACAGGTACCTCTCTCCAGCCCCACCCTTCCAAACTGCAGAGAAGCAACCACAGAGACTTTTAACTCCTTGAAGAACAGAGAGACTAGGAAGAAGAACAGGACAAGTGTCATATGAAGAATGAGGCTGGAAATGTTCTTCCCCTTGACAGAAAGTAGCTTTGAACAATTTTGTGGGGCTATGCAGAATCCCTTTATGCTTTCAAGTCCATTAAAGCCTTCACAGTTACACACATAATTACCTGCGAATACTAACAAAATTCACCATTTCCAGTTCAATTTATGGCAAAGTAGCGAACAGCTTTATTTAGCATTGTTGATAGAAAGCAAAGGTTAATGGCAAGGGTCCTTCCAGATTCTCATTCTGCAGTAAGTGTTATTACCCTTCACTTTTCCCAACAGGCTATCTAACATGTACGAAAACGCAAACTCTGCCAAACCTTCTTTCTTAATTGAGGCAGAACAACAAAAAAACAACAAAAAAACCAACCCACATCACACCAAGGAAAAAGTCTGTAGCAATCTATGTAAACAGCCATCATACATTTCAAGACTGATAAACTGACAAGCTACTCCTTGCTAAACAAAATATAAAGCCTTCAACAGTAAAAAATTTGAGAATAATACAAATGCTATAATGCTAATTTCCTAGCAGTATTACCAGACTCCTCTAAAATAATTTTACAACATCCAAGAAATATTAATATGCAAGGGAAAAAAGGACTTAATTCTATTGAAATATGTATCTTTACCTAATTATGCACGACAAAGCCATTTAAAGGATATTGTTAGTCCTTAACAATGAAAAGAAGCTCTGTTCTGTCATTTCTTTAGAGGTGCTACTTCAAATTTCTTTATCTTGTAAAAATGAACTCTTAAATTTTGTTTTCTAAAGTATTTATAGCATTCCTGAATGCAATATTTAAATATTTTGTCAAAATCTGTGAGGCTTTGTGCTTGTTTCTTTAAATAAAACTATAAAAAACAAAGTTTAAAAAAGCCTGTACCTCATCTCTTCCCCATGCTTAAGCGGACAGGAAAATATTCTCAAGTATTTTACTCTTTTCCCAGAACAGGATTTGTTTTATATTTCTTTTGAAATAGAATTCCTGTAGCATTAACACCACATTGAGAAGGACAAAAAAAATTCACTTTTCATCCCAGGGAAACATCTAATGAACGCCTTGTCCCACAGGGTTTCTGGCTTTAACAGAGATGGAAGAAGCAAACTGCCAGTCAGCATATTTTCCCAATACATTCTCTCCCACTGCAGTCAAAATGCAGCAGCTGATAAATTCCACTCATTGTGGAAAACAGTATATTTTTCAGTCATTATCAAGTCACCATCAAGTCAACAAGAAGGGAAATATCCCACCTATTCTAGTTTATAAAAGACTAAAATTATCATCTTGAGGAATTCACTTGAGAAAGAATCTGATGCAATGCACTTAAAACTGAAGTTTATTTGCCTCCACAAAAATAATAAAGAGCTGCTAGCAATATCTGCAGAAATGGTAGACTATTTACTGCCACAGACATCTGGATTTGTAGCTCAAACTTCAGGCTTGGGTTTTCTTCATCAGGTGCCAGCATCAGTTAAAGATGGGGGAAGGGTGAGTGGGATAGGAAAAAAAGAAATCAGCTATTACTAAGATTTTTAGGAGAAACATAAATTTCATCTTTATTAGTTTGACCCACACTTACAGTAGTTTAAGTGACATCACCACACTATTTTGTAGCTGGTACATGACATTTTGAAAGGTCAAATAGACATGCACCATTTTGGTACCCATTACACATAATGGATTTATATTTTTGTGGTTTCATCATGTCAAAATTACCCTAGACTTTCTTGAGTTAAAGTCTCTTATCTGTATACTACAAACATTTTCAGATAGCTTGTAGTAGTTCAGCAACCCAGGTTTCTAAATAATTTATCCCAAAAGAACAATTTCCAGCCACAAACAATTCCCATAACCTGTAAAAGGTGGACTAGTAAACTCTGTCAAAAAATTAATCACTCAACCTTCAGCAAGTGCAGTTTTTTAAATACTTTAGCTAGCTCTGTATTTCTAAGTAAGGATGTGCACCGCTTTCATATTTGCACAAGAGCAAGCCAAGGTGTATCAGTATAGCTTTCCCTTTCCTAACCAAACCAGTACTAACCATTTTATTTACAGCCTCTTCATACCCAGGACAGACATAAGGATGAGAGAGGGAAAACAACCCTTCTCCCCACGACCTCAGAGTCAAACCATTTTCCCCCTAGTAGTCTCATTTGTAATTAAGTTGTTTCAGTTTGATTCTTGTCCAAGACAGGTCAGGTGAGAAAAAAAAACAAATTCAAAAATATTTAACAGCAAGGTACACCTCTTCACTGGTAGCAGACAAAGTTAACCAAGAATTCCTTGTAGAGGAGGCTTTGAAAATATCAGCCACAGCCCATAATAAATAGGTACTCAAACTGAACAGTCTGGGAAGATTCTTCTAATAAAGATCTGAGAGTTCTGTGTGCCATTTCTCTCTTGATGCTGAGCACGAGTTCAGCTACTCAGATGAAATTCTGAATATAATTTACCTTAATCCTGAGAAAGATATAATCATCCTAACCACATGACAACTACTGGAAACCAAACACCCCTGTGCAAAACACAGCAACTACAGAAACATTTAGACAAAGAAAAGGAACATAGTGGAACCATCTAAAGTCCATACTAGTCTCGATAGGAAAGCCTGTCTTATAAAGGAGATTTTCAATCAAAATTTTCTTTACAATTTTGCTGCAAGTATACAGTCAGAAATGCTCACAAGCAACACTTACCAACCAAAGACATGCTAAACTCTGGGATTAAAGGACCTTACTGAACACCACTCAGGAGGGAGATGTCTTCCAACATGCCCCAGCTGGAGAGCTCCCAGTAAACTCACCCAGGCCCTGAGCATGGTACCTCACCAGGAGCATCCCAGCTGCTAGGAGCACAGACTGCGGGGCCACTCAAAGTCCAAACAGGATTAGATGAGCTTTGGGTGGGATGTGAAAAACAAATTACTTATTTCAGTTTTATAAACAGACTTGCCCATATGAAGCTCTGAGATAGCTTTTGGGTTTTTTATTTTGAAAGTCACAGAGTTAGAGAGGTAGAAACGCATAGAAAAGGAGGATTAGATTACAGGTAAGAAAAATCTTAATGAGTCAAGGTTCCTGCTCTACACCTTTAAAACAAAAACTTCCAGCAACCGAACTAGTATTCACTATAATCTCCTCCCTTTCCTCAACCAGTAAGAGAAAGCTGTTGACTGCAGCGAGAGTAAGAAACGTACTCCTCTTACACCCAGCAACAGTTCCTCTGCTTAGAAAATACACTACCATGTACTTTTAAAACATTCTACTGAAGTTGTCCTATATCATTGCTAATGCTCCCAGAACCAGGTGCTTTCAAACAGAAGTAATATAAGCAATGCATCTTCTTATTATTGGCAAGATGTATTACTGCTGTTGGTTTATGTCACAACCTGCACTACAGAGGTACAAGAAACAGGGTAAGACCATGCTAAGTGAGAACAGACTCCAATTTTATAACATAGTGGTAGCAACACAGAAATAACCATGTATATGCTATTTCTTTCAGGGTAGAAGTCTTCTTCAGTACAGAAGCAGTACAATATTTTTAATAAAATACTGTAAATATTTCCTTAAATATGAACTGATGAACAGCACTGATAAACACAGCCTGTTGATTAAAAAAAGCCTTCTTCGGCTTTCATTCAGAGTTAGAGTCTGAAGTAATGTACACTAGCTTCTCAGGTGAATTCACTTTTGAAATTAAGTATCAAAAACATCAACCCTTTTCAGGAATCAGGAATAGTATAAATGAAACCTGTTCTTCCTCAATAAGTAGACACAGGGAAAAGATGACATTTACATCTCCTCTAAACTCTTGTGAGATTTTTCATTATGCCAGCTTTATATATGCTTCCCTCCAAAAGGGCTTCAGCTTACTAAGACGACAAAATCCAGCATAACAGCTTAGAATTGTTTTGCACTCCTCAACAGCAAAAAGCTGTTTTTTCAGCTGAGACCCGTACTAAAAGAATTTCCAACAAACCTATGCAAGTTGGGAAGAACTATGAATTTATACCACTGAAGTAGTTACGCAAACTCTAATGTAGACTTCTGTCAACTCTGACTACTTTGTTCAGAGAATCAGCACATAACATACTAGCAATACTAGTGTAGAACAAGCCCCTCTAGGCGAGGGCTTGCCACTAATGCTCTGTTTTATAATTTCAGAACTGCTTTTAAGTGTAAACAAACAGCCTTGATCTATTTTCCCATACTGGGGAAAAAAAAAAGGAAGCAGCTGAACTTGAGTCTAAGCTGGAAGAAAACCACCCACTCAAGACTAACCATCATGATTAAATAAGAATATTATAGACATCACTTCTTGACAAGTTTTCCAGTTTTTCGTTTGTCCAGTTTATTTACAGGGCAAAATATTCAGTTACTGCAGTCACCTTTTTCCAAACATGCACAAGATGAAAACACTTCCTATAACTCACTAGCTTAAGTTACTGAATGGCCTGAGTTTTGCTGGAATAGAGTTCATTTTCTTCATAGTAGCTGATGTGGTGCTATGTGATTTGTGATGAAAACAGTGTTGATATAGTTTTAGTTATGCTGAGCAGCGCTTGTGCAACATCAAAGCCTTTTCTGCTTCTCACAGTGTCCCACCAGCAAGCTGGGATATCCCAGACCACGTGACATCAGGCTCAGTGACAGAAGCTGGGGGAAGGAGGAGGAAAGGGAGGAATGTTCATAGTGATGGTGTTTGTCTTCCCGAGTAGCTCTGCTCTCCTGGAGATGGCTGAACATCAGCTTGGCAAATGAACTCCTTGTTTTGCTTTGCTTTGCTTGCATGTGTGGCTTTTGCTTTACCTATTAAGCTGATTTTATCTCAACCCATGAGTTTTCTCAATTTTACCCTTCCAGTTCTCTCCGCCATCCCCTGTGGGGGGAGTGAGCAAGCAGTTGTGCGAAGTTGAGCTGCTCACTTGGGTTTAACCAAGCTAGAGAATGGCATAATTACGGTAACATGCAACCTCAACATATTTACTTTAAACAGGGTAAAGACATTGTATAATTACATGTCCCTACTACTTTGTGAATTACAGACATAAAATAACTGTTTCTCAATTCAGAAGTCTATCCATGATTCCATTTGCCAAATACCATAGAATGGTTTGGGTTGGAAGGGACCTTAAAGATCATTCAGTTCCACCTCCCCTGCCATGGGCAGTGTAGTCAGGTTGATTAGGTTGCTCAAAGCCCTCTCCCTTTACACATCTGTTCCATAACAGGGACTGCTGAAACTTAGGTCGTACAACCCATGCTGGATTTCATTAAATTTACTCATTGCATTATTTCAATAAATAACACAAGCAACCGAAGAACATTTGGAGAACAAGGAGATGCCAAGCAAATGCCACACAGCATTTACTGTAATTATACAGAAATTTCTTATTATGAAAAACGCCATGTGACCATGAGCAGTAGTGTTTAGCAGTATGAGAAGAAGACTAACAGCAGAGTTGAAATGGCCACAGGCAAAATTAATTCTTAATTTACATGAAAAAAATCAGAAGTTAATCCTCTTTCGCTAGGACTAAATATAACCCAATAGATAATAAGCCAGATATATTTTACAGGAATGACTACCGCCACCTCAGAACTAAAGGTTCCTAGCAAGCTATAACTGTTGCTATTGTTTAACTGAGGAAAGAAAATCACAGCATGTGTTATTAATTTTTTCATTTGCAAAATAAGAAACAACTGGCATATTGATGTACCAGCTCTTCCTGGGACAGAACTGACAGTATAGTCAGCAACGTGAGATCCCCTGTGCTAGAGAGATCTTCTCTGGAAGATTTAATGTATTTATTTGCTGTAATCTTTAGTACTAGTGAGGTTTACTGATGGATTTCTTTTCATGGACCAAACCAAAGAAATCAAGGTTTTTCCCTCCTTCTGCTATCTGTGATGTTTACAAAGAAAGCCTAGCCCTCATAGATGCCTCATTTCCACCCAGAGAGGGGGGGAAGCAAACCTCAAGAGATTCCATTTTTATAGATAAAAGGCATATAGAATGAAGGTAAACGGAAAGGTAAAAGCTGTGGTAAGCAGGTACAGTCTTCCAAAACAACTGTATCATTACAAAATTGTTCAGATGAGTCAATGATAAATTAATTACTTGGGTCAAAAAAACCCCTCGGTCACCTTTCCAGACTGGGTAGAGTAGCACATGACATATTCAGCCCCAATATAGCCAAGGACAAAGAGGGACTACCACTGTAATTACACATCCCCAGCGTTTCCTTCGTGCTGCTACTGCAGTTATTTGACTGTCCCATAAACTGACCTACAGAGCCAAAGCAGCAGAAAGCTAAAGTGCTTTCTGCAAATACAGACACCCTCACCTCTGCACTGGCCTACTGTAAGATCAGCTGAACACCAAAGCAAGAGGACAACTGAGGAACTCCCATTTTTACACACACGGACTTGAAGTTACTGTATTTTTAAACAGCACTTAAGGCAGCTTTGCGTTAATAGTTTCAAAATCTTTCAGGGAATTTTTCTCTCCCTTGCCAACACAGAGGGGTTTGGGAGCCAGGAAGGGTGGCAGAGGGGTCGTTTGATTGCTCTGAGTTCCAGTTTGATGGGGTAGGGAGGTGAGAGTTTTCTTTCAGTTGACACCACTTTTCATCTCAGCCAGCTGCTGTAAGTGGGAGCTACCGTTTTTGCTGGGCTGGTGAAGAAATCTTGGAGGGAGTTCCCTCGGTTCAGCCCCCGACTCCACACACCTTGTGTTGTCCTTAGGTGAGAGAGTGATCATCACTACCTGGAATTGCTGCTGACTCCCTAGGGGCTGACATCACCTTCAGAGAAGCTGCTACCCTACCCTACCCGCTCGCCCCTCTGCAAACGCTTTCAGACAAAGGCACAAAGGATGACAAGAGTGCCCCACCAGAGCCCTGGGGTGACTTTCATGACTGCTGCCTCCTGGGCAAGAACACATCATCATCTTCTCTGTAATTTCTACACACACATCCCTCTGTCATTCCTGACCAGATACAGGGCTTAGCAGAAGGTAAAGTAGATGGCACCCACAGGGCTGGTGGGCGATGTTGTGGTCAGAGGTTGTCTGGGGTACAGTGACCATGAGATAATAGTTTTCCATAAACAATGAAACAAGGAAAGGCATGAACAGGGCGTCCACACTGGACTTTTGGCAGGCAGATTTCAGATTATTTAAGGAACTAGTCAGGAGAGTACCTGGGGAAATAGTCCTTAAAAGCAAAGGGGTCCAGGAAGGCTGGATGTACTTCAAGAATGAAATCTTGAAGGCACAGGGGGAGGCTGTCCTGATGTGCCATAAGACGTGCCATAGGGGAAGACAGCCAGCCTGGATGAGTAAGGAGCTTCCAAAGGAGCTAAGAATAAAGAAAGAGGATGTATCGCCTTTGTAAAGAAGGGGAGGTATTACTGATATTGTTAAGCCGTGTAGGAAGAAAATCAGGGAGGCAAAAGCCCAGCTGGAGCTCAAATTGGCCACTTCTGTTAAGGATAATAAGTGTTTTTACAAATATATTAATGGCAGAAAGAAGGGCAGCAACAACCTCTGCTCATTACTGGACATGAAGGGAAATATAGTAAGGCAGATTGCTTACTGGACAACTGATCTTCTAAAGTGGTGGATGGGGTCAGGCTGCAATACAGCCCCCCTGTCATCCAGGAGGAAGAAGTTAGAGACCTGCTGAGCCACTTGGATCCTCATAAGTCTATGGGACCAGATGGGATTCACCCTAGGGTGATGAGAGAGCTGGCAGACAAGCTTGCTAAGCTGCTTTTCATCATTTATCAACAGTCCTGGATAACTGGAGAGGTCCCGGATGACTGAAGTTGGCCAATGGGATTCCCATCCACAAGAAGGGCCATAGGGACGATCCAGGCAATTGCAGACCTGTCAGCCTGACCTCGGTTCCAGGCAAAATTATGGAGCGCTTAATCCTGGGTGCTTCTGCAGCACCTGCAGAATGACTGAGAGATCAGGCCCAGCCAGCATGGATTTAGGAGAGGTAGGTCCTGCCTGACCAACCTGATCTCCTTTTATGACCATGTGACTCGCCTGGTGGATGAGAGGAAGGCTGTGGATGTGGTGTACCTGGACTTCAGCAAGGCCTTTGACACTGTCTCCCACAGCAGAGTCCTGGAGAAGCTGGCAGCCCATAGCTTGGACAGGAGCATTCTGTGCTGGGTTAGGAACTGGCTGAATGGCCAAGCCCAGAGAGTGGTAGTGAATGGTGTCACATCCAGTTGGCACACCAGTCACTAGTGGTGTTCCCCAGGGATTGGTGTTGGGCCCAATCCTGTTTAATATCTTTATTGATGATCTGGATGAGGGGCTCCATCATTAGCAAGTTCGCAGATGATACCAAGCTGGGAGGAAGTGTCAACTTGCTAGAGGGCAGGAAGGCCCTACAGAGGGACCTTAACAGGCTGAAGAGATGGGCTGATTCCAATAGCATGAGGTTTAACAAGTCCAAATGCCGGGTTCTACACTTTGGACACAACAACCCCATGCAGAGCTACAGGCTGGGGACAGAGTGGCTGGAGAGCAGTCAGGCGGAAAGGGACTTGGGAGTGCTGGTGGATAGGAAACTCAACATGAGCCAGCAGTGTGCCCAAGTGGCAAAGAAGGCCAATGGTATCTTGGCCTGCATCAGGAACAGTGTGGCCAGCAGGACTAGAGAGGTTATCATCCCCTTATACTCGGCACTGGTCAGGCCACACCTTGAGTACTGTGTCCAGTTCTGGGCCCCTCAGTTTGAGAAAGATGTTGAGATGCTGGAGTATGTCCAGAGGAGAGCAACGAAGATGGTGAATGGTCTGGAACATAAGCCCTATGAGGAGCGACTGAGGGAGCTGGGGTTGTTTAGCCTGGAGAAGAAGATCATGGGAGACCTTATTGCTCTCCATGACTACCTAAAAGGAGGTTGTAGTCAGGCAGTGGTTGGTCTCTTCTCAGGCAACCAGTGACAGAAAAAGAGGAATTGGTCTCAAGCTTCATCAGGGGAGGTTTAGGCTTGATATTAGGAAAAAATTCTTTACTGAAAGAGTGATTGGCCATTGGAATGCGCTGCTGGGGAGGTGGTGGAGTCACCATCCCCAGAGGTGTTTAAGAGGAGATTGGATGAGGCACTTAGTGCCATGGTTTAGATGACAAGTTGGTGTAGGTACTGGGTTATAAGTTGGACTCGATGATCTCAAAGGTCCTTTTCGACCTTGTAGTACTGCAATATTGACTCCACCTTCAACCCTCTTTCCTTACTCACATTTATGTCCTTCATCTTACCAATCCATTTTTGCTTAGATTAGTACAAACAACTAGAGACCTTAAAGCTGATGGTACTGGCACAGGTACAACAGCAACGCTGACTGAAAAAGGTGGGACACAGTACTTGTCTGTTAATTCACCTAAACAGATTTGCACGGAGATGCATACTTGTTGAATGGCTTGACCAGAAAGACTATGTGCCAACTGCTTGGCCCGCCTGTAGCTATAAGGTCACACTTCCAGCTGCTCAAATTCATTTCCCAGCAACCTGGTGTTCAGGCTTGCTTCAAATGCCTTTTCTCTTTGGTGCTGGAAAAAGTCTTTGGGCTTACAATACGTACTTACAGAGAAGATGCAGAAGAATCGTCTGTCTGCTGCTTATGTTAGTAATTAAGACTAGTTCTTCTTTGAATAAACATGACGTTACTTTGAGTATTGGTCACAGTATTAGTTTAAAACACTGATTTTTATTTTTTTTATAAGATATCCTGAAAAGAAGTGTCTAAAAGGATTCAGACTTTGTTTCCATAATACATTGCACATTCTAAAATCTGACAAATAGTTTTCTGATATCAACATTTTCATACTTGAGCTTTATGTTGAGATTCATACTTATTCTATATTGTTTTGCATTGAAAACTCCTCACTTCACCCTAGAAGTTTCTCAAATTATTATTATTTACAATAACAGACAGAAATCCAGAATCTCTAAACGGAACAGCAGAATAATGAGAAAAGCTTTGTTTTGATGATCCTTCTACCCTAGAAATCTCAGTCAGACTGCCCCAGCACTTATGCTATTCTGAATAATAATTTGGACTACTATATGCAAAAGTACAAAAACTGCAATATAATATTCTAATTTTTTCAGTTTGGAAAAAAAAAAGAAAAGAGAAAGCATAATTGGTGGCAATCACTAAAATAAGCAGCACTATCAAGTTTTGTCACTTGGTGGCAGCACACCAAAGACAACCAAAACGAGCTAGACCACATAATTCCTTACCAGCACATATTCATGTACATCCTTCACACAAGTGCTAGAATTCCATGAAGGCTCTAGTTACTTTACAAATTTAAGATAGGCATCTAAGTTTTTAAGACTAATTTCTTCACATTTAAGTAGACACTAAAGGCTGAAAATTAGAAGAGTTCTACTTCAGTCTTTTTGACTGTTGTTTACAGGTTCACCGACCTCCACCAAAATTGCCCAAACACGTGCTGAAGAGGATTCCCAAGAAGGTTCAAGCATGGGCAAGCAAGTAGAAGCAATACTTGAAAGCCTGACATCCCAACAGCACTACTGTTCATCCAGTCAGAACTAAACAGGGGACTAATTCAGATGCACAGTTTGGATTTTACCTTCTCCTCATAGTGTCAGAAAAGGCCTACCAACACACTCAAAAACTCAATACAATAATTTAAACTTCTCCTACCAGTATCTCTTTCACCACCTGAACCTGTTGCCAGTACTACACATGGAAGGCAGCACCACACGCAGTAAACACCTACCAGTGCTACTATAGTCTGTGACAAAGAACCAAAACTGATAGTCTTTACCCATTTAAATAATTGACATTAAGCAATGGGTAGATATCAGATTAAATAATTAAACAGACACATCCAAGAAGTGTTTGAAACTACCCCTGCTGAAGCAGGAAGGAGATCCAAGGTGAACACAAAGACCTGCTGGTTTCCCTCTCTTCTTATTAATGTTGTAGCAAAGGCTCATTTACCACATGGGTAACACTGGGTAGCTATCTTTTCTCTCTAACCGATCTTGTACACCCATATGTACAAATACATAGAAATTATATTATTTCTATAACCACATGATAAACAACTTTATTTTGCACTATTTGTACTCTTAGGTGCCAAATTTACCCGTGGTTAATTAAAAAAAAAAAAAAAAAAAAAAATCACCATATGCTATCACATCTTTACCACACATGCTGCAATGACAGTTCTTTCAGATTTATTTTTAACAGAGTAAATCTTAATTAGTATCATTTCAAGATCTTAAACACAGTCAATTCTTAATAATTATCCCACGCAAAATGAACGTAGTCTTTATAGTACTATTTTTTTTGTGCCATACATATGCTGATATTATTCAAATAGTTCAAGTAGTTGACCTCTGGAACAAAGAATTGAAGAGAACAAAATATTCTTATCCAAGCTTTAGGGAGACTGAGTCATCACTTCAAGTCAACATTAGGAAATATACTGCACGTGAATCACAGAAGAGTGATTGTTATATTTAAAAATATAAAATAAATTCAAGTAGAGAAAATAAGATTTCCCTCCTTTCCCCCTACCTGGTCAAATAGCTCATTGTCATCTAGTGTACATGTAGCCAGGTATGGCCCCTTCAATTTGATCAGCTTTATTAAAACTGCACTTTTATTGGGATACACATACACCACCACCCCCAACTTGGCCTAATTCAGCATAACAGCAAAAAGATAAAATGGAGACCAAGAGGGAGAGATGAAAGCAAACGTAGACAGCAAGAGAAGTGCAGTAGTTCACCATCAGAGGGAGTACAAGCCTCAAAAAAAAGTGTTCAGCTTCCAGACGAGAGCAGACACGCAGCTCTGTGGCAATATAAACACCTACACAGGTTAAGGGAGGGCTGGTCCTCCAAATTTTTGTTGGCAAACAGCATATATAGAAAACAGCTGAAAGAAAACAAAGGAAGTTGTAGTTGAAAAAGACAGCTACTATACAATTTCTATACATAGCCAGACATGGCCATATGACAATGAAGAAAAACTTCCAAGTTTTGCCCATGTGAATTAGTAGTATTAAATAAAGATTAGGAAAAAAGGTGTTCCTAATCACTTTTTTATTATTAGCAAACTTATTGCCTTCAAAATGAAAAAAGGATACTGTATCACAACATAGAGCTTGCTTTTGGATCTGACTCTCAAGTGCCAAGCCACAGGACAAGAGCTCAAGACCTCAAGTTGCACTGGGGGATGTTTAGACTGAATATTAGGAAAAATTTCTTCACCAAAAGGGTTGTCAAGCATTGGCACAGGCTGCCCAGGAAAGTGGTTGAATCACCATCCCTGAAGGTATTTAAGACTGTAGATGTGGTGTTTAGGAACATAATATAGCAGTGAACTTGGCAGCGCTAGATTAAGGGTTGGACTTGAAAGGGTCTTTTCCAACCTAAACAATTCTATGATTCTATGAAACGGGACAAGTAAGGCATTTGACTATACACCAGCCTGTACTTTATCCCGTGCTCTCACTTCACCTTTGCTGCAGTTCAGTGCCAACTGTGACTTCACCACACTGCAGGCTTCTCAGCATTACCTGTAAAAGCAGATCCTCAACCGAGGCATGGTTAAGAGGGGAGAATGATCCTACTAAAAAAGAAAATAGCAGTTCTTCCCCTCACACACACAAGTTCCCATCTCCTTTTCTATCCCTGTTGCTAAAGGGGGAAGAGAAGCCATTTTTCAGCATATTCATGACCTCCCTGATAAGGTCAACACTGAAGCTCTATTAGGCTCAGCCCATTTGAGAAGGGAAAGTGTTTGCTCATTTACTCATGTCCCAAGCTATAGAATACATTAGCCTCCTAATACACTAGGAAAAATTAGTTACCTGTATTTCAAATGTACTGAAGTAGCAGCAGAGTAGGGTTACAGTACCTCAGGGTATTTTCTAGATCCAACTATAGAGTAGTTTTCTTAGGCAATCTTTTTTTTTTTTAAATTTAAAAGCTGCTTCAGCAAAATCAGAAATCTGTCATCTTTTAAAAAAAAAAAAATCAATTACATTTTTTAGTTGGGAGCAGAAGGAGAAACACAACAAAAAGAAACCCAACTGCATGCCCAATTTTAAAAGGAAAGCAAACTAAAACCTGATTGAATTATAGCAAAATAATTCTAGTTGGAGTGGGGGAGGGAAACACTATCTTTTTCACAGGAATCAAAAGCTGGAGGCACATACTTGGTGTTAAGTACCTCGCTTGCTTAGGACAAGTGTAAATGAGTCATACCATCTGTACTCGCATTCAGAGGATAGTCTGGCAAGATAGCAGGGAGAACACAAAGCAATATGACTCTCTGCTCTTAATGCTATGGAAGCAGTTAAGTTGGGGAGTAAAGGAAGACTAACCACTTAAAATAAGAACTACCTACAGCAACAGACACTGAATGCTCTGAATTTATAATTATCTGTAGCTACAAATTCTACCCAGTAATCTATAGCATTACAGATAGCTATAGACTCGGGTACAGAGACACTGCAGAAGCTGATTAATGCTGTATTTCATGTGCATGTATTTATCTCATGTAATAACACAAGAGACGATCAAAGTAGAAAATAAACAGATTTGAGCAAGAAGTCATTCCGGAACATCAATAATTCAGAGAAGCTATTTAAGATAACCATTCGTTACAAAGACAAGACAAAAATGCATTGACAAAGGAAAAAAAAATCCCAACAGAATCAACACTAGCAAGCAGCTTTCTAAACCAAATTGTGCTGAGTAGGGTAAAAGCAGTAACCACATCGGAGGAAATAACAAGGACCTCCCAAAGATGCAATGCGAGACTAATCCCAAGGAAGGGGGCAGAAGCCTCATCCAAAAAGGTGATGATGGCAGCAAAGGCAGACAAAGCTGTCACCAGCATCCAGAGCAATGTACCAGAAAAGGGTGCCATTCTCACAGCTTTGTGGGTGGGGGACCCAAATTCATGGAAGTGATAACCAAGGTGTAAAAGCTTGCAATGAAACAAATTACTAATACTGGAAAATTGTGCAAAGTTCTGGTTTCTTTGTTTTTCTTTTTAAAAGTACTGAAACTTAAAACTACATGGAAGGCTGAACTTACCAGCATTATTTCTGTTGTAATAAAAGCAATATATCTTGAAATACCAAACAAATCTTTACTTTGGATCTCAGGATATGTAAGTCAATGTACTTGGCACCTAACACTATTTTTTTACATTAGATGAGTTTGTAGTACTAAATGATGCTAAAAAAAATGTTTCAACATAGCACAAACACATAGCTTATTTATGATGTTAACACTTAAAACTAGTTACAGGAAGGAGACCAAGTTTTCCTAAAGATATTCCTGGATATCTCAGGGGCTGGAGGGGGAGAAGACACAGCCATCTGCTGTTCCAAAATCCTTGTGATAATTTGCTTATATTTATACCAAGCTTTGCGGAGCATTAGAAGTGCAATTGATTTAAAATGGTATCTAACTTTTTCCTTCTAGTTTCATGCCTTCATCTTTTAGTTGTATGAGAAAATTGTTCCCATCTTTAACAAAAAAAAAAAAAAAAAAAGAAATCTGATCCACTTATGTCGATTTACTTGACTCTCTAAGTTTTCTGTTGGTTAAAATGAGGCATGTTATTTCAGAGCATTTTGTAGGTTATATTAATAGCATTTACAATTCCCAGCAGGTTTAGCAGCAGCAGATATCCACAAGGATGTCTGGCCCTAGTAATCACAGTTCACAAGCAGGCATATTAACATAAAACCAATATCATTAATATATATGTCCAGCTGTGAGCTGAGTTGACGCTGGGGGAGAACTTGAGGGGTTAAGGAGGATGCTATGCCATACCATTTCCTCAGTGACTACCTATTTACCAAGCACTACTGCTCAGAGACGCTTCACAGGCAAATGAAGCAGTAACTCAAGCTGTTTCATTATGAACCAGCACAACTGTCACAGATCACAGCAAAAGGATTTCACCATTTTAAAATAAAAGCAGATTCAAAAATAGATTTAAGAGCCCTTCTGCTGTTGAATCCTACTTAATGATTTGCTATTCAGAAAAAAGCTTTGAGCTTGAACACTTCCCTAACATAAAACAAGAGGTGAAAAAAAAAAAATAATAAAAAAAAAATCAATCTGCAAGCCTGTGGAACCATGAATCTATGAAGCATCCCAAATGACCTAAGTGAAAACACGTGTTGATCCTCTGATGTTCACACCACTATTAAAATGAAAAATGATCAAGGCATCTAGAGATTCCAGAAACATTTACCTATATACTATTTCAGTGAGTGCACGTGCATCTCTTCAAACAACTGCCTGTATAAAAACCTATATCAACTTTAAAATTTCTTATAGCTGGGACTGACACAGCTTTTTGAAAAAAAAAACAAACTACTGCAGCTCAGGTACCTTTTATGGTCCTCAGTTTCACTTTTACAATTCTTTTTGTTAAGTACTTCAGAAAGAATTTCAATTTAAAAATTTGAGAAGAAAGTAACCAGAAGATGAGTTCTGATCTGACAACAACATTAAGAGGACAGATAAAAAGATAGACAATAGCATTGCTCCTAAACTGAGAGAACAAATCTTTAAATACTATTTCACACATCTTTTAGCAAGGTAATTGTCTGGATAAAAATAAGGTAGCACGCTATGAGTCACAGCAATTTGTATATAAATCAAGGGAGCAGAATACACCTGGCAGATCTGTCAGGATGGTTTCCATAGAGCACCAGAGCTCTCCATCCCCAGGTGTAAGAAATCAGGAAAGGAAGGCCAAAAGACCAGCATGGCTGAGTCAAGACCTGCTGGACAAACTACAGGGCAAGAAGGAAATGCACCAGCAGTGCAAGCCAGGTAACAGGTATCCTGGAAAGAGTTTAGGAACACTGCCCAGTTGTGTAGGGATTGGGTCAGCGCTGCTGGTGCTGATAGTAAGACAGGTTTCTCCAGGTATCTCAGCTAGAAAAGGAAGGTCAAAGAAAGCCCACCCCCACCAATGAACACAACTGGCAAACTGGTAACAATGGATAAGGAGAAGGCTGAGGTACTCAAGAATTTTTTTCCCCTCAATTTTTTTGCCCTTCCCTGGCAACCTCTCTTACACATTTCTTGAGTGGATGGACTTCAAGACAGGAACTGAGACAGCCAAGTCCCTTCCACTGTAAGAGAAGTTCAGGTTTGATACCACATGAGGAATCCATATTATCTTTAAGTCTATGGGACCCGATAAGCTGCATCTCAGAGTTCGGAGGGAACTAGCTCATGGAGTTGACAAGCCACTCTCCATGATGTTTGTAAATTTGTGGCAATCAGGTAAAGTCCCTGGTGACTGGAAAAAGGCAAACATTGCACCCAGATTTAAAAAGGGTAGGAAGCAGGACTTTGGTAACTACTCACCTGTCAGCCTCACCTGCGTGCCTGGGAAGATCATGGAACAGATCCTCCTAGAAGGCACATGGAGGACAGGGAGGTGATCTGAGACAACAATACAGCTTCACCAAGGGCAAGTCCTACCTGACCAACCTACTGGCCTTCTATGATGAAGTTACTATGATGAAGTGAAGAGCTACAGATGCTGTCTATCTGAATTCTGTTAAAAGCCTCTGACACAGTTCCTTAGAACATCCTTCTCTCCTACGTTGGGGGAGATATGCATTTGATGGCTGGACTGTTCAGTGGATGAGGAATCGGTTGGGTCAGCATCCAGAAAGTAACGGCCAGCAGCTCAACGTCCAAATGGAGATCAGTGCTGATTGATGAGAATCCCACCACGAGCCAGCAATGTGCACTCGCAGCCCAGAAGGCCAACCATATCCTGGGCTGAACCAAAAGTCACCAGCAGGCCAAGGGAGGCACTTCTGTCCCTCAGCTCTGCTCTGGCAAGGTCCCACCTGCAGTATTGTGTCCAGCTCTGGAGCCCTCAACACAGCAAAAACAGGGACCTGTTGGAGTGGGTACAGAGGAAAGACAAAACTGATTAGAGGATTGGAACACCTCACCTATGAAAAAAGGCTGAGAGACTTGGGGTTGTTCAGTCTGGAGAAGGCTCTGGGGAGACCTTACTGCAGCCTTTCCGTACTTAAAGGGGGCCTGTAAGAATGATGGGGACAAACTTTATAGCAGGGCCTGCTGCAACAGGATGACAAGTAACAGTTTTAAACTAAAAGAGGGTAGACTTAGACTAGACAAGAAGGAAGAAATTTTTTACAATGAGAGTGGTGAAACACTGGAACAGGTTGCCCAGAGAGGTGGTGGATGCCTCATCACTGGAAACATTCAAGGTCATGTTGCATGGGGCTCTGAGTAATCTGATCTAGTTGAAGATGTACCTGATCAAGGCAGGGAAGTTGGACTAGATAACCTGTAACGGTCCCCTCCAACCTAAACCATTCTATTCCAGTCTATGATTCTTAATCCTATTGACTAAGACTTCAACAGGCCATTTAAAAAAAGAGGCAGAAAACTATATCAAAATACATGGAACAAGCAGGGCTCTGAATAGACTTAAGTCTGCAATTTCACATATTTCCAGCACCACAAATACACATCCTTTTTTTGTTCTCTTAACAGCTTTGAGGCTTTTGTTACAGGACAAACCCATGGCTTTAAGGTAGGACATGAAGAGTCAGAATCAACAATTTAACTTGGAACAGAGGTGTTAACTGTATCGACATTTGTTTTTGACACAGCCCAATGATCTAAAGCTTTTATTTCCCCAAAATGCAAGTTCTGAGAGAGCTGGCCAGCAGACTCAGAGGCCCATTTTCAGAATATGGATGTAGCAGCATCTTACCTTACAAGAGGCCCAAATAAGTCAATGACAGGTCATTTATCTGAGCAAAAGCACAATTTCCATTTTTCAGTTCAGTGTGGTTCCATGGGAAACACAGGACATTTTGGACTTTCTTCCTCCAAGGCAGAACACAGTTACTGTTGCACAGTTCAACAGCTAAACATCTTTACCTGCACCCAGCCAACTGCTTAAAGCTTAACTCATGACTGTCACTTCCAAGTGAATTCAAGAGGAAAACAGGCACTGTTAACCTGCAGCTGTTGTATGAAGGCAATACAGTGGACAGTGAGTGAGCTCAATCAATCACTTAGGGTTGGCCACAACATCAGTCAAAATTTTAGGACTAGAAGTCACTTCATAAAGAGAACTTTTTCCCCAGCTTCTTCTCGTTTTCAACACTGAACAAACTGAGCAAGAGGAGTGACTGTAAAGCAAATACCATTTGTTCCAAAAGAGGCTACTGTTGTCTAATGTCGCTTTCAAACAGTGAGCTTTCACAAACTTGTTCCAAGTGCTTAGCTCATGACTTCCGTCCATGCAGCAGTTCAAATTCAATCCTTTGGCAACAAATATATACCGTGTACAATTTTTTTTAATTCTTTGAATGAGAGTAGATGTTATACTTAGATCTTAATAAATTATATTCATATATTTCCCTAACATAATTTTTAATTTAAAAATTTTCCCATCCTGTTCTCCACATTCTTAAGCCAAATGTTCCCTCAAAATTCCCACACTCCACGCCAATAAACCACACTGAAAACAGATTAACCTTTTGTCTAGTCTTATCACTGAGAACCTTTGTACTACATAATACAAAAAGCACAACAGAAAGTACTCCCTATCTCTTAGGGCACATTAAGTACAGAATGGCAAAAAGTCTACCATAAATGTCATTTAATTCACAATGTTGAACCTAATTTTTAAACACTAATAGCCACATACAGTGTAAGGTGTCCCTGCCCTTGGCGGAGGGCTGGAACTGAATGATCTTTAAGGTCCCTTCCAATCCAAACCATTCTACAACAACACAGATGTTCTCAAAACCTTGGATACTTTTAATAACTATTTCAGCATAGCAAATAAGATTCTGCTGCCCTCTCACAGTCCCTCCTCTTACAAAGAAAATTTAGGATTATTAAATGCTTGTCAGTATGTTTGGTTTTTTTTCCCCTGCATCCTCACATTCATTTGTCTACGTTTTACACTTTTATGTCACCCATGTGGGCTTTGACACCTACAGGTTGACACCTGCTCTAAGAGCCCACAACAAAGACAGCTGATTGATTCATGAGGCATCCCCTGAATGACTGGCTCAGGTTTTTAGGTATATACATAAAAAAAAAAATTAAACGGTGCTGGTGAACAGTTTCAAGAACAAGGGTGAAACAGAAGGTGTAACTTAATCTTCCCTGAGTCTTCCTTACTTTCTTCTAAAACAAAAAATAAAAAATTAAATTATGAAGGCTATGGGCCCTGATTAAATCTTCGATATTCTTTGGTTTCTAGCTGAAAATATAACAAAGATGTCTCTTAATAAATATACAGATGATATGTAGATGATATTTGTGTGGAGAATGTTAAGTGCAATTTTATTATACTGTTATTTTTTTAAGGTATTTATTCCCAGTGTATTCTTACAGTCAAAAAGACACGCTCAGCTTTTTTTTCAAAGCAAACTCTGTAGTTTTATCATTGCTTATTCCAGAAAATTAAAACAGAGTCAAATGCATGAAAAGCTTCATCCATAACCCACTGAATTAAACAGCTTTGCAGTAGAATCAAACTGGGCAACAGAATGAAATGAGGAACAGTCCATCTTGACAAGGGTTTCATTAGTGGCAGTTCAAAATGCTATCTCTTCTTGCTGCCGATAAAAATATTTGCACAACTAATATGCTTATGTTGTGGTATCTATATACCATACTGGGTGATATGTAGCACATAAAACAACAATTTTAACTGCTACTTTATATTTCAATTTCCTATAGAGCAGAGATGAAAAATTTTCTTCCATTACAAAAAAAAATTTATTCTTAGACTGACATGCTTTGTTAATTACTATTTGTAAAGAAGCAGCTGATTACTGTTCTACTTTATTTCAACTTAGTAATTTTTCTATGAGCGTATTTTCTTATTAGATATTCCCCTATTCCAAGCATGTATCTCTGTGCAGGGAGACAGAGATCACTAGTCACAACAGGCACGACTCCAAGCAGCTCCTGGATGGTGTCCAAGAATTAGAGTCACACACACTGAAGCATACAAGGTAGTTAAGAAGCTGAAGGACTTTCTGTCCATACATGTTTCTGTGAGAGAAAGCAGCAAGCTCAGACTACTTTTGGCATACAGTTTTCAGGTAACTGGTCTACCTGAACATGATCTTACACTCACTATAACCTCCTGAGAAGGGATGGAAGGAAAGAGAAAGGGGTTTGGATGTCATTTTCAGAGGTCCACTTGTAAAACCATGAGTAGCAGCAATGCATGCAATCAGTCTAAACGACTGGAAACCCTAAGAAATGCTGCAAGAAAACTGGCACACAGTTGTCATTTGGGAGATGAGGGTCCTGAAAGACAGCACATCTGGTAAACAAGTATGCTATAGAAACACTTTCCTTGTTTCAGTGTTTTCATAGGCAGTGTAAGTCAACACGACATGTTATAAATAGAAGACATCCTTAAGACCCTAGGTTTTCTCACAATTCAAGTGGAATTCACAACCACACTCAAATCCCAAAACAATCAGGAACCAGGCAACAAAATTAAGCATGTTGCTGAGTTTCAAAACACATTCTAAGAAGTTTCAGGCCAACAAGTTAAAGTTACTTTTCCCAGAAAGAGTAGTCCAAGGCAGACCACACAAGTTCCTCCACTCACCTTCCAGTCCCCAAAGAACACTCACAGAAGAGGCCTCTTCTGTGATTACATGACTTCTGTCACAAAGGAAGGCATTAGAGTAAGTTTATCTGAGCCAAACCACTTCTTTCTGGTTCCTACTTTCAAAAACTTTCAAGGAACAATTTCACAGTCACATGCTAACATAAATAATTTTTTTCTCTCTCAGCACCCTTTTCACTACTTTGCAAAAGAGAAGAACTAGCGGACGCTTAAGCTCAGCTGCAACCAAATATCAAGCCATGGCCTTAGGCAGAAGATGAGAAGCCAGTAATTTTAAACCACTATTGTAAATGAAAAAGCAAGTCAACGAGAAGTATGTCATTAAAACCCATCCTGAAGTTATGAAACTCATATCTTTCATGAAAATTTACCTACTCCACATGACTTTCAAGATCAGGGTTTTATTCAGGCAATGCGCTCTGCATACACACAGTCCTACCCTACACCAGAAATACATTAGCACCCAGTAGTTCTCATATCTGTATGTCCTTCTCCTATCTGTCAGCTGAAAACATTGGCCTTCACTGTGGTAGATTACTTCCAAGTCACATAATTAGCACAGTTCTGGCTGTTAAATTCTTCTCTTAAAATAAGAACAGAGCAACAAGGAAAACCAATTCTAATGTTACTGCCTGTTCTGAACCTTGCTTGTTAAAGGTCATTTTCATTGTCTCTTATCTAGTGAAAAAACACAACAGTGCAAATATACACCCAAGAAGCTGCCACCTCACTTCTGCAGCCACACCACACAATGTGTTAAGTAAGAACCTGGTGTTCTGAACAGGCATCTTGTGATGATGCATTGCTTGACAGCCACGCTACACGTCACAGCACTCCACACAAGTAGATCATGAAATCTTGAGGTCAAATTACATCATTCCAACAATTCCTCCTCTTTCCTTCAGTTATCCATCCCACTTCTACAAGCTAATTCTGCCAAAATTAAGTGGTGTCAGGCAACATAAGGGAAGCACTAGTGGGTACTGTAGTCATGATACACACAAATAAAAAGGGGGCCTTTGTTAACATGTCTAACAGACAGGTATTTCAGGAGAGAGAGAGTATGGGCTCCCACAGGGTAGAAGGTTGAACTCCAGCAGACATTCTGAGATCTTTTCTGCAGGCACATTCATTCTGTCCTTTGGTTCAGTTAACTGTGGTCGACTGCTGCCACAAGACTAAGCTTCAGGCCTAGGAGATTTATTTCTGTCTGTGGTCATTCAGGAGGCAAAGAGCCAATTTTGTAAAAAAACTTATTCCAGAACAACAGTTCCAAAAAGACTTTGCAACACCTCCAACCAGCATGGAGGAGAGTGCTGCTAATAGTGGCATGGCAAGCTTCCAGGGAAGGGGAGCTTAACTTCTCCCCTGACAGACTTCACAGACACCACTGGCATTGCTATTCCTCCTGTTATTCGAACAGATACTATTTCTTTGGCTTATGTAAGTTCCAGTGAAGAGCTTTATAGAAGGAAATGTATCCTGTTCCTCCATGTAAGGGGTTGGATACCGAGACAGGAAACCAGTATGATACCATAAGTGCTTACACTATTTTCTACAGCCACTGCAACAGCAAAGGAGAGCCTTTCAGATGAAGCTTAGGCTGAAATGCATAGACGCAATCAACAGCTTTTTAACAGTCATGCTAATTTTTCAGCAAAATTCTTCTACTACTTGTAGACACAGAGTTGCAAACCATGGTACTTCTACTTTGATGCTAGTAGTTATTCTTTAATTACATTTGCCATATGTTTAATACTTCAATTATTACTAAAGCAGTTAACACATATCAAAGAATCATAAGGTTGGAAGAGACCTCTGAGATCACCCAGTTCAACCATGCCTGTCTCCCCACCAAACCACGTCCCTAAGGAACTCATCTGCCCATTTTTAAACACCTCCAGGGATGGTGACTTCACTACCTCCCTGGGCAGCCTGTTCCAATGCCTGACCACTCTTTCAGTGAAGAAATTCTTTCTAATGTCCAGTCTAAATGTTCCCTGGCACAACTTGCAGCCATTTCCTCTTGTCCTATCACTTGTGAGAAGAGACCAGCACCCACTCCAGAACCCGCAGAACACTGCAGGCATTTTATGAATCTTTAGGTGAGGAAACCTCACAATCTGTTCAAATGCAAACTATGAAAAACTGCAATTTCAAAAATAAAATATGTGGCTGCATGCAGCTGTATTTGTCCTTCCACAATGACAAATTCAATGTACTTGGCCCAAAACCGTTCTTTGCATCTCTGAGTGTAGAAAACCAGTAGAAAGCACTCTTCTGTACATTATTAGGTGTTAGTTCAGGACTATAGATCCTGAGGGTGTCTCCTTCTTTTGTGTGCTATAGAAAGTTGCAGCAGGTAGAATAAGGAATCAAAGTGTTGCAAACAGAGTTCCACAGGGTTGCTAGATATCTGTTGTGTTTTGGATGACTCTTGACTATGAAGCAGCGAGGTTTATCGCAAGAGCTTTGCTGATTACCTTTTTCTCACACCAGTGCTTCACAAATCCCATCTTCAGCTTTCTTTTACTCCTATTATGAGGACCTTCTCCTGAGTTCCACTTCTTCGGGAGTAGATTAAACTGACTATTTACATCCTGATTGCAGCAATTATAATTTGTTAAACTTTTAGCAAAAAGAATAGATAAATGTCTATGGACACATCATAAGATGTTATTTATTCTTTACTTGAAAAGTTCTATTTTAATACTCTTCCCAGTCTGTGATCTAAGTAGTGTTAAGTAATCATTAAATGGCTGGTGCTTGTGGATGAAAAGAAAAAGAAAACATCATGGGGTAGAAGTGGAAGAAATAAATGATCTAGGTGGTTACTATAGGATCAGGGATGATGCAGGACAGTCATGGCATATGCACCCTTGCAGGTGACAGAAAATTAAGAGAACGTGTTCTTCTACAAGTCCTCCTTAATAATGAAAAATTATGTCCCAAAATGAAAGAACATAATTTAAAAAAGCATCAGATACAACAGAACTGTAAAATAAAATATTGTTCCGGTAACTGAGACAGGAGCAAAGGACATGAACACTATCAGCCAGTAGCAATACAGGACTCTAATTTGGCAAAGAGACTGCACAGCAACACAATATTAAGCATTTAGACCTCTTTCTATTGATCCTCGTATTTTAGCAAACACGGCAAAAACTGAACAGAACTCTGCAGTTACAAAGAAATGGAGGCGAGGGGTAGGAAATTCCATTAACGTGATATTTCTGCAGTGCCTTTGTACCATGACTGGGGACATTTCTTCAATTTGAAGTGATGGGTAATAATGTAACCAGAAAATTAATGTTAGCATTTTGTTTTTCTTCATCTGCTTATTTTATGTGTGCTTTGCCTTCATTTTATCCTGCCACCAACACTTTGTGGGGTGACACTGGTGACAGAATGAAATGTTAGCAGCAGCAGAGAAAAAGCAACACGCACCAAACAAAGATCTGAGGCAGGAAAGAGACTTCAAGTGTTCAGACTGAAAAGAAAGACTTTGGTCATGATTGTGGGTGGGCAGTCTATGCAATGGACAGAAGAAGTAGAAGACCTAAAGATAGGTCAAGGAAGGAGAGAATACCAATTACCCCTAACATTTTACAAAACTAATCCTGTAGCAATGGATTAAAATTACTACATTACACATTAGTTACTACAAAACTTCCTGAAAGCATTTTTTTTGTCCCATCCCTGTTCAGTTGTCTATGATTCAAGTAGGTCCTTCAGCTATAAGCTAGGAAGGATCCTGGGTCTCTTGTGCTGGCTGCTGCAAGATGTCCCAATTACTGAAAGACAGGTTCAAATTCCTCCCCGTTACAGGTACCACTATAGATAGAGCTCTCTAAAGAAGAGAACAGCAAAACCTTGAAACAAAACATTGAATTCTTCACCATTGTAGGAATTCTGTAAGCTCTAAAAAAGGATCATTTTGGCCTTGATATTTTAACTACTGCAATTTCATTCTCATTTTATCATGCTGACTAGAATCCTTGCTTGTGACTCTCTTCTTCATTAAGGTTCTGTTCTAACTTTGCTTTGCCAAAGTCAAAAAAATACCCCAGATGTTTCTTCTTGGCACCAAACAGAAGATTTCAGCACCAAGTGAAAGTGAACCTCAAGTATGATTGCTGAATGACCAAGAATAGCTTAGAAGCAAATGTTCATCAGCTGGAAATAGGAGGACCATTAAGTGCCAGTTGACTGTTTGAAAGTATGGAAACATTAAAAATTTAAGATCACTTCACAACAGTTCAGGACATGATCACAAATGGACCGACCCACGCAAACAGAGAGGGTGGTTATGTACAAAACCTAAACACTCAGAGTTTTCCTAATATGAGTCAGTTTACAATTAAGAGGCCTTCGTTCCTATACTGGGAAAGGGCCAGGAAAGCTTCCCCCATCCCTGTAAAAGTGCTTCTGAAATTTAACAACACAAGCTTAAGCAAAGGGTTTATTTTTTGCTTGTTTTACTGAAACCCCCAGTTTTGGAGCACACAGACCTTTGCTTCACACCTCTAAAATTCAAATACAGTGTCAGTAATTTAGTGGGAAAAATATCTGAGTAATTTGGCTGCCCTAAATAGGTAGGCTTAGTCCTGTAAACAACAATCTGCTTTCATGGTATTGTTCACTCAAATCACATACATATATTAGTGCAGAAACAATCAATGGAAATCCAAGATTATACTCAATTTACAGTATTCATTATTATAGGAGAAAAGAAATTAGATGCTTCAGCTAAGCAGTTCCTCAATCTACAAGGATACTACAGACCAACTATTTTGCCCCTTGCTCATTTGCATATCACTGCTGCCGCTTCCTCTTTAACTCTCTGCACTCACACAGCTGGCTGCAAGTCTCAGCTTCCTTTCCCAACTGTTCCATCACACCACTCTCGCATCAGCTCTGGTTTTTGTGCTGAAATGGGTCAGTGCTGTATAATTCATCAACACCTGAACAATCATAACAGAATTAACATGATTAAACTGGTATATTCCCATTCCTTGGCAAGAATGCCAGTGTCATTATGAAGGAGAGGAATAACAATGTTCCCTCATATTTTAGAGCTTAAATATTAAGATTCCGTGCTCATGTGCACAAAGGATAGCACCAAGACATCTTATTTCAGGTTCATCTTCAAATGCCAGATCAGAACTTGTCCTCCACCCCCAACAACGAATAAAAACAAAACCCCCAAGAATCACCATTGTAAGCATGCTCTCAGGACTTAGTGATGGACTGCTTTGTTTATTTTTTATGGATGTGAAATGATTTCTGATTGGTATTATCATACAGGTTGTTTAAACACAAACATTATAAATAACTTTGAAATGGTTAGTCACTGTAACCAAGGCAACGAGTCTCCCACTCGATTTCCAGAAATAGGAATAGAGGAACAGAGGTAAGAAAAAAATTAAAAGTTGGCAGGAGTAAGAACACAAATGATCAAATATTAGTTTGAACTCAGGAAGGCCCAGCTGACTAGAGAAAATAAAAGGTACAGCACCTGAAAAACAATGTAACTGTTAAAAGATGAAGTAGAGGATATGAAGTGTGTAATATCAAAGGGATTTAATTTCAGTCACCATATTCCACACTCATTTCAACGAACTGAAACAAGGACAGAAATTCAGGAATGCAACAATCCACATCAGACAGTGACCGCTAGTTCAGTCTCAATTTACCAGTTTTCTACATGAACCATCAACTTTTTTGTAGCTGCTAAAGTCAGTTCTTCATAGGCACATGCATATTTGCCTTGGGTTTTTTCCCTGATATTTCCCTCCAAGTAATGGCCACAAACCTTCAATGCCATCTATGTGAATAGACATTTATACACTCACAGAAGGCCACTGAGTTAACAGAATCTGCTATAAGGACCTGACTGCAGAATCAAGGCATGAAGGCTTGCTTTGTTCCTCCTTCATTTTTTTTTTTTCCCCTTTAAAAAAAAAGTTTACTTTTTTCACTGAGAAGAACTGCTTGTTCACAAGTTAGAAGTTCCCAAGTTATCATCAGGAAATCTGATCCTTCAAAACGAACACGTGGTAGAACCAGGTTCTCTCAACACATTCTAATGGAAGGGCTAGTAATTACTTCGTACAACAAGATAAATGGAGTTCAAGTTACTCAAAGTTTTCCATCAAAGAAAGTTATCTTTTCACAGTACATGTGAGTTCTTAGCCTGGAAACATGAGAATTAAAAGTGAGACTTAAGGTATCTTGGTAAGTACTACAACCTCCTAATTTAGTTATCTTGTGTACAGTTTAAACAGATTAGATGCAAATTTTAGGAAGCATGTGTGATGGAGAAGAGAGCGTAAGGAGTGGTTCTCAACTTCAGTAAAATTCCTCTAAGTATTTTCTTCCCCCAAGAACAATAACTTTAAAGTAACTTCTACTAAGAAAAAAAATTGAACACATTTCATTAGTCTATGCCTAAAAAGAATTTCTAGAGCAATACCTCTTAATTCCATTCCCACCATATCACTCCCTCATGGAACAGCAACAGCTCCTTTTCATCACCACAGGAGACCATTCCTTCTCTTAGTATAACAAGGAACTAGTTGGGATATTTATTCCTGGCATGAATTTTACAAGAATGTAGTCTAACACTGGCAGTAATGAAAATAGCAACCATCGAGGCATTCAGAGTGTTCACTATGACACTGCAAACATTTGTTTAACTGCCAATTGAACAAGATCCGTCTTAGCAAAGAGAAAGATATAAATGGGCAATAAAGAAATCAGTGCTCTCACCGTTCAAGGACTTTCAAGATAAGTGGTCACTAATATTCTCATGCAGTTGTTCATACTCTGATCCTTTCGACTCACATCTGACTTCTGGGAATAAATGCATTGCCTCAAGCACAGTCTAGTAGTCATACAGGAAAATCCCATACAAACTCCTGTCAAATGACTATTATTAAAAGCTGTAAGATTTCTTCCTATTACATATTTAAGGCTCAGAGAAAACAAAATACATATAGTTAAAATTATGGTATACTGAAAGAAAAAGACAAAGCTTTACCAAATATAATGATGATGTATCCAACGAGCTTTGCCACAAATAGTTACATAGCTGCAAAATTAAAGAAAAATATCAGCCAGTTTTCATAAGAGCTTCATCTATTGAAATGTAGGCTTAAGATAGCCTAAAAGACAACCTGCATACATGCAGGTAAGGCTTGTAAGAGAAATTAACCCCTCTGTTGTCAGACAATCCACATTTCACCTACCCATTAAGAAAAATATAGGCTGTTAATTACTCCTTATGTGTAAGAGAGACTAACTCGGAACTCACTTTAAAGTGAGATACCTGTTCTGGGAAACAGTTAAAACACCTAGAAACTATGACTGAATAGCAAAAAAAAAAAAAACAAAAAAAAAACAAACAAAAAACCAGAGGGGACACAGCCTTCAATTATCTATGCAGAGTTGATAGGGCTTTTATACAGGAGACCAAGGAATACCATTACAGAAACTCACAAGCAAGCTATTCCTTTTCCTCCTGCCTCCAAAAAAAGGCAAGACAAAACACCAATGAACCTTGACCTAAACTTTGCTTTCAATGCAGTTTCTTACAGGACAGTACCACTGTGTTTCAGGAAGAAACGAACTTTTACAGTTTCCCTCTCACTTGGCATTTTAGCAGTTAAAGCAGCTCCTCATCCAGAAGAACCTGGTATACAAGCACCCACCTATGAAGAAAGTACGAAGGCAAACAAACTGAAAAGCAAATATCTTAATCATAAGGCGACAGAATTTGCAGGTTTTCTTCCTCTGTTTTTTAAAAATAGTCCATCCAACATTGCACAACAAACCAAGAGCAACAGGAACAATCCACAGCTTCTAACTTGACACTTGAATTGAATGATAGCGCTTTCTATTATAAAGTTAAAGTTTGCTATTGAGCATTACAGGTACCAAGTGTGCTTATTACAGTTCAATTTAGTTCCAAATGCAATTTTTGAAAATACGTCCTATGGGGGTTTTTTGATACCTTATATACTTTGAAAGCAAAAGTAAGTCACTTCTGAAATTCCAGTGTACACCACAAATTATTTCAAAACTTTGGAAGACATTCCTACCCTCTAAGATTGCAGAGCAATAAAGCTCAAACAGTGTTAACACCAATTTGTAGAGAATGTACTGCTGGCTTCTTATTTTACCCAAGGAAAGACCTTATCTTGTCAGTGCATGGAAAACCTTTATTCTGAGAGTTAAGTGTATCAAATCAGCCTCCAAAGACAACCAAATATTTGAGCTTCACAAACACATTAAGCATCTGTAGGATCAAAGTTTTGTTTATCAGTGTACTGAGTAAATTAAATCAACTGTAAGCAGAACTTGGATTTCACCCTCTGAGCTCAACTAAGAGCCTCAGAGCAGAATTCCTCACCTCAATGTAAGCTCTCAAGCACTGCTTTTACACTAGCTTGCAGTAACATAAAAAACTAAGCTAAACTAAGCCTACGGAAATAGCAAGCTGCTTGTATGCCCAAAGTCTGCCTCTCCCCAGCATAGTTCTGACATCTGTATAAGTAACACAGGGCCCTTCTACATTATCAAAGAACAAAATCAACAGGTTTATGTTGATTTTGAAAGAAAAATAATCTTGAGAATTACATGAAAGTACTACTCTTGTTCCAGAAAGTTATTAATCTGTCTGACTGATGTAGAAGGAAATTAGCAAATCACCTCCCTCCTTCATACCAGCTGAACAGTACAGACAACAGAGCAGTCTGCGCTCCCTCATGAAACACAGTCAGCACTGAAGACAGACTTCACCATAGGGACTACAAACACACACGACAATTGACTTTATTCTAAATGAAAGCATCACTATGAATCAAAGTAGATAGTTCCAGCAAACAAGAAGCATGCTTCATGAAATACTGAAGATAAACACCTCTATTTTCATATAGTACCACAGGATGGTTTTTATAATGAGCAGGTGGTGCCATAATCTTAGCGCAGCATCTAGTCCTGAAGTCAAGACATCCTGCAGCACACTGCATAAGAACACTGACCTGGAGGAATTCTCTGCAATTGGCAACACAGATATTTCATATTAAAAATGACTCCTCATCATTTTTGGCATTCTTAAAGAAGGCAACTTTAATAAAATTTAGATTGTAATAACTGATTTATCAACCAACTAACACTTATCCCGCAGAAATACAGCTGCTGCAAAAACTCACTCCCTCTACAAACGCCTCTTCAAAACCAGCACTCCTCTCCCTCCGACTCCTTTCCCTGCCCCTACCACTCCCCTTTTATGGGCAAGAATACTTCAGTTCACAGTGTATCAGTGCATCTTCACAGATACATGAAGGCTCTAAAAGACTCCACCCCATACTTTTGGATTAAAACCTGCATTACAATAGAACCTGAAAGCCTCACATGCATTACTCTGTCAGACCAGTGGTCCCACACAGTCAGGCATTTCACCTTAGCACCACTCAATAGCAGGATCCTTCCCAGAAGAAAAGTTCTGAAATACAGTTCACGTTCATGTATTGATGATTGGGGTTTTGCTGGTTATTTCATTGTGATTACTTGTAGAAGAGTTGTACTTCTTGGTTTTAACAGAAGGGCTTATTTAATAGAAAGGATGAACAAGTGTTCATTTCTGTGGAGAGCCTCCTAAAGGACAGTACTGAAGCCTACAAGAAGGCTAACTCAAAGACACTAGGTCTACCTCAGGTCCACAAACATTGCTCATTCATAGTCGAAGTTCTAAAAAAAAAAAAACCAACAAAAAAAGCGTCTTTACTAAGTTTAAGAAAATCAATACAGCAGGACATAAAGATCCCAGCCCGAGATCGAAGAAAATCCCAAGGGACCATGCAGCCCAAGTCTAAGACAGAAAGACAGAGGAACATGCAGACTGATGGAAGGACTAGCAACTAAGGATGAGCTGCTACTGATCCGCATCATAAACAGGATACCAGTTGCCTTAACGCTGCCAAGTTTCTAGCTGTTTTTTCTTCTGTGGGGCTTTTTCTGGGGGTGGGTGGGGGTCTCTGTGCGTTACAGTCAGTTATCTTAAGGAAGAGCATCCAGGACACCAATAATAGTGCATGAATTTTTACGTAGAATTTTGTCCCACAGACATGAAAACACGAGAAAATAGGTTTTCTAGCAAGCATCTTTCTACAGGCGACAAACTAGCAGCGCAGACCCTCCCACCTTTGTATCCTCGTACCTCACAGGAGACAATAGGTAGGACAGGGGAGACACCAGAAAAGGACAGAGCAGCCAAGACAAGTATTTTTCATAAGCCGGGATGGAAACCGAAGAGTCTCGCGAACAAAGAAGGGTGTGATATGATGGAAGCAACAAACCACTGAAGGCACGAGAAAAACCTCCCGCTCTCTAGAAGGGAAGCAGGGACTCGGGGAAGGGGGATGTCAACACCAGGGAGGAGAGGGATGTAGCAGCCAAACAAAAGATTTTTAAAGGCCTGAAAGGGAAAGGTGGTGCGGGAAGGGCACGGTACGCAGGGAAGGGCAGCGCGGCGTGGGCGCGGAGCCAGCCCCGCTCCCGCGAACCGGGCACCGGGGCTCCCCCGGCGGCGCCCAGAAACCTTCCCCTTCTCAAAACACAGGATCGGGGGAGCCCGTAGAGCCCCCGCAGTGACCCCTCCCGGGGCGAGGCGGGAGGCACGGTGGGGACTGGAGCAGCCCCGGAGCCGTCCCGGCGGGCAGCGCAGGGGCGGGCGGGCTGCGCGGCCACCTGTCCGGCCCCAGTACCTGCGTGGGGCGGCGGCCGCTGCCCGCCCGGCAGAGGCACGGGGAGAGCATGGAGGAGGGCACCGGGTGAAAACTGGGAGTACGGGGGTACTGGGAGAGCATTGTCGGGCGGGGGGGCGGGGAGGGACAGACAACGACGGGACCGGGAGAGTATGGAGGGGGGGCATCGGCAGCACATGGCTGGGAGCACCGGGAGCACAGGTAGGGGGCAATGGGAAAGCACTGGGGGGCGAGGAGGGCACCGGGAGAGCACGATGCGGGGGGACCGGGAGCGCACGGGGAGGAGGGGGCACTAGGAGCATATGGCGGCGGCGCCCCCCGCCCAGCCCGGTCCCCATGGGGCCGCAGCAGCAGCCATGCTGCCTCTCCGTGCCACACACCGTACCGAGGAGGCGGGGCGGGGAAGGGCGCAAAGCCGCCGGCACCGGTTGCACCGGGAGAGGGCGGCGCGAGCAGCCGCCCCGCCGCGCACCCACCTGCTCGCGGAGTTTGAGGAACACCATGGCGAGGCCACCGCACCGCCCGCCCAGCCAGCCACCGCCTCCTCCGGCCGCCGCCGCCGCCTCGGCTGTGCCCGCCGCCCCGCCCCGCCCCGCGCGCCGGACACGCCCCCCACCCTCCTCCGCCCCCCACCGCCACTGCCGCCGGCGCCACCCCGCGCCGGGACCTCGCGCCGAGCTCGCGGGCGGCGGCGCGCAGCGGGACCCGCCAGGAGGGGCGGGGCTTCCTCGCGGGCACGCCCCCTCCGGGCACGCCCCCCGGCGCTCCGCTCGCACTGCCGAGAGGCTTCCTGAATTAACCACCCGCCCGCATCAAAGGCGCGCGCGCCGCCGGCCGCGGTCCCGGCCCGCGCCACCAAAGGCAGTGCTGATTGGCCCGCAAGAGACTGGGGAGGGGGGGGGCGGAGTAAGGGCGGCAGTGATTGGCGGGGCGGGCTGGCGGGGGAGATAACGTGCCAGGGGGCTGTCTTTAGGTATCGTGGTGATTTTTCCAGGCTCGGACCTGGCGACCTGGCGAGAAGAGCCCCGGCCTCCCAACGCAGAATCACAGAGTGGTTTGAGTTGGAAGGGACCTTAAAGATGATCCAGTTCCACCTGCCCTGCGATGAGCAGGGACACCTCCCACCAGACCAGGCTGCTCAAGGCCCCATCCAGCCTGGCCTTGAACACTTCTAGGGAGGGTCCATCCACAACTTCCCTGGGCAATGTGTGCCAGTGCCTCACCACCCGCATTGTGAAGAATTTCTTCCTAATTCTTTCTAATCTAAATCTTCCTCCTTCCAATGTAAAGCCATTCCCCTCACCTTATCACTACCTGCCCTTGAAAAAAGCACTTCCCAGCTTTCCTGTAACCCCTTCATGTACTGGAAGGCTGCTCTAAGGTCTCACCAGAGCCTTCTCTTTTCCAACATCCCAATACACAACGAACTAGGTGTGGAAAACACCCCAAACATACCCTGAACAGACCCAGTATTGACATAGGAGTCAGGGGAGAAGCTGGAGACAAGCTGGTGTAGAGAGAAGTGGTGCTGCAGATGAAGTGTCCAGGTGGAGGCTTTCCCTGGTGCAGTGGCACTGGCAGCCAGGAGGTTTAGACTGGATATTAGAAAAAATTTATTCACTGAAAGAGTGGTGAAGCATCGGAACAGGTTGCCCAGGGAAGTGGTCAAATCTCCTTCCCTGGAGATGGTAAAAAAACATGCAGATGTGGTACTTCAGGACATGGTTTAAGTAAACAGGTGGTGTTGGGCTGACAGCTGGACTGAATGATCTTAGAGGTCTTATCCAACTGCAGTGATTCTAGATTCTGTTGACACAAGCGGGTTTTAGCCCGCGTCTGGGCCCTCTGGCACCCTTAGGCCAGGAGCAGGGCCTTGCACTTGCCCACAGCCCTTGAGGTGCAGCTCAACCCCAACCTCAGAGCTGGGGCGAGCCCCTTCACTTTCAGGGGGAGAAAGCGTCGCCCGGCTCTTGCCTTTTTGTGCCAGAAACTTGTAATGGAATTGCAGTCTCCTTTGCTTGCAGCTCTGCTAATGGGAAGGACGTGTTACACCCTGGGCGTCCCCAGACCCGGTGCAAGTGTGGGTGTGGAGTTGGGCTGTTCTCCCCTCATGCCTTCTGGCAGAGGTGCCCACCACAGACCCCAGTACCAAATGATTGTTGTCATGGGAGGAAGGAAGGAAGCATTATAACCAACATTGTGCTGGGTAGCATGAGCAGGCTGAATAAAGGCACGAAGAGACACTGAAGAATTATCAAATTGTGAGATGGAGCGACCATATGCCAATAGAATAAGGAAGACAGTTTTAAAAAGAGAACGATTATTTCACTATGTGTTAAATGTTCATCTATTTTGGCAGAGGATCAGTAGAGATAACACCTGTGTAATTCTCATATAATATTCTGAGAAGTCATTTACAGGCTTGGTGGTAGGCCTCTGTCCGTCAAACACGAAGAACATCTTCAAAGATAGGACTTACAAAACCTCTTGTGAAAGGAACAAAAAGCAGCTTACAGAACACTGAAATTAGATGAAGCTCTTCCATAAAATCTCTCTGTAGCCAGCCAGGCCAGCATGATAACTATGATTTGGAAGACTTGTTTTCTCCTGAAATTTGATTACCCCCACAAAAAAATCAACAAACTGAAGAGACTGGGGGTTTTTTTTTGAATTGCATGCTGCTGCAGACAACCTTGATATGAATGTTTCCGTTTTCTTGACTTTCTTGTAGTGCAAAATAGTCTGTCACTGCCAAACACTGCACAGGTAGTTAAACCTACTTAGACTTCAGTATTACCTTAAGAAGAAAAAAGTTTAACAAAGCAACTAAGCGTATTTTGTGGTAACAGTCATTGTTGTGGTTTTGCCCTGCTCATGCACTTTCTGTTGATTCCAGTGGAAGCCTGGCATGTGAACATTTTCTCTTGATGACTGTCAATATGAGAGCCGAAGGATTTTGTATAGGTGCTAGGTGAGGCAGATCTACCATTATCTTTGAATACGAGCAACCTGATGGGCTGGGCTGGTTTACATTATTTACTTTTAACTAGTTAAGGTTGCAATCCTATTTTACAAGGCAAAGGAAGAAAACTCAATATTGTCACACCTTCTAAATCAATTTTATTGACATGTCCAGAAATGCTGATTATGGTAAGTAAATGTTTTAGTTAATTTCAAATAGGCCCTTATTTTAGTAATTGTGCATTCTGCCTGTGGGTTGGGTTTTTTTTGTTTGTGAATAAAAGCTTGTTGTATGCAAATACATAACAGGTGGATTTTGACACTATGTAAAATGGTTGAGGGCTGGGATAACAACATGGTAGAGAGACCGATGGTTGTGGAAATTACAGATAATTTTATCCATGCAGTCAGTGAAGGAGAAAATGACATCAGGAAGCACTGGCTTTGTCTGTCCCCAAATTAGACTGCTCCTTTTCAAAGTGAAAAGAATGTCTGGAAGCTGATAAAGTTCTGCTTCCTCCTGTGAAGCTTATCAGTTTATGGAGTTATTGAGAAAAACATCTACTTTCAGTTCACCCTCTATTTAGAATAGTTTCTGTATGTACACAAGTCTTCATATATAAAAATGCTGCATCTGGAACCAGTAGTACCCCTTGCAGCTTGGAGCCAGGCACTGTTTCAGTAGGGGAAGGTGCATCTTCATTTTATCATTTCCTTGGCTGCTTTCCTAAATACACATGGTATAGCTGGGGACCAGGCCTGTTGGGTTTGCCAGGTGTTCTTAAATATGTCATCAACCAGCTGAACTCTGACCCCAGATCATTGTTTTTTTCCTGTGAGACATACTATAGCACCAAACAGTTTAAGTGGAAAAAGTGGAAGTTAGAATACCAGTCCTAGAGATTTCTGTCTGTTTCAGTTTAAGCGTGAGTGGAATTCTGGTATTCTGCATAGAACAGTCTGAATGGTTATTACAACTCGAACAAAAATATGATAATATCATCAACAATATTATCAGATCTGCTACTGTCCCACAAAATTAGTATTTGACTGCAGAGCAATAGAAATAGTAGAAATGATACCTCAAAAGTGAAAATAAACAGTGCTGTAAGGAAATCAGCACTTCGTGTTTATTACCATATATTTCAGGGTATCTTCACCTAATTTATTTTTAAATGGTGTGTTAAGAGGTAGGTAACTACACAGGCTCCCTCAGGAATGTCAATAGAATGTTTCACAGGAGTCTGTCAGTATTGACATACAAAAACACTGAAAGCCACATCTCTGATAATGTTCAGAATATACATCCGCAGAAGTTAGAAATTTCCACAACACCTCTTAAATCAAATGGTTTGTAAATTATTAGCAACGCAGCTCTCCTGAGGGCAGACTTTCAGCAGAGTGCGATAGACTCTAACTGCGCAGCTCCCGTTAATGTTAATGTTAAATGCTCATGCTGTAACTTATCCCAGAGTGTGTAACACTACCCAGTGTTTTAAAGATAGGACCATATGTGCTGCGCTGAAATACATAATGGGATCAAATTGAAGAGGCCATAGAAACCTCATACTGGAGATTTTTTGTGAACTCATCTGAAACATGCTCATGATTTATTTAGTTTGCTAGGAGTGCCTGTATATGTAGCTCTTTTTAACCAAGGGTTCAACCCTGGCAAAATAGATGTTTATTCTTTTTTCATTCTTCTACATGGGTAAACAGGCACAGAGGTCGACAGACTTACACAAGGTCATGGCATGAGTCACTGCCGTAGCTAGGAATAGAATCCAGGAGACTTGATTGCCACTGCCCTCTTCCAAACACTTTCCCATACTCCTAAATGAAAGTAGGGCTGATTTTATTTGTGCACAGAATACAAGGTGTCGGAAATCAATATAATGTTATAATTTCCTATGAAGGCATGCATTTATCTTTCTGACCCTGAATCAGCATTACTTGGGAGCTAATCTTCCAATGGAAACCACACTCATTTTATAATGGTATGCTGGGAGCATCATCATAAAGGTTTTTACACATGCTGTGAAACATTTTATCCATCAAAATCTGAAACAGTCAAGGTTTTGTAATTCCATCCCAGATATTATATTTTGAATCATCGGTTGTTCATAGTTACTGATTGTAATGGAAACATATTGAATATCATAATGGCATCATCAATCAAGTATCATCGATTGGCATTTCTAAAGCACCATTATGCTTATGAATGCTCATTTGACCAATTTCATCCCTGTTTGGTGCAGACAGGAGGAGAGAGAACTCGTGTGCCCTTCTTATTCAAAGAACAAATTTAATGTGTGGAGGACGGAAGGGCAAATATGAATGTCCTTTGTACAATCAGCAAGCAGTAGGGGCCTGTCAAACAGCTCTAAGTTCCCATCAGTCATATATTCTAAGGAAAATGCAAGTAGAAGGGAGAGAAAATAGGAAATTAAGAATATGTAGAGTGAGGCTCAATGGTAAGAAATTATATCAGTTACATATTGATGAGAAAAATGTTGTGAGGTGTTTGCAAGATGTTTGGTGTGACCTTATGCTGCTTAATTGCCAGGATTACTGGTAAAGAATATATTAAACAAGGGAATACAAAGGTGGCTTTTACGAAGGTAGCAATTTTATCTTGTACTTGCATATTGGAAGTCTTTTTTGTGTCACGTTTCCTCTGGTTTAAATAATATGCAACATTTTTTCCCCATAAAATTAAGTTTATCTTTTTCAGCAGGGTGAAGTAGCCTGAAAGAGGCTTAAGAATAGTGTAAAAGATGCTGGACTCTGGGCTGGCTTCTACACAGAGGAAAATTTTATCCCAAATCTTCTTATGATTTCTTCTTTTAATAAGTCTTAAAATTGTCCAAACATTAATGAAAAAAAGTTGTAGACCTTTGGGAATGCGATCATAAAAGACTATTAGTTCTGAGTAGCTGTAAAGCCAAAATGAATCTAATAAAAATTAAAGAAATAAATTATATCTTTAAACTTAATTGAAACAATGAAAGATAAAGAAAAGACATAATTAACATATTTTCTCGTATTTGCACATTGTTCTGCATTTACACATCCTCACATCAATTTGAATTAGGTTTTATAGAATAAAATATTTTGTTATGTATTTCTTTATAAAAACAAAGTAGAATATTCTCTTCTGATGAGCTAGAAATGCCTTATTGACTATATCCTCTGTTTTTGCTTCCAGAGTGGTTTGGTTTCAATTGTGGGCAAAGTGATTCCAGTGTATAGTTTACGTATTTGGTTATAAAGCACTTAAGTGGTCACTGGGGCTGGGGTAGGAGAGTGAAGGAAAAGGCATTTCTTTCAAATAGCCAGATTCCATTGAAATAAGACCTCTAAAAATCAAGCACACGAAAGACATTTGCTCAGGAAGGAGGATGATTTGGGGTCTGTTTTCACATCTACCCCTTTCAAACTCAGTACTGCAGGAGTGTGTGCTGTGAAAAGGGGACAGTATGTCCTGAAAAGAAGGATGGAGATGAAGATGAAGCTTGTTTTACAAATACCATAGTTGCTGCAGTAATGGTCAACTTTCTCAACTCTCGTTTCCCTCCAGACTGCAATATAAACCAAAATACAACAACTATACACATGTATTCTCACCTAGTAGTAATGTATTGCCTGCTGCCATTTTACGTAAATAGCTGTTACACATACAAAAGTAGTAATGCAGTTGCATTGCCACATTTTGGGAACCTCAGATAAAACTTTTAAGTTCATAAAATACACTTTAATTGAATTTCCACAGCAGAGAGCATTTCATTGTCCAAACATAGTGGAAGAATGATCGCTGTACATCCATAGTGGAATAAAGACTCAGCCGCAAATCATATCCATCTTTAAAGCTGTTGGGATTTTTTTCTTGAAGTATGATTTTTTTTTAATACTTTGATGGTGTACGTGAGCCTACAGCCACACAGATATGTATGTAAACTCTTCTGAGATAAATACTTTTATCATCCAAAGGAATAAAGTGCTTGAGGCAGAAGACAGGAATCTGTGGGAAATACACTACTGTGATGAATATATTTGTCAACCGAGTGCCATACTGATGAATTTCAAGGAAGATGAAAAGATTTTTCATGACAGCGAGAGATTTGTAACTCAAAGAAGAGAAAATGAAGCAAACAGCTTGCATTTATCTTTGCATCTTAATAGACAACCTTTTTCCTGTTTTCATGATGTTGTCTTCATTCTCCTGCTAAAGGATTTCCATTTGTATAAAATATTAAAAAGAAATCGAAACGTACCGGTAAGGGTTAGTACTCCTGTCATTTGCAGCATTTAGAGAACCTAATATATGGTTATTTTAGTCTGCGGTTTTTCATTAGTACTGATTCTAGAGCTGCTTTGGACCTGACAGTTGACATGTACAGAGAGAATGCATTAAAACACCTACAACTTTATTATTAATTACGATTTGATAACTTTCTCCCCCCACCCTCCCCTAGAACATATGCCACAACAAATAAAATCAGAAAGGCAGTTCAGCTCTTTGGTAGCTGGGTCTGCCACTACAGCACTGAAAACAGAGTTTGTTTTCAACACCGTGCAAAGATTGAGCCCTGAATGCAAGCAAGCTGCAGGCAGTGTGTTTTCTGTTCAGGATTTGTACCGGTGAACATGCTCTCCCTCCTTTCCTGCCAGAGCCCGAGTTTCTTAAATTGTAGGGCATGCTACATGCCTGTATTTTTTGTTTTAGGTAGCCAAGTATGATACTTTCCTTGGAAAAGCAGAGAGAATAACTTCTAGATCAGCCAGCACTGGGACGAATGTAATTAAAGCTCTTTTGCTGAAGACATTTACACCAAATATTCCCTAAAGAACTGACTGTAGAATTCTACATTGCCATGAGGTGAATTTGCTAAATTTAAATTTATATACACGGAAGTAGCATAAATAAATTGAAATACTGGAAAGGTTCCATGTAATGTATTTGGCAATGGTTCTGCACAGGCTACTGGTCTGTGCAATATAGTGTTGATTTAGGGAAAGCCTTTGCATTTGCATACATGCCCATTAGTAAGTGAAACAAAGCCCGAACATTTATCGAAAATGCTAAACACAGTGGATATTTGTTTCTAAACTGCAGGTTTTCCAATTATATGAAATATTATAAAATTAACTTACTAAGTTTTCAAGAATTTTCAGTTATCAAGTTTTTCAGCTCCCTGGCAGCTTTTTGGCAGAGGAAAGCTAGCCTGTTTGATGCATGATGCTTCAGTTTGTTGTGCACCTTTCCCAGCTGCCCAGGCCTGCCAGCCGCTAGCCTTGCTTTATGGTGGGTTGGAAAATGGACCAGCTCTACTGCATGATGACATCTGCTGTTAGAGATTGTTCATAATTTCACCTGCAGAGACCAGCTAGAATTGTGTCTGTCACTGTGCCGAAGAAATCAAGATAAGATCTAGCTCAAAAGTCCTTTTGCTGGCTTCCTTTTTGCTTCTCCCCCACCCAAAAACTGAATACAGACCCCTTCACCTGACATCTGGTACAGACATTTCCATCATCAGGGCTGAGGACAACTACACCACCTGCCTTCTCAGCACTGAAACCCGGCAAGGCCCTCTGCACCAACGTGGCTGGATCCTGTGCATAAGGGGGCCATGGCTGCTTAGCCTATTGTGAACAGGTAGATATAATTACTCACAAAGCAAAGCAGAAGTATTGTGCAAGGCAAAGTTATTTTGGCTGGTAATCAAGTATTCATCCACCTGAAATCAGTGTTTATTTCCTTTTAGTAACAAGCTTTTGGACAGGCTAGCAATGAGGCTGAGACATGTGAGGACACACAGGAGAGGAGGGAAAGGATGAAGAAAGTTGACACTTCAGTTAGGATAATAAAAAGCTGCATATCACAGGATATATCCTATCCAGGATATAGATCTGTGTTTATATATTGGGAGGTCTGCTTGTGCTGAGCTGCAGATTTTCCCCTATGCAATCATTCTTGTGATTTCTCTTGGACCATCAGCTGTGCGGAGCTAGAACCATCCCCCAATAGCCAATTTTCCAACTCTGTCAAAATGCTTGAACAGCATAATAAATAATACATATGGGCATACTCTGATCAGCCATAAAGCCAAGAGGAGATGCACGTAATCAGAAACTCTTACTAGCGCACAGAACATTTTCATCTTCAGAGGGTCTGTGAAATTGAATCAGCAGAGTCGAGGGAAGCAGTATTTCCTGAGGATGACCGACTTGGCAGGCTCCAGAGCAGGACATGACCCAAGCCAACGTGTGTGGCACACCAGTCAGATCAGTGGCAGGGGAGCTCACCTGCTGGCGATGAATGCTTGCAGGTGCCTGCAGCCTGGGGACCACACGGCTTGCCCGGAGCTGGCAGTGAGGAGTCATGGCCAGCCTCAGGCTGATTGAGTTATTTTCCAGCTTCATTTTTCTGACACACAAGTGTCAGGCGTGCTGGGTAGATGTACCAGGTAAATGAACAGTCACCAAGATAAGACTGGGTGTATTTTCTGAACAGCATGAAAGTCTCAGTTTATGGTTATATTAATGAAAGAATCTAGTCCCTGTCTTTGAAAAGTCTAAGAAAGTGTACATTCAAAATCTCATGTATCCTAAAGTCTAAGACTGCAGAAAGGAAATTAAAATAATGTCACATTTCTTATTTGAAAGATCTCATGACTTCTGCAGGCCTGACTCAGGATTTCTGAATGCTTGGTGTTGGTGTTACACTCATTTCAATTCTCACACAGCCCCTTTTTCTAGCTCCCCTGAGCCACCATGGTGCTCTTTCACATCGAGAAACGCTGGGGTGGGAGAAGGGAACTACCAACACTCCCCTCACTCTTTCCCATTCCTCAGCAGTGGAGTCTTGTGGTGAGGTTATGGTTTCACATGTGCTGGTGTGAGCAGCCCCTCTCTGCTGCCACCCTCATTGCCCGGGATGTGAGCAACCACAAACACAGTTCTCTGTGGGTCTGTCACCGGACCTGCTTCTGCTACCTGGTCAGGAAGGCTTAAAAAGTACCCTTTTTTCTTTCTGCTCAGTGATTGTATTTTTTTTTTAAGTAATCTATAATTCAGATTTGTCCACTGAGCCAGCTCATTCGTTGCACAGCCAGAGAAACAATCCTACCAGTAATGGTTAAGGACAGCACAGGGTGGGGAGAGGGGGGTGGAAACTGTGGGACTGCTTCCACTGGCTGCTGCCAAAATGCGTGTGTGTGAAAGTACATCCCATCAGCAAGGCTGGGACATTTGAGGGTGCTCACTGCTTGAACTGGAGCTCTTTGCCTTGTTAAATTTGCTTTTTTATGAGTATGGTAGACAGAGACTGTGATATTTTTCTTCCTACTGAAACAAAGTAAAGAAGCTGTGAGATAGCTGGTGATTGTTCACATCAATACAAACACTTTTGTGAATGACACAATACATTTCCTTTGAAAGCAGTACATTTTCAGGAAAGTGATATTAATTACCTTCCTAATTCCATATGTATCTGGTTCCTCATTTTTGATACGGAGTTGTCCTGCTTCTATTTGACTCATTGACTCAAATCATGAGGCTTAAAAAAACGTGGGAGAGCAAACTAGGAAATCTTGACTATCCTTTTTATAGCATAAACTTAGATTTTCTTTCCTTTCTTCAAAAATAAAGAAAAAAATGTAAATACCTTTTTTTTAAAATCTGTTTAATTTAGAAATAAATAAAATATTCTATTTGCATCCACACTGACGTATTTAGTGCTGGTTTTAAATATCCTTATTAAGTCTAACCATCCTCCCCCAAATATATTTATATTTAACTGTGTTTTACTGTACCCCAATAGCTTCCTCTCTATCATATATCAAAAGAAATATGTGATGCTTTCTTTGCTGTCTCCTACAGGAGTCTAATAAAAAAAAGGTGAAACCAGTTTTCTCCTCCCATATGTGTCCCAAAGGCAGTCTAAGGGAGCCTATCGTCTTTTCTGAGATTTTATTTTATATTTACACTCGGTGCTCTAGTCTCTTTTGGGTTAAGGTAAAAAAAAGTCACCTTCATTTTAAAACATGCAATACATTCAGATAATTTCATTGCATGGTCAAGTTATGAGAAGGGACAATTAACTTTGGGATGACAAGTGACTACTTGAAAAACTACTAGCTCTCCATTACTATCATGTCTCTTGATTTGTAGCACATGATAAATCTAGGTGTAATACAGTAGCTGCTAAGCCCTGTGACTTTCAGATAGAACCCTTACAATTCTTGGGTAACTGAATGATAGGGACGTAGTGTTGAAGACCTTTCTCCAGAAGGAAGTCACGGCTGCCCTCCAGAATATGCACCTGCGTTTCTACCTGCAGAAAAAAAAGCCAGCACTACTTTAGCTTTCGTCCTTGTAAATTGTCAGTAGGTCGTCAGTGTCTCCAGCTGGAAAGGGAACTCGGCAGCTGTCAGGTCTCACAGGTTGTACACAGCTGCATGTGCACATACTGTAACTAGCAAAAATGCCATTTTTCATAATTTCAGTGTTCCTTATTGCATAATACACAAACATTTATGTGTGTATATATATATATAAAGAAAATTTGTTACATTTATCTAACAACTTAAATGGCTTCTAAAAAGAAAAAAAATTACGACTCAGGTTCTGCAAGCCCTTTTCAGCACCCTTGCACCACCCTTCCAGTGCAAAATTATCCCAAAGCAGTGCACCCACTTCTTGGTGCATCCCAGGAAAAAAAAAGAAAAAGAAGTGTGGAGTCCTTTGAGGTTTATGTTGCAGTGCAAGGCTGGCTGGAGTAAGAGAGGATAGTTGAGAATCCTTGAAACTCCAGCAGTCTCTAAGTACGGGCTTGGGGCTCACAGAAGCTGTTGCCATTGTCAGAGACTATTTGGTCTGTATTCCCAGACTCGGGGACAACTGAGTGCATGAGTTTGTACCCTGCTTGCTGGTTTTGCCCTGCTGGCTGCTCAGCTGCATTTGGGCATTTACTTTAATAAGGAAAACAAAAAAATCTAAGCAAGCTGCTGCTAACAGATCCATGTAGTTCAGTGTGGTTAGAGTACTTTATTTCCAAGATCATGTAGTAAGCAACTAGATTTTGCATGCAAATAACAGAAAGCACTGAAGTTCTGGTTTTAGGGAAAGAACAAACCTATTAGATGATCAAGGGAAGCTGTAACAGAGAACTGATCAGGATAAATCTAAAAGAACAGTGTAAATCCATTAAGCTGGTAATTGCCTGTGCATGATAACCTTATTTTAGATACTACACTTTTCTTGTAGTAATACTGACACAGCACTATAAAATTTAGGGCTTCTTTTCATGTCTGCTCCGTCCCAGTGGGATCTCCACTTGAAATACTGCTCCAAGGGATACAGCACATAATCAGTCCCTTTGAAACAGCTTCAGTAATGCTGAATCCATATAAGTGTGGATGCCAATTATGCTAATGAAACTGCAATGGGACCGTGCTTCTTGCCATCTTCTAACAGTGATGTAAAACTATTGTCACACTCAGCAACTAAAATTGTGTAGCATACAACCACATAGAGTACTGAAGCGTACTGCATGGTGGAGGTGATGCCAAATGTTCCCCAGACCCAAGCCTGCTAAAAAGATGAAGCAGGCAACAGCGAGCTGTAGAAAGTCGGGGAAGTTTTTTCCTGTGTTTTTCTACGTTTCCTGTATTTACCTCTCCAGCAGGTGCAACGCTAATGCAAATGATGTTTATGCTGTCTTCCTTTCTTGCTCCTTTTTACCCTCTAAGGCAATGCTCCATCCTGAGAAGACACTGGAAAACCATAGCAGGCTAGCAAAAGTTCAGGATGCTCCTGAGTAAAACAAATGTACATCTTTAACCTCTTGTCTTCATTTCCTCTTTTAGGCTGATAAGGTATCTTTCAGAAATATGGTATACATACCTCGTCTAGGCATTGTTTTAGGTTCAGACAAGACCAATCATGTGGTTTCTCTTTTCCATTCTTGATCCTCTCACACTGTGGTGAGGATAACTCTTCTTCCTAAGCGAAAAGTAAGGGTTTCAAAGATTAAATATTAAAATACTTAAATTCCCCTCCTGCCCTTTTGACTAGAAGCTGCACATACCTTCTGTAGGCATAATTCCAAAATTAATAACTCCATCAGAATGCCAAGGAACTTCATGTCAAGACTTACATTCTAAAAGAGGGTAGTAGCATATGGCCTCAGTGCAGCATCACAGACTGTAATTACAATGCAGATTTACATATTAGAAGGACAGCATATATTTTTGCATAAATAGCATGCAGACTTGTGCATACTTAGAGTTTAGAGTTTCTCCACCCACCCTATAGAAATATATTTTCAGCCTGGAAATGTTATAACCATTCTCTGCAATACATCATGGGCCAAGGTACAAATCAGCTTATGTGAATAACACTAAGGCTACTTTATAAAGCTACTGCATAAGGCTACTATAAAATCCTGCTGAGGACATTTTTAGGGTGTTATGGGAGTAGTTGATATAGATCATGAGAAAACACAGGCAGGAATATGGATTCATTAGGAATGAAAGATTTCACACATGATTAGTCAAGAAAAGAGAAAATGGCAATGCAAGATTGACCAGTCTTTAACTTTTGTTTAGTTTATAAAACAATAATGTACTGTTATGTTTTCCCATCCTCTCAGCTGCTTTTGAAGCGATGTCTCACTAATAACACTAATTCCACAATAGGCAATGGATGCTTGGAATTACCGTTGTAGCTAATGGCTGGCACTTTTTCTGGGGATAGACTTAATGCTCTGTCATGCCTGCAAATCCATGCTAATGTTATTCCCTTATTTCACAGGGTGTTGGTTGAAGAGCAAAGGCAGCCTACAGCGGGGGTGGTTCTTGAACTTGCAGTCCCTGAGTCACCCACTCTGCTCCAACACCACAGGCTGCAGAACTGCTCATGAAGCAGTTCCTAAACTCTTGCCATTCACAATCTTTCATTCAAAAATACATATCTTACAAGTTTCAAAATGAGATAGAAATACTAATCTTGTCAGGTGTCCTGACATTTGCTATGCCTTTTCTTCAGCTGAAGCCCAGAGATGTGCTATGATATTTGATCAATAGGCTACTCAGATGCCCCAAATACAGAGTGATTTCCAAAATTAAGTTTCCAGGCACAGACATCACCACATAGTGCTGACAATTTTCAGAAAATTAATATTTATTTTTCTCAAAAAAGCCCACATTTTGAAAATATTAAACATACTTATTATTTGCTTAACTGGTTCTATATTATTATTTCTCTTTCACATACAGTTCTGTTTTAACTTAATTATGTTTGCCACTGGCTCAATACTCCCAACAAAGATTTATTTAGAAAAAAGTGCTGCCTTCTCCACCATAGGTACAGAAGCTTTTGACTCCGAAGCAAAGGAGCAAACAGCTGTCAGTACCTAGAGAACTGCTCAGAAGGAAATGTCTACATTTGAAGAGGAGCAACGACATGACACTGCACCACAGAAACGTAGACCCTTCGCTCTTCAGCTTCCCATCCTCACTCCTGAGCTGACAGTAGATATTATATGAGAGGTTGCTGGGCCTGAGGAGTTCACTAAACAGCAAATAGCCAAGAGGTGTTACATTGCTCATGTATTTCTGAGGATCATGCTATTTCAGTGTATGATCTGAATTGTTTGTTACAAATCTTGGGATACATAGACTGAATAGAAAGCCCTCAGAAAAACCACATACGTCACACTTGGGAGTTGCGAAGATACATACAAAGATTTCAAAAGTGTACAAGTGAGAGTAGGGAATAAAGGTATATGGAAAACTCAAAAATTTTATGGAATTTGCCCATAACATGCTATTTGAATCTTGATTTGCATCATTCCTTGTTTGCTACTCACTGCTGCCACCACGTGTTACTGCATTTCTTTTTCTGAAATAATAATGCCCTTTGAAATAGAAAGGTGCATATTGCTGTGGGCAAGAAGGACCTGAAAATTAGTAAGACACTGCCCAAGAAAAATTATGTGTGATGGGCAAGTCATTCCTTGAAAGACTGGGCATTTCTGGAAACAGTATAAGAAACTTCAGAAGAGCCCCATATAAGCAAAAACATCAAAATCAGAATTGAGGATTTACAGTATACTAGTAGGGTTTATGAATGTGTGTTAGGAAGTGCCAAGCTGCTGCAAGTACATGAACTGACAGTGTGTCTCTCTCCCATGCCTTCCTCTTCCACTTGGGTCATTTGTCATTCTTTTCAGTAATGATGAACAAGTGTTGACTGCACTTAGGAAAGCAGTTCCTTTCCAGTTCCTATGATCTGGTAGTGTGCCTGTTCCTTAAAGAATGAAAACCAGTCTTTCAGTTTGGACTTATTAAGAGTAATTGTGGATGTTTTTACTGTCAGTACAAATGACTAAAAGATTTTTAACATTTACTGTGGCTCCATGGTATAAAATGTGGGTGAGTTTCACCAATATCATTACACACTGTATTAAAATCTAATGAGGCTCTGGACCCATAGGACGGCAAATTCCTACAAGCTAAACTTTTCCCCGTGAGACTTGATTCTCTGCTAAATTTATTTAATTGTAAATAACTCTTTAAGGATGACATTTGAGTGACAATCTGTTTATAGCTAATCACAAGCTTACTGCACGTCATTTCAATGGAGTATCTTGATATGCAAGTTCAGATTTGTGCAACAATTTGCTTGTTTATGGTCCTGTTGAGGGAAACGGCAAGCATATGCACAGCTTAGCTGTTCTCTCTTCTGTCTTGCAAGGTCTGAAAGCACATGCCTAGGTATAGATGCAGTCTTACTAGTTCTCACGTTGGTTAATGTGTTACCAGCACATACTCCTGGGCCAAGAAATGATTTCAGAATATCAGCTTTCATTCAAAACACAAAAGCAAGTTTAGCTTCCAGCTTTTGTGACTGAGAGATAATGTATGGATAATTCTGTCTCCAAACCAAGAATGATACTGAAGATTTGTATCAAATGACGTAACATTTTAGCCACTTATGTATTCTGAGAGACTACTTATGATTATGATGCTGGTGAAAGTGTGTCTGAATTCAGTGGTTCTCTACAAACGTGTGTGCAACTGATCGTGTGCTCATATACCTTGTTGGATCAGATGCTGGGAAATGACAGGGAGATAATGCTTGGTCAGGACTTGGTGAAGACGCAGATATGAGGGTCTGGTCTTACTTTGCACAAAATGTAACTTATTTAGGAACTAACCCTGCTTTTGTATAACATTTTTAATTCCAGTGTCTATAAGGAGGTTTTTGAGAAAACAGGAACAGAGTTTTCACAGTGGTGCGTGGCAAGGGCATACGAGAATGCAGATGTAGCTTGAAAGAGGAGATGCTCTGAATGGATGTAAGGAAACATCATGAAGACAATCAAGCATGGGAAGATGCTGCCCAGAGAGGTTGTGCAGTCTGTGTCCTTAGAGGTTTTCAAGACCTGGCTGGGTAAAGCACTGAGCACTCTGGTCTGCTCTCATAGTTGACCCTGCTTTGTAAGGAGGTTGAATAGGAGTCCTCATGAGGTTCCTCTCCACTTGGGCTACTCCATGACACTGTGATACTATGGGCTTAAATGAAAGAGCAGTTTTCAGTAGTGTTGAAAAGTAACTATCACACACTAACATTAAAGCTTATATTTTAATAAACAGGACAAATTGAAGTAGTTAGTCTGTGTTCTCAAGGGTCAGTTTTAAAAGAAACATTAAAAAATGTGAGACTCATTCTGTGGGGCAGGAACACCTTTACAGATGGGAGAAAATAACATAGGAAACTGACTTAATTTGGTGTCAAGGTAATACTAGTGAAGGCATCGCCTCTGTGATCACCTTGTTTCCTATTGAGGTGTTCTAAAAATACAAAAAGTACAAGGTTGCTTCAGTAATAGGGCCTAGATCCCTCAGATGAATGAAGTTCATTATTTTGAGCCTCAAAGCTTTCCACTGTCAAACCTCCTTGACATGGCATACTCTTCATACATGCCTCAGTTTTGGACCTAATAGAAGACACCTAGCAGTGTCTCAGGCTGTCTCAAATATTACATAATTAATATTGCATTTTCCTGTGTTCTTTCTTCTGTTTCCATGTCATCATGAAGTGCTTTGTTGTAACTTGCTTTCCTCTTGCTTACTGCCCAGCTACTGGCCCTTAGTGAAGCAAGAAGAGAAGTGAATGCAAACATCAGGAGTGTCCTATCATTTAAAAAATGATATTGTATTTGATTTCACTTTCTAGAGCAGTGGCTGTAAACCACTACTTCCAAATGATGGGGTCATGGCATTTTCTACTTGAGGGACAAGACGGAGGAGAATTAGGTCCTCCGTTTTCTGCTATTGTCTCTGACTCTTGGTTAAGGTTGTATGTCATTACTATGATGCTATGATGGCATATATTCTTTTGTGTGTGGCAGAGGAAAGTGCTTGTGGCTCCACTAATTTACTTCAAAGCTGATGTGGGTGTCCTGAGTGCTCTATAATCTTGAAACAACCAGTATTGCCTTGTTGGAGTTGATGGAAAACAGAAATGAAAAAAAGTATGTGTTTTGGAGTATGCGGAGGGATTCAAATCAGTTTAGAAGGATAAATAAAGACAATGTTTCTTTAACAGGGTAATCCATATGAGACTTTCCTACCAAGTACAAAAGGATCTACATCAACCACCTCTAGGGCAAGTCTAAAAAACATTGCAAATGATTTAGGCAGTCATTAAATATGACCTTTCTTCTTGGCAGCAGTACAAGGAAAGCAAGAAATAATTAAGCAAGTGACTGTTGAAAGCACTACAGACCAATTTCAACACTGAGTGTGTTTTCTGCTGCAGGATGGTTTTGTCTCTTGTTGTTTCATTTCCCATGGTGAAAGAAAGACACAAATGTCATTTTAGTGTCTACAAATCTAGTTATGGTAATTAGCATTATACATTTAGAACTGGTATCAGTTATTTTCATACATACTACAGGATCCAGCATTACTGTTTATGTTTTTGGGGGGTTAAGTTATGAATTTTTTAGTAATTTTCTGGAGTACAGTGTATTGCTGAGTTCTAGAAAAAAGGCAGCACTGAGCCAAATGCTCTTTTAAGACATAAGAAATGAATAAGGAAAGTCTTTTGGTGCTTTGCCCCTTCATCTCACTAAGCAGAACCAAAACAGTCTAACGACTCAAAGAATAGCATTGGACGTGTGCCCTGACTACTGACAGGTGTTAAAGAGACTTTCAAAAATGCCTAAGTATTTAGCTACCAAACTCCTCTTGATTCTCATGAAATTAGGCAGCCCAGCATTTGGAAAACCCTACTGGGGTCCAGATTCTTTAAGATATTTAAGCAGTTGTACAAAGATTTAGATTCTTTTCACATAAGAACACAAACACATTTTATTTTGAGACACCTACTGAAAAGAACTGTCCGTCTTTCCTAAACACTTGCAGTTAGATGCAATACAGCGAAATACACATGGGGAACTTCTTTTAAGCATGTACATTACAGGCTAGTTTACCTTGAATATCTTTTTTCTCATCTCAGTTTTTAGGAAAGAGAGAGAATATTTCTTGATATCGTTAGAATTATAAATTTGAATAGGTTTTGAATCTTCAGATCTATTACAGCTGATTTTCGCTGGGCTGTTGCACTTAGAAGATGATGGCACTATCTACCCAGATAAAAGAAGATAGAAAAGAAAAATTTGTGTTTTATAAGCATGGATTAAAAGAATTGGAGTTATCTTATCAAGAAAGGAGAAGAACTAGGGGGGGATGTGACAATTCCTTAAATATGTAAGTGGGTAAAGGAGTAAAATGAACTACTATTTATTGTAATATCCCCTGTGGAGAGGATGAGACCTAAAGGACTTCAAATGCAGTGGGGAAGAATTAGGTTAGATATTAGGAGACAAAATGTTTAACTGTAAGGACTGGTTGAAGACAGGAGTAGAAGGCCTGGAGAGCCTGTGCACTTACCACCAGTCTGGCTGACTCAGCCACAAGGCAAAAGGATGGACTAGATGAGCTCTTGAACTCCATTCTAGCCCTCATTGCTGTGATTCTGAGATCTGTCATGCTTGAAAGCCTTTCTGTAATTATTTTGACCAGCAATATTAGTTCCAATATCAAAGCCATTTTATTCATGGGATTCATAAGCTACATAAGCGCCCGTGGTAGAAGTTCTCTGAGGAGCGGAAGACTGCATCCATAATTTTATCATCATTTTTTCTGAGTTATAACACAGTGCTGTGGTCTAAGTCAAGAAATTTGTGATTTATCAAGAGCCATGTTAGTAGAAAGCATCTTTTTTATTTCAGTGTTTTGAAGGTTAAAGGCGAGATGCTCAGCAGTAGCTTAATTTCTGTGGCCTAAGGGGTCACTGAGAGACTGGTTTATGCCCCCCAAAATACTGCAGTTTATTATTTTTTTCTTAAGATAACATTAAGATAACCATTTTTATAAATATTTAAGTTATGAGCTTTCTTCCATTATTTCACAATGAGTTCTTTTAAATAACATGCCATTATGCTAGTCACATCATAAAATTAGACTGATTAGAAACAAGTTAAAGAACTGTTATAGTTTAATAGTCCATGTGAGTAAAATACAAATGCTAAGCCAAATAACTTTAATACTAACAAATAGGTCTAATACTGACATTGCATGATAATGAAGCTAAATTTTAGAAACACAGGTCATGATTTGCTTAAAAAAACCCAATTTAACCTTGATAGTGAATACAACTTTCAAGCCAGTCAGAGGAGACAGGAGCATGGAGTTATATTCCCAGATATCTGTATTATTTTGGAAGACAGTACTTTATGTAAAAGGGAATGTTTCTCCAACATCAAAGCATGAATATGAACCATTGGCATCCAAAAGGGAATGCCAACATATGCACATGCTGATCTGGGGCTTTCTTTGGTCTTTCAGCTATAGGAAGACAAAAACCTGAGATGAAATCTGCCCCTGGAAAGAGCAGCTCTACACGTTGCTGGTGTTGCCCTGGACTCCAAGACTAAGCTACTTCACCTGAACTCTCATCTTAGTATCGTCTCCTTGAAGAGAAGTCCTCTGCCACTCTTACATGAGTGCAGTTTCCTGTGCCTCCACCTTCCTGTATATGACAGTTTAAATAAGAAAACTATCGTATGCATTCCCATATAATTGAAAATATAGATCTCTCATCTTCCTTCCTACAGAACACTTTAAATGCCACATCCCAGCCCAGCATTTACTGACAGAGACAAAAGCTACTGACGTAGTTTACCAGTCTCCTCCCAGCTCCTGCGAGAGGCTTTCCCTTGAGGATGCAATAAGGCCATCTGGGCAGTCCTTTGCTGTTACTGTATGCACTGCTGGTTGAGAACAGGCACTGGTGGTGCTCAGACACCAATGCAGAAAGAGCCCTTCTCAATGTTCCCAAAAAATTCCCAGCCCTATACCCATCTCCTCATGCCCAAGAGTACCTTCCTGGGTCATCCTTCTTAAGAGGCCTGGCCCACAACTTCCATTCTGTCTCTTGGTGTGAACTGTATTTGGATACTGTCTGTCCTTTCCTGCTCCTACTTACCCAGGGGACTGGAGTAATTATACCCTGTCTTTCTGTATTTTGTGATTCTGTGCCTCAGCAGCACTGTTTTCTGCAAACAGTTGGTATTTGTAGATTGGTTTTCCCTCAGTATGTTGAAAGAGCTGCTAGCCTTGTGGAAGACACCAGCTTGGAACATAAGAACCTCTAATGAAATGTACTATGAGGTCCATTAAACTCCCATTGTGGGTTGTCCTCTGTCATTAATAAGGTTGTTACTGCATCTCATCTTTATCATCACACTCTCCTCTTGAAAGATCTGTCTGGAAGCATTTAATGCTTTTACAGCTCATCTCTGAGATTCTTTTTGCCTTATTCACCCACCAGCTATTCAATCCTGTTATACATTGTAACGCAAGAAAAACGTCCCAATCACAATTTCCCGAAGAGTGCCTGTAAGAATCAAAGTTAGATGTGAAAGTGCATTCATGTGTGGATATCTAAGGGAAAAAGCAGGGTTTATTCTGTTACTAATCAGCATTTTCTGATTCTTGGGTTAATGACAAGTCTATCAGATCCTATTACTCACCAGAAGCTGTAATGAGAAACAAAATCTAGATGAGGCCATTTCTATTATTCTATAGTATGTAAGGTTAATGTCCTGTACTTTGAAATAACTCTCATTACATTTCTATAGGACTTTAATATATCTTTGCCTAGCTGCAAAACATATTCACTTGAATAAATTAGTAATTATGTTCTTGTAGCTTAAAGCAGAATCATCCACTTTTCAGAAAACAAGCCCACCAAATCAAAGATATGATAATGAATAAGGAAGGATAATTCAAGCTACACATTTTGTTTCTTGCTACCCTGGCATCCTTCCTTTTCCTCTTTTCTGTTCAGCTTAAGTGATTTGTCTTTCTAAGCCAATTCTTTCGATAAACTAGTGTTCTAATTTTAGGTTTCTCATATAGCCTACCAGACAATTTCTTTGTGTGATTCTGCCATGTAGTTTCCATACAGTCACTACTGTGTTGGGGGTCAGAATAAAGAACATTTAAACTCTTTTCCTAATTCATCCTGTGTATATTTGCAAGGAATTTCGTTCCAATAAAGCTCTAAATAATAAAATGCATGGCCTCACAACGTGCGGCAAAGTGCTCATTATTTGGTATCCTAATACACTCTGACTGCTTTTGCAAACAGATGCTCCAAATACTGTTCTTAATTAAATATCAGGAGTTGGATTCAAACATTGGTCCATGCCAGCAGAGGACAGTGTAAATCTTGGCACCAGGCTCCAATCCAGCAAAAGCATAGCTGTGAATGCCCAAAACACTTGCAGGCTCCCCTCTCTTGTGGGCAGACTTGCCAGACATCAGGATATGATGCAAATAGTCTGGATTTGGGGGTGTTTCTCAGGTGTCAGGGTGGTAGTGCATTCCAGATGGCTGCTTGACAGCATGACTTGTATGCACTTTGGACATGAGGCTCTTCAATCATGTTGAAGAGAGCTGCTTAGTCATATCATCAACAATCACCACTACATATCCTTTGAAACATTTGGTGAAGATGTAAGAGGAACAAAGGGAGCTGAAGTCACTAAAGGAAGAACTAGGAACTGAGCTTTCACTTAAACGATGCCTCTTATCCTTACCACCTTATGGGATTTTTTTCTCTTCAATAATGGATGTGCAGTAGCTTTTTGATAGTAACTGGAGATAGTAAAAGATTTATTTTGGGGTGGGGAATGGCTTTTAACACCCACAGTTGTGGTGTTCAGTCCTGACAAAGAGGAGATAAAATGCTTGAAAGAGAGACAAAGAAAAGCAAAGTACAGTTAGCAAAAGGATCTTTCCTCTGAGCTGATGACTTCTGAACCACATCAACAACGCACAGTCTTGGGAAGAGCAAGCAGCTTTGGAGAGCTGTGCAGCCTTACTGGTCTTGTACCAGAGATTTCAAAGATTTCCAGATGACCTCACATTGTTAGCATTTACCTGCAGTGTCAGAGCTGAAGAAAGGCAAGGACATAACACAGTCAGATGACTCATTGCATATTATATACTAATTCAGCTGAAACAAAGATTTTTTTTTTGGATCATTTCTTCTCATGGTTTCTCAGCTCTGTTGGAAAAAAATGTGTAATCTCAGATAGTAAGACTAAACTCCTTCCTGAAGCAAGAGGCACATACAAAATAAGGAGAACAGAAAAGGAGAAGGAAATGAAATTAAAAATGTAGGAAGAGGCAGAAATGTGATTTTGCCAGTTTGGATGCTTCTTGGTTCCCCTCACTAGCTCACCGGTCAAGTTATTTCTTTGGCTTAAATGGATATCCTAGTTTCAAAGTCATGGGTAGCCTCAGCCTCATTTCTAGCTAATACAGCCAGAAAACTTTCCAGGCTGCCTGTTCTCCCAGCCTATGTCTCAGACTTTTAACCTCCCCAAAGGTCTATTACTTCCTTTCCAACACAAATTTTAGTGAATTGATTAATATACTTTTTTTTTTTTACTTAAAGTCTTAGTGTTACCATATCTTTGTGCAGTGTAAAGTAGGGGTTTATTTTTGTGTAACTTTGCTGCCTTTTATGCACAACTTCACAGAGCAAACTGATTCAAAGCTTTGTTTGGTTTATAGGTCTACATACCCTCAACCCAAAGCTGAGGGACTTCATTCTACCATTTGCCTTTCCTCAGCGTGTATAGACACAATTTCTAGGGCAGAAAGGCCTGAGTGGTGCCTCTTCTCCCTTCACCAGAGCATCGTAGAGGAAAACTCCCAAGAAAAGTCAGCCTGAGACTCCAGCTGGTGAAAGCAGACAAGGCAAGGCTTTATGAATGCTCTGAGGACATTTTACATTTACATTGCTCTTTCTTGGTGGTATGCTGGCTGGCTCAGGTGCTGCCTCTCTCATCATTGTGTCACCTCTATGCCACTAATTCATTTTCCTTCTTTCATCTTTTCCATTCAGAGTCATCCTCATTTCACATTTTTTATTCTGTTTATCTGATTTCCTCCTAATTAAACCCATCATAAAAGAGAGAGGAAGAACACCTGTGGAGCAAACATCCTAATTTTTGCCATCATTCCAGTGAACTTTGTGGTTATGGTGTGTATTCAGCACTCTCCAGGGCTAATGCACTGTCCATCGATAACTCCTGAACAGCAAAGCATAACCTTGGTTAAGCAATGGGAGTGATCCATGCTTGGAAGTATTTTGGCTGCTAAAACACAAACACGTGTAGACCTGACAGATGCTATGGAGGAAACAGCTACGAGATAGGCTGGGGGCAGTGCGGTCTGCATATGAGGCTGCTGCACGTAGACTTGGATCCCTAGACTGAAAGGGCCTCTGGAGTGCAGCAGCCTGCGCTATGTATTTCCACCAGGGTGCAAATGCAATATGAAGAGAGAAAAAAAGCATGAGCACACAAAAAACTCCAACATGTGATTATGCAAAATGCAAGGTATGGCTGGATGTATGTGTTTTCTCATTAAGATGACTTTTACATGATTACAAGCAACCAACCAGAGACAAATCTGTCATCACACAATCAATTTGTCATACTTTTGTCCTGTTTTGGTTTTGTGCATCTGGCTACCTGCATATAGGGAAAATCATGTGAGAAAAAGAGAGCATGTTAAAAAACTTGGCAGGGATCGGCAGCAGGAACGGTTAAGTTCTGTGACCAGGTACCTTTTCGAGGCGGGCAGTGAATCTCCTAGGAGCGGCAAGCTTAAGAGAGGACCCCTGCGGGGCTACTCTCGTAAACCCCAGAAGCAGCAGCTGTCACGTGGGTGGCTGATGGCACAGGGGGGTGGTCCCGGCAGCAGCTGCGGGAGATTTAAAACGTCTCCTTGGGAGCGCCAGCGACCGGAGCACGGCTCACCAGAAGAGCACGACTCCACAGTTACTGAGGCAGCGAACCTGAGCACAGCAAACAGGAGCAGGCAAACAGGTGTGTGGCTCGCCAGAAAAGCCAGCTCGGCATTTTGCCAAGGCAGTTTGCGAAGGCAGGGCAAGAAGGCGAGGATGAGCAAGGAGTAAATACCGGTAAAAGCATGATGGCCACTCGCCAGAAAACCAAGTCTTCCCTTCGTACTGCTCCAAGTACAACTGAGGCAGCCTCACAGACTGAGCACCAATGGGTGCATGCTGCCACCCAGGTACCAGGCTGCAGGACGTGCACCCCTCCTGCACCGGTACCTGACACCAGGGACAAGGTCACTTGTGGGGGCTATGCTCGGATGGAGGAACTCCTCCGCCTGGTAACTGAGCTCAGAGAGGAGGTTGCCAGGCTGAGGACTATCAGGGAACGTGAGCAGGAAATAGACTTCTGGTCTAATGCTCTGTGCTCCCAGTCTCAGCCCCAACAGGCAGAAGTGCCTGGTGCAAAGGTGGACCCCCTACCCTGTAGGTACTCAACTGAGGAGGGCAACTCAACAAGCGAAGCAGGATGGCAGCAGGTTCCTGCTTGTCACAGCAGGCACACCTCCCCCGTCTCAAATCTGGCCCTGCAGGTTCCCTTACAGAATAGATATATAGGTCTGCAAGTGAAATCAAACCCAATCATTGAAAACACTCATAGCCTGGAAACGTTCCTCAGGCCCCAAAAAGAGAAGCCATAAATCAAAACGGCTTCTGTTAAAAAGGAGGGTTGTAGTTACTGGTGACTCCTTGGGGACACAGAGGGACCAATATGCAGACCTGACCCATTGCAGAGGGAGGTCTGCTGTCTACCTGGGGCCTCGGTCAGGGATGTGACCAAGAAACTTCCTAAGCTGGTACGACCCACAGATTACTATCCCCTAGTAGTTTTCCAATTAGGAAATAGTGAAAGATCTACAATAACCTAAAAGCTATTAAAAAGGACTTTAAAGCTCTAGGACAAATGGTTAAGGATTCAGGAGCAGAGGTGATCTTCTCCTGTGTCATAGGGAATGATGAGAGAAGGACCCACAAATTAAATAAATGGCTGAGAACACGGTGCGAAGAACAGAACTTTGTCTTCTTCGGTAATGGGTTGGCATGCATGCCAGGCCTGCTGGCAGGTGATGGGGTGCACCTGACCCCCAAGGGCAGAAGGGCCCTCTCAAAGAAGCTTGTAGGGCTAATTAAGAGGGCTTTAAACTAGATTGGAAGTGGAACAGCAGCCAAGCTAATAGAATTAAATATGGGGATAACACCCCAGGACCTGAGGGGCACGGTAACCTAGCCAGCAGTGTGCCCAGGTGGCCAAGAGGGCCAATGGAATCTTGGCCTGTATCAGAAACAGCATGGCCAGCGGGACCAGGGAGGTGATTGTGCCCCTGTACTCGGCACTGGTGAGGCCACACCTTGAGTGCTGGGTTCAGTTTTGGGCCCTTCACTGCAAGAAGGACATTGAGGAGCTGGAGCGTGTGCAGAGAAGGGCAACGAGGCTGGTGAGGGGGCTGGGGAATAAGCCCTATGAGGAGACACTGAGGGAACTGGGGGTGTTTAGCTTAGAGAAGAGGAAGCTGAGGGGAGACCTCGTCACTGTTTACAACTGCCTGAAAGAAGGTTGTGATGAGGTGGGTGCTGAGCTCATCTCACAAGTGACAAGCGACAGGGCGAGAGGAAATGGCTGCAAGTTGCGCCAGGGGAGGTTTAGACTGGACATTAGGAAGAATTTCTTTACTGAAAGAGTGGTCAAGGATTGGAACAGGCTGCCCAGGGAGGTGGTGGAGTCGCCATCCCTGGAGGTGTTTAAAAAATGGGTGGATGAGTTTCTTAGGGACATGGTTTACTAGGGAGACAGGCATGGTTGGACTCAGTGATCTCAGAGGTCTCTTCCAACCTTACGACTCTATGATTCTAAAAAATCTATGTAAACTGATTGTATTCCTTCTAGCAAAATTTCCCTTTAATAAAAAAAGAGAATTTATGTTAATATGCAGCTTATTACTACCACAGCCAGGTAAGAAATGATGTTCCTGCCAAGCATTACAAGACTATCCCTGTCAACAAACTCTTTTACATGTCCAACTTTACAGTGTCTTATCAGCAATAAATTCCATTCCTAGGGGTCAATAAAGAGTTTCAACATGCCAGAGTCAGGACTAGTTTTCACAAGTCCACTCAGTAGACAAACAAAGCCAGGACATTCAGTGCAAGCTGCTTTGAACAGTCAAGTATGTAATGGTGAGTTTTAAAGTTGTGATGGGTTGTCACATGCACCTCCAAAAAGATAAAGCATTTGCCTTGTATGTCAGTTATTTCTGACTGCACTTTTCCTCTTTCCACCCAAACTGGTTTGCATGTCTGGCAGAGTGCAGCTAGTTGCCTTCTTTTGAGTATAAACAAGGTCTTAAACATTATTTTTTTTTTCTAAGCAGAAATGAAGATAAATATTTATTGTATTAACTTAGAATTACAGGAACAAACAACATGACTAGCAGAAAGTTTTAAGACAGTTGTGAAATTTTTGACATCAAAGAGCTAAAGCAATCATAGAATCAGAGTGTAGTGGAAATAACCTGGGAACTTTGGAAATTCTTAGCCCTTTTGATTCCATATCCAGAAATGTTGAAACCCTGCTAAACAGATTCTTTTTCATCCGCAAAAATCTCTTACTCAAGTGGCAATGACAGTATTGACGTGATATTGCAGTGTTATGCAGTATTGTCTGCAATTCTCTTGGATAAGAAAAGTAAAATGCAATTCATTTAGTGTGTCCCCTTCCCTTAATATATACAGTGACATTCAGTTGTTTTTTACAGTGCAACATACAGAAGTCCAAATCCCAGTGAGGTACTTTCAGAAATTTATCACTTACAGCAATAGCTATGGTATACTGTGGCAATTAGCAGTTTGCAAGAATAGAATCTCTCTCCTTCAGAGCACCATGGTCATGACAATGCATCAACTATATGAGGACATTGCACGTTTTTATAGGCACAATTAAAAGGACTGAATGAGTTTGCTGAACATATTCTCTGTATGGGGTAATGCTTAAGTGTAATAATTGTATATTGAATGAAGCATGCAAGTTATCTTGCGTGACCTGATTAGTCAGAAATAGTGTATCCACTCTTTGGAATGAGATTGTTATCAGTCCAATAAACCAAGCAAGACTATACTTGATGTGAACTGTGTACTGCTAATGTTGTGGAGTCTTTGAACTTGTATATAAAACATTTGAGAGGCTAACTCTAAGAAAATGAAATGGAAGTAGAGGAAACAGCTTCACAAACTGATGATGACAGCACTGAAGGTATGAGATAACAAACTAGTTTTGGGAGAGCCATTAGCAAAACTACTTCCCAAAGAAACAAGAAGTGTCGATTTTATCTGTATCCTAAAGCAGGACAGTTTCAGTCTGATTATTTCATCCTCTGTCTAAACTGATTTCCGTACGGTACACAGCAATTTATTTTATCAGGAATTTGCTAGACTCAAACATACTTGATCATATGACAATGTTTACCACATGGACATGCTCTCCTGCCAACCTCTGCTCTCAGCTTACATTCTACTTCAATTCATCTCACGCTTCTCCTCCCACCTGGGCTGTGGTTCTTCTAGTTTCCTCATTCTTTAATTTCAGAGAATTGGTTTTCTGGGAAAAGGCATGTCCTTCAAGAGTCATTCTTTCCTCTGGTTGGAGGGAGCTGGGCGGTAGCAAGCACAGCAGGGCATTTATTCTGACTTGTCATGCCTGCTTCTTCACTTCTGCCTTTATCTTCATTTGAGGATCTTCTGCTGAGCCTCCCAGGCACCTCATAGTAAATCTCTTTCTTAAAGGTGATGCCCATTATTTTGATGCAGTGTCTTTGATTCTCATGTGTGAATGCTTTCATATCACAGAGGCCTCCGGATCCAAGGTTTGGCTGCCCTGCCTCCATCCTTCTGTCCCAGTCAATCCTGATCCATGGGTTTCAAGTACCTTCCCATCCCAAAGACTTTATCTAACATTAGCTGTTTCTCAGTTTCACACCTTTTCAGCCAGTACTGCTGGTTTTCCATCCAGTCTGTCCTCCTACCTCCTCCAAGTATATTTGGAATTGTCTCTTCCAACCACAGTAAGACAATTACATTCAACTTCCTAGGATACAGGGTGCAGTCTGTGTCATTCTAACTAAGATCTTTCGTTGTCTTTGATGTGAGGCAGTGCTTTCAAACACATCAATGAATGCTTCTAGGTCACTTTACTTTGCTGCCATTTTATTTCTTGGTATGTCTTCAGTCTGGAAATCCCTAATATGGTCACTATTACTCTATCTGCAGGTCAGACTTTTACCACCACAGATTCTCTGCTGTATTTCCTCCCACCATTTCTGTAGCATCACTTACTGCCCTACACGTTTTTCTTTGGGGAAGACCAACTGAAATAGCATTATCTGGAGCCCTTCCTTGCCAGCAGTAGTATGTTATTTAAGTATAGTGGCCTCGTATAGTTCAATGTTTCAGTAGATCAACAGTTCAACAGTTTCAATAAATCAAAGCCAGTTCCAGCATCACAAGTTTACTTTTTGCAGGATCCCTTTACGTCAGATTTCCCAACCCCTCACCCTGTCGGGCTAGTGGGTCCCAATATTTCACTTTGTGCTCATCTGCTTCTCCCACCCTTCTGTACCAAAGACCCAGTCGTCATTAAAAGTCAACACCAAATGTTCCCCTTCTTGACCAGTTTTCAACTACTGCCTTACAACTTTTGACATCTGGTTGCTGTTAGCTGTTCATGCACTACTGCCTTCCTGAACCCAAAGTCCCATATTCACGTACTTTTTTACCCAACTCCTGGTCACATGATGCCTGAGGGTGGCACTGTACTCAGGTGGCCACATTTCAAGGATTTAAGTCTCTAGTGCAGTGCCTTCTGATCCTGCTACCAACATTAAACTGGTAAAGGAAGAGTCCTCTTTAAAGATAAAAGCGATTTAAAAATTACTTTCATAGATGTATGCCATGAGCAAGACTAAATTCTCTGTCATAGGGCAGTGAGACACTAAAATTTGTTCGCCAAGTTCACGCGGAATTGAATAAATGCAGAAAAAGAGCCATGAAGAGCTAGTCTTTGCATGGGCACTCTCTGTGGGTCAAGTCCCTGCACAGCACATCACTGGCGCCTATGGGAGGATTTCAGGGAAGTGTTAGTGTATGGTGGCTGTATTATATTCTTTCCTTGGCTTGCATTAATGCCAACAGTCAGAAATGAGACACTGAGCCAGCTGAATCTCTGCCTGACCACCTTATAGCATTTTAATAATCTGTGTTATAAGACAGTACATACAAGCATTAAGTTAAATACTTCTAGGAAGTTCTTGGATGTACTAAGAAAGTAAAAATGGAGATTCAAAGGTGTCTCTAAGTTAAGCTTGAATAACATAGCTGTTGATTACACATCAATAGAGACAAAACAGAAAGAACTGGAGAAGATTTTGAAAGAAAAGCCTGTTAATTTTTGTTCATTGTATACTGGAAGGTCATTTAGGGTGATTCACTAGAGGTAGTTTTGTGGTTTTCAGTTTCTGGTTTCTGATATTGAGATCTGAAAATTTTGATAGTTGCCATTAATTTAAAACCTGAGCTAATATAGAAACAAATCCCAGAAATTACAAGGGAATTTACAGACTTTGCAATTGCCCCTTGTTTGTTTGTATTCCTTGAGACAAATTCGGACAGAAATATTAGAAACCTGTTTACTGAACAAGCGAATCTGTGGAACTGAGCGTGTTCTGATTGCAGATGAGCACTTTGTTCATCATTAACCTACCAATGCCTGATAGTGCTGAGACGATCTCTTTTTTTGAGAGGATCAGACAAGGAAGTTTGTAAAAGCCTGATAGCCCAGCTTGCACAGCCTTGCCAGCTTAATTAACGCACTTCTGCTCCTGGGGAGGAGGGAGCCTCCACACTGACGGAAAGAGCCCCACAGCTGGTCCTAAGGCCACCAAAGTGCTACCAGCTCACTTTACCAGAGTGCTAGCTAGCATCTCAGGCTGCAGCTTTCCCTTTTTACTCTAGTGAGTACCTAGGAGGGGAAAGCAAATCTGTTGCCTGATAAAGAATGACTCACACAGGCTGTTTGGCTTCCCTTCGCTGTCAGTGATAGGGCATTTGGCTGTATCTTCCAGTGTACCTTTTGTATGCGAAATATCTGATCTACATAAGTGATTTGACTTTGCTCTCACACAGATGTGTGCAAGAGCAGACAGAGCTAGCTCAGCTGACTCATCATGTGTTGCTAGAGCTAACTACAAGGAGTAAGCTCCGCAAGGATGTGTTCAGGTCCCAAGTTCATGTCTAGGTTTGTCTGAGGTATAGCAATTCAAGAGGACAACCGGAAATCAGCATTCCCAGAGCCTAGATCAGAGCAATGGCTCAGGGCAGAGCTCCTAAAGGAAGGCTACCTGCTGGCCAGAGAGCCTGACTGGACTCCTCTGCTCCACCAGTGCATATCAGCTCTCCTGCCAAGAGCCCCAAAGCACTAGGAAGGGAGTAAGTAGCAGGACTAAGGCTGCCCCACAAGCTGGAGAAGAAGGAACTGCTGATGCTGCTTCTTTTGATGCTGGCACATGCCTCTGCTGTCAGTTGGGGTTCCTTGAATGAAAGGTATTTTAAAGAATTTGGGTCAGTTTGTTTTTCTGCACAGAGGATGCAAGTGCTCAGTGCTTTACCTGGGGGTAATACAAACAATCCCTATATCCTTCCATGAGACAACTTGTTCTAAATAAAATTGCTTTATCACTTCTGTGTGCTCAAGGCTGTTGGGTTTTTAGTTATTTTTATTCCAGTAGTAGCTCAAAGACCCTCCCACAACCAGGCCACAATTTTCCTAGCAATACAGAATGTAAAGCAGCGCCTTCCCTAGAAGATGATGGTCTCAGTATGCCTTGGAGGCAAAGGGAGGATGTGAGGGAGCAAAGGTGTGATTGCAGCGAGGGTCTTGCTCACAGGCATCCATCAGTTTAATGTCTAAGCAGGCACTGGATGTGGAGTTTCCTGGTGCTGTGGCACACACCCACTTTTCTGGTCACCCCAATCATCACATCTGCACTTCCAGTGATTACTGTGGAATTTGTCCTCTCTCTCACGGCATGTAGGAAGGGCAGACCTTTGTGGCTGGGCAGGCTGCCTGAGTACTGCTTTTTTAAACACATCTAATCAGCCTTACTCGCTGTCAGGATATCACCTCGCCAACAGTCATATAAGAGCTAGTCCAGAACAATCATCAAAGAGAAGATACAACTTCAATCCAGGTCTAAATCCATAATCTTAAGTCCTGATTTACAACTCCTCCGAATCTCGGGCTTGAGTTAATACAACTGAAAAATGACAGCTATATCTTCAGAAGAATTTAGGATAACTCCGCAATGGAAATACGCTTCTTTAACAAATCCAAAGGGAGAGAAGAGGAAATGTGTGGTGCCAGCAACAACCATCATTAGCAAAATATCTGCCAACCTTTTCTGCAGATTTTTGACCTCAAAAAGCGAGAAGAGAGAAACGCTCAGAAAATACTCCTTATATTGTGTTTTTAAAGGAAGTGCTCAAAATCCTGCGGTGATGGATGGTACTATAAGATACCCAAGCTTACATTAGGAAATTAACTAGTTTAAAATGAGGAACTGCCACGTGAACTGGCAATCACATCTCATTCAGCATGCTGTTATTTATCTATCACCAGAAGCACACATGGTGTTTAGCAGACAAAGGAAAAAATAAAAACCCTGCAGCAAGAGTTTGTTAATCATAATTAGACATAATCAGATTGGAAGATACTTTGTCAATTATTTTTCTTGTATTGTGCTGTATCTGTTGGAAAATGCCAATTTATTAAAAAGGAAAGATATTACAGGAAAAGATTTCCATAAACGAATTTCCCATTTGACTTTGTTGAAAGAAAACATTCATAGAAGGAATGCTTTAGAAATCTTCTAAATTAAAACATTGCCTTGTCAAATTAAACTTTTGCTCTTACATGTAAGCTGATGTATATTAGAAATACTCTATCAGTTTTATACACAGAGTCAATGAAAGGTTGCAGAGTGATCACAAGTAAGCATACTGATAATTTCTCTTACTGTAAACTGTAAGAATGTTTGTTACCCTGCTTTGGTGTACAACATGTTCTATAAACTACTTATTGCTAGAATTTGTCAATAATGTGATGCAGTGAGGTATGAGACCATATCAAGAACGGGGGTCAGAATGGCGTTGGGCGGCCAGTCTGACTGAAAGAATCACATGGGCTTAGAAACACAGGCAGGTTACAGACCATGTGGGGTGAGAGCAATCCAGGCAGAACAGTAGCATAAGAAACATCATGGAGTTTGTCCTGGAAAGAGACCAAAGAAACCTCAATGCCAGGTGAATTGACAAGGCTTAGGGGAAGAAAGGCAGTGGGGGAGCACAGTATGATAGAGAGTGTATTGCTAAGCAAATGGCTGAGCCAGGAAGGATGTACTATAAGGAAATGTCAACATGAATATTTCATATGTTGACCCTTTTTGTAGTTTCGACATCTTAAAAGACAGTGACTGTAATTGACGTTAGAGTCTGGGTAGAAAAGGTAATTCTTATCCCAGGAGACTGACATATATTACACCAAAAAATGCAGCTCTTGGCTATGTTCTGCAAGGTGACATGCATTACTACACGTAGTCATTGAAGGAGCACCATCATTATCTGCCTGAACCTTAATTTCCCATGGAATAACACCCCTGCGATTTTTCTCATTCTAGCTAATATTGTAGTTTCATGTATAAGGGTGCTTCTGGACCAGGAGGGTATAAGGGGACTCAGTAGATGCAGGTTGAAACCTGACAAGTTCAAACTACAAATTAGCTAAGGCATTTTTCCTTGTCAGTGAAAGTAAGTAAACATTAACGAGGGCTGTAGTGGATTTTCCACAATTGGAAAGCTTAACATTATAATTGGTTGTTTTTTCTACCACCAAACACTGCTAATGAATTTTGCACAAGAATTAAGAGAGGGGCATTTTTTGGCTTGTGTTATGCAGGAGAGCAGACTAGTCCCTTCTGGCCTAAGTTGTTGATTACCCTAAAGCAAACCCTCCTGCTCTCAATAAAAAAAAAATGTGAATTGAAAGCTAACTGCGTATGCCTTGGGTTCTAGCAAAACTTTTTTATACTAAAAGCTATTTCCCTGGCTATAGTCTGTATAAAATAGTACCCTAGGTATAGCATATGCATTGGAATTAGAGCCCTTTAAGTTATATACTCTCTGGAAGTTGATGCAGCCTCTAATGGACTCGTCTTGCGTAGGAGTGAAAACAATGCATGCTATGCAAGGGTTTATGCACAGACCCTAGCATAGGCCACCGTAGCTTCTTTTCCATCTGTTGAGATCACAGTCCATGCTGTCCTTACCTGTGAAATCTCTCAATCAGAGCTCCCATCTGCCTGCACTCCAGGATCCATGGAGGTGCCAGGACCTCACATTTTTGGAGTTCAAGACTGAGACTCTTGCTGCTCTCTGAACTGGCCCTGCCTGAGCTGTCTTGCTGTTGGAGAAACCTTCCAGCGAGGAACTGTTGCCAAGGGTGGGCCTCTGTTTCATACCAAAAGGGTTCTACTACCAGATGTATTCCGTGTGCCACTCAGCATGCAAGGAGCACGTACGGGAACCAGCAGCAGAGTAAGCCCATGGACACACACCTGTCACATAAGCTGAAAAGCCTGCATCGATCCACCCACTTGTCCAAGCAATCCAAGGCATGAAGTTCATCTGCCAGAGGCTCGTAAGCTGAGCTCTGCATACACTGAGGGAGCAGAGCCTTCTTGTGAAGGGACTGGGCAGAAGAAGAGGATTTTCCAGGCAACCTCTGCCAAGAAGACATACTTCGTCGACCATGAGCAAGATTGTGTGCTCTTCTCATCCATCCAGCCACCCTGGGAGCTGTAAGTGCAGGACAGACCAGACACAAAACATTGAAGGACCTGGACATTACTCCTGTTACTGAAAATCAGGCACTTCTTGAAGTGCTTTGCTGTATCCAAAGCCCTTGGACTAGAGACTTCTTCACCAAATAGTACAATTCAGTTGTCTTATGTGGCACTTTACACCAACGTGTAGAGCCAGCTTCTCTTTAGGAGCTATAATGACAAAGCAAATATGAACCAGGTAGTATATGGAAGAATAAATCCCAAAGTTTGCCTTTACTTCACTTTAGTTTCATCAAAACTTCCCACCATCATCAGAGGGAAGTTCTTTTTCCAAGTGAATTTAAATATTAATGTAGCTACAATGTGGGATAAACCAAAAAGAAGGAAAACCTTTTACTAGTCTATAAACACGACAGAACAAACTACCAACTGGGAATAACGCTAAATGGACACTTCAAGTTGCTCTGTGGAATGTGAGTTTGATCAATTCAGTGCAAGCCACATTAGTCTTATAAAAGCTGAGAGTACCATTGTGTCCCAAGGGTTTCATTTGAGGGATATGCCTCTCAGAGTGCACTATCACAGAGACAATTAAGGGTGATAACATTTTTTGCATCTACTATGTAACTGATGAGTAAACATTCATCAAGACTTGCTTTTATATTTTTTTTTTTTTAAATGCACTTCCAAGTTCACAGCATACTCGTTGCCACCGAGCTGACAGAAGCAGTAACAACTACTGAAAATTATGTGAACTATTTTTAAAAGGAAATATTTTCCAGGAAGCCGGTAGGGAAAAAAAAAATAGTGTTCTTATTAACATTCTTTGCTCTTATTCAGGTGGAAGAGAAGGTGGGTATGCTACGAGACTTTCCTAGCATCACTGGTGCATTCTTACATTTCCCTCCTAGATTAATTGGCATTAATGTTCCCAGATCTCAGTGATGGCTGCAGGCTCATTACAGGTGCTGCTTTGCTTGTACTTTATTGCTGTCCAAAAAGCATATAATTTATTGCTTAGAGAGGATTTCTGGATATTTGCCCACATGTGAAATCACAGGCACTTATATTTAGTGCTCCAGCCGACGACAACCCTACCTGCGTACATTCTTGCTTGCTCTCACATGCACACACTTGGCTTTGAACTCTCACATTTATCTAATGTCATAAATTCCTTCAATTAACCAACACAAAGCATTAGTATAATTGTTAGTTCTGTCCTGAATTATCTTTTGGAATAGCTAAGCAGAATTGTAGCAAAGTTGTTGTAGTTCGTATCGTCAATACAGTCTCCTAGTAGGCATTTAAGGAGTTTTTGCTGAAGGTCTTGCTATCATAATGCTCTTGCTTCCAGATTATTGACCTAAGAAGGTGTTTAGTCTTTGTAAGGAAAAACTGTGCATGCCTCTGTTCTTCCTGTACAATAACACGATGCTTTAGCTTTCCCTCTGAAGTTGTCATCTTGGCTTCTCAATCCAAATTTTCAGCCCATTAGGACAGTTCAGGCCTTAAGACAGATGAAAAGATTCATTCAACGATGCCCCTGAAAGTGCAGGACCAGAAAATGGGAACAGAAATAACAATCTGATGAGAAGCAGTCCAGTTCTGGCCTCATTTGCTTATGTCAGACTTCTTCATCCTTTAGACACCAGACTGCAATAGGATCTGGAAACCTGTGCTCTGCTCAGAAACAAGCAGTTCAGAGGAAAGTGAAGGAGTTTCATGTTCCTAACTATCCAGTTCAATGTTGTGGACAGATTTTTTTTTCCGTGTGAAATAAAAGGGGACACAAAAGGATCAGGGAATGCTACCAAGCACCACTGGATTATCGTGAGGTGGGACTTCCATCAGCAACATTGCTATCAATGAGTCCTAAATGGTTTGTATTAAGTTACTATGCTGACTATTAGGGCCTGAGTGCCCACATAGCTACTGGAAGATGGTAGGGACAGAACGTGTACCAAACTTGTCACTGGGGTGTTTTTTTGGCAAGGAGCCAAAAAAATCTTTTTTCACAGTTGATGGTGTGAGGGTTTTTAGAGTAGCAGAGTTCAAATGTTTCCTGTCCTAACACATGCTAGGAAAGCCTAAGAGCTCTGCAGGACTGCCTGTCTTCATCATATTGATGCCTGCTGCAGCGAACAAAACAGGGAAACACCTTTGATTAAATAATCACTCACCCTCAAGTCCATCAGTTATTACTGAATAATGTCTTTTTGAACATGAAAATGATATTTTGACAGATGTTTTCAAGTCTTTTCTAGACATTCCAGTGTTGTTTCACATGGAAAGGGTGATGGACTTGCTTGGTTAAAGTGACTTATTCCAGGCATGGAATATTCACATCCAGAGCAATAATTAACATACTCTCAAGAAAGCATGGGGGGCTGGGAGACTTTCCATTGCACTGGGATAATAGCCTTAGTCACACTTTACAGTACCGGGCTGTTTCCATGAATTTAGCCATAGCGAATCATTTGTTTCTAGAGTGATTCATAGCCACGGCTGCTTCCCATCTTCCTGGGGGCTTTCTGCAGCATGAAGCTTCTCACAGTCTCAGCAAGACCCACGCCTGAAGAAGGCTGTCACCAACGTCCAGCCTGTGCTTCTTTTCTGGCAAGAGTGGGTGATAAGGGTGGCAGGCTGAACAATGGGCGCTCCTTCAGACACAGATTAGCCTGGCCCTGCAGAACATCATGTATCTTTTAAGGGATGCTGTCAAGAATAAAACAGCGGGTCAAATCCTTGGTGAGAGCAAATTAGCCCGGCTGCGTCAGTTGCACTGCGGTTGGTGGAGCTGCGCCAGCTGATAGGAGCTGAGGATCTGACCCTGTCTATCTAGGAAAAACAGGGTCTATCTGGGGACTGAACAATGCTGGAGGAGGGATTACCGGAATCAAAAGGAGAGTAAGATTTTTGTTCACTTTTCACTGCTTGTACTTTTTCCCATACTCTCTGCTGGAGTGCCGATGCTGGTCAGGTCAGGCCTCTGTGAATACATTTTGACTGTCCTGGGATTGCAAAATGACCACTGTAATGAGGCTTTCTCACTAAGATTAGAAAAAAGATTCTGAATTTCTATTATCCCATCCCTTCTCTCTTTAGGTGAAGAGGATCTGACACTGAGGAATAACAGCAGCAGAATTTGCTGTTCTGTGCCACCCCAGCTCACTGACACCCAGCAGGGAGCCCTGAAGGATGTAGTGCTGCTGCAGCTCTGCTGCAGGCGAAGCACAAAGAGGAGGGGATGGACCCTCCTACTCTCCAACGTGCCACAAACACGGTGTTCTCTGAGGGAATGTCAAGTGCATTCTGAGGACTGACAGAAATGTCATAGCGCATTGCAAGTGCTTTCATCCCCTCACCAGAAATAAAACACGTCAGGTCACAGAAGGCTGTTTGCACTCTTCCCAACAGTGCCGGCTGTTGTCTGGCTGTGCAGGACCTCCCAGCCCCTCCAAAGGCATTTTTGCTGCCAAAGAAAGAGGATTTTATGAAAACACTTCCTTCTCTCTCCCTGTCAGAGGCTTTTTTGGTCACTCGAGCCTGAAATAAAATGTCCAGCTAGTTGGACCCTGCTACTTCAGGTACATCTTCATTTGCTGGCACTTTGATATCACTCGAAACAGGATTTTTCTAGGTTTCATGGATTGTGGCTAAATTTTTTGCACAATTTGTCCTTCAGAAGTTCCCAGATGTCTCAGCTGACATTTCCCTGGCACGTATTTCCGTGGAAGAAAGATGTAAAAAAAGCTGTCACTAATCTGACTGGATTTTTTCTTGCTACAGTGCTATAATAGTGTTGATAAATACTGAGGAAAATTGACATCAACTCTACTTTCCTCCCTGACTGCCAGGACATGTCCAGTTTTAGTTTCCCAGGTGATCTGCAAACTTTGTTGGCAGATGGCCTGTATGATTCTGTCCACAATTTTGGCCTGCTCTTTTTCACACTCCAGAATTTAGAGGATTTCCCAGAAGTTATCTTTGCTTCTCTGACGCTGGGCAGACAGCGTACTAACAATCATGTTTAATGCTAGGTTTCCAGTTAATGCTTCTTATTCAGTGATCCAGCTGCCAAAGGCTGTTTGTTTTATTAATTCTGTGGAAAATATGCCCTGATCACTTGCCCGCATCTGTTTAGTATTTAAACTAAAATCAATGTTAATAGGCCTTAGGGGGCGTGTGTGTAAGCCATCAGATGTCCCATATGTCTGTTCCCAACAGAGGTAAATTAGGCATTCTAGTTTATGGCTAATATTTTGCTTGATAAAATAGGCATCGTGCATTTATGAACCAGAGAGCAAAGTGTCTTAATTCTCTACAGATTTAGTTATGAAACAAACTGTTAAGCTGAGCACTGAAACTGGTCCAAGCTTTTGGCAAATCAGCTGGAGGCATCTGTATCACACCAATGCAGGTTTGTATCAGCCTTCTGCTTCCAAGTGGGTTTGAGCCTAAAGGTATTTGAGGTTTTCCACCAGACTTTTTACCTTCCATCTCTCCAGGACAACCCAAGTGGCTTCTCTGGGTTGCCCCATGCAGAGACAGCCCAGGAAACCAAGTATCTGACACCTCTGAGCTCACTGAAGACCCTACAGGATTGTTTACAGATGTAGGCACTTGTCCCATTGCGTTTGGCCAAATATTTTTCTCTTTGCTCTCATTAAGTATCCAAATATTTGGGCCTTTAGCTTTTATGATTAGTGACCACCTTCTGCTCTACTTGTGGCACTGCACAGCATGAAATCTCACATGCTGCTACTCGGACACTTCTCTAGGTGAAATGGTCTTCCCAGAGAAAGAGGGCTGCATTTCCATACTGCCTGGCTGAGAAGCTGAAACTGCCCTTTAGGATAACTCAGAGGTAAGAGGTGGTGGCAGATGAAGACTACACCTATTACACAGCACTACTGGGAGGGCTTAGGTAGAGGAAGCCACCTGGTTGTAATGTTAACTATTTTCCTGTTATCTACGTAGTCTCTGTATCCACAGGCTCTTCTGCCTTCCTTACAGGTACTGCAGTTTCCTCTGCACATATGATCAGCAACAACACGTCTTTTTTGTAACCAGTAATCTGCTTACTGCAAGAAGGCAGGCCAGTGCATGTGGTTTTATTTTATCAGAAGCTTTTGAAGTGATCAGTCAGAGTTTTCCAAGGACTGCCTCAAATGAGCATCAGTCCCGCTATTAATAATTGGACTTCAAGGTGAGCTCATGGGCATGGCAAGTCCCCAGCTCTGTAATTACCTGAGGTGCTTAAGAGCAGTGAGAGCTCCTGGAAAATTTGATAGAGTACTAATTATATCAGAAAGGTTTTTAATTATTACTTTCTGTACAAAGATGGAAGAACAAACTAAGGTGTATATTCTGCATATATTCTGAGTGCTTGCAAATACATTTTCCTTGCATGGAGAGTCTCGTGGGTGCCATAATAGGAAATATCTCAGTCCTCACAGCTTTGTCTTAGTCAGGGTCAACAGGTGACTGCACCTCAGTTGTGGCACTACCTGAATTCTTTAAGTCTCTACTTTCAGGGCCTCAGTTTCTCTCTCTGCATCTCTCAACATGAACACAGCACCAATCTTTTTTTACAAACACTGCCTATGCCAACTATCAACTCTCTAAAATCTAAAACCTTCCTTTCTTTCTTTTTTTAATGTCCTCTGTGATGTTTCTGTGATATACTGATGTACACTTGGTTCAGTCCCCTTGTATAGTGCACTCTTGTTCATGTCAGAAAATTAAGTAGCAGTGTGCAAGTATTTCCAAGAATAAGTACACAGTGATCATCCTACCCCAGATGGACATTATTTATTAAATAAACCAACCCTGACACCCAATAACATATAACCCAGAACATTTCTGTGGCCCTTTTTGTATTTTACAAACTGCTGTATTTTACATATTTTCAACAATTTGGTCGTAAGTGCACAGGAACTTAGCTAATAAATCCAAAATCAGATTATTGTAGCTGAAATAGACCAGTGGATATCATCACATAATATCAAGAACCAAGTCAGTCCATTTTAATTTTGCATTGAAATAAATGTATTCCAATAATATTATCAAAGCTAAAATGCTGGGATGTGGTGGATTTATTAAGATGCATCATGTACTTTTTAAATGAAAATATCCTCTAGAATCTGTGGTTGAACACATTCTTGTATTATAAACATAAATTATTCATAAATAATTTCACTGACAGGTTTGGCACTTCATAAAGTATAATTTCCAGTAAGATGAGCAGTTTTGAGAGGATCTTGTCTTTGAAGAGAAATGTAAATAGTCATATATTGATATTACAAAACTAAGCCTTTCATTATAGTAGAATCATCAGGAATCCCAGTGCAGTGGTTCTAAATTTGCCCTATGCTTCAAAGGCTAAGCAATATATCCCTTGCATAGCAAATAATTTAAAGTTCAACCTCTAAGTCCCTTTTAAAAGTTAGTATGGCTCTTCCTCTGCCTAAGGACATTTGATGATGAGTAATACACTGCTTCAAATCTTCATTCCCAAAAAAACCTCCTAACTTTGATGTGCTGGTTGTTGTCTTGTTCGTGGCATTTGGTAAACAGTAAGAGCGGAAAGGTCCATGTTTGTTCTTCTGTAACCAGGTACCTTGGTCAGCATAATAGAATCATAGAATGGTTTGAGTTGAAAGGGACCTTAAAGACCATCCAGTTACAATGCCCCCTGCCATGGGCAGGGACACCTTTCACTAGACAAGGTTGCTCAAAGCCTCATCCAACCTGCCCTTGGGCACCTCCAGAGATGAGACATCCACAATTTCTCTGGACAAGCTGTGCCAGTGCCTCACAGTAAAAAAATTATTAATATCTAATCTAAATCTGCCCTCTTTTAACTTAAAACTGTTACCCCTCGTCTTATCACTACCCCTCCCCAGCTTTCCTATAATTCCCCTTTAAGTACTGGAAGGCTGCTCTAAGGTCTCCCCCAAGCCTTCTCTTCTGTAGGCTGAACAAGCCCAACTCTCTTAGCTTGTCCTCATACGGGAGGAGCTCCAGCCCTCTGATCATCTTTGTGGCCTCCTCTGGACTTGCTCTAACAGATCCATGTCCTTCCTGTGTTAGGCACTCCAGAAATGAGTGCTGTATTCCAGGGGAGGTCTCACAAGAGAGTGAGAGAATCACCTTCCTCTACCTAGCGGCCACGCTTCTTTTGATGCAGCCCAGGATACACTTGGCTTTCTGGGCTGCAAGGGCACAAGTGCTGCCTCATGCTGAGCTTCTCATCCACCAGGATCCCCAAGTCCTTCTCTTCAGGGCTACTCTTAATCCATTCTCTGCCGAGCCTGTATTTGTGCTTGGGATTGCTCCGACCAAGGTACAGGACCTTGCACTTGGTGTTGTTGAACTTTGTGAGGTTAGCACAGGCCCACCTCTTAAGCCTGTCAAGGTCCCACTGGATGGCATCCCTTCTTTCCAGTGTGTTGACTGCACCGCGCAGCTTGGTGTTGTTGGCAGACTTGCTGAGGGTGCCCTCAACTCCACTGTCCATGTCTGCGACAAACATGTTGAACAACACCGGTTGCAATACCAGCTTCTGTGGAACACTACTTGACACTGGTCTCCACTCAGAAATTGAGCTGTTGCCCACAGCTCTTTGACTGTGATCATCCAGACAATTCCTTATCCACTGAGTAGTCCATCCATCAAATCCATGTCTCTATAATTTAGAGACAAGAATGTCATGAGGGACAGTGTTGAATGCTTTGCACAAATGAAGTATGAGGTGCCCAAATGAATGAACTTGTTGACACAAGAGCTGAGCTCAGTCTGCTGCTGCCAAAGAAAATTGCAACAGCTCCATTTACTTCAAGGGGAACTGGAAATATGGAGCGTCTTCTGAAGAATCAGGCTACTTGTACCCAATTCATATGTGTAGGCCTGCAAAAATTTGGCCAGAGTGCTTTCATTCATTTTAACCACCTGCACCTGATCTCATGCAATCAGCAAGAATGTGCCGTAAGGGAGGATGGGATCGCACAAATCAGCACACATTTGTGCAAGAACTTCCACTGGAGGAAACACCTGGATACCACCAGTCTGAGTCAGCCATTTTGATACCATCTCTGGGTTTTTTAAAACTACAGATGGATTGTGATTATTAGGAGAGCTCCTTCTTCCCAGACAACAAGTTTTGAAGCCCTGCCTGTAACAGCACTTGCTTGTCCACTGCTGTAGAGCAGATTATTGATCAATGCACTAACATGTCTCTTGGTTCATAGAGTGATTTCACATATATGGACATTTCCATCCCACAGTCTTCTAGCAAACTTAAGTAATAAACAGTAATTCTAGCATCACCTGGTAAAGAATGTCACATGTCACAGCCACGTGAAGCCTGTTCATTGCAAAGTGGAGATGACTGGCTCAGCAGCACAGAGCTAACTCCTATGAGGAGCCCAATCAGGCACTGGGAAGGGACAGGTACCCATGAGCAGGAAGTGGCTTCCTCAAGGCCAGTAGATTTGGAGATTTTCGGGTAACTTACTCAGGTAAAATATGTTGCTCTTCCTTTCTTCAAGACACTGCAACATACTTCAGTGCTTAAGCACTACCTCTGTTTCCTCATTTTGCTCACCTTTATTTATCCTCTCTAATAACCACAGTGTTTTAATAAATTATGTCAACTGTTTTAATACTGAAATACATTTTTATCTAAAAAAGTACCAAAAAAGTTTTCAAACATCATGCTAGATGAAGCCAACTTGTTTGGCATGCTGTTCTGCATGATTAGCTTGGGTATTTTTTAGAAGTGAAAAAAATCAGATTCCCACAAAATAAATACTGGAAGTCATTTCTTAGGGACTGTTTTTCCTGATTTAGGAACCAGATTATGTAGAACAGATGGGGCCAAATTTTGCTCTCATTTACATCAACCTAACTCAATTTAATTCAATGACAGCAGTTCCTAGCACAGTTATAAGAGACATCTCTTCCTGGAGCTCTTGGAACATCACAGCTCAATAGGAAAAAAAAGGCAAATGAATGCTTTTAAACCTCACCAGTTAACTAGTAAAATGAAACAATTTAGGCTTATGATGGTGTCACTTTCCCAAAAGAAGTCATCACCAGCACGCTATGACGATGGGATCAAAAATGACAAAACCCAGGGAAATACGGTAAATAAGTCAGAAGGTAGTGGTAGTGCAAAGAAAAGCATCAGGAAAAAAGAAAGAAGGCACAGAAATCCACCGAATAGAAGCAGAAACCTTACGCTATGAAAAGATGTCACATTTTGCAGGACAGCTGAAACCATCTCCCCTCTCCACTGATGGGCACTGCCCTGTGTTCTTCATACTGGGAGCACCAGGCTGGAGGTTCGTAGAACCATATCAAGGCAGCACTGGTGGAAATCGCACATCCCTGCGGTGTGGTGGGAAAAAGTAACCATCATGCACAGAAGAAGCCTTCTCCAATTTTAGCTGAGTGAAACTATTTGGAGAAACTGTTTCTGGGGAGAATACACTCCAGCCCAGGCGATATTCAGTGTATGCTGGATTGCACACACAATTTACCAACCACAGGCAGGTATCTTTGTTCAGTCTTGCCAGCACTGTCAGCAACTGCCCCACCCCCAACCAGGAAACCCTTGGTCCCTGCACGGACATCTAGGGAATAAAGGTGGTTCCCTTTGGGGACCTGCCTTACTGGTGCAGCACTGTCACTGGGAGACCCTCCTCCACCCAACCTGAGCTGATGTTCAGATGACCTGGTCAGTGGTTGCAGGATAGACTTCACTAAAAACAAGCTTCCCCCATTGCTCTCAGCTCCCATTAGCCAGTCACAGAGATTTTGAGTTATTCCTGCCTATTGCACTGGAGTGCAGACTATTAGCTGATGTGTCAGCCTGTAATTTGTTTCATGATGTAAGCCCGCATGCCTGAGTGGTTCTGCTCGCTTTTTTTCAATAAAGCTAGTGCATCCTTTAATTCAATTACAGCCCTTTTTTATCTGGCTTCCTCACAGATCTCCAGCAAACTGTTCTCTTTGCTTTGTGGATGATACCAGCACCCTGCGTTCTTGAACTCAATTTATATGCAAGCTACAAAGAGGAGGTGAACGTATATTTTCAGTGAGCACATCCTGACCCTCTGAGGTGCTGAGCTTTTGTTCTTCTTCAGAAACCCTGCTTTGCTTGAGAGAAAGAAATGCTCCTCAGCATGTGCTCAGCATCTCGCAGGACCCCACGATTAAGTCATTTCCTGAAGGCCATGAAGTAACCAGACACAATGCCAAGAATTTAACACAGCTTCCTGAGTTCATCCCCTGCTAACCATGACCACAAAGCTATGCTCTGTTTACAAAGAATTAAATGCACACTGAAGTTGTGCTAGTGCATGATTACATCTCTGTTTTTCTACAACCCCATCTGGAGCACTGAAGTCCTTGTGAAGCTGCTTGCATTCTAGAAGTGCCAATGGGAGAATCACAGCCACTGGCCAGATCTGAGCCCCAAAGAGCTCTCTGTGCTAGCATCCTCCTCTCCTGAAAAGGAGATGTCATCTCCTCTTCTGGCTCTTATGTCTTTCTCCTGGACCCTGTATTGGATTTGTCTGGGGTCCTCCTCCAGGAGGGAGGAGATTGAAAAGGACAGGAGGACACCCTTCTACTCATCTCTCTTTGCAGTAAGGTTCTCCTAAAATCAGGGTTTGTAACCAAGACTAGGGGCTGCTCTTAGGCAGTCTTCTGTCCTCTGCCTAAACAAAGAAAAGGGAACATCCCCCAGTCTAACAACTTCCTTTTGCAGGATCTGCTCCCCAGAGAAGGGTTAAGATTCAGTATTGAGGAGAGATTCAGTGTCCTGCAGTCTACGAATTTGACTGGGGTGACCTCAGCTATAACGGTCTAGACCCAAGCAACATAACGGAATACTGCTGAGCTGCTGTTTACGTTATTTCCACCCCCATCTCTCTAGCAGATGGCCCTTCTCTCTCCTATCTGTCACCAGAACTGATACTGACTATGTCAGACTCTCAGAAGGGCGCTCCTTATCCCTGTAAAATTTTACTTTTCCTTCTTATGTCTGCTTATCCACTACTGTGAGACCCCTGCCTCTGACACCGCACTAGCCTGCATGCTCCCACCCAACTGAAAATGAATCCACATCCCATCTGTTGGCACTTGCTGTTCATAGCAATGTCACACACTTCTACCCTGGGTCCCCTTTGTCACCTGTGTGACTGCTGTCACCCCCCTAGTGGTTGCCATCTATTCCATGGGAGCACAACTCCTGGTGCTAGTGGTTTCCAAATGCATGGCATTGACTCGAGGTGGGAGTCTGCACAATCTGTGCATCTCACATTTTTTCTGTACTGTCTGTTGGAGATGTACATCGCTTTCTGCCACAGGTTTACTACCAGGCAGGAGGTCTCAAAGAACCGCCCACTTTCTGAGAGCTTCACCACAACCGGGCACTTTCCTCTCAGGCTGCATTTTAATGATTTTGTCAAGGGTTTAAACTTTACTGAGTGTTTCACTCTACCCTAGACTCAGCCTAGGCTCCTATCAAAAGTTCAACATTTTCCCAAAATTGCAATGTTGGCTCATTAGGCCAATCATGTCTGTGCTTTCACCATCCTTTCGATTTGCTCGCATTTCATGGGCTGCCTATATCACTCATGCTCCCGTAATACTGTTTCATATCTAGCCGCATTCTCACAAATTCAATGGAAACTTTCACAATCATTAAATGCTTTAGAAAAAGCAATGGTCAGGAATTAAACTAGTTTGACTTAACTATCTTTATTTTGGCACCTGTTGCTTGCAGTTACAGATGAGTCATTATTTAAACTCTCTCTGGTAGATCTTTATATTTCTAGAGGTTTTCAGCCCTGGAAGGCAGACAGCTTTCATGCATCCTTTTAGGATATATTCTCACTTTCTTTCAATCCTGGTTCCTTGTATTGGTCAGCAATTGCTCCAAACTCAGAAGTCTGAGCTCCTGGACTGCTTTCTTCCCAGATGCAGTCATAATCAGGCTCAACCTTGAGCCTAACCCAACAGGAACCTCTTCACAGTGTGAGCATCAGCTCTAACTGGCTGTTGCGTGGCCTACTTGGGAGTGCAGTCCCCTGACAAAGGCAAGCCCGCAAAGGATTGTGAAAATCCCTGAAAATCAGAGACTAACACTATTGTCAGTCTCAAGGGAGAAACAAGGGACCTTTCTCACAGATTAAATACAGAACAGTGAGTAGTAGTTAGTGCATTCTGCACAGATAGTGGTTTCCTGCTCTCCCCAGGGAGGAAAAATAGAAGTAATTTCCAAGAAGGGTGTGCCGATATTCACAACATCATCTCTATTTCAAGGAAATCTTCCTAGGTGTCAATAAATGCATTGATAAGACAAAATTCAAAGCCAAATGACAGCCCCAAATACATAGATAGTTCCCCCCTCCTCCCTCAAGAAAATAAAAAATAGTACACACTGTACATCAAGCTGTTTCTTGGAAACCTGGCATATTGCAACACCCAGAGTTGGCTCAGATACTTCCATAGCAGCCAGACTCTTGCAAGCCTGAGCACTGATTGCTGACGATGGCACCAGGCTTTTCTCCATGGCAATGCAGACCACTTCTGCTCAGCCATCTGTCTTATCCATCACCTTTTAAATTTCACTGCTGTCCTTGTCCATGCAATTCTGACATTTCATATGCAAGCGTGCTGCATACAAATCCCCAGTGCAGGATTTCTCTGTACAATTCCAGGTGCTGTTCAGAGATTTTATTTAAATGAAGGAATACATGTATTATCATCACAGTGAAGATTATAAGAAGTTGCTTTTTTTTTTTTTTCCCACACTGACTAAGCCCGTGCAATTTTATTCAAGATTACTTAAGAGATCAAAAATGACAGGCTTACTGAAATGTATTCTGGTTTTCTTATAGGCACCAGTCAAACTGTTAATTCTGCTTCTGGATGCTAAGGGGTTACCTAATTATAATAATTACCTTGCATTTCTATAGTATTTTCATGTCATGATTATGTTCTACAAGTTGAATGTGGAAATAAATTGAAATGCCACCATTTCTAGGGGTTTTACAGCCTCTGTCAGTGCTAGGTAGATAATAAGGAACGATAACCTAGCTAAATTAAATACTTTGTGCAGGCTTGCTTGGAATGCAGGCAGCCATAGAATTGTAATATTTGCACAAAAATTTGGGTATTTACTTAAAGCTTCTGCTCTTGAAATCATAGGATTACAGTTTATACTGGAAATGTCTCTCTTTTGTTCTGCAATTCAGAAAGCTTGAATATAGGAAACTCAGAAGCTCAAGAAGAAATGAAAGCAACCCCTGCTATATTGACTTTAAGGCAGTGTAATGATTTGAGAAGGATGAGGAGGATGCACCCTCCATTTTCAATACGTGCAGTCAGTAGGCACAGTTTTTGGCATTATGCTGACTGCTATTTGTCACAAAGACAAGATGCAGCCTATGTTAATTAGCAGGGGCCTGGCATGCTCTATTCACTTAGCTTTCAGCAGTCTGGATTTTCAAAGAACAAATCTGATCTTTGCTCTGAGTAATGAATCATGGAATACCCGAAAGCTGGGAGTATAAAATCTTTACACCATTTCTTACAGTGTGTGGACATATTACTAATTCTTTGCTTTACCAATTGTTCACATTAAACTTCTGGTCTACAAAATGTGTTGGAAAGGCTGCCTGGGCTCTCAAGAAGCAAAAAGATTCCCTAGAACTGTCACAATCAGGGTTTATGGATGTCAGGATATATAGGAAAATCCATCCAAATTTAACAAAGGCCTAAAATTGTAGAGGACTCTTTTAACCACGTTAAACTCCTATGGAAATGCTCCTATGTGAAGTTAGACTGGTTCAATTTGACCAAATTATTTTTGTTACTGAAGAGGTTAAATCAAGGATGGTGTATCCACTTTAGTTGAGAATGGGAGTCTAATGCTGGGATAAGAGCAGACTCAAATCAGTTTCTTTTCTCTTCATGAATAATGGCCGTCAGTGTGATGATCTACGTGGAAATCCATGTTCTTCCATAGCTCTTCTTACAGTATCAGGGCTCTTTTTTCCCCTGCACCCTGGGAAAAATACTAAATCGATCATGTGACCACGAAAGGCACTGCACTTGAACACAGAAAACTCTCATCTCGCCTGCCTGCACCTCACCAGCTGACTCAGCAGCCAGAGAAGGAGATCTTTCAGTTCGCTGTATTTATTTGCTCAAGATAGGAATGTGCTGCTTTTCATGCTGGAACGTCAGACTGCCCAGGCCTTTTACAACCCTCACCATCTTGGACATTCGCTGGTGGGCAGAGTCCAAATGCCATCACACCATTTACAGTCCTCCTGAAAGGGTTTTATCCAGACGATGCACGAACTTGTCACATTTGAGCTTATTGGCGTAATTCCTGACAAAACAGGACAAAGTGAGGAGGAGCGGAGGAAGCCAGGAATTGCAGAAATTTGGGCCCATTGTGCAGAAATTGCAACTGCTGGTCAGGCTTTAGAAAAATGCAGTAAGTTATGGCTGATCCAGCAAAAAGAGAGAAAAAGATGAAAATGGCAAGCAACGCCTGTCTTCTCTCCAAGCAGTGTGTTTTGTTTACTCATAGCAGGACCACAGAGGAAAAAGGATGGAGATTTTATTTGTTTGTTTTACAATGACTTGGCAGCAGGGTTTGTTTTGAAGGAAGAAATGTAAGTCAATACAATCCAAATGATTCGTTCTGTATAAGCAATGGTCACTTAAACTGGCAGGCTTAAAAATTCTGGGGGTATCACTTTATCTTTTAAAATTATCTAACATTGTAATGCCTTTTCCTTTACTCTGCTTGCTATTTGAACTAAACTGGAATCTGAAATTTCAAAGCTAAGCGATTTGAAAGAGATTTTTGGGAGGAGAGGGAAGAAGAGTTGCATATAAATTTATTTCATTTGCAGTCCAATCCAAATCCATAAAGACCTGCTTTGAGACTCCCATTTAAAAGCAACTGACAACCTGAAAAAGCAAGACGTTAATATTTTCAAATCTGAATTTGAACCATAGCCTTCATTTGACCTTGACTCCAAACCTTTAAAGCTCCTTTTCTTCAGCCCACCTCCACATGCTGCACATTTAACCAATATCTCTCCTTCCACAGCTCTGATTTTGTGTCCCATTTATTTTGCATTTCCAGCAATTTTTTTTTTCTTCTCTATCTATAAAAAGGGTCAAAAAGGAGAATTACTGTGTGTAGGAAATCAGCGTTATTTCCTTTTGCATTTGCGGCCAGCTGCCAACCACAATAAACACATCCAGTTGCAGTTAGGCTCCCTTCCCCTCCAACCCCCTCCCAGAACCGGTCAAGGAAAGAAGAAAACCAGCTAACGAAACGATATTCTGGAAACGGGAAGGGAGTGTGTTGTTTTCTGGGCTGAACAGCAGAGGGGGGCAGCAGAACGGAGTCTGTCCGGCCTCACAAGGGCTGCACAGCCCAGCAGCAATAGGAGTCCCCAGGACTGGCTCCCCAGTACTGAGGGGACCCTAAAATGCACTGAAATTTAGCATTAAATGTGCTTCTTTAGTGGCTGTGGGGTAAATGACCCTCTTTGGCAGCCGACCACATGTCTTCAAAGTGGTGCTAGAGGTACCTGCTGCTAACTCTGTATTAATGGTCCAGATCCTTAGCGATGTCGAGTGCCTAATTCCCACTGGTTTACAGTGGTTTCCACAGCTCTTTGAACATGTATCAGCTGGTATTTCCCTAAGGATAAATACGTATGAGCAAGTGACACAGCCAATAATATTCAATCAAATCCAAGCTTAGCTTATAAGAGAGCCTGGAAATAAGCTGAGATTCAAGAAAGTATACAATATCATTAACTGAGCATTCACACTTTACTGTGTCTATAGTATCTATACATTTCATAGAGCTGCTGCCAGGAGAGATATGGGAACTGACACACTAAAAGAGACCAGAGGCCATTGGAGCTGGCTCATATTGGGGTTATGAGCCATGTATGCAATGTGTTAGGAAGCACTCGGCCTGGAAAAGCTCACGCGAAGGGCTTAAATTCCTGGGAAAAAAAGGATGGGGAGGCCTTTTAAGAAGGCTGGAAGCTACAAATATCACCTGCATCCCAGGTGATGAGCAAAGCCTGGACAGAGTTGCCTTGAAAATCACCTCATCTTCATATGGACCAGCACACAGATCTCTTAGCTGCCTGCTGAATAGCCCTGGCATGATACCAAGCTATGCATGATTTGTAAGCAGATAGTCTGGAAATTGTAGCAACCCTGCAGGCTATCCAAAAGCAGGGCTTACTATAGCCAATGTGGGGTTTGCCACATGATCACACACACTTTTTATTGTGGTACACCCACATTTGCAATACAGCGCATTCCCATAACTTTGAGGAGTCCTCAATGTAGAGGACATTGCACCAGCACTACCCCAAAGCGGCTTTTCTTTGCAGTGGGCTCCTTCAGACATAAAGGTAGCAATGTGGCATGTGCCTAAGGAAAGCCGTCCCTGCACTGAAGTTTGTTCAGGAAGCCTCGCAAAGATCCTGCAAATATAAGAGCTCCGTGGAGCAGATATGCGTTTGTAGAAGACCCTCAATCAAAAGCCTAATTTTAAACACACAGAGCTGAATAGGGAAAGAAAATGGCCCATGGTGAATGGCATTGCCTGAAAAAGCAAAGAAACCTAGGGTCTTAGAGCTGTCCTTTAAGAGTTAATCCGTGTTACTGAAGGTATAGCAAATTTGGGAGTCCTACTAGGCAACTTGTTGGAGTACAATAGCTGCAAAGGCTGGTTTGAGTCTCCATGCAGGGCATGATCCACTGGCTGAACTGCTGCAAACTGCAGTCAGGGATAGGCAATGAGATGTGAGGGGCAAAAGTCACAGGCATTGGACCTCAAATTCTAAACTACATGTGAACATGTGCCTCCGTGTGTGTGTACATTTGCACACCTGTGTGTGTCTTTGCGTATGTAGCTCAGCTAGCAGCTGAGATGATGACTATATCTGCTAGGATAACCAAATTAATGTTTTAATGAAGAAACACTGAACCTGAGCAACAAAGACTACAGAAACCCCCCCCCAAGCACGTACATTAGAAGGGGATAAAAATACTGCAAACCTGCAAAACCAGAAAGCAACAGCACTTCAGCAACAAAAGAGAATCAGTTTTAGCTCAAAAAAATGTGGGGTTAATATTTGGGAAAAAGATAGAATTATAGGGCAGACCAGAGACTGTCCAAAAGCATGTGTTAAATTTAAGAAGTCAAGGATCCAGCTCCCTAGGTTTGAGAAGCCTTTGGGGTAAGAAACTGCAGAAGCGTGCATCGCTGCAGTGAGCCTGTGAATTAAAATACAGAAGTTACCTGAAGGGTCAGCCTACCCAAAATTACCCTTTAGTGTTTCAACTCCTTCAAACATACCATTCTGAAAACAATAGCACAATTTTAACAAAAAATAATACAGTTAAAAAAAAAAAATAAAAGAGAGAGAGAGAGAAATTGCGTTGTTCTTCCTGTTATGGGCAACATTTCCTTAGCAAATTGTAAGATCATTTGTATAACAGGGGCCTCTACACTAAAATCCCAGCCTCAGACTTTCCATATTTCCCCACAGTCTTGCTGGCCTGAATTCCTCCACAATGATTAACATTGACTAAAAACTTTGCACACATGATTTCGAGATATGTTTATGAACTTTGGAAGAAATGAACACTTCTTGCCACAGTAAAGTGTCACATCAGCAAATATTTAAAAGCACCAGCTGCTAGTAACAATAGCTACGAAATAAGGGCATTGCAAACTGTCTGAGCATTAGGGCTGTTGCTTTTGTTGTGGAAAGGGTGTGCCAAAGCAGATTGCATCAACTAGCCAAATTGAACAGAACAAAGCCATGATCCACTAAATTATTGTAATAGCTCGCTGTCTGTTTTCCCTGTGGTAATTATGTATATTAATTTACCTCAGAAGGATAAATGTGCAGGGGCTGCCACAGTCAGAACTAAAAAGAGGGGAGAAAGAAGAGGATACACTCATGACTGAAATGTGGCGAGCAGGCACACAGGCAGAAAGATGTTTCAAAAGCACTCAGAACAGCTATGACTCAGAGAGGGATTCAGGTCTGCAAATGATTCTAAGACATCTGTCTCTGCTGCCAGAGAAAGGAAGAAAACACTGAATCCCTGTGCCTGTCCTGGACCCCTGTGGTTGTCTCTCAGGCCAGTGAAAGCCAGGCACAGACCCGCAAGAGCTGTTTCAGCCTCTCGGTCCTCTCGGTCCTGCAGAGGGAGAGGGAAATTGGGCCAGGTCTGCAGCACCCAATGCCTACGTGAAGGCCTTGCAGGGGAGTGAGGAGGTATTGCCCAGCTCTCAGTGACAAAACCAGTTTGTTAAGCTGGATTTATCCAGCTTGTGGTCACAGGGAAGTTAGAGGCTTCTAGGGCAGAGCACAGGTACTGAGGTGCTAGCCAACAAGAGTGAATAAAAATAGGATCTGGAAGCAGACATAGTACTGAAGGGAAGGTAGCTAGAGAAAGCAGCGAACAGCATTGAAGGTCCTTTATGAAATGAGTTGAAGGGGAAATGCAAATGGGAGAAAAAGGCCTTCACTTCATGAGTGCCTGTTGCTGGCCACTACATCTTCTTAGTACAGGAGCACATTTGCCAGAGGGTTGCTATGGACAAGGAGGGCATAACACTATTTTTTTAACAGAACTATCTAGTCCACTGGGTATTTTGTTACCTTCCACTGCAGTGCTGGCATTCCTGAAGGCAAATGTGTCTTCTATCACACTGATATTTGCCGTATGCAATGATTCACAACAGGATCCCAGAAAATAAGTATTGACATCTCATCAGGATACTGGATCGTGACGAAGGATTTTGAAAGATTATGAGTAGACATAACCTATGTTTTGTAGCTTAGCTAAAATATCCTCATGAAGCCGAAAAGCCTATAATTAACTTTATAACAATACCTAGCAATGCAAGCACATTGCTCAGGCTGCTCCCCAGTCACTCCCAGCAGGGTACCAGCTCTTTCAGTGAACAAAGTGAAAACACTTGCTTTTTCCACACATGGAAAATAAAATTAGCCTGAAAGAGACAGAAAACTAAAAGGGAAAGGAAAATGGAAAGATTTAGGGAGAGAGGACAGGCAGAAGAGGAGGGAGAAAAATGGTTACTGGGGAATATTTGTCTCATTTCCTACTATTTTTCTGTATTATGGCACTATTTTGGGCTGCGATGTTACGCAAGTTCCCTGGCATTTTCCTACCCTGATGGAGCCTGATGGATTTTGCCAAAAGAGGCTCCCACCTCTGTTTTGACTTTTGCATTCGGTGGAGGTACACAGTTGGGTTTTTTTGCCTTAGCAGGTCTTCTACAGAGTGGACGCTTGCTGTCTTCTCTGCTGCCAGCAGAAAGAACATCCAAAATCCATAACCGCACAATAACACCAGGATGAGATTTAGCCAGCCACAGATTTGTGAACTGATTTCAAACACAGGCAGTAGGTTTTCCCTCACATATAACTTTTATGTTTGTTTTCACACTTACAGTTCTCAGAAATAGTTCGGCAGAGAGCCATACAAATAAAGCATAGTAAGCCCACACAGAACCCTTGGACATACAGCAAAGGGACTGAAATTTATTAGATGTTTTTAATGTAAGAAAATAATTTTCAGTACTCATATGTAGGAAGTGGCATCTGTGGCCTGAAAACATCCTAAATGAAGCATTAAATGAAACAATGCATGATGGCAGATTACACAGATACTATACATGTGTCGGAGCTAAATGGAAGGTATTGGCTTCTAGGACTGTCTGGTCTTTCTTTGGGAGTTGAAATAATGTAAAGTTGAAAAATCAAACTGATATAAAACAATCAGATACTGATTGGATTTCTGGAATGTCATTTCAATCGATGTAGCTCTCCAGAAAATAAGTCTTGCTAGCAGGATAGATGCCACCAGAGCACTCTCAAAAAGATAAAATATACCTGCTTTTTCTTGTCCCTTCCTACAGGGGTGTGATACTGCAGGGGTACTGTAGTAGCAATGCAGCACGAGGGCATGAAGCTTGCTCTTGAGAGACAACAAATTTGACTGCCATGGAGGACAAAGCAAATTTGGGTAACTGCACTTCAGGTAAGCACTAGCTGTGATGTATTGCAACCAGGAAATTTCCTCATGTTGGAAAGATATTTTACAGAAGGACTTTTTTTTGTTGGCTATGTCTCCTATTGCAGTGTTGATTGGGGTTTTCGAGTACCAAGAAACACAATGTAGATGTCTATCTGGCTTAAGGAGAAGTGCAGCCATCTAATACTCTAACGGAAATGCTTTTACTAGTTAGTTTACTGTGCATTACCATGGGTACACAAACAACTCAGGATTGTCTGTGTCTTGTGAATGCATAAGCAGCCACAAATCAATTCAATGCAGAACCATGATTAGACGTATATTGAAACAGATCTGTTTGTTTGTTGAGGCCTTGGAACTTTTCAAGATACATTCCAGCAAGTCCTTTTGAAAACCAAGTCAGAATTTGAAAATATTTCTCCTCTTTTCATTGGCTTGCAAGCAAAACCCATCATGTCTTCACCATGCTGCAAGTGTTTAGGAAATCCACTCCACATCTGGGCAATTAAACTGCCTGGAGATGCTCCAGGTCTGGTCTTTGAAGAAAACATTTTAAATGTTGAAAGGAAACATTGATAAGCCAAAAATAGGGAGATGGGTGGAGTCTATCAACTTTCATAAATCCAAGCTCATGTACATATGTATTTCATTGCAGAAACAATTTCTGTTCTGCTTTGAATTGCACTAATCTGAAACATTTTTATTGCTTCTCAAATTTACACTTTGAGATTCTGCCCTGATTTTTTGTTTTTAATTAATAAGATTTCAAACTGTTGAGATAACTTTATAGAAAGATGATTGTTGGCCTGTGTCGCAGCATACCATATTTTATCAGTTTATCTTTGAAAGGTTTTAATAAACTATGACATTTCAGAGCTTTCCTCCCTATGGAACATGACTAGGCCCCATATGCCCATCCTGTCCTCTTTTTAAATTGGTCTTTTGGCTTCTTGGTTTTGCTGGAGGGTTTGTAGCCCAGTTATGAGTGCTTGCTGTTGTGAGAATGTTTTTCCACTCTCTTTAGTGTGAAATTCCAGGTACAGTCTTATGTCACATCAGATCTCTCTGAAAAAAATGTATCTTGGCTCCAAAAGAAAAGATTAATGGAAAAATCATTCTCAACCTGCCAGGAAAATATTTTTCCCCTTCAGCATGAAAACAAAGTGTAGAGTCAGCTGAGGGATCTAAGGATTAAAGGGAAAGTAATGTTCTGAGCTTTTCTTAACCTCTGTCCCCAAATTATCTAAAGACTCTTGGGGGAAGTGGAACAAAATAAAGAAAACCGACTTTGTTTATTCCTGGATAACAAAGTCCTTTATTAGCGATTTTTCACATTGATATAAATGTTAAGGTTGCTTTCACCATCAGTGCTACTTTCAGCAATTATGTTTAGCAAAAAAGCTTTAAAAGTAACTGGATAACACAGAATGATGCCTTTGGCTCCAGAGCCTCTCTATCCTTTATCTATCTAGCAGCCACTGGAAGTTTCTAGTGCGAAGTAAAAGCAACGAATTAGAACACAGGCAAGCCCAGATCTTTACTGTCCTATTTTAGTAAACTGGCTACAGCGCATTCAACTTCAGCAAATACAAATAAATATGGAGGAGGAAGAGAGAAAAAAACACTGACACAGGAAATTTTACATTCTTCCACATGAATAGCAAGTACTTGGGCAAAAGGGTCTAGTTGGCTGAGAGACACACAGAACAAATTCAAGTAATGCCTGCTTTTCCTGTCAAATATCTCACAGTCCCAAAGAGAGGCATGTTGTGCCCCAAGATGAGTGCTGCCCCGTGAGGCAATGCATAGTGTGTGAGTGCACTGATGTGACTGAGGTGATGTGCCCTCACTCAAGCTCTGATATGCTTAGTGGAGAGCAGGTTGTTCAGCAATCAAAGGTTGGGGGGACTTCATTAGCTTTGTCTGATAATCTTATTCACTGGGATCCTAAGGCAGCTGATCGCTTGTCTAGCCTGAAATTACTGATTCGCTGCTTCCTATCAGTAGCAAAACCTCCTGGTGTTTCAGCAGCAAAAGCCTCTTGGTGCTTCCCACAATTTCTTCCCCAGGAGATCATTGGCCCCTGTGCACCCCAGTATCCTCTCTTCTACTCAGCCAGAGAAGCAGGGGAGCAAATGTCCCATCATTGAACAATGCTTTGGGTAAATTTTGAGACTTTTTGGTGCCAGTGGGATTGTCACAGTTGGTCACAAGGAGGAAAAGGGCGAACAGACACTGAGAGGGGCAGGCATCCTTCCAAAGCTTTGAGACAGAAAAGTGCAAAGATCCAGTACAACATGCCAACATAAACCAAAGTGGGGTGTAGAGCATAAAGATCTGCTCTAGCACTTACTGAAATCAATATGAACCTTAACACTACTTTGAAGGGGAATTTGATATACGCTCAACTTAGATGTGACCAAAGGGAAATGAAATGTCACAGCTATTTTTTTTTCAGAGAAAATGCGTGCTACATAGTGTGATGCAAAAGTAGAAGACTGTAAGCATTCAGAAGGATGAACACACCGGTAGGTTGCAAAAAACAGCCACGAAAACCCTGCACCCTATCCTTCATTTTTGAAAATGTCCTTACACTGAGTGGCAGCAGGCTAGGGAAGTAAGCAAGGGTCAGGAACAAGAGACATTGTCCCAAACCTAGGAGAGATTCCCATCTTAGCATGCCTGGTACTCTTGATCACACATTAAAAAAAGAGTCTTGGCAAAAGACTTAGCATTTCAATTGGATAAATTACTTCCACATCTAAACAGCCAAGACTGAGCTGTATTTATTAGTGAATGCAAACCTTCTGGCAATTCAAGGAGGCTGCTTGTGTCATTGTCTTCTCTACTGCTATTAAAACATTGCTACATTATCACTATGGAGTCTGACAAAAAAATTCTTGTATGGAACAGGACTTAGAAGTCATGAATTTTTAACCAAATTTGGATGTAAAGAGAATATTTTTCATAATTGAATTAGAATGTTTTCTATGATCTGTCGGGCCTGTTCCATAGCTCAGCTCTTACCGAGGTCTCTTCTCGCTGTTTGACTTGTCAGACTCTCAAAGAAGAGCTGCACAAATACCAGACACTCACGGCTGGTGAGTGAACCCTCAGATTGTTCTAGAACAACCTGAAATGAAACATCTTAAGTTTTGACATAGAAATCAATAGCCATAATGTTTTGTCTTTGGCCAAACCGTCAGTTCTGTTCAGCCTTACTTGAAATGTTTTGTTTTAGGAGTCCAGGATGCAGTAGGCTCTTCAAAATATCCTTCGGATATGAAACCAAAATATGTTTCAAAATAATAAATGGATTTTAGGAGAAAATACTGACATTAAACATCTAGATTTCTTTTTCAGTCAGCTTAAAAGTCTGGTTCTATAAATTGACTAATTCAAAGATAATTTTCTTTGCCTTGAATGTGCATTTTAGTCACATTTGACCAAAAAAATACAAAACCATGATCAAGATTCACCCTTAAGCAAGCTCCCCAAACAGAATTGAAGACAAAGGGATTCACCCTCAGTGATGGGAGGAAACCCCTCGGCTTCTTTCTTAACTCAGTCACTTGCTCCCATTTTAGTTGAAATAGTTACAGGGTACTTGAACGAATTTTCAAGCTAAATTAGACCTCAGTAATTCATAAGTTCTACTGTGTAGTGAAGCAATGCTCTAATTGACAGATCAGTCTCCATTTAAATTAGCCCTTGGGAGGATTAACTATGTGGGGATTAAATCCTTTCATATCTGACCCAAATCCTCCCAAAATTAATATTAGCTCCCCAAGTCAGCTGGTTTAAAATGTACTTTGATCACCTGGGAAACTTGTCTCTACTTCTGACTGATAGGATTGCTGTGTTAAAAACAAACTCATTGCTCTTCTCTTTGACCTGACCCTGAAAACATGACATGAGCCTTGTAACTCCACACAAATGAAGAGGCTAGCGTTGTAAATCCATGCAGGTACATATTCCTTATCATCTGCAAATGAATTCTTATAATCTTTCTTTTTTCTTGCTTTATTTGGAAATACAGGAGTCTTTTTTTTTTTTTTAAAAAGAGTAAAGGCAGAATATTCCAGGGTGGTCCTAATCTTCTCATCTTGAATTAATAATTTTATATGTCAGGAATGGAACATATGGGCAGAGTGCGGAGTGGAATGTCAGGCAGGCAGAGTATTAGGAACAGACAGAGTAGCATAAAGCAAGTAACCTTCATGTAACTAATTTACTATGTGTTAAACTGGATCAAATTCCTACAAATGTGATGTTAAACACTTACGTATGGCAGTATATTTTTATGGAACAGGATTAAGAAATGATGTAAATTTCCAAGCATAAAATTTTGGCTAATCAAAATCTTTTGGCAAGTTAGCCGTTTTCCTTTTGAATGAACGCTCCATGTTACCACTTTGTCCCCAGAAAAGACCATATCTTCATATAGATCCCTTGAAAATTGAATGGATAATTTATTTACCTGACTCAAAGAATTTCCCTGCATCACCACCATGCCCATTTATTTCCTTATATTTTATTATGTACAAATCAAGTCTTTTTAGTAGGAACAGACATTATGGGAAATAGAAGCGCTTAACCAAGTTTCCCTAGCTTCTGACCTAAAAGTGGCAAAACCCTGTCAAAAGATTCAGTAGTAGAGGAACATTTCTGTTTAAAGAGGAATACCAGCACCTGACAAGATGTGCAGATTTTGGGGAAGAGGTTATAGCAGTATATAGCAGATTACAGCAGTTTCCAAAGTTATAGATGGAGACTGTATCATCGCCCAAGTCTCTAATAATGTGTTTCACGTTGGAGAAAAATATGTAGTACAGCACAGCTCTGGCTCTGCTGTTTCCTCCTGTCTCCATATGACTCAACCTTTGGCTGCAACAGTTTAACTGGAGTTATCCCTTTTGATCTGACCAGCTGGAATTCAGGATCTTGTCTGTTCCAGCCAGAATGAGAACTGGACATGGACATTATCAGAGTAATTCCCTCTATGTAAAAATATATTTAAGGTCTTCTTTCTTATACAAAGGAAGCCTTGAACCACCTCACTCACAGATCTAAACATCTTTCAGCCTGCCTTTGGACCACATGCCTCCAGGTCCAAGCGTTCCAAGTCAGGAGTGACACGTCTGGCCAGACAGAGGTCCGTAACTCATTGTTTAGTGAGATGTTCCTCCTATCTGTCTGTGCAGAACAGCATCCTTGCAGAGGTGCACGGACAGTGCTGCCATCCTGCCCCGCGCCCAGCTGTGTCAAAGACCATGTATCCATCTGTGTGGAACTGAGCTCAAGCATATCTATCCACCTCTCAAGTTTTTCTCAGAGGAAGAGGAATTCTGTCTGTTTATTTTCTGTTTGTCCACCTGTGGCTTTTCTTACATTTTTGTGCACACTCCCACTCCCATTTTTTAATTCCGGTCCAGCTTTCTCATTGATTACAGTAGTGGACTCCCCAAAAGGCTTTAGTGGCCAGGTGAGAAATGATCTTAAACTATTCATATCTAAACAAATCTAATTGAGAAAAAACATCAACTGAGGAACCAACTCTGAATCACTGGGCCCACCAAAGGTAACTAAGCAACATTATATTCTGTGCCAGGATCTTCAGCAGTACCTTTGTCCAAAGAGAAGCAAATTATGACAACTCTTTGTGTAGTTTTTTGGCAGAAAAAAACCCTTGATAACATCTCAAGAAGAACAGCTGAGATGGCAGAATGGGCAAAGGAAACAACTCAGAATGGGAATTGTCACACCTGTAGCAAGATGTAAATGAAAACATTGGCGCTTTGAGGTGCCCTGGCCTGCCTTCACACTTCTTGGGTGCCCTGAAAGGCCCGCTGGCAGCAGCAAGTAAAAGGAATAATGCAAACACTGCTCTTTGTACTGGAAACATTTTCTGGCTAGTCCACCTCTTGAGTCTGAAATATGGGGATAGAAAGGCAGTCCTGCTTTCTGGAAGCAGGCATTGCTTCTGGAAACAGCATTGGGAGAGAATGAGGAATGTTTCCTTGTTTTGGAAGACGAGGAGGAAGAGGAGTAGGAATGGTGGGAAGAAGGAGGCTCTAAGGAGAACCATGTGTGTGAGAAGGAATCATTTAGTTTTCTTTATTGCATAATTATTAAAGCACGTTACAGAACATTTAGACTATGAAAAAGGCCGTGTCTCTGGGAGTGCCTATTTTGACTTGCAGGATGCTCTTGAGTGTGAAGAATGTACTATGGGCAAAACTCAGTGACTTATAGTCACACCCACCATGTGATATTCCCCAAAATATCTGGACATGTAGAACATGCAGATGCTTTGCCAATAAACTCGTATCGACAGGCAAAGTCTACCTGACAGGGACTCATTCATACAAGCCCAGCAATCAGGAAAATGGAGGTGGATAGATGTGCAGGGAAAAGCTTCTGTTGTGCAGCAGATTCTTTCAACCTGCTCAAATGGAGGCTTCTTCCAGCTTACAATTACGCAGGCCAAGCTGCTGGGACACAGATCGGTTCAGGAGTTCATAGTCCTGTTGACTAATTTTTCTACTGGGGAAATGCCAGAGTGTGTTTTCTTGCACTTGGAGTGTTTTAATTCCCTCGTCCTCTGATGATTCCTGTCCTGTAAATGTTTTTACTGTTGCCGGTTAATGAATTCACTTTAGCCTGGCAACCTATCTGCTAATGCAGTTTGAACAGCAGATAGTTGATATTTACCAGGCTGGAGTTAAAAATAATTCATGTGTTACATTTGAATGTTGAATCTGAGGTAACCAGTCAACACTAGAGTGTATTCCATAAGTAAGAACAGATGCAAAATTAATCTGATGCATTTTTTTCTATTTCTTTGCGTAAGATTTTCTATTTTTTTCTGCTGAAGTCTGACTTTTCCCATCTTTTCTCTGCTGCAGAAAATGACACCTGCATGCCAAGCTCATAGGCAAAACTGCCTTCAACGATCTTTCTGCTAATGAACACAGTAAAGTGCTCACCCTTATTGGCAAGCCCAAGAGTCATCGTAGCGACAATGCTAACGCGTGACCAAAGCAGTGCCGCGAGGTGCAGGCTGCAGTGTGACTGGAACAGAACGTCTCTAAGTGAGAGCTAGGAGCACATGCCACGAGAAACACTGCCATATACCTCTCAGTATCATTACTTTACTTGCAACAGAAAGTTTTTTGTCTGACCTACCATGGCTTATTTATATTTTTATGTTTTCTTAATCGCCTATTCACACAGCAACACTAACTGCCAAGGGGCAAAGCCCCAGAGATTTATCTTATTTGGACTGGATTAAAAATTCCTTCAAGCACAACACTGCCTGCGTGCTCATGGCTGTGCTGCAAGGGGAACGTAGCACAGCAAAGCAGCTCAAAATGGTCCCAGACATCCCTCACCCAAATCCCCCTCACTCAGAGCCTTGGTCATCTGCTCTGGCTGCTGCACAAGCAGCCCCAAGGACTGAATGGAAAGTCCTTATGGGAAGCAGAGGTGAATGGGGTCCATCCTACTCTCAAGAGGCCTCCCTCCCCATCAGGCTTGGCACTGCACTCTAATTTCTGCTGACTAGCCATATCAGAGAGGCTGGACTCACAGAGACTGAAAGTCTGGCAGCCCTTGATGGGGTTCCTACGTCCATCACTTCCCTTGCTCTGCCGCCACAGGAAGCATTTAAAAGATTTGTGAGAGAGGCTATGAATAGGTTTTTTTCTTTGCCCCGTGGGGCTATTGTTAAGGCTAGTGAGAGGCATGCATTGAGGCAAGCTGATTGCCTACGTCTGTTCCTAATAACGCTCTGGGGGCAGGCCTGTCATTTTGACACCACAAGACTAGGTTTTCACAGTGGAAGGGCATAAATCAGCATTAGTTACCTCAGAGACTGTAAATGGACCATGAAATACACAATGTGTTTGGCTACCAAAGTAAGAGCACAAACGTGCCACCATCCCTGCCATGTAAATTTTGGACAATTGAATATAGGTGGGCCATTAGCAGTGGCTGTGGAGGCAGAGAGCTTAAGTAGGCCAGCCTTAATTCTGACAATCAAGAGCTGAGCTAGTGCCTGGAGCGGCAAACAGCGGTAGCAGTGATGAATCTTCATAATGTCCATATGAAGTGGTATATTGCCCACTCTTGCATAGGTACTTGGCACAGGTTTCCTGGGAGGGGTAGCTGAACATTTATGATATGCTTGTTGGTTTGCAGCTCAGTTCTTTCTCTGATGCACTAGTTAGTTGTTTATTGAGTATCAATTTCTTAAAAATTACTTTAATACAAAAGAGAGAGGAAGCACCAGAATTTATATGCTGTAATACAGATGTTTAGAGGTTCCCCCATAATCACAAACACCGCACCTCATCCCACTTGATTTCACACCTCTGTCTCACTGCTTTTTTTCCTGTCCTCCTGGGAACCAAGAGCAGAGCAGCCCCAGGAAGAATATAAGTCAGCCTTGGGAAATGGCTCTCTGAAAGGATGTCTTGGGGCAGGAGACTAAGAGTCTCCCTGAGGACTTGTACAGTCTGCATATGAGGTTATTTTTCCCAGCATCAGGCGCAAATTCTGATGACAACCCTGCAAACTCAGCCAGGACTGCAAGGGCTGAACTGCTGCAGAGGTCCCCAGGGAAGGTTCTCCCCCCACATACAGTCCAGCAACTCCATTATCATTCCCTTCTCTCACTAATGTGTAGGGGAGAACTAGGACATATTTCTTCTTATTGGAGCAATAACTAGGCAATATACCTTCCTTGCTCAAAATGACAGAAGCACGGAGGGTACAGGGAGACTCCTTAGCCTACTGCAGTGGGTGTTTGTGCATCCTGGGCACGCCAGTGACTGCCAGATCCCCAGCCCTCTCCAAAACACGGGCTGAAAGAGACCCCGGGGTGATACAAGAGGATACAGCTGGGAAGACTGGTGGAACTGTTAGCATCAGAGCAGCCTTGCACCCGGGTAGGACTAAAAAGCTGTGTCTGTCATAGCAACAATAAGGTAACTTTTGCCCTGGAGGGAAGCTTGTCTCTCCCTTGCTGTACGGCCACTGCCCCTGCAGTCGCCTTCAGGCACTGAGGGCTGTTCAGTTTGGCCTTTGGCTGGAGGGTCCAAAGGTGTCCCTCTGACTCTCAGACCTTAAACATAACTCTCTGTCCTCAGCTTGGTTTCTGCAGTCCAGAAGAGCAGCTTGACCTGCTCTTTATTTCTGTACCTGGAAATAAATACCTGGACAGGCAAGAGAGGCACTTCTAAGTATCTCAGCTGGCTGCCTCAAAGGGAGACCGCTGTCATTAAGGAGAGGATAGAGATGTCCAAAGAGAGATTCAGTAAGTACTTGAAGGAATGTTGCCCTCATTTTCTAGGACATGTATCTGAAAAACACTCATTAGATACTAAAAATAATAAACATTTGTTAGATAATAAATCCCAGACAGTGTTGACTTGATAAACTAGACAATTTTGTGAGGACTCTTCAGTGACTGAAGGCAGATTCTTTCATGGTGTTGTCATTTGGTTTGAGCTTTGCTCTTTTTTACCTGGTTTTGCCTAAGACGCTTTTCTACAAATGAGAAGAAAAAGAAGTCTAATTGGCCTTTGTGTAATCTTAAGAGAGAGATTCCAGTAACTGGTGAAGTAATAAATCCTTGCTACGGATCATCACTCATTTTTCTGATGAATATATTTAAGACTTTTACCACTGGTTGAAGGGAGAGAAAGCAAAGGTTAGCACAATTTCTCTGCTTTGTTATACAACAGACTGCAAAAAAAATTCCTACCTCTATCCAGTTATTGTCCGAGTCCAAATCTATGCAGTGGGACCGTGACTCATGTCACCAACAGCTCCACAAGTCCAGGGTGATTTCTAAATCCTAACAAAAGCAGTTCTGTAGCTCAGGATGACAAATTGATGAAACATCTGTGAAAGGTCATGAAACAACACACCACTTTGAGACAAACAGACTTTCTTCTGAGGTCCCACATTTCAGTGAAAATCCCTGCTTCTCAGCACATAATGCCAAAAGTCATATTAAAAATATCATATCATAAAAAAGAAAAAAATGTTAATATAACATAGCCCTGTTTTGTTTAGGTTTTCAGCAAGCTCTGAAAGGCAGTTGTAATATTTTAAGAAAACAGTAAGCCAGCAGCCAGGTACTGGCATTCCACGTGCTGTGCAGATGCTTCCTTGCATCTAGTAACATCTGCTTTTTACCCATCTCTGCTGTCCTTTTCCCTCTCTGTATAACCTGTTCTGGGAGGGGGAAGCAGTCTAGGTGCAGGAGGCTGCATAGTTTCCTATCTCTCCCTTTTCCATTCTGGAGACTGTTCCCAACAAACCAAGACAGCTACAAGGGTGTCTCCAAAGTAAACATTCTCACTTGAGGTGGGGACAACATGAGGGGTGAGAAAGAGCCTTAGGGCAGAACCTGGAATGAGTTAAGTTCAGCCATGTGTGTGCCCCCTTGGAAGGGAAAATCTGTGCCCTTTAGAGAGCAGAGATGTACCATGTAGCAGTTTCCAAGCAGAAATCTCTCCTGTGGGTTTTAACATGGGAGGGGACAATCTGGCTCAGTTTTTTAGTGGTGTTTTTTTTTAAAAAAAAAAAACCCTTTTAAATCTCTTGGAACAGTGTTCCTTTCTGTTTTGTCACTTATAATTATAGATGTTGCTACTGTTTCATCCATTGTTGCATCAGGCTAATACTTTCCATCATATCCACCATTTCCATTTGCTTGTAACTTTGACAGACCTTTAACTTTTAAGGGCTGAAATCTTCCATGATCCTTCTCTGCCTGAAGCTGAGTAGGGAATATCCCCCAAAGATCAGATGCTTTCCAGAACAAAAAGCAGCAAGGAAAACAAGTTTCCCCACCCACTCATGAAGACCACTGTGAAGGTTCAGAATAGGAAGCTGAAATTTGGCAGAAAGATAATAGTGAAGTTACAAAGGTGTGTCACACCATCTCCTTGATGTTCCTGTGATTTAATTGATGCGGGCTTGATGAGCAAGGTACCAGTGCCTGCTTCTCTTTCAGGCATGGCTGAGTTTGATCAGTTCTCAGTTACTCTGCTGCTGAAAGCAGTGTGTAGCTGGTGAGAGCGCAGGCTCCTGCCGCACACATTCCAAGCACTGGTAAGGTCGGTGCTGTTCAGAAGGGACTGTGTGGGTTTCTCAGGCCATATGCGAGAGAGACAGCGTGGCGTGCACCATGCCAAAACCTCTTTTAGGCTGATACTGTGGTCAGTGCTGCAGTGGCAGAGCAGCCCTGCATTCCCAAGCGACCAGGTAGACGTCTGAACCACCTCACCTGTGCTATTGTCACAACCCTGTCTGCAAAATCTGGGAGGATGCACATCATGAGAATTTTATCAACTGTAACTGTGGGCACAATGTGCTGATACTTTAAATGGCACTGATACCAACCCCGCCCTGGTCTTCCCTGGTGCACAGGCGGATCGCAGGCCTTTTGCACAGTGGGAATATTTGTGATTACCTCTTTCAGAAACTGGCTTTCTCCATGACCTTCAGGGCTGCCTTCCCTCCCGCACAAAGTGTAGTGCTGCTGACTGGGTGCACTTTGCAGAGCAACCCATGCAGCAGTAGATATTCCTGAGCGGGGTTTCCGTGCTTTCATTTCCCAAATGAACCTGGTGATCAGTAGACGAGGTGCTCAGGGGTCTTAGTACCAATATTGTCTAAACCTTATTGCTAACACTTCTCATAGAAGTCGAGGATGTGATATATCCTTCATACTTATTCAATGGAAGTAAATGGAAACTATAAGCAGGGCATAGTACCATTTGGAAAAGGGATGGAAAACATCAGTCCCTCCTCCGCGGGCTCATCCTTTGAGGACCTCTCAGCTTAGCCACTAGAGCAGAAACAGCCAAACAGACTTTGGCTCAAAGTGACTCCATAATATTTCCTGAGTCATTTTGACCTGGAAAAGTACGAAGTATGCCAACAAAGGTGTCACCATCACACAGCTGCAACATTTCCACAAGGTTCCAGGAGATCTGTGGGTCCCGATATCTAAATGGCCTCCAGCCCAAGGGATGAACCCACGAGATTAAGCCCCTCAGTTTCTGCTGTGTTCAGGTTGCTTTGTGCCACTGATATATGGAGGAGGCAGCAAGACAGAACAAAATGCTCAGATAAAAGATGTTCTTGATGTTACTTCTTCGTGTATGTACATTTTGATACATTATTCATTTTTAAACAGCTTTTAAACAAGTGCGAATAAAAAATTCCCTTTGCAAATGTGAACGCTCCCGGCATCTAGGACTGTATTCTCCATTAACATTCAAGGAAATAAAGCTCATGAGTACCAATATTATTGTTGAAAACAAGATCTAAGTCGCTTAGATCTTAGGAAATCTTATGCTTTTAATTACATACTTGAATCATTGATACATGTACAAAAATAGAATTATAAATGTGTATAAACATCTACTTAATGGACACACATGTTCACATGTATTTAATTTAATTTTAAGGCAGTTTTTGCATACTATCTGCTTCCTCTGTTTGTGGCTAGGACTGAGCTAAGACATTGATTTGGAATTTCTTTGTCTTCAGCTCCCTGTAAATTTCTTCTTAGGATAAATTCTCCTGTTCGCTCACATCTCAAAATTACAATAATACTTACCACAGACAGAAAATATTATGCACTTTCAGATATTTTATAATGTTATCCCAGCACTTAAAAAAATACTGTGAAAAAATGTTATTCTAGTAAACTTACTTTCAAAATGAAGGCATTTTTGGAAGGAAGAAATCTCCTGAGACGACTGTGCTGTTTAGCATACAGATATGTAAATCTGTGCTCATGAACTGCATTGATCTTAAAGAAACTGCTTATAATGGTAGGCTTATACACATACAGACTGAGACATCCTATCATATGCAATTTTCTTGCCCCTCAGCATTCACTACAGATGTATTTCTGCTGTTTCTTCCTCGCTTGCGCGGTATTTTATTGAAAAAACCCCACTGTCATTCATTATGCTACTTTGGAAGATAATAGATTTTCAAGTTTTTGAAGCAAGAGGATTTTTTTTGTTCTATATTTGACTAGCACCAAGAGCAGCAAAATCCAGCTCAAAGAACGGGCCTTTATGCCACAATTACATTATAAAGAAGCTATAGGATAGACCAAGATACACTTGAGAATTGTGAAGCAGGTAATTTAATACCAAAGGAAAATTACATTTTTTGCAAAAAGATACAATTCTGTAGACATTTTGAAGCCTTCTCTTGAATGAATATGTAACAGGCTACACCCCTAACATACTCCAAATATTACACCTGCATGTATATTAGGCATTTACAATGCCAAGAGAATATTTGGCTTTCGTTTTTACTCCTGGCCCTGTGCTTGTTTCTACAGATTGCACTAATTCAAAAGCCAGTGACTGGCTAATTTGTGAAGGACAATTAACACTTAAGCAAAAGCGTTCCAAAAATCCACCCAATGCCAACTTGCCAAAAGAAAAGACAAAGTCATAAAATGCACATTACAGTTAATAAAAAAAAGGAAAAAGAGAAGAAAAAATAAGAGAGAATTTACTTCAGTCCTGAGGAAGGAGAGAAAACTGAGAGAAACAGAAGCTGGATAATGTACACTGAATGCCTTAGTAGTGAACTGTTTTCTTGATCGCTTGGCATAACGTGCGGGCATCTGGGGATGAAAGAATATAGGAAAAGATAAAAGCTTACTATTTGTGGTTGCTTAAAAAATAAAAAAGGACATGTATGCCACATGTATGACCAGGCGAAATATGAAAAACACATCAATATTCAGCATTATGACCAATGTATTCAAAATATTGGTGGCACAAGTATTTTCTCACTGTTTAAACTGCAGCAAAACCAAATAGATCTTCAAAGAGAGAAAGACATTCACCAAATCCCCCTCTATTTCTTCTAGGGCTTCGGTATCAAGATGATTTCTTCAACAGAGCCACAACCTGAGCCCACCTTCTCACTGGAAAATGCCTTTTGAAAGCCTAACTTTGAACTTTACTATCTTCATGCTTGCTAAAATCGTTCTACATGTTGATTTTGCCTCAGCTACTCTATTAGAAATTGTTAATTAAATTAAGCTGCTTTACAAAGTACTTAACACACTTGTATATCCTATTATTGACAGGGTTTTAGAGATCATCTGTGTTAAAGAGGTCAAATGCAAAAGTTTCAGGAGAAGGTGGGTTGGGGAGGATAGGGACAACATAAAATCTTTGTAGCAGAAAGACCATAATTTGAGTCATGACTTGGAAGTCATTCATTTCAAGCAATGCTTTTACAAACAGTCTTCCTGGATGACAAATCCTTCCCATAAATACATTATAACTAGTCAAAAGCACGCCCACTTTGGCAGTATATAAATACTCTGAGACTGGTTAGAGCTGCCCACATGTTAAGTCATATATTACAGTTGTTTAAAAACAAAGGGAATTTCAAATTTCAACATGCAGAAACCAATATCTGTGCTGCCCAAAGGAAAATGTAGCCAGCATTCCCACTTTGTTAGCAATAAGAGGACAGCACTGGAGGTGAAGTGACTTCCCAAAAACAACACCACAGTTTGGTAATATAGATGGAAGCAGAACACACATCTCGCTTTACCATACTGTAACGTCTTTCCTGAACAACTGCGCATACTGAAATGCAGTGGAGCGTGTGGTGGCCACTGCTCCTCGAGCTGTCCCCTTATAATTGGCCATTGACTTGGGTGCCCAATATCTGCAGCAGTAGAAAGGGTAAGAAATGAACTGCAGTTTAGGAACTCAGCATTGAGAGAAATAAAGTACTAAAGATGTTTTGGCTAATCTCAAAGCCTCCCTACGCTGAATTGCAATATAGTCTGGGACATCAGCAAAAACCTCAGTCTCCAATGAATTGTCATATACTTGAAGAGAAAAGCCACCAAAATCTTTTCAACAAGCCTCAAAACCACTGTCTGATCGTGATGTTCATAACCCTGCTGAGTGCCAAACCCAGTCTGGAGCAGTGTTTAGATCTGAACAAGAATAATGGGGAATCAACTGAATGAGAAATTTTCCAGAAAAAATAGGTGAAAGAATGTGTGAAACCTTGCACATTTTGCTCATGCAGCACATCTATCTCCTCTCTTTGCCCTCCTTGGCAGTCCAGCTGAAATGCTTGAAGTTGTTTTAGCCCAGCTGAACCGCTACCTCGTTTGCTTCACAGCAAACCTATGAATATGTGGATTATGCAGCGAAAAAATACACCAACAAATGGAGATTTCCTATGTAAACCCAGAATGGAAAAACTATTGACATCCTTAATACTTTTTTCATTTAAATACCTGGGCAAACTACTTCCCAATTTGTAAATCAGTCTTATGGTAACAATTGCAGAAATGATGACTGAAATGGAAATTATCCTTCTTCTGAATCCTTTCTTATTGTTCCAACTAATTTTGTGTTGCCAAGAAGACATAGAAGCATATATCTTGCATGAGATAACAAGACACAATGCGGTTGCCTTCTGTTCCAGTGGGCCTGGAACTTCTTTATTAAGCTCTAAACTTTATCACTTCTCCATTTCTGCCTGTAGTTTTTGTGCTCCAAAGGATCGAGCGAATTGCTAAAGTGTTTGCTCAAGATAACAAATCAGTTGGCTGGCACAATTTAAGAACAAAGTCCTGCATGCGTATGCAGCATCTTTAAAACCGTAACTCACTCACAAGGACAAGAGCAGTCACGAAGCAGTAACTTGGCTCAAAATAGGTATGCAAATGCTGGCTGCACTGGATCACTAAGCCACCTGCTACACAGTCATTTACATCTATTTAAGCAGAAGAGGGTTTACTGGAATACAGACTGCTTTCTTATATTTCCATTAGGATCTAGGCAGGACAAACTTAATTTCTTAATGAAAAAGGTCAAATTTTGCAACCCACATAATGATAAGAATTTTGAAGAGCTAAGAATGACAACATTAATGATGTCTGTGCTCATATAATAAAACAAGTCTCCAAAATAAATGTCAAGATCGCTTTAAAGGCAGATGAGTTACCTAATATGCTTGTGTGTGGGAATGCAGCTCTCCCTGCACTGGCAGGTTTAACACCAGATCATGCAGCAGTCATTCCAGGTGAACAAGCTCTCTACAGAATTTGAATCAGAAAGCTTTATCAAAGAAATTATTTTTTTCCTGCTGCAAAGACAATAGACGGCTCCCTGAAGTGCCAGGCATGGCAGTTTCTGTAATATGTCTGTCTGCCTGTGATCACATCTCCAAGATCTGAAGTTTATGTGCTGCCAACAAACAGCTGTATCACAGAAAATGTTTGATCAAATTGAAGTATTTTCACTACACAGGATTGTATCTGGACTTGAATCTTTTCCAGTGCTGGTTCATGCCAGCATTGAAATAAATCCATTAAAAACAATGAAGTCACAGCAGCATAAGCCTTACAGTCTCACTGCCTTTGGTGGACTCATCTGTCAAAATAGAGGTCACTTCCCTTTGCCTGTCACTACTGAGACAAACAGAAATCTGCACCTGCTGCCGAAATGGAGCCAATGCTTTTACTGGCCGCATATTTATTCAGAGAACTAAAGGTGTGACTAGACAGCTACAGCAGAGACAGGGGAGGCAACAACAGTTTTGAAGCAAGTACCCCTCAATAGCAAACTTTTCCATAAAATTATCTTTCCTAAACTTTCCTTGTGAGTCTCATGGCGAGCCATTCTATGTAAATATCTCAGCAGGGCCTGGTTTTACCGTGCTGATGTCTGATGAGGTGCAAGAGGGGTGTGAGAAACCATGGACACAACCAAAGCAATCTGAGCCTTTGCCTTTCATTGTTGGCTGGGGACTGATGAGGAGAACACTGCTACAGATTTTGGTACCAGTGCAGTAAAAGCATACCTAAATAATCAAAGTGCAAAGAAAGTAAAAAGTCAATGACAGTGTACACAAACCTTAGGTGGAGGCATTTTAAAGGATGCTTTAAAATGTGCTTTGAGCATTTACTTAGACTGCTAACATATCAGTATGTTTTTCTTCTCTATCAGTATTTTCTTTTGCAGCATAGATGTATCTGTATGAAACCTACTCAGCACATAAAACCTAAAGGTGGAACATATGTGCCTGATAAACAGCCTGCTACAAGCTTATTGTATTTGGGGATTGTTCCACTTCAGTTTACAGTTTGGTTTATGTTCTTTTGAAACTGTTTCAGTAAAACTGGGATTAATTTAATACACATTTTATTAAAATTGTTTGCAGTAGGGTAAGAAAAAATTATGAAGTACAGCAGACATTGAAGCACTGAGCTGCCTGTAGTGTTCAGATCAACTAAAAATAAAGAGTGTCAAACTATGAATTCCACAAATTTCCTGATTTCCTGGCCCCAGTCACCCTGTCTCAGATCCATGTTAGAGTGAAAGGTCTTTTATACAGCTCAGCCTTTCCTTAGACAACATGATAGGTATATCCTTAAATTATTTCCATGCAGCCACTGTGTTCAAACAATAAAATTCTCAGTCCAACTCATTTTGTAAATATGCTATAGCTGTTCAAGGGCTCGCTGAGCTCATGTGATTGAATTGATGGCCCTCAATGGTCAAAAGAAGGGAAAATTATCCACTGGGATTTTTCCATCTGGTTTACATTGCAGTTCAAATTCTACGGATCAAAGAAAAAGCATTTTCTCTTTCACTGAGTTACCTAATACGAGCCAAAGTATTTTTGGGTCTGTTCAGTGGAAAAGCAAGAGAACACCACTTTATGGAAACTACTCCTATTTTTATTAGTTTCAAGTCACTTTTTAAAGTCAGAATGTGTAGTAATAGATATGGGCACCGGACGTGTGAGTGCTGGTACAAGGAGTTGAACAATGAAATCTTTGCTCAGTTTTCATCTGGTCCTTAAGAAAAGCCGTGACGTACATTCCTAGAAAGTTAATCAGATGTCTGCAAGTTTAGAGGCAAGCATAAGCAAATTTTTGGCTTTCTCTCTCCACAAATCAATAGCAGAGCTACCAAATTCTTTTTGAAGTTTTAAGGCTATCCAGCCTTTAAGGCTTGGGCTGAAATGCAACAGTCTAAAAGAACCAGTTTAGTTAGTCATACAGAGCTTTGAGCCAGAGGCTTCGAAGGCAGACATGCTCTGCTTTCTTTCCCTTCTGGCACTTTCTTCTAGTGTTTCTTGGTTATACCAACAGCTGCTCTAAGTCATGGCACCTAACCGTGCTGCCTAATTAGCAGAGTTGGAGTAGAGATAGAAAAAAGCCTTTTAGAGGAGGGAAATCAAAGGAAAAACAATGTGCAAGGAACATTGGACTCTTTTTCATCCTAAACTTTCCAGGAATGCAACAAATAAAGAACTTTTGAACAGAGAGATATTCTTTTCACATCAGGACATACAATTCCAAGAAAAAACAAAATGAGAACACCCCACAACCAAACAGAAAAAGCCATAAAGTAGTTTTTCTGTCCATTAGACAGTAGAGAAACATGTAGTAGCTATAACATTACAGAGAAAAGAAGGATGTCAGTTGTGAAGTCAAGCACTGTGTTTTTGACTGCTTATGAACTCTTTTAGTCAGGTCAATGTTCGAATGCTGATCAGAACTCCCAAACCTTTTAAAACTTTCTGGATTTAAACTCAGAAGAAGCATAAACATTAATTAGACATACAGCATGTACCCATCAGAGCCCACCGGGTCTTGGTGGGAAGACCCTTCGATAGCAAGTAGCACAGGCAACTCAGTGGACTTATCCTACAAAGTCTGTGAACTGCCCAACTTGCAGAAGGCACATGCGGCAGCAAGCATTGACATGCAGAGGGTCCAGCTGTTAGGAAAAAAACCAGCTTCCCTGCAGGAAAATCAGACATTTTTACATCAGTCTGCGAAAAATTTACCCAGGCCGAATCCAAAGTGAACATATTCTGGAAAAAAAATTTCAGCAATGGAAAGTATATCAGAGTTCAAGAGCTACCTGCACCCACTGACTGGAGTCTTCTGTTGGATTTAGATGGGATGATTGTTACAAACAGGACAAGACTACACTGATTAATGTGACATTATGTGAATCTAACACAAAGATTATGCAGAGAAAGTTGACTCATGTGGAATACAGATGGGTAAAGTTTGAGGTGCAAACACAGGGCAGATTTTTGCCTTTAAGGAGAAAGAAAATTTTGAGGAGAAAAAAGTTTGCAGTTGCCTATGGAAATGGAATACTTGTTCTTGGGTTGAAAAATGGCATGAGTCCATTCACTGAACCAGTTCCTGCCTCAGCCAGAGACTTACCAGCCACCTACCATTACCAGCATGTGCACGTAAGGGAATGGAGGGGCAGTGGGACTGACTCTTCTAGTGGCAGCTTGCAGTTAGACCAAGCTCAACAGGATGTAAAACTCAATGTAAGCAAGACTGTCCAAAGGAAGAGACCAGCAAGTAAAGAAATATCATTGACACTCCTTTATTGTCTGTTTTTAATATTAGAAAGCTTCTTAGAAAATAAACATTGCTAAAAACACATGACAGAAGAGGCAGAATGAAGACAGTCTGAAACTGCACACACAGATACGTACAGGGAAATGTTAAGACCACAGTACGAGTTTCGCCTGGGAGTGTTTGTTGATGTTAACTTTGGGTTGTGGGTCTGCATTACTTTTGTCACTATCCAGATCTCCTTAAAAAAGATACTATACAATCTCATGTATAACCTCTATACTTGATACCTATGGCAAACCAGCTGAGGGTAATGACAGACATTGGATTTCAATTTGATTATTATGTTTTGCAACAGCTGTGATTTGACTGACATTACTTCATAACCAGGGAATCACAATTACGCTGTCTTATGGAAAACAGTGATAATATTGTTAAAATGACATTTTTAAACCCTGAAATGTTAAGTTTGCATAGGTAGGGAGTGTTAACCTGCAGGGCAACTCACCTGGGATTATAATTTGCTGAAATCTTGTATAATAAAAGTCTTAGAAATAAGCTACTAATGTTAAAAATAAGGGTATTGTAAGTTCTTGCAAATACAGTGAAAAGCTGAGACAAAGGGAAGTGTTACAGGCATAGTCCTATGCAGATATATGGTATCAAACACAGAGCCCTCATCCCAAAGGCATCTGTCTCTAGTGAAACTACTTCTGTGAGCTGATTGCTATGGTCCTGAATACAACGCAGAGCTCTGTATTTTAATTCTTGCATGGCACTGGATTTCAGCTTCCAAATGGTACTCTGGGAGTTGGAGCAGCTTTTCAGAGCAAACTAAACAGGGACTTGAGCCACAGAGGTGCTGCAGAAAAAAAGGCACTTAAAACAAATGAGATGGAAGGGAAAGCACCGAGGGTTTCATGAGAGTAAAAAATATATAGCCAGCATTTAAGTTCTGTGCATCAGTGACAGGAGCAGAGGAACATATAATGAGAGGCCTTGCTTTTTTGTGAGTCCCCAGGCATGCACATATTATTACAAGCTTAAAAAAAACAAAAAAAAGAGCAAACTATGAATCCAGAGAGAACGAGCATTTCTCTGGCAACTGCAGCATGGGCTAATTTCTGAAGGAACTCCCTAAATCCCAGTGGAGAAGTAGTGTGAGCCAAAGGAGGGAAAAAATGTATCTGGGAATGGTAGTGAATGTGGGTGGAACCAAGAAAATATAGCACTCTATTAGTATTCCTTCCCAACAGAGCACAATCACAATCACCTTGCTGTGTGATGCTTCATTCAGGTCTAGCAAGAGCAGGATATGGGAAGAAAAGGAAAATGGAGTTCTTCACAAACTCCAGGATTAGAGGATTTAGAATAATTCATAAGGTCTTTAATATTAGCTGCACTGCTGCTTATGAAACTGCTAGAAATAGACTGAAGCTCAATGTATTCGTCATGCATACAATTAAAACAAAAATCTTTTAGCTGATTGTGAATTGTTTACAGATCCTAATGATTAGCTGATATATCCATTTGAGACAGGCCAGCAACTACATAAGCTCCTGGCTTGATACGTAAGAATAATTTACAGTGAGAAAGGGTGGCTTAGGAAGCTTGATTCTCGTGCAGAAAGCTGGCAGTACATGGGGAGGCGGAAGGCTAAAAAGCATCAGGCATTTTAGACATATAAACTTTCCTTGTGAGGGCAGCTTACATTGCCTGATACGTCCTTTACTAAAATATTAGCTTTATTGGCCAGAAGCTTAACTCTCTGGTCACATTCATGGGCAGTTCTCATGTGAGCACAGACCCAGACACAGAGAATGAGAAGCAGTTCTTGAAGTCTGTATCTTGGATGATACAAACATGAGCAAAACAATACCTTGTTCTATGAAATAAATGCCACCACCAGCTTGTTGCAAATACTTGTGGACAAGATGCTCAGCAGATGCGCAAGCATACAGTGTTAACAACTTCAGTAGCACAAAGACAGCTTATTCTGGGTAGCACAGAGCTTTCAGCCTTCATAGTCAGCACGTTTTACCTCTGTGGAGGTTTATATGGATAGTGCTCAGAGTGCTGAGCCACTTCCAGAAAGCAAAACACGGGGCTAAGAAAAATATTTTGTTAAACAAAATGAATAATTGCCCTCCAAAACCAGAAGAATAGAATAAAGGTTTACCTCTTGTTTTGGCTAACAGAAACACTTCACAATTCCAAAACCTCACTCCTCTGTTCCTCACACCCTTACACAAACCCCGCAGGAGGTTAACAAAGTGCATATTCCCAGATATCCAGATATATAGCTGCTCTGCTGTGACAATTTTCTGTTTTCTGCTGCTGAGGAATTATATTTGGCATGTGAAGCGGTTGCTAGCAACCACATATGGCATCCCTGCCCATAAGAAGGGCTTTATGCAGAGTTATGCTGTCCGTCCTCAGCTGGTCCTAAGTCTGCAGTAATGTGGGCAAACCATCCTGGCAGTGGCTGCCAAGATACAAGGCAGATGGGCTCTGGGCAACCATGTGGACTCACCACAGGTGAGCAGGCCAAGGAGCAGCGAGGCCGTGTTGGAGCTAATGGGACCCCAGAGGACTGTCGATGTGGTCCCTTCCTCTACCAACCATGGGACCTGGCAACGTGACCTGGCACTGACTGCTGGGGATTTTATGCTTTGTAAAAGTGCATTGAGGCAATTTCAACCATTGTAGGAGAGAGACAAAGCATTTTTGTGAATTGTTAAAGGTCTTGCATGGTTTGAATTTTGTGATGTTTCACTGTACCTGACTGCCCAGCGCAGTAAAGTAATACATCTCACTAGGTCAGGCACGGACCCACAAACTGTAGAGCAGTTCTGGGACCAGTGCTGCTTCATGTCTACCCGTGCAGGCCAGATGTTTGTGTTTTGCAGCCTCCAATAACAAAGATATGAGGCCTGCTGACTGCAGGCAGCTGTACTCCAGCATCTCAGATCAGATTTGGGCTTTGTCTTCAGCAGACGTTCAAGGTGCTTACAGCAGTTTTCTGTTGGCTGTTGAAGACAAAAACTTTTTTCCCAAAGGATTGGTTGACCAAGATGAAATACCTGTTCTGGCCTTCACCCTTAAGAAGACCTTCACAGCTTGCTGAAGCAAAGGGAATTTTTTCCTTTGGAAAAATTCAACAGAGGCTGTTAACCTCAGCCACATGAATCTACATTACTAATATATTTTTACTACATTATTGAAGCCTGGTGGATTAGACAGCCTGCTGCATAAATTATACTTTGCAATCCTTTGCCAGAAGCTCAGGGGGAGACTAATTTTAACCAATCATCATCCAATCTCCTCCTTACGGGCTATACTAATTTTCAAGGGATAAACTCACTGCAGCAGTCAGGGTTCCAGTTTCCAGGCTTTTCTTAAAAATCCCCAGCATTATATGATTACATAATGCTGAAACACTTTCAACTCATTACTATTACAAGAAAGCATATAAAAATCTCAAGTTTAACATGCCCAGTGTTGTTGCTTTGGGAAAAGGCTCGGTATGGGGGAAAACGATGCAAGAAAAGCCCCTTTGGGCTTTATGGCATGACTCAGAAGCCATGAGTTATTGCTCCCAACGCAAACTGACACCTGCTGCACCTTCCCTTTACACTGTGGTTGCAGGTGAGACTGGCAGTGATTTCAGGAACATTTCAGTGAGCAGAGCCAGCCAGAGAAACCACAGCAAGGAAAGAACCTGTCAAAAACCCTAGGGTTAACAAACTGTGTGGCGGCACCTTGAGTCTCTCATTTCATTCCAATGAATGGTTGTAAATGAAAATTAAAACCACCAGCAAAGCCAAAACCATGCAAGAAGGAGGAGATTTACATTCACCTGCATGAGGAGTTTTGAATGCCTCGTTCCCTCAAGACAGACTCTTAACTCACCCAGCAGGAACTGTGGTTTGTTGGGATGCTTTGCCCATACAGATTTTCCACATGAACACCCGGTACATATAATTCGTACTTTGTGAGCTGTAGTGTTACCGGGGTGGGATCTGCAGACAAAAAAGCAAAGGTGAACCCACATGTTAACTAGTTTTTACTCTTTTATACTTCTGCTTTTAACATGACCTTGGAGACCATACTTAATTCTTTTTCCATATTATATGTACTCATGTACACCTGCAGGTTTGGGGGATTTTTTGCTCTTTAGAGATGTTACGTTATTTTTGTTTTAAGTTCTATGAGAAAGATTTCAGGAAGCTGTTGCTTTGTGAAGTTCTTCCCCAATTCACTTGAGGTGAGGCTGCACCTGGAGTACTGTGTTCAATTTTGGGCCACTCAGTACAGGAAGGACATTGAGGGGCTGGGAGCGCGTCCAGAGAAGGGCAACAAGGCTGGTGAGGGGGCTGGAGAATAAGCCCTATGGGGAGAGACTGAGGGAACTGGGGTTGTTTAGCCTGGAGGAAGGGAGGCCTCCTCACTGTCTACAACTACGTGAAAGGAGGTTGTGACGGGGTGGGTGCTGGTCTCTTCTCACAAGTGACAGCGATAGGATGAGAGGAAATGGCCACAAGTTGCACCAGGGGAGGTTTAGACTGGACATTAGGAAAAGCTTTTTCACTGAAAGAGTGTTCAGGGATTCGAACAGGCTGCCCAGGGAGGTGGTGGAGTCGCCATCCCTGGAGGTGTTTAAAAGTTGGTTAGATGTGTTCCTTAGGGATGTGGTTTAGTAAGGGGGCGGGTATGGTTGGATTCGATGATCTCAGAGGTCTTTTCCAACCAAATAATTTTAGGATTGTATGATTCTATAATTCACAAAATTTAAAAAGAAAAAAAAAGAAAAAAAAAAGAGTCAGCTGTTGTGATCTCATGATCTCTTTTGGCTGCTTGTTCTGCTACAAACAGCCATTTTCAGATCCTTCATAACAAGGAGGAGGTTAGCCAGGCTCTAGGCTGTATGCGAAAAAAAAGTACCTGTGAGCTGGAAACAGGTTTGAATTGTAAAATGAAGGCATTTTAGACAGAAGACATGCGCTGAGTGATTCTATGACTGGAAAATAATTATTTAGTTAACAGTTTTTCAGCTAGAATATTTTCTACTATATGAAAGTTACATTTCTCTTTCATTCTTTTTTTCTTTTATCGTGGGAACACTGTAAAAAATTTAACAGGTAAGCTGACTTAATCATATATCTCTGAATTTTTGAATTAAACTGTTTGGTCTTCTGTATTTTGAGGCTCAGGGAAGTGCAGTTTGAGGCATTGGTTCCCATTCTCCTCCAATGTATTTTACTAACACTCTGTGGTCAGATCAGTGCTGCGTTTCATGGGAATTTTGATCATAGTTTAACACAAGCAATGCAGGTCAACAGTGAGCAATGCTTATACAGAATTGAGCTGTGAGGCTATCAAACTGCAAATTTCATGAAGCACTGCAACAGCAGAGGGGACATAGGTTCATTTTGACCTGAGCTAGAACAAAGCATTTCTACTCTGTACAACATACTAGTCACAAATATTTTGATCAGCACCACAAGGATGAATACGAATTAACGATTTTCTTCGCTTTCCACTCCATGAAATAAAATTTCAGGCTTTTCACCCTAGCTGGGTTTTTTGCTTTTGAAATAATCTAGGTTCTCCAACAAACAGTTCAATTCTCCATGAGCCCTAATAAAGGCAGCTCACCTCTCTCAGCTTGGAAGAGGTGGTAGGATGATGGACTCAGCGTGCAGCTGGGAAGCTGCTCTCCAGAGCAGCTGGAGACCCTGGTGTGTGTAATTTGAATAGGCAAATAACGAGCTCTTTGTAGTATATGTCTTTCAGGAAAACACGCCTCTAATCCCCATGGTCACATCTCATACAGAACACTAGCTTTCAAAAGCAGGAATAGATCAAATTTTAAGGAATGATGAGAAAAGGCATAGCCAAGAGGTATAGAAAACAGTAACTGTAAATCAGCTACATCAGTAAAAAGTTGAATTTCAGTTGCTGGGAAAGAGGGAGCTTTCTATCAAGGTTAAAAACAAGTTCCTCATGGCAACAGCTGGGAAAGAGATGACACTGGAAGGAATCATGGTTGCCATGTCCTCAGAAGGGCTGAGCAGCCACCCGAGAAACGGTGTGACACACACATAATTCCATAAGCAAAAAGCCTGCAAAGGGAGGAGCTGCACAATAACCACTAAAGGGCAGGGTGGGAAAGGGCTCAGTTAACTCTGTGGCTGGATGAATTTAGCACATGTTAGATCTCCAGTTATTTAGGCCTTAACAAACCAGGGAACTGTGTTCGATCTCAAATCTCCCGTGGTAGTGGAATAAGGGATCAGAACACTGCCCATTATCCCTATACGACTGGCCTGCAAAGGGAACTTCGTTGTCTCAAGTTCCAAATCTGTTGAATTTCCAGTATTATCCAGATCACTTTTTGGAAAATGTTTCTTCCCCTCTTTTACTTCAATTTCAACATAAAAGAAGCACAGAAACTTTCAGCCTGGAAGCACTTTAACAAGTGTACAACACACAGTAGCCTGTCTGGGCCAACAGGATAATTGATCACTGGGGTTAGAAAACAAAGATGGGCAACCTGAACAACTACAGACAGTAGAAAGGGGAGAAGACTATCTGACCTATTTCTTTTTGAGAGATGATGAGCAGGGACAACCCACGAAGACGTCTAGTCTGCTTTCTGAAGAGCAGTAATAAAATCCCATAAACAGGATTTCCTTATTAACTGAGAAACTGAGGCAGAGGTGGGTGTTCATATGACCTAACTGTTGATACCTACCATAAGTCTTTCACGTTCTCCATAGGTAATAGTGAGAGAGAGAGACAGACCCATCTCCCCAAGGTCAGCCAGTTTATCTAAATCACACTTTGGCTATAAATTCCCTTCTCAACAGAGGAAGCATCTCTATATCTCTCCATTAAATAATGTTAAGGAGCCTAGTTCCTGACTTAACAGCATAATCAGTGCCAGAAGTCTGGTGCTGCTAGCACTACCAGGTTGTCTTTTCGCTTTGTAGTGTCAGAGCTGTAGACCAGGCTGTTCTCTGATCTTTTCTGATTGTTTCTGTCTGCTTCCAAACAAAAGGAAACACAGTTTGTGTCTAGTTTGTGATGAGACACCAGCTCACTGGTATCAGATATGCACACAGCAAACAATAGCTGTACAATGAAAGACAAGCTACATATCAATAAACATCAGAAACTCTTCTTCATGGGGACCTACTTACAGAAAACACCTTAGAGGACTATGTAAGCACAGGGGATCACTGTGAGAGATCACTGATAATATCCTGTAGTAAGGATAATGTGCAGCCAGTAGGGCACTAAAGAGCTCAAAATAAAGATAACAGGCAGACTTTACATACATGCAAATAAAGCAAACAAAACCATCCCACCTTTGGCTGAAGGATTATCACACTGCACCAGATGGCTGGCTGGCTGACTGACGAGGCAGCCCTTCTCAAAGAAGCAAGTTATAACAAGAAGAGGCAAGGCTGAAATATTTTTTATTAGAGCCGCATGCACATCTGATGCAGTGGTGGAACTTTTTGTGGTACATATGTTCTTCTCCAGATCTGAAATAGAAACAGCAGCTACCAAATCCAGTATAAGAGGGAACAGTCAGTCTGAGTCGTGAGTGTAACAGCTACAACTAAACTGTCTTACTGTTTGCATGAAGCTCCCCAGTGAAAACGTTCAGCTGAGAACAGTGAATTCAGGCCAAGTGGTTCCCCCACTGCCAGCTGTAGAGTTGCTGCCTGCCCCTGCCTGGGCAGCTGTTTTTAGAGAGGGACGGTGCCTATGCCTGCAACTATGGTAGAAAGAAGCAAGGCAGCAAGTAATTTTAAAGCCTAAGAGAAAGATAAAAGAAAAATGGAAATAAACCCCATAAAAATTTCCTCCTTTAAGCTGTCTTCCTTCTACGGAGGAATAAAAGTTTTGACATGACATTTTTAATAAATAAAAAACTTGGAAGTATTTTTATTGTTAAAGTTTCCTATGTTAGAAAAAGTTTTCCTGTTTACCCCTCCACCAGTTTGGATTTTTTTTCTCCTAGTTTTAATCTATCTAACCCAAAAATATCGGAGAAGAAAAAGGGAAAAGAAAATAATAGAAAAGGGCTTTAAACTCTAGGAACATTTTTTCTGCAGTGAACTCAGTGTGACTGAGGTTCGTAACAAGTTGAGCATGTAATATTTTCCATTGCTTACGGTTCCCTTCTGAACTTCCATTTTGTGGGAATACACTTGGATCACTGCTGACCTGCCTCTGGAAAGGCTTGCTGTGTATTTTGGCTTGGCTTCCTTCCATTTCTACTCCTCTAAGTCTGTTCCCCATTTCAACATCTCTTATTGCCACATTCCCAAACATGTTACACAACCCTAAAGAAGCAATTTATAGGAATATTAGTAATTCAGCTGTGAACAAACAATCACTTTTCCCTTCTAACAGATCATTCTCTCCTGGGAACCACAGTTATGCGGCTGTTTGCTTACAGTATTGCACTGGGTGCAATATTTAAACAGGCAAATGACTCGAAGCAGTATAAATCTGTGAAAGGCAGTGCTCTGCAGCAGCCTTCAAAGCAAAACCTGTCTGGAAATATTCTGTGAAGACTTTCCCAAAAGAGTCTGGAAGACTCTTCTTGTGAATGTGTAACCTTCCTATAGCCAACCAAGCAGTGCCAAATGCATGTACAGAGAGATCCTGCTGTGATGTCTACAGCCTGAGGCAGCGCCATCCTGATGAGACTCTGTGAGCACTCTGGGAATGTAACTCACCACCAATTATAGGGCACAATTGTAATGCCAGCAGGTACAAGCACATGAGGCTGCAAAACTTACCTCAAGACTGACGTTACTCATAAATGATAAGCAGTCTCAAGAAGCATACTGAAATTCCTGACCATTGCCTGATTTTGCAGTCCCTATTTGCTTGAACATCCGTTCCCATGGGATACTTCTAGAGGCCATGAGTTTGCCGGGTCACAGACTTTAATTTTCAGTATTTTATCAAAAGATTACATCAAGTTCAACATCAACTTCTCTGGAAAAAAGAGGACTCCCATTATGCAAGTTTATGCCAGCCACAATCAAGACCTCTTCATCTGCCTCTCTGCAGAACAAAAGCTTCTGATGTTTCATAACATGAAGTGTATTTGGCTGACCTTCAGTTGTCCTTTTTACCCTGCTCCAATGTTGTCACCCCACAGAAGAGCTTGCCAGGCAGAGTATCTACCTGCTGCAGTTTACAGCCTGACACATTAACGTGAAATAAAATGACTGACTTCAAATTTGTGTACTCATTACAAGCAGCAGCTCATGATCACATTTATTTCTTCTTAGCGTTGCCTCCGGCATTGATAAAGACCTTTGGAAAAAGGTTTGTGGCACGAAATAAGGGCAGTAATTGCTCAAGCCATCTCCATGAATTCTACCTTCAGGTCAACCCAAAGGAAGTCCTGTAGCCATACTGTGCTCTGTCATGATCATGTTCATCCTCTGTCATGCAGCCAGTATAACCTGACACCAAAGTTAGGTGGAGAACTGTGATGAAGAGCTTCTCAGCCTCTCACAGAAATGAGAAAGTCTAGAGAAACTCTCTGGATCTGAGCCAGCACAGCCTCAGGGAGAGCTGCTGAGACAGCACTCGCAGCTGATGGCTGCCTGACACCCACCTGAAGGTAAAGCAGGTCTACTAAAAGCAACATACCCAAACTCGCCTGTGAGCACACAAGGAGAAAGCCTCACAGACATGAAATGACATTTTTCCATGTAAGGCTACCCAAGCAATGCAACACAGTCTGCTCTAGTGTCAGTTACAAGCAGATTTTATATTTTCCTGCCCCAAAGTGGTGAGCTCTGCAATCTGCCAAACTGACACCATATGTCACCACAGAAAGATCTTCATCAGGAAGACTTACTCAGACGCAGGCAAAAATAAGTATCTCTGTTACTGATGCCATACAATTACCAGTAACATACTCAGCCTGAGAACATGGGTACAGAATAACACCCACATACTCATGCCTGAAGTGACAGATATCGTTCTTACTGTAAGTTGTTTCCTTTTGACATCCTAGCAATATCGCTGATGTCTTTTCTGGCTTCAACTAGTGCCTACCTGTAGGACAACACCATCAACATAAATGTACAGGCATCTAGTTGTTGGGTGATGTGTAGTCAGTATACAGTGACTGTCCAGCCAACCTAACTGGTCATTTCACGTATCACCTTCTCATTTGATAGTAGTTTGTCTCTGGTTATGTGCAGTTACTGCACTGCCAGGGTTCACGAACGATATCTGTGCATGGACAGGACTTGGCACAACGGTCCTTCAATAGCTTGAGAGAGCTAATCCAGCCTGGAGCAGACAAAGCAGTTTGCTGTCATGCATTACACCACTGGATCCGTGTACTTGAGCTTGTTTGGCCTGGTAGATATAACCTGCTCTCTATATGCAATCCCTTTCAGGAGTAAACCATCAAGAAAAAGGGTTTTTTAACAAATACCAGTAAAACTGAAGCAATGATGAATCACAGGGCAGAGACAGGAGTGAGGGGCAGGGGGATGCAGAAAATGTCATTAGCTGCTCCCCACAAAGCCACCGAATTGTGTAATACACCCCCAGTTTCTAAATGTCGGCACTAATGAGTAGGTTTTCTCCTGCCTCTGTGAGTTTTCCATTTCTTTCCAGGGCAGAACTGAAGGCTACGTAGGCAGTAGCAAGGGAATGAGTAGACAAACCAAGTGACAGTTATTTGTCAAAAAAATCGGACAGAAAATTCCTACATCCTCTACAAGGACTTCAGTTGCCATAGAATCACAGAAATAGCATCGGATTATAAGGACACTGTAAACCAGTGACTTTCCCTCGCTGTCCAAACTAGTGGAGGGGTAAACAGGAAAAAAATACAAGACAAAGGCCAGAGCCTTTTGGGAATGAAGAAAAATAGGTTTGGGCCCTCCTGTGTGAACTTTCTGGGAAATAATAAAGTTAATGAAAACCTGCCGTATCCAGACTCAATACAGAGATTCACTCATGGCTGTGCCAGCACAGTCTGATCTGTCAATTTGCTGGCTCCCTGCAACAACAAATACTTGGACTTCCTTTATCGAGGACATTTTATCCACATTCAGGCTGAAATACAGTACATCTTAACATACCAGGATTTTAATAGATGCGCCATGGAGACACCAGGGATGAATTTGGGAACTTGTTACCCAAGCTTCCTCCTGTGGGAATTTTTTACTTGTCAATACTAAGGCAAAGCTCAGGGAAAATCACCTGTTGTTTCTAAAGCACTTCAAAGAGAGAATAACCTGCCTTAGTAAGACCACTTGGACTGACTTTTATCTGCCCAAGGAGAGGTCAGAGCGTCCCCAGGGCTAAATGTCCCTAGCCACAGGAAAGGACAAAGCTGGGCTGGGACAAAAGATGAGGAAGATGCTCAAGGTGTCCAGTGTGCTGTTTCCACCACAATTGCAAGAGAAGGAAGCAAGCACAGAACAAGAAAGGGGGGGGAAAGAAAATGTAATGCTTTTGTTAGAAGTAGATGTAGCCACAATACCACACAGCTACGACAGAATGATTCAGACTTCACGTTTTCTTTCATGCCCATCTGGCCTTGGTGTTCACTTAGATGTTTTTCTTGCCATAGCAGCATCCGATCTACTGGTCTGAGTCTCTCACTGCAGGGTCTGGTAGAACCTGGAGACTCCCAACCTTGCAGCACCTGCAGCCATTGTCATCTCCATGTCATTTGGGGTAGTGGCAATGTGATGGGGGTGGCATGGGACCAGGTCAGGGCTGTTCCCCAGCTCTTTAGCCACCGGGATTCTTCTGCCAGCATGCAAGCCAAACACCCTTCCTCTTCTCCAACTTGCCATTTCTCTCTCAAAGAAAGGTTAATATACCAGAATAAAACTGGAAAGGGCATGAAGAGTCCCCAAGGGGGGTGATCACATCCAGTGAAACCCTGCTAGTGCCACTTGGCCCATGACAGTCCCAGTCTCCCAGCCATTGCTTTGAACATGACACCACAACAGCAAGTGGTGCCTGCAGATGATATATCTTCATGCTGATTGCTGCTTTGTTTTTCACCTCACATTTGGAAATGAAAGCAACTTCTAACCAAGAAGAGGAAGCAAGGCTGAGAAATGGGCAGGATTTCTGGTTTTGTCTTTGCTGGGGAAGATGCACAGCAAGGGTTTCTGCAGCTTTTTGTTCTACTCCAAAATTTTTGCATATAATTAGCCCTCTTGCCACTGTGAAACTATTCAATATATACATCTTCCCTGGTGAGCAGTCCCATCTAACCACAGCAGTCAAGTAAAAAATAACAATTTGATTTTCCATGCTTATATTTTCCATCTCCAGCAGAGCAGATATTTTATTTCCATTAGATTTTCCAACCATTCTTCTCCCATCCAAGACAGACATAAAAGAAGACAGTTAACTCATACCTTTCCTGAGGCCACCTTGTTTCAAAGCCTGGTGTCTAGACTCCCAAAAAACTTATTCTGTTCCTCTGGGAAGTGAGGAAGAAAAACCATCAAATTAACAATTGTCTCTAATATGCCATTTATGAGTCTGTGATACTAATTATGCAATTCCGACCCCAAATCCTCACTGCTTCTTCTTGAGATGGTTCACTTAAGTATGAGGATTCCTACTCAATGGTTTCTCTTCTTCCAACTTAATTCATAGTTTTGAGGTAGGTTTGCTTGGTTTTCCCCCAAAATACTCAAACTCCTTAAGCAGTAACTAAAGACAAGATTGCTGCTTTTCAAAGAAGCCAATACTGTGAGAGTTACTGTGTCTTCTTCAAGAGCATTAATAGGAATAGGAGAAAGGCATAAAGTTCCTCCAGAACATATGTGGAGTATAAATCCACAATAAGAGGCTGTGGTAGGGGAATGAATTGATATGTTTACATCTGCAGGATTCTGAGCTCAGATAAACAAAGATCACTGAGTTCAGTCTGCCATTGAATCTCTGCCACATCAGCCTTCCAACGTCACTGTTCAAGATCAAGAAAAATATTGCAGAAGTGTGAAAAAACCCAAAATGTTTTAACTCGGCTTTGCACTTATTTGTGGCCTAAATGACACCTGCATTAATTTGGATTTCAACTTCATATAATAAAATATTTCAAACTCATTAAAATCACGCCTCCCTCCAAAAAAAATTTCCACAAACAAATAAATAAAAGAAACAAACCTAACAAACACCACAAAACCAGGGAAGACAGGGTGGGATGATTGTTATCATTTATGTCTATGGAAATTTGGTGAACATAGGATCACTTCCTAACTGTTCTGCACATTGTCTGCTTACGGCAGAGAAAGGGAACCAGACAAGAGTGAGCATTTTATTAACTATTTTCCCCAAGCACTTCCCGAGTTAGCAAGTCCAAGAAATCCCTATATGAAAAAACCATTAGTTTCTCAATAACCTCTTAACTATAGTTAGGTCTTTCTTCGGCACTTAGACTCTACAGTTTTTTTGCCATTTGAAAAAAAAAAATGTGGTAATTATGCAAACCCATACAAGTTAGAACTTAATTCTGAAGTGGATTAACAATTGCCAGCCTGTTTTTCAGCAAGTGAGAAGCTGGAGAGCTTTGTGCCATAGCAAAAGGGCAGCAGAAACTGCAGAATTACAGAGCCAGGAAACAGAAATGGAGAAAAATTATTTGTAAGTGTAACACCTTAACTTAATAGCTGATAGCAAGGTTAACACTATGGGGATTATGAAGCTCACATTGCCGAAAAGCAAAAAAACATTAAAAAGGCATTGTTTTTATCCATCCCCTCCCCCCTTTCAAAATGTATACAATAAGGTAGGTTTTCTCTCAACTGGATTAACAGAGCTCCAAATTAAGTCTAAATTTTCCGTCTCTTCTGGTTGCTGAGTTCACTTTTAATACCAAGGTAAAATACAAGTAGCTCAAGACTTTTCTGAGGATTTCTAGAGGATGGGAAGACCAAAGTTTTTGAGAGAAATCAAGCATTCAGTAGGTAAGAATTAGCATCAGTATCCTGTACTGTTTGCATTACCTGCTTGCAGTCTCGCAGTACTGTAAAATATGACCCGGTTTGCATAATGGAAAACTGTGACACTGCTGATTTAAGCATCCAGATCCCCCAAGTTATTGGTTTTATTACCTGCCTCAGAGGAGCCATTGAATCAAATAGGCATTTTCTCCATAAGGGAAAAAAAAGGGTTAAAAAGGTAAGAATAGCTATACTAGGCAGGAGTGCTGCATCCTCCAGCTCAGTAACCTTTCTTGGACAAGGACCATTAAGAGATGCTGAAGTCAGACTATAAGAACAGGTTAATGACACAGTGATGCTTTGCCAGCATGCACTCCCAGCGATCAGCAGCTTTAGAACTTCTCATACCATGAGTGTATGCTTCTGTATCCTAGTTGCTAATGACGTTTTCTTCTATGAGCTTGTTTGATTGCTTTTTGAACCTGGGTAGAGTTTCGGTCCCCACAGTACTCTATGGCAAAGATAGCAAAAGCTTAACTATGGATCACGGAAGAAAATTCCCCTGCCTACTCTAAACTTTTGAACTTGGCGTCATGCAACAGAAGTAGAAAAAACAGTGAATGACTGTTCCCTATCTACCTTCTACAATATTCTTTATCTTATGAGCCTCTATCATATTCCTCCCACCGAGTCATTTCTTTTCCATGCTGAAGAGCTGTAGTCTATTTAGTCATGCCTTGAAAGGAAGCCATTCTATATCTCTTATCATCATTGCCTTCCTTCTTTGCATGTTTTCTCTTTACTCTTCCTTTTTGAGAATGGAGGATTCATGAGGAGAACACACCATCAGCTCCTAGTGTTTCCTGTTCTTCTGCTTTATTCCTTTCCTAACACCACCTAATACTCCATTTGCCTCTTTGACCCTCACTGAGCACTTAAACTGACATTTTCACAGAACTGTCCAAAATGACTCCAAGATCTTTGGTGATTGCTAATAGCTACTTCACAGTCTACCACTGTATATGTGAAATTAAGGCTCTTCTCCAAAGCATACTACTTACTTTGCTTTTATCAACAGTGAGTATCAGAAGGCATTTTATCACCTAGTTATGAAATAAAGTCTTTGTACACCATTTTGAAGTACGCTCTATTTTTCCTCTGAAACTGGCTTTCATCATTCTCTATCTCCCTTTGCCAAATCACTCATCAACAATTTCAGCAGTACTGTCCCTAGTATTTATCCCCAGGAGATTCTAGTTATCTCCTTCCCTGTAAAAACTCCTCATTTATTCCTACAGTTTGAGTGAGATTCAGTGTATAAGGAAAAATATCTCATGTAATTTTTTCCATGGCATAGCTTTTATGGTGCCCACAAGCATGTTTCCCTTAAACCCTAGGTTGTGTCCGTCAGCTTTATGCAGATGTCTTGGATATCACAGAGTATCCTAGATGACACAAAGTGCCTATTTTTAGGCCACTGAATCCAAATCTTAGTTTCCTGTTTCTTTACAAGTCACAGATTTACATAAGGACCATCAACATTGCTTAGTAGTTTTGTTTCTTTTCAAGTGTTTGGCAAAAGCTATTTTGGAAATCCAGACCTACCATATCAACTTTTCACACATGCTAGGAGCTAGTCTAGAAAAACCTCTAATAAATTTGTGCAGGATATGGTCTTTCTAGAAAAGCAATGAAGACTCTCTCCTAACATACCTTATTTGTTTATGTGTCTCTTTCCGTGTCTACTTTTTACTACACTTCCTATTTTTTCTGATACAGACATCAGAGTAGTGGCCACTAATTCCCACATCCTCCTGAAAATCTGTTTTTTAGACTGAAGTCACATTTGTCACTTTTTAATCATTCTAGTACCAAGGCAATTTTAGGTGCTATATCAGAGACTGAAACAGTTCTAATTCTCCACACTAAATATAGAGGCAAAGACCTTGAAGTAATTCAAAGGCTGGCTCAGCACGAATTAATCCATGAAGCTAAATGCCATGATCAGCCCTTAGCAGCAATGAGAGAGGACATGCATCTAATTCTTAATCAATGGCCTTTTAGTGTTTAAAATCTATAGCCATACCAGCACCTCCTCCTAGGGTAAGCACAATCAGGAATTGGCCCAAAAAATTTCTTCTGTCCATGTGGTTTATATCTAGTCTTTAAGCAAAACATGCTACAGTAGCAAATGGATTTTTTGGCCCACATTTGCACTGGGGCTGTGCTGCTATTGCCACATCAGTAGAAGGCTCTCACTCCTCACAGACATTTCTGTGCCAGCAAAACTTTTAAAGCGTAGGCTGGGCCCACATTTTAGTACTTTCCCATGGCTGTCTCAGCCACAGCAAAATCTCAGCTCTCCACAGCTCTGTGTCCCTGCCCCTGGTTTCAGTCTTCTTCCAGCATCTTTCCCTTTACCTGTGCTTTTAAAGGAAGCCAGCCCCAGCAGCTTAAACATCTGTCTCCTGCTGTGCCCACACTGGAGACAGGAGAAAGACAGTGGGGTATGGATCATATATCCGGATTTTGACTGGTGGGACAGAGGAGAAATCTTCTCAAGGATGTTTGATCCATGAGTCATCACCATCATTAAGAATTCAAATCTTCATGTGAATTCAAAACGTGAATAGCTGTTTGAATTAATTAAAAAATGTCTCCTTTTGTGTAATGAGTACTAAAAAAAATAAATTTTGTTTAAGTGAGTATGATGTAAAGGTACTTTAGAGGAATGATTACTCTTGTCCACAAGGGAAGCTATCTCCAGATGAAATTTACTCTTTTATAGGGATCTTATTTCTCTGTAACATCAGATGCAAAATGTCTCCATTCTGTGCTTCTGAAGAGATTTATTCATAGCCACTCTTCTGGTAACATACTTGAATCTTATGGTAACATGTAGACGAAGTCAGTTTCTGGCCAAAACTTATGTTTTGCTGTAGATTATTCCTATCCTTAGCCGGTATCATATCACATAAATGCATCAGGACATTTTCCTGGACTGCAATGTCTTTATATGTACTGGAACAACTACAGAATAAATAAATGGAAAGGCATTCCCTGTGGCTGACCTCTGATTTGGAGTTCTCAGTTCCTTGAGCTTCATTTTTAGTGTATAAAAATAAGCCCAGGCATCAAAACTACACAACTGTTGCTTCTTATGTTCATCTGGGGCGATTCATCTGAAAGGAACATAGTGTATAATGTGCCTCCACAAAACCCCATGCATCAACACATCTTTCATTCACATCTGTATTTCACAGTTAGGTTGCACAATCTCCATCAGGTCTTAATGCTATTTTTAGCTTCCAGCTTTTATCGTTTTTCTTGTTCCTTCTCCACCTTCGACAAAAGAAGGAAAATATAAGAGGAAATTCAAGGAATACTGACTATTCAGTAGGCTGCTGTGGCTCATCTCTGCCTGGAAGATGGCAGTGGACAAGGGCTAGCTCTGGACACTTCACACCAGATTGCAATAATGTGAGAGAAAGAATGCTAACAAAATACCATGTTTAACACAATGGCCTTCTTTGCTCCTTTAGAGTTTCCCAAATGTTTGTATTAGTATTAATTCTGTGCTATGCAAAGTGGCAAGCAGCAGGGAGAGTAGGAAGATTAGGAGACATCAGATCTAATTTTGACTACAGAGCACAGGAAGACTTCAGAATTGGACTGATGAAGAGAAAGACACCCGGCCCTCCTGAGGGCAGCAAGTGTACAAACTCCTCTGTGTCTTACTCTGCTCCTACAGCACATTTTCATGGGTACACACAATCGTTAAAGATGCATTCAGAGAGCAAGGTACAAAGCAGGTGGCAAATATCAAGCGAGTAGACAGCAGCTCTGTAGAGGGCTGCACAGCTGCCTCGCCGGAACACAGCAGCACAAGATGTGCTTGGGGCCACTGCAGTCACTCCAGATGCCCAACAGGGAACCCGCTCACTTGACAAACATTGCAAGCTGGACAGGAGCATATGGTGCTTCAGGTATTATCCACACAGGGGATACAACTCTCATTCCCCCTCAGGATTTCAAAGTACTTAAAAGACTAATTTTCACCTTGGGAACATCATAGAAATATTGGGGTGTAGTGGCTGGAGCAAAGCATTAGCTTAAGAACATGAAATCAGAAATATTTATGAGAGTGGATATACTTGACAGTATGTTATGACAGGCTAAAAAAACCAAACAGCTGTGATAAGTAAGTATCTCTGGAGAAGGGCTGAGGGTGGGGTGGGAGATTGCAGCTAGGTGGATGCTTTAGTCCAAACGTCAATAAGAAGCCTGCAGATGCTCCAGGTCCTATTTCAATATGTAGAGCTCAAGTTAAGAGCCTGTATAACAGATGGCAGTTTCCAAGTCACTAAACATTATTATTTGGCAACAAACTTGTTGCTCTCTCAACCATTTCTCAAGGGACTGTTGCCAAGAACTGCTGTGAAAATGATGTCTATTCTGTAACATTCGATCATAGAGTTTCTAAACCAACAAGCACAAGTACATATAACTGTACACACAGATACACATTTAAATAAAGTAAACTTGGCACATATCAACCTGAGCCAGAGAAACCAATGCTGGAGTCCAGAGGCCCACCATTTCTGGATGATTTATGCTTGTACTTCACTATCTCCTAACAAATCAAATAATTATTTTTTTAGGTAGATTTTCAGGAAATTTCAGTAAATATGACAGGTGAATTAAGTCTTAACAACAATGTCTGGCACTGAAAATTACTTTCTCTTTAAGGTATCTTTAATAAAACAACCAAAATATATTTATAGGTTGTATCCAACAATGCTATTATGAGTATTACACATCCCACACAACAAGAGTATACAGGCTCAGAAGACCAGACACACAAAAGGATTCAGGTCCCCAAATGCCTCCTGATTTCATTTAGTCCAAATTTGGTGAGACTTGAGGTCTGGTGGGATTTAAGTACAAGAACATTTACAGGATCTCGCCTTATGTCTCTTTTGAAGGCTATTAGAGAAATTACTCTCAGGAGTAGGATTAAGAAGTCTCAGCTCCAGTCCCATCCTCAGTTTATTAGGCTGCAACCTTTTTTCAATTGCATCAACAGAGTTAATAGAAGCAGCACATGACCTGTTGTGATAAGGGTCTTTATCACATCAGCCTCCCAGAGAGTCACAGTGTCTACTATGCAGAGCTAATAATAGACAACATTCCTGCGGGGACATAATTCATGGGGCTGCATGCACAAGGCATGCACCAAAACCTCATAAAGCAACAAATGAATTATGCTCTGAATAAAAAACCAAACAAGCTACGCACACTGTATGGTGAAATGTTCTGCACAAGCTATCTGCGTAGCAGCTACGTATCTTAAACCCAAAAGGAGAAATTGTAGAGGGTAGGGAACAGCCAAACGATTGTGTATCACATCTAGGGCAATGAAGTTGCTGGGTTTGCCTCTGTGGTAACTCCTTCTGCCTGTTATGCATTTTATTCCTGTCTTGTAAGACCGTTGACTTGGAAGAGAAGGAAAACTATGAACAAGCACAGATACTATTGGCAAGAGATCAGTATGGTTTACTTAAATCTGTGAAGACAAAATACAGGAAAGAGGAAAGGATGCCTTCACATAAAGCAAAACAAACCTTCAGAGTTCAAGCATCTCTCTTTGAGAAGGAATATCCTCTTTCCTCCCTCTCCTGTACAATGCTATCCAGTTTATCAAGGTAAAGTCTGCTGGATGAAATGCTTTCTTAGCAATATGTCAGTGATATCTAGAACTGTTCGTAATAGGAAGAGCGGGATGAGGGAGGAATGGCTTTAAACTGGAAAGGGGAAGATTTAGATTAGACCTTAGGAACAAATTCTTCACAGTGAGGGTAGTGAGGCACTGGAACAGGCTGTCCAGGGAAGCTGTGGATGCTCCCTGGAAGAGTTCAAGGCCAGGTTGGATGGGGTCTTGAGCAGCCTGGTCTGGTGGGAGGTGTCCCTGCCTATGGCAGGGGGGTTGGAAATGGATGGGCTTTAAGGTCCCTTCCAACCCAAACTATTCCATGATTTTATGATAATATAAAACAAAGATTGCAAACATCTCTTGTAAACTAGGTTGTGGCTTATAGGCACATACGAATCTAGAAAGTGATGAATCCTTTCAGTATTGCCCTTTAAGTTGCGATTTTTTGACATAAACTTCTGAAAAACAGAACCAAGGCATCGTATTACACAAAAGAAAGACATCATGTTCTGAGCCGGAAAAATACTCTCCTTTTCCTCTGGGTTTTGCCTATCAAAACAGGGCAACAGAGCTTTGCAACCTCGATATTGTACACTGACGACAAGGTAACAGCTATCATATCCTGTTCACTGCGGTAGGTACGATAATTAACCTACTACATCGGTACAGATGGTAGTAGTTGAGGAAAGAAAACAGTTAAAAACCACTGGTCTAAACTACAGTCATAAACAAAGAGAAGACGACCCTTGTGGTAATTAGCGTATATAAACCTTTGGGATTTTGCTTTTAAAGTTCATGTTTACTATTCGCTTTATGCATACTGCATTTTTATTTTGATCTGATGATTACTCATATGCAAAAAAAAGTTATTATGGCTGATTCAAAGAACAAATCTATTGTACGGGTAGGAACACAGCCCAATCTCCACTGCAAAAATTCATGGAGTGAAATCCGGTCCCTTCTGAAATGCACAGGAGTCTATCACTGATTTCAATAGAGATAGGGTTTCAGTCATCACCTGAAGGTATTTCTAAACAGTAAGTTGAGGCAGCCAGTGTAAAAGCTTACTAGTTAATGTCATTTGGTTCTTACATGGAAGAATTTTAGGTTCATATAGTTTGCTGCTTGAGGGGCTTGTGGTGCAGGCACATTAAATGCATTTCCACAGTCAATTTATGAGCTCTCCTTCTGTAAATATGTAGATATGCAGTATTCGAGCCAGTCCTTTGTGATCTCCTGTAATGTTTATAACCTGTCCCTGATTAGCAAAATGTCCAACAACTCTAGAGATGTTAAATATTTTCTGACTTCACTTTGTAGAGAAGCAGACATTAACAGACGTGAGGTACTCCCTAAGGATTTGATCTCACAAAACTTTCTTCTCCTCTATATTTTGCATTCAAGTCCATGCATCTCTACTGATATTTGACCTTGCTCCTGAGCTTTGACTAGAAAGAATATCAGCAATAATTCTGCTTGTAGTGACTTCACTTCTTACATTTTTCCTTAATTGCTTTTTTCCAGCAGGTATGAAACAAAACAAAATATTGGCTCACAGGCTAGAATAGATCCCTAAGTCCAAAGAAATCTTCGAAAGGGATGAGTGTTTTCCTCCCATAAGACAAACTGTGTAATCTTTAGCACATTCTTTTGCCAAATAACATGTTCCATCTCACTTTAAGAGAGAAGCAGCATAAAAACACCTCACCTTCTTCCATCCCTATGCATTTTTACAGTTGTTCTGTTGCTGCTGCAGGTACTGTAAAATGCACGAGTTCAGTCAAGTGCATGAAAAGTCAGTCTACATGAAAACAGGCATGAGAAATTCAGTGCCTTTCTAGCTTCTTTCCTTTCCAAATTCCCATCAGCCATCATTCCATCTATTCACAAAAGGCATCCAGATGTTAGTAAATATCTCAAACTTACTGTTTTTCAATGGCACAACCTTTTCCTAGTCAGCTTTTTCTATCATTTATTTTTTCCACTCTGCAGCTTTTGTTGCTTGCTCATATTTATAACTAACCACAAAATATGTTGTATGAGTGTCAACAGAAGAATTCATTTCATATGAACCAAAACAACTTTATTTGCCTCAAATCCAGGGAAACAGAACCTGCATTCAAGTTTATGGTTCCTCTAATATTTTTCTGGATGGGAATTTAATGTGGAGCATCACTGACTGTTCCAGTTGAAGTTCTAAAGAGAACATTTGTTTTCAGAGTTCACAATAACAAAGAGACAGAGGATCTTTTATATATTTTTTTAAATGCGCTTCGTTCAGTAGAAAATAGGTCCCCAGGTCATGAACTAGGGATTGTAAATCAATACAAGTCTGATAAGGCTGACAAGTGAGAGAAGTAGAATATGCATCATCTTGCACAAGCTTTACAGCACCGCTGGGCACATTAATACCTCTATATTTAAAAAACCTTTTGACTTAAATTTATGGACATGTTGATCATAGAATCATGGAATTACAGAATTGTTAAGGTTGGAAAAGACCTCCAAAATCATCAGGTCCAACCATCAACACAAACCCAATATGCCTACTAAATCATGTCCCGAAGCGCTATATCTACATGTTTTTTTAACACCTCCAGGGACGGTGACTTCACCACTTCCCTGGGCAGCCTTTTCCAAAGCTTCACCACTCCTGCAGTAAAGAATATGTTTCTAATATCCAATCTAAACCTCTTCTGGTGCAACTTGAGGCCATTTCCTCCCATTCTGTCACTTGTTACTTGGGAGAAGAGACCAGCATCCACCTCACTTCAATCTCCTTTTAGGTAGTTGTAGAGAGCAATAATGTCGCCCCTCAGCCTCCTCTTCTCCGGGCTAAACAATCCCAGTTCCCTCAGCTGCTCGTCATAAGACTTGTGCTCTAGATCCTTCCCAAGCCTCGTTACCCTCCAACACTGGGGAATGTCGCTTGTGACCAGCCGCCAACTGGATCTAGCTCTGATCACCACAACTTTCTGGGCTCAGCCATCCAGCCAGTTTCTCACCCAGCAAAGAGTGTGTCTGTCTAAGCCATGGGCTGCCAGCTTCTCTAGGAGAATCTTGTGGAAGACTTGTGGAAGTACTAAAATCTTTACTGAAATTGAGGTAGGTAACATCCACAGCCTCTCCCTCATCCACTAGGCAGGTCATAGAAGGAGATCAAGTTGGTCAAATAAGACCTGCACAGTGTGAACCTGTGCTGGCTGGGCCTGATTCCCTGGTTGGCCTGCACTTGCCCGGTGAGCACATTCAAGATGAACCACTCCATAATCTTTCCTGGTACTGAGATCAGGCTGACAGGCCTGTAGTTTCCCAGATCCTCTTACTGGCCCTTCTTGCAGATTGGCATCACATTGGCAAGCCTCCAGTCACCTGGGACCTCCCCTGTTGACCAGGACTGCTGATAAATGATGGAGAGTGGCTTAGCAACCTCCTCCACCAGCTCCCTTAGTACTCATGAGCGGATTCCATCTCTTCCCATAGACTTGTGAGTGTCCAGGTGGATCTTTACTAGAGAAATAGGTTTTAATAGCTATATGAGAAGTATGAAAATACATTCTAATGTGTTTCCCACAGTTCTCATAATTGTGTGTATGGTGATAAACAGTTGTTTTCAACCTGAGTTTAGTGGACTCAGAAAGCTTGAAGACTACTTCCAAGAGGTCTGTTTAAAATAATGAACACCCCAAGGGCATTTCGGGGTTTAATTCTGCTAGGCAGTCATCTCCATCTCTACTGATCAAAAGTGCTTGAAATGACCGGTACAACCTAAAGAAGAGTGAATTATGTTATTTCTTCCATGGACTTGATAACAACAAAAACTGGCAAAGATTATTGCTAAAAAGTAGTGATCTATTTCCAGAGTCTTTGGACCAAGACCAAAACAAGGTGGAGTTCCTCCAGCAATGTATTACCTTCTCTGGGAGGCTCCTGTAGAGAACCTGAAAGACTCCATATTCTTAAAACAGCAAGTGTGAGGAACCAGAGAGTTTCAGAGGCAATCTGAAAACTGAAGACACCAAACATGGCACCTTCAAAAATCAGCTCAGTAACTGAGATGTTGTGCAAGTCTGAGACAGACTTTTTCCTAATTGAATCATGGCTCTCCTGCTGTGTACCCTGTCCTACAGAGATAAGGATAATCTTGTTTACTGTTGAAAAGCTCACTTGCCTGGCTGCTCTTCACGCCAGAGGACCGAGGCTTGCTATGCAGGGTTAAAACCTTGTTTTTAATTAAGCTTTTTTTTAATGTTTAATGAAGCTAATGGGAATGCTGGGCTTGCCAGCCCAAGCTGAAAAGCCCAGAAGAGTCAAACACTTACTCTGTCTCAGAGCCATGACAAGGACTGACAGCATTGAGGTGATCAGGGAAATGTGGAGCAGACGGACTGTGGACAGCTAGAGCTCTGCTGGCACATGGAGCTATGACAACACACAAACACTGTCCTCAGACCTCACGTTCAGATCTTCCCTCAAGGCTATTTGCTGCCAAAGCACATGCTATTTGTTAACACCCATGGTCAGAAAGCATTCTTTCTGCCTCAATGGTGGCAGTGAAAAAGGGAGATTGAAGACCTAACCCTAACCAAAACCCATTCAAACCAGTGTTTTTAAGTTCGTGTTATATTCATACCAGCCTTCCAAAGGTGTTTATGCTAATCAGAGCAACAGCTCAGCTATGGCCAGTGTCTCCAGATAGGCACCTGCCAAGCACCAGGACTGACTGCAGCTGTGCAGGACTGTAATGCCATGTTATATCCTTTATCATTATAGCCTATATCCTCAACATGCATAGGGTTTCACTGTGCTGCCCAAAGGGATGCTCAGTGCTGCTCAGGGGACCGCCTGGTGTCTGCTTCCTACAAGGACTCTCACACTGTGTGCAGTCACTGGCTACTTTTCCTTCTGAGACAGTCTGTTTTCCAATTTAAATAGGTTTAATCTGGTATGGGGTTACTAAAGTGGTTAAAAGTCTACTAGTGGCCCGCATGGGTGCCACAAAGCAGTAGATGCTTTGTTATGACAGGCTAAACAGAAGTCAGTTGTGATATGAACATGACTATGGGAAAGACCTCCATTATTTTTGTTTGTTTTTAAATAATCTGTGGTCCGCAGCTGAATATTTGTTCCAGAAAATACTGGGTATATAGGGATCACTGACTGTACGCAGCAAAGACCAGATGCTATTGGGTTACACTTCCCTGGACAGGCAGCACTAACAGAGCAGTACTGCCTCAATAAAAATGCAACAAGAACAACTCTAGGCTCTAACAGTGCAATCACTGCTTACATTGCTACCCCTATTTGTGTAACAATGTTAACTACTATTTATCCCCAGGAGTGAGATTTCAAATAACTGACTACTCTTTGCACTTGCAGCCTCAAAACTCTGTTCTTTTCAGGTGTTTATAGAAAAGAATCAGACTCTAGATTCTGATTCTGTTCACCTCCCTTCCACTTACAAGGTCTTCTGTGAACATCGTCACTTCTATAAATAGCTCCAAAGGAACCCCTAAGAGGAAAAGTGTTGAGAGATGATTAGGAATCCTGTAAAAATATTCAGGGGCAAGATCCACATTTTACTTCAGCTAAGAAGAAACATTGAGCTACTACTGTCAAATTAGCATCGGAAATATGGAGAACCCACAGAGACACGGCACGGTCCACATGATGATCTCCAGCTCTGGAGGATCATGGCTATAAACAGGGCTATCTCAGGACAGGCAAGACTGGATTTTGCCTCGTGGAATAAGGAACGTGAACAAGAGGCTGATCTGTTCCTGTCGCAGGAAGGACAAAAGAAAATGGGGGCACAGGTGGGATGCAGAGTCAGAGAAAAAGACCTGTGAACATTTGAGACTGGGTTATCTGCTGCCCTAAGGAGAGAAGGGGGAAGTTTGTGGTCCATAACTCTTAGTCACACCTCAGATACCCTATTGCCCTTCCCATAGCACAAACACCCTGGCCTTTGAGGAATCCAGGCAAACAAACTAGGATTATGGTTTTGGTTTTTTTCTTTGCTGCCCCAGGCAACTCTGATATCCCAAGATGAGGTCCTGTCTACCTGTCTATTTTCAGTCTCTGTGAGATGGCTTCTGCAATGAGAAGTAAGGAGGTCTATTAGGGGATTCCTAAAATATTTTGAGATATATACCCAGATTCTAACCACTACAGGAAGATCATCGTTTTGATGACCCAGATACGTTGCACTGCATCACAACAGCAGCATTATATCACAGCTTGAGAACTTCTTTCACATACTGCACTTAGGACCAATTAAATGCAACCTCAGGGATGGACTGAGATCCATCAACCATTGGGATCTGTTCTGCTGCATCATCCCATTAAATCCATTTTGGTGCAAGGCATAACTGAAATATTAAGTTAAGACAAACTCCGAAGCAAAATATTTAGATAATTATTTGCTGTGGTGACTTGACACAAAACATTTCCCAATACTCCATGTCGCACATGTTCATGCCTAGGATCTTCTTGTTTGGGGTAGTCTCTTCAGAGAGTGTTCCACGACAGGCTATCCACTCAATTATTAAAAAAGTTTTAAAGGTATAGCAAATCTAGCATAATATCAGGTTAAAATTCAGGATCACCACTACATCAGGATTAACTAATATCAAAAGCCACGTAAGAATTTGGAACAAAAAGCTAGAAATTCAACACTCATTTAATGAAATCTCAACATCTGGAACAAACACAAACAGAAAATGAAGTCACTTAGATTGGAAAATTAATATATTGAAAAACAAATAAACAAAACACTACCATGACTTGATCAGTTTGCTGTTGGCCTACTTACCAGAACACGTTTGCCAGTAAATTTCAAGCCAGTGTTGTCAAGAGATAGCTGTTTACTTAGCCTCTTCAAAGAGTTACGCTCTTACACACGACTGTAGTGGGCCTGATGCTAAGATATCCGTTCAATCACATACTTTAAAACAAACACACAAACAAATACGTAAATAAGAGACATTTTTCTAGATCTTTACAGGTGACACTTGGTATAGCCCCTTTGGCTGCACTTTGACTTCCATTTCAGCCTGTCCTGGTGACACCTTTTTGGCACTTGCTGAGCACTGGTTAAATCTTGTTTATGGGAGAAGTATTCTATGCCAGCAGGCAAATTCAGTTTTCAATAAATCAGTAGTTGGCCTGCTGTGTTCTTCACATGAAATTGTTAAGTTTTCTCTTTCCCCATTCTGTATGGTCTGTTTTATAGAAATTATTCATAAGGGTTGTTTGTTTGGGTTTTTTTAAGAATATGCAGTAATTCTACAAAGGATTACGTAAAATATTTATGAGGTTTAGATAAACTACCTCTGCTGTGTCGATGCATTACCTACCAAGTCTTACCTCAGTTGGACCGGGTTTATTTATTTTGGCTCTGTTTTCATAAAGTTTCCCAACCTTTCCCACAGTTTCCAGACACATAATCTTCTAATCAAGGAAGTTAAGAAACCAGTGTAAATGAAGTCTCTTCAAAGCTTTCACTTTTACTGATTTTACCCCTCCAGATAGTCACAGATCACGAATTCTGATCTGAGCAGAGCCAGATGGCATGAGTATGCCTAACCTGATGTACCGATCCTTTAGGAGGGTTTCTTTACTCAGACAGTAAAGAAATGTTCTTCTTGCTTGCACCGAAAGAAAAAAACCCAGCACTTAAACTGGACCCAAAATTATTTAATTTGATGTTTTCTCTTTGTGAAAAGGCCAATGTTAAATAAATAAATGAACTACACCATCGAGTGCATGTATAAAGATACCATGAGACAATGACATAAATGAGTGAGTTTTGCCAGACACAAGTTTTATCTTGGCATATCACTGATCCCAAAGGGGAACAACTGTACAGTTATTATTCCATTACACTGATGCATTGCTTTTGCTCCTTCTAGAAAGGGAAAACTAGAAGCTTCACCAACTGAAAACAGTTTTGCCCATAAGAAATAATCATTTGGTTTGGCCACTTCATATTTGAATGACAAAATTCCATTAGACCTCTTGATGAACTGATCTGCTAGGACAGATATGTTTTTTAACATCTGAATCAGTGAAGTGAACATCATTTAACCTCTGGTATTTCACATCTGTTTCCCACAAAGAAAACCCTTATATGCATCACTGCTTTAGAACAACACAAGTGTCCTAGAAGCATGGTGTTAAGAGTGCGATTTTTACCTTTTTCACTGTAATGGTTGTTTCGCTTTAAAAAAACAGTACTCCATGACTAACATAATTGCACAATGATATTAAATAAATGAATTAAAGTTTTCTAACAATGTTTTTTGAATAGACCCTGAAAAGGCTGTTAATAAGTGACCTGCAATTTATGAGGAGCTGGGGAAATACACTCGCACTAGCTGTTTGTCTTAGGAGATGGAAAGATATGAGAGACAAAAAGCAGCTTTGAACAATCAGTGCATCACTACTGGTGGCCGCACAGAACCACAAATACACCGACTCCACAGACAACAGCAGGAAGAAGACAGAAATGCTGTTGAGTGAGTTGTAGGCCAGCAATGCACAACCTTCTTGAGCCTGGCAGGCTACAAGGTTTATTCTGGTGGTGGGTGGGGTCACAGGGCACAATCAGCCTGCAAATACATTGCACAGCCATCACCTTCCATACACACCAGTGAATCCAATGACATCAGGAAAGAGAGAATGACTTCAGTCAGGTTGCACACCAGAAATCCTCCTGGACCATTTATAGACTATTTGATCTGAGTAGCCATCCTTTTTATGGGTAACACATCGAGCAGGATGAAAGAATAAAACCTTCTGTGTGCTAGCTGCTTGCACTTCAGTTTTAAACTTATAAACAGACTTCAACTTATAAACACTCTCCACATACTACTTCTGGGAAAAAGTTTTGGAACATCAGTCTGCAGTTGGAGTGGAAGAAGTACAGATGAGTCACACTTTTTATTGGTTGTATAAACTTTCATTTCCATTAAACTGTTTTTTGAACATGCATTTCATTATCTTTTTTTCTACTTGCTGATGTTGATTTGGCATTGGTTTTGTCTGTGCCAGAATAACAGTGGTTGCTATTTTCATGGCAAGTTTTGCTTTCACATTTTTGGTACCAACAAAAAAAATACTGTTTTCCCAGAACCAATCAGCCCAATTTATCATGATTCCAGAGCTGACAAGTTGTGGTTTCTCTATGGGTACAGTTAAGCACATGCTTTACAGCTAAACATAATATTCATCCTGCCTCTCAGCTGGATTTCACTTACAATATACACCTCCTAAATCCAGAACAGCTCCTTGTAACCACAATCAGAATCCAGCCTGGACAGCTAATTCAGGAAAGGAACATAAAAATACCACAATAGTATTTGATGTGCCAAGGACAGCATCATTATAACATACTAATATGCTAAATACGATGAGACAGAACCTGCAAATAGGTAAAGACTTTCCACTTCATGCTGCTTTGATGAGCCTTGGCGTATACAATTAAAGAGATATGGCACACAAAGTGTACGGTCAGCCTCCATATGTGAATAAGCTCATCCAACAAGACTGAATGGCCCTCGCTAGGGCATAGCCTGGGACATCCATGCAGGGATGGGGATTGACAGCTGAGCTGTCGTAAAAGCCTCCTCCACATCCATTCTAGGCAGGAGCACATTGCCTACAGCAGCCCATACAGATGAAGTGGGATGGAAGACCCAAGCCACCCTGATCTGACTCTCCACCTTGCTCTGTTCAAGCACCAGCACACAGACCAGGATAATGCCTGGCCTGGAAAACCTCAAGGCCACTTTTTTACTTCTCTTGACAAATTCTGCTACTCACCATTACGTGGGTGAGTATGAAAAGCGGTAGCAATAAGGACACCAATGGATGGTATCCTTACAGGAAATGGTCCAGTCTACACTCACATTGTGAAGGATCTCTTAGTTTGCGCTGGGCAATGGGAACTGGAGCCATTTCACTCATTTTCGCATCCTTCATGTTCCACATTACCCAAGAGCATTACTGTGCTATGGTTACCTGGCATTAATTTTATGTGATGCATCAGCACATGCATTTCCAGCTCTGGCACAAATAATTTAAAAGCTGCAGGTATCATTTGCTCCTAACGGTGCCATGAAGACATCGTACAGGTATCCATGTCCTCCCTTGACCTACCGCATAGTTTGAGGTTACTCTTGAGACATAGTTCAAACTCTGCCTTTGACTTTGCTCATGCTTGAGGGAGGCCAGCTTGTCATCTGATCTGGGGCTAATACTTTCTTTCTTCCAGGAGTGCAGCTTCCCCACTGCAGCACAACCATGCCTCATCTCTGCAGATGATGGGAGCAGGCAGCTCTGCCTTTCAGTGGGTACACTTTATTCTGTATTTTTTTTAACCTGATATTCTCTTTAAATACTTGTGGCATGCTCGCAGAGTACCAGAGAAACCGCAGGACAATTGCTGTTCTTCACATTAGCCAGGAGGCCAACTCATCTCAGTATCTTGTAGCAGAGATGGGAGCCAGATGCTTCTGCATTGTTTGTCAGCTGATTGGAAACTTCAGAGAAAAATAACTTAGAATTGCATTAAATCTGGGTATTTTAATTTCTTGCCTGACTGACACTCTTGGACCACTCCTATAGGTTTTCAGTACTGAACCCTTAAGTCTCTACTAACTATGCTGGAAATTGTGTGTGGTATTTTGACTATTTTTTCTATTTAAGTGTATTTAAGTTTTCCAAAATAGCTGGAAATAAGATTTAAATTAATCTTAAATGTAAGATGATGAATAAAATAATGGAATAACTATCCAGACTCATGAACTACAAGATTTAGTAACAATACTAGTAACAGTTTGAAGCAAAACAAAGCTTGTTAGTCTTCTCCATGCCTGAAGAGCAGGGGCCACTCTGATTACATTGGGGAATGGGTAGGGGTAGAAAACCAGAGAGCTCCCAGTGTTATCACAGGACTAACCAAAAAGGGAGTGAAAGTCCTTTACTCTGCAGCTTTAGCCATTACAGACCATGCCCCCTTTCATTCTCTCCAACTGGTAATCAGTCATGTCTCACCACCCAAGAATGAAACTGCCTGACAAGTATGTTACATAATAATAAAGGAATTCACATTTTCCCATCATCTCTAGCCTCCTATTTTAGGAGGTTGGTTTTGGCTTTTCACCGCACCTCCTTTCCATAAATACTTGTCACTATTTTCCCTTCTCTGTTCTTTGAGCCTAGTTCAGTGGAGGTTTTTGCTATCCTTTTCCCTTTGCCTCTTGTACATCCACCTCTTTGTGCTTATTCCTCTAGACATAGTTCCTAAACTTTTTCCTAAAACAGGCTGGCCTGGTCCAAGTAGTAAGCAGCATTGTCTGAATTGCAAAGACAATGTTTAATGAACTAAATGGACAGAAGGCAAACTCTGAGGAGACAAAACTGCAGCTACACAGCCCACACTGAGGAATGTCGCCAAATACTTATGAATAAACAAGATGTAAGGGAAGCAAGGGCATTTAGTCACAAAGATGGATGAAGTAACAGTTTCTTCTTCTCAACTGCTTGGCATTTAATATATCAGTGAGACGGCAGCAAGCCTTGGCTTTAGTACAACTCGAACCTGCAATGATAACGGTTTGTATCTCTGCTTTGTGGACGCCACATTTATGCCTTGTCAAATAGTAGTGTGGGAACGGGTACAGAATTTTGCCTCCAGAGTGAGGGAAGCAAATAATTGCAAGCAATTATCAGGGGGATTCCAAGATTACACTAGTTAACTCAAGTAATAATAGTATTTATTGTTCTTTTTTCTCTAAATGTACACCAATTAGCCTTGCACTTTGCTGACAAAGCCTTCCTGTTCTGCTCAAAACAGGATCTTTGAATACACTTCTTGTGTTCAGTGGTACAACTCCTCAACATATTATAATGTGCCTCATATGAGTCACGGCAGCTGAGCAAAAGTTGAAGACCCAACACTGGCATTTTATCTTCTGTTACAGTTAAGAAGTTATGAATGCAGACCAAGCAAGTTACGAAATCAAGGCAGTGAACTTGCCGCCTTGTCAGAATCCAAATGGAGGAAGATTTCTTCTCAGAATATGAGTTAACAGATACATGGATTCAATTAGACCCTGTCCAATATGAATGGTGCATAATTTACATTTCTGTCAAGCTGACTCTTAAATCAGGTAGCTTTACAGTCATCTGCCTGCAAGTACCTTAGCTGCCTGTCTGCCACCATGGTTTGTCTATGCAGTGTGAAACAAAGGGGAGGTTTTTCAGTTCCTACATCCTTTAATTTTTGCTTTGGAAAGAAATTCAGAGAATTTTCTCATCCTTCTTTCTCTGTAGCTTCTATTAAAGGAAGGAAAAGGGAAGGAAAGAAGGAGAATATTCTCTCATTACAGAGAGAACATCAGTGGCAGAAAAAATTGTGAATGCCTCAAGCATGTCCTTGAACCTTAAACCTGCCAAGAAAGAAGGATAACTATTTCCAATTCATTTTCCTCCCCCAGTCTCAGCCATGGCAGAGGAGACAGTACCTGGCTGAAGGCAGCAGGAGGTACACAACAAAAAATTGCAGCAGGAGACCTGTTTTGCCCATGACGGTAGCTGGTGAGTGATCTCCCTGTCCTTATCTAGACCCACAAGTCTTTTGTTATATTTTCTCTCCTATGTCCAGCTGAGGAGGAGAGTGACAGAGTGGCTTTGGAGGGCACCTGCCATCCAGCCAGGGTCAACCCACCACAATTTGTCACTCTCCTTTTTTTTTAATCTTCAGTTGGTCCAAGGAAAGTGAATTAGATATTGCACATTGCAAATAACTCAGTTGTTCACTGAGTGACAAGAGCTTTAGCAAAATGAAGTTGAATGTGAGTTTAGTAGGGCAAGATTTCTTATGAAGTTCCTCTGCCTGGACATTCACAAAAAAGCCATGAAAATGGATTTTGAAACATCTAGAAGTTTTTACAGTAACTTAAACCAAGGTAACAAACAAGACATGGTCAGCCCATAAGCCTTAACCACTGGCACAAGATAATCCTGTAGGATTTAACTACCTAGCATGGTGCCTGCCATAGTTTTGGCCTTTTTGAACTCAAATTATGCTCAGATATCATGAACTAGGGAACAGGCCTTTTATAGATGGTGTCCAGAGGTACCCTACACCTGGGGTGGAGTGTGTTCGGCCATGCAAATGGCAAGCTGGACCATATTTGACCATCCCTCTCTCTCCCCCACTCCCAGAGGCTGGCCTATGAGATTACCCATAAGTCTCTGGACAGGAATGCTACCAAATATATGAAAATGGAGAACTGTTCCCAGACAGCAGGGCCCATCAGTGACTGATGCAGCACAACAAATCCTCAAAGGAGGATGCTGAGGGCAGTTGAAAAGCTTGTTGTAGACCCAGACTCTTAAAAATACTCTAGGGGAGAGAACTTCACAGTAAACTTAAACAAACAGGCAATACAATATTTTTTTTAAATTGCCTTCAATGGTTCACTTGAAAATGTTTCAAAGATTTCAGAAACAAACTTGGCTGGAAAACTGACAGCTGTGAGTCAGGAGATTTACATCTCATTGCAAACTACCACTTCTGATATGAATTAGGTGTCAGATCCCATAGACAGTCTGTCCTATAATGAGAAGACGCCATGAGTCCCTCTGCTGCAGAAGGATAACTTCGGGGTGAGGTTTTTCAGAGTGGTGCCTTGTCTGGAGATCCAGAGGACACAAGTACACCCAAGGAAATGCACTTGGAATGATCGTCGGTAGCACCATGCCAAGCAGGTGTGTTGTTGTGCCCTGTAGCACACCAGGGACAGCAGTCACTGCTTCACTGTTTCCACTTTCACCCACTTGCACAGATACCAGAGTTTGCACTCAGCACCCCCGGTGACTGCTACGTGTTCCTTGTCAGGCACTCTGCTCAACCCTGAACTCAGAAGACAGAGACTGTCAGGCAAAGCATAAATCACTCTGTTACCCAGAGGCAGCAAGCCTTGAACTTTTCATAAAGCAAGCGCCTGAGCTTTGCCATCAGCAGGGAGGCCAGTGGCAATCAAATAATGTCAGATCATCCAGCCCAGAGCTTGGCAAACCCAGATCTCTGACCCTTGCGTGCCACAGGGAATTTTTTGTCATTCAAGGTTGCCTGCACAGAGGCTTGATTCCGCAGTCTAGCAAAGCTGGCTGTCAAAGCTTATCTGGGCAGTTAGCCTACATTTTTCATTAATGTTTTTCATGTTTGTAATAATTTAAGCATAAAAATAAGCTATATGTATACATTATCTTTTCTACTTTTTAAGAGCCAACTTTTTCTGAGTGAATATTAAAGAGATGTTAATAATACAGCAAGGCTAATTAAACACTGAACATGCCACTATGTAGCTAGCATTTTAAGGAGAACTACAGCTGCTGTGATGGGATTTCATTTATGTGCAAGAAAACACCCTCAAAATAATCGGAGATACATTATTCAGAAAAATACAATATCAAACTATTGCAGCTGTCAAAATAATAAAAAATCTCACAGGAGCAAATCAAGCCATTTAACAATTGTATAAGAAAGCTCCAATTTATAGTAGGAGGTGAGGCTTCTTTCTCATATACCCTAGATGGCTACAACAACACTATCTATAATAGATTTGGATGAGGTAATCCAGTCTTAAATGGAACAAAGACAGAAAAATACACACTAATAAAAGCATTGATAAAAAATGTCAGTAGATATGCTGTCTCTCAGTTGTCAAATACAGAGATATAAAATATCGTTTAAGAGTTCAGTAAATAGCTACTCTGAATGTTAACAACAAGCAAAGGCAGGCAATTTCAACAAAGACTAACGCAACAAGCCATACTGCACTGTCCCAGCTGGCTCTCCTACTAAGCATCCTGCATCATTATCTGAAAGTGTTATTTTCTTATTCTTGATTTATATGGTAGATCAAAGTCTGAAATACAATTTTCCATATGAAATGCGATTGTCAGCTCTACTTTAACTCTGTTAATGTAGCACTACAAAGTTCGGTTCCTTTTTGTCTTTTCACGCCAACCATTAACTCCTTAAGCCTTTCTTTTTTTTTCAGATTGCAGGCTTTATAAGCACCTTTTTAAATGTGAAAATAAACCTAACTTGTTATATCTTGTAGTTCTTCTCAAGCATCGCAACAGCTAAACCGCAGCTGCACAGACCGTGGCATCTCATATTGTGCCTTCTGACAGCTCTGCAAACTGCAGTGAGTTTGCACAACTTAAATGTCTGCAACTTAAGCAACTCCGCAGTCAAATATCCAAATGAATGCCTCCAAGTACCATCAATTGATCTAGGAAGAAATGGCTGGTAAAATTAAGTATCAAAGCCAGATATGACTGCATCTGCAGAGGAGTTTGATCTGATAAATGACACAGTGGCTACATTAAAATGGAGAAAAGTCATAATTTAAAGCCATGTTGGTTCTGCAGGAGAAGCCAAAAGTTGTCTTTCTGGCTACAAAAATATAAAAGAATAGAAGCAAGTCCCACGACCTCACAGTGTTACTGAGGCATTCTGAAATCTTGAATGATTTTAAAGAGCTGGAGTATATCCAAGCAGACTGAGATACATCACTCCCAACTCATGCAAAATTGCCCTTGAAATAAGAAAGATGTTGGCACATCAAATTCGAGCAAAAACAGACTTTCGTAGTGGGCTGAAGCACTGAACCATTTAGACCAGCAGCGACAAAGATTAGATGGAACTAATGACGGTGTTTTATATAAACAGAATCAAACAGGTTATATCCCAGCATTTCAACAGCCTTCCCTCTTCCAGACAATCCGTCCCCCCTATGATGTAATAGGGAAACCTCCAGACAGGGGAAAAATTTTCCTATGCTGCTTTTTACTAAGGTCTAAAGATTCACTGCAGGGTTATTTTCACTGATTCTCTCCCACAGTTCAACACCATCTGTTTAAGACATGCCTCTAAAACAAGTATCACTGTCACATTTCCCAAGGCAGCAAAATATAAGGAAGATTTTGCCAAGATAAAAGCCAAACAACAAAAAACCAACAACCAAACCAGTAAGTCTCAATGTCAATATGCAAAACTGATTAAATAGCAGTCCTGCACAAAAACACTGACATGAACCCATTATAGTTTCAACCCCACATCAAACGACGCTGATTGATAAGTGAGTTTCTTCATTAAGGAATTCTTTAAGGAATAGACAATGACAATACAGTGGCCAGAGAGATACGTGCTTGCATTCAAGGCATAGCAACTTTTGCTACAGAAAGCTCCCATCTTCCAGGAGGGCTAACTATTTGAGAAGAGAGACCAGCTGCTGGAATGACCTCTTGAGCAGACTGCAAGAATGGCATCTTCCTCAGAAACAGGACAGGACAAATGAGGGCCCATGGATGTGATTTGCAAACTCATGGGATGGTAGAAGATGAGTGCTCTAATGATGATTTTGCACAGAATATCTGTCTTGAACATATAGAGAACATTAAATAATAAAGACCTTAACTTGAACTACAGCTGTTCTTTCTAATCCTCCCTCACTCTATACTTGGCAGTGGATCTTTAGACCCCCCCAGCTTGAACCAGAAAACTCTGCCTAAGAAGCTAGAATCCTCCCTGGCATGAACATGGGAGTGCAGAGGAGCCAGACTTTATTTTTCTCATCTCCTCTCCTGAAGCCTGCAGAAGAAACAATGCTAAGAATTTCATGCCCAAAGAGGCAAGCACATCTCTTAAATGTGGTTAGGAACAAGGCAAACTGGTTGATCTAAAATACTAGAAATAGTACAGATGTCCCTAAGCCTAGGTGAGTCAGTAGCAAGTGAATGTAGAAGGCCATACTGTTAAGAATTATTTGCACTGTACCTACTCTCTCACTACAGAGAGAGTTTATCAGCCAGAGCCCAGAACTCAAATGAAGCAGACTTCTTTTGTACTTAGAAACACAGAGGAAATCTGGAAAGATTTCTTCTGAAAACCAGAGACCAGCTCAGGTAAATGAACCCATATTTACTTCAAGAGCAATATGAGCAACGATTTTCTTTATATATATAGCAGGGACTGAAAAATATATACTTGTCTGTCACCTTTATGCAAAACACTAACAAAATGACCACAATACAGCAGAGAGCATAAAAAACATTTTTATTAGAAATGACACACCTGAGATTACATCTGACAGCTAGCTACAGTTCTGCAAGTGTGAGTTTAAATCATTTGCAATGAAGTGCAAATTTAGAAATGTAACAAGCAATTCCCATTAGCTCCAATTAAGGACTTTGTGGAAAACAGTGTCACAATAAAATGCTCCCTGTAAAAACCATGAGACTATGATCCATATTTAATACTCTCAAAAAGACAATAGTGGAGAATGGATGGTTGCCTGATGATGCTTTATTTGCTGGAATGTTGAAAACAAGAGTATCTGTACTGTTTCAAATTCATGTTAGAGTTGCTGAGGATTTATAGAATAGAATAAGAGAATAATAGAATAATTAAGGCTGGAAAAGACCTCTAAGACAATCAAATCCAACCATCTGCCCAACACCACCATGCCTATCTATTTAGAGATATATAAACAGGCAAAATGAAGCCCTGGGTCTGATTAGGCATCCTAAGACCTCTCATCGATATGGGAATTATTCTGCACATATCCATCACAAGACCTGATAAGACCCAAGTGGCTGGTTTTTCACAATATATTACACAGTGGTCATGCAAAAATCACTACTGCAAGTGAACATTGTGCGGGAAAAAATTAAGAGTTTTTTTTGCTTGTTCCAGAAAAGTTGTGAGATAATCAAGCATGAGACCATTAATTCTGCCAGATGGACTATAATGCAGCAGGCCGTGGCAGGAACCCACCCTGGCATGGCACAAATGGACTTTATCCAGCAACAACGCTGCTCCTGGAGAGGCCAGAAGATTGTATAATAAATAACATAGCACACCCCAGAAACTAATTGAGCATAAAAGGTTCCTAAGTTGTTCTAACACATCTGGAATTCTGCATCACATCAATGTGGATTGTAAATTACTGTCATTTAGAAGTTTGTCTCAAGAAGCACCATACAAGTAAATACATTTTCAGTCTAAAAAGGAAGACCTGGCAGGAACTCGTCTCCTCCTGGGCAACATTAGTTAGCTGGGTCTGCAATGCAGGCAGTAGTTTTACTGCAGGAGCCATTTTCAAGCTGCGCAAGAGCACCAGGTCTCCCTTGAGGGAAAGCCCTGCTGGACAGCAAGTGACAGGAGACAAATACCCCTGACCATTGACGCAGGACAAACCACACAGGGATACTCTCCAGTATTAATTTCTAACAAATTCTGCACAACAGCAATTAGAACAGAAGATACAGGACCAGTTGTACTGTTGTTAATGTATATTCATTCTCAGAGCAGTCAAAAAGCATCTCAAAAATGCGATGATAGTCTCCTGCTCTAGGAATAGCATCAGGATAACCTAGACAAAAAAAGAACACTGTAAGAGTGAGATGAGCTTGGCACAAGCAGAAGGAATAAAATTGCATTGTGCCTGGCATAAGAGCAGACGAGCCCATAGGGATGCACAGAACATGATTTGGTTGGAACTTTAGAGTTTTGAGTTAGAAACCCAATCTCACATCCACTGAAACTAGTGGAAAGACTTCCACAGACTAATCTAGGTGAGCTGTGGACTGGATCCTTAACCAACACAAGTGGGGAAGAAATTCTTTACTGCTATAACTTTATTTTTACTTCATTTACCATTAAGTGAACTTTAAAAACATTTTAATGAAGGCACTTCAATACATCTCTGGGCAAACAGAACATATAGCATGAAAAATATGTTCCTCTAGCTAGTTGTTCATTGCTAGATGAGAGAAAGCTTCAAAATTGTTACCCTCACCACCCTTTTCTCTTTTTAAAATGAATGACTTTACAAAGTTGCACAGTTCGCATTAAGTACCATTTCAAACAGCATTTGCCTAAACTAATCCGGACTTCTAATTAGATTGGTGTGCTGAACGCAGTTTAGCAATGTCTGGAGACAACAGTAGAGGCTCAGACAAAGAGATAGTGGTAGTTCCCAGAAAAGCCGCTTTACAATTAAAAATAGTAAATTTGATCCATTAATAAGTTACCATTTAAATATGGTAAGTCCAGAAAAAGTTTGAAAAGAAGCTGAATGGCTACCAGCTGTCAGCATTGTCCAGATAAAGTAGATGTCACATAGCTACTGACTTCGGTGCAAGACAATTGCACCTACATAAAAATCAGCTTCTGAAAAGGTTAGAAGTCAAGCTCAAGATGGATGCATAATGGCATGCTTGATCTCTTTGTGAAGCAGGAAAATTTCAAAACATGTTTGACTAAATTGACCATGTAAAATTAATACACTAACAATTTGCAAGATAATAACTCCTACTCATACGTAACTATGATATTGTTGCAACGTGATTTCTTTGGGCAGAGAGATACGAAAGGTTGTTAGACTTAAGTTACTACATGAAGCACTCAGTCCAACACTCTCCATCAACACTGACGCACTGAACGGCTCTCTGGAGACGTGGACACAAGTGCCCATAATGCATGCCCTGTAGACACAATAGAAACCCTTCAGCATAACATAAGGGCCAGACAGAAGCACCCTCCAAACTGCTAGCTCACCATCTCTGACCTACACATTAGCATTTGCAGGGATCTGTATCTGACAATCACACAGCTCTGTCCAGGCTTTGGCAATGCCAGCCCTTACAGGCCACCCTCCTTCCCCACCGCTGCAACCACTAAGGCATGCACTTGCATCAAACACCATAAAGTAGGCCACCGCTGGGTCAGAGGGAACAGAAGCAAAACAAGCCCTGTGGCTGCTTAGCTCAACAAGCCACATTGATGACAACACTAGGACAGGCCACTCCAGCAGCTTCAACACTCCCCTACCGTATTCACCAAGCCAGGAAGAAGAGAGCAGCCTGGCTTTACACATGGATGGGGATATTCAGCTGTCCAGGCAGCACTCAAACCTCCAGCTTTCAGATTCTAGCCATGCCCTATTGTAAGGCAAGAAAAAAACATCTCCCCAGTTGTCTAACTGATCAGCCAACACAACTACTACACACATGCTGACCGTACATGTCACCCTCTGCCCGCACTGCCACACTGCTGCCCAGGTGAGGGCACGTCTGGCCCAGCCTTGAACAACAACAGAGGCAAATTGTGTAGCCACATCCAGAGCTGAAGATTGCTGCCTGGGAACAAAGAGCAAATGGAGTGAGGCCAGCATGATGAGGGCAAAAAGGAGCAGAAGGTAGTAAGGATATATAACATCTCAATGGGCTAAGGGCCCTGATAAAGCACCAGGAATGATGGTTCTCATTGGGATTAACCTGTTTGCCCCTCACTTTGCACATTTCACCCAGACAATAGTAATCAAGGATCTCTCTCTGTGAATCTAAACTTGCCTACACAAAAAAACGCTGCACTTCCTATTTACCACACAGGCCGCAGGCCTCAGACACTTGCCCTGGCATCCTGCCACCAGAAACACCCCTCATGTCAATTGAGGCAACAAGTCCAGCCAAATAAATTTACTGCTGTTTATTTCTTCATTTCCAATTCATTCTTCTGCCTCAGTCCTCCCTTGGCTCTAAGCAACAATTGAGCAATAATGCATGCATCTCATATTTCCACTACCACAGGTTCAACACAGAGAAAATCACATAGACAGATGTATCATGGGCACAAACCTCAGCAAGCATGGGCTGTGATTCCTCAGTCTATGAATAGATGTCTCACTTGACAAGAATGCAGACCCTGCATTAAAAACTACAAAATATCCAGTATTATTTATTACGACTCATAAAGGTTATTCTGATTTTAAGGCTGGCCTCTTAGCCAATATCAGACGTTTTTTCGACACCAAACATTTAGTATTGGGAAACAATGGCAAGATCTGCCAGGAATGTGGAGCTGCTGAGTAACTGAGGTAGCTTAGGAATATCTGGATTTGTGGAACCAGAAGATAGTGTGAGACATTCTGTTTTAGCCCAGTAATATAAAAGTCTGTCAAGAGACAGAGAGATAACAGAGACCTATGGTAGTGATTGGTATCTGCTAGAGAGTGGAAAAATCAGCACAGTCCTCTATCATTCACACAAATAATACCTATGGTGATTCAGATCTAGGAATTTTTATCACAAGCTCTGCATAAGTGATTTCACCTTATATGATCTAGTACTGTACTGTCAGAAAGATCCTCTTTAAGCAACAGCATAGACTGTCCCATTGTATGAGATGAATAAGTCTGTTAGCAAGTCTGAAGGATACACATTCCTTGTGAACTCCACTTTCATCCATGCTAAAGCTTAAAAAAATACAGTAGACAGAAAGTAAATAATTAAATATTACAGGACATCAAGCAATTTCTGTAGATGTTAACACTGAGCTAAGGGTACCAGCGCATCATGAGATCTTTCTGCAGCACTTCGAAAATTCCAGTTAATGAATCCACATTTGGAAGAGCCAATAGAGGATTAGTAGAAACAAATCTCTTATCCTACTTGCAGAGATGTCCTACTCCACTTTTTTCTTCTGAGTGATCTGTCACTCAGAGCCACAGATATTACACTGGTCAGTTCTACCTACATCTAGTTCCTAGGATATTTTCTTTTACAGCTTTGTAAAAAAGTAGTATTATGACTACTACTATTTCTGATGCTACACTACCGTAACTGGGGACTCTAGGTATGATATCCTGATCCAAGGTAAGAGCAGCTTACCCTAAACTTAAGCATTCCCTCAATTTGCTGTCCACAGTAACTCCAGCCTTTACACAACTACCATTACGGTAAGGCCAACATTGCAGAGATGCTGTACCAACAGTTGACACATCACAGGTCCCATCTGGAGAAGGTGGAAATCTAAACAGACAGCAATATCAGAAATAACCAAAGTTAAGTGATCCATCAGCAATAGCTCAATGGGGGGGAGAAGCCAGATTTCCTCATATCCCCTCTTTGTGCAGTTTCCATGGCACTGTCACCATTAGCTACATCTTTGTGAAGCAACTTTCAAGGAGTTTGCTAATTCACTCTACTTTCCTCCATGCATAAGTTGTACCAGAAGGAATAGTCTCTGGTGTTGTTTACAGAGCAACAAGTAACAGAGTAGTCTGTATAGTTTCCAGTGGAATTCCTTGTCGCTTACTCTGTGGTTATCACAATACTAATGTGTGTTTCCTGGTTACTTCTTTTAGCAATATTTATATGCCAAGATGAACATTTCACAGAAACCAAAGAGCCTAACTGAGTGCAGAGACAAATTACAGTATAGTGAAAAACTTAGTGCATTGCACTTACAGAGTGGGTTAAATCCTCAAAGCATTTTAAGCATTGAAGAAACATGCAAACTGATATTTATTTGTAGGAATTCAATTTTTTCCATGTTGGACAATGTCCACCCATTCTTTTTGAAATTAAACTCTAAGAAGTTAATTTGCAAGATAAGGCTGGAATCTGTCCTGTTCTGTAATTAAGATAGAGCTCTGCAAAGTATTTGCAACAAGTTCCACACCAAACAGCTACTTTTACATGAAAAATAGTTGTTCCACCAAGAAGTCATGCAAGTCAAATGAATGAAACCAATAATTTTCTTAAAGAATCCCGTCCACAAAGTACCGGAATACTGGTAGTAATGACACACATTCACCTCTACCTTGAATGGGTTTGATTCTGCATATTGCATTTAAGCATACAATGTTAATTTATTCCTTTGGTTTGCTAGAGTTGCTTTATTTTTCTTTTTTTTTCCTCCCTAAATAAAACATCAGAGGTGTAACACAGATTAGTCACATCTGAGACATTCCAGCACATTAGTTTTCCACTCATTAGCAATCTGAATGGAGTTCTCTGTAAAGCTCCCACTAAGAATGCAAAATGTAGACAGATTTTGCCAGAGTTTGCTCAGATAAAGAGGGAGATCCTTGAACTCCTTTGCAGGAGCCAAGCAAAATGCATTAGCTTGCACTCCCAGTATGTAGGGCCAAGGGGAAAACAAACAGAGAGCTAGCCTCATTTATTGGCCCTGTGCCCTTTCCACACCATAAAATGACTGAGGGAACATGGAAGAAATGTTCTCTGTACCTTGCTGAAATGTACAGGCCAGCTTGTTTGTATCCTCGTTTCCAAAGGCTTTTGCTTTCCCAATAAGCATAAATATATCTCTTCTTTTTGAGTGCCTGTATGATGTCCAGGGTTTCACTTTCTGTAACTTGAAGTCTGACAGCTTTCATCCTGTCAAGGAATGCACTGAAAGCAATGCTGTGCAAGAAGGTGAGGGAGAGAATGAGGTGTAGTTTTTTATGTAATATGATCTACAGACTTTCATACTGCATGCAGTAGGAATAAAAGTAGTCATTAGTGAGATGAAGTATGACTTTTACACTCCTGTTGTCAGTTACTTAACTGATCTTTCCAGAAACTTGGCAAAAGGAGTGTACTGCAGCTATGCATATATATTATACTTAATGATGGCCATTAAGCCTGCAGTCACAAGATTCAGTTTGCCTTTTGCTGCTAAATTTGTACTGTAGCCTCCCAGATTTTGTAATAGTTACTGACAAGGTACAAAATAATAGACCTGTGAAATCGTGACCCTGATTAGTAAAGGGGTAACTGCACCCTCCTCTTCAATTTCATTGGTCCCAGTGGGTTTATGCCAACAATAAATTTGGTTCATTCTTTGAAGATGAAAGATTCTATAACATACACTTTATTAAAAACACTATAAACTCTTGCTATTTTTGCTCATATACCTGCTGAGTGATGGTTTCCAGAAGTCTAACGGTACCCCTTGAACACACACATTCGCTTTCCCTTCTTACTTGGGGAATTCTCCTTAAAACTGTAGGCCACTTTTTTAGTTTTTGGTGTACAGCTTCTCGTGTGCCTCAGGACTACAGATCAGCACTTCAGGACTATAGATATGTGTGGAAAGATAGCTTTACTGTAAGGCAGAAATGATACAGCATTTTAGTAGATAGAGATATCCAGGGGACCAGGTTCAGAATCAGATGCTGATCTTGACTCTTGTCCAGACCATGGTCTGGTGAGTTTGGGCTGAGCTGTGGCAGTGTCAAATTCGCACCATCTTTGATCTCTATCAGAATGTCCCATTATGACTTTAGCAATGATTTCTTCCCCTGCACAGTGACTTTCTTTACACAGTAAAATCCCAAGAAGGCCACAGGACCACGTTTTTAACTTCTACTAAAAAAATCTCTTCCCTCTCTCTTTTGGAGCAGGATCTCTGAATCACTGTGTGAAGCCCCTAAACTCACATGAGCTTATTTTTCTGAGGCTTCATTTGACAGAAATGTTAATGCTAGCAAAGAAGCAGTCTAGGTTCCCAGTTCTCATACCACAATAATCATGTCATCTCCAGACCTGCACCTTTAAAAGCAGTAGTCTTCCTACCAAAACTGTCTGCTTAGCCCTTTCAAGTTGTTGTATGGACACTAAGAGTATGATTTCTGAGAAGTGCTCAAGAACCTTGAACAAAGGCTTTATTCAAATTACTACCAGCATTCCTGCCTACTGATCTTTCCTTTTTCTCCCCATTTAATAGCTCTGTCATTTGTTTCAATTTGTGTGACCATTAACCAGCTAACTGGCTTCTCAGACTACATCTGCAAAACACCTTCATAAACCAAGCATCCTGTCTACGCCTAAAGAGTATTTTTCTTAAACAGAAATAAATACATTAATAAGTGAAAATAATCAAAACGTAACATGAAAAATCTCTATTGTCTCATACCATATGCAGCAGTTAAATAAGAGAAGAGAAACAAATCTTTACTTCAGTCACAAACACAGAGAAAATGGACTAGAATAATCAGTCACATATCTCAGGTTTTGTTTCTGTGCAGCTTAAAGCATGTACAAAATCTAGTGAATGACATTAGTTTTCCTGGCATTTGACAGTCACAAATCCCTGCCTCAATGACCTTTACAACCTGGATGATATTTTTGCAGGCATATCTTTTAAAAGATTTATCGATGTCTATTAACGATCTGTCTTGCTTGTGATCGAAGCCATAAAACCATTCATGTCTATTCATATTGCCTCTTGTTTGGCAGTTACAAGTGACCACAGTGTATGCCTTCCACCACCCTCTGCCCTTTCCCTAAGCTGCCAAAAAGCCATAAATTCCAGAGATTTAACCTATTGTTATGACAATTCTATTTTGTACAACTTAGTTTCCAAAATCCCCATGCTGTCTGTATTTAAAGTTTCTGGGAAGCATCCACTGTTTATAAATCTCCCGTATATGCAGAAACAAATAGAGTAGATGCGAAGTTAGAGCTGCCTACCATGGAAAGTGTACTTGGTAGGGACAAAAGGCTTTGCTGCGAGTGTCATTAATGTAACTCCAATTTCTAGAGATGCTCTGTTTATAAGTGGTTTCATGGCCTTTTCTGTGGTAGTAAACTATATTTGTAACCACAGATGAAACTCTACAGGCACAGTTCCCCATGGGGAACCCATGGTGGAGATTTCCTTCTTGTGACCCTCCACCCTTAGGGCTGAATTTATCCCTGAAGTAACTCTACTGATGTTGTTAATATTATACTACATGAGGGATCAATTTTCCTTGACACATTTGTTTCATTTTTAAGCCAAAAAGTCCAGGTCAGTCTCTGCAAAAGCATAAAGCACCTTACTTCCATTTCCACATGTTCAGCTACAGGAATTCAGAGTCAGCTAAGAATCCATTCCACTGTCTCTAATGAAGAGTTAGTTTTTATGGTCAATGTGGGATGATTTTCTAGTGAAAGATGTTGACAATAATCCAAACCTGTTTAGAGCTGGATTGAGCTACTGCAGGTTGAAGGTATACAGAACATTCTACAGCTTAAGGATATTAATAGCAGCTGGAACAGCAGCTAGTGACAAAGAACTGCATGGCCACTTGCCCCTCCACCCCCCCACACACACCCTGGTGGTATGGGGAGGAGAACTGGAAACAAAGAAGGCAAAACTCGTGGGTTGGGATAAAAATAATTTGAGAGGACAACAAAGGAGGAGAAAAAAAACAATAACGATAATAACAAGAAAAGAATATACAAAGTCAATGATATACAGCACTAACTGCTAATCTCCTAGAAACCAACACCCATACGCTCCTGAGTCATGATCCCAAGCTGTGCTTGCTGAGCCATGAACCCAGCCATGAACCAAGCCGCCAACTGCACCCCCAACCATCCCTCACAGCCAACTACTCTCCTAATATATTGAGCATGATGTCATGGTATCGAATATCCCTTTGGCCAGTTTGGATCAGCTACCCCGGCTGTGCCCCTTCCCAGGTTCTTACGAAAATTAACTCTGTCCCAGCTGAACCCAGGATACTGTGTAAGGCTGTGTTACAGGCTAGATCTCATGCACAGAGTACATATTGCCCCTAAAGTCCTGAGAGTTACCATTTCTGAGTTAGTCAGAGGCTGTGGTGCAGCAAATCCAGAAGCTGTCAGTCCTGTGATATGTACCCTCTACTTACCATCAAGAGCTGCTGACCTTCATGCCCACAGAACTGTTTTTGCAAAACAGTGCAAAGGTCCATGGATTCCATGCTCTGTTTTACATTGGTCATGTGTGGTCTTGTAAAAATGGAATTTCAGCTGCATTTCCTTCACTGACAGGTTGGAAAATATCTTATAAATCACAATGCTAGTGTCGAAGTCTCTGCCAGTGATGAACAGATTCTATCAAGTTTTGACAGCCTCCAAAACCAAGTTCCATAGACTCTTGTTCTAATTTATTAACTTGCTATTAGAAAATGTCATTGAAAGAACAATATTTGGTGCAATGCCAAGTCCACAAAGCATCTGCAACACTTGCAAATAAATTATATCTTGCAACAACCTAAAAATACATATTTCTTATTGTAGGAAGAATGAGGAAAGTAACTTGATCATAAAACAACCAAAAATCCTGTATACCATGTAATCAGTCTCATTTTATGCACTGACATTCTTCACATCTGTGCAAATAAAGCCATTGTTAAAACGTACAAAGAGCTATGGCATATAATACATGCAGCTATGAAACCATGAGTGCTGCTTCGTGTTGAGTCTTTAAATGAAAGGTGGTACATCTGCTTTTGGCATAGGAGTGTAAATCAATCCAAGATGTTTATTAAAGAGTACATAACAACCTGTCCACACACTCTTTCCTCCATCCAGTCTTGGTTTTGTTCTTTCTTTGTTATTTTCCTGACAGCTAAATATGGGCTCTGCATACTGAAAGTATGCATTGTTTCTTCACATACGGATAACATAACATGTCACATAATATTTAACAAGCATGTGATGGGGAATGGTTTGGATGAAAACATAAGCCAAAATGAGGTGGGGAGGAAACCGTAAGTACAAACAGCTACACTACCGTGACTAAAAGGTTTATTCCTCTGAATAGGGCAGCTATGTTTCCTAATACTTTTCAAATTAATAGTAAGACCTGGATTTGACTTCATGTTCTAGCTTTTGGCAATTAGTGAGCAAAATTTGCAACAGTGAAGGATGGTGAATATTTTCTTCCTCATCAATCAGAGGCTTAAGCAAGCAGCAAAAAACCTAGAGGAGTCATACAGTGGTTTGGGTTGGAAGGGACCTTAAAGATCATGTAGTTCCAACACCCCTGCCATGGTCAGGGACAATTACCACTAGATCAGGCAGTTTGACACTGTCATTGTGGCTTGACTTCACATTGACTGAAGGTATGTACACCTCCCACAATCGGGTCTGCCTCAGCAGGACTGATGAGGAGCCTGGGTTGACCTGCAGGACAGGCAACATAGTGTTCATATTGGTCAATACTGGCACCAAAGGCTGGCCCTTCTGGGAACAACTGCTGATGTATTTGGCACTGCCTGTAACATGTTCCTCTCCCATCAACCAAGGAGCTCTGGGGTCTGCTGCAAGAACAGCAGTCCAAGGACAACAACACCCCTTGTGGGTAGCCTCTTAAGAAGCATTTAATAGATTGGAATTGGGGAAGAAGGCAGTGCCTCTGGGCCTGAGGGTAGAGTCAGGTGCTCCTTCCTCTTCCATCAAAAGATGCACAGGAACGTGCCCAGGGAGAGAGACTCCCCCACAGCTAGGCAGGAGGGAGCAACCCATTCCCCATCCCAGTGAAGGGTCTATTTTGTAGCACAGTTTTTAGTAACCATGGCAGAAAGGAAATACTATGGACATGGTCTTTTTGACTTCCATGTGGGGAGGTGATAAGAAAGCATGGCTATTCTTCAAAAGCATTTCAGAGACAAGACATGTCCTTTCTGACACTGAAGGGCTCATCCACTAGAATGAATATTTCGCTTTTGTATGCGGACAGTGGAAAACCACAGTGCTTTCCTGGCTAATTTTCAAGAGATGAGGTTGGAAAACATACTGTTTGATGCATGATCGTTCAGGAAGGCTCATTGTGCAGAACTGGGGACAGTTGTGAGAAAGCTTCAACAGACAAGTCCATGCTGGACAAGGAATAGAGGCTGCTGGAAGTGTGCCACCCAGTGTTTTATACTTGCATATTTAATTGACTAGACTGACCTCCAAACATCTTCTGTAATTGTTCATGTCTTATTTGTTAAAACAAAGTATATTCAAAGGCTAGATTCCATATCTATGGGTTTCAGTGATAATGTTACCTATCAGCTCTGTCCCAAAAGTAGCAAAGATTGCTGTAAATTTGTTAATTAGGTCTCTTTCCATCTGTAGCTGAAAAATAGCTGAACAAGAGACCCAGATGGATTTGCTCAGCAACACAGAACATATCAGGACAGAATTTATACAGCAGTTAGCACTGCAGGCTAGAATTATCATGATGAGAGTTGTTACAGCATCCTGTTATAATATTTTAGCCAGGGCAAAAGTAAAAAAGCAAAAAAAGCAAGTAATACTTTCTCCCATTTATTCCATACACTCTTAAGATTCTCTTTTTCTTTCCTCCCATATATCTGATAATGGGACTCTGTGGAACTGAACATTTTGCAAGTTGCTGGTGCCAGCTTTTTGCAGAATGCCTCGGACAGGTCTCTTCATTTCCATTTCATTTTGTCTTTCTATGGCTGACACATATTGTTATTTAAATGAATGCTTTTGAACTCAGATTTTTTTTAATGCAAATGTGTGCTGCTTCGCTGTTGAATTGAAACCATCAAGACTTTTTTTTTCCTTATGAAAAGTAGAATAAAGACCAATATTCAGGGCTGAAGGTGGGTTGGGATGTTATATGTCATTGAATTTAACCTAAAAAAGGAAGAAAATACAATGGTGAAGTAGTGAAGTATTGGCTAAATCTTCCTTCTACCCAAGATACAATTAAAGCCGTATTATATCTTTCAGAGAACAGATGAGATAGGGAAGGTGTCAAGACACAGCAGACTGGTCACACTACCTTCACACAGTTGAGGGAGCACACACAGAAGTGAAAGACACTGGGTGCCTCCAGCAATTTTAAGGTGCTCTATTCCATCCTTTCTTTTGAAGGCCATGACTCATTTTAGTTTGAAAGTAGGTGTCCTCTCATTTTTAATTTTTTGGAAGCTGTTTACCAAGAACTATATGCTGAACTTACAGAACACCTCACAGGCAAGTAATAAGGAAGAAGGAGTTCCCTTTAGAGTATCCTATATTCATGATTTGAGGCTTTTCTTTCACCTACAATGCCAAGAAATGTGCTTTTTAATAAAACGTGAATGGTGGAAGTTTTCCAGTAATCACATGCCTCCTGGAGCTGTAGCTTTCTGCTCTGAAAATATTACAAGATATGCAAAAAAACCCCACATCTCATTTCCCTAGCATCAAAAGGGTTAGCAACACCTGAATTACATTCATACCTGATCTCTGCCAGACCAGGAGGTGTGTGACGCTGAAGCATTTTGACTGTTTCAAACCCCTTTCCCATTGGACAAGCATCCATCTCACAGCAAAAAAAATGCCACAGTCCATGCCCACTAGCACCCCTGCCAGCAATATTAGCAAACAGACCTCAGAGACCGAGCTCCCCTTTTAATCACAGAAACCGTTGTTTTCTTTCAGTATCAGTAGTTGTTGTTCCAGCCCAGGCTTTGTACATGTTATTCCTGGACTACTGAAAACTTCAAGTGCTGCTTCCCCTGCAATACCAAATTTCTGGATGAGGAGACAACTTCAGTCTGCCAGGTGATAATTTGGCATCCTTACATCAGTGTTAAAATCCCTACCGCTGTAAATATTTATTGAATATCAAATATACTCATATATACTCCAGCTTGCACATTGCCATATGAATAAATCTAACCTTAAATAAATCATGTGCACTCCATCTTTTATTCAGTTTATAACATTCTTGATTCTTGCTCTGCGCTTTCTTAGTTTAATATGGTTATTCAAAAGCATAGCAATTCGTGGTGCGCCTTGATTTCTTTTCTAATGCAACATTTTGCTTCTTATATTTCACCTCCTACAGCTTTTGCAAAGTTTTGATTTGATAGGACAAGAACAGTGAGGGCATTAGGACCAAGAGAAAGACGCACACATTGCTCTGTATTATGTCTGGCAAAGTGCTTCCTGACTGAGTGCCGTAGTTATGTGTGAAACAAAATCAGGGACCGACTAGTTCTCATCTGTTGATCACAGTTAACTTGAAGCTGCTGAACGGGGGAGAGCTGTCAGATCTGCTTTCAGAGATAAGGCATTTCAATACAGGCAGCAACTGGAAACTTTGAAGAAGGATCTACTCTGGAAGGAAACTCTAAGAAACGGAATTTCTTTTTACTTAGAATTTAAACAGGAAAAAAAAATCAAAACTTAGTTACTCTTTCCGTCAGCTAAACCTGTACTTTCCTAACTAAGCTGGGACTCTGTATCATAAAGGATCTGCTTTTTCTCACTGGATCCATGCTACCTTTTACTACAGTAAGTGCAATATTAAGAGGAATTTTATGTTTTGCCTGTAAATAGAGAGGAAAGCATGAAACGGCATCAGTGAAACGTGAGGGAAGCAAAAAAATCCTCTTGGCAGATAGTGAAAACCAGGGCTTTGCTGCAACCCGAGGACTGGAGTCTGAGAAAGATCCAAGAGATATTAACATGACCATCTGTATCGTTTTGTCACCAACAGTATGTTCTTGAGGAAGAAGTGCAGATATGGATCACGTAAGCTGCAGTTTCTCTTGTTGCTGCTGATGCTGGGCTTTTTGCTACTGATGGTTACAACGCTGAACCCACTACCCAGCAACCAGAGCAAGGAAGGCACTTTCCAGCCTGTGGAGTTCAGCCCCCGGGAAGGGTATCAGATGGACTTCGCGGAGACGCAGGAGATGCTGGAGACGCAGGAGGAGAGCCAGCAGTACTACCCTTTGGATGGGCTATCACCTTTCATCTCCCTGCGGGAGGACGAGTTAATCGTGGCCGTCGTGTCGCCCGCCGGGAAAAGGAACCACAGCAAGGCCAGGAAGGGCTATAGGGTGGTGAAGCAGCAGAGCTGGCGGCCTGAGGCGAGGGCAGAGGGCGACGCAGACCCCCACCTCCTGCCCCTTCCACTGCAAGATGGGGAAGGGGCTGCTGCGGGGGAGCAGCCCCTCGGCCTGGAAACCCACGGCTTTAACGAAGCGCTCAGCGAGCGGATCTCTCTGCGCAGGGAGCTGCCTGAGGTACGACACCCGTTGTAAGTAAATCAGCCTATTTCATCTCTGGGAGAAAACTCCTCTTTCCCTGTCGCCTTGCCTACCTTGCACCTCTCCTCTTCTGAACCCCCTCCGCCTCTGAACCTCTCCTCCTATCAACCCCGCATCTTCCCTATGAAACTCTCCCCTCCAGTCCAGCATAACGTTTTTCCTCACTCTAAGGAAATATGGGGAAACAGAGGAGGACCCCCCCCGTCCCGTTCCCCAGAGCGAGGTCGCAGCTCCGCAGCCATCGGGACCCTCATGGCCCCCGCCGGGTGCCGCAGGCTCCCAGTCACGGCAGCCCCCCCGCAAACCCGGCACCCGCCGGTGTTTCAGCAAAATAGGAGGGAAAGGGGAATGGGGAGCAGCTGCGGCTTTCTAGGGGCTCCGGGTCGGAGAGAGGAGGATGAAGAGACGCTTTGCGCATCCCGCACCCCCTCCCGCCCGGCACCGTCGCAACCCCGCTCCCTCCCGGCGGGCGGCAGCGCCCCCTGCCGGCGGCTGCGGGGAGCGCGCTGTGTGCCCCGGCTTGTGTGTCTGTCTGTCTGTCTGTTTCTCTGTCTCTGTCTGTCATGGAATCATAGGATGGTTTGGATTAGAAGGGACCTTAAAGATCACCCAGTTCCACCCTTCCTGCCATGTAGAAGAGAAGGCTCCAGGGAGACCTTATAGAGACCTTTCAGTAACTACTGGGGCTACAGCAGATCTGAGGAGGGACCTCCACGAGGGCAAGTAGTGATATGACAAGGGGGAATGGCTTTAAATTGGAAGAGGAAAGATTTAGATTAAACATTAGGAAGAAATTCTTCACGATGAGGGTGGTGGGGCACTGGCATAGGTTGCCCAGAGAAGTCATGGATGCCCCTTCCCTGGAGGTGTTGAAGGCCGGGTTGGATGAGGCTTTGAGCAACCAGGTCTAGTGGAAGATGCCCCTGCCCATGGCAGGGGGAGTTATAACTGGATGATCTTTAAAGTCGCTTCCAACACAAGCCATTGCATGATTTTATGAGTCTAAGAACTGGAGCTTTCGACTCTTTTAGTCTAACAAGTGACCTGACAAATTCTGAAAGGAAACTCCTGGGAGGAAGGAAGGTGAGGATCGGTGTGTCTGATCACATCTGCTCCACCACGGCTAGCAGCAACCAGGCAGTAACACCACATCAGACAAGTGCTTCATTTGAAGCTCCACGTTATATTTGAAGCCAAACATGTTGCATTTGAAGCCTGGAGACTTCAGATCCAGTTATCCAGCAGTGCAGGAGAGAGACTTCTTAAAAGGGGCTGAGGTGTCCTGGGGAAAGAGATGTGAGTTAGGATCTTTTTTCCTTGCCTGCTGTAATCAAAGCTATAAAAGCAGAAAACATTTTAAGTAAGACACAGAATATATGTAATAATTTGTCTGGTAGTCATTTTCACATGTTTAAAGACAACTGGTGTCTCTAATATAAGGGGACAACCTTAAGAAAGAGAAATGAAATGGAATGTTTTCTACATTTGCTGACTAGGACCAGAGTTAATTTGGGTAATTCCATTGAATAGTGAAATACTAATATTATTTCAGTTATTTTTCACCATGCTTCACTGGCAGCTCTTTGGACTGTGTGATGTTCAAAGGAGGAATTGACAACTATGGAGTATTGCTTGTGATGTCAGGCAAAAACCAGTTTTACTTTGGCAGCTGAAGGACCATCCAACAAAAGACAGGTTTAGGTAATACTAATCTCAGTAAGATTTAAGCTATGGTCTCAGTGCTCTTGGATGGGTTTTCCTGTCTGACTAGTTACAGCCTAAAGAGCTATCAACACCACAGCTTATTGAAACCACAGATCTGAACGTCTGGGGCTTTGCAGTTGTTCAGATCTAAATCTAGACCATAAACCTGCAGCAGAGGTTTTCTAGGCATGATGAACTCTGGAGCACTCACTCACAACTAGTTTTATACCATTGTAAAATGGGAGCAAACCAGATTGTCTTTTCCTCTATTCTGTTTGAATCACGTTGTTCTTAATAATATCTGTTAGTATTTAGCTAGAGAGAACCCAACCAATTAGAGACTTTTCAGTGAGTTATCTCCATACACTCAGTCTCTCTCATTTCGCTTGAAATTAGATAGCAAATTCTTGATACTAGAAGCTTTGCCTTCTAAACATGAAGCAATTCCAGATACCAGGCTGGTCAAACTTCACACTTAGATACTTCAGTTTTAATCTTGAAACGGGGTGTAACAGGTAAGGCAAATACCATAAGCTATACTTAGATTCCCTAGAAATTCACATAAAGAGGTCCTTTGCGCTTTGCATTGGAGCAATGAGCATCATAAGGACAGTTTCTTGTTATGTGCAGAGTACAGGGCTCTGCTGGAAATAAACCAGAGCCTGCAGGCTGTGCTGTGCCTTGACAGCCCCATATACAACACCCTTACCTGGAAAGCAATACTGTAGACCTCTCTCACCAGACCCCAGCTTCTAACATAGCCCACGTCTCTATGCATGCCTTTCCAGGTGAATGTTTTATGCTAGTTTTCAGAAAGTAGATGCATAAAACTGTGTCTTTTCCAGCACTCCTACTGATCCCACAGTAAAACATACTCCAATGGATAAATCAGATACCTTCTTCTGCCCCATTTACTTTGAGTACCAGTTTTGAAACAGCCAGGGGCTCTGGGTGTAAAGGCCTAATAACTTATCCAGCTGTACTAGAAGGTTGTTCATCCACATCAGGACTCATTGTCTGAGATACCTTCATCCCTCAGAGCGCTTTTTGCTGCCATCAGTTGGCCCAGCTGCCATTGACACCCTCCTGGGACAATGGACCCAAATCAAGCCTGACGTTGTGACTTTTATGATGGGGTTCTGCCTGAAAAAAAGGTCTGTTTTCCTCTCTTGGGCTCTAGTGTTAAACATATGCAGGCTGTCTAAAAAAGGTTTTAAGTTTAATTACAAAAGCATAGCTTCTTCTTGAGTGCGGTTGGGAGCTAAATCTCAACAAGTCATTTTCCTGAAAGTGAGCGGGAGTCCCTCTCGGCAATGCCTTTGCCATGTCAGAATTGCTCTCCTCTTTATTGCTGCTTGCAATGCTTCCTTATTTTTCACAAACTGGATTAAATCACTATGTCTCATATCAGTCACAGCCCTGACCTTTTGAAATGACAATTTTTGATGGACAGTCTATGAAACTGCTCCAAATTAGAGAGAAGATATTTCTGGATACTAGTACCCTTTCACATTTTTCTGAAGTTTAGATTATCTATATTGCAACTCTTTGCCGATCTCCATGGCAACTGAGCACTTGCCACCTAGGTTATGTATTCAAGTATAGTTATATTCAATTCTTTTCCAATTAAGATCCCACAACAGCCTTATTTTCTTGCTATAACCACAGTACTAGCAACAAGGCATTGCAATATTATGGTTCAAAGTACAGGCACTTATAGCAGCAATGAAAGTTCCTGGATGGAAACTGCATCAGAACTTCACTTTTCTTAATTACCTCTAGATTCTTCTGCCTGAAAATACAAACTCTGACAAGTCATGAGAGTATCCTTTTCTCCATTCTGTTGAAAATGGACACAATTATCCTATATGAGATTGTGAAATAACAGCATAGTTAATTACAGAAAACTAGTAAAGTAAGGACAACATAGATTTATTACAATGTAAAAACATCAAGAAATTTTTCCTCTCTATACAAAGATATTAATGGGAAATATTATAAACTATAATAAATTATTATAATTGTGCTAATTTTAAATTTGTATTGCCAGAAGTGTTAATATTCATTTATTTGTATTTCACAGAATCATAGAAGGGTTTGGGTTGAAGGGACCTTAAAGATCATCTGGTTCCAAACCCACTGCCATGGACAGGGACACCTTCCGCTAGGTCAACTTGCTCAAAGCCCCGTCCAATCTGGCCTTTGACACCTCCAAGGATGAGGCATCCACAGCATCTCTGGGCAACCTCTGCCAGTTCCTCACCACCCCCACAGAAAAAAAATTCTTCCTAATATCTAATCTAAATCTGCCCGCTTTCAGCTTAAAACCATTACCACTCATCCTGTCACTGCTGTCCCTGATAAGGAGTCCCTCCATAGCTTTCCTGTAGGCTCCCTTTAAGTACTGGAAATCTGCTATAAGGTCTCCCTGGAGCCTTCTCTTCTCTTGGCTGAGCAACCCCAACTCTCTCAGCCTGTCAATTTGTTATTAACTCATTCAGACTATGGATCCTCTTAAATGATAAGCAGCTTTGTGTCTGTCTAGTGTCTAGCATCAGAGGCCCTCAGTCCATGAAGTAAAATAGTAATAAATAGAGCAATATTAAAATTATATCCCTTACATGAGCTTCTGCTGAGCAGCTAATTGTTTAGCAGCCACTGTAAAATCTGCATGATGATTTGCTTGGCAATACAAAAATGCTGAAATAACAGTGGGCCACATTCAGCAACTCCTTGAAGAAGTTCCTGCTGCTAGAGATTAAATGAGTTAGGAACCTGAATGACTCAGGAAATGAAAAGAGCAGATATTCAGGCATAGTCTTTGCATCTCTACAACAGGCATTTGAAGGTCTTTTCTGGAAAATGCACATCCTCATGCCATTACAGTGTGTCCTGCCTCTGAACAAAGGCTAATACATCAGAAAACACTTTTTGTCATGAATGTGCTTTGTAGGTACTTTACTTAGATTTATGAAATAGCTATTGTGTGATGAGGATTTATAGTTTTCATATACAGTTTCTCTGGGGATTAATAGGAAGCGGTTTTCATTTTTAGCTGTTTGAGATGCCAATCAACATCTAATTCACAGTAAATTTAATGGAAGTTTTTCAATGTCATGGGTCAGACCTTGGCCCCATGGAAAACTGAGGAGCCATGGGCCCCAGCTGGCACTCTGGAGCATCTCTAAAAATGCCATACAAGTGACCCATGCAGCCAGGTGTCTTGCAGTAGATTGTGTAAGTACCTGGAGTTGTAAAGTAAATACCAGAAAATAGCATAAAGATAATCTACCCAGCTGGAGGCTTCATTCATCAATGATTTGTTTTCATTGGTAAAAAGCAACCCATCAAACTTTATAGGGAAAATGCATTTACTTTCTTAAATGAATCTATATTTGTTTTCATTGCCCAGGTAAGGGTCCATTTCTTTTCTGTACAGGACTGAGATGTTGGCTTCATTCACTAGGATCCTGGTCGAGTAGTCCACAGGTATACTGATCTATTGTGCAGATGAGTTATTTTATTTGTTTTTCTTAAAGGTACTGCATTTCAGTTAGCTCTTCTCTCTGTTCATTGAAGAAAATGAGGAAATGGTGGAGCCTGACTGACCTGGTTTATTGCCTTCTGCTTCACTCTTTCTAATTGTCTTTTCAGTTTTTCTTTTCCTTCTCCTTCTGGACTATTTCTGTTTGAGCTCTGTGTTTTGAGGCAAGTTTTGAGCAGTATCCCAGAACACAGCAAAACTTTCTTCTTTTTATATTTTCATTTTTATTCCCACATTTTCACTTTGTATTCCAGTCTTGGACACATTAATACTTGCTTTTCTCTGACAGAAATTAGGTGAGATCTTTAACCACTTTTAATCCCTGAAGATTTAGGTGTAGCTTACAACTTCACTCTAAGAAAGAAGTAGCCAATTGTACTAGTCTTTCCAGTGTCTCCCTCATTTGACCCCATGCAGGTGCCTACAGCAAGAATTTGACTCCAGTCTGCCTACTGCTAGTGTCATCATCTGTTTCCATGACGAAGCCTGGTCTACTCTGCTCAGAACCATTCACAGCATTATGGACACAGCCCCAAAGGCCTCCCTCAAGGATATCATCCTAGTCGACGATCTCAGCCAGCAAGGTAGCCCCCATTTATCTGTATGTGAGCTCTTTTTTCCAAAGCTTCAGGGAAGAAACTCTCCTCCAAAAAGTGTATGAGGAGAGTAGAAAGCAAAGAGGACCCTCAGGGAGAAAGCTAAGCAGAGCCCTGAACTGGCTGGCAGGTTTCACTCTTCCCTCCCTAGAATTCAACTCAGCCTTTCAGCTTTGAAATATGTTTCTTTTTTTCCTGTCATTCTCAATCACTCTGGACTTTCAAAGTTTAAAATTAGATTACTATATACAAATCTTAGCCTTCCTACTGGACCATATCCGCTCTAATAATTCCCAGACTTGGGATCTGACTGACGGGTAGAGTGGAAAACTCTACATTGCTAATGTAATCCAAAGTGCTTGGGAAAGCAGTATCTCACTCTGATCTGCACCTTTTATGAGATGGTGAGGGCATCCACCTTTTGCTGAAAGCAGAACAGGAGGCTGTTACGTTTCCCAGAGGAATAGCTTCACACCTAGTGAATCTCAGTTTCCATTAGTCTCTACTTCTCTTTGACATTACACTGCTGTGGGAATATTCAGAAAATGGCCTGCTTGGCCATGTAAACCAAATGCCCCCAAAACGTTTTATCAGCGAGAAATAGCATCTTCTACTACCTGTGGCTTTTCTATAACAGCTTGAATCAAAGCTAAAACATTTCAATGACTGTTCTCTTTCTAACAGGGCCCCTGAAGTCAGCTCTTAGTGAATACATCTCTAAGCTGGATGGTGTGAAACTCATCCGGAGCAACAAAAGGCTTGGAGTCATCCGAGGTCGGATGCTAGGAGCTGCACGAGCAACAGGGGATGTGCTGGTTTTCATGGATTCACACTGCGAGTGTCAGAAGGGATGGCTGGAACCTCTCCTAGCCAGGTTGTCCACCAACCGGTAAGTATCCCTGTGACCTCTGAGCTCCCTGCATATACTGATTGCTGCTGAAAGATATGTACTTGGAAAGATTTGGGTAATTTTTTAATCCTCTCTTGGTTACCGTCTTCCTTCTAATCACATTGCATTTATTTTCTAGCTTATCACCACACAGATCACTCTGATATATGGGAAGCAGGGAAGGTCACACAGCTGATAACCCTCACTTCACATCCAGTATCACTGAACTGTCAGAGTTTGTATCCAGTTAGAGCTATAAGAAGACTTCCTGGTGGTCTCAAGCTGTCTGCAAATTGGCAAGCATCCACCAGAGATACAACTACAAGACTCCATTATTTTTACTTTTCATCTGTCTCAGTGGTGCAGCCAAGGATAAAATGCTTTGTCCTTCTGAGCCAGTTTGGTTACGTATCAATGTCACCTGTATTGTCTCTGTTCCACAGATAAAATAGACTTTCTGAGCAGTCTAGACAGGTCTAGCTACTCGCAGGCACTTTCACTGACACCAGACTGACAGAGGAAGATACATACATGTATTTTGAGTCTTTTGTGTTTAGGTTGGTGCTTGGGCCTCCTCTCTAATGTAGAGCTGAGCTCATCTAGGTAGTCCCCAAGTCCTTCAAAGAGATTATATCACTGCAAATGTTTCAAGAATTACATGGCAGTAAATCCTTTATTAAAGGGACTTTTCTGAAAGAAAATTTTGTACATTAACTTGTCTATCATTACCTGTAAACCACTTGGGAAAAAATGAGTAATTGCTTGAGGGGGTAAAAGACAAAAAAAATCTTTAAATCTCTTACCAGACCGTTGAATAGTCACACTAAAGACCTTCAAAGGCTATTCCCAGGCACGGAAACAAGCTGCTTTTATGGCTAATTATGTTTGCTTATAAGAGCATTAATGTGAGTTTTTAGAAGTGAGTACATAATTTTGATGAAAACATTAAAAATACCGAAGAGCAAGAGTAATGCTGCCCTACTATGTCAGGAATATTCTTTTCTAAATGGCCATCCTTGGAAAAGCAGATTATTTTTGTCTGCTTAGTAGATTTTTTTATGAATATACTTCATAATTTTTCTGCCTTGAGCTATAGTCTATTGTTGACGTTCATGCTAAGCTCCTTTCTGTACCAGTTGACCTGTCCTTATTCAATGTTGTGTTGATAAAATTGAAAGAGTTACAAAAAGTCTCAGAGGAGAGCTATAATGAAGGGGGAAATACAATAGCAACAGAGGTTAAGACCTCACCACAAGCGTAGTGATTGACCGCCCAAAATTATCCCTACAGTCCTGAGGGACCAAGCCTACTACAGCTTTCTATAGCACAGTCACCAAGGGGATGCAAAAGGGCTCATACTCTCATTCATTCCACCAGGAGAGCAGAATTTAACATTGAATTAGCTAGTGGTTAATTGGATCCATGCTGCAAAGGTAGAAGGATGTCTGGATGACAGTATGGTCTAAACCATCCCTGTCTGTGTGCTGTATCAGTCATTGTGTCTGACCCTGGAAGCTTTGTCACTGCTAGTATGGAGAGCCTCTGCCATTCTCCAGTGCACAGGGAAGACATGCTTTAAGGCACCTGGCAATCATTTTCCCTCACTGTCCTTTTTTCTCCAGCTGAAGAATGGTGATAATAAGACTGACCAGATAAGGAAATTAATTCATGATTTTTCCTAAATTGCTTGTGACGGTTGCATGGAAATCACTGTGGAAATACAGAGTGTTAGCATAGTCAACTTGACTTCATTTAGCAGTTGAGGAGCTGTAAAAATTGAATCATGTGTATACCCTGAGACTACCCAAATGAGGAAAGCACAGCAAAAAGAAATCTTACAGTGACTGGTGAAATATCCATCACTCCTCTTCTTAATATATCAATCTATGAGCACAAGCCCTGTGAAGGGCGACTGAGGGAGCTGGGGTTGTTTAGCCTGAAGAAGACGAGGCTCAGGGGAGACCTTATTGCTCTCTACAACTATGTAAAAGAAGGTTGTAGTCAGGCAGGGGTTGGTCTCTTCTTTCAGGCGACCGGCGACAGAACGAGAGGACATGGTCTCAGGCTTCGTCGTGGGAAGTTTAAACTTGAAATTAGGAAAAAATTCTTCACTGAAAGGGTGATTGGCCATTGGAATGAGCTTCCCGGGGAGGTGGTGGAGTCACCGTCCCTGGGGGTGTTTAAAAGGAGATTGGATGAGGCACTTAGTGCCATGGTTTAGACGACAAGTAGGTGTTGGTGTTGGGTTATAGGCTGGACTCAGTGATCTCAAGGGTCTTTTCCAGCCTTGTGATACTGTGATACTGTGTAATCAAGCTGCAACGCACTTTTGCTGGAGAGACAGGATGGGAAAACAATCACCTAGAGCGAGTTTGCTGGCAAGGAAAAATGCAGCCTTCCCAAAGCTCAGACCTTTGCAGGAGCTTAGTGAAGCCAGAGGGAGATTTTAACTTTGAAAACTGGTGATTAAGCCTAATTTTCTAGACTTCTGATCAGATCTACCACTGTTATTGTGGTGAGTCTTAGAGCAATGCCAAGAAATCTTTGCCCAAACTGAGACCTCACTGCGAGCTGAACATACTGACAAGAAGGGAGATACCCTCAGTTCTGAGTAGCCTGTGGTAATGAGAGACAGGGCAAACATGAGAAAAATTATCCCAATTTTGGAGCCATGGAAATATTTGACAGATATTTGACTTGCTCTGAGTGATGACATTTCACCTCCCTACGTTATGCTTTTATTCACTAACCCAATCAAAATTATTTTCCCCCAAAATATTAAGTCTTTCTAAAATCATTACACATGCATTTACAGGCATCTTGACTGGGACAAGTTCTGCGAACCATACCTAACAAATTGACTGGGAAGCTGTGCATCAGCTTAGTATGTTGCCTAGAGAATGGTTCAATGGTTTGTAAAGCATTCCTTGACATTTTGGTTATTCAAGGATGAATACCAGACGCACCTGGACAACATTAGAAAACTAGATGAGCTGCCCCACAGATCATTTCATTTGACAACTGTTTGTGTTCCAGGCTAATTCCAGGTGTGTAGCATAGTGCATAGTAGTGCAGCTGTGCAATTATTAGAGTCATCTTTTGAGGAGTTTGCCTTTTCCAGGAAACTGCAGGAGACAGCTGCTATTTTGTATTTGGTCCAAAGACAGTGAAAGGTCATATAATGAACTGTGCCATGAAGCCTTGAAAGGCCAAAACAACAACCATCTTGCTGCAGCAGGATGACTTTTTTTTGAAAAAAGATCCAAAGTGTGGTTCTTGAGAATACTGCATGAAAGCTAAATGAGCCTTGACAGGGAATTCCACCTCTAAAATAGGTACGGTCACCATAACTGTGGCCAGGAGGTGGCTTGCAAAGGGGTAGCTTACCCTGAGGACCTTTCCCCTGCTCCTCATTTCAAGGGCTGTTGCCCACTGTGCTGGCGCACTGTCTATGCCACAGGTCAAATGTTGCAGTAGAAAACAGAAGCCTGTGATATTAAAAAAAAGCCTACCTAGTTTCTAAAATTCAAAGCATCTCTACTTAGTACTGTGATTGTGAGTCGCTAATCTTTAATGAAAATGCTGTTAAACAGAGAAAGAAATCAACATAGCAGTGGAAAGGTATCTCATCTGCTGTTTGCTCCCATTCAGAAGTGCATGGGAACCTCTGCTTGTAGATACGGGAACAGAAACACAGTTCTGCTGTCCAGAAGATTTTTGTGTGGTTCTTGTTACGTGGTAGCACACTAGAAAGAAGATAAATATTTTGCACTGAAGTTGAGCAGCTCCTTGATCTCTTTTCATCTGATTTCTTCAGTTCTCAGTGGCCCGTACTCCAGATTCTTGAGCTACCAAATACCATCTGTTTTCTGCCTTCTCACAGGCTCAGGGAAGCATGATGTCATCCATCCAGAGCCCACACAACCCCAGCATCTGAGCATGCATTTCTGTGTTACTCTCCTTGTTTTGAAAACCTTCCATCTACTTCAAGTATAACAGCCTGCTTCCTGGGCTTTCTCTTTTTGCCTGATCCTTTTACATCCTCCATTTGTCAATAACACTCGTTTCCAATTCAGTAAATTAATGTTCTCCATGGTAGGTTATGTGAAGATATGCTATCTCTTTTAGTCTTTCACAGTTGATCAGGATCAGTAGGTGGCCTGTTTTAAAGAAGTAAAGAAACTGAAGACGAGAACCTAAAGCCAAAGGCCAATGTTATTGACAGAAGTAGGAGCTCTGAGGATTTAGGTATGATTCGTGGCATAGTGCTCTGACTGTCCAGTGTAAAAATGTGTGGGTCCCTCTGACAGATTTTGTACTGCGCATACAAACTTGAATATTTTAACAAAAAAAGACAAGTTTAGAGGTTTGGGATTTTGTTAATAAAGCAATCCCTTAGAACTCTACCTAGCAGAGATTTGAAGTATATGTTTAGAGCTTAGCATATGAGTAGTCCATCAATTCAAGGAGACTGTTCATACGGCCTGAATTAGTCTAGAGATGGTCTGCAAGGCAGTATTTAAGTAATCCTTTATTCTGTAGCTTTACCATTCTTGATCACTGCACTTTATCTTTTTATTAACCTTATTTCAAATGTATTGCATTGCTGTTTCCCTGAAGACTTCAGCCTGCCAGCAAGATGCTTTCAGTGAAAATGCAGTGTGCTGTGGAACCAGCTTGGGTTCTCAGTTACTTAAGTTTTCACTATGTGCAGAGCCAGAGAACTTGAACTGCGTTGATTTGCTAACTATCTAATTTATGCAGGGATGATCTACTCTGGTTGAGGAAAATACATCATTTTTGTGTTTGTTTGTTTGGGATTTTTTTTCTTCCTTATTTAAAGGAGGTTTTAAACAGATTAAAACCTGTTCCATCCCCAGCAAAACAAAGTATAAATCGATAAAAGACACTTTCAAAAACCAGTGTATCTAAAACTTCAGAAGAGATATGTTAATTAAATCTTCCTCTCTTTGTGTTACTTATTCTAAAAGTAGAAAAGAACATAACGTCCGTGATGACTGTAAAGGGTCATGGGAAGACACTTCATTTGCAATTGTATTTAGTTAAGAAATCCCAAACCAGGAAATTGTTCTTGCTTGGGTTGCTCCTTTTCATGGAATTGTGACCTTTTGTAGTTCATGTATGTTCCAAGCATTTGAAATATTCACAAATTAGTCAGACGGTTCAAAGCCTTGCTGCTAGTTGTATCTGAATTTCCTGTTTGCCCTTGTCCTTGGATTCCACAGAGTAAAATTAGCAGTAGTTTGCCAGTGTGTTTCATTTCAAAGTGCTGAGGAGCTGCTGACTGTCCTCCAGTTACCCAGTTAAAAACAAAAAGAATAGCTAATGACATCTTCCAACTTTCAGTTACCTTCCGCTGCAAATTTTCATTTAGAACCATGCAAGCATCAAATCATCACTGAATATGGAGAACACAGATCTTTTATTAAAAAAGCATTAATTTCAAAAGATAGATAAAGAACTGCTTAAGATTAAAATTGGATGTTGACCAGTTTTCACACAAGAAAAAGTTATTGGATTCCTCTATCGCAGATCAGAAAGACACTCCTGATATTTAAAATTTTAAGAAGGTGTATTTCGACTGGTTTCAGCAGAGCTACACCAGTTTGCACTGCAATTACAAACATAGTCTTGAAAACTATTAATCTTGGCATTCTGAAAGAGCTACTAGAGTAATAGCTCTTAGAACACAGTTACCAGTTTTTACTCCATAGTTTTGTGGGAAAGAAGGTTAGATTTTATTTTGTTGTTTTATCATTGAATTTAGCAAGGGTAGAATGTGATCTAGCCAGTGAGTTACTTTCAGCTGTCTTAAACACTGTAATTTTCCATGTCATAGTTTGCAGATAATTGCTTGGTCTCCAAACCATCAGAATCCATTATATCACTGCAGGTATTTTTCTTGAATGGCACTGAAGATACAATGCCCAATAACAAGCAAAGGAAAAGAATGCATTAAAACCAAAGTATTATTTTGACAAGAACTACTACTGTGGTGCTTACTCTTAGGAGCAATTTCACTGATGCTAGAAGTATCTTGGGAGTTTTATAGTAGCAAGAAATTTAAAGTGGATCCAAAAAGAAGGACAGATTTTAAATGGCTGAAATGATGTGAAAATGTAGGATAATCTAGATAATCTAGATCATCTGATCAAGAATATATCTGAGGGTAACTGAGTGTCCACATTGTCTCTGTCTGAACTATCTTGCATAGGGATATGTGGTCTAGTCTTAATGGTCAAAGCTTTTTGAATGGTTTCGTCTCCTCTGGCTTCCACTCAAATATGCTCTCCTGATATTTTCTTCTTGACTCTGAGATTGTAAAGTAAACTACTCTGGGTTTATTAGTTCCTCAGTCCTGTCTGGATGAGAATGAGGTAGGAAGTATACAACTCCAATAACATAACCAGAAAATTGTCAGTGATACTTGTACACTGGAGAATGCAGCAAGCTGTAGAAATTACAGTTACAGTGACTTATCATTTTTCAAGTTTAGTTGCATATTATAAAATCCGTTTAACTTGTTAGATGGATTTTTCTGAGCATATCCAAGAAAAAACATCTGTTTGTGTGAGTCCATCACGACACTAATATTTAGTAACTTCTAGAAGCAGTTAGTTTCCTTTTCATGCTGTTAGTATCACAGTATCACAGTATCGTAAGGTTGGAAAAGACCTTTGAGATCATCGAGTCCAACCTATAACCCAACACCCACACCCACTCCCACTTGTCAACTACACCATGGCACTCATCCAAATTCTCTTTGAACACCTCCAGGGATGGTGACTCGACCACCTCCCCAGGCAGCGCATTCCAATGAACAATTACCCTCTCAGTGAAGAATTTCTTCCTAATGTCAATCCTAAACTTCCCCTGGTGAAGCTTGAGACCGTGTCCTCTCGTTCTGTCACTGGTCACCTGAGAGAAGAGACCAACCCCTGCCTGACTACAACCTCCCTTTAGGTAGTTGTAGAGAGCTATAAGGTCTCCCCTGAGCCTCCTCTTCCAGGCTAAACAACCCCAGCTCCCTCAGTCGCTCCTCATAAGGCTTGTGCTCCAGCCCCTTCACCATCCTCATCGCCCTCCTCTGGACACACTCCAGCATCTCAACATCCTTCTTAAACTGAGGGGCCCAGAACTGGACACAGTACTCAAGGTGCGGCCTGACCAGTGCCGAGTATAAGGGGATGATGACCTCTCTAGTCCTGCTGGCCACACTGTTCCTGATGCAGGCCAAGATACCATTGGCCTTCTTTGCCACTTGAGCACACTGCTGGCTCATGTTGAGTTTCCTGTCCACCAGCACTCCCAAGTCCCTTTCTGCCTGACTGCTCTCCAGCCACTCTGCACCAGTGAGTAAAGGTTAATTACAGCTTTCAGTAGAAAGGCTCCTGCTGGCTTGAGTTTGAGGTGGTTGCTCCTGTCCTGGATACAAAACTACATCACAGGAGTATCATATCAGCTTTATTATTTTTAGTATAATTTCTTTCCCTTTCTTCTCAAGTCCTGTGGGAGAATGACAGCAAATCACTTCCTTAATATATATACCTACAAATGTTGTGGGTGACCATAAAATTTTCTCAATCTATTTATAAACCCATTGTTTGTTTCTAAGAGCACCTATTATTGCATATTACAGAGGCTGGTTTTACACCTGAACAGATAAATATAATCACTTGTCAGTTTTATGTCTTTCTGCCTTTAGCTAATAGGGCAGTCAGCTTTTATTAGGAAACAAAGGAATAACTGAGTCATTTTAGCGCTATCCTCTGCATCTTTCATCTTCATACAATTCATTGACAATCAGTAGCCTCTGTTTCTCCATGGCTTCTGAAATTCTCTACAGGAACTAGCAACTGTGATAAAACAAGGTTTGGAGTTCCTGCCACCCTGATACTTAAAAAAACCATCGCCCTAGTGAATGTAAAGGCAGAGAAGATATGTTAAAAATACTTTAACACCACCATCTTCCTCTGCTGATTCCAGTCTCTGCTATGGATAAATACAAAGGACTCAGTGTGTTGTAGATTTCTGAGATGTCATTCCTTCATTGATAGCAGTATGTTTTAAGGGTATTTCTCTCAAGATTGATGACTGACCAACATCTTCAAAATAGGAGATAAAGCCTTCAACTTTTTTGCCCCCAAACCAACCATTTCATTTCTTTCTCTCAGTTTTAACAGGAAGCTATTTCCTAGGGAAAGAGCTACTCCAGAATAGTATGGAAACTCTTCATCTAGAATAACAGTAATATTTTGCGATGTACTTTATTCCCTAGTAAATGTTACTGATTTTTCTCCAGAGGAACTTCTGTTTATAGGCGAGCCCTTACATTGAGACCACAGGATATCCTTTTTCCTTAACAAATCAAAAATGGAAAATGTTATTCTTCAGCACTTTTGTTTCATTCAGTCCCTAGTGCCATTGCATTTATGCACTGAAAATTTACAGATGTGATAAGCCATTAACCTGAAAATGAGGAACACTAATGGCTCTTCTGAACTACTAGTTAATCCCAAGATGATGTACACTGTGAAATACTGTGACATGTTTGCCATGTGGGAAAGTCTAATACCTGTTCTCAGACTAACCCAAATTTAACTCAAGTTAGAAATTAATTGGAGGATTGCTGATTATGGTGGAGTGGTGCTGCTTGGGCTCTTAAAAGTAGATTCCACACAGTGACACTGCATTTGCAAGAGCATTTTAAGCTTGTGATAAAATACAAACAGAAACTGGTTTATGAACTCAGTGATAAATGTTTTTGCAAAACAACCAGCAGAACAAAATAAGGATAAGTGCACACTTCATTACCCTGAAGTGACAAACTCATGAAGCATGGGGAACATCTACAGGAAAACCAGAAGGATGGCAAAGTGCAGGAGGACAATATAATCTTTTGCTGTAAAATTTGCATTCATACAGAGCCTATAACATCAGAGGTTGGGGCCTCTGTGTGAAATAACTTTATAAGAATTTTGATGGTTAACTCATAGCAAAATCCTGAATAGCTTTAAATAACAATACAAGGTACAGATTATCAATAAATTACTGACATTTAGATTCCTCACTGCAGGTTCAATATTCCCATGCACTGAGCACCTGAGCTTCTATCAGCAGGGAATATAAGGCCACTCAATATCTAGAGGAGTGCTTGTGCTTGTGCTTGACAGTGTCAAAGAGGAGAAGCAGTGTTTACTAAGAGAAAAGTGAACTTAAATTGTGCTATGGCTTTGAAAATAGATTATATTGTCTTTTTCAGAAACAGTGTCGTCTCCCCTGTCATAGATGTCATAGACTGGAAGACTTTTCAGTACTATCACTCTGTGCGTCAGCATCGAGGTGGTTTTGATTGGAAACTAAATTTTCATTGGGAACCAGTGCCAGAGCATGAAGAGAAGGCACGACAGTCTCCCATCAGCCCAATCAGGTAACAATCCATCAGCCAATGTGCCTCTGCTCAGCTAAACAGCAAAACTGTACAATCTGAGTCACCTTCCAGCTACCAGAAGAGAGATGTGTTTACTTGCATGTGCTCAGTTAAAGTTTTTTCAAGAGATAAGTTTTTGTTTACATTGCATTTGTTTGGCCTTTAGTGATCATTCTAACTAATTTGTAATCATATTTTCAACATGACAAATATTTCTCCACATATTGACACAACTGTTATACAACCTGATCAGACAAGGTGTGAAGATTTGTAGGGAGAGCAAAAGATGGATCATACAGAGTTAGAGATGTCTTAATCACGATCTCTTTGTCAGTTGTTTTGGGTGTACATGTATGTAACATTTCCCAGTGTTCTGAGCCTTATTTGATAATTCAGCTCTTAGCTCATTCCCCAAGAAGTAGGTTCCATTTGTTCTTTCTTTTGGTTAGGTAATCAATTTATTCAAATATATATGGAGTAGTATTCAATCATTTTGTAAAACAATCTCTCTGAAAATTGTGGGATTTTCACCCTTCACATAATTCCCTATCCAAAACTCAAAGTGTTTGCTTCCAAACTGTTTTCTACACAGAAGTCCTGTGGTAGCTGGTGCAGTGGTAGCCATGGATCGACATTACTTCCAAAACACTGGAGCTTATGATTCTGACATGACCATGTGGGGAGCAGAAAATTTGGAGTTATCTATAAGGGTAAGAACCTTAATTAAATATCAAGCTGTGTAAGCAACCTGGTTGAAAAAGCTAGAAGCAATTTATGAAAGCACAATGTCTTGGGGTATGGAGAATATCACTTCCTCACTGAAATCTAACCCATGCTCTGTGAACTGTTAGGACTACACAGGAACATGCAGCTGCTGTGAGTTAGGATCATTATGTCAGGAGAAGGAAGGTTCACTGTCTGTAACTATCTGCCTGAGGACAGAGTCACTGGTTTTGGCACCTTCTGAAAGCTGCCTTTCCTTTTTTTGGCATGCAACATGCCTCAAAGGGAGAGTAGCTTTATTTCTTTGCCAACCTGTAGTTTTAATATGAAATTGTTTATATCAAATTGTTTCCATTGATTATTGCTGAATACAAAGAGTAATAGATATTAAAAAGCAATGAAAATTGCTGGCACAAAGGGTATAAAGTCTTTAATATCCCAGTCAAAAGAAGTTGTGCCTCTAGTTCTCTTCACTACACTGTGCTGTTTATGCACAGAAAAACAGAGCATATAAATAGCCATACTGGATCAAATCAAGGGTCCATCTTGCCCAGTATCCTCTCTGTGTCTCTGTGTCTGTGGGGAACAGTGTATAAAGAAGCACATAATAACACCCTTACTGTTTCCAGAAATCTGAAGATTAGGCTTTCCTGAGGCATAGTGTACAGTAAAGGAGCTTCACCTTTTTAGATAAAGGTAATCTGGATAAAGGTAATCTGAATAAAGGTAATCTCTTTTTGTGTCTTCACCTCTGTTTCAGACCTGGCTCTGTGGTGGTTCTGTAGAAATTATTCCATGCTCCCGAGTTGGGCATGTCTATCGAAATCACTTTCCCAGTGCCTTCTCCTATGAAGAGGCCATTGTGAGGAATAAAATCCGAATAGCAGAAACCTGGCTGGGCTTTCATAAAGAGAACTTCTACAAGCACGACACAGCAGCTTTCTTAATCAGCAAGGTAAAGACATCTGTAGTGGTTTGTTTCTGAAGGAAAGAGTACATGTTGAGGTAGGTAGGGGTGGGGGTGTCCGTGTACAGTCAAACATTCAACCTGCAAGGTGCTGGGAATAGTCTTTGTACGAAACTGTCGGGTGAAAGAGCTGTCAGATCAGGAAGGAGAGAGAGAAACTTGTGCCTTGGTGTTATTTGCTGGAGTTATCATATCTTTTAGAGTATGAATTCTTCTCCAAATTACTCCTTCTTCAACTTGCCCAACAAGTTGAAGAAGCACTAGTAGCAGTAGTAGCTCAAAGGGGCCTTCTAGAGAAATCATTCATTACTGAAGGTCTTCCTCATGTGATTCATGAGGATATTCAGTAATAGTCATAGGGACATGGCAAACCGTGGTGTCTCTCCTATTGGAAGGGAACATATCTGAGTGGTGTAGTGACAAAAAAAGGTGATTTTTTTTTCCTGAACTGACAGACGTCCAGAAGCAACTGTATCTGAGAAAGTCAGATCTCAGCATAACCATTATTTACAAGCTGCTCTTTCATTAGAGGCACCGCGCAGGCAGTAGTCTGACCTCCAGGGATCTGACTTCCCAGCAGCCTGTATGCTAAGACAGGCTTGAAGCCAGGTGTGGAGCATAGCGCTAGCACGCAGCCACACTTGAACCATCTGCAAGCTACATACCATCCAACTACAGAACAGCCTCACTTGTTTTTAGGCTACTGTATAATCCGCTGCAGATCAGGATCACTCAAGAGACTGTATAACCTATGTGTTACAAACCAGTGGATGTTTATTTTTGGGGAGTTACACAGCTGTGGTTTATGTTGTTAATAACAAGCTGTTAATAATTATAAGTTGTTGATGTTGCTGCTGTTCTCAGGAATTCTGTGGCTCCAATACCTTTTCTTGTAATGATATCCTTTCCTACAAGTCAGTAGCCAAACTTGTGATCAGTTGTGAATGAAAATATATCATTCATCTTCTTGCCCATTTAACAATGCCAGGCTTTTAAGAAGAAAAAGATTAATTGAAAACAGTTAGACAGAGAATGGCTATGTGCTGTGCAAAGTGTCCCATTCAGTTCTGCTCTTGCATTTCAGTCCCACATGCCTCAGTCATTGTAGTGCTGGCCTTCTAAGAAGACCAGATCCAGCAGGAGCTGTGTTGTAATGGAAGAGGAAAAGGCTGCGCATCAGAGTGGCTTCTCTCCTGTCGCCTCATCTGGCCTCCTTACACTCCGCCAGTGGATCTGCCTCTCCAGTCAGCCTGCTGCGCTAATCCTAGAGTCTGAGGCTATTATGTTTCTTTTTTTATTCTATTTTCACTGTTTTAAAAATCTTCTCCCTCCTTGGCTGTGTTGTAGGTTTGAATTCCACTAACCAGAAGTTCATCAATTGACTCACAAGGGTTGCAACCACGTAATTGCAAGGAAGATGCTAGGCTAAGTCTTTTAAGATGGGCAGTTAGGTGATTAAATCATTAAATAATTTCCTGAAGGCTTTTCTTGTCAGCTCAGAAGCAATTTTCTGTACTAGAAACTACAGCCATCAATGATACAGCTTACTAGCTCTGAGCACTGTGACCTTTTGCCTGAGAGTTTATTCTACCAGAATACTTTTAGTACTCCGAAGTATGATCCTCCTTCAAATGATCGATTTTACGATCTCTGTGCTCAGCATACCATAACATAAAAGGCCCTTTTCTCTGTTCCTTTCTTTCACAGCCAATATTTTCACTATGTCAGTGCAGCAGGGTGTTATTCAAACGACACGAGCAAGCTATGACATTATTGCTGCTCAGCTGCAGATGGACCCTGTGGGGATTTATTGTGCCGAGAGGGTGAGCGGAGCTGCCTATTGGCCACAACAAAAATCTCCGTGAGCCCTGGCTGTCGACATTGTCCACTGCAGAAAATAACTAGTGACCCCTGTTTAGATTGCTTTGTAAGTCTTCTTGGTTTATGGTCTGAATCACATCCTGCACGGGATGCCTGTTGCATAGCATTAAGGCAGATGAATATGGCTCTTCCCAGATCTTTACTGTTTCAGTCATCATCTCTTTTTTTCTCCTTTTCTTGTGTGGTTTGTTTGTTTAATTTACAAGCGCAGTTTCCTTTCAGATTGGTTTACAGGGTTAGTTACTTTCTTCACATTATTTACACCATCTATTTGGCATCAAATGCAGACTATAACTGGTATAACAAAATGAGATTTACTGCCATCGCCTTCTTCAGCCAAAGCAGAGTTCATGAGAAACAACTTTTTTAAGGAAAGCATTTTACTCCTGTATTTCCCTTTTCCAAGAAAACTTCTTGGATCCAGGTTTATGTGGTGTTAAATTGCTGCAATTTTTTTTGCTAAGCTTATTGACTCCAAGACTGATGCTAAACTAGGAAGTTCTCTCTGTTGTATTGCAAGTGTTGAGAATTGTCTGGACCACTTACAGGGGCTTACATGGCATGATTGGTTCTTACCTTTAGAAATTGATAACCCCTCCCTTGTCCTCCAAGGCTCTTCATTTGTTAGTGTTTTCCATGGACTCTGCAAAGTCCTTTTTTCTTTCTTATGGCTGAAGAGAAATAGTTGCTCTGAGGAAAAGTTATATAGAGGCAATTTTTTGTTTATATTACCAGTTTTAATTCTGACATAGGAATCCAGGCCAATTTCCTGGAATCCCAAACTGTATTTTTAAAAATTAGAAATGTGAAGGGGGAGATCTACTGCTGGCAAGAGAGGGAAGAGACTCTTAAGGGTGGTGAGATGTTTTTAGTATTTGGGCATTGAGAGATTTAGAAAAGTGTTTTGTGTGGTTTTGAAATGGAAGGATTAGACACTTACATGCTTAGAAGTTTTCAGAACCCTGTTCACCATCTTCAGTGCTAAATACCCTCAAATATTCAGTCTCTAAGTCCTTTGCAGTGCAGATGCCCATCGCTACATGGAAGGTTGAAGGCACTTGTCTGTATTCAGGACAGAGTTCCTACCTGGAAGGGTGGAGTTGAGATTGTGTTTATATAATTCAAGAAAACATATAAATCATGGGAAAGGTTTTATGCCTTTGTAGCCACAAAACACATTCGCTTACTAGATTTAGTAACTGAAAGGTAATAATGTGATAGACTATATTTTGGGATAAATTCTGTAATCACTTACATCTTCTGATCACGGAGGACTGAAAATAACTGGGTAATCTGGGCTGTTAAAGACCAGGAAACTGAATTTTAACAAGCAGGGCAAATATTATACTGTATGATAATCTAATAGAATTCCACTGATTTCAGTGCAAAAACTATCAAGCTTGGTCTTGACTTTTTTAATTAAAAAGATGCCAAAGACTGACTTATCTTGCAATATAGTAATAATTTTTAGAGGAAATACTTATTTTCACAGTGTATGCTACTTCTGAAACATCTAATTCTGTCACAATGCCAGTCTAAATGTTGTTTTAGTGCATAGCTGGAGGAAGACTATAACTGGTCCTCCTTCTTTGCATACTCATGAGAGATATATATTGATATCTCTAGCATGCAGGGAGGAAGTGGTGGCAGAAATAATTCCTATGCAGTCATTTTCATTTCTAGCATCTCTAACACAAACACACAAGCCACACTGTTGTCCCTATGTTTTCTCCTTGAAGGCAGAGAAGCCAGACTGCAGTGAGCGCCTCCAGCTACAGAAGAGACTGGGCTGTAAAAATTTCCAGTGGTTTATATCAAATGTGTACCCTGAACTCTCCCAACCCGAAGACACACCAAGAGCCTCTGGCAAGGTAGGAGAAAACACACTGTAAAGAATGATTAGTGGTTTTGCAATGTTCAGAGACCCCAGTGTCACTTCCATGTACCAAGTACTCAGTAAGCATAAAGTAAGAGGCTGTTCCTGATTTGAAATGTTTATTGTCCAAACAGACAATGCAACAAGGATGGGAGGAGAAAAAACAGTCAGGACAGAAGAGACAAACAGCCAGCCCAAATTCTCACATAAACGTGAAAAGCCAGCCAGGAGCAAGCTGAATCCAGATTGCTTGACTCAGTTCAGTGTCACAGCTTAGAGGATCCTATCTTTAGGTTATTTAGGTGCTATTAGTAAAGAAAAAGAATTGTGCTGTCTCATGCAGATGGCAACTGCAACAGCAGCTGAGATATCTCTGTGCTGACCCGTGTATGTGCATGAAGAGAAAAAAGTGTGTCTTCATGCACTTCCCCCAAGGGCAGAGGTGGTAGCAACAGCAGTTCCTTGGCTGACAATGTACCGGAAAAAATAGTCTCAATGTTTTCTTTTAAAACACCTAAATTGATAATTATCATTTATTAAAATAAAGATTTATTCCAGGCAACCTTACTGGAAAGGATTTTCCCCAACAACATCCACTATTAAGTCGCACTCTGCTCTCAGTAGCCAGATTTTACTTTGTCTGTTCTTTATTATCAAAGTTTGTTTGAGAAGAGCGTAAGAACTGAGTGTAGATCACAGAAATTGTCATGTGTTTTTTTCTTCTGGAATATCCTGTTTTTTTCTGACTAGAGTGTCCAGTTGGAAGTGCAATTTTCCATTACCATAAAGGTTTTGGCAGGCTTCTTTTAACTATCATAACAGCTAAAACTAGAAGTAGGTATCTGTAACATAAACAAAACTCATTGGGTAACACCGACCTTTGGTGAGATTTTGTCTTTTACACTAGATCCATTTGCAAGGTCAATATGCAAGATCTAGTCTGAAAGAAAACAATATTGCCTGAATTATAAGCAAAACCATATTTCATAAAGGGATACAATCACCCAAAAAAAAAATAGCTGGAGGCTATTTTGTTTGTATCTGGTTGTGCTTTATTTCAGTATAAACCTTTACTTACAGCTTTACAATACTGGTGTTGGCTTCTGTGCAGATTACAGACCTGGCAGGGCCATTGCAGAAGGCTCTATCGAACTCTCCCCTTGCAGTGACAGCCTCACACAGGTACTGTATACTTCAAGTATGTAAGCACTGTACCAGATCTAAGGAGCCATCCAGAAGACAGTCACTCCAACATGTAAATGGCTGGGTTGACTTTAATGGCAACGCTGATGTGTTCAAAATCAGGCACATGCTAAGGAAATGATGCCCGCTCTTCTGCAGCGAGTATCATTTGAAAAATGGCAATGTTCCCTGTGCCACTGAGGGCACATACTCATGCTTTTCTGCAGCGGACATCATTAAGTGCCTATTTGTTAGTATATTTGGTAGTGCCTGGAAAACAGAAAGCCTGAGACTAATAATATATATAACAATTCTAGAATAATGAGGATGGGTTTGCCATTAGTGCCTAAACCTGCAGTCTAGTGCTTAACCTGCAGTCAAAGACAGGAAGGAAATTCATGTAGGCTCCCAAGCTGGTGTTAGACTGGCAAGCTCATGCATTTAGAGAAGACAAACCTATGCAGACCCACTGCAGATATTTACTCTAAGACCCAAGCAAGTTTTGCTGCTCACACTTGAACTCAGGGTGAGCTGCAGGCACATCTCTAACTGCAGTGTGTGCAGACGCTGTTAGAAACATCTGTCTGTTCAAATATTTATTAAACTAGAAAATTTTATTACAGGATGCGTTTACTTTATACATGATTACAATCTACAAAGCCTTTCCTTAGGTAAATAGTTACACCAGAATTAGCTAGCGAGAGGAATTGCTTTGAAGGGTCAAGGCTGTTGGGTATGTCACTCATGCTTGGGTTGCATCTTAATGAATATATATAAGAAATTATTTTTGGAATTAGCATTCAAAAATGAATTGAAGCGTCTTTCCATCATTATTCAAACAAATCCTCCCTTTTCCAGCACTTTGAATACAACAGCATGAAGGAAATCCGGCTTGGTTCTGCTCCACTGTTTTGCTTTGATGTCAGACACGGGAAGGTTATCCCTCAAAACTGTACAAAGGAGACAGCCACCAGCCACCAGCACTGGGATGTCCAGGAGGTCAGTAGTGACTCTGCCATGAGGGGAGGGCAGCTGACAGTGACTGACTGATTGACAGGATTCATGTATGGAGAAGGGATGAGGTATTTGAAGGGCAAGTTTCGCTTCTGTACTATTTTCACTCAGAAGATTTAGGGTACCTCTTGTCCATTTACAGTGTCTATGTAAAATAAATTTGGGTTAAAAATACAAACAATTACAAATACAACAGGAGTCCTACCTAAATGCTCAAGTTCTGGTTTTAACTATTTGTCTTACTGGCCTTATAGCAATAGAAGTAGAATTAGTGGTTGTGAAAGTTAGAGTGGAGGAAATCTTTGTCCAGTTCTTTTGAATAGAGGAAGGCTCTGGGAATCTGAACTGTCCCAAACGAGAACCCTTTGGGAGCTGGGGAAACTTTAAAATTTTTGCTGCACTGTAAGAGAAGAGCAAACATCTTATTAGAGAATTTGATATTACTCAGTGGGCCTCACCCATCAGAGCAGAAACTCTACAAGACTGGAAGATCTCATGGTCTAGGACAGCTTGGGAAAACAGCAGTTCCTGTAGATGTAGGGGTGCTGCAGTCCTTAGGTACAGTCCATACCGTTAATTTGCTTTGATTCCTAAGGGAAGCACTAGCCCTTTTGAAATTTTGTGGCCTGTAGTACTGTAGTTGATGCTGATGACAAACTTTACATATAGGAAACAAATAGGGGTGGAAAAGAGATTTTGTGGATTCTGCACATACCACTCCTGAAAGCTTCAAAAGGAATTACATGTTGTCACCATGGCCTGGGCTCAAAGCTAAACCTAACGATCACATTTAGAGCGATACTCAAATTTTGAAAAAACATTTAGTACTAGTGATCTATTGTATGTAAAAAGTTTCTAGAAACATGGCCTAGCTTTTACTGGAAATCCCTTATTTTTAAATTGTTCTTTCTTTCCTTTCTTTTCTCATCTTGTAGGATGGAATGATCGTCCATGTCTTTTCTGGTAAATGCATAGAGGCCACGAAGAGTGAAGATGAGAAGGACTTGTTTTTGTCTGAATGTAACAAGAATGCAAATCAATTGTGGCAATTTGAACGTTCCCATGAGCTACATCAGAGATGACTGACAGGTCTCTGTGGAGGTCAAGTCTCCAAAATTTAACATTTCTTCTGTTTGGGATTTAAGATACATTTCCTGCATGGACAAGAAAGATGTTTGTGTTTGCTGTAGCATGCAAGGAAGTTGGGAAGGTCTTTCCTTTGAAAACTTGGCTCAAATAGTTGCCATCAGTTCCTGGTTTATTCAGCTCTAACTAAAATTTCTATTTATTCTGTAAAGCAGGGAATAAAGATGCTGTGAGCATCAATAGATTCTCAGCTCTGCTATTGCAGAAGACAGTTGTTTGCCCTTTGAAGGAAACATGGAAAATTGGCTGCCAGACAGCACATCTTTAGCATATTCTGTGACTTCCGAGGATACAAGAAAATGAACATTTTTGAAACTTGTGAAACTTTAAGAGGAAGGCAGCCAAACCAGGATAAGAGTTTAGACCTGTTTTATAGTACACTGAACTCCTATAAAACAAAGTAGGTTTTGGTTTGTATGTATAAAAGTAGTAGATGTTTTCATCTGTAACAGCTAAAATTTCGTTTTCCAACTAGCATGAGCCAAATTTCTATCCTCTATGAGATTGCAGAGAGCATAAATTAACACTTAATTAAGCACTAACCGCACTAATTGATTTGGAATATCAACAGTCCTCAGTGTTTGGCACTCCCTTACTTAAATTCCTTGTCCACAGTCTAATTTGGATGGGAGAACGAGACTGAAATATTAACAACTTGTTTGGGGTTTTAATGAAATTTAAGAACAACTCTTCAGGAAACTTTTGTGGAATATGGAAGACAATTGAACTAGATTGGAAAGAGGGTTAACAACTTCCCTGCTTAATTTGAGATGGAAAGCATCAGTGGCATCCATTTGCTCTTAGGATGCTATTCGATGGGATTATTATTATTCCAAGGATGAAAGTGCTGGCTGAAAATAGCAAATGAAGGGAAACAACAGTGGCTACCTAGAAAGAAAATACTGATGCCTACTTTCACTTGCTTGCTGCCTGAGTTAAATCTTTCACACTGTGAAAGTGAGTAAGTCTTCCACACTGTCTGTTTTAGCCAAGAAGATCTTTTAGATTCTTGCTGGGTCTCCAAGCTGATCCTAAGAAGGCAGTAGCATACAAAATTTCCTAAACAAGCTTCTCTAGAGCCTGCATCCCTGCTGACCTCCTGTCTTTCAAAGGAGTAATGGAGAGTTACATAATGAGAATGACCTCATGCAGCACAGAAGCCAATTTTTATCCCTATTTCATTACAGCACTTTGAATTTTGGAGGTAACACCAGTAGTGATGACACTTTCCAAGAGCCTGCTAAGACAGAAGAACAATGATTTGGGAGTCTTCCCTCATCAGCACCACATCTGATTTATTCTATAAATCAGTCGTAACCATATTTATTAAAGGGGAAAGAATTCATTAATGAAACTTAAATTGCTTTTGAGATTTTTTTTCCAAGAGATGGAAAATTAAGTGAGTTTTTTTGTAAGATACACAGAATGTTATTTGAACTTTAGAGAAAGGAAAGAATAACAGAATATTCTGCGCAAAGCCTTCCAGTCACCTGTTCTTGGTAAATCATAACAAACTGGTTTCAGGCATGTAAAACTGGTTACAACAGAAGACACAAACAGCATTCTATGTTGTGTTGTCCAAAACATTTCCCAGGAGGATCTCTGTTTTCTTTGAGTGCTACAGATTCCCCACCAGGTTCAGGCATCACTCCAGCCGCCCTAATTGTGATAGCACTTATTCTTTCTTTGATGGCATCAGAATCTAACACCATTTTTTTCTGTGTCATTTACAATTTGCTGTGACATTCTTGAAAATGGTTCAAGTTGCAGCTGAAAGGATGGTAGCAACTTTTTTCAGAACGTTGAGTGATCCCTGATCATTGTCCAAATCTAGGGTCAGAAAAGAGAATTTCTAAAATAGCATAAAAGCTGAGTGAAATGTTTTAATGACATATGATTCCTTTATTTTAAATTATAAGTATGACAGATTTTTTAATTATGTATTATTTATTATATTTTGGACTCTACACTGGGAATATCATTCCTTCAGCTTTTAGCTTAACATTAAAAAATGTGTATACAAATATGATAATTGATCACGAGTAGGATGTATCACAAAGAAGTATGAAGATATTTTTGGTTTGGAGAGATAATGTTTGGAATTAAACTTAAGAGATGTGGACATCCTCACCTTATACTGCTTTTTAACATAATGATAAAAACCTGGAAAAGAAGGTTTGCTTTAGATACGTGTACAATAGAAAAATATGATAGATAATATCTCTTGCAACAGTAAATGAAAATAAATGGTTCAGTACCATTTAAAAAGTATTTGTTATTATACTTGTTGCTTTTGGTAACAGTGTAATTGTGTGGTTGGTTTCCCAGGGAACTAAACTCCAGAGCACAGGTCAGATGGGGTCTGTGGTGTCCTTTAGTAAGTCTCTGTATGGAGACAGCCAGGGGACATAGATTGTGGGCCATAGCTTCCCTCTAACATAAACATAACTTATATTATAAAAAAGGAAAAAACACTAAAAACCCAAAGGGAAAACATCCATACCCTGTTTTACCTAGTTTCCTTCCTGTAAGACTTTTAAATGGATTAGTTGTACCAATGCTGTTTCCCCATTGTGGTCAGTTACACTTTGCCCTGTAGTAAGTAAGACCAATCAACCAGACCCTTGTCCTCATGTAGGTTGTAGGGGACTCAACGCAGGATCTCTACTAAGGATGCTATTGTGTTTTCCTCATTCTTATCCATCTTTCAGACAGCACAAGCAGACAGTGATTTGAGCATCACAAAATATGGAATTACTTTTAGCTAAGTATTTATATAGTGTCAACATTTCAGGTTCCTCTAATTCCCATTGACAGGCGAGAAACAGAAGAACAAAATGTTTCAGGCAAGAACAGAGCAGCAAATATAACTTTAAAGGCCTCTGAGGTAGAGCCTCTGGCAGGAGCAGAGGAATTCCAGCATAACACAAGCAAACATCTTATAGCCCAACTCCATGTTTTTTTTTAATTTGGCAACCCAGGCATAAAGAATGTTTGAGCCAAACCTACCCATGAAGCTGAGCTAAAAGGTCGGATTCAAGAACAGGTCACCTTTTGGTTGACAACGCTTACTAAATAGCCTGACTTATTCCTCTTCTAGATAACTGGAAATGGAGGAACCTAAAGGCTTGAAGTATTGTTCAACTTACTTTTAAACCTAGACCCACTTGATGCGGTTGGTATTGGCTGTAGTTTGGAGTTTGTCCTCTTAGGTGAGATGTTGTCACTAACACAGAGAAACACAATGGCAGCATCGTTTGAACAGGGGGAAGGTTGGAGCAAACTTTACGCTAAATCCTGTAGCACAGAAATGTTCAGGGCATTTCTCAACTCATGTGCAGGTAACCTCCCAGTCCTCCTCTGGAGATGCTGATTGAGCTGTAATGCTGTCCGGTTACTAAAACGCAGTAGATTTAATTACAGATTTCCCCAGGAAGGAATGGGGCTGTTGGTGAGGCAACCAAGAAAGCAACAGTAACAGCCTAATTTTCGTAACAGCTGGAAGGTGACAAGTTAGTCAGAGCTTTCAGAATCTGCCTTTGTACCTCATCTTATCTCCAGCAGTTTGATTCAAATTATAAATGTATTAGAAGGGAGCAAAAAATGAGTGATTTGCAAATACTGGTGGCTTCTTGGCTCGTGTTTTTAAGCTATGCAAGCTGCACCACTTCTGCCGTGAATAAAGTATATCAGTGCGCAATGAAATGTTGTCTTTTTACTCCTCTTCATTGTGATATGTCTGGCTAATGCCTCTTTTTCCTCATTCTGAAGAATAGCTGGTCTGCAAAAAACCTTGTCAAAAGCTACCAGTGGCAATACCTTCATTTAGCCACCACTTATTGGTCTTGCAGAAATGCACGGGAGGACTCTGTCTCCACTAACATCTTAGCGGGGCATTGGTTTTAGAGCCCTTTGCCGTAATTTCAATCAGATTTAGTGGAAAGGTCTGAATAAGGACTACAGAAGTAGAATCCCTGGAAAGCATGATCTCTGGCACAGCCTTCAGACAGCTCCCAGCTGTTTCTTCACCAGGTGGCTTGGAAGTATGCACTAGAAAAACTGGCTACAAGACTTAGGATAGCAGGCATGGCGGTTTTCCTGTCTTTCTAGCTGCAAATGGTGAGGGGTCTACACTTTGGACACAACAACCCCATGCAGAGCTACAGGCTGGGGACAGAGTGGCTGGAGAGCAGTCAGGCAGAAAGGGACTTGGGAGTGCTGGTGGACAGGAAACTCAACATGAGCCAGCAGTGTGCTCAAGTGGCAAAGAAGGCCAATGGTATCTTGGCCTGCATCAGGAACAGTGTGGCCAGCAGGACTAGAGAGGTCATCATCCCCTTATACTCGGCACTGGTCAGGCCGCACCTTGAGTACTGTGTCCAGTTCTGGGCCCCTCAGTTTAAGAAGGATGTTGAGATGCTGGAGTGTGTCCAGAGGAGGGCGATGAGGATGGTGAAGGGGCTGGAGCACAAGCCCTATGAGGAGCGACTGAGGGAGCTGGGATTGTTTAGCCTGAAGAAGAGGAGGCTCAGGGGAGACCTTATTGCTCTCTACAACTACCTAAAGGGAGGTTGTAGTCAGGCAGGGGTTGGTCTCTTCTCTCAGGTGACCAGTGACAGAACGAGAGGACACGGTCTCAAGCTTCACCAGGGGAAGTTTAGGATTGACATTAGGAAGAAGTTCTTTACTGAGAGGGTGATTGGCCATTGGAATGCGCTGCCTGGGGAGGTGGTCGAGTCACCATCCCTGGAGGTGTTCAAAGAGAATTTGGATGAGACACTTAGTGCCATGGTGTAGTTGACAAGTGGGAGTGGGTGTGGGTGTTGGGTCATAGGTTGGACTCGATGATCTCAGAGGTCTTTTCCAACCTTACGATACTGTGATGCTGTGATACTGTGGTTTTGTAAAATAGCTACCTGCTTGGAGATTATTATGCATTAAGCACATGGGAAGGGATTCACATCTGTTAACTGCAGCCACCTAAACAGGAGTCAACTAAGCTAATTGTCCAGGCTTCTCCTACTGGTCAACAGAGAGCACTTCCAGAAAAAACTCTTTCTTTTCAAAGACAAGTATTTAAACAAGATGGATGAATTGCTATTTACAAACGCTTGATTTCTCTACTGATTAGAGACAGAGTCTTAATGATGTGAACATGAGCCAACAGTGTGCCCTGGCAGCCAAGAGGGCCAGCCAGTCAAGGGAGGTGATTGTCCTGCTCTGCTCTGCACTGGTGTGGCCCCACCTCGAATATTGTGTTCAGTTTGGGGCACCACAGTATAAAAAGGACATCAAACTACTGGAGAGTGTCCAGAGGAGGCCACAAAGCTGCTGAAGGGTCTAGGGGAGAAATCATATGAGGAGAGGCTGAAGTCACTTGGTGCGTTCAGCCTGGAGAAGAGGAAACTGAGGGGGGACCTCAGAGCCATTTACTGTTTTCTCACAAGTGAAGGAGGAGGAGCAGGCGCTGATCTCTTCTCACTGGTGACCATTGGTAGGACTTGAGGGAATTGGCAGGAAGATGTGCCAGAGGAGGGTTAGGTTGGATATTAGGAAAAAGTTCTTCACCCAGAGCTTGGTAGAGCACTGGAACAGCTCCCCCGGGGAAGTAGTCCTGGCACCAAGCCTGACAATATTCAAAAAGCATTTGGACGATGCCCTCAGACACACAGTGTGTATGTTAGGATTGTCCTGTGCAGGGATAAAGTTGTACTCAGTGATCCTTGTGGGTCCCTTCCAACTCAGGTCATTCTATGATTCCATGATTTATTTAGATGGTATGTATAGCTTTTAAACTGGAGTTACGTGGAAGAAACATCATCCAAAGGGTACTCAGGCTAAAATCTCTTTCAGGAGTCCAACCATAGTGTCCAGCTCTTCAGATTCCACCCAGATCTAGCTTTAGACAGAGAGATGACAGGCATGAGCAAAATCCCTTGCTACCATCTGCAGTTTACTCAAGTAAGCTTACATCTGACAGCACATTGTTTTTCAAGATAGCTTCCTTGTTCACAAACTGAGAGACCCCTCTGTGTAGGATGCTGTGTTACAGCATGATTTGGTCCCAACAGAATAAGAACTGAATTTTTCAGAAAAGTGTCTGCAATATTTTGAAGATATTAAGTCTAACAGTAATGATAAATCCTCTACACTGTTCTGCTGAGTAGGCTAGAAAGTTACAGCAGAATTGTGATGATACAGAACGGATACGGTGTCAGGATGGTTAGCAAGGTTCTTTTTAGCTTGAACCCAAGTTACATACAGACCAGCTTAAAGGCTGAGTACATTATTCAGTTTCTATGTAGCTACACAATGACTTTTGTTGAAGTCTATGACATTTGGTAATACTATCGTGATGTTTATTTACACTAAGGGTAATTTTGTGTTACAAATTAAGAAGATGGTAAAAATAATCAATTTTTTAAAGTATTCATTATATAAAAATAACAATTATATTTTAAATAACCTAAGCTATTTTGTGCAATTATTCAAAAGATTGCTACCACAAGTTTCTGTTCTTTGCCATATAATTATTTGTCTCTCAATCTTACAGACTGATAAATAATAATCTAATAATATCACTTACATTGTTATAGGCATAAATGAGCTTTAAAGGATTACATCCTTTGGTATTACGTTTTCACAGTATTTTTTTCTAAACTTAACTTAATACCCGATTAGGTGAAAACCGAGGGGGTTTTTTACAATCTCTTTTTCATCATTTAATGTGACATTTACATGAAGAATTTAATTGCAGATATGAAAGAAAATCAGCTGGTACTTTGAGGGATCAGCAGTTCATGTCTCAAGATTTGGAGCATCAGATATTTATATCTGAGTAAAAGCCATTGGGACGATGCTTCAAACACAGTGTATTCTGTCAATCACTCTTTCTACATATGGTTTGGGATTACTAAACGAACAAGAAGTGGCCAAAAGCTGTAGCCAAACCAAAATGTTTAATGCGAAACAGCCCTATAGAGAAGACAGTTCACTGTGTTAGTATCATCTTGTTTTTCTTTCCCTTTTATTAGCACACACAGTTTCTTGATCACAAAATTTCAAGTGAGCAGGTGCATAAAATTCATCATGTCAATTAAAAATAAGCCTTGCAGTAAAATTCTCATTGGCCAAGTTGTCTATACAAACCACTGGCTTTTTGTCTTCTTATCTAATCTGTGTATGTGTCATCCCCATCGAAAACTCATCATCTGTGGTGCCAAGAGCTGCTTTCACTTACAAATCAGCCAACAAATCATATAGCCTGGAAGACCGCCTAGTCTGACTGAGTAATGAATGCTTCCTGAGTTCATGCAGTTCAGCTGATGGATCACCAGCTGCCGTAGCCAGCTCCCAGACAGTGGCAAGAGCCGCTCCTTTGGGACTAGTGGCTGTTGATTCCTTTATTTGCAGAAGCAAATGAGACACTAATTTCCTAGCGTAACAAGCCGCGGTCAGTCTGCGGTGGCTGTGTAGACACACACACATATAAACTCAGGAACGGAGCCTGGTGCTGATGCTAAAGAAATAACTTTTAGTTTTACATAAACAACAAGTGGTTTCAGCTCCAGTTCCTGCTGTTGGAACAACCTCCTGCATGCAACTCGTGACAACACTCTTAAGATACCCGAGTGCCAAGAACAACTCTCAAATCAGTTATGAGAGGGAAAGGTGAAACAAAATAGGTCTTGACACTGAAAAATAATGATAAGCAAAATAAGTACGAGACCGTAATTAGCTAATTACAAGAAATTACCCATTTTTGCTGAAAAATATAGTCTTTCCTATGTTTTCATGCAACATTAGACATTGTAACACAATGCTCAGGCTTGGCAGAGTGTTAGTTCTATTTTGCAGAATATCCAAGGTTTCTGACTTTGTTTTTTCCCTTGTATTTCCTTTACTCTGAAACAGAGTTGGGATGCTCACCACGGGTACGATGAAAGAGGTCCCCCGGCTGGGCTGCCCATGGCTCTTGGTTTCCCCTAGCATTTCACTTGTCAGGTAGATTTGAGCAGCTTGAGCCACAACTCAGCTCTCCCTGCTCTAACTTGGGTGGCATGACAAATTACCTGACCATCGCCTAAGTGTAAGAAAAGTCTACCTCCCATTCGTCAGGGATGTGGCAGGAATGCATGAAAATCACTCTGGATAGGAGGCAAAGCTAATCTTTTGGGTCCAACAGTCAGATGCCTTTCCTCCAGTTTGCCTAGCGTTAACCAATGCTGTCAGCCGAGACAGGCACCAGCACAGACCCAAGGGGGGTTTTGGTGACCTGGCACCCAGGTTCACCTTGTGAGAATGCTCTAGTGTCAAAGATGTGTGGAATTTATGCCTCCTTTCCTTATTATTTTTTGTGACTCTTTTACGTATTAGTTTCAGGACATCTAGTGGCAGAAAAAAGAAATGTGGAGAAAAATCACCTCAGAGATCTCTTAACATGAAAGCAAGACATGAAATACCAGTATGGCCGTGAACTCCAGCCAGTAAGGAATGAATGTCAAAATGCCATTTCTTTAATTAACATTCTGGATTTTCTCCAGGAAGAGTTATCTCATCATTTTCCTTTTTATACTGCAAAAGAATAAACTGGAGTACCCTGTTTGTGGAGGAAAGCATGCTTTTTTGCTACCCAAGGAAAATTATGGTACACTGATCTTAAAAAAAAAAGCTATCCTTTCTCCCTTCTGGCACTGCAAGAAACATCCTACTACTCTTTTGAGCACAAGTTGTCCAAATTCATAACTCCATGCATAACTCCATGAAAGACTAAAGTCTGCCAGGAAAATATCTAAGACATAAAATACATTTATAGCTACTGATGATTGTTATTTTATGCTTGTCAGTAATCTTTTTAGCAAACATCTATCCTTACTTATTGATATTTCATTATGGAGCTTGAAGGTGACTCTGTAGATGACAGGTTTAACCCCTAATTTGGTTTTTTTCAATAGGAATACGTTTGCCATGATGAACGCTGGAAATTTACAGCAGGCCCTGAAATTCCATCCCTCCAGATAACCTGCACTTTGGCCCTTGACAACAAAAACCTGTTGTTGTTGGTTTTGCCTGCAGCCCTTAGCCAGATCACTCCGTCTGTGCTGTACCATTAAATCCTCCCCACTGTGTGGACCTAGTTCTGCAAGGCCAGCAATTTCCTCCTCTAAACTGAGGAGAATATTAAGATGCAGAAAGGGCAAGAGCTGTTTATAGCTGCTCCTGTACTAGGTCTCATCAGTGCAATTATATTATTTAAAAAGTTTAAAATATACCTGCAAAATAAATAGTAAAACAAATAAAACCCCTAGATGTTGACAAAGCCAACGTCCAGCAAGAAGACAGGAGTGCAGTATTCTTTTTTTCTTGTTTCTGGCAGTAGAAAGACAATCTTAATGGAGAACACAGGAGAGCAAATAACAGCAGGATGGAGGAGGTTATTTCTCAGACAGTGAAAATGTGCAGGTGGTCTTTTTTCTTTTTTTCTACCAAGACCAAGTTTTCTCTTTTTCTGGCCAGACACGTCAGGAATACACACAAATCTATACTTGAGGTTTCCTCCCTGCCGTACTTGAGAGGCTCATGTCACCTAGCTTTCTGGTTGCTTTCTGCCTGACTGGTTATAATGAAAAAAAAATGATGGAATTTCCACTAGTAAAATAACTGTATTGTGAGCTATGGACAGTCTTGAAATTGTCATTTCTTGGCAGTCATGAGCAGTGAACTACAACGTCCTACATGTAGGGGGGAAATACCAGAAAGAGTCTTCATGGTAAAGATCTGGACAGTGCACAAATGAGCAAAAGTAAACAGTATTTCACATTGATAAAACACATTTGACATGTTTAAAATAAAACAGCCAACTCAACAAGAAAGTAGAATATTAAAAGTGAGTAGTTTCAGATTTTCTGAAAAGGATGTTTCTTAATAATCAGTGTGTCTCCAGGCATGGATGTAGCTCTTCAGATCTCAGTAAAGCATTTTGCTTCTCAGTTGGTGTTGCACAACTGGTCAGGAGCACCAAGAGTGTGTGGAACACAGCAGGGCTGTATTGGTTGCATTTGATGGTGGGGCTGACAGTCTGACCTCATGAAGCAAGTTATGGCAATTTAGGCCAATTCTAATCAGATACCTAACATCTGGAGACTATTGTGAGAGAGATTGTATAGCTGCCAAACAAAATCAAGTGAACAGAAAGAACTCAGCAGTAACGTACAAAAAAAGAGAAATCAGACTCATTACTCACTGCATAAAGTCCCCTGAAAAACTAGTTTTAAGGGAATCAAAACTACTCACAGATTAATGTCAAGTGCCAGCCTGCGTGGAGGGATTGTGCATGGTAAAAATTCTGTGGTATTTCATAATTTCATGTGAAATTATTCACTTCATAAGTGCTGAAATGTTGCAGTTAAGACTTTTGGACCAAATTGATTTTGATGCATTTAAAATTGTTCCCCCTCTCTCCTCCCTATTTTTCACTTCAGCAAGAGATACAGAAAAAACAAAATGAGAGCAGGAGCTAATCAAGAGCAGTCACAGAAAGTACCCTGTGGCACTTTAAATACAGCACTGGTGAGGACTGCGTCACAGTCTAAAAAAGCAGAGTTTTGTCTGTGGTTCTGCCTAATCCTGAGCCATAACAGTCTCATATGCGAATGACACCGATATGCACTTGCCCAGCCTGATCTTCTGGCTGACACAGTGAAGCAGCAATTAAGTCTGAAATATTTATGAGAGATAGTCATGAAGAGCAGAAAACCCAGAAATTTATTATTTACTGCACATGTCCTTTTTTCTCTGTTCATGGGTAATTCATTTAAATTCTGCCCTTCTGTGGGGTGAAGTGGATCTGAAGTAACATCCCCAAAGCAGCCTGAGTTACTCCAGATTTACATGGCTGTGTAGGATGGCAGGATCTGCCTCGGAGTGTTTTATATTAGCTGCATCTCACAGGGCTCTTTACGCTTAGGGCTCAGAGTACCCCCAGGCAGTTTAATCTTCACAAGCTGTCCTTGCAAGGCAAACTGTAACTGTGTTTACAAATCTAGCTTGATAATTTCTTATCCCTTGGGTTGATTAACTTGTCAGAAATTAATGTCTTTCTTTAGAGCTCTATTTTTGCAGGTGCTCCCAGTATAAACGCCTCAACCATACAAAACTGAACTAGACAAAATGTGCAGACGCTTTATTTGGCATGGAAAAAACCCAAGGACATGGCCCTGCTACAGTTGCAAAAATAAAAAAAAAGAATATGAGGAACTTGGCCTTCCTCAATGGAAACTCGACATTTGGGTGGCCCCGCTGCAGCCTGTGTGGGGCTGGCAGTCATTGTCTCTGAATGAAGAGGCTGGCTTAACCTGGATCGCTATCAAATCCTCCCTCTGTGAGACAGTGCATTTGGCAGAGGTACTGACAGAAATTCTCTGGCTAAGAAAGCGCAATCAAATCCTGTTAGGCATAATATCTGGAGAAGGGGGTCTATTAGTTTAAATCACAGAGAAAGTTTGACTGTTTTTTGGAGTTTTCTCCGGTTGCTGATTTGAATTCCCCTTCGGTTATGAAAATCCCAGACTTGAAAAAGCTATCAAGGAGAAGAAATAAAGAAAAAGGATTTGCAAGGATCAGAGTGATTTGTAGGGATGACATTAAATTCTTCCAGTGTGTATATTCCATACATCGGCCCTCACTTGCTGTATGCACAGGGATAACCTTGCAGCCCTGACTAGGTTAACTGAGGAAGACACAAATTCTGAGATTAGTGCCTGGAACAAACACATGGGGTGGGAAAACAGTCCTCCCTCTCATAAGCAGTTGGGCCCTGCATCAGTGCATCCCTCCGAACTGTCGCACTACTGTGCGCTCTCAGGATGCACATAGAGCGAATCCACATAGGCTTACGTATCAGTTCTCTCCCTCCACTCACCCTTGCTTCCACAGCAAAATTGCATCTCTAGATTGCTAAGCAGCTTGCAGTGTAGGTGTAGGGGCCACAAAAACATATTTTGATGCCCAAGGCAGGATAACAGCTTGGTGTGCCATCACCTGCTCTTCCTTGGGCCTTGTGTGAAGGCATATTAAAATTACAGTTCGAGTTCCAGTTAACAGCAGTGTTTGAACTTGGTGAACCATCCCTGGCAGGGAGCACGTTTTGCTGCTTGCCGTGTCCTTTTAACAGTCCTACAACAAGGGGTTGCATTTGCCCTTCAGTGTTCCACTGTGCACCATCTCAGTATTTGGGATTTTGCAGTTTGTCTCAATGGGAAATGGATTACGTTCCTGGCTCCATAGTTTTTACTTGCCCAAGGAAAGCTTGCAGGCTCTGACTCCAGAGCCTGTCAAAAAGAATTTGTGTATGGAGGTCGCAGCAGTGAATATCACAGTTAAGGCTAAAAGGCACTTCTATGCCAAGCTCATTCTAGGTCACTAACTTCCTGAGGGTATTCTTCCAAGAAATAGCTTTATCTTGAGTAGTTCTGCAAGAGGAGAGAGACTGTGAGTTGCAATTAACCCCTTCTTCAAAAGGAAAAGCAAGAATTCTTCATCACATTCATCAGTTTTTAGATGTTTTTTTTTTTTCCTCAGACCATAGAATCATAGAATCACTAGGTTGGAAAAGACCTCTGAGATCACTGCGTCCAACCGTGCCTGTCTCCCTACTAAACCATGTCCCTAAGAAACTCATCCATCCATTTTTTAAACACCAGTATTAGTAAATAAAGTTACAAGTAAATAGTAGGTTTGCATGAAAAAAAAAAAATATTCTTTGCCCTTTTATATGTGCATCTTGGGCAGCATCCACAATCCTTTTAGGAAAGTAAAAGCAGTGTGTTCAAATTTAAAAGAAATTTCACATTAAAACACACCACCGGCCTCAATCAAAGGCTTTGCTGCCTGAAAAACTCAGACATCCATCAGGAAAACAACTGCAGCAAACACAAAGAAATAAAAGAGGCACACAGGTGAAGAAAGGGATGAAGCCATGCAAGTGCACTATGACTAATTAAAAAGAACATGGAAAGGAAGTAACAAATTACATAACAAATAAAGCCAGCTAAATGATGGGAGAAGAGGTGCATTAACCAGTTTGAGACAGCCCTACCAGAATGCGTGGAGCTGGCATACCTTCATCAGCTGTCATTAGGAGGCTGCGGTAGAATGATTATCCCAGATGGGAGGGTCTAAGCAAAAAAGACCACCTGAGCTGCTGATAACTGACTCGGATCACCTTGTCTTCTTCTAAAACATGCCTAGGCCATGAGCAAGTAGGAGAAAGACAAGGTTACTCTGAGACTTAGATTTTGAAAGGCTTTTTCCTTGATTATACATTAGTTTTAAGACAAAGTCAGCCTAGCGCTCAGGAAGTGTCAAAAAAAGCACATCAAATGCTAAGAATTTTTTTGAAAATAGAGAACAGAAGAGAGAACAAATATCATTATGCCAATGTATGCACAATGCACCTTTGTGTAGAACTATGCACAGTTCTTGTCACTCTTCCTCTCAAAAATGGAACAGGAGAGCTGGACAAGGGTCAGAGAAGGGCAACAGAAACACAGGTACAGAGCAGCTTCTATGTGGAGACAAGAACGTTACAGACTGGAAGAAAAAGTAACTGAAGGGAAATCAGAAAAAATTCTTAACACTCATCAACAGGATAGACAGAAGAGAACGGGGAACTGTCTCTTCCTAAGCAAAAAGTGCCTTCAAATGAACTAGGGAGCAATGAGTCCAAAGCAAACCAAAAGTGATGCTTCTCTTCACAAAGTGTACTGAAAATGAGTAATTCCTTTCCACGGGATGCAGTGGATTTTAAGTTGTGATGTGGATTTGAAAAAATGATTAGATGAATCTATGGAAATATGTATTTTTTTATGCTGCTTAACACAAATGCATCAGTCTCAAGAAGTCCATGACTATCAAAATGTGTGGTAGAGTGTTCCAGGGAAGTACCCCAAATGCTTGTCCTGGTCATTATTAGACTCTTCATTAGCTGAAGGGCAGTGCTGGGGATGGGATGGGACTAAGGAGACCCTTGGTCTGCCCTGGGAAAGCCAGTTCTGCTCTATTTTGCTGCCCCAGTTCACCTCAACCTTTAGGACAAAGCTTTCTTTACTCACTCTGAAACAGCACTGACAGGTGGATTGTCTGTATCTCTGCCTACAGACTGTTTTCATTATCTAAATTAAAACTTTGCTTCTCCTTATCAAGCTAAGGGATGTACACCTTAGCATCTACCAATGTGGTAACACCTGTGCAGTGCACAGTCTCTGCATAATATAAGTCAAGTGTGTTCTACCCGTAATAAGAGAAAAGGTAGGATAATGTAGGGTTCATATGTTATCTATTTTTTTATATATTCAATTAAATGAAAAGTTAATCTTAAAATCTGTTACAAGCTACAAAATCAGATCTAATCTCTGGTATGGAGTGATACAAAATCATAAATCTATGCTGTTGTACACAAAGCTCAGTTGGAGCTCACCAGCCTCACTATGGCCTGAAAGATACAATAAGTACCAGGAGATGTTTGCATTGGCTTTGCATAGGTACTCATTTTCCACAGAAAGAACCAGCACCAGGCCTATGATCAGAGACAGGCAGAAGTATGAACTGTTAAGTAATATCTATTTTGATGATGTTTTTTTAAAAAAAATTCTCCTGGAAATGCTTTTTTTTTCAAGGGACTGTGGAACAGTTATTCTTCCTAAGATTATACCAGAAGATTTTATTTTGTGTTAACACCATAAGACTACACACGAAAGATCATGCTCAGAAATGTTGCCACTGTTTAGTTGGTGGAATGGAATAACTTTCACTTGAACTAAGGAATATGTCAAAATGTTGTTTTTCTGAGTTTTCCGGAAGGACTACAGCTGAAACCAAACCGAAAATATTTGCAATGCAACAGAAAGAGCCCTTAGAGGGCACTGAAGGAGTGACTTACAGGTCAGTATATTGCCAGCTCCTGTTGATTTCACCCTGAGTCTTGTGATAGTTGGATCTTTCCCTAAAGCAACAGCTTCAGCATTCAAACACCACGATAAGGATCTTGGCTTTGACTTAAAAATAAGAAATGAGCACCACACTACAAAAAATAAAATCTTGGTAACAAAATGAAAACATGATGCCTGAAAGCTTCAATATGAAAGAATAAATATAAAATATTTTTTTAACACTACAGTGTTAAGACAAACTTAGAATCTTCAGGGGCCCACCTCATAAATTTTGGAAGCTTGGTTTCAGCAACATCAATGACTGGAAATCTGTTAGAGAAGTGACTCTGAGAAGAAAAATGGGACACTGAAAGTTGCACTGTATTAGCCACACAACAACTGAAAACCCAGAAAAGAGTAAAAAAGAAACCATATCCTGGGCTGCATCAAAAGAGGCATGGCCAGCAGGTCGAGGCAGGTGATTCTGCCCCTCCACTCTGCTCTCATGAGACCCCACCTGGAATATTGTGTCCAGTTCTGGAATCCTCAACATAAGAAGGATATGGAGCTGTTGGAGCGGGCCCAGACAAGGGCTATGGAGATGATCAGATGGCTTGAGCATCTCTGCTATGAGGACAGGTTGAGAGAATTGGGGTTGTTCAGCCTGGAGAAGAGAAGGCTCCAGGGAGAACTATTAGAGACATTCCAGTATCTGAATGGGCTACAAGAAAGCAGGGGATGGACTTTTTACAAGGGCAAGCAGTGATAGGACGAGAGGGAATGGTTTTAAATCTAAAAGCGGAAGATTTAGATTAGACATTAGGAAGAAATTCTTCACGATGAGGATGGTTAGACTCTGGCACAGGTTGCCCAGGAAAGCTGTGGATGCCCAGGTTGGATGGGGCCTTGAGTAGCCTGGTCTAGTTGGAGGTGTCCCTGCCCACGGCAGAGGGTTTGGAACTGGATGATCTTTGGGGTCCCTTCCAGCCCAAACCATTCTATGGTTTGTATGCTGCTCCACATAACCTTAAGCAGAAATCACCAATTGATGTTCAGCTGAGGGTTTAGAGAGATGATTCTTACAGCAGCTATGGTGACTGCCTGGCTGGCTGGCTGATGACACTACTGGATGGGGCAGCTCTGCTGCACACCTTTGTGCACTACCCAGCCTTTGGAGTTAGCTTATCTTGGCTGGCTGCCTCAGCATCAGGGCAAATGGCACAGCAATGATTTCTCATGACATGACCGGAAGCCTGTGCTGGACTGGTGATCTACCAGGATTTTAGCAGAGGTGACCTGGTATGCAAACAGATTGAAAGGATGATGGCAAAGGGATGGGAAGGAGCGGTGACAGGTTGCTGAAGCTTTTACTCTTTTGGTTAGTCCCTTTTGACCTACTTTCTCCCTGATCACATCGTGATAGCTGTTTTCCTGCTCGCCACAGCTTCTGTCAGTTGCTGCCCATCACTCAACAGGTTTGATGAGTTCCAGGACGGATAAGCCCAGCATCTTCACAGTTACATGAGGTTCTCTGAATCCTCCCTGTCTTTTCCATGCCACAGCTATTATGGAGCAACATTAAGAAGTCAGCATTTTAAGCTACCATGAAGCAGAATCAAAGCTATGTCCTAACCAAATATAGAGAGAAAGCAATCCACAAGAACTGTGCTAGCAGAAAATCACAGCAAACATTCATTATTATGCTAAATATCCTGATAAAATCTATTTGTAAAAACATTTTAAGAAATTTTCAGTGTAACAGAACATTAATCTGGAATAGAGATGGAAATGGACTACGTTGAAAGCTTTTTTCTTAGTGATAATACATAGTCATAAGTTTACTTTCTTAACTGAAATTTTGATGGTTTATTTGAAATTCATCAGTATCTGCTTCTTGGCAGATAGACTTGGTAATCTATGTAATGATCTTTATTAAACTGATGTTCTGCACGAGATGTCTCGTTTTTTGACTGCTGCTGAGAATCAGAATTAAAAATCATGATAGAGGGAAGAAATGTCAAGGTATTTACATAAGGGTCCTCTAGGATATCACCCACTTCCGCAACATGCAGACAAACAAGTGCAACAGCCAGCATTGGTGACCTGATGACCTCAGCTCTTGGAGGTCCAGTGCCTCTGTCTAGAGCAACTATTCAAAACCAGTCATGTATGCCACTGAAATACATGCACTATCAGCCAAAAGCACGAGACTTTCTCAGCAAGTTTCTCTGCAATGCAAACAAAAATGGGACTGCCCCTAAGAGTAGACCCTCTTCAGTTTAATTAAGAGCAAGTTATCTTCCCTTTCTTCCCATAAAATTGTGGCAATAGAGTGTATTGCTTGTTTTCAATATTACACAGGAATTCAATGGTGTTTAACAGTATTAGCAATTTCAGAGCTTGAATATTGATCAAGTTGTTCTGCCCAATCTAATTTCTAATAAATATGACTCTCCATTAACATTCACTTAATATTGTTTTTACATCACACTTGACTCTGTGCAGAGCCAAGGACCTAATCAAATACATAATCAATCAATCCTCTTGTCAGATACAAACAGCAAGCACAAAACCTCTTTGTGTCCTACACAATTGCCTGTTTAGACTGGTTTGTAAGAATGTGTAATACACAAGTAATGTCTAAGGGGCCTGCTTGCTGAGCAAAAGCTTGTGGTGCTGTGAAAAAAAACTTGTGACTCAATTCCCAGAGAGGAGCATTTTTAATGGGTTACTCAGATTGCCCTGACTGGTGTTGTGGAACTACACAGCATAGAAGAATTTTAAAAAGCTGTCTGCAATACCTGGAATCAAAAGCTTCTTACAAGTTAAGAGAACACAAAAGCAGGCAGCTGTTTGGCTTTAGCATCACTGAGCTTTCACGAAGGATGAACTCTATTAATACAGAACTTCACTCCTCTCTACAAAGAAAGGAAAGCAACAAAACAGATCAACAGTTTTTAAATCCTCTCACAGATTTCCAAAGGACAACAGAAGATACGACATCCATCCTTGGTTTGTCCCCTTTTTGGGAGGACAGCAGCTATTCTCTTGAGATCCTCTAGACACTGCAAGAAGACTGAGCTGAGAGCAATTCAAGGGGGCAAATGCGGCCACATTCTTTTCTAACAAAGACAGCCACGACACTTTACTGTTATGCTGAAAAAAAGCTCCAGGACAGCAAACATAATGCATGCTTCCTTAAAGCTTTCATATATCCTATGCAACCAAATAATTTTAATGTGCATACAAATCACATTATACAGCTTGGATCCTACTCCTTCTTGGTAATAATACGTTGATCATGAAACCTGAAGCACTGACAGTCCCAACTGAGGTAATAAAGCAATTAATTTTGCTAAAATTACTGTTAAAAAGCCTTTGCCTCTCCCTTAGATGAGCAGGGAACACTGAAGAGAATCACTTCAAACCTAGTATTGGCACGTATCAAGCAAAATTCAACTGACAAACACTTTTTTACAACCATGCAGGAATTTAACCATGTGTTATTTTTATGTAGTATAAATAATTTTCTGTGCAAGTTTCATAAGACTTGATGAGAGTGCCTTACCTTCATTATAAAATCTGTCAAATCACTCCTGTAAAATCTATGCACCTTTAGAGATGCTATACCTAGCAATTTACTTCCATGTAACTACATCAGAGCATACATTCCCTGATACTCCATTCAAAACTCATTCTACTTAGTTTTATGTAGAACATTTGTGGAAAAATCCTCAAGATATTTATGCAGTAGAGATTTGAATAACAGCTTAAATAAGGTTCCTGTAAACTTCCTTTACAGCATTTACTGATAGACTGAAACACTTCATTAGCTAACCTGAAGAAATTCCAGTATCATTACCACAGCAGCAACTCAATCCCTTTGGAAACCATCGTGGCAGGTGCACAAACAGAATAAACAATGGCCCATCATAACCACAGGTTCAGTTTTAAATATCTTTATTTAAATAGTCAAAATAAATATTTGATAAGACATAGCTAACCAAAGTACCACCGTTTTATTTTTCAAAGTACAGATATCGAAGTAACATGGGTGCCACCTCCTGGTTTAGGGGTGAAAACACTTTGTGTTGTGCACACTGCAGTCAATAATTTTAACTGAAGTGCGTAGATTTCTTCTTTTTTTCCTTTTTTTAAAAAAATAATTAGGATATTGATCTTCAAAATTCATACAACGCTGTTAAGAACAAAAATAGTTTAACGTGAGAATTCTTTAAGACTTGCTTATCTTTAGTGTCTGCAGCAAAATAACTGTATAAATCTTGCACAAGTATTTTTCCCCAAATTTAATTTCACAGATATGAACTCCTACCAAAATACATTAATTACCATAATTTTAAACAAATACTTAAATGCAGTGACTTGTAATACAGGAAGCAGGCTTGAAATCAATGCACTTAGCAGTGTATTATTCCAATTCTCTTCTACCCTAAAAAAATCCTTTTCACTAAGTGATACCCGTGCATTTCCTATGCAGGAAATGATAGAAATTAATAAAGGAAGACTGAGAAATTCAGCAAATGTACTACTACAAACAGCACAAAGAATTGCAGCCCATTTTATATCTGCCACAACAGTCAAATTACCAAGTTGTTGAGAAAATATGGGTAAACTATAATCCATTTGCACATTACTAGCTTTCAAGGGGTAAAAAAAGCAATTGCTTTTTTTCTGTTTCACCGAACACCCAAAGAACAACATTACTATGTCAGAGTCATTTGACAGCAGCTACCAAAGCTGTTTCAAAGGAACTGCAATTTAAGAAACAAATTTGCCCCGACTCAGGTGTTGCTCCCACTACAGATATAAATACAACAGCACCTTCTTTGTGCTTACAGTAGTAAAAACAATTTACCAACAGCGCTGGTTCTAGACATCTTATTTTTCCCCATATTCAGTAATGGCCGGAAGTTTATGAGCCCACATCCTGGGTGACACCACACTCTGTCAGAACTGTAATTGTTTACAACATCATGTCCTACGGACTTATAAATTTTGTCTCCCACCATTTCAGTTGTCCATGGCCCACATGCTGCCTGCTTTTCTCTGCTAAGAAGCCACTGCTAAATAAATACTATAATTTCACAACTTTGCACACTTCTTGTATACTGACTTGCTGTAAGTTAGACCATAATCCTTGAGTCTTCTGGAATACATATGGCACCTTATATATTTTTTTAATGTATAACTCATTTGAACAAATCCTATTCCTGTGTGAATGTCCCAGCACATTCTCATTCAAATTATGAAGACAGCCAGTTATTGCACTTGTAGCTCACAGGAGGGAAAACTTCCAGAAGGAGGACCACATCTCTTTCTGCAGTTGCCATCCCCATACTTCCTTACTGTAGAGCAGCAACAGTTCATGATGCATTCATCAGCACCTGATCAATTCCTTGTTTGTCAAAGGTTCTGCAACGACTTCATCGCGCAAGAACTGCTCCTAAAGACAGTAAGTAGAGTTTTAGTTGATTTTCATTACTTGTGGATCTCCTCTCCCTGAAAAACTACCAGATACCCGTTTTATTTTCTAGCCTGGGTATAACTGGTATGAATTTATCTCCCCCAAAATTGAATTTATCTCCCAAAAAATTAAAGCCATAACATGCCTATTAAATAATAAAAACTACTAGGCTAGTTGATGGTCCTGCTCAAGTCATAAATAGATCTTAACATCACAAAGACAGTTAGCTTGTATCCTATCCCATGCTCACTCAGCAGTCATGTCTTAAAGCCTGAACACCACAGAAGAAGGAGGGCACCAGAAAAGTTGAGACGAGACAGGAGCCGCAGTCACCAATGAAAAAACACCCAAATCCCCTACAGCCCTGTCCCAGGTTTACCAGGGACTTTCAAATGCTGCTACATCAGGGGATGGCAACCCAAAATTTGACCACAGGTTGTTCAGCCTGGAAACCTTATAGCAGCCTTCCAGTACCTAAAGGGCACATAGTGAGGAGAAATGGCTTTAAACTGGAAGGGGGAAGATTTAGATTAGACATCAGGAAGAAATTCTTCACAATGAGGGTGATAAGGCAGTGGAACAGGTTGCCCAGGGAAGCTGTGGATGCCCCCTCCCTGGAAGTGCTGAAGGCCAGGCTGGATGGGGCCTTGAGCAGCCTGGTCTGGTGGGAGATGTCCCTGCCCATCGCAGGGGGGTGGAACTGGATGATCTTTGGGGTCCCTTCCAATCCAAACCATTCTATGATTCCATGAAGCCCACCAACCACCCTCTCCCTGCACCTACCTGGTCGTAGATGACACGCAGGATCAGGGAGCAGCTGGGGCAGGTAGCAACATCCTCGCCGTTCTCCAGGTCCTCCTGCAGCAGCCGCCGGGAAAGAGACAAGTGGAAGTCACAGACCAGCCACCTCCCAGGCCCACAGACACTGCGTCCTCACGCTGTGTCCTCCCTCTCTGTTTCTCTTTGCCTTTTCCTCTCCCCTTCCCTCTGCCTCTCCCCTTCTCCTCTCCTTCCCTCTTCCTCCTGTTCCTTTCCATGCCTCTCCCTTTCCCCCTTCCCTCTCACTTTCGTTTTCCTCCCCCCTCCCTCCCCATCTCTTCCCTACCCCTCCCATTCTCTCCTTCCTTCTTTCCCTCTCCCCTTCCCCCTTCCTTCCTCTCCCTCCCGCCCCATTCCTTCCCCCTCCCCCCACTTTCCTTCCCCCTCCCCCCACTTTCCTTCCCCCTCACCCCTTCCCCTCTGCCTCTACCCTCTCCTCTCCTTCCCCCCATTCTTTATTCCCTCTCCCCCTTCCCCCCTCAGTCCTCACCCGCCCGCCGTTACCCGCGTGATGAGGAAGCGGTCCCCGCAGGGGCACGGGTAGCTGTAAGTCTCAGTCTCCTCGTCGTACTCGAAATCCTCGATCTCCACCTCATCGTGAAACACCGCCATGGCGCCGGCGTGGGAGGGGGGGAAAGAGAAGAAACCGGAAGAGGAAACGGAAGCGACGAACCAGCGCGCGCACCCGCCTCCTCCGCTCGGTCGCGTGAGGGCACGGGGCCGGGGCGGGAGCGCCTCTCGTCACGTGACGCGGCGCCGGGTAGGGAGTGCTGTGGGTGGAGGGGTGGAGGGGGTCGCGCATCCCGTGGCGACCGGTGGGGAGAGAGGAGGGTGAGAAGGGGGCGCGAGGCAGTGCAGGGGCGCGGCTTAGGGGTCCCTCTCCCTTCCCTCCCCGTCTTCTCGTATCCGCCCTGACCTCCTACTTACCTGGCGGGCTGGCGGAGAGCGGCGCCCCCTGGTGGCGGAGGGGGACCGCGGGGGCAGCAACTGCTCTTACCTCCTCAGTGTTGCTCCACTTCAGCCCGCAGCTCCCCTTCAGGTCCCCTCATTTCTCCCGTGCTTCACACATGGCCCTCACTTAATCCTAGGTCGGTGCTGACTTTTGCAGAAGGAACGCTGTTGTTTGGAGGGGTATCTCTTACTCGTGTGTGTGCATTTGATACAAGAAGTAGTTACTATTACAAAAAGTGGAATATTTTTATTTAAGCTAAAGTAAAATTTTCTCTAAGTAACTGGGTTTTTTTGTCTCTCTGATAAAAAGTTTATTTATCTGCATTTTTGGTATCATTTTCTTCTGTTAAAGGGTTTACTATCCTGTTTGCTTAAGTATCATAGAATGGTTTGGGTTTAAAGGCTTCATGAAGGTCATCCAGTTCCAAGCCCTCTGCAATGAGCAGGGACATCTTCAACCAGATCGGGTTGCTCAGAGTCCCATCTAATCTGACCTTGAATGTTTGTTTCCAGGGGTGGAGTATCTACAGCCTCTCTGGGCAAACCTGTACCAGTGTTTCACCGCCCTGATGGTAAAAAATTTCTTCCTTGTATCTTTGTGTTCCCCCTCAATGCTCTCTTGCATTGGCCTGTGTAGTAGGTTGCTCTGCAGTGTGGTTCAGGTTAACTAGAAGCAACTCTCTCCCTTCAGATACTGATGTAGAACTGAGGAAAAGAAGAGATGCAGTCGTAGATCTCCAGTGATATCGACCCGGGGTCAAGGGGTAAGGAGAATGAATTAATTGCTTGGTTTTAATTTTAGGTGAGGAGACAAAGTACTCATACAAAAAGAAACACTCATTTTTTTCTGTAGAGCAAAGGAAGAAAGGGAGTATTTGGAGTGGCTATTTTTGTAAGGGCTTGGGTAAGAAGAAAAGATAATATAAATGGAGAACATCCCACCAGACAGGAGCCTGGAAGGCTGAAGTGCTGTCTTTCTTGAAGGGCAGGGAATTGCCAAAGAGCTGGATGAGCCAAGAAAGTTACAAAGATGACAGATGGGAAAGAGGCTGTTCACATTTTGTAAAAGAATGACTCAGACTTGTATATGGTAGAGGAAAACCAGGACTCATTGAAAGAGATTTGGGGATTTATTGGTTACATATTAAAAATTACAACTGATATTTATTGTGACATTCAAGATTGGAAAGTGGTTGATGAGAGTGTAAATGGAACAAGTATCTTGAACTACTGCTCAAGATTTATTTTTAATTTAGAGTCTCAGTCTTAAACCGTCTGTATCAATAGGATCTTTCAGACCTGACTTCAAAGTTGTAGCTGCTACAGTAAAATAAGACTGACATTTATTTTGTTTTCCATATTATGTATTGATACTGAATCTTTGTGTGCTTGTTGGTTTTACATTTTCATGAACATAATTGCTTTCTAAAGTGGTAGCAGTGAAAATCAGAATAAGGCCAGTTTTAAGTCACTGTCAACCTTAGCAGCAGAAGTAACTAAATAAGTAAAATAAACAATACAGATTTTTTTGTATTGGATTTTAAAGTTAGGCCACTTATTTTATGCAAAGATATTGCTGTGTTTACTAGCAATTAATTACGAAAAGGGTTTTGAAAGATGTGAAGTGATTTAAAAGAAATATGAAAAAAACAAATAAATCTTTACTCTCAGTCCTTGGCAGAGCAAAGCATGGGGCCTTATGTGGTTCATTGTGATGTTGTGGTGATTTAATTAGTCACAGCTATTGGCATAAACAGCTTACATAAGAACTTTCACTCGCACTTTCAAATTCTATTTTGAATTAGTTCACATGATAGAGTGAAACGCTTGAAAATGTGAATCAAAAAGCACTTAGAAGCTTGATAAAAGGAGATGTAAATGGATGTGACCAAGATCTACAATCTAAAAAACTCCAGGTCATAAATGATCTTATGGATTTGAGTAACGATTTGTGAACACTCAGAGTTTACAGACTGAACATGTTGATATAGAATGTGACTACTTTATTAGGTATGTATTTTGTCTTGCTAAAATTATTTAGGAATGTTAATACTTCTGTTATCAATAGATTCTACGGTACAGTACTCTGTATATGCTACAGAATGAAAAGTAATTTTGCTCAGTGGTGGTAGAAGAGTTTTAAATAATTCCACTTTGGGAAGTTGCTGTGGTATTAAGTGCCAAAAAGCTATTTAAAATTATGGACAGCTAAAAGCTGCAGGAAGTATTTCTTGTTCTTGAAAGTGGGCATTTTGAGTACTTACAGTAAATTTATTCCATTTCTGAGAAGCCTAATTTATGAAAGCTTTGCCTTACATTTGTACGAGATTACAAACAGGACAAATTGCCAAGTGACCAGCCAGTGCAGCTGTTAGTGAAAGCATACAGAGTATAGGCCTGATCAGTTAAGCAGGCTGGATTGTTGCCATTTCAAAGGATTTGAAATTAAAAACAACAACATTATGAAAATAAATCACATGCTTTGAAAGAATGTAAGCAATAAGATTTAAATGAAAGAAAAATATTTAAGAATGCTTTAAAGAAGCAATGGAATGCACTGTAAAGTAATACAATAATTTGATAGGTGAGGATAATATGATAGACAATTATGCTAATGCGTGTTAGGAAAAACAAAGGCAGATTTACAAGCAATGAAATATCTCTTAGCTGACTTACTTTGAATGCTGTACGTGTCAGTTTGTCTATCATAGTTCTATTTGAGTAGGCAGTTCTGAAGCTTCTTACGCTGTGTCCACTGTAGTGCCTGTATCTGCTACTTGCTTAATTGTTTAGAGATACAAGTATAATGTAGGATATATAGAAGGATGAGGAATGTATATGTTTTTGAATTAACCTGTAAACAGTTTTATTTAATGCTTATAAAATTTTCCAACCAGAACTCTTTCTTTACCAATAGAAAGGGAATTCATGTTCAGTGTTTGTGTGCTCTTCTTTGAAACAAAATTACAGTTTAAGCACTGAGAATCACAGGTATGTTGGCTGGAAGGGACTCATGAGGGGCATCCAATCAAAACTCTCGGTGCAGGACAGTTGGCAGCACTGGGTTAGGCCAGTCCCAGTTGCAGACCTTTGTACTTCTTTTAAGTCCATGAGGTTGCCGTTTTCCGGTCCTGCAGTTTCTCTGTGTTCCTTGGAAATTAGTTCCTTTCATTCAGCACATCAACTGTTCCTTTAATTTAGTATGGTACATTCTGCCTCTTCATCCAGGTTGATGATAATGTTACTGAACAGTAGCAGTCCTGATACCAGACCCAGGGCACTCTTACTGTTACTAACCAGGAATTGAAGCAACTTGATGGCTTCATCAAGCCTTCAGGTCTGTTTGCCCGCCCAACCAGTTTTCAGCCCCTCCCACGATCTGTTTCTTAATGTGTGTACGCTATGGAAGATGGTGTCAAAAGCCACAGGCAAGTCAAGCTGTGTTGGACCTACTGCTGTTGCCTTAGGTGTGCAAACAGAAGGTTCATCTCAGTAGGTGCTCAGATTTGTCAAATTGCAATTTGCCCTTGATAAATCGGTGTTGAATCTTCTGGATTACTGTAGGAGACTGGACAGAACAGGGACCCTTGAAGGCTTTATCAACTTTTAATCCCCTGAGACAAAGGATTGATTAAAGGGAAGGAATACTTAGCAACCAAAGATAAGGACAAAGGATGAAGGCTTTCTTGGTCTTTCCTGTCTTAAACACTCCTGGGAGTTGCCTTGCAGCTATAAAAGCAGAAGGATGGAGACCAGCAATGAGGAAAACTTCAGGCAGTGCTGCTACAGGCTGAGCCCTCCATCAGCTGGATTGAATTTTAAACCAGGGCTGGTGATCCTTCCCCCCTCCCCCCCTCTTTTTTTCTTTTTGAATTAAGTGCATGGCCTCCTCTTTTTTTTCTTTATTTTTCATTAAAACATCACCTCCTCTCTTTTTCTCCTTTTGATTAATGCACAGCCTATCACAGTATTGTGTTTGGTGCTGCATATTTTACACATATATTGTAGTGTTCTGTTTGGTATTGTGTTTGAAGCCACACATTTTTAGTATTGTGTTTGAGGCCATGTATTTTGCCAGTGTGATTAAGTAGTGTGGGCACATATTAGCAATAAATTGTTTTGTATTTACGGACCCTCGATGTTTGGGTTTTTTTACCACAGTTCTAACCAGGGGGAATTAAAAAACTTTAATCCCCTCTCCCCTTGTGGGGTGAGACAGTTACTTTCTTAGCTTTCATAAAGGCTCCAAGGGGAGAAGCTCTGAGTATTTTTCCAGAAACTGAGGTGGTGTTGACTGGACATAAGCACTGCTTCTTGCCTGTCTTAAAAATGACCATGCATTAGTCTTTTTCCAGTCAGCTGGGGACTTTCTCTGGTAACAGTTTTTCATAGGTGACAGACAGTTGCCTCACAAGCATATCAGCTGTGTCTTGGCAACTCTGAGTGTATCCCATCTGGCTCTCTGCATTTGACTAGATCCAGCTTCTCTAAGCAGTTGCTGGCCGCCTCACTCCTACTTGTTCTCCTTCCCAAACTCTGCTGGTACAGAGGTCTGGGTGCAGGCTTTGCATGTGAAGACTGAGGCCAAAAAAACGTGTAGACTACTTCAGCCTTTTCCATATCATCTGTGACAAGGTTGTCTTCCCCTTGAATAGATGGAGGCATGTTTTCACATAACATCTTCGTGATACTTTTGTGCTTTTAAAATTCTTTATTGTTACCCTATGTGTCTGTTGCTATTTTTAGCTCCAGGTGACCTTTGGTCTTTCTTACTTAATGGAAATAAAGGGTGAAAAGAAGCCATATCAAACAGTGGGTATTTTATTTAACAAAAATTTATATGGATTTTACAGGAGCTGGTGATTCTGAAGGCAGCCCAGTCATCATGGCTCATGCTACTATTTATGTGGGTTTTACTGTTCCTCAGTTACTGAGAAGTTGTAGCAGAATTTTTCCCACTCATTCTGCATTGGTGGTGTTGAGGCACTCTGCTTTTTGTTACTGCACAGTGAACGGGTAGGTTATCCACATACAAAAACTTTTTTTTGAAAAGAATGTCATGGTAACACTGTCAAAATTAAGCTGACAAATTATTACGGACCTATAAATATTTATTTAACTCCTAATTATGTATTTATATTTAGTTCTTATTTAGACTTACATCATCTGCAGTCTGGATTACACTGGTAAATTGTTATGTTAATAGAAATTCATATCAGTAGGGGATGGTAGCACAGCTGTCAAAATGATTATTATGTTTGTTTGCTTTTTGTTGCAGCACAATAAAATCAAAAAGGAAAATGGATCATCTAGAGAGGACAGCAAATAATTTTCGCCAGGAGGTTAGTGTTCTGTTCTTTAGGATGTAAGTAATTTTTTTTGGTGTGAAGAAAATGGATGATTGTATTTGATCCTTAGGCTTCATTTTGTTTTCTACTGGAATCTGTTTTACTTTTTGTTCTCAGTTTTCATATTGGATATTGTTGTAAAGTAATTTTATTTGGTGGTCAATGGGGGAAATGTAACGAGTTATAGAAATTGGTGGTGGCGTGTGATGCTGTTTCAGTTGGACAAGAAATTTAATAGAATTCTCATCAAATATGGATTATGATGACTAATGAAAGCACACTGATACTGGTTATCTCTATACAGGCCTCTCAGATATGTATTGATTTCTACAATTCTGGTTCAAATTTGAGATGAGACAAATGTGGAAAATACCTATTTATAGTATAGGAGGTAAGCTAAGAGGTGTAGATATTTTGAAGGGAGAAATGATAGATAGTTGTAAAAAGGATCTTTTATCTATTTTAATTCAGAAGTACAAGGAAGACAGAACATAGTTCTCCATCAAAATCCAGAAATGCCTACTCTGGATCTCAGTTATGTGCAGTAAGCCTTCTTTTTCATAATGTTAAGGGGGAACATACTCTTGTATTTAATATAGGTATTTCTTTTCTGTAATTAGCTAACATAGATGTTTTGAAAATTTTAAATATTTACAGAACATGACTTCAGTTCTCAAAAATGTTTCACTAGTGAAACAATTCTGTATTTTTCTTAGACTTTTCAGGAGAAGTAGGGCATTTTTTAGACTGAAAAGTCCCATCTTTCATTCCTAGGAGTTGGGAAACAGTGCCCATCTTTTCTTCATTGTTTAGTTACTTCTCTCAGTCTTGAATAGCTGTTCATGACAGGCCAGTCCTGCATGTGTCACCGAGCAGGACAAATTTATATGTACACTATTAAGTCCTTCTCTGCTACATTTTTCCCTATCTGTGAGTATAGTTGAGAATAAGTCACAGACCAAGTGAAATCTTCTTGGTAAGGAAGCTGGATGGAGAGGATATATAAGTAACCCCCCAAACTGGAGATTCAGCACCTGTGACACAGACTGTGGGCAGATGAGACAAATGTAGGCTTGTCCTGCCTGCTGTCCAAGGTGTCAGTCCAGGCTGTGCCTCAGCTACTCACACCTAATGGCAGCTCTTACCTGGGTACAGATTAGCATTGCTTGTGGACATACAGCTTCTCAAGTGGATCCAATTTGTACCAAAGTAACTCGGTACATGGACAGGATGGGTGTAGAGATAGGTACAGACAGATGCACATGAAAAAAAAATTATTGCACTTTTGAGTTTTGCAACCAAGTTGGTTTTTTTATCTTGGATATTTCTGATTGGTTGGCTTGCTTACTTTTTCTGCTCAACTTAAACGCTGGGTAGCTGGAAATTAAGCAGAAAATGGATCCTTATGAGATGCTGGAAGCTCTGAGGTGGTACAGGGAGCTGTGTGAAGTCGGGGAAATAGAAGGATGCTGTGTGAAGTAGGTGAAAGAGCAGGGCTCAGTTCTGCTACCACAAATTCTCTGCATATCAGAGGATTACACTGTTTCTTTCTTTAATGTTTGATTTATTCTTTGTTACTTTATTTCTAACCACTTCGAAATCAGTTTATTTTAAATCCTCTGTGTGATTTTAAATTCCATATAATAAGCAGTTGGCTTCTCTTTGTCTGAATTGCCTTATTTGGCCATTTCAGTCCTGTAGAAAAGTGAAAGAATCATAGGTCTGTGTTGCATTAGTGGGCATGCTACACAATATTGCCTGTTGAAGAGTGGTATCAGGAAGGACCAGGGCAAGAGAAAGTGCCTAACTCTTGAAATACAATGGCAAGGCCTGTGTCCTCCTTCCTCTCTCTGCAGCTTTCCTCTGGGTCAGTGGGTTACTCTTGTGATGGTTGAATGTCTTTAATCACCCTGAGCCAAATTCAATTTTTGTAATAACTCTATACTGATTAAGAATTAAATCTCCAGTGCTCTGTCAGAAGGATCAGCTGAAGAACAAATTAGGGAGTGTACTGAAGAGTAAAGAAGAGAATGAATAAGATCCAGACTTACTGTCCATTTTCTGCACTTTAAGGTTTTTCCATCAGAACAACCTTTTAAGTCATGTGTCTGACATTTCTCTTGTTAACTTAGGGTGAATTGCATTTCCCCATTTAATACTGTCTGCTAAAGTGGAAAAGAAATGTATGCTACTTTATTTTATATTGGCAAATGTCTTGCTGTTTAATGGGACAGTGGACGTGTTCAGATGTTGCTTTATGAATAAATTAATTTTCTGCCATGTGTTTTAAATGAGAGCACAGTTGCTTAAAGTTTAAATTATTTTGAATCTGTTTCATCTTATACAAATAAGAAATGGTAGAGTTTTGATGGTATTATTAGTATTTCCTAGTGTGGTAAATGACATAATCATTTTTTAACAGAGTAAAATGTGTATATTGGCCTGAGTAGAAAATATTTATGGCATTACTTTCTTTGCAGAGGAAAAAAGGCTAATAATAATAACACAAAAATAGCTGAAAAGGAAGGGCAGTGAGAGGATGAAAATCCATGTTATACTGATGGGCATTGAAGAGTTTAAGTGGGAAGCTCCTCCCCAATGGTCTTGTTGCAAAATCTGCTTTTCATTTAGTAAAGTGGTTTGCATATTGGGTTTTTTTTTTATCTCTTTAAAGGCGGTATCAACTATGGCTCTTACATTGCCTCTCATCTGGTTGCCAAACAAAAACTTTTCTGTTAACTAGCAAAGAACCCTTGTGTTGCAGCTTCCCCGTGTTCATAGATCACATATGTGGTCAAATGTGTATGTGTCTAAAAGCAATAACACGAGGTCTGTTGGCTTTCTTTCATTAGTGCATATGCATTGATGCATACTCTTTCAGTAATGCATTTAATAACTTAAATAAAACTAGATCCAGATCCAGGATTCTCCTTGGGACTTCAGTAGCAGCTTTTTATGAATTTCCTTTGTTGGTCTTTGTATCAGAGATCTTTTTACTTTATTGCTGGAAAGATGCCAGAGTGTTTTTCTTGTACAGATGTCAAAAGAATCTGAAAAGTGATAACTAGCAGTAGCTTCTCTTTATCATTATGTTCTCTTCAACTGAAATAAGTTTACATGTAATCTTAGATAAACCTTACAAAAGTGACAGAGGGGGACTGTAAACAGAAAACCATTTCTCCATTCAGTGACTCTGGAAGTGAATCCATGTTTGTTTCTCTACCCTAGTGACAAAATTGCGGTGCTTTAGGCAATGAAATGCTGCAGATAACATGCAAAATTATAGATACCTCATACACAAATTCTTGAGTGCTTTTGCTGCAAGTGATATCTACGTAACAATGGCTTATTTTCCTTTTGTTAGGTAATTTCACAAGCAAAAGTGTGCAGAATCACCGATGAATCGGAGACAGTCAAAAGGCTTCATTTGGCCATCACAAATAAAAATTTTACTTTCAAAGCAGGACAATGGTAAGATCTTCTGATATTTGAGGGGAAATTACTAGCAGAAGTGCACTATAACAAATTGTTAAAAGGCCTCTGATACTTGAACTTTGGGAAAAAAAATGTTAATTTATGTAATATAGAATCATAGAATCATCTGGTTGGAAAAGACCTCTGAGATCATCGAGTCCAACCGTACCTGTCCCCTTACTAAACCATGTCCCTAAGAAACTCATGCACGCACCTTTTAAACACCTCCAGGGATGGCGACTCCACCACCTTCCTGGGCAGCTGTTCCAATGCCTGACCACCCTTTCAGTGAAGAGATTCTTCCTAATGTCCAGTCTAAACTTCCCCTGGCGCAACTTGCGGCCATTTCCTCTTGTCCTATCGCTTGTCACTCGTGAGAAGAGACCAGCACCCACTTTGCCACAACCTCCTTTCATGTAGTTGTAGGCAGTGATGAGGTCTCCCCTCAGTTTCCTCTTCTCCAAGCTAAACAGCCCCAGTTTCCTCAGCTGTTCCTCGTAGGACTCCAGCCCCCTGGAGAATGATGAGCTCTCTGTGAAACAGCTGATATTTGGCATAATTTTTAAAGAGCCTTTATTAAATATGCTAATATTAATTTTAAAAAGATATTTTTTAAATGTTCAATTTGATTGTTTCAGTATATTGCATTGTTTTGTCAAGAGTACTTTGAAGTTCACTGCACTTCATTCTGCAGGCTCTCTTTATTGTCTTTATTTACTAGTTATTTTTACAGTGGAGTAGAGACTGCTGCTGACTTGCAAGTTACTTAGTTTTGGTTTATAATTTAATCAGAATTGCCTGTTAACTTTTATTTCTTTCCCTAGACACTTCTGCTCTGAAAATTAAGCCCGTTAGGTCAGATTAATATATAAATATACATGGGTAAACTTGAAAGTAGAAACAAAATTGAATTATTAAGCCTTTGAAATAATTAGCTCTTTGTTTAAGCAACCTTACAGCCTTTTTCCCAGGGAAACAGTGGATTTTCATGTTTGTCTTCTTTCCTTGGTAAAAATACTCCCACTCAATCAGGGTTTTTTTCTCCTAAAAATTAATTTGAAACTATAAGTAGTTGCTTTTGGCATTGGTCATTTAAATGTTCTTTAACGTTTTATTAGCTTAGGCCATCTGAAAGTGGTTGTGCTGGAATCAAAGTATAGCTGCTAGGGTATTAACAGCATGTGTTACTCATGTAGTGTTAATACGCTGGCTTTTAAATTTAGAACCAGAACACAAGATGTTGATTGCAATAATTTGTTTGTAGAGTAATTTGCTGCAGTTTTTGCACATGTGCAGTGACTCATATTAAATTCTTGCTTGCCAGTACTTAGAAAGTGCATTAACCCTCCAAAAATGTTTTAGAAATTATCCTGCTGAAAAATGAAAGCTTTAATTATAATTACTTTTTCATTTTCTTCTTCCTTGAAAGTATTCTAATGCTATTGTAAGGGATACAACAACTTTTTTATACTTGTAGCTGTGAATTGTGGTTGCATTTTTTGATGAGTGGTACAAAACACGATGCCACATTTTCCTGAGTAGAAAAGGCTAACTTGTTAGAATTTGTTGTAGGAAGACATTACAGCCAAAGATTGTCACTAAAATGTATATATATATATTTTTTAAGTGTTCTAATTAACAAGTTTTTCAGAAGCAAAAGGGAATTGGTTTTGCAAGCAGGCTGGCCGATATTGATCTCCATCCAACCTCAAGTAATAATGAGAATATGTTGCTGTTACTTGTTTTGAATTACTAAAGCATTGAGGTGTATGCATGTTATAAATACTTTGAAGAAATAGCTTCGTGGTTTTAATATTTTAGATCTCTTCATGTGGCAATTGCTAATGGTTGTTCTTTTCTTAAAGATTTGGTGTAGGAAGCCTTTAAAAGGAGGGAAATGGAAAACCACCATAAGATCTGCTTTACGTATTTTTGCACGTCTCTATTGTGGGTTCATATAGGGTGGTTTTCTTTTTTTGGCCTTACAACTCCTCTCTTTGCTTAAATTGTCACAGATAGCATTTCTTCTGGAGTCCTCTTATCCTCCCTAACCACAGCTAAAAGGAGATAAGCTGTGAGAAACACAAAGTGGTCCACTATAATATAGCATACTATGCTGTGAAATCTCTCATAATTATGTAATTAGGAAAGAAATACTAATGTAGCAAGAAACATATGCTTATATTAGTCCTCTAGAAGGGTAAAAACTACATTTGAATTGGGGTTTACAGCAATATTTGGGTTTGTATGTATGTTTCCCCACTAGGCACAAGTACTCTTTCCCCTGTCTGTCAAGCAGAATAGTTTGAATTGAACGTAAATTGTTACTTCACAGCATAAACTTAGTTTTTCTTGTTGTTAGTGGTAAGTAGTAAGATTATTTTCCACCAGAGGGTGGTAAAGAGCTTTAGTAGCATCTTGAGGTTCTTTGATACAATAAATGCTGCAATGCAAGAGTCTTCCTTTCTAATTTCTTAGATCCTTGCTGCCAGGAAAGCTCAGACCCATGGATAGTTGGGGGTGCAGAAGCTGAGGACAGCGAAATAAACCTTCTCAGCTTTTTTTTGGTTGTTGACTTTTCATTTGCAGTCAGGCACTTTTAGACACCATCGAGTTTATTAGCATAAAGTTAAAAATTGTATCACTGTGGTATTGTATATATCACACTTCCTGCGTTCTTCAAGAAAAACAGAGGATGTTTTCTTCAAAGGGTGAAGTTTTGTGGAGAGTAAGCAGGTGAGATATTTTGTTTAAGAAGTAGTGAACTATTCAAGGGGCTTCACTCTTCCCTCAACAGTTTGTGATATCTGTGAAGAATACAGCCTGGCTGTTTAAAGAAAATACCTGTGCAGTGGAAGCCAATCTGTATTTCTTGTTGCATTCTCATTTAATTAATATTGAGCCAGCATAACTCGGGCTTGAACTGAATAATGATTCTCTGGTACTTGGCATCGCTTACCAGTGTGGTTGTTTCCTAAGTGGAGCCACACAATTAAACAGTAGCTTTCTTTTGAAATACAGGGATTTTGTTATACGCTGTGGAAAATTGAAGTCTTTAAAGATCTGTGTAACTCAGAGGAATTTAAATATTAGATCATAAACCATCTTCTAACTTTTTCTGAGACTGTTTGGAATATCAAAGCCTTGCTTTTATGAAAATAAATTACAGCTCGTGTAGTAATGGCTTGTCTTCCATACTCTGTAATTGCTGGTATTGCAAAGCTTAGCCATATGTTACCTTCTAATCTGTAGAAACCCATGCATGGTTTACTTTAACTTTTAAAAAAATTGCAGTAATTTATTCCAGTTCAATTTCCTATCAACTGGAAGGAGCTGTCTGCCACCAGAGGGCACTGCAGTTCAATAGGTGAAGCAGTTCTGCATCTGGTAACCGATCTTTCATGTAAGGAATTTTTTACAAACTGTTTTTACTTCAGATATTTCATCTCCCAAGAAAAGAAAGTGTTTAATCAAAAGTCATTTCCCAAAAATTAGTTTCCAGTTTTTCTTATGTTTGAAAATTGAAGAGCCCCATTACAGGGACTGAAAAAAGTGGGATTTAAGCCATTCTGTCAGACCATATTGTGTTTTTGTGTTAATATGCAAATAATTTATTTAAACACTTAGAATTCTAGGCTGTTGTAAAATGTGGCATCTTATGTTAAAAGCAGAACAGTTTAAAAGCCTGCTAGTTTAACAAAGGTTGCAACATGTTTCTAGATTAAAAATTCTCAGGAAATGGTGCTACTCAAGATTAAGTCCTTTTTTGGAAAAGTTATGTTATGGAAACAAAGATGTCTTTGTCGAGGAGAGATAATTGAAACAAAGGCAGCCATTTTGGTTTGGTTATTGTTTTCCATGTTTGGGTTGTTGGCTTTCTCTTAAACTTTTGGTTTTGGTCTATTTTTAGGGTTGATTTCTTTATTCCTGGAGTACCTGTAGTTGGAGGATTCTCGATATGTTCAAGCCCTGGCCTGTTGGAAAGAGAAGGAATATTAGAGCTGGCAGTAAAGCACAGTGTTCATCCTCCTGCTCATTGGATTCACACTGAGGTAAATGAGAGTAATTGTTGATAGTGAGATTTAGGGGTTTTTTGGTTTTGTTTTTTTTTTTTGAGGGGATGGAGTGTGAGATTGCAGACTGCTTTTTACTGTTGACTGCAAATCTCATCTTGACTTTTTCAACCATTTTTAATACAATGTAAACCTTAAAACTTTTTGTTCAGTAAGGGACTGGAATTGGGTGTTTATGTGGTAGTATGGTGACCGTGATCTTTTCACTCCTCTTGGTCTTGGTGGATTTACAGTGATATTTGAGTTAGTGAGTATAAGGGTTCTCAGTCCTTTGGGATTCATGAACTGAAAAATGTTGAAAAACCTCTGCTCTAACTTGTGTCCCTGAGAACAGGCTATATTACACATTAATGTTACATCTAACTGATAACTTGCCATTGTTCCTGGCCATTTCTGTTGTCATATAAGCTGGTATCATTGTCAGATAAATATAAGTTTAGATTGTTATGGGGGAGCAAAGGGAGATGTTTAGATCAGTTTTTCTGAAATTATTAAACAAGAATACTTAGAATTTCTATCATATTCTTTTAAATATGAAATATTTTTGTAATTTTTACTATATTAAAAGTAAAGCCTGACACTGTGGCCTCTTGCAGTGTTTTATTCATCCGTTTACCCCATTTAATTATAGTCAGAAGAGTCCTGTTTCTGCTGCTGATCATATTTCATAGATTACCTGTCCTATCGACTTCTGTTCTTTTCACAACCCCCCCGTGATCTGTCCTATTTACTGTTCTCTGCCTGGCATTTGTAGTTCTTAAATGTGGCTGCAAGGTTTAAATTGACGGATTCTTTCGGGTTTACAAATACCGTAGGTTTGTTGAGTGGCCAGCAGAGTTACAGTAAATACTGATGCAAATTTACTAGAATTGAAAATATCTCAAGTGATGCTAATCTAGTAGTTAGCATGTGGTCATCCATAGTATTTTAATTAGTTACAGCAAGTTCTCTCCACTGGCCTATAAACAAAGTAACCTTTTTGAGAGGGTGTGTAGAACTTGTAGTGCAGCAGACCTCATAATGCCAAAGATAATTGTCTAGTTTTTGCTATTGCTTTTTAGAGAATATGAAGACCTAACTTCGTAATTCCCATTTTCTGGAGGCTCTCAGGATATTTTGATGTCATAAATCAGTTTGCTGTTGCTGTGCTTTCTGATTGAATTTATAGGAAAATATTTGGTTAGGGAATAAGCGAGGTCAAACCTGTTGCTGTGGAGAAACCTGCAGAGAATATATGGACTGTTGTATCTGAACAAAAGTACATACTTTTCCTTAGCAAAGGAAAAGAAAAAAATAGCAACCGAGAGTTTGAAATCGTTGTGTATATATGGTATAAATATATACATATGGGGATAGTTAGTACTCATTTACTCATTCTGGGTTTTTTTCAGAAATATTTGTATTTATTCTTTAATATTGCTGTATATAAAATCATTAGTAGTGTACTTTATACCTTAGGAAATACAACCTTTTATTTAGAAGAATGTATGTGTAATGCATTGATTGCTTCATTTCTCGGTCTGAACAGTTTCAATGCTGTATTTACAAACCAGGCTAAAGGACAACGCTTTCTCACTGTATTACTCCAAAAATTATTGGTCTTCTGAAAACTGACTCACTGTTGTCATTGCCGTGGCTAACACACTGAAATATGTGGCAGACTGCTAGTTAAGAGAGTTTCTTCTCATGTCCTATGTCCCATCTTGATGAGCTATTGCTGTTTAAGGAGGCAGATTAGACAGGAATGAAATTGTTTCTCCATAAAATGCTTATTTCTGCAAAGGTTACGATACTGTATGTCCTGCTCCTGCCATATGATTCTGGACTGGATTCATGCTTCTCTAAAACAAAATAAAACATGGTGGGAAAGCCTGGCAGTGTATATTGAAAAGGGAGAGAAATGAGTTTCAGGTAATTGTCTTACACTATAATTGAGAGATAATAGTTTATACAACAATTAAGAAAGGCAAAAATCTTTTTTTACTGGTCATGCTCACTGCTTTAGGAACCTTTGTATTCTGTGCAGTAGCTATGTCAGAGGGCTTCCTTCTTCCTTGTGGTGGAATTGTTACATGTTTAGACCTTGCTAACTATACAGTTGTTGTTAATGGAAATCCTTTTGTTTCAATTCTTGTTCCATGATCTCAAACGGATTTTTTTCAGGGAGCATTTTTATTCTGTAAGTGATTAACTGCTAATTTTTTCAGCAGTTCTTGTAGCTTTACTTTTTTTTCTCTCTCCTCCTTTCCCACCTTCCTTGATTTCTCTATCCTCTTTATTTTATTTTTTAAACCTATATATGGCCTGAAATGAATTCTGTTTCCTGCTCCTGTTTGTTCTCTTAGCTTTCAGTGATGTGGGAGAACTTGCCTTGACTGTTCTGTATTGCAGTTTCCCCCTTCATACTGGGATGCACTGCTGGTTTACCAAGAAGATACTGACCCGAATGGTTGTTTTGGTTTTTTTTTACCTTTAGTTTTCCACGTATCAAAAAATACCCCGTGCTTTGGTAAATTTCTCTAAAAAATAACTTCTTGTGTACAAGTGGAGAGGAAGAGAGGTTTTCCCCTGATTTTTCTTCTGTAACTCTTAAGTTCCAAATGCAGAAGTGGTTTGCAAGAAATGTACTTGTGGATACTTACTTCACTTCTAGGTGGTTTTTATTTTTTAGGAATGGGGGTGGAAAAACCTTCTGTGTCTGTGCAACTCATTCTGACATCCTTCTGTGACCTCATAGCAAGGCCTTTTTTGACATGAGAATGGTTTTGGGTAAAAGCATGATCTCTCATGTTAACCTCGGGTTTTCACAACCACACACTGCTGTTGAACTTTTGCATGAATCATTCCTCTTTCGACTCTTATGGGGGTGGGAAGAGGGAGTCACCATCCTGCCTTATCAGAAGACTGAAACTTCTGAAAGGAGAACTAGATCCCTGGAGACACTCAGACAGATTACTTCAGATAGCTGGAAACTGCGTTTATTTTCAAGTACTTCAGTTTTCCCCCACTGGTCAATAAGAATAAAAAATCACAGCCCAGCAAGTCTTGTGACTGTGGTGCAAGAATAACATTTCAGCTTTTGGTTTCACTTTTGAAATTAAATATCTTCTTTTCCATCCTAGTGTACTCTTGGCTCAGAAGTGGCTCTTCGAGTTGGAGGTGATTTCTTCTTTGATCCTCAGCCTGGTGACTCCCCTGTAAAACTAGTGCTGATAGCAGGTGGTGTTGGAATTAACCCACTGTTTTCTATACTGCTGCATATAGCAGATCTTCATCGATATCCAGAGGGTAAAGGAAATGGATACAAAATAGGAACAGTGAAGCTGTACTACAGTGCAAAAAATACAAGCGAACTCTTATTTAAGGTAAATAAAAAGTTTTTAAAAAATAGATCTCAGATATTCAGATATTCAGCTATTAGTGTGCCTGTCATTCTGTTGCCATATTTCAGAGAGCCCCTCTGTGTAAGACACATTACAAACAGAGAAAAAAAGTTACTTCCTGCCTCAAGTCCCATGTGTGTTTTCTTAATTAAGCTGGTGTACAAGTTAAGACTGTTATTGGACCTACCAGTAAGTTAATTAGCCCTAAATGCCTACATTTTACTATAATCTCATATCATAGTATACAACAGATTATAAATATTATAATGTGTATGTATATCTACACACTAATAAATGCATAGTGCTGTGTGCTGCAATACTGTAATACTGTAACCATATAGTCTCAGTATAGATTGTGTTGAATTTAAAGACTAGCAAGAGCAATTATATCTAAATTAAATACTTTCTAAACTAATTATTGATAATGCGTTAGTTATTACTGGGGGCTAGTGCATGAATAGAGGATTTATAAGGAGTTGTAAAATCACTTGTATAGTATTTCATTGACATTTACTAACCAATTAAAGATCAGTTGTCACACTTAGCCATTAAGGGTCACTGATAACATTTTAGGGTCAGATTAGCACAGCTTCTGTAAAGAAGCATCCCTAATGATTTAGGTTTATTTGAAGCATTGAAAGCTTCTGCTTATAAGATAAAGGTGAAAATCTGTCACAATTCCAGAAATTGTTACAGGATCCATAACTAGTTTTTCTTCTGTACTTCTGCCATATTTCTAGATATGAAGATGTTTGCTTTCTTTGAGAAGTCATTTGTTTGTTGTTAGAAGCAGGATAATAAACTGGAACTTGGCTACTCTTCCAGTTTGCCACCTACTCATCTGCCAGTCTGTTCTAAGCAGGCACAATTATTTCAGTGCAGGAGGTAGCATTTCCCGAGTTTCGCTTCAGCAGTGTTATGACAGTAGAGTTTTTTACATTAGAGCTTCTGGGACAGAAGAGAACACAATATGTCATGGTGCTTCAGATGTATCCTTCCCTTCATTCTTCATGTATCCCTTTAAATACAGAATGCATATGTGAAAATCCATTACTTCTATGCAGAAGACTGAGGAAATCACTCGAGTCTTCATATTGTTGTGACATACATCTGTACAAGTGTCTATAAGGAGCTGCTTGGTTCTTACTCGTGTTTTGGAGGACCTGTTCCCTGAAGCTGTGTGCAGCATCGCTCACATACAGCATTAGACTAGAAGAGCAAAGGATATCACACGAACTTTGCTACTTCAAGATGCCAGTTAGTTGGGTTGCATGATTTTACAAGGCCTGAATGTGACCCTTGTTTCCTTATTGTGGCTGGGACACCAGGGATAGGTCTTTTCCCTTCAGTCTCTGTTGCTCAGCTGTCTGCCTCATTTTGTACACTAACTCACTGGGCTGCAAAGAGGCTGCTGAGCTGGTGAAATTCTCCTTCAATCAGTTAGAGAGCCTACTAAGTAGGATATTAGAAAACAGTACTTGGTGTTTGATGTCACATGTATGATACCTGCCACTTTCTGTCTAGTGTCACTGAATCACAGAGCGATAGACTACAAGTAGGTGTTGTGAATGACTGCAGGATTATTTAAGCAGGCTTAAATACCTTAGGCATTGCTTTCTGGCTTGGTCCTGGGACTTCAACTCAACAGGATGCGTTTAGTTTCAAAAGTACTATCAAATTGTACATGGTTCCACAAGAAGGGGGAAGAAGCTTAGAGTGACATCCAGAACAGTGAAAGCAGGACCAACATTAGAGGTACTAGTGAACAGTGTGGGGCAGTGTCTGTCTGCGTTATTCTCCATTCCATGTCTCTTTAGAGAATCAGAAACAGATTTGACTAACAACTAGAATATGTCTTAAATTTTTTTTTTTAATTAAGCAACCTATGGGAGACTATTCAGTGTAGTAACTGGTCAGTAAGCAAACACATAACAGAATGAGCTGATTTACCTATTCACAGAGTAGAAATTATTTTCATTTCAGAATATTTTAAGAATTTCTAGTATCATTTCCAGCAATGAAAACCCACAATAGTGCAGGATCTAGGTGATAACTAAATCTGTTTCAAAACTAGCTATGGCATCTGACTGACATGTGCTTTAGCAGGAGGATTGGAGTAGGGCAAAGGTGTCAAACTCGTATCTCCTGCCGTTCTCCTGCTCCTGCAGCGTAACACGCGTCACACATGCTGCAGGTGTGACCAGCACGCTGGTAGGAGTGTAGGGGCAAGGAGCTCAATGCTGCCACCGGGTAGAAACAAGGTGCCAGGCAGGATAAAACAAGGTGGAGGGCTGGATTCAGCCCACAGGCTAAGAGTTGACAACCCCGGACTAGAGGATATTCAGAGGTCCATTCCAACCCCAACCATTTTGTGATTCTCTGAGAGGTGATTTTTTTATTTTATTTTATTTTTTTTACTATAATTTGAACTGAAACCACTGGGTTTGGGGGTTTTTGGTGGTAACTATCACAGTTGTGACTTAGGGAACTGAAAATTTCAGAATTTCTACTCTGGTGAAAAATAGCAGTAGCATTCCACTGTGGTGGGTTTACTTGGAGAACATGAGAGTCAAGGGTGTAGTAAACTTATCAGATAAGGCAGACGAGACTCCGAAAGTTCCTAACAAATGGCAAATACATACTGTAGGGGTTTTTTTAAATGGAAAGCCTGTATGGAAATGGAAGGGGGAAATTATGAGACTTTATATGGGAAAAAATCAGGAAAGGACTGAAGACATTCTTAGGACCAAATCTTACAAATTGTAACCTACATAGCTGGTAGCATATTCACATTCCAGGTTATGGAAATTTTGTGTATGTGTGCAGGTCAGCCCTGTGAAATCAAGCCCATGAAGGCAAGAGACTTAGAACACCAGTGATTATTATAGAGGACTGGGACTGTGTGCATACATCTGCTTTGATTTAATGGCCTGTGGTATAAGCAAGCATGTTTAACATTACAGAGAAATATTCTTGGTTTGATGAATGCATTTCCTGGAAAGATGACATGTCGTTTCCACGTTACCCAACAGAGTTCACAGATCTGCGGAGAACTTCAGCCATATGTTACAGGTAAATGAAATGGCACTGTACAGAGGTAATATCTAAAGTCTAATTCCATTGTAGAGGATGAAGTTATGGGCAAAGTTAGTGGTTTTGCATTTAAAGATTCAAAATGAGATGTGAGTTAAACCTAAATAATTTCACTGTACATATTAGGCTTTGGAGAAAAATTTTCTTTTCGCAGTTTTTGTTTCCATTCCTAGTAAACCTCCTATGATCATTCTAAAGTTTATACTGGTGTTTCCCAGTGCAAACTTATTCCAGAAACTATTAAGCAAAGTATTTGCTTAAGATGGGATTGATGAAGGATAAGCTGACTGCTTGTAAGAGATACTTCATCGTGTTTCCATTTCTCTTGTATTTGTGTTAGAGATAGTGAACTATTTTTTTTTTTTATCTGAATGTGGGATTTCAGTTGTATGTAAGCCATGTTCCTCTTCAGTGACTAATATTTCGTGCATTCCCACTGGGAGTTCTGATCTAAACATTCAAGAGAACAAATGGTTTTGGCAGCCTCAAGTCTTGATACCCATTACCCTGAAACAAGTCTGGCGTTTTTAAGAAATGAATGCTTGAAATACCTCTAACGAGTCATTCTTTTTGAAATGAAGGGTGATTGTCCTGCTCCCACCTCAAGTACTGTGTGCAGTTTTGGGCGCCATAGTATAAAAAGGATACCAGGCTACTAGAGAGTGTCCAGAGGAGGGTGGAGGGTCTAGAGGAGAAGTTGCATGAGGAGCCGCTGAAGTCACTTGGTCTCCTTAGCCTGGAGAAGAGGAGGCTGAGGAGGGACCTCAGAACCGTTTACTGCTTCCTCACAAGGGAAGGAGGAGCAGCAGGCACTGATGTCTCTGATGACCAATGATGGTACCTGAGGGAGAGGCAGCGAGATGTGCCAGGAGAGGTTTAGGTTGGATGTTAGGAAAAGATTCTTCACCCAGAGGGTGGTGAAGCACTGGAACAGCTCCCCAGGGAAGCAGTCATGGTGCCAAGCCTGACAGTATTCAAGAAGCGTTTGGACAGTGCCCTCAGACACATGGTGTGAATGTTGGGTTCTCCTCTGCAGGAATAGGAGTTGTACTTGGTGATCCTTGTGGGTCACCCCCACAGGTGATTCTGTGAAATTACTTCATGATGAATATTTCTGTTCTCATTTCCTACTTTTGTCTTTGTCAGAAGGAAGAATATCTGAAAAGGATCTAGAAAAACATGTATCTAAGGATACTTTATGGTACATCTGCGGTCCACCTCCAATGATAGAATCTATCTCCAAACTACTCTCCAACATTGGTGTTCCTAGAAACTGTGTTTTCTTTGAGAAATGGTGGTAGTGGCACCTGCTGAACCAAAAATACATTATTGGTTACAAGTGTATTTTGATAAGATAAAATATGCAGAAATGAACTGTGAATTATTTGGAAGATTTTACTTCATATATGAAGATGTCCTCAATCAAGGTGGTCTTCCTTTAATTTAACTATAATAGACCTGCAATACAGTGCTGCTGCTTTTGGAGGGAAAAAGGTGATTTTATATTAAAAACGTTATGTTCTGCCTTTTTTATTGGTTTGCTTACTTCTTATGGGTAGCAGCATACTTTCACTTTATACTCTTAGTTTTTAAAAGACTTCCAGTGCCTGATTCAGCTGCTGTAGAGAATTAGTTGTGCAGCAATGTCAGGTCAGTTTATAATAAATTAAAATTTAGGCCACAGCTGCACGCCAAAAGTCCAGCGTGGTCATCCTGGTTTTGGTCTTCCTTTTTTCATTGTTAATGGAAAACTCAATTATTTCATGGTCGCTGCAGCCCAGACAGCCTCCGACCACAACATCACCCACCAGCCCTTCTTTATTTGTAAGCAGGAGGTCAAGGAGAGCCTCACCCCTGGTAGGCTCACTCACCAGCTGTGACAAGAAGCAGTCCTCGATACACTCCAAGAACCTCTTGGACTGCCTCCTCTCAGCTGTGTTAAGTTCCCAGCAGATACCTGGGAGATTAAAGTCTCTTAGAAGAATAAGGGCAGATGATCTCGAGGCAACTTCCAGCTGCTTAAACAATAAAAGATCCACATCTTCCTCCTGGTCAGGCGGTCTGTAACATACTCCAACCACGACGTCAGTCTTTCTTGCCCCTCTGACTCTTACCCATAGACACTCAATGTGGTCCTCTCCAATCTCGACTTCTACGGCGTCAAGAGTTTCCTTAGTGTACAGGGCCACCCCTCCACCCCTTCTATCGGGCCTGTCTCTCCTGAAGAGTTTGTAGCCTTCCATGGCTGTGTCCAGTTCTCGGCCCCTCAGTTTAAGAAAGATGTCGAGATGCTGGAGTGCGTCCAGAGGAGAGCAACGAAGATGGTGAAGGGGCTGGAGCACAAGCCCTATGAAGAGCGACTGAGGAAGCTGGGGTTGTTTAGCCTGAAGAAGAGGAGGCTCAGGGGAGACCTTATAGCTCTCTACAACTACCTAAAGGGAGGCTGTAGTCAGGCAGGGGTTGGTCTCTCAGGCGACCGACGACAGAACAAGAGGACATGGTCTCAAGCTTTGCCAGGGGAGGTTTAGGCTCGACATTAGGAAGAAGTTCTTTACTGAGAGGGTGATTGGCCATTGGAATGCGCTGCCTGGGGAGGTGGTGGAGTCACTGTCTCTGGAGGTGTTTAAGGAAAGACTGGATGAGGCACTTAGTGCCATGGTGTAGTTGACGATTAGGTGTAGGTGTTGGGTCATAGGTTGGACTCGATGATCTCAGAGGTCTTTTCCAACCTTATGATACTGTGATAAATCTGCCCCAAATTCTTGTGCTAATGAGTAAAGACACTGCCTTTCCTGCTTCTATATAGTAAGTTAATATTTTTATACAGTTAGAGTTGCTGTGGTGGCACTTCCTTCTCTTGCTCCTTCTTGATAAAAGAAAAAACCCAGCTTTTTATGTGGTTTATTAAGTGAGTCAACTGTGTTGACAATAAAAGACATTTTTTCATCATCATATTCAGACCTGAGTTAAAAATATGGATGTGCTAAGAATTTGTTATCCTCTGAAGAGGTGTACAGAGTTATTCACATGGACCCATATCCCTTGCTGGTGCTGAGAGAGCCCATCCAGGTTGAGCAGACATGTGCCATGTCCTCAAAAGCATCAACAGCCAAGATAGGAAATTACTGAAATCCTGTTTCAGTGGAGATTTTTAGATGGGTCCAGTTCTGCTTGGAAAAGTGTCTCTGAGAAGTTTGCTTTTTAAGGTATGAGTGTACCTTAGTAAGCCCTTCTTGCATGAAGCTGCTTCTCCCAACTTTTAGAAAAACTCATCACAGAAATGATGTGACTAATAAAAATCCATGAGTTAATTATCTGTATAGACAGTACATGTCCTTAAGTGGTAGAGATTCCCACTGTACATTTGAAGAAGTAAGGAACATTTAAATTATTTAAAATACTAAATTATTATTGAATTATTAAAAATATTAAACAGATAAGGCCTTCTCTTTGTTAGTGCCTCTTTTCTTGAGTTAAATGTTTCAGACAATTCACATAGGTAATGCAGCGAGTTTCTTGCCATCAGCATTCCTCTGCTCTGCCTTAAACAGAGGTTGCAAAGATACCGATCCCATCACCTCATTTCCAGCCTGCAACAGTACTGCTGGTGTGAAGCACTTCATTTTTCAAGGATGACTTCCCAGTGCTTAGACAAAGAGACCTCCACCCCAGCAGTAGTTCTGCCCCCAAGAAATCATTTCAGCTGCAGTATGCAGAGTTTAGCCTCTAGTCTTAACCTCTTTTTTATCAAGCTCTGATACGTTTTACAGCTGTTGGACTACCTGCTACCACATCCATGTTCAACCTCTTCTTCAAAGCCAGTGAGACAGCCTAACTAGGAAACCCCAAGCCCTTGCTTTGCATACAGCTCAAGAACACTGCTGTAAACATTGCAGAAGTTGATCGAACAAACAACTGAAACAGCCCTAGAGCTTCCAGCAAGCAGCTTCAAAGAGAAATATCCATACTTACTGCAGCTCAGAACAAACAGAACATAGGGAAATGGGCTGCATTTTGGATCAGGAAGAGGTGGAGGTGCACTCTGAATGATGGACCTTAAAGAATTGCCTTTTGGGGGCAGCACCATTATAAGGGTTTGCTTGTAAGTTTTCATCTTGCTTTGTCTGCAGCCTCCTCCACTTAGGCTTGTACTTCTGTACCATGTGGCACTATAGGCAAGCTGAAATTCCTCACCTTCCCAGCAGCCACCACAGACCCAGAGGGGATGTCTCATCAAATTCCCTCCTACTCAAATGAGAGGAAGATTCTTTTTGAGTATCCCTAGTTCAAGGAATGTTTCCTTGTTTGTTCACTCTAGAGTGTAAATAGGACAGTGTGCTTGTCACAAAAAATAAAACCAAGGGGGTTTTGTGTTCACAAAGATTGCAATTGACATGTCAGAGCTTGACACTTGAAGGAAGCAGGGGTGGTTTTTTTCTAGAAATGTGTAATAAATTGCTGTCGGGAAGCACTGCTGCCCTAAAATAAAAACCACACACAAGGCTCTTGCATGTTTTAACAGTGTAATGATAAAAAGATTCTGAGAAGCCTTTAAATGTTTTCCTTACAACTTTTAAATCATTAAGTGGATTATAAACGGGTTTATAATTTTTTTCCCTTAATGCATGTCCTTTCTTCGGCCCAAATGACATCTCTTTTGCAAGCTGCTTCTCAGACTGGCACCAAAATATCCATTTAACAAAATGCATTTAAAACCCCTTTCCTTCTGTAATCATCTTCTTTTTCCCCCTAACCTCTTTCTGTCATCCCCTGTTATACTCAGATTGAGCACTATGCAGCAAGGACTTCTCTCTCATTGGTATGGGCTCACCCGCCTAAAGAGTAGTACCAAACACAACACACTCTGCACCAAAGGGTACACCGCTGCCCCCAAACCAAGAACCTCAGTTACTGTTAACAAGAAGTTCTTTCTTACCTTCCTGCCCAAGGGCAGAGAATGCCTTCATTCCCTAATGCATATGATGGTAATAAATGCCATTGCTGATCCAAGCAGCCCGGAAACTTAACATCCCCTTCCTCTGTAGCCTTTTCCTGTTGACACTTAAGAATCTTTTGTAAGGCTCTTCTTTCTAAAGTTCAGTGCTCTTGTAGTGAAAAATCAGTTTCACTTTAAAGTCTGCTATTGGATCTGACTCCACCACAAGTGAAGAGAAATAAAACCCAGGAAAATTAACCTATATAAAGATAAACCATACAAATAACTGAATAACTGTGATATTTGCCTTCACTGGTGGAAATGGAGAGCAACCAACTCCTCCTGCTCAGCAGCTACTGAGTTGGAGAAATATTCTCATCGCGTTCGAATCATAATGTGTAATCTTAGAAAATGTCATCAGCCAAGGAGCAACTTCAGCAGAAAAAGCAGACTGATACCTTTTTTCCTTGAAAAAGAATTATGGGATATGTGGCCATCTATACATTGATACTTAAACTTGTGAATTACCTGGTATTACAGCTGCCTTAGACTGAATGTTTTTCTTCTTCCTGTGACATTTATTTTATCAGTTTGCTGTGTGTTCATCTGATACAATGACTATGAAGCATTCCTATAGGATTTGCATTAATTAACTGGAAAAAGAGTGGCCATTCAGTCATCATTATATCATTTTAGTTAGTAGGGTGCTTTGAGAGTGAATAACAGAAAGCACTTGCATTGAAAAGCCTTTTCTCCCCCCCTTCAGCGTGCAGGTAAGAAACTGATTAGAGTCAGCTGCCACATCCAGCACCACAGGCACCTTTCTGCTGATGGGGGCTCTGGCAAGGATTGCCTTTTAAAGCCAGAAGCACATCTCCACTAACAGTCTTGGAGACGTATGAATTGCATCTACAACTCTTAATGCATAGGTGTGTTGGTGTTAGCCAGCACTTCTCACACTTGTGAGAAGCATTTATCAGCAAGAAATTAGTATCTGCTCTTCTTACACTCTTCAGTTCTGGAAGGATGAAATTCCTGCATGAAAAGCTGATTGAGCTTTATTTCTGCCCTATAATTGGCTCCCTGAGGCAAATGTAAAGAGTCACAGTAACTACAAAGGAAAAGCAGGATATCCAAATGCAAACCCCTTCCTCTGCTCACCTCAGAAACTGCAGCTGATGGAGGAGCCAAATTAGGAAAAAAAGTAGCACATTGTTTTGTACTGAAGCTTCATTTCCATGTATACATTAAGGCTGCTTTGCACTATTTCAGTTAGTTACACTGTTTTCAAGTGCACAGATCCAGTAATCAAAGAAATTAGGCCAGGTGAAATACCAGTCAAATCGGTTGTGCATTTAACCCCTCCTACACTCTACATGCAAAGTATTTTCATTATGATTCTTCAACATCTTGTACTTCCTACCCACCTTAGTTCTACACCTGCCCCCACTCTTTGTTTCAGTATAAATCTCATTTCCCTTCCCCTTCATTTAATTCAGCCACTCCTCTTTGTCATTTTCCTTTTGCCATTTCCTCGCTCGCCTGATCTCAGTTTCTCTCCTTTGAACTCATACCATTTAGCAATTGTTGTCTTGTTCAGATGACCACTTGCTCCAAACACCAGCATGCATAGCTCCTCCTGACAAGAGAGGAGACTCCTGGGACTGAGGTACACGTGTAAGTTTTGTTTATCTAACAAGGACATATTCAGGTGAAAATACACCAGAGACCCGTGTTTAAATACATTTGCGTGTGCTGCAGTGCCTCCTTGTCACCAGCCGGAATCGATAACATGCAGTAGCACAACACATTAGCTCCTTCCCTAGGTGTGCAGGCAGTGCTGGTGTCTCCTTCCCTTTCCAGAGAGGCACAGTAAGATCACTTTGTATCCTTACTGGGAGATGCCACCTGTTTTGGGGGAAAAAAATACAGATTGGGCTCAATATGGTGGCTCTCCATGGAAAAGGGCCTGACTTCTCCACCTTTGCTGTAGGTGGCAAACTGCCCAACCTCAGCACTCAACCCCGCCCCCCCCCCCCATAGTGGAGCTGGGTGCTCAGAGTAACTGTGGCTTCTTTGGGGGAAAGATAGAGGCCATAACTCTGTAGCCAAACTCCCATTTCAGCTTCTCCCACGTAGTGTCTCTCCTTTGTTGGCGTATTTCCCCATATTGGTCAGGGTTTCAGATGTGGGAGTTAAGCTCTGGCCAAGTCCTTTCTCTTCACCATTTAGGCTTCCCATAAGGTGACAACTGCTTTCTTTGGTTTTCTCTAGTGGTTTTGCTTTTACAAGCTCAAAATGGCAGACGCAGCTAAGCTGACACACAGTGCACCTACCAGCTGTGAAGTCTCGCTGCTCTACCCCAAGCCTGCCTTCCCCAGCCCTCAGCCTATCTGTATCATCAGTCCATGAGGTGGTTTAAGCTCTCTCAGTTTACTCGAGACAGGGGCACGGTGAAAGCATGTGCACAACGCCAGACAGCTGAACTAACTTAAGAGTAACTCAGTGTCACAAGTTGGAATTTATTATGTGACTATAAAACCAAAATCGTTTGCCCTTTTTAAATTGAAAAAACATGAAAATTCTCTTCAAATCTTCCCAACCCTAAGCCGTTCCAGCATTTACAGGAACAAAGTTTCAATTCAGGCTTTCACTTAAACGAGTGCAATTTCCTCATAGCCCCTTCCATGCTCTGTCAGACTGGTGACAGGAAAACCAAGTAGCCAGTTCTTTGGCACCAGTAAGGAGCTTCCCTTCATCACTTTACTTAGAGACCCCAAGTTCCTCCTTTTGGGGACAAATCATAAGCAGTTGTGCAAGTACCACAAATAAGAAATCTCATGACCTTTATTTTTCTTGAGTTTCGTAAGCAGTTGGGATCCAGTTAAACAAGGTCAAATTGCAATCCAATAAACGCTTTCTATTCCAAAGTATTTGGAGAGTTCTTTCTACTGCAACACTTTCTACTAGCAAAATGTTCATTAAATACAGTTAATTTTTAAACAAGATTAATACAAAGCCAGTCCTTGAAATAGAAACCATCAGTAGAAGGATCTTATGCTAATAAAATTTGCAAACAGGTACTTAAAACTGTACAGAGCAGAGACCTTGCATTTAAGTAGAACAATTGAAATAACAGATTTTTTTCAGGCTATTGGAACTTCAGTCTAATTTCAAGAAATAGAATGAAATAATTGAAAAATACCACCAGAAACTGAAGTTATTTATGGTCCTGTGGTTAAAGCACTGAATTAAAAATAAAAACCTCTTCAATTAATGAAAAAAAATACCACCAGGCTTTGTGTGTGTGAGATAGAATGGTTTAAACTTGAGTGCCATTGTCCCAGTTAGATGAATATTCAAAGCGTTGGATTCTTCCCGTCTCTGCAGTCTTCTGCCAACCACAGAATTTTTAGGCATAGAATATGCTTTTGAACCACTTTAGGTGCACGTTTGATACAGAACATAGTTCCTTGTGCAGCATTTTGATTTGAAGACTAAGGATAATTATCAGGCACAAATCAGTCAAGGGAAAAAACCCCAGGGGAATTTAGAATGTATTTCTCACCTTTTCACCAGATTACTTGACCACTTCTAAACAGAGATGAAGGCGGTTAAGCAGAGAGAAACAACTACTTCCTACATTTTTAAGAACACTGAAATACATTGGCACAGGAACTGTATTAAACATGTACATTCACTTGTAAATACTTTAATGTAGCTCCAAACATACAACTGTTTGTAATTTTACAGAACTCCATTAGGTATCAGTCCCAAAATATGGTTACTTGTATAAAAAAACCCCCACTATTAAGGTATTTGCATTTTGTAAGGTCATTTAGTGACATTTGTTGGCCACTGACCTATTTGTCTACAGTTTCAGTTCTTTCCCACAATGTATTTTGTATTAGCAAGGAAGCGGTGCAAAATCACCTGCAAGGGTCAGGAGGTAACATCTAATTCCAATTTCAGAGAATACAGACTTTTTTTTTCCCTGTTTTTCTGTCTTCAGGAACCCCCACAACTATTGAGGAACTGTTGACTGACAAAGGAACATAAATGTGAGTGAATAGGAAATGGCAATTTATATTGGAATCATCTGCCTCGCACAAATTTACCATGGGGTTTGTTTATCCAGTGTGCCTAAAGCAGGCGCAGGATTTGCTTATTGCTTAAGGATCTGCAAGAGTTAATGAAATTTAGAAGAGCGTATGCTCAGTAACTACGCTATTTGAGATAAATACAGATAACAGCCATTTTATCTAAGCTTTCCAATTTCAGCCTGTTTAAGCCCAAATACCATTTTCATGACACTACAAGCTTAATGACAAAATAACATATGGTGCAATAACTTCTCCAGCAAAGATGCGTGGACAAGAAAGTATTATAGAGGAAAATCTGACCAAGTGGAATGTTTGCCCTGACCTGGATACAAACCTAGTTTGCTAATGTTGGTCACAGAAAAACCCAAGTATGTTTTCTGTCCCTGCTTTTTATAAATTAGAGTGCAGCTCTAGGAGATAGCGTAGAGCATTTCCCACTCTGTAAAGTGGATGCAATTTTGCAATTAATTTCTGTGGGTTAAAAAGCCTGGGCCCTGCAGTTACTTAAAACCTCAACATATCAGTGTGCTAAAGAGCAAAGTAAGTACAATGCCAAAGAAATGCTGAATTGAGCAATGGCGTTAGTGACGAATAGCAAAATCTGTTCTTCTGTCTTGGCAAAGTATCGGCAACTCACAGGCTTCGTTACGCATAGGTCTTATTCACAGTTCATATCCAGCCCTGTCCCATTGCTGCCACTGCAGCCATCTGATATTGGAGCGCAGTCTCCCCCCTGTGTTACCTGATCTGCGCAGCAGCCAGGTGTATCCTGGCTAAGGCAGACCTGTGCACCATTGTCATCAGTATCGCAAGTGTCAGGACATGTTTCTTCTGATGCCCCGTCATGATGGGTACCTCTGTCATTGGTCCCAGCTACCTCATCTCTCAAGTCTATGACATCATCCAGCTGCTGTTCTGGATCAGGCTTGGCTGCCGTTGAGATTGGTGCTTCTAAGTTTCTTGTGTTCTCTGTGATTTCAAATTCCTGCTTCTCCTCTGCCATTTGCTTCTCCCTAGTACTTAACTTGGCCTTTGTGGATTTCTTCATTTGTTTGTTGTGCATGTCTTCTTTGGAGAACCTCCAGTGAAACTACAAGTAACAAATCCAAATGTTAAAGGCTGTTATAGGCAATCTCACATGGACATTCGCTTTCCTCAGTAGAAATGTTTGTATTTTTTAGTTTTAATTCAGATCAAGTTTGACCAAAAAGACCCAAGATTAAAGAAAAAAAATGTATGACTAAATCAGATGGCTGAAGATCACTTGTGCATGCACATACACATCTTTTACACAGAGAAAAGACTGTAGTGCATTCTGCTTCTGCGATTTCACAGGCCCAGTAGGTTCTCCACATGCTTTGCAGGCCTACAGCATCCTGGCAGACTGTGTGCAAAGCTGCACAAGTACAGAGGAAGCAATCCCAAGGTGTCATTCCCATGATTTTCACCAGGTTAGCAGCAGAACACTACACCCAAACAGTAAAATATTCAAAACCATTTTTACAATTTTGATGAGAAAGCACAAAGCTGCCTCTTGCAGCACTCGCCACAACTGAACACAGCTTCTGTTTCAGAACGCCTGAGTACACTTAAAAATAAAGGGAACTAGCAGTACCTTGAAATCCCGACCTGACAGATATAACATATATAAAGTCTGACAAATATGCCACTAATAGATCTGCTTCATCTGTCAAAAAATAAATAGACCTTCCCACAGAAAGCCAGATCATGTTCCACGCCACTAATGAGCCATCCTACGTAGGCTTGTTAAGTATGCGTGAATGCTCACAATCATTTCATCAGCGGTGTCCATGCTGATGGAAACTCAGGGACAGGTTAGAAGGTGACACTTGGATGGCATAAAACAGGACATACAGCAGGTTTGCCAACTGTGTCCTGGGCTGCATCAAAAGAGGCATGGCCAGCAGGTCGAGGCAGGTGATTCTCCCTCTCTGCTCTGGTCAGACCCCACCTGGAGTATTATGTCCAGTTCTGGAATCCCCAACATAAGAAGGATATGGAATTGTTGGAGTGGGTCCAGAGGAGGGCTACGAAGATGATCAGGGTGCTGGAGCACCTCTGCTATGAGGACAGGCTGAGAGAGTTGGGGTTGTTCAACCTGGAAAAGAGAAGGCACTAGGGGGACCTCATAGCAGCCTTCCAAGTGCCTGAAGGGGCTACAGGAAAGCTGGGGAGAGACTTTTTACAAGGGCAACTCGTGATGGGATGAGGGGGGAATGGCTTTAAATTGGAAAGGGGAAGATTTAGATTAGACATTAGGAAGAAATTCTTCACACTGAGGTTGGTGAGACACTGGCACAGGTTGCCCAGGGCAGCTGTGGATGCCCCCTCCCTGGAAGAGTTCAAGGCCAGGTTGGATGGGACCTTGAGCAGCCTGGTCTGGTGGGAGGTGTCCCTGCCTGTGGCGGGGGCGTGGAACTGTATGGGCTTTAAAGTCTCTTCCAACCCAAACCACTCTATGATTCTATGAAGTTCAGCTGTGGTCCAAAAGTGGGGTTTTTTTCGCAGTGCAACCAGGACTGTACCAAATTTGGTCAAAAGAGGACTTGTGTTCTTAAATTTTTGATCTGGCTATTTATTTCTTAATCAAAAAGCCATTCAATCCCTATTAAGTTTATTAGATTACAAAGATGGAGCGATGCTTTTTCCTTCTGCTGGCCAAAAAATTAATTTAAAAAAGAAAAGGGAAAAATAAAAACCCCAAACCCTGGCTTTCACAAGATTCTTCTTGGTTTTACTGAGAGGAGGCTACCTTGCACTTTGATATTATTATAATTTAAAGAGGAAAGATAACATCTCAGTTGTAGAGCTCAACCATTTAAAATTCAGAGACACTTGACTGTTTTCCTCTTTGATTTGTAGAAGTGCTGTGCGCTCACAGCTCCCCTTTTAACTCAAAGCTCTCTTTGATGGAAGGTAAGATCAGGGCCCTCAATGTGAGAAAGATCCAACTGCAGGAGGCTCTGTGTGTAATGTGCAGGTGTACGGATACTTAGTCAGGTATTTATGTTGTATTTCACAACAGTGCATAAAGCCAATTTCTGCTGAAATAAGCATCGCCTTTATATAAGTGAATGAACAGGATTACCTTCTCACTGGCTGAATTTTGTACTAGTAAGAGTAATTTAGTCTTACTGAAGAGAAAAATAAGTTGCATGTTTCCTTTTCTGTTCCTCTGGCTAAACTGAAGAGCAGTTGATTGATGTGCATAGATAGGATGGACGAGTTTCCGGCACTGCAATATCCTTTTAATCTTACCAGCCTACTTCCCCCTGGAAGGGATTATCTATATAGATTTTGGACATTTCCTATCACAAGTTAAAAAAACCCTGAGAGCCCGTGACATTGTATGTGCAGAATATTCAGCAACTTAATCAAATGCTGGGTTTGGCATCTTTAAAGTGACTCACAATAACCACTTTCAGACACTAAACTGGTCTTACATTTCTTTACATAACTACAATCATTGTACACCATTTTCCCTTGACCTTTGGTATAAAAATGTGCTGGAGTAATTTTGGCCCTTGACTATGTCTGTATATTTAATGCTGCCAGCAAGTAAATCCTTTGTTTTGTCAACCAGACATTGTCAAATAAGTTTTTATAACCCCGAATGAAAAAATTTAAACCAAGTTTGGAGTCATCTGGATGGTATGCATTTGTTATTGTAATACAAGAAATCAGTATCACACTAATTTCTCTATTTGAAGTCACACAATTGCTTATAGGTTCCCACCCTTTCCACTAAAACCACACACAGTGGTAGGAAAAGAATGATCAAATACAGACACTCCAACCCTCATCCCAGGATCCCTTTAATCACTTGAAAACAAAGGAAAAAAACAGGAAAGATGGGCTTAGTAACACGTTCACAGAATACTCTGGGCTCCAGCTTTGCTGACGAGACAAGGTAGATCCTAAATCACAGCGGTGCTCCCAGTGGTTCTCTCTTACTTCAAACCTCCCCCCTCGGTCTCCATCTAAAAGACTACTTTCGCAGAACCTGACTCCAAACCAGTAAGGGGCTTATGGATGAAAACTATTTGTAGTTATCTGAAAGGCTGGGTAAAATGCTCCTAGTGCTTATCCCTGCTTAGCATTCCAAATCACCTGCAGGGCCTTAAGCACACCACTCCTCCAGGTGATATCTGCCCAGCCAGCACTCACGTAAGTGCAAGGAGCTGGAATAAAAACGAGACTGTATTAATTAGCAACCAATCGTGGTGTCAGAGATCCTTTCCATACTTCACCTGGCTTTTTCTGATCCTTCAGCATACTGAAAGGGCAAAGCAAATTTGAGTACTACAGGAAGGTTGGCACTTCCCCAGTTTCCAGTCACTGTATTTCTGTCTCAGCTGCACAGCGTGACAGGTTTGCGCAGGGATTCCCACATTGCAAAATGGAAATGGGAATACATATTTGTATCCACATATCTACATCGTTAGCTGTCAGATATGGTTTCACTTAATTTAGCTGGATTCAGGGGCCTTATTTTTGGTTAAATTCTAGCAGAATTCATTAACATTTACACAATAGATAGAAACACCAGCCAAGATCAGGCCTACATTGTGCCGGGCTCTACCAAAACACGCAGCAAGAAGGCGAAAGCAATTTCAATAGAAAAGACAAGCAGCGCGTGAGAGCAAATGGTATTGGTTACACCTTGCTGTCAGTGAACATGGGCTGAGAATTTTAGGTCACGTATGGAGGTTTATGGCCGAGCTGTAAAGACAAATCTGTCTCTCCTGCTGCCGTGCATTCAACAGAGAATGACATACACAAATTTTCACATCATTTGAGCATTTTTCTTGTTTCTTTCATTTAAACAGTTTGATTCCTTGTGTCTTGCTACTGTAGCAGAGGAACACTCAATAAGCCATTTTTACTTCTACGAGAAATCAATGACAATATTAAAATACTGCCAACAAAAAACAAAGAAACCAGGAACTCAAGGTTATTTACCTTTGATTCTTTCTTCTTTGCTTTCTGGGGCAAAGAAGGTCTCTGAAGAAATACAATTTGCTTTGTAGATAAATTCCCCTCCCTGAAAAGAAACAGATGCACACTCCTGAGAATGAATTAAATTCACAACCAGCATCACTCAAAGTGAAAAATCCATCTCAGTTATTTATTTCTGCAGGTCAAAGAAGAACAAAATGAAGAATGACCTCAGCATTGCCTGTCCCCAGTGTCTTTGAGCAGTCTGGTATTTTGGGGGGAAAAAGAGCAACTGTTCAGCCTGACAGAGCCTGTCATCCTGAACTTCTGCTGAATGTTTTAACATTAGTGTGTAAACACAGAATAAATTGGTACAAAAAGCAAGAAAACCAAGCAGCCCAATGCCTGCGTGTAGCAGCATCTCAGCGACACCAGAGTGCACCCTCTTTCCCTCTGGGGGCACTGATCTGGAATGGGGTGGGGTGGTCCCTACAGGTCTGCAGCATGGCACGAGGCACAACCAAATGCCACCAGCAGTTGACTAGGTGGGTACCTTTTTGCACCATTGACCTGATCTGTGTTACTGAGGTTATAAATGGGATATAGAGAGCAAGAAGAGAAATAAAGTCATATTTACCTGTAAGAGATAAGGCTTATGAATCATAATTATGATTTTCCATTTATTCCTATATTTAAACATTCATGGAAAACTCAAATACCATTTTTCCTCCAGCACAGATGGCCTTTACGTTTTAGGCTTTTATTTAGCAGTAGTTTTTATCTAGATCTCATAAAGAACTGGGGATATTTTTACTCTTTTGAGATAAAAAATCATGACTGACTATATTGGTGTGTATATAAATATATTCCTGACCAGTGAAAATCCAGAATGCACCATCTTCATGATTAGCAAATGGGATGATTATTTTTTACCACAGTTCTGATGAGTATTTTTAAATTACTTGCATTTATATTTAAAATCTCAGAATTTTAATAACAACAAAGTAGACAGCAGAATGATTATATATGCAAACAAGGCTACAATGATACACTAGTCTCAAGTGGTTCTCCTCAGCTAGACTGTGTGTATCAGCAGCATTAGAGAGATATCGATTAAGAACAAAATGACTCTTATTCAGACAGGCAACATCTCACTCCAAATGTTATCACACATTTTGTCTTCCCTCTAAGAGGAGTTACCAGGAGATCCAGAGAAGGAACTTTACAGTCAAGGAGATTACAGAAAGGCAGAAACAATACTCAAAAATTCATGCAGAAACCACGCTACCACCTTGCAGTATTTTGCCCACCAGCCACGTGTTTCCTGCCACACACAGCTTGTGATGCTCAGAAAACCCAGAGAACAGCTGCAGCAAGGTTTACAAGAGCAGCTACTGCGAGCATGCAAGGAAATCCATGCTCAACGCACGGAGAATTGTGAGTGAGGTGCTTGTACAACATCTCTATGGCCTAAAGGCAGTGCCCACTCCATCCCTACCTGTTTGTCTTCACAATTGGAGTAGGAAGCACGCACGTCAGTTGCCAGCCATACATGGCAAGGGAATTCAGCAGCGGAATGTAATCAGTCTGCACTTCAGCTCCCTATGAAAGAAAAGTCCACAGTTTGCATCATCGTTTGGAGTGTGACATTCAGTCTGACACAAAAAAAAACACCCAGAAAGAAAATATATGTGGGTTTTCCAGAGGGAGGAAGGCTGTTTGTTCTGGAGTGAAGTGGATTGTTTTGTACGTTCAGCATGGCAGGAAGGAAAACGTTTGAAAACATGAGACATAGGACTGATCACTTGTACAACCCACACTGTTAAAGGTTTTATTAAATGGTCAGCATCTGTGATCTTGGTTTTCCCCTGCCTGAGTCATCCATCAAGCTTTAGATTATTCCAGATCTGAAGAGTACAAATTCATTGTATTTTATCAATTATCTCCTCCCAAGCAAAAATATATTCAAGTTGTTAAAAAATTACGACATTGCTTTGGTCAAGGCTAGAGTAAATCCTAAAGGTCTGTACTGAAATCAGTTGGGTTATTCTGCTGTAACAGATCAAAAGCAAAACAGTCAACAACATCAAAAATAAAATACAAGTACAGGTCTGTTCCATTTATCACTCACAAGTACAAATGCCTTCTTTGTGATTTTGAATCAAGAAATCTGTGGGTGAGACCAAAATTGTTGCTTTTCAGTGCAGACGTCTGGCTCCAATCGCAGATCTACTCAGCAGGGCCTTGCTAATTCTTTCTACTACATGGCAAACCCTGTAATTCGCACAGAAAGAACCACTGGTGGTTTCAACAAAGATTGCTCCAGCAAGGTGTCTAATTGCCAAGGCTTCCAGTAATTTGACAAATAGATGCAAGAGCATATTTACTAGTTTTTAATTTTAATAAACACAAAGCAGGCAAATGGTAACTCCTAGTCTCTACCAATACAGCCATATTCCTTTGGAATAACAACTATATTTGCCAAAAAGCTCAGACACACTGGTTTCATGCGCATGCAAGGAGTTATAACTGCCAGTTCTGGGTAAGGCACAATAGCTTTGCAGCTCCAAAAAATCCATTTGTTCTGTAGTAATAAAAGTCATTTGATCAGAACTAATCCAAATCGTGCTGTAGTTATTTCAAGGTATTTTAGTGAATTCCAATCCCAGCTATTCCTTTCTTCTAACAAATGTAATTTAGGTCACTAGATATCTTCATAACTGAATGACTACCTGACTATACCTATTAAAAATCTGATCATGACTACAAAAGCAAATAGCTGAAGAAGCTGTATCACTCCTGCTTAAAAAGGAGAACGAAAATCCTACCCCAGAAAGTGCCTGCAAGAGAACACTCTGCTAATGAAACTTGTGATTTTTGTAGAGGCTTTCAGGCACTCACAAGAGATACAACTACTTCACAATATCCCTGTGCATGGACCAGAATTTCTAACTCCAGGAGAGGAAGGAGATGCCCAGCAAGAGCAAAGCAATACCACATGGCCTCTGAAGCATTCATACAGCTGCGAACGTGTCAGATTTAGAGTCTCCTTGGAATCTCATTTGCCTTCTTGCCCTTCCCCCTGCTTATACCCACTGGAAGACAGATATTTCCACCCTCTTTCCAGTTTTTAAAATAGAGTGTCCAAGGGTAACTCAAGCACAGTGACATATCTGGGTGCCTTTACGTGCTAATGTCTCAGGAAAACAGATCAATAACACACTGAGATTTATGAGATTGGTCAACAATGCCTTCCAAAAATGAGACTGAAAATATGCAACATGAGCATTGAGAACAAGATCAGAGTATCTGCAATCATAAGCCTATCTGAGACCTGGAAGGATACACAAAAATATCTTACCAAAGCATCCCCTCCATTAAACAGCATTTGTAGAGGAAAAACCAGGAAGAGATCACTCATTTGGAAGGTGGAAGACGAGCAGGTCACAAAAGACTGGTACAGCAGACCTTGTTTGTGCCCCAAGCAACGTCTTAAGTTGCAAAGAGGATTTCTATTTTGAATTCATTGCCTAAGGTTGGTGATTAGCAAGGAGAACCTTCTCCTTGCATCAGGATATGCAACAAACATCAAAAATGAAAGGGAGATTAGGGCAATAAGGAAGGACATCAATACCACGCAGAGCTCATTTGGCTGCTGCAGAAGCCAAATTGTGTCAGGGACGCACTCCTGCCAGAGCCCACTGTCCCTGCAGGCTCCAAATGGTAAGACACGGCTGGCTTTGGACCTGTCTGACTTGTCAGGATTAAGCATCATCTGCAGCAGGTAATGTTGTATTTCACAATCCCAACAGGCAGAAGGGAAAAGAGAGGTAATGCGCATTCAAAAATGTAAAGTTATAACAAATTCAATTTAAGATTGAAGTCAATTAAGCTTACAGAATATTTTTTTTAAATCTGGCAATGCAAAAAAACATTTGAAAGAGCGATGTGCAACTGTAACAAAAAAGGTCATCTCTTATTTTTCCTATGTGCTGGTACCTCACACCACAATCTGCATGCCAGGCTGTTTGGAGGAAGGAAGTGTGGACATCATACGGAGGTGCACACCTCCACCAAGCTCTCACCAACTCTGCACAATGCTGTCCTGCAGTCAGACATTGCACCTCTTCCCCAGGTCCCTGGGGGAATAAACTACTCCTAATAATTGGCTGTGTTTGAAGATGATAGAGGAGAGAAAGGAGTCACTCCTAAATAAACAGGTGTAATTAATTTGGGCTTCAAGCTCATTACTTGCAAATACAGATAATTAAAGCTTTCTATAAGACCACAAGAAATGACTTCTCCCTCCCCCTCCTGAATCATCGGTTGTAATCCTATCCCACAGCTGGAATTTGTGTGCCAGCAGGAGTCACGGTTATACAGACCTTTAATTGGTGTCGTATTAAATGCTTTCCAAAGCAAAAATGCTTCTAAACAAACACACTGGAGGACGGGTGCAGAGGAAGAGTCATCTTCTATTCATTTTATATTTAATATAAATTTTTTTTAATCTACTATTATTTGAGACAATGAAAATAAAATTTCAAGTGTACAGTCTCATAAGATGAAACTGCAATACTCTTTCTAGTTAGCAAATACTGGCTTTGAACATCAGCAGAAGTAGAAAGTATGTGCCAGAGCTCTACTGAAAAATAAGTGTTCAAATAATGCGTCTCAAACTGGGAGACATTTCATTCAGTGAAAGGGTGGAAAATTTTAATTAACTTGCTTCCCACTCTCCTGTGGATGATAAGTAATCTCTGATCACACCTTGAGTGTCAAGAAGCCAGAGCATATTGAGCTGGGTTTTTCCCTTGACTGGTATCACATGAAAAGAATTAATTTTATTTATAGTTGTATTGTTTGTTTGCAGCATTTTCTCCTTTCACAGTTGCTTCTGCTCATTAGAACAACAACAACAAAAAAAAAGATTAAAAAATGATAACGATAATATCTAGGGCAAGCCACACAAACAACTGCATTAACAATTTTTATTCCCCCCCCCCACTGTGGCAATTTTAACCACAGCAAGATAATAAACAAGACAACCACTATAAGCTCTTCTGAGACAGAAAGAAGTTCTTTAGAAATCATTCTTTCCTGGGTTAAGTGAACGTGATTTAGTTATAAGGCAACAATGGATTGTCACTATTTAATATTTTTTTCCAATGTGGATTAAAGAGTGGAAGATGGAAAATCCTATTAAATAAATCTTAATAAAACCTTTATTGGCAAATCCTAACAGACTGCGTACTGAGATATACAGACAGATGGCAAAAGAGGATGGGAAGTTAAAAACATGAGTTGCTTTCAAAGTGTAACCTACTGTTTGTGGGGGAAAAGAGCAGAGCATACAAACCCCGCTCCTCACAAAAGCTCAAGGGAAGAGACCATGAGGGCAGCAAGGTGGCCCCCCAGCTACAGCTGGTACCCAGCCCCCACCACTGCCAAAGCCAGAGCTCTCTCCCAGGGCACTGAAGGGAGGACGAGGATGTAGGGAAGACAGGAGCCGCACCTTAGCAGAAAAGAGGCAAAATAAATGAGATAAATTTAATATATGGGCCACACAATAATGACCTGATAGAAGGATGCTGCTAGTGTTTAATGTTTGCAGTGCCACAGCCAACAAGGACACTAAATCCAAGCCCTAAATTTGTGAATTATTTGCCTCTTTTCTTCTCCAATTTCTTCCAAAAGCTAATTTCTGCTAATAATGTAACACTATCGATCCATTAAAAACACATATTGGAAGCAAAAGGGAAATTTCACAAGTGTTTCAGCAATAGAAGTTGGAATATGCTCCTCTAGTATTCAGCTGCTCCTAAATTTTCAAGTGTAATATGTGACAGCACCTTGCTAGGAGATGCTTGCTGCACACCCACCAGTACAGCAGTGGGTTGTGGGATGCCTCCTGCACCCTTAGAAACCAGCAGTGGCTTTTGGCAGCAGATAGGCTGCTAAATCAGGACCTTAGTGGAAAGTTAATAGGAAAAAAAAGGTAATACATAAATCCAGAGACAGGCTTTTTGCTTATGATTCTGGGCGGATGCAATTTAGACTTATTTATGATGACTTAATTATGTGTGAATTCATGCACTGTGAAATATTTTTGAGAATATAAGGCTGTAACACTATATGGGGTGGCATCCTGTTAAGACAGTTTTTCTGAGATACAGATGTATCCAGTCACAATTTCAATACACACACAGGCTGCTGAGTAGCATTCACATCTGTCTCCAAGTCTAGGGTAAACAACCAAAAACCCCTCCAGTGCCCACAAAGCCCACTTCCCTCAGCAACTTCTGCAGATGCAAATCCTACTTTCTAGCACTAATAAAAACATTTGAGTGCCCCTGATATTGCCTGCACTTGTAACAAGTGAAGCACATTTGTGCAGTAACACAATTTTGCATTTCTGGAAGCCCAGGACAGGTAGCAGAAGCTCCACAAGCTAAGTGTGTTGATACGGAGGGTTGTCCACAAAAGAAGTACAAAAGCATCTTATGAAATGTGTTAACCTATATTGCACAGGCAATATACATGTAATTGGCCACGGAGCACAAGAAATACATGTGATCTAACAATCCACCAGCACATTTTCTTCAATTTTTAGCTTCCCAATTGCTGCAACACTTGTCCACTGTATCCTTAGGTGGCCGCTGACTGCTGCTTGTCCATCAACGGTTTTTGGAAAAAACCAAAACCAACATAGAAAACCACTCCCTGAGAAGTTGTGTACTCCAGGGTGCCCTACACACAGAGCTTAATCGTTTCCACGCAGCTTCCCCAGTGTAATTCCTTTGGTTATAATTTATTCTCAAACAAAATTTGGCTTTGGCAAAAAGGCTTTGTGCACCACCCCACCACTATGGAACTAATACTCGATTTCCATGCGAGAAATGGAGCTGAAGGACAGATCCTCTTATGGCCACAAGTTCAGACAGCAGGAGAGCAAACGTTGGCAGTGCCCTTTGCAGGCTGTGTGTGTCATTTACTGGGTCCCAGCACCTCCTTGACCTGTGCCTCAAGATACAGAGCTCCCTCCCAAACGTGCCTTGCAGCAGCACAGATGCTTGAGGTGTGTTAGCCAGGGCATTACTGCATGGCTAAAACTGATCTGCAGGGGAAAGAAACACGACTTGTGCCCTGTGTGTTTCTTTAGAAAGTATGAGAGGACTGAAATACTTTTTCTCAGCTTCTTCTTAAGTGGAAAGTCCAGGTCTGGTATGCTCGCTTTTTGCTGAAAGATTTTATGGGTGAACAGAGAACTAATTCTTATTTCACAAACCTAAGCAAATCATGACAGATAGAAAGTGATTTTTTTTTTTATTCAGACTGTTTTAAATCCTGTGCTTTTCTGTCTGTGTAGTTCAAGTGCCCTTTATTCACATGGAAGAGCTGTCTGCTTTGTTAGATGTTCAATACTGCAAGTATCAGGAAAGCTCCAGATTCATATTGCTAGATTGTATTACTGAATTTACCAACAAAGCCAAGGAAAGATTAGTGTGCACAATTTAATCCTATATAAAGCATATGTCTACTGAGTTCAGTAGACAAATATATATGTATATATGCTGCTTTTGTATCTTACATAAAAGAAAGAAATGAGCTATAAAAACTTGTTGAAGATTACAGACTCCTGAAGGATTTTGTTCAGTTTTTCTTGAAAAGCAACAAGGGGCAATGATGAAATAATAGGCTGAGGCAACATATATGTCCTTTGGGTGTCACATACAGAACAGCATTTCAGGCCCATCGCCATCAGCTCCTTTGCTGACCTGTTCATGCCTTTGTCCCATAGCCAGAGACAGCAGAACATAGCTTAACTGACATATGACCTAAATCAGATTTACAGACAAATCAAATCCTCATTTCCAGGGAATTTGTTCAGGGCTTACATTAAGGCAACTTGCAACCTAGGCTCAGCAGAGATCATTTTTTAAATCTTTTGATATGTCACAGTTTAAAAGGTTTATCATGTCTGCAGCAGGCACTGACCCCATTCAATTCGGCCAGGGAAATGGCAACACCATGATGTATTGAGATTTTAATTCATGTCAGTACACCGAAGATATGATATAGCAGAAAATAAAAAAGTGATGAAACACCAGCTAAAGATTTTCCATGAGAAAATGCCTGTAAATAAAGGGCAATATTTTCAGAATGAACAAGGCTTCAAAAGCAGAACAACGCAGAAATCTAAAATGAATGTTCTAGCACTCAACTTTAAAGACAGTATTAGCTATTCCATCTTGGGTAATAGGGAAGTCAAGGTGACAGATTAAGAGTTGGGGAGAGGGAAATCATGCAGGCTCTGATTAATCAGAGCTGTCTACCCACATTTGCCTACACAGGCAGAATTAAAACCATCAAACAAGTTTTGGTCCTAGATCTCAGAGAATGCAGTGGAAGTAATGTGCCCTGACATTTTTAGAGTTAAAGCGATAGGGATGAGGGCAGCATTTTGTCATTCTAAGTCCTGTGGTCACTTGCAGAGGATGCCACAGCTCTACAATGAAAAGAAAGAGTTAAATTACTCAGAGCTATTACATCCTGTCTGCTGCTTGGCGGGACCACATACTGTGACAGCTGTGAGCTTTACATCCTCTACAAACTGACATTTTACACGCATACGAGTGCATCACACTGTTCAGCTTGTTTTCTCTATTAGCCTTTGCAATTAAAAAGGCAGCACTTTCTCTGCTAAAAGGTGTGCTAACCCCTCTCTTTTGCCTCTATGGTTAAACAGCAGAATTTTACCTCTTCATTTATAAAGGCTCTCTTTTTATGATTAAGGGCAGATAGACGCTATGTGTTCCTTTTAAAAACAGCTTGCTTTCATTGCGGCTGGGGTTGTTTGTTTCTTCTTGATTGGGATACAGCACAATAAATTTACATTCAGTTCAGACCACATCTGAACAAGACCATAGCTCATCCAGACAATCAAATCTGATACAAATTTAAAATAAGGATCCATTATACACATTGTGTCATGCTGCCCATCAGTGCTTCTCTCACTTCCTTGGTACAAATGAAAATGACAAATGGAAAAGGTTAATCTATATCAGAGCTGAACCTATATTAAAAAAAAATAAGAACACCTACATCAATGAGTCATCCCACTGCTCCATAATTATCTCTGTGATAATTATACTCTGAAGTACTCATAACAGAAACAAAGCCTTTATTTTCATTTGGACATCTGTCACTACTGAACTCCATCTCCTTCCCTTTATGTCCCCTATTTTACGGTCTCTTCCTCTGCCACTGCTTTATTCCATGTTTTTGTTAAAGAAAGGTGAATTCCAACAGTTTTAAGAGCGAGGTGACTTGGTCTTCTGGGTACGACACTGGGCAAGTGCCTACTGATCCCCTGGCTTCCGTCTTTCTTTCAATCATGCAATGACTTTACCTACCTATGTCTATTGTGTCTCAGAAAGCACGAGGCATGAAATACCCAGGCAGTTGTTTACACACCAGGAGAAGAAAACAGAGGTGGTCAGCTTTGCTCTTACTCCAATGCCTCAACGCCCTTCCTTCAGCAGGCTTTTTCTCTCCATATTCTTTCACTTTCAAGCTGGTAAGCAACAACGCTCATAATGTCCCCAAAAGAGGGCCACTTGATATCAGAATAGCAAAATTGCCAGAGAACACCCAGCATCCACGTTTTAAATTACAGCAGAGAATAATCTGATCATACTGACAAGCTGTGTATATGCTATCAGACAGTTCCTGAAATTGCACAAAGAAAAGCTTATGTCTGGAACAAGAGATTCTCCTCGTTAGCCCTCACACAAACATGGTGTGCAGCAGTACAACATCTCTTCACACCAGATGGCACTGGGAGGTTGATTCCTTAATCTGCTGACCAGATGTGTCTCCAGCATGGAATTGCTAGAATTGAAGGCAAGTGGTACTCCACCTACCAGGGCTCCAAAGTTGTAATGGGTCCTGCTAGAAGATACTCTCCTGTTGTGTCCTACTGTTTTGGTCACACTCACTAGGATCCCCACTATCAGATGTTGCCCTTGTCAAGTAGCTTGAGACAAACTTTTTGGTGTCCGCACAAAGCAAACTAAGAGGTGCATAGGGGTCATTATGCCTAACTGCTGCAACAGCCTACTGAGAGAGAGAGTCTTTCACCAGTTGTCTAAGAGCCAAACAGGTTCAGACCAAGAATCCATTTAACTCAGAAAGCTGCCTCCAACATGGCTGTAAGTGACAGCTAAGGAAAAGTAATATGTATCAGGGAAGCATGTGGGATGCCTGCCCCAAATACTTTATGTACTTCCTTCTCAGCACGTCTGGTTTAGTTTCTACTGAAAGGAATCCAGTTTGTGCAATATGAGACCATTCTGTGACGTGATGTGAGGCGAGGCATATTAAGCGGGGAGGATCAGGAGGTTCACTTAAAAAATGTACTGCTGATCTGAATTAAAATGCTTGTACAAACACAGAAATAGATGAGGTAGAGGAAAACCAAACATCACGTAGCTTTTACCTGAACCCATCTAAACTTTTTGAAGCTGTAGCATTCTCCAGAAAGGAGTTCCACAGATCTCCTGCTGCTATATAAAGAATTACCTGAATTATCTCCTTTTCGTTTGATTAGTGTCATTTGACAATCCAGGCTGAAAGGACACATCATGTAAAGTTTTCCAATATGGTAGCTGTCTGTATCATTGGATCATCCTCACTGCTCTTCTCTGAACAATTAAAATGTTAACATAACCTTCTGAAACAAGGTGCTGTCAAACCACAGTTACAGAGTAGTACGTAGTAGTATATGCTTGCTGTTTTACTCCCTATTCCTTTCCTAACAGTTTTTAACATGTGGTTAACATTAAAGCTTCTTAACATTTGCCTTCTTGATCAGCACTGACCTAACACGCTCATAGAACCATCTGTCATTATCCCAAAACCTTGCTACTGAGTGGCAACACCACAATTTGACTCTGAAAATGAACAAGAGCTTACAGTCAAGTCTGTAATAATTGGAATAACATTAAATGTAATACAGGAGTTGATAGTTCAGATGCACATCAGCACCAGATAAGTTGCCATTAATGGATTACACTCTTCTTCAAGAAGTTTCTAGCCATTGCTATATGGCCATTTCTTGCTACACTAAAAAGTCATCATCTAACAACCAGGCTCTTAATCCTAGTCTCCTGGAATGTTACATATGTAGTCTAGCATCTGTCCTGTTTTTCCTTAATCTGTCCTTTGGATATGTGTGTGCCTTGCTCGCCTTTCTTAGGATTTTATACCATTTATAATTTATTCCAAGTGAAAAGATCAGGCATTGCCTTCACAGATACATAACATCTACTTCTGGCAGACTACAGTAAACAAAATAAAATAAAAAACCTTCTAAGAGTCACACAACGGTATCCTCTTTCCCCTGTGATCTTTTTGCTTCCAGTCACAAGGAATACTAAGCCCAGTTTTGCAAGTATCTGTGTGTCAGATTTGCTGTGGACGATGGGTACTGACTGGTCTGATCTAAACCGTGTTTCTACTGATCCGAGTGTGCACTTGGATCAGTAAAAAGCCAATCTATGCCACATGTGGCTTGTTTATAGGGACCTATCCAGAATATACAGTTCTTTCAGCATATGAAGGAGGTCAGAGAGAAGCAAATGCAGTTATTTGTGCATTCCTACTCCAGCTAAGCCTACCTAAAGGGCTGCCTTCTTTAGAACTGCTGTGCTAAAGTGACTTGTGTGATTACATTGCCCTGATAACCAATGGAGATCTCTTTACAGTTAATCTAGCAGAGACACCTGTATTTTCGGGACAGATAGCCCCGAGTTTCATTGCTCACCATCACTTACATTTCTTATCTCCCCAATAAATTACAGAGATTATAAAAATTAAAACTGCATTGTTCAAACCTAGAGTAACACCTAACTGGTGTTACTGTTACGTTGCCTGACTTTACCTCAGTTGCCTGTCTGATACTGCTGAAGCACGGATCAGTCGGTGAGAGTTCACCTCAGAGTCCTGGAGGGTCTTGATTTACCAAAAAAAAAAAAAAAAATCAAAGAAAAAACCCAGCACACATACCTTCAGGACAGTCCACTGTTCTACGACAATTGCATCATAGCCCTGTGTGATTTTATTGTCTTCCACAGCAACATCTTCAAAGAAGAATACTCCATCCATTGTTCCATGTAAAGAATCTGTGAAAACACAGGGTTATTTGTAAGCTTTATCAAAGACATCCCATGTGTAGCGAGGCATTTGAATTTATTAGTACCCAAGGATGTTAATACAAAAGTGCAGACCTTCCTCTGATAGTCCAGCTCTATTAAATGGATGAGACTAATATCTCTAGCAGTTTGTAAGAGCAATCCTACTGTCTAATAGCAAACCTCAATGTCCACTGTTATTCCAGAGTCTGTCTTCAAAAAACACAGCTCTCCCATTTTTAGCAGGCAAAATTAATTTAGTCCTCAGTTCTGCAGTACTGCTCACCTCCTCGAATTTATACACACACTTTGGGGGCTAAAGATCATGTATTATGTCAACTTCTCCAGAGATTTTGGCAGTACTCTAATCTTAATGGCTATATCCATTCATTCACACAACTCGGAACCCTACATATGGATCAGCTGTTGCAGTGATCTACATGGACGAAGGATGATCTGGCATATCTGAACACTATGAAAGAAAAGACACATTCATAACTATTTAATCAATTTCTGAAAGCATTTTGACCATCTGGTTTAGTGGCTCTCTTATTCTCATTTGCATTCTCAGCACATTCGCCCTTTTTTCAGACAACACATACTATTAGTTACTTGAGCAGCACTTTCTCCTTCGACTCAGCAATCACTCCCATATGCAGAAACTCAAGTTTTGTCAGCTCCATGACAGAATGGAATCAGAATAACTGAAAAAAACTCACTTGCCTTTCTTTGCTAAAATAAGGTAAATAATGAAGCAATAGAATTATGTTTTGAAAAGCTGTAAATAAGCAGTACCAGTCTTTATGAACACAGAAAACTTCTCTCACATTGTCATAATGTATGTTTTTCAGCTTTTCTAGTTTAAATAATACATTTACCCTGTGTGACTGATTATAAAGACCTTGCTCATCTCCTCCCCAGTTGTTGTATTCCACACGATAATTTCTTTATATTTTTAAGAAAAATACGTTCCTTGCACAGGTTCAATATATGTTTTCAAAATGCAGCCACACATATCAAACCAATAGATTCCTGAACTGACAGGAAAGTCTTCCAGGTAAGTCTGCTGAGCTGTTTCATCAGGTCCTCCTGGTTTGGTGGATGTTACAAGGTCAAAAAATGCCAGCAGGAAGGTACTGCTGCCTCCAAGAGAAAACATGTACCAAACTCTGAACCAATTTTTACAAAGGAGTCAGTGAAGAGGATTAAGAGGCTTCTTACCTCTTGCAGACACAATCTCAGTCAACATCTTCTGATGTAATTATATGACCTAAATTCAACTTATTACCTGGAAATAATAAATTTGTCATGGGCGAAACCCACAACAAACCAGACTCCTACAGTGGGAGGCTTATGTGTGCACACACACTGTAACAAGGCTGTTGCTGCAAGTTTAAAGCATTTGCACAGTCCTTTGCTTCTATTTGCTCAGTCCACTAATCTCTCTTGATGCAGTTTCAATCAAGTCATAAATTTGTAAGTGTGCAGACACAAATACTTGTATCTAAACTAACACAGTACATTTATTTGAGTTCAGTTGTGAAGGGAAGAAGTTGTAAACTACTTACAAAGGACTCCCCTTGGGATTCTGTTTGGAGGCTCAAAGAGGTAGAAAAATACACTGTCTACTTTCACACTCACTGTCTCCCCAGGCAGGTTTCTTGTAACTCTGTTTAGAATAAACAGAGACGAAGACTCCTCACCACTACAGCAAGCCAGTATTACACATTGCTCCAAGGAGGATGAGCTGGACTACAAAGCAATAACTCATGTCAACTACATAGATTTCTCATCCAAGTGAGGAGAACAGACATTTTTGTTGTGAAATAAAAGGCCAGATCACCAGGTTACAGTTGGGTTACAGGTTAGAAAACACAGGGAGAACAAGTTTGCTCCATACAAATGGGTACAAGATTTACTTACCATATTTCATTCAGAAATGGCACTTTGCTAGATCCTACATTTCAAAATGGGAAATAACTACAGTGCAAAAGCACCACATTTCAACCTCTAAACCCATACCCAAATCTATTTTAGGATACATAATGTATAAATAACCCTTCAATTTGTCAAAGTAGGTATGACAGGATAGCACCCAAGTCTGAAAACAGAAGCCCACAGATCCCTACCAGACATAGGTCTTGTCAGGAAGCTTTATACAGCGTCGGTGCACTGCTCCTGTATTGAGAATTCTCTGAATGAAATTCAGCGTTGCACTGTTGGCACAACTGCGGCCTGAGCTCGCCCCACACGTTTACCAGCTAATTAATAAGCAATCAAAGCACAATCAGCATACGTGTGTTTATGCTCACTCATAAATCATCCTGTATGTTTCACTCTGCTGTGCGTTCCTCTCGCACAGTTCACAGCTTCCACGTATTTGAAGGTTATGGCACATACGTAATGTTTTAGAAACTAATAGCTGAGCTCATGAGACCCTACAGGCAGCAGATACACTTGACTGTGCTTCCTTGTTGCACAATGATTACTGTTGAATGCTACATCCACTCAGTCCTAAGATCCATTAATTTATTTGTCTAGGAAAGAAACCTATAGAAAATGAGAAAACTGGAAGGGGAAAAATGATGAAGGGGAGATAGCTGCTGCATACTGGTGTCTGCCCAACAGAGTGAGGCCGGTGAAAAACTCAGTAACAGAAACTGGTTGATGGTGCTTCTTAAGGTCTTCCCCCTTAGCCATCAGCAAGTCTCCTCTCTACCTGCTGTGCCACAACATTTAAACTTTCATACCATGAATGCATATCTGCCAATTCTCACGCCTTGGCTGTACATCTTCTATGTCTTCCCTTTTACAGGTCTTCCAGATGAAAGGGGGAGGTAAGGGAAAGACTAATCAGATCATTAATTCCTTTGCATGTGAAGCATTTTGGATGCTGAGAGTAATTGAAGGAAAGAAGAAAGCAGCACAAAGAAAGCTAACAGGTCATATTTTAGAGAAAGGCACACACAACCCAAGCTATAATGCTAGGACCAGCAGGAATTTCCGGGAAACTCCTGCACAGAGATGTGGAAGGGCAAGGAAATGAACAGGTGCACTGAGTCTGCCTGTAGTGCTTTTATCACACAGATAAAAATGCTCTAGAGTCTACAGCATCTTAAGTCTACAGTCACACATTCTAGAGCTGGCCCATCAGGTGATATTCACATAATCTAACATTAGATATTTATGAAATAGAGGTCTACAGCCAAATTCAAGGCTCTCGTTACAACCGATGGAAAGAAATAAGCATTATTGCATTCACAACCGATTTTAATAGAATCATAGAATAATACAAGTGGATGGGAACCTCAGGAGGTCTCCAGTCCAATGTCCTGCTCAAAGTAGATTCAATAGAAGTGCGAATTAGACTGCTGAGGGCTTTATCTAGTTGCATCTTGAAATTCTCCAAGGATGGAGACTGTACAACTTCCTGAGCAGCTTCTTCCAGAGTGTAACTGTTTTCATGATGAAACTTTTGTTCTTAATATCCAACTAGGATCTCTCGTTTCAATTTTTCCATTTTTTTTTTCCATCATCATCATCATACCCTACATGTCAGTCAAGAGTCTGGATCCATCTTCTCGATAGTCTCCTCACAGGCATCGCCATGCACCATCAGGTCCCCCAAAGCTGTCCCTTCTCCAGGCTGAACCAACCTAGCTCCTGCAGTCTTTCATCACAAGACAAGTGCTCCAGCCACTGTCTTGTTCACCCTCAGTTAAAACAGCTCCAGTTTGTCAGCATCCTCCTTGCCTGCTTTGGCGAAGGGCCCAAAACTGGACACACTATGTGGTCTAGATGAGCACCAAAAGTAGAGGAGGATAATCACTGTCTTTTTTTACTTGTTATATTTTTGTCCTTACAACCTCATACACTGTTGCCTTCTCTAGTACCAGGGCATACTGCTGGTTTGTGCCTAGATCCATGTTCTTGATAGTTTCCTCATGAGCACTGAGTATCTCAGTCTTATCTAGGTCTGCTGTCACTAAATCACCAACTCCAACCTACCTGATCTCTTTTAGATATCTGATGTAGGAGGAGCAAAATCACAACACAAATCCTACTGACGATATTGGTCTAAGTGTAGAAGTCCACTGATTATAATAGTACAACCCATATGCAGAAACCTGCATGGTCTGCTCTGTCTATATTTATTCAGCTGAATCTTACCTAACATTTCTACAAAGATCATCCATCTAAAGTCTTAGATGGCGAGTTGGTCTTTTCAGTTTCCACTGTTGCCCATGCAAGGCATAATATTTCTTGATTCTGATGCAGTTGTATTGTCTTTTAGTAATTTCTTGGTTAACCAGATTTAGCTGCTGGAACTTAGCCTACATTAAAACAGTCTTTAGTAATTCCAAATATTAGTTCATTTGCAACAGGGCAGTAAGGAACAGCAGTAAAACAAACCATTTTGACTTTGCTGTTTGTGGTAACATTTCCCAATGTCTACTCTTAAACTGACGTAACTTCACTTTTTCTTAAAGAAAAGGCTCTGAATGTAAAGGTTACAATCATTGTCCTTCCTCTGAAAATGTTCCATTACCACTGCATTTTTTATTAAGGTATCCTACTGTGCACAAAAAGCTATTTTCACTGGGATGTATAAATATTTGATGTCGCTCAGTTGACAAAAAGCTATTTTGATGTTCTTTCTTCTGATTTACAAGAAGTATATGGGAAAAGATTTCTTACTTTACCATGACAGCTTTCCCAGTGGGCAACAATTTTCCCCTTGTTGTGTTTGAACTACAAATCCCCCTTGTCTAGGAAACTAACCTTTAAGCTGCCGTTGCTTTCAACGAGGAAAACTAGCTATCTGTGGCTTTATGTGGCATCTGACCTGAATGTTGGCCTTTGCTTCATATTTGTATTCCTCTCTCCTCCAGAATATTTTCACCTTCAGTTCACACAGAGAAAATAATTCCATATGGATGATAAAAATTCCAGCCACTTCAGTGGATAAGGTGACTATAATTGGCCAAATGCATCACTGGTTCATCTCTGTCAGAGGCAATGCCAATAGAACAGCGACAATCCATCTGACCTTCTAAAGACCTGACTACTTCCCCCTTCCAAGCCACTCAAGTTTTGTTTCATGTGCTTTGTCTTTTATGTACTCAATGTTTTCTGGTTGGTTGTCTGGCTTTCTCTAACTTTGAAAGGCAGGAAATTCACAGACAGAATAGTAAAACACATACAAGAATTGTGATTACTCTGTGAAGCCATCAAACATAACCTTAGCTTTGACTCCTCCTCTCTTCTCACCCTCACCTTCTCACACTGCTGACTGCAAACTTGCCATTATAAGAAAGAAAGAGACTTTACCTGTTACACTCTTTCCATTTGCAGTGGTATCAATCTGTAGCATGCTGCTAGCATCTCCACTTCTCACTAGAAGGGGGCTAGGGTGAAGTCCTACAACCACCTTAGGTCACTAGACAGCATCAGTTTACACCTGGACTACAGGCAGGATTAGCAATGACACAAGTTGGATGAAAAACACCAGAAAGTAACTGAACTCCATATTTAAATAAGTGTTATTTGTCAACAGAAGAACATTCAAGGACCAAGCAAGCTTCTGTTTCTAACTGACTAGCAAAATATGAATACATTCAGTATATGTTGATACTCTGCATGGTTTACATATTGTAATTTGCAACTGTGTTATATTTCTAATTATCTGGCACAATAACCAAAAAGAAACAATTGTTATCAGTGAACGTCAAAACTATTTTAAAGACTAATTATTAAACTGTTGGCAGAAGGAAGAAACAGATTTATGATTACTGACAATCTGGAAATCTTCATTTCATTGGGCATTCCAAGGACAAGACAGAAAAGAAGAGGATAACAACCCTGCTTTTAAGCCTAATAAGCAAAATAATGTATTCATAATTTAAGCCAAAGAGAAAACCAGCCCCAGAACAAAGAAATGTGATATAACCAATTAAAGAAAGTATGCTAATATTACCTTAATTTGGAAGAGGATTAATCAGTGAATAAGGAGACTCGCTATCAAGGGCTGGATAGGCTGCCATAAATGCCTAGAAAAAGTAAGGAGCTGAGAAGCCCACAGCCCCCTCTTCCTTCCCTCCTCCCTATTCTGGGTTGTTTCATACTGGTGGGCATATGAATGAAAAAGCTGTTCCATTTCTCTGCAGCACAGGAAAAATTTAGAATTTAAATCATAAACATTTAACTGCAACTCATAGCAATTTACAGATGTTCTTAGCAAATGTTCTTCTAATAGCACGGGCACATTCATGGCATTTGAACATAACCGTTCTAATTAGTACACTTCAGAAAACCTTAACTCTGGGATTTTTGAGTTCTAAACTTGTTCTTCCTTTAACTGTAAAATGCTAATAAAAATGTTTATTAACTGTTCATCTTCAATCTCTAATCTAACTTAATCTGGAATCTGTCTACTTTTATACAATATGTTGTCCTAATTACATTGAAACTTTACTGTTATCATTCAAGCCTACTTTATCTGTGTCTGCAGGCTGTTAACCAGCACTCCTCACTCTGGTATCTGAGTACATGAACTTCCCCCAGACCTCTGTTATGTAAATGAACTTTAGAGTTTAAATAACAGAAAAATGCTGTGTTTAAAGCATTTTAGAGTGCACTGATAATCAGTTTTTATTAAAGAAAACACTGAGCCTGATAGAGCCAATTAGATTTGCCTCTATGAGTTGCAATTTATACACATAAAGTAAATGACCATTTGTTTTCAAGCAAGTTAATTAGCAATTACAAGGCTTTCCAGGAAGCTGTGTGAAAGCATTCCATCAGTTGAACTTTAGACCTTCCTTCTTTTGCTACTTGCTTGCAAAATGAAAAATTAGGATTGCCTGTTAATTTCCTGATTGACGTTTCCCAGAACCAATTCATGTTAATGTACTTTATCATGGGTCCTGGAATTCTGACCAGAAGCAAAATGGGAAGAAGATGCTCTGGAAGCAGTTCCCCTGTAATTTTGAGACACAAACCCAGGAATCTTAGCAGCAGTGCCCAGTCTGTGGGTTACCACGTTCCTCTTGAAGAATGCAAACCAAACCAAAATTAGGTGAAAGACTCAGTCATAAGCACTTTAACCACGAGGTATACCAGTCACCTAATTTTCCAGTAAAATTAATCTGGCTGTAACTTTAACAATTGTATGTTCAAGTACTTCCCTTGGTTTGTTCTCATGGTCCCTCGGTTAAGTGTCTCAGATCCCTACTATGCACTGAAGTCTTCCTTTGTACAGCAGTCTTGTTTTCAGAGACACCACAGCAGCCACAAGTGTAGTACAGACTAGCTACAGTCCTACGCTGGATTTAGTGCCACATTGTCATAACGTGCAAAAATCTGTTTTTAATCTTCTCCTCTTAAATTAAGACCAACATTTATCCACCACTTACAAAAACACACTAGCTAGGATGAAATAAACATAGAAGACAAGTTTATAAAACACTGTGCCACCAGGGTGGAAAAGGTCTCTGCAAGAACTGGGAGTAACTACTATATGTTGGCCAGATGCAGCTGGAGGGTCCTCACACTCACCTGCAATAAGACTTAGATGCAGTGTTTGGCCATACAGTTAAGAAGAAAGCCACTCTTTCATTTATGTAATCTGCTTTACAATCTTATAAGTGTAATTCGTTTTACCTGGTACTGTTTATTAACTCTGTATATTTATGCAATTACAGGATCATCTCTAGTATGTTTATGAAATACAAGATCCATTTTCCTTATTCAAATGCCAAAATATTTCCTGTGCTTTCATTCCATTTCACTAAAATAGGCTGCTCTAAACCAAATCTTTCCCAAGCCTATATTAAGGCACCTCCCAAATGTCTTCTCTTCAAAGATAATGACCTCTTTTAGGGGAGAAAAGAAAATAATCACAGCATAATGTTTTCTGTAATTTCCATACCATTTACCATTCCAAGGCTGAAGATGGCATTTACCAACGAGCCTCCTTTCCTGAAGTGATCCGTCATGTGCTCCAGCCAATTTGCTTCTAAGCTGTTGACAGTCTGCCCATTCCTGGAGATCCTCATAGGGACTGTCACTGTATAGTACTGACTGCATCTTCGTGGGGTTTTTGGCTTGTTGAAGAGAGCGAAGATTTCCGTTTCTACCAAGAAGTAAAGAAAACCTCATAGTAATGCAACAACCATTTCATGATATTTCAGCCAAAGCAATGTATAACCCAGTTTGCCCTTGCCTGATTACACTGTGCAACTGCAAAATTTACCTCGGGACACGGTTACCTCCTTAATGCACTTCTGAAGTGTCCAGTACATTGGGGTCCCCAAAGCCAAAACAATATTTTGATTGCTGTTACAATACTTGTTGCTAATTATGAATCCATTGTTGTTAATCATGGTTCAGTTTTGGGCCCCTCACTGTAAGAAGGACACTGAGGCCCTGGAGCGTGTCCAGAGAAGGGTAATGAGGCTGGTGAAGGAGCTGGGGAACAAATCTTACAAGGCACAACTGAGGAAACTGAGGTTGTTTAGCTTAGAGAAGAGGAGGCTGAGAGGAGACCTCATCACTGTCTACAACTGCCTGACAGGAGGCTGTGGCGAGGTGAGTGTTGGTCTCTTCTTGCAAGTGATAAGCTATAGGATGAGAAGAAATGGCAACAAGTTGCACCAGGGAAGGTTTAGACTGGACATTAGGAAGAATTTATTCACTGAAAGGGTGGTCAGGCACTGGAACAGGCTGTCCAGGGAGGTGGTGGAGTCATCATTCCTGGAGGTGTTTGAAGACAGGTAGAGGAGTTTCTTTGGGACATGGTTTAGTAAGTGAACAGGTACGGTTGGACTCGATCTCAGAGGTCTTTTCCAAACAGATGATTCTATGATTCTAATAAAACATTTAAAGACAGTAATATCTGAGTATTAATGGACAGCTCCCCTATTGGAATTATCAGTGTAAACCAAGACAGGAAAACATACTCCACAAACTGCTTTAAGTACTCTAGTAGTCACAAACCCACTAAATATTAATGCACAGAGTAACTTTAGTTTTCTCCTGAATGAATTGTTCAAAGAGCCGTGACACTGTTGACAGATCAAATACAAAACCTTACTGCAAATTTAGGAGAAACTGAATTCCGTAGATCATGGCCATTAAGCTAGCGTTAAATAAATTGGTTTTGATGATACAGTGGCACAGAACAAGTAAGTAGGAGTCTCATCAAAAAAAAATGCAATGAAACATTACTGTAGAGGTCATGATGCTAGCTGCTTAGTTGTTTTACTCCAGGTCTGAGACAAAGTGAGACATTAATGCAATGGTAACTGAATTTTGAAAGTGAAATTATGAAGGGTCTTACGAATGAGAATATTTTCAAGACTCGGCTCCATATCTCCTCCTGTATACCATAGGAGAAGTTAACGTAGGCTTACCGCCACAAAAAAGGCATTGTTGACAGCAAAGCTGAGCTTTCACAGCCCTAAAATTGGAAGCAAGTTTAAGAGCAGGTACACCTTCCAAACTCTCAGAAGGGCATAATCAACAATAATATAACCAATAAAAAATTTTTTGACATTAATTTTACTTATTAACTGACATGGAAATCAATGGTAAAATTTCTATTGACTTCCAAATGCCAAAAATTCTCCCAATATGAATTAATATAAAAGGTAAAGACATTCTATGAAATTCATTCATTCAATAAGCTCCTCATGTTTCCAATCTGTTATATCCCAATCTCAAGTATTAAAGAAAGAGATGTCAAGAAAAATGTCAAGATTGCTCTCTAGCGAATGTCACTGTGCAAGAAGTTGTGTGTAATTGAAAAAGTTATTAGAAGGGAGATGCACAGAGACAGGCTGGCAGCACTTGAAGAAGAGAGCAGGAAGCTCAGGACATAACCAAACACAAAAAAAAGACCTAATGATCTCAGGTGTGAACCATAAGTCAAATAGAGTAGGATGAAATAAACTGATAACGTGAATCCTCTCGCTGTTTACCACTTGATTAGCAAGAATAAAATTATGACAATCCTAACTCAGCAGTACACGGAAAACTTCTATGATCATTTTGATTCTGACCCCCAAAATAGACTCTTGTTGGAAATGGAGATCTTTTTGGTGTATATGAAGACGTCATATTAACAACAGCAAATCACGGAACTGGAAAACTATAAGGAGATGATAATTTGACCTTGGGTTGTCGACGATGTGCATTTTAAATATGTGGGTCTTCCAGTGGTTGACTTGGTTTGTCACCATTACTGAGTATATAGTACACCAGTCCTAACCACCGTTCAAGACACTACTGACAACAGTCTTCACCAGTAAGCCTGACTACACAAGCATGGACAAAGAGGTCTTCAGTTTGGCTTTAGGTAATGCAGCACTTTTGGACATATTGTTGGATATTTGTGCCTGTTCACAGGCAAATCATTTTGAACACTGCTTTGAAGAGCCCTTTATTAAAAGGGAAAGCGAATGAGCACTCCAAAATATTCAGAAAAAAGTGAAGTATAAAAATAACACTTGAATAGAACAAAACCTAAAATAAAGAACAAAATTAAGATTCCACAAATAAAAAGAAATATTACATTTTTTTTTCTGAAGTTTTATGTAGGGAAGAAGGAGTTCAAGAATGGTAACTTCCTATGGAATATGTAGGATCACTGGGGAAAAAAAAAAAAACACCTGATGCTTTCTCTCTTCATGTTCCCAAGGAAGGATGGAGAATGGATGCCAAAGACTGAAATGCATTTTCCATGGGAGGAAAAGGGAGTACTGTAATAATAAAAGCTCATACAAGAGTAATAAAGAAATCAGCAATGTTGTACAGGCAATATATTTTGGCAAATCCTACTACAGGTGAATTGTCACGTAAAATTGCCTTCTCAGACATTCAGTCTTGGAAAGCATCTGCACAACTCGCCAATTAAAAAAACTGTAGGAGAAATACATGAAGCCAAAAAGAACTCAGAGGAAGACAGATAAATAAGGAAACTAAAGGCATTTTTTAAAATAAAACCTTTTGTCTGGCAAATCAGCAGCTGTAATAAAATCCTCGGGTGTTACAGACAGATAGAAGTTGGCAAAATTGGAAGTGATCAGCTTCACATTAAGCAGAAATATTAAGAACATGGTGACCTGTAGCGGAAGATTTTCACTGCTCAGTATGGAGAAGAACAGCATCAAAAATATGATTAAGCCCACTAAGAGAAAGAACTGATCTAATTAAACTTGCAGATAAATAATTAAGAACTATAAAACTATATAAAACTATAAAACTAGGAGAGGTTTTATATGTGTAAGATTCTATTGTAAACCAGAAGAAATTATTCAAATAATAGCTATGCTTTGAGTAAATTGGGCTGCCTCCTTGCCCAACAAAAGCTGAAGAAAGTACAGTGAAAAGTTACTAGAGTGCGATACAAAACTGATGGAAAAACCCTAATTATGTCAAAATACAATGGAAATCAAGACAATAGTCGAAAGAGGGAACAATGCAAAATCGTGCTCAGTCCTAGACAAAAAATCCCCCAAAGCCTAGGACTGTTTGACTGAATCTATGTAAGACATTAAGAATAGGGATAAATTAAAGTCAAGGACAGTATCAGGTGAAAGGAATGTAGATGGAATTTCCTTACATAGATTTGCAGCCTGTAAGGAAAGTAATAAAAACAGTAACAAAAATGAGTGTACAAGCTGTTTTCTAGGATTGAAGCAAATATAGGAAATAAAAATATTTTGAGGTTTAAACTGGAAATGGGGCAAGAATATTTTTTTCTGATAACTTTTCATTTTCTGAATTACTCTGGTCTACATCTATTTTGAACTACAATTCCTCCCAGTGAAGTAACCTTTGAGCAACAAATACCTCAAGGACGGTATTTTGAGACCTCAGCTGAGACTTTTGTTTTTGATGGCATAAAAATGACATTTAAAAGTCGAAAGCATACCTGAGAAGAAATCTGTCAAAGAAATGAAAGAATGAAAACCGGTCTATGAAGAACAATCTTAAAAAAGTATGAGAATCGGAAGGCAAATTACTACAAGCATCATTACCACAAGGACCTTTATTATGAATTAGCAAACACGAGCCATTAACAAAATAATTGTTGCTTTCCAGTAATTACAATTCTGACTGTAGCATTGACCCCAGCCTGACTATAGGATACCAGGAGATTTCAGAGTCCAGATCACACATATTCCTGCTGTTCCTGATATGGTTTAATTTCAGCTATCTGTTCACCTGCTACAAAGAAAGCAACTGTGATAAGGCTTTGTGACTTATTCCTTCTATCATTGCAAAGCCTTATCAGGCAGATTAGCAGTGGTTTTTATTCAAATGGATACAAAAGATCAAGAACTCTGAGGGCATCAGAACAAATATGAAGAAGAACCACTTCAGCTGAACACCAGACAAAAATAAGTCTTTACACTCAGGCATATGAATGGGCCACAACAAAGTTGTACCCACTTATACCATCTCTTCATTTGCAATCTGTGTAACCATGTTGAAATCAGGTCAAGCGGCTCATTTGGTTCATCTTTTCTTCAATATTACCATGGTAAGGTCCTCCCCACAAACTTACTTCCCTCCAAAGGAGCTGAGAACATAACTGAGGCAATTTTAACTTGGTTTTTATGTACGAGAGATCACTATAATACTTACTGCCAGTAAGTGGTTTTAAGCATCGTGCTGGTGTTTCATTCTCTGCAAATCCATTTGGCTTGTCTGCTGCTTCTCTTTCACTTGGGTTTGTGTGTTGGAACCGTTCATCGTTTCCCTTCACAGAGTTGAGATTCAGCTCTTCAGTGGCCTGTCCTTCACCCTCCCTGGATGTAGCACATTGGTCAGCATCTTCCTCATTCTCTGCTGGAGTACCACATCCATTAATGCCATCTATTTTCTCACCATCCCGTGAATCATGATCCTCGGGGTTATTGGAAACATTTTTATTATCTCTTGATTGCACAGAGTTGCTACCAGTGGGTGTCAGGGAGGTGCTGACAAGACAGTTCTTTTGGGAATGGTACTGAGGTATAATTCCAACAAATTTCAAGCCTTGACTTGCAGCATCTTGAATCTACAAGTCAAAGAAGATTAGATTTTTAACTGTCAAGCTGTCTCAGCTTAAGAGAAATACAGAAAATAACACCCTTCAAGGCAGCTAGCCTGTCATTTTGCTACTTTTGTCCACTACCACAGGAAATTGTCATGCTACATTTACATAAAAACTTACATCCTAGAGAAGCAGCACAAAAAGCTACCTAAACTGCCTGAAACAATGTGAAAGTGAAGGGAAAAAGAACAGAAAAAAGCCCCAAATCGATAAAATGCTTATATAGTTCTACAGAAGAGATGAGGTGTCTGTTTGAAAAGTTTACTTACGCTAAATTACCAGCAGTGGTATTATGCACACAAAGTTTTAGTACCAACCTTATGAAGCCAGGGACTTAATCTTACATCTGCTGTATTACGTGTTTGATTATGACATTTATGCAAGGAAATGGCTATTAATTCTGTTATATGCATGTTACATACGTTACAAAAACAGTTGCTGTTTTTCCCAGTTTGGATTGAGACACAAATGTCAAACTTTCATATCATGAGTACATAAAAGCAAAGCTATTTTAATACATCGCTTTGGGGAAGATACAGAACTCGGAATAGAAAAAGGCACTGAGAGATGAGCCAAGAAGAATAATGGAAACTAAGGAGTGCTATTATTAATCCTTTACACTTTAGGTAAAGGAGGAAAATGAAGGAATCAAATCACAAAAGATCCTAAGAAAAAAGCATTGGGCAAGTAGTAATGACAAATTGACAAAGCTGGAATCAGCTAAGAAAGGCTTGAAACAAAGCAGAAAAAGAAATCTCTTTTAGGTAGACTCAGCACTACGCATGCACAGTGCATTCCAGTCATGAGCCTTAACCTCCTGCAATTCAGGAGAGGCTGCAGTGAGAGCCAGGATTCTGTGAAAACATGAGCATCTGCTGATCCATTTATCAAAATCACCTATCAAAAGGGAAAGGTTTCCATGTAATTTATACTCTTCACATAATATAAAGTCTAAACATATAAATATCTCAAAAATAAATGCCTTGAGAAAGGAGAAATAATTTCACTTTCCCTGCAAACCATGTAATTCCAGAGAGCTCAGGTTCTTAATCATTCTCCGAGGCTCAAATGAACTTGTGAGCTTCTATTCTGTCTTCATCAATGACACAGACAATGGGATCCAGCGCACTCAGCAAGTTTGCAGATGACACCAAGCTGAGTGGCTGACATGCCTGACAGAAGGAATGCCATCCAGAAGGACCTGGACAAGCTTGAGAAGTGGGCCCATGGGAACCTCATGAGGTTCAGCAAGGTCAAATGCAAGATCCTGCATATGTGCTGGGAAAACCCGTAGCGTCAATACAGCCCTGGGGATGAAGAGACTGAGAGGAGCCCTGTGAAGAAAGACCTGGGGGTCCTGATGGATCAAAAGCTGGACATGAGCCAACAATGTGCACTTGCAACCCAAAAAGTCAACCATGTCCTGGGCTTCACCAAAAGATGCATGGCAACAGGTTGAGGGAGGTGATTCTTCCCCTCTATTCTTCTCCATTGAGACCCCACATGGAGAACTGTGTCCAGCTCTGAACCCTCAGCACAGGAAAGACATGGATCTGTTGAAGTGGGTCCAGAGGAGAGCCACAAAAATGATCTCAGGTCTGAAACACTTCTCCTGTGAGGAAAGGTTGAGAAAGCTGATGTTATTCAGACTGGAGAAGGTTCCGGGAAGATCTTATTGCAACCTTCCAATAATTAAAGGCAGCTTGTAACAATGTTGCGGACAAGCGGAAAAAAAAAAAAGGATAGATTTAGACTAGCAATAAAGAAGATCCGTTTTATGATGGTGCTGAGATGCTGGAATAGGTTGCCCAGAGAGATGGTAGAACCCCCACCCCTGTAAACATTCAAGGTTAGGTCGAACAAGGCTCTGAGCAACCTGATCCAGTTGAAGATGTCCCTGCTTACTGCAGGGGCACTGGAACTGGATGACCTTTAAAGGTCCTCTCCAACCCAAACCATTCTATGATTCTGTAAACAGTTACAGCCTCTTTTTTGAACAGCAAGTAAATTGGAAGAATTTTGTATAACTTTAAAAAAGAAAAACAATTAAAAAAAAAGAGGAAGGTTACTTTTGCATCTTCCTTACCCAGAATCTATTTTTTTAAAAAAAATGAATCATCTGCTTCCTGGTAATGTGTTACTGTTCTGAACACACAAACCTACAGATAATACCTGATCAACAACAAGAACTTCCTCTTTCAAACCACTATGATATTTTCCATGTTAAATTAACTCTTGATTTTGTGATCACAGGAACTTAAACAGAGCTCTCCAGGAAACAAGCTAATGGTCTTCACAGGTGTTTAGCCTGCGGAACATGGGATGCTGATTTAATTAAAGCTCATTGCTTCAGAGGACAATAACCTCCAAATAAAAATACTATTAGCAGTATCCTGATCAAATGAATATCTGCCTACAAAGAAAATCAGCATGTAACTAGCTTGCTCAGAAAGGTTTAAGTGAAAGTCAATGACAGATGCATTCATAATCTCCTTAATGGTCCTGACTCCCTGTTCTAACTTTACAAATGCTTTTTTATGCAGTCAATGATAGAGTTACAAATGCAGTTCATCTCTTATCACTAATCTACAGACACATCACTACATTTCTTTAGCAAGTTGCAAGGCAGCTAATTATAGAAAAGCAACTTTTAAGAGTTTGAGGATAATACATATGTAGTCATTTTATTGGTCCTGGTCAATAAAGACTGCTTGTCAATCTATACCAGACTCTCCCATGCTGTGATTTGGATGACAACAGCTTTCACAGCTATTGTAGGGATGTTTTATAGTCTTGGCTCACACACAAAAAAATGTACTTGCTCCAAGGAATACCTGACGCTGAGGTTTTTCTCCCGAGGCTCTTGTTCTCAGAATGGAAACAGGAGGAACTAAGGACTGAATGATACTCCAAGCTGTGTTAGCTTAATAGTTTAGCAGAAAGATAGGAAAAAGAGACTGTGTCTTCAAGGCTCCTTTCCAACGAGTTAATCAGCATTATACAGAATTCTAAACCTTATTTAAATCTATATTTCAAATTTTCCCAATTACGTAAAGGAGAACCAAGCATCTCATTATTTTCAATAAAGGCAATTTAGCAGGAAATGTTACATCAACAGCGCAATGTAAGCTGCAGTACAGCAAAGTGATGCATCAGCAGACGCAAACAGGTCTTTCCTTCCAAGTTTCCACAAAACCACAAAGAGCCTAGCTTCCCTCATAAATAAAGTACAAAGCCTGAACATTTTCAAATTATGAACAAAGACAATTTGATTTTTCAGTATCCTGTTGAGAGCTTAAATAGCACAAAATTTTAGTTGCTCTCACATCCAGAATTAATTATGTCATCCAGTATACATTCACATTTCCCGTTTCCTGTATTTAAAATATGGAATATTTGAATTAGACTTAAAAACAAGCCCAAACCTCAGTATCCAGATAGGTCATGCCCAGGAGCTAAACAGAAGGGCTGTTTCTCCCAGCCACCTGCAGGCTGGACTCTTCGAGGCATCCTGTACTGATACACGTAGGCAGATGATGTGTGTTCCAGCCTTTTAGGAAGGTATCTTAGCAGTCGTGGTGTTGGGAATCAGTAAGAGGGCAATGCATGGGAGAAAGCAGGGCTAAAGCTGAACTGAGTGGGTTGAACATGATGCTAAGCTGACAGGGTCACCCAGAACATATTCCAGATCACATAAATACTACAATCACTTGTCACTACGTGCCAGTTTACAGCACTAAAAAAGAGTACTAACACAGGTCCCTGTCATACTACATTTTATGGCTAAAGAAGCATAAAAAGCAGAATAACTGCATCTTCACCACCTATCACACCAGAACAAAAGCTAGATTAAAAATGCCCTTACATTAGGCGATCCATATTAATTTTGATTGGTTTACTGACCTTTTTTTATTTTAAATATGCTACATACTTGCTCTTTACATCTTGGGAAATTTTTAAAAGGGAAATTCCAATAAATTTTAAAATAAAAAAAAAATTCTTTGGTTCTTTCCCCAGATAGGAACAGAAACATTTCTATTGCCACATAAAGTGCTGCTTGGATGATGTTAACCACAAATACAAGAACAGGTCTCCATCACAAAAGATGTTATTGTTCAACGACAGATGCAGAACTTAAATCGTTTATTTCAATCTGTATAAACCCCAAGTAGGTACATCCAAATTCATTTACAACTGTTTGCAACAAATTGAATTTACACCAGTTTAAAAATAGAATCTGCTTAAAGAAGGGGTGAAATTTCATGTGTACAGAGGGCTGAGGCTGTTAAAGAACTTAATGTCATCCCTATAATTTACTTGATTAGAAACCTGGCATTTTCCCTGAGGGGAAAAAAATGACAGATTTAGCCTTTGCTATCTGTGAAATAAATATAAAATTTCCCACTAACTCTAGCAGGAATAGGAACAAGCACCGTGTACAACCCTGATGTCACTACTTTAACTGAATTTTAGCTGGAGTACTTGTGTTGAACATTTCTTAAAATTTGTGAAGTGTTATTGTTGATTTCGGAACTGACTGACTACTATTTTTATACTGCATTTGGAAAAAAGAAACCAGCCGCAGCACAAAGCGGTGTCACTAAACATTACGTTGATGTAGCAAATTTATGTCCCATCTTTTTAAATACTTCTTGTTCTCTTGAATGCTCCCTACCTAATTAGAAAATAGCTGTCAGTCTAATTTAGAGATCTGTAAAACCACACCTGACAACAGTATGGCTTAATGATGAAATCCTCTTTTCTGGAAACCATTTGTTTTTAAAATATAAGCCTCACAGCTATGAAAGAAGAGCATAGATTCCAGGTGGAAAGCTTATTTTGAACAGCCACATAGAGGTTTTCATTTCAAATCTATTTAGAATAAAGACACTTGCCAAGTTCATTGTACAGTCCCCATATTGTTTGCGATTCTCTATTTCTTGTTGCATGATCAGCTCCGTAATAATCTTCTGTTCCTAGCAAGCTTGATGGTATTAATAAAAAAAGAAGCTCTAGGATATAGAGCCCACGATGAACAGAATCACATACACCTATCAGCTTCAGTAATAGCTTATAGGGAGATTCTGTACATTTTTCCCATGGGACTACACACAGCAAACCAAACACTTACCGCAAGCTCAGGACAGTATTCCACCCACAACAATAAACATGGGAAATAATGTACAGAAATTTAATAATGAGGATCTCTCCCTTGGATAGGGATTTTCAAACAAGTAATTTAATAAGACAACTGTTACGAATTTCTCTTAACTCTTGTTAGAGAGCCAGCAGCTGGGCATTTTGGGGATGCACCCAGAGGAAAAGCAGTTTTACTAATATCATCAGGGCACTCCAGTTTATGGCAGTCCTGAATAGTCTCAAGGCTTACACTTCCTGACGATCTGGAAAAAACCCACCTTGAAAACCTAGGTATTTGGACTGAAAATGTTATTAATAGGTTTGCTATATGGTTCATGATATAACAAGGTACTGAAAGAATGTCATAGCAACCCCGTAAAGGGGAGTGCTGCCAATATAAAAACAAACAACAGAAAGAATTTACAAAGAGCACAAATAACAAAAGTGACTTGGAGAAAGGACAACACTCTCTAGGAGCAATGAATCAATTTTCCAATGGCCATTTAGTTAGCTCTGCAGCAAACTAAAGGAAAGACTGCTACTTAGTCCTACTGATGGCCAAACATATGGCTTTAACAATAGCTGGTTAATTTTGCTCAGTGCTATCTATTTAAACCAAGCATAAATTGTCTCAGCCAATAACAGAAATGCTTGTTTGTCTGTCAATTTGGTTGTTGTTTTTAAAAGAACCATGTTAGAGGCATTAGATCTTATAATGTGCACTAGAAACAAGATGGCTGTATTTTTCTACCTTCTTCTTAGGAGTCAAGCAAATCTCCTTTGACAACAGACACAGCATCAGGGATCTTCATGCAAAGAACATGATCTTGTGGTTTGCAAGGAACGCTATGTACTGCATGCCAGGAGTTGGAATTGGAAAAGGATGTTCAGGACTAGTCTTCCAACCACGTCCTCTGTCATTAATATTTAGTAGTACAAGTTTCATCACAAATACTGCACACCCCCTTTCTAGTCTGTTCAATTCTGAAAACAGATGTTTAAAATTAAGACAGGCATTTAGTTTGCCCCTGATTTTTTCTGTAGGTCTCACATGCTCCTTCCTGAGAAGACAGCAACAGTCATTGAGAGTTTACTGCTTATTTTAAAACCAACTAAGCTTAGCTAATGTTCTGAAGGAGGGGTTTAGTTCTTTCTAAACAGCTCAAAACTTTTGCAACTTTGGCATTTTTGCATGTCTAATACCACATTACCAAAAAACAATAGAATTCTACTAATCAAACAGCAAAGCAGCAACTGATGTTCCTTTTCCTGACACGTTATTCTGAGACTCTGTTTCACTACTTGAAGATTTCCAAACCATGCAGCCTTTCTGATGAGGATGCTCTGTCATTTAAGCCTGTACTTCCCATGCACTTTTAACCTTTTCTAGTTTACACTCACCAATTCTGAATTTCAGATAGGTCATTCAGGTTCATATAAACGTAAGTAAATATAAAAGTAGCTTTTAGAAAGTCAAATCCCAGCCTGTATTCAGGCTTTCAAATAACCAAGTATTTTCACTGTCAATCACATCAAAATAGGCCATTGGGAATAAAATACTGGAGGGGTGCCTTGAAAAATGTTACCATGATCCCAAACCATGGAGTTGTCCTTTAAGCAGTGTTGTTGACAGTGTTTATATTGATACTTCCAATGAAAATCTTGACCAGAATTTCACCATTCAGGAAGTTGGCAGATCTAAGAGAAGATAACACAGTACAAAAACAAACCCAGAAGCTAGAAATTAATCAGCTTCTTAAAGAAAAAGATGTATGCTGCCTTTCCATCTTTGCAGTACACAGCCCATTCAACAGAACCATTGACTTGACACTTTAAGCTCTCTCTGCATTCACGATAGAGCATAACAAGGCACTGAACAGGGAAAAGAAAGCAAGCTTTGCACTTTTAAAACGTGCTCACTGGTAGCAGCCTCTACAAAATGGAACTGAAAGCTACAAAGAGAACAAGGAGAAGTGTAGCGAAGCAAGTAGCTACTGCTGCACAGAATAAAGTAGAAGACAGGCTCTTAAGACAGTGCTGCCAAGAGATATTAAGTTACAGCAAGCTGTATGTCTCCTACTGCTGGAGCGAAGGCAGGGATGAGAGAAGCAATCTGAAACATCTCTTCTGTTTGTGTTAGCTGCACACTAATTCCTGAGAATAATATAACCATACTAAACATGCAGTGCAGCGTGGTGCAAGTACACTTGCTCCTTTCAACATATCTCACTAGAGGACAGCTCTTGAAACTGTCTCATCCTCTGTGGTCTTGAGTGCAATAATTCTTCTCAAATTATTATCCTATTTTAGCATCTGTTCCTTCACAGAGCTGGCAAAGGGGAAATATTGTTGGACAATGGTTCAGCGACTGCAGTACCTGCCCAAAAACCATGTAATATATCATGTCCTCCCATCCTTGCCCTAAACTCCAAAAATAAATCCTGAATTTATCCACATCTTTTAAGATTTATGCCTTAAAAATTGTTTTAGACTTGGGACAAGCTGCTACGGAGCAGCCAGCTACGTTCACTCAACCCAAGTATTTGATGTACACTGTTAAACAGAAGTCTGTAGACAATCTGACCCAAGCGCTTGCTCTAGGGAACAGGCATTTTCAAAATGCAGACCATATCCTGTGCATGAATCTTTTGAGAGAAACTCTGACACTAATGGGCTAACGTAAGCAAAGGGAAAATAAAGATTTATAGAAATTGATAGTTGAGTGTTGTATCTAACAACAGTTTTAGCTGGATGAACACAATTTAGTGTTCTTTGTAGAACATTAGAAAACAGTCTCTTATTTGTGAACCACTAGCACTCATGTGATTCAAAACTAGGTCACTGGTTTAGTCCATCTCTGTCCTAAGCAATGAAAACAAAAAAACCAAAAGGGTCAGGACAACAGGAATATTTTTAAAATTAAGAAATCAGTCTCAAACTTACAGACTTTACATTTAATTTGCAGAGAAGCCACAGAATGTTTCTTCAAAATCATATTGTTTCATAAAGCCATCTGTTACTTATAGCCAAAATTACGATTTGAACAATTTGCCCATATTTTATTTTAGCACAGTATAAAATATTATCATATTCATTGTTATTAAAAAAAAAGTTATTTAGTTATTTTTCCCACCAGACAGAAGTGGGATCATTAAAAACACTTCATAACATCTATTTTTATCCTGGTCAAGAGGATGACTCTGAAAGCTGCTGGGGGCAAAGGATTATAAAAGCACAACCAGACTCCTGGGAGAGTCCTGAAAATAGTTTTGCAATGTTCATGGAAGATATATATCAACACCACTCTTACAGGGCTTAGTCAAAAGAACACAAGTTGAAAGAAGCTTAACCAGGAACAGATGTTTCCCCTCACACCAGGCTGTTTAAAATACAGTATACGCTATTTTTTACCATCTCTTGTTATATATATACTTAACAAAACGTTAACAAAATGCACTTTAATAAATATTATCACAGCAGATCACAAACAGCAGAACCATTGATGTTGAGTTTCAATTTCTGCCTCATGACCACAACTACTTCTAAGATCCAAATACTTAAAAATAAAATAGGGGCTCTGTTTGCACTGAAAACATGCAGAAAACAAAGCAGTTGGCCAAGTGTTCTGCAATGGTTTTCATTACAGTGTGCTGAAGAAATAAATGTTGTATTGTTCTTTTGCAAATACCCTGGCAAGTGAAGGTTTTGGGGTGGGATTTTTGGGGGTTTGTTTTAAGGATGGAAATGATTTTAGAAGAGGTTGAGATCACATCTAGATTAGTAACCCTAGGTAATAAACAGTACTCTAGACGAGTCATTTTCTAGCCACAGAAGTAAATCTGAACTGCTTATTCATTTGAAGAACAATCCTCTGAGCAATATAGAACATTGAATTTTTCCCCTCTTCTGTTTTTACTTCCACCTGCTCTGATTTAAACCCTCCAGGAAGTTTCTGAACAGGTCTGCTAAAACATATCTAAAGGAAACAACAATGCCTAGAATTACAATAGTCATCTGAGGAACCCTAGCACCAACAGAGCAATCAGAGACTTCACAGAACAGATTCTTGTAAAACTGCAGTGAGAGAGTCAACAAATCCGCCAGCAGTCAAGTGCTCTTCTGAACACATAAGCTGCATCTCTTTGTTCCTTCAGAAAAAGGAACCTCAGTGCAAAGATTAAAAGATGAAGAATGAGAAATGACAAACAGAAAGAGACAAGAATGTAAGAAACACTGGAACAGCTACATAAAACCCAGCATTTTTCTCAGTAATTACAAATAAAAGTTAAAAAAAACCCAGTAATTTTCACATTCGTTTTTTCTAAGAAATAGTAGACTTCTGTCTTCTCATGTGCTTGTCATACTGTTCCAAACACACACACAAAATATATATATATATATATATATATAAAGCACACATTACTATGGAAAAATTTCTCCTATAATACATTTCTCATCTCCCACATCTTCTCATTGTTTCAGTTAGATAGAATCATAGAATGGTGAGGGTGGAAAGGAATCTTAAAGACCATCCAGTTCCAACCAATCAGACCAGACTACTCAAGGCCCTATTCAACCTGGCCTTCCAGGGAGGGGGAATCCACAAATTATGCTGAAATTGAAAATGATGAAGAGAGTTTTAAAACTCACAAGTTCAAAATCATTTAATATCACTTTCACACGCTATATGGATATGTGAAGGCCCTTGTTTTGATAATAAAAGACAAACGTTCACTCTGATGTGAGTGACTGTAGGAAATAAGTGAAGAGCCAAGTATGGGCTGAATTACTCCCCAGACTGGGAACATCCAAATGGCCAAGACGGTCAACAGCATCTTGGCTTGTATCAGAAACAATGTGGAGCAAGCAAAAGTAAGGAATGGATCGTTCCCCTGTACTTGGCACTGGTGAGGTCACATCTCAAAAGAAATATTTGGTTCTGGGCCCCTCACTACAAGAAAGACATTGAGGTGTTGGAACGCATCCAGAGAAGGGCAACAAAGCCGGTGAAGGGTCTGGAGCGCAAGTCCTGTGAGAAGCAGCTGAGGGAACTGGAGCTGTTTAGTCTGGAGAACAGGAGGCTGAAGGGAACTCTCACAGTTCTCTAGAGCTCCCTGAAAGAAGGTTGTAGCGAGATGGGTGTTGGTCTCTTCTCCCAAGCAACAAGTGATTGGATGAGAGGAAAGGGCCTCAAGTTGCAACAGGGGAGGTTAGGATTAAATATTAGGAAAAATGTCTTCACAGAAAAGGTTCTCAAGCATTGGAACAGGCTACCCAGGAAAGTGGTGGAGTCACCATCCCTGGAGGTGTTTAAAGGATGTGTAGATGTGGTGCTTAGAGACATGCGGTGGACTTGGCAGTGCTAGGTTTATGTTTGGACTCTGATCTTGAAGTTTTTTTCCAATCTAAACAATTCTGTGACTCTATAATCAATGGACAAGATTTAAAGAGCTCTTGAGAATTCATACAGGCATGCAGTTTTTATTTTCTAGGAGAAACAGAAGTCTTCCTATATATTCTAACTCTGCTTCTACCTAGCAACTTAGAAGAAGCCAGAGAATTAAGCTGTATTTTAACAGCAATGCTAATACAAAAATTTTTCACCAATTCCAGCCAAAACAGAGATGACTCTCCAAAAACCGATGCACATGGACTAAGATAGCGGTTACCTTGGTAACACCAAAATAGCTACAGATGAACGGAGGTTAAAAACAAGAGAGCACAAAAAGGAACACATCAGTAGTTTAATAAAAACATCAACACGGAGAAACGCGCAGTGAGATTGATCTGTGGTGGTTTGGGGGGTGTAGCAGTTCGTTTCCCAACTGCTCAGCCAATCTCCTGCCTGTCGCTCCCTCCAAAGGAGTAACAGCAAAAAACAGGCAGGAGGATCAAACCCCTCTGAGAAATGTCTCACCCTTCAGAAGTACACTGAGTAAGTTCAACAGCATTTTACACTTGAAACACATCAATTCCTCAAGCCAGTTCTATTCCTGATAACGTTTTATTTAGAAAAATTCCAGTAAATAGCAGTTGATACCGTGTATTCCATAAAATTGGCAAAAGGGCTCAAAAATGGCAGATCCTTTCAGCAATGTAGGATCTGAGTTCTTTGTACAAGTGTTAGAATTGTATGGACTTTCTTTCAAAACAGCCCAATTCCCTACACAACCTGCCTTTGTACCATGGAGAACTGGTGGTCACGGAGATCCAACTCTAGAACAAGTACATGGGTGGCAGCGTCCTTGCAATGTGTTTTGTTGGCGTATTCCTCCCTGGGGTCTCACTCGCTTAAGTCTGAAAGGTACCAACACTTCCTTAGCCCAGCAAAGCTATTACTAGAAAATAAATCTCAACAAACCTATAGGCCAAGTTGCTATACCTGCAGGAGTTAAGATTATTTCTAGGCTACTCTGGACCACAGAAGTTGTTCAGAGGAACGCTTAAAGGAGTAACACGTTAGTGGCAGCTTTTGAGCTACAGAGGGTGAAGGCATTTGTACACTCATTGAATTTCACCATGACTTCCCCTCTAGTCCGCTCTCATGAGACCCTACCTGGAGTGTCCGGTTCTGGAATCCCCAACATAAGAAGGATATGGAACTGTTGGAGCAGGTCCAGAGGAGCACTATTAAGATGATCAGAGGGCTGCAGCACCTGTGCATGAGGACAGGCTGAGGGAGTTGGGCTTGTTCAGCCTGAAGAAGAGAAGGCTCTAGGGAGAACTTTTAGAGGCCTTCCAGTACTGGAAGGGGACTACAAGAAAGCTGGGGAGGGGCTTTCTATAAGGGCAAGTAGAGAGAGGACAAGGGGAAACGGCTTTAAACTTTAAGGGGGAAAGATTTAGATTAGACATTAGGAAGAAATTCTTCACAATGAGGATGGTGAGGCCCTGGCACAGGTTGCCCAGGGCAGCTGTGGATGCCCCCTTCCCTGGAAGAGTTCAAGGCCAGGTTGGATGGGGCCTTGAGCATCCTGGTCTGGTGGGAGGTGTCCCTGCCTGTGGCAGGGGGGTGGAACTGGATGGACTTCTAAGTTCCCTTCGAACCCAAAACATTCTAGGATTCTATGACTACGAACAGAGGGAACAGCAATGAGTCTATTTAACAAACACTGTCTCATGTGGCAGATTTCATTGCAAATGAGCATTAAACAGGTGTTTTGAGATGCAGTTGTGTTCCAAGCTGAACTGGTCCAAATGCAAAAACCAATTATTCACCTGTACGACCTTAAGCTTCTTGAAAGAATTTAGCTTCATTTGAGTCAAGCAGGAGAGAGCAGCAGGGAGAGGTACTTGACCAGTCAAAAAACACAAAAGCAAGATGCCTGTATTTGGATTTCAGTACAGCTGTAGCATTTTCAAACCACATTTTTCTCCGCTTATCATACTTCCCTAGGGAAGGATAATGAGTCCACAGGGACAAGAAAGATGGACTCTGCAATGGGGTCATACTGAAAAAAGTTAACATACAAGAATTTCCTTCTGAAAGAGCAACGAAGTAAATGAAGATGTGCTTCCTAAATTTTAGGAAGTCAGAACACGGAAGAAATGCTAAAGAAATTATCCTCCATTTCCGAACCTTTCACATCGCAAAGATGTGAACACACGAGTAAAATCTTCTGCCCGTTACAGTTCTTCTAGAGCATGTAACTCAGATTGATATGGAAAACAAAGGTCATGAGAAACATACTTGACATTCATATATGACTGTGTATCCAAAGTAACTATTTTCTTGGGACGTCAGCCTAGCTTCTCCTTGCCTTACTTGTCTCAGCACATCCAGAACACTCTCAGATGAAAAAAACAATAACAGGATACACAGAAATAAAGAGCAACTAAGAAAGTAATTAGAGGCTACCCTATTTTACATGAGACAAGTCAAAGTATTACAAAATACAGTACCTTAGAAGTAACATCTCTGACTTAAAACAACTTCAGAATGATCTGAGCCACAGTAATCAGAAGTTCAGAAGTCAGCTTTGCTTATTAAAAAGCAGATGAGCAGATCTTTAATCTCTGTTTTGCCTGAGAGCTGAAGACAGGAGTGCTAATATCAACACAGCAGTGAAGTACATATGCAATAGTTAAGTTACTTCTTTCATTGTCCAGGGATTAAATGACAAGGATGTCACGGGACGGTTTCAGCTCTTTAAGACATGCTGAGCTGTACTAGACCCACACTGATACAAAAGAACAAATAGAACATGGTGATGTCAACATGATTTTAAGGTACAGGAAGAGTGCATCCTCATGCAACATTATGTCCCCAACTCCTAACTGTTTCCTGTCTTCCATGGCTCTTACCACAGTCAGAAATCATAGGGATGGCAAAAATGTGCTGAAGGAAGAAAACAATTGGGACAGAGTTCCGAAGCGCAGAAGGATCTCAGAAACAGGAGAGTTTTCTCCAGTATTTCTTAAATGCTTTACAGTCAACATTTTACTGCGGCACTTTGTTTCAGTGAGTAAGAGGCATCCTTCAGGTGAAATAACTTCCTTGTTTTCACTTCATTACTCTTAACCGTGTATATGGAGTTACAGAGGCAGGAAAAGAGATATTACCTACGCTGCATGCCACTGCTAAATTGTTTTGCGTTTGCCAGGAGCAAGCAGTTAATATTCAATATGACATACATTTTCAATGCAACAAAAACTTAACTGAGAAAAGACGTTATTAGAATTGCATCCTTATTCAAACTCTAAGCAAACAATACTTGCTCAGCAGTGCATAATAAAATTAATAAAATTACTTTTCTGAGGGTAGAGGATTGTATTCTAGTAAATTCACAGTTGGATAAAATTTTGACTTGGTTTTATCTTAAAAATATGGCTACTCCATTTGGTATCTTTTTTTAAAAATACAGTAATTTGCAAAGCAGTAAGACATTAAACTTGTGCTAAAAGCCCCTGTTACGAAAAGCTCTGTGATTAAGGACTTCCCTATTCAATTAAAACATTCTATTAACTTCAGTTGTATTCCACAATTTGAGAAGAATTATAGGGCTATTCTTTTTTGAAAGCAAGCAACTGCCTGCTCTAACAGCTTTTTGTTACTACCTTCTTTGAAGAATATCCTTTATTTTTCACTTATTTTGTTTCTAAACATGTGTTTTATATGCCCTTAAAAGAAATGGACATTTTTTTCTCAGACAAATTAGATAATACGACAATTAATTCCTACTCCTAAACAAGTCCTGTTTGTTAAGTTGGATTTACATAAAAGTGTTGAGACTTTCACAATGTGTTTAATCAGATAAGGACAGTGACACAGTATACACTTGACAGCAACAGCTTCAAAGAACTTCAAATTTCCCTACATCAAATAACATCTAAGCATGAGTGACACACTCAGCCTACAGAGAAAGAGTAAATATACATTTTAGCTATTAAAATTTAAATTATTATATTTCAAAAAGGCATCTTCATAACCCCGTAATCAAATGATTTCTACTAACAGAAACATTTCCATGTCTAGAAAAGCATTCTAAAGAGTCTCTGAATTGAATATTTATGGAAATAAGGTGACTCCTGGACTGTCATTTTGTTTTCATGTTAGCCATGCTCTCTCTGAAGTTACAAATGCAAAGAAATTTTCTGTTGCACTGATAGAAAATTTTGCTACCAGTTGTGACAGGTAAGCCTATATTTCTACTGCGACTCGAAGAACTGAAGAACAAAATCAAACATGTTGAAACTGATACACAAGAACTACATCAGTTTTGCCTAAGTGTGAATATACTGAAATAATTGAATATAGTGTCAGAATAAAAGTGCAATAACAAAATAAGCCCTGAAACAAAATTCGGACTCAAACTTCTGAATATTATTAAGTGTTCAGAAAACTTCAATTTTTTCTCATAGCAAAATCTATACATCTTTAAGTATGATGATGATGATGATGATTAGACAGTCATAGCTGCACTATTTTTAATCAATTTTTTACAATTCATAGTAAAAAGGAAAGACTGAAAATGAGTGAAGTCTGTCAAGCTGAGCTCCTATCAAGCTCAGACAGCCTGTGCTGAAATTTGTTCTACAAAATTTACTTAACTATTATGACTGCAAAATGGATCAAAGTTAGGGGGGTGTGCCTAGTCACACTATTCTTACACCATGAGGCTAAGAAAATACAGCATTCAGTGCTAGTTTTTGTAACAGATGCTGCAAAATTTGAAACATGCACGATGAATCTGTCTTCACTAAAATGGACATAACCTGCTAATTTCCAGTCTGGCAGAATACTACAGCATCAAAAATTTAAAAAGAAGACAACAAGTAAAGAATTGCAGAGTTCTTTTAAAATTCTCCAGTATATATAAAAGTTCATTGAAAGTTAACACCATCTCGAATGACAAAGGTATTTAGGTTACCAATGTCATCTCCAACACCTAACACCATGTGATATTGGAACAAAACTTAAATAATCTGTGGGATTCTAGGAGTTCATAGGCCTTTAAGCTGCAGTACTATCCCACAGGATATTTTGACACTAAAATGGAAACTACATATATTGTTTCAACTTAAAGTATTTACATCATTATAGGACTGTCTTCTACATCGGTAACTTAGTCGATATGATCTGTTAGAGGTCACTCTCCTGCGATACTACAAAACATTTTCTCAGAATAATATGATCAAATTTGTTTCTCTCAATAAGTGTATACAGCCCTTCAGAAACCTGAAGTTACACCAAATTCTAGTGCAGATTTCTGCAGTTGAAACATGTACACATATTCCTACGGTCAGACCGACAGAACCAGAAGCAGTAATTATAGTGCAAATAAAAGCATACTGTGTTTTGGGGTTTGCCTTTTTTTTTTTTTTTTTACTCACTTTCTTAATAAAAGCGAGCATCTCCTTTTTGTCTGAAAGCTGGTTTAAAGAGGAGTAGCACTCTACCTCCAAGACATATCCTTCAGTATGGACATCACCTTTTGGAGACCTAAAGAGACAGACAGAAAAAAATATTTGAGTTTCTGTTCTTAACACTGGATAGCCAGACATCGCCTTTATAAATATTTCCCATGGAGAGGCAACTTTCAGACAAAACTTCGATTTCAGCACATTCACTCCACTAAGCTCAACACAGTTCTGCCAAACAGCAGCTACAGCTTTGACCCACTTGCCAGGGAAGGAAATCACACCAGTGACTGTGGATGGTGGAATGCCCCATGGACTTCTAAATCTCTTCAGCTGTCCAAGAAACACTGTCAGCCAGGCATCTATGGCCAATGCCAAGGAGATGCACAGGTGATGTAGCACAGAATGTGTAGAAATTAGGTCCCAATGCAAGGGCTGACAGATGCTCTGGGCCCCACAGGGAAGCCTGACGCAGGATATGTTTCACAGACAGTAATTACAAGAACCACTTCTTTTATCTACCACCATTCTAAGGAAACATTTAAAAACTGGGGCTACTGAAAGTAGTCTGTCCTTCAGTCTTACTTTATGCTTTGTTGCTGAGAAATGCAAAGCTATGTGTGAAATCCCTTCTCTCTCAGAAGACACTAACTCCTAAATTAATTCAAAATGTGTGGCATCTGCCATATACATTGCTGAACAAATCAGTGCTGTGGAAAACAGCATCAGTCAAAATATGCCAAGGGAAAGTTTGGAAGTTATCCTGAATGATCTTGAGAAACAGTCTGCAGGCATGCACTGCAAAGCAGTGCTACTGAAAGCAGTTTTCACCTCCTCTGGAATCCCGTGAAAGGAAACCAATATGTCTGATCAATAGAGGAAAGCCAGAGAATCATTTGTTTTATCAGTTCTTTAGGAGAACATACGGAGGAATGTACAAAAATAAAAGCTAGCCTACAGTACAAAGTAGGTACCTTAACACCCTACATGGAGAAACAAGTAAAGAAGAACTAACCCGGGCCAGCAGCTGCTTAACGTACTGGGTACCTACAGGACAGGACAGAAGTTTGAACGCCAAGTGCTGAGAAAGCAGCAGAACAACAAAACAAGGGCTTTGCGGGCATGCCACGCTTGCAAAAGCAAGTGTGTGTACAAGCCCTGTTCTGAGGACTGCAATCCTGTGACACATAAAACATGCTTCAGCTACTGACAGTCCCACGGGCTTTCCTGAGATGCTAACAGTTACTTGGTGCCACGAGATGTGTAGGCTGCTGACTGCAAGCTGGCAGTGCGTTTCCTAGGCAATACTGCAGAAATTTTCTGAAGTCTCACATGACATTGTATTTTGTACTTGATCTTCTCACTTCCACAAAGCCTTTACTCTCACTTCATTTTTCTTACCTCACTTGTACATGGAACAGGCAGTACCAGACTATAGTTTGGGACCGCTGAAGCCCTTTCCCTACTTGTTTTTCCCTCCTTTCTCTAGTTGTTTTTCCCTCCTTTCTAGGTTCTTCTCATAACTGGGGTCCCACTTTGTTCTTGACTCCAGATAAAAATTTTAACAAAACATTTGTGTCCGTGGAAATTCTCCAAACATCTTTATAGGATTTACAGAAATCATTATCGGAGGACCAGAAGTGTAATAGGCATATAGAAATTAATTCAATCAGCAAAGAATAACTTTGTCAAGGAAAAAAAAATGTTTTGTGAGGGACAACACATGAACTACAGCCAATTTTTGCTCTTCTAGATAAAGTCCTAGAGAAGATAAACTATTCTGTGCAAATTTTCCACTACAGATGAACTCAATGAATTCAAGAACATAAAAATGAACTTAAAGTCTCCCTGCTAGAGTATGTACTCTTATACCTACTTTTTTTCATTAAATTCTGAATATGACTAACTGGAAATGTACTCCCAATGTTATCCAGGCATGCCCCAGAGAGAAATAAATATGAGCAAGGGCTCTCTAATGCTCTAATAATCATTAAATGATTGCCACTTGATATTGCAATGCTAAGTCCATACAACATCAAGCCCTTTTTAGATAACCAATCCTATTTTCAGGGGGACAACACCAAGCCTCTACAAACATGAGGACCAAACACTTCCCTTGCTTGGGGCAACCCACCACACTCACCACAGCCTGCTTCCAGCCTGGCTGAGGAAGCCACACTCCCAACATGGGGGCTCTGAAATTATACTCAATTCAAAGGTAAAATACCAAATTCCAAAAAATGATCGTGTGCCACAGTATCCATACTTATTTTAACATGAGGCCCAGGAATAGGAAAAAATGGGACAAATCCAGGGGCACAATCCTTCCTGTGCCCACTCTTTTGCCAAAACCTGTTCTTCACATAGCATTCAGGTCTCCATGTGAAACATAGCTCCAAAAGAATGAGAAATACTGCATTATCATGTTTAAACCCACTGGTTATCTGTAAAAATAAACTCTCTCCAACCTTTATTGGTAAGGTTTATACACAGGAATAAGGAAGAGGGAAGTCTGGCCTTGAACCACTCTCATCTAATTCCTCTCCTTCCTCTCAGCACCTCCCCTAGTCTCTAATTTTGCACAGTTTTTAGAAGACCCACTTCTAACTTCTTTAAAAGGAGTATGAGTTACCTGCGACACAGATTACATCCATAAAACTAAAGCGATTCTTACTGCAGCTGCTGAAAATTATCTGTTTATTTTTCCTCCTTTAACAAGCACTTACTTTGAGATACACTCGCTTCTTGTAAATATTTAAGCAAACACGAGACAGTGAATTCCTCCTCTAAGAGTCTCAGAGCTACCTCAGCGCTAGGGCTCATGAAAGAAATTTCATCAAATACCATCCCACTCTATTAGGAACATTCTTTTACAGAACAAGCGTAACAGATCCTGCTAAAGGCCATAAAATCTTTAGTTAAAATCTTCCCACAGAAGTACTCTATTACCAAAAAGTATTTTTCCACGCTTTCAAGAAAAATATGCCCTTATAAGTTAAAGGCAAGTCTTTGTCTATGCTGTTTGTATTCATCTGTTTAGGAAATATTCAAGAGCCTATTATTCTGTCAAAACCAAACAAACAAAACAAAAGCCATAGCTTCTCACATGAAAATAGTAAATGGCTGTGGGTTTCACAGACTGCAAAAATAATTTGCTGAGCAAATCCAGGTGGACAAGAAATAATTTCCAGCCTTTATACAATAAACAATGCATTTCATAAATTAATTGCAAAGCATTTCATTATTATCACAAAGGGCTCTCATTAAACTCTGAATATTATTAGCATAGCCATACAGAAGTGGCTAAATATAGGTACAGGTAAACGCTATACTGAACAGAAGTCATTATATTTTTGGTTTTATTCATTTAATGAGACTACTGTTAGAACCACTTTAATTAGAGATTATGAACTAGAAGCCCCAAAATACGCACATCTATCAAGATCACAGAAGTCAGAGGAAAAGACAAAAGCAGGGCTCAGGTCTCCTGACCTCAGTCTTTTCCCTGCACTTGCATTCCCCTGTTCTCTTCTGAAGAAGGACTAATGTCAATCATTTGAGAATTAACCAAATAATCCATACTCTGGAGCCTCTTACCAGTTTTATGGCACAGGAAATTACTGGGGGTCTATTGTATAAAGTATTTTTAAATATAAGCAATTGTTTTATATAAAGTTAATTTCCACTTTCCCATCTCAAAGTATTTCTCAATAGAAAGCAAAAGACAAATTTAGAGATCAGTTTCGTCAAAAAAATACCTAAGCCCCTACAGTTTGAAAGATCTTCCTTTTCTTCTGGATGTACAGTCAGCAATTTCTTCCTCTTTTCTTCTTCCTCCTCCTACACTGGAAAACTGAATCTTCCCCCCCTTACTATCTGCAAACATTCCAGGGGTTTTTTTATTACCTTTGTTCCTCTAACCAAAAATGCCTGGGTTAATTACAAATGGTCCAATCCTAAAAGAAGCACACCTGGATACGGTAAGGCTGTAGCCTTCTTGGAAGCCAAGACAAACTGGAGAAGCGGGTACACCCTGACTCATTACGATGTCCAGTACTCACAATAACGCATTTTGAGATACCCGAGAGGGAAAAGAAGGGGCAGTGTCAACAACACCATCACTTCACCTGCAGTGGGGAAGGGCAGTCTCCTGCCCACCACCTCCAGAGAGGAAAACCACCGGTGAATTGTGGAGACTGACAGAAAATTTCTTATACATCATGGACAACCTTAACCAGGGGGTGGCAAACAGCTCAGAGGGAATTTCAGTCTGCCTAGTGTGGGGCAGAGGGAGGGTGTCTGCTCGCCCGTCAGGGCCAGGGTAGAGGGTACCCTCAGGTGCTCCTCATACATAAAAGGCCGAGTCTTTAAAAAGAGTGGCATCTTGAATCCTAAATAGAACCTATAGAAGCAGAAAATACATAGTGTAAATAAGATTTTCACTTACAATTGGAAGTTCACTCGCCAAAAATATTTTACAACAGTTGTTTCAGTAGGCTGTCATTTCCTGCACAGCTGTTTGCAGTTAAGCACCATTTCATGGTAGATAAACCATAACCGGCTGTAGAGTACTAGTAACTTACTTAGTAACTATTAAAGCTTACAACTTGGTGTCTTACAAACTAGATTTCCAGTCCTTTTCAGATACAAGAAGGAAATAAAGGAGCCAACATTTTGTCCTAATTTTCCTGGAGTTATCCATGCCCATGAATTCAGAAAGCCAAGAACTGTAAGGTGTGCAGACACTCTAAAATGACAACCTGATTAAGATGATGCTAGAAATACATTGCAGTTTTGAGATTTTCCATTATGTCAGAATAGCTCTACAGCTCAGAAGAGAACTGTGCATTTATTACAAACTGATCTACATTATAATAAAATAAACCACATCAAGGTGATTAACAGGAGCAGTTGGTATCTGTATAATCCCAGATCAAAAATCTAGCAAAATTAGAGTATCACAAAATAAAGAGAGCAGCAATTAAAACCCCATAGGTTTTATGATGCCCACTCAACCAAGATACCATTTTTTTATAAAAATAAAGCAGGTATGCTGTATCATAACAACCTCAACTCTAACCCACGTGACTCTGTTTTAAACTTGAGTACCTAGGCATTTTCTTTACTAGCAATTTTCTCATATAGAAAACCTTATCAGTGGAATATATATTATTTGTTACTAAAATTTATAAACTTTTTTTTTAATGGCAGCATATAGAGTTTCTTGAGAAAAGTTAAGGCATGTATGGATACATACGAATCTTTAACACGACGTGTTTACAGTTTTGAGAACACAGATGAAAGAACACTTATTTTGCGTCAATGTTAAAAGCTGTCACAAGGAAATATGTATTTCTTTGAACCTGAAACAAATAACAAGCTTTAAAAACTCAAGCCATTGTCCCTTGAGCTAAAGGAAGGTATCTGTTGACTCTTGGGTATGGAATAAATATTATTTTTTCAGCAACCTAAAATGAGCCTGCTGAGAGTAACAACAGACACTGCTTTTGCACTCAAAATGTGTTTGATCCTAATACTCGTGAAGGCAAGGTCAGACATTTGCCATCTTCAAGCCCAAATGCTACATAAAATCCAAACTGATACACATATATACACAAATATCTATGCATTTATATTTAAATTAAAAATATATTGTACCAATATAAAGTCTCCACTTCAGCCAGCTCAAGAGGGCATAGGAGCAATGGAGATCACTGATATTTTTCTCAGATTGTTGAAACGCCCATAATGGGAATTCCTGTATTTCTGCAGAAATCTTTTGTAGCACATTTCAGGGTGCTGGGAACACTCAGCCTGGATGTAGCAAGTGTAAATCATACTTGACCAATCTGATTGCCTTTGATGTTAAAATGACTGGATTTGTGGTCAAGTGGAGGGAGGGCAGTGGCTGCCGTTGATGGCAATTTTAGCAAGAGGTTTGGCCCAGGCTCCCACACTACCTTGGTATGTCAGTTAGCGTACTGCAGTCTGGAAAACAAGATGAGTAAAAACCAGTTCCATGGTTAATGGTGACACCCTGTCTGAAGGCTAATGACAAGTGGAGGCCCCATCCAGGGGTCTGCAATCCCAGCCCGGTCATGTTTAACAACTTCGTCAATGACAGGGAGAAGGTGAGAAGGCGTGCTCTTGTGAAATTCGCAAATTACATTGGAGCAGGGGATGCTGCTGGTGTGGCAGAGTGCTTGCTCCAACAAAGCTTAAGGCCACTTTGCATGTTTTAGGCAGTGATGTGCCACTGAAGGTCTAAACGTGGCATGAAAAAAATTTCACATGAAAAAAAGAAAAACTTTCAACAGAATCTCAACAGCAGGCTTGCCAGGCAGAGCCACTACTCATGGCTCAAGGCTCTATCCACAAAGTCAGAGACGGAATTCCCTGTTTCAAGTGCCTAACAAAAAAGCTTGAAGAGAAGAGAAGGTTTTTGGCGCCAGAAGGTGTCTCATACAGCTACGGAGCAGAGATTTGATTAATTGTCTGGATGTTTTTAGAAACATTTTCCTTTGCCTGCGGACAGCAAATGTGCAAATCCAAATGCCAGAGGATCAAACCAAGATTTCACAGAGCGTAACGCTTCCAGAGGCTGATGCTTCTTCCCAACATGATTACGTCTTTTCATACTTCATCAGTTCCTTGGTATAATGCCATTTTCCTTCCTTTTATGGAAAGAGCTGTTCACTACTATTAAAAGAGGAGTTCAGTATGGCTGGAAACTGACAGTGAAAGAGTTGGCTTTTCAGATGTGAAAAATCAGGATTTCCCCTGACTTAGGTGCCTGAAACCTGCAGTAGACACAATTAAGCAAATACCAAGTGGACACTGACAATTAGAAATGCAAACATAGCATCAAAGGAACAACACAACAACTGCTCTCTTGTTTAAGTCATTTAAAGTTGTGTGTTTAAGTCATTTCAATCCTTTGCATTTATATCATGCCATGTTACATTTTCTGTAAGTCCAGACTTCCTAGAAATCCATTTTCTCTATTTTCTGTAAATCTAAACTCTAAATGACACAGAGGAAACAAAAATTTATCTATATATCAGAAGACACCATTAAGAGAAATCACTTGGAATTAACATTGCATACCAGCAAAAAAAAAAAAAAGTGTAAAAATCCTGTTTTGCTATTAAACTTCTGAACTCAGTCTGTCAAATTCCTTTGCAGATAAATAGAATTATTTTTGGCCAAGTGATGAAAATTTACATTTCATCAGGATTAATGGATACATGGAAATTATAGAAACAGAATCAGAATCATCTCATCAAGTATATCACTGGCACACCTGACACCTCATTATTTTACAGAAAGTAAAAACAGCTGCAAAATTGTTTGAGGTAAACACAGAAGTCTACTCAAAAAAAAATATTGTTCTTAAATTATACTATTCAGTCTAATTTTGCACGGCAATGTTTCCCTGCTGATTGCTTTAGTGATCAGAGGCAAAATCTGAGAAGGGTTTATCCTCAGACATAGATGGAACCACGGAGAGAAAGACCTCTCTGGAATTCAGTTTATATCCCTTGCTTCACTCTGCTGCGGTGGTACGGAGCATCTGCAAACATGTAAACACTATTGCAAGCATACAGTTTATGAGCCTGAACTATGTATCTCTCCTAGTGGAAGAGAAAGGAGGTTGCTTTCTGGTGCACAGTATTTGGAAAGGGAAATTAAAATATGTTAGTTGACACTGAATTTTGAAACACTCAGACATCAGACAGGGGTATCACACCACAGGGAGGTGGGAATAAATTGAAGCAGTTTTGTGCTGTGGTTTTGTTACAATTTTGTCCGGGAGCTGACTATGCAATTTCTTCCCAGGGAACAGGTTATCTGCAGCAGTCATAAGCTGTCCCAAACAGCAATGCACACAAGACACCTAAACAGAGATTATGATATTAAAAACTAGTGAGTATGGAAATAAAAGGGCAAAGAGAGAAAGGTTATTACACACATGAAGAACGAACAATCTCTGTTTCTCAGGGGAACATAAGTGCTGCTCTCCTTATCTTGGTTAGCCAGAACCTCCCAAATGCACAGACTTCCCCTCTCCCTTCAGCCAGAAGAAATATGTTGTCCCACCTTCGCGCTTTCCACAGTACCACCACACATCCCTCTTCCCGAGATTCTTGTCTTCAAGCGTAAATCAGTGTGAGTCAACTTCTCTCAAGTGTAAATCAATGCGAACCAATAAGCCAGGGGCTGCACTTGACACCTGAAGCCTTCCCTGCATTCAGCTAAAAAACCTTATAAAAACCCAGGCTTGAATATTTTTCTTTGCATATTTTTTTATAAGATGCCTTTTCCAAGAAACTCAGGTATCTCAGAACTCGGCACAGTCAGTAAAACAGTCAATTGCTTTTAATTAAGAAGACCATTGAAATTTAGAGAGAGAGAAAGAGAGCAAGTATTCACAGGAGCCTTAAAGTTATTATTCCTTTATCTAACTCTATTCTATTTGACTTCCAAATGACTTCCAATCAACTGGTTAATGTGCACAATGCAATTAGGTGCTACAGAAATATTTAAATGTATTACACTGAATTTAATGAGAGCAATGGCAGTTTTTCAGCTACTTGGTAGACTGCCTTCCTGCCTACTGACTCTAAAGAATTAAACACTCCTATATTTACTTCATTTACTTTAATTGAACATGACACTTTTTACAGTGCAAACTGTACTGTTGATTTAAAAAAACTAAATCTGTCTTTTACTTTTTTATTCTCCCTAACATTTCCAAAGGACAAACCTCACTTTTCAACATTTATGGCTTCCGTATATGTTAAGAATGTGTTCTCTCAAATGTTCTACAGCAGGAAAGACTCCTACTTCCTTATTTACCAGAACTGACTGGACATCTAAGACAATCAAGTCACAGAGATACTAGATACCAGACTAAACACAAAAGTATGCTAGTGACTTTAAAAGCCACCTGAAATGTAAAATGACATTGCAAAGTCACGCTAAGTATCTTAAATCTCCAGCACAATGGCAAAATAGGAGGAATAGATATTTCTTCCACGAGTTTTAATGCATAACATGTTTAAGCACTACTTCTTCCATCTTTATCTTTAACAAATTGAGGCGCTGGCAACCTCAATAGCAGCAGCACGTAGTTCCTGACGCACATCATCTGCTGCAGAAAGTACAGCCACTTAACTTTGGAGAGGCAATGCTCTAAGTCAAAGCTCTTGAAACGTAAGTCAACAGTATTCATTTTAAAACGTAAAACTGACATTCAAAGGTGCAACACTGATTAAAGACTGACTCAAGTATTCAGTTCTGTCTCTGTATATGCAGAATTGACATTACTGTACCAAAAAGGCACTAATACAACGACTCCATTTCTCTTCCATTCAGGCAACAAAAATAGCAAGGTGAAAAAACACACCTGGTATCTGCCAGACAACCAACAGACAAAGTGAATAGTGTTGGACCACCTGCAGTAAGATAGGAGCTACGGCTTCAGGTGTTTTGCAGAAAGTGCCCAGGAAGCCTAAGGGTGGGCCCCACATCAAAGTGCAGAGCTTTTTATGATTCCTTGCTCCCCATGAATGCCTGGCACTACCGTCACAGAAAGCAGGAGGGGACCACTTTGTACTCCATAGCATAAGTGATGTTACTAGTGGTCCTACAACTGTAGCTGGACTACTTATACTCCTAAAATGTTACGACAGAAGTAAACACTCATCTAATCAACAAATATAATAAGCAGACCTTAACTTCTACCCAGGACTTCAACTGTTGTACATAGTGACAGCCTGCAGATGCCAGAGACCTGATGAGAGTCCTCAGGAAAAAAGTATCACTTATTCTTTATCAGCAGTGTAATGAGTAAGGTTAATTAAAAACATTAACAAGATTACTTTTTTTTTCCCTACCTTTGCATATTTTTTCCCCACACTTGTTAGTAGAATGAGATGACTTCACAGTTCAAGTACAGCTGGTCCCTGTGCAGGCCATGGTCACCTGAAATCTGTGCAGCACGCATTCCTCTTCATTGCACTTGGCAATGCATTCATTGCACCCACACACAATGGAAGTGACTTCTGCTATAGTCTCAGCCAAACTTGGGAACATTTAAACTACATGAAACCCCAAATTGATGTAATTTCCCTTTCTGGCACTTGCCTGTTATTTCCCGCTGTACCAAGTCTCTTCCACTTCCCTAGGCAGTCCGAAATGACAGATAAGGGAATGCAAAGAAATGTAGTGTGAATGTAAAAGGAAATATAATTGGTTCAAGACTCTCTACTGTCTTCAATTTTGTACAGTCATATACAGCTGCCTAAAGTGTGTGAAACACTGGCACCCAAGTGAGTGAGTAGGCAATTAAGGTTTTTTACTCCTCACAATCATTCTGCACAGATGTGAACTACTGGATATGGTATGAGACCACAGCAACACGCTGAGCGCTTTGGCTCAAAGACCATGTCGTTCTGCCGAGAAGGACGTTACTTTTCCCTGACGTCTTCACAGCTCAGTCCTGGATAATGCCATACCCTTGGTCCCCAATACAGAGGTGCTTAAGCAACACTGAAAACTCATGCATCTAAATAGTCTCATTATTTCCAGCAGGGTATTTTGTAGGCAGGGAAAGTAAGGCCCTAAAATCAGGCAAGCTCAGCCCAATATTACTCAGGATCTGTCTAGCAGTGTTTATGTTTTGACCATAAAATGGGAAGCCCTTTTAACAAGAACGGCAGGCAAGTCATCATGAAGTTCTTTATTAATAAAACTAAAATCATGTTAACGTAAATCCAGAGTTTAGAAGCTAAAATTGCCTGTGAAACGTATTGCCTACAAATATATGGTAATGAAACACAAAACTTTTTTTCCTTAGGTCAAAGACTGAAGTTCAATCGTTTCTGTAATTGCCACCTATTGGTTACCAGGCTGCAGCAAACTGACTGGTAGTTTTACTTCAGTTTTAAAGAGGAGTCTAAACCATACTTTCCTTCAAGCATCAGCACAAAGAAAGGAACTACGATTGGTGAATGAGATTTAACTGTCTTTCAGCATTAAGTACAGGTCCCTGTAAAAAGGGGCAGACTGGGGAATGCAAGTAATGTCAGAAAACTGCACAGAATGGTTGCAATAACACAGGTAGCTGCAGAGCTGTGGGTAGTAAAATAATGTTAATTTATATTTTAAATCATTAAAATCATTAAAAAACATAAATATGTGGTTTAAGTATTTAAATTTTAATTTCCTCCTGGACAGCTTAACAGCACATTCTATTGACTTTTTCAAAATTCAGTATTCCTGTTTGTTTATTCATCTTCAGACTTTGATTATGTACGGGGAGATTTGGATTGACATTAGGAAGAAATTCTTCACTGAGAGGGTAATTGTTCATTGGAATGCGCTGCCTAGGGAGGTGGTCGAGTCACTATCCCTGGAAGTGTTCAAAGAGAATTTGGATGAGGCACTTAGTGCCATGGTGTAGTTGACAAGGAGGAGTAGGTGTAGGTGTTGGGTCATAGGTTGGACTCGATCTCAAAGGTCTTTTCCAACCTTACGATACTGTGATACTGTGATATTCTTAATACATTGTGAGAGACTGAACAAAGGAGAGTCATCTTTTTACATAAAGAGTTTGCACTAAACTAAAAGTCTTGCATTGTTTAAAGGGAAGAAGAGCCTAAAGTCTACAGCTAAATTTGATAAGTACATACTAGTGCTACAGTTCTCAAACTAATTGCATTAACTATAATCATCTAAACACAAAATACGCCTTTTCTAAGCAAACAATTCTTCTGTCTTAATTTAATCTCACGAATTCCTAAAGGGTACCAGTGGGATGATCCTCATGAATTGTCAGGCATAGGGCTTGTTTGTTTGCCTCTTATGACAACACATCCCAAAATACAGAGCATATTTCAACTTGTTATTCTCTGAGTTGGCTGCCAAACTGCAAATGAATTGTAAACATGAAGAACATGTTAAGCCTATTCAAGCCCACAAAAAAAAATAAAATCAAGTCTTGCACAGTAAACCGCTATAATTTCCTGATGTAGGTCAAAACTCAGCAGGAAATCACATTGTCTATTTTTATCCCCGTTCACTGGAAGTGCTTTACCTTTCTGTTTTCTTGATAAGCACAGCCCTGAAGATTTGTTCCTGGGGAGTTTTCTCTTTTTCATCAGTTGGTTGCACGAAAGGGTGGACAGCAGCCAAGACGAAGCCCTGCTGGTACAATTCTTGTAGCTGAGCTGGAAGATCACGCAAGGAGGAGAGCTTGATTGCAGATGATCCTGGCAGCTCAGCTGGAAACAAAAAGAAATTGGTCAATAATTCTACACTGGACTATCATGTTTTTTAAAATCCAGGCTCTTCAGAGTCAAGCAAGCTTCACATTGATCTACAATATTAACACAAAAATTGACCTTTCCTGAGACCCATTTTGTATTTCAGATTGTAAGCAGGGTGTCTTGGCAAAGGACTTGTATCACACAAGAGCCTGCTGCAATTAAACGAGTCAGATACACTAAAATGCCAAATTCACTACAGCCTGGAAGAGATGAAGTGGAGGATTTAATAAAAACAAGGCAGTCGGTCAAAAGACATTCTGTTTTAGTAGTCGTCATAGTAATGCAAGTTGAGGAGAGTGAGCCATTAGTCAAAAACATAAAACAAGAAAGGGGATAGCCAGCAAAGGTAGAATGTGTCAAATCCAAAATCAGCTAACAGAAGCATCCAACTACACAAAAGCTGTATTATCAGACCAAAGAGATCAGTGATGCAAAATGCTGCTAAGACCAACATCCGCCAAATATGTCTAAAGAGTACTTTGTACATATATTGATAACAAGAATGCTAAGAGCAATGCATAAATGCATACCTGTTGTGATGAGAAACCTTTTAGAATAGACAGTAAACCTTATACCCCAGGGTTTAAGCAAACCTATACACATTAGAGACCTAGTGCATGAAAATAATCCTTCCCTAGTCTGCTTACTGTGGGGTTTTATGCCTTCCTGTGAAGCACTTGATACTGACTCCTGTCAGGCGCTCAACATACAGCCAGATACTGCAGTCAGTACAGCAACTGCCCTTATTTCCTCGGAGTCTTGCAGGCTTCAAAAGAAACTCCCATAAATCACCTAAACCAATCTTCCATTCTTTTGTCTCTCTCCATCAGTAATTCTTCATATGTTTTTCATATCTTATGTGAAAAGACATCTTTCTTTCCTGACCTTTGCCTCACCATTTTCATTTCTTTTGCAGGATATTTATTATTTCATCCCTAACCATGTTAGCGCATACAGGGCCATGAGGTGCCGGATGGTTTCCTCTCCCACTGAAACCAAATGGGAGGGGATGTTGCAGGAAACACAATGGAGGTTCCCAGCACCTTGAAGGCCTTCAATAAAGAAAACACGCTGAAGAGCTGTTTATACGAAAGACGCCAGCTATGCTAAATAAGGTTTCATTGTACTGCTTTTTTTTTTTTTTCATCAAACTGTATGGCTACCCTTTATGAATAATGAAAGAGGTTATCAAAAAACTAATAAATATTCAAAACCAATAATACAGAGGAATAATTTAAATAATAATAGAATAGAATTTTCTTCATATAAGACCATGTTCCAGAAAAGGATAATGGAACTTTTTGACCAAGAACTACAAGATGCAGCATTTTTATTATTTTTGCAAATAAAATGAGGAATCCAAGGAACGTTTACATTGACAGACAATAGGGCTCTACCTTCTACAATAGCATACAAATCACTCACAGTCTTAAAATGCCCCAATGAATAATGCATAATAAATAATAAATGACTGTTACTTACTGGACCCTACTGGGGAACAAAATGGGGAAAGAAACCCAGATGTTAGAACATTTTCCTTTTTGTGGCTCAGAGATTCCAAAAAAATTAAGACTACGCAGCAAACTGTAATTAATAAAAAGAATATGAAAACTGGAATACCATTCTAAATGAGTGTTTTACTTGAATATGATGGAATGACTAAACACTATTCAGTAATGTTAATTCTCGTAATGGTGCTCCAAATTTTAACAGTCATCTATAAAAACTGATACTTGTCCTGCATATGAATCTCCTACCCGGATTTTTCTGAGGATGCCTTGGTAAAACTAGGAGAAAGTTTAGTCATTAAAATGGGAGAGCGATTGCTTCCTCCTAAAACCTAAGCATCAGGGGAAAGTGTGAAAATGCTCGTAATTGGAGCCCTGGGATGTACACTTGACGATCAAAAAAGAAAGGTAACAGAGCTGCGAGGGATCATCCAGCTAGTCCATCCTGTTACCTAGAGGCAGGATCAGTTCTACTTCAGCTATTTCCTGCAGTTTTTCTCATCTTTTAAAAACCTTTAGTAATGGAGATTCCACAAGCCCCATAAGTCATGTTTCAATACTTCTCTATCTTACTATCCAAAATCTTTTTCTAGCACCTAGCCTAAATTTCCCTCTCTGAAAATGAATATTGCTACTTCCTTACTAGAATATTTCTTTTATGCTATAGCATTTTACAATTCCTAATACCCATCATGCCTTAATCTTACCTTCTTTTGACTGTATAAACTCATTCCTTTCAATGTTTCACATTCCTTTATGTTTTCTAGATTTCTAAATATTTTTTGATGTTTCTCTCCTGATTCTCTTCAATTGGTGTACATCTTTCTTCAAGCATAGCACCTAAGCCTCACCACAGCGATCCAGCACAATCATTATCACTGCTTTGTAGAAGCATTATTGTGATTATTATACATCCCATGTTAGTTTACATCATTTCGGAAAAAAAATTTATTTCATTTCCCCACAACCAATCGTGGCCAAATGTCCCTGCCCTTAATGAATTCTAGGGTTTTTTTTTCTTTCAGTTTTCAAGGGCCATTCTGAATTCTGATTTCCTCGGCGTGACCTGTACAACTCATACTGGCAAACCTCCATAAACATAGTCAGTAGTCTACTGCTGGAATAGTTAATGAAAACAGTGAATTTTAACAAACTCTGGACAGAACCATATTAAGCCTTACAGTCAATACATATTTTTGATTTGATGTTGAACTACTGTTCATTTCTCCTTGGACTACTGGATCCTTCAAAAAGAAATGATAGTTCCTGCTACACAATTGATATCCACAAGGTCTACATGAGCTTCTGAGGTCTACAGACCTGTGCTGTGCATTCTTGTTACCCTCCCACAGACAGACTTGTTCATGTGATGCAAATTTCTCCCCAGAAAACCCTACTACTACTAATCATCATCCTCTGGATATTACATAAGTTAAATTATTTGTTCCAGTATCTTTCTAAGCACTAAGTTAGGTTAACAGTCATACAGTTCTCTTTAAAAGTAGGTTGAAATAGGAAATCACACTTTCTTGGAGAGTTTCAGTCATCATTCAACAGTCTTCACACTCAAGGCTTCAATGATTGAGTCATCTAATTCCTCTAAGGTGCACACCTGTAAGTTGAACCTATCTGAAAATGCCTGATTTATGAAACCAGTTGTTGATCTAGTCTTTCCCTACTCTACCTTAGAAAAATGCTAACCCTTCCAGAAAACCTTACATAGCTTCCAATAAAATCCATTAAAACTTTTGTTTTATTTCTTAAAGAGAATTCTAATCATGCCACTTTCAAAAGACATTTGCGTAACGTAAAAGAGCAAATGAAAAACCAAACAAAATGTTGTGTAACTCCAGTGCTTATAATAAAGTCTCTATTTTGCCAAAAGATAAACCTGAATTCTTTTAGCAGCCTCCATGTTGCTCTTGAAACGCAGTTAGCTCTAAGTTTTATATTCTGCTCCATGTTTCCTTATTCACTGTTGCACTTCACAACCTGACCTCAAAAGATTCCTTTGTTTATTCCATCTGCATCGACTAGCGTGTAAGAAACTTGTAAATGACAGATGATTTGTTTTTCAATTTTGCTAAGGCTGAAAGTGGAAATGGGAAGTGCCAGCTGCTTTTGGAACTGATTACCAGGCAAATTAGTTTGTTGCCTGACTGATAACTGAAGCTGAAAACACTTCCAGAGATGCTCAGATACATACAGAAAACTACAGCTTTGAGATCCTTTAAAAAGGAAAGAAGATTTTTGTTACACAACTGATATCCATAAGGTGACTTTCCTGAGTTGTGCATTCTTTGCTGCTAATGCAGAAACCTGACCAAACACTCATGCAAACGCTCAACAAAAGGATTGAGCTGACATAAAAATCTACAGGTTGAGTCATGTATATTTGAAAGGAGTTATCTCTGCAGCTCCAAAAAGCAATTTATGGGAAACAAAGGAAGATGGTGCAGTCTGCCACAGGAATCCCGAGGGGGACTGGGAGCGGGCTGAGAAGTACAGCTGGCAAGACAGGTAGTGAGGAGACCAGTTCCTCCTGTGTTAAAGAGCTCTGCTTTCCCTCCCAGTGGATTATCCAGGGCTGCTACCACAGGGATCAAACAGCCACACACCCTACCCGGCTTCAAATTGAAGCATCTCATTTGAAAACTGCACTATGGTCCATGCCAAAGGGGTAGATGTATCCCAATCAAATACTACCTTATCAAAGAAAAAAACGTTATGGCAACTGTCTACAACAAGTAGGCTATTTTTTCTACGTATTTTAAAACAATAGATTTGGGTACCTTTGAGATGCTATAACTCAATAGTTTTAAATAAGAAAGGTATATTATACTTTAAAAAATGAAGCATGGATTCATCTATCAGCTCATGCTTAATAAAGACAATCATCAACTAAGAACATCTTTATATAATGTATATACTCAACAGAATCAGATGCTTTTAACTCTATTCTATTTGATAAGCAGTATTTTTCCCTTCCTGCTAGTTACATTTATGACAAAGCTAAAACAAACATTATTGTTTTTTAATTTCTTTCCACTTGAATGATAGCTTTGCTCCAGGAAAACTAAAATGTTAAATGCCAAAATGGCATTTACTTAATTTCTCTTTACTGAAATGGTCAAATTCAGGGTCAAACTTAGGTCAGTTTCTCAGTGCTTATCCTTAATATTTCATTTAAAAGGACAAGCATACAGTTCTACTCTAAATTTCTATCATCATGTGTTAGGTGTCTACGTAGTTTGCTTACTACAACAAAACAAATTGAAAGTTTGGACTTTCTGTCCTTCTATTTTTTAACATGTTTTCGTGCTTAAACTTTTATGCTCTTACTTCATTGACAGCTGTTAAAGACAGATGAAGCCCTTAACAATACTTCACATTACACATGAAAATGTTCCACAAAACTACTGGACTTCTTTTCAGCCATTTTTGGTTCCCTTTTAAAGTTTTCGTGTTCATCTGCATCTTCAAAGTCATCTTCAGTTCATTATGTAACTTTAAGTAAGACTTTTTCCTTTGCATTGAAACAACCAAAGATCAAATTGATGTGTACACAGATCATACCTGCTCTCTGTCCATGCCAGGTACAGAAGAAAGCACTTTGCACCAATATATGCCCAAAATGCAGTGTATAATAAGGTCTGAAACAAAGAAAGGAAGACCAGCAAACTCACCGGACCCAGACTATTAAGTGATACAGCAACTCAGTTTCATGGTAGCCACATGCACAATACTCCCATTTGGTCAGGCTGAACACACATTAGCAGACTCAGACCCTTCAGAAGTACAGTTGTAACTGCTTTCTTTTTCAAAGCGCAGGATGAGGCCGTTCTCAAGCCCATGGTTCTTCCTCTAAGCCATTCCCATGTAAGGCACCCAGAGCCAGCAAGCTACAGGAGCTTGTGAGTCACTTGTGCTCCTCCTCATATTCCTTCCTTACAGGACCACAAACCTTGCAAAGCTACAGCTGTTCCAGGCGACTCATGGGAAGGAGGATGTTCTCACACCTCCGCTCCAAAAGAGCTTAGGGCTTATGGAGCACTCCTCAGAAGAGAGATGTAGCCAACAGAAGGGCTGCAAGGGCAACCGCAGCAGAGCTCTCCCTCGCCCTGGGCCCAAAGGCAGGTAGCCTGTAAGCAGGGTTGTACCCGTGAGCTAGAAAGGAGCAAACATTCCGGCATACACACTTAGTCACTCCTGCTCGCCGCTTCCACGCAGCTCCCTACCCAGTGTGAATTTTTTTCTGCTGTCCTTCTAAAGCACCAGATCTCCCTCCTGCACTCTGCAGAGGATGTAGGAGATCACCTGAAGGAATCTGGATATGGTCGTTAGTGTCTACGGTCCTTAACAGATCTAGCCATGAGCATGTAACATAAAAACAAGGTACAAGCAAAATTATGGCCATGTGGCAATACAGCCATTACCCAACACCATTCACTGATATCCTGCAGGGCTTTATAACAGAGCTGGTAATTTACCTCCTGCCTTTAGTGACTGCCTCATGGAAAATGGCATTAACTTGCTCTGTTATGCCTCATGCATCCCACCAAGGTGGTCATAATTGCATGTCTGCTGACAGGAGACTAAATAATGACAACGAATGGAGACAATAATGGGGGAAGAAGAGAGCTTATGACCAAGGATGTGTGCGAGCAAACACATAAATCTGGCCCCAGTCCACAAAATTCCCCACGCTTTCATAAAGGGCACTTGCCAAGCATGTTCATGATTGTTTATAACAGCCTTGATCATTTTGTAGAACACCAAAGCAAGCACACTTTCTCTATTTAGCATGAAGATTGATGTTTCTTAATTTAATATTAACTCGTTTCCAGCAACTTCAGTTTAATTTAAAGAAATGAAATCTACAGCAGACAAAGTTCTAGTAGAGCAAAACATTAGGGAAAGTAAAAAAAAAATGTAACTACAAAGTTCACCATTAGAAGATGCAGTTTCACATTAAAACATTTCATAGGAACAAGTCAAATGCAGCAAGGTTTTTCATTTGGATAACATTCAGAAGTTTAAAATTAATGCATTAATATTTTACATGATCAAAGTGGTTAAACAAGCAGCATCTTTTCAGTGATTCTGTGAATTTTCACCCCACTTGAAATGTTGGAATTACCTGTGTTACTGGAACTGTGAATTCTTGTTGGAAGGTACAATTGCAGTGACAGAAGGCACACATTCACAACAATTAGAATACACAAACCAGTGCAGCTCCCACCAGCTAGTTTCTACAAGCTAAACATTGACTGCTAAATGAAGGACCAAATCTCTTTCTGGTTTGCCAAAGTCCTCAGGTTTATCTGTACAGGCCATGAGGGCTGAATGGTACCACAGCTCCTTGCACAGAGGCAGTCGAAAAGCAGAATTCACCTGGAGGAAGGTGCTGGGTAAAAATTTGTTGGGAAATGTTGGCTTTTTTCTAATGATGAAACACAGACTAGAGAAGATTCCCTCTCTGTACTGAAAGCAGGAAAGTTTTTAAGGTGATTTTCACTGACTTATTTAGAACTTAGTTTTGAAGAGCTGAAGGAATCCACATCCATCATTCCTTCCAACTATTACGCTTGGTAAGACAAATTTGTTACTCTGGAGAGCAGAAAGCAAACGGTTACTTGAATATTATCAAAACACTTACTGACTGGTCTGGGGTCAAGACAGTTATTTCCAATCAGTGTAAGTCTTGAATGAAAAAACATTAAGGCATCTATTGCACATTTAATTCTTTGTTACAAACACTTCGAGGAACAGAACAAATTGTTTGCATGGCAAAACAATGCAGCCATATTTCTCTTGCTTAACGGTAACTATTCTTTCGTCATTCAACCCACAAATAGTTTCTTGTCAACAACAACAAAAGCCTTTCAGAGAATCGTAGTATTTCCAATGAAGATAAAGGCAAACCCACTAACAATGTAACTTAAAGAACACAAAGCAATAAACAGATTTCTGGCAAGTTTTGTGAATTCTCAATTATTGTTTCTGAACTAAAAACTACTAAACGAATGCTAAAGCATTTTGACTAATCTAGCAGAGAATATGTGGTGCTTCTGACACTACCGCAAAGCTTCAATTACCTGAAACACACTAATGCCAGAACTTAATGAGCTAAAAGCTCAAGCTTTTGGACTAACAACTATGCAAGCTGTACTTTAGTCTCTTTTCATTTCTAATAAAGCTTGAGCTTCCATGAGGTATATACAGAGGTTCCTTAACTTCGAAGACAAAACTGACAGTCCAGGTGCACTACTGTTCAGGTCTTTGGCAGAGGCAGGACACTGGATGTGAATATATCACTTGCTCTTTTTTTGGTTATGCTAAGTTACATTCAGAGTGGTTTTTCTTCCAATCTTCAAGCCAAATACAATAAATGTCTCTATCAAAGAAAATAAGAATGAATAGGGAAGAGAAATCAGGTGTTTAAATGAAGGATGACTGTTTAATAAGCTCCTAGTGTTTACTTTCAGAGAAAATGTAATAATGGAACTTAAAAATATTCAAAAGCAAAGCACTGTATCTTCAGAAGGCAGAGGCAAAAAACCACAGAAAGACTGTGAAACTACATATATATCTTTTGGAAGTATCTCTGTATCTAAATATATGTATATAGGTATATGTATATATATGTATGTATGCATACATATATTTGTGCATATATGTGTATCTACAAACATACTCCAACATCCTTTTCTTTTCTTTAGGAAACAGGAGATAGGTGCATTAGTCAAATCGAGAAAGTACTAAGATAACTCACAGATGCAATGAGAATAGACAACTTCGTCTAATCAGTTGGGTCAACCAACATCATTGCATCTGTGAGTTATCTTGCTTGTTGTCCAGTTAAAGTTTCATTTCTGTATCTTGCAAGCATAAGATAAATATCTTAAGAACTGCATATATTTGCCACAAACATGATGTGATTATACATGGGATGGTTTCATTTTTGCTGTTTCAGAAAGAAGAAAATACCCAGGCTATCACCTCCACCAAGTGAAAAAAAAAGAAAAAGACAAGCACTTCTTAAATGAGTCACAGCTTATGTACATTGGCTTGTGGGCAGAATTATGCAAAACAGGCAAAATTAATACCACTTACTAGATGCAAGAAGTGTTAATGACTGTGCAAAAAGCTAAATGAAAGAAGATGAAAATGAGGAGGGACTTCTCATTTAAAGTATGCACAGAAAAACCAACCAAATCCTATCCCTTCTCTACCTGAGCAGCTCTTTGAAATGATATTTTTTTATTTGTCCCTCCCTCCTGCTTGGTTCTGCTTCCTAAATTGATGCAGACCAAACATACAGACAACAAAGATAATTTGCATTTCACAAACTCAAGAAAATTCCATTTATGTCTAACCAAAAGGAGAAAGTGTTCAAAGTTGCAATATTTTATTCATACAGACATGTTATCTGTACAAGCTCCAAAAGGCAAGCATAATATTTAATTATAGAGGAGAGAAGGGGTTAATGCTGAACTACAGGAAGGGCCAGCATGTTACTTCAGATCCATTTCCAACCCCCAGAAGAAGTACTGGTCCCTTGCCTTTAGACACCAATTTAATCTCCTGATGGCAGCACTTTGGCTGCGAAAGTCAAACACTGAATGCTTTTCATTTAACAACTTAAGTAGTGAAATGGGACTTGCCATAGAATCACAGGATCATGAGGTTGGAAGAGACCTCTGAGATCATCGAGTCCAATCGTATCTGTCTCCCTACTAAACCATGTCCCTAAAAAACTCATCTACCTGTCTTTTAAACACCTCCAGGGATGGCGACTCCACCACCTCCCTGGACAGCCTGTTCCAATCTCTGACCACCCTTTCAGTAAAGAAATTCTTCCTAGTGTCCAGTCTAAACCTCCCCTGGTGCAACTTGTGGCCATTTCCTCTTGTCCTATCACTTGTCACTTGCAAGAAGAGACCAGCACCCACCCCGTCACAACCTCCTTTCAGGCAGTTGTAAACAGTGATGAGGTCTCCCCTCAGCCTCCTCTCCTCTAAGCTAAACAACCCCAGTTCCCTCAGCCGCTCCTCATAGGGCTTATTCTCCAGCCCCCTCACCAGCCTCGTTGCCCTTCTCTGCACACGCTCCAGCCCCTCAATGTCCTTCTTGTAGTGAGGGGCCCAAAACTGAACCCAGCACTCGAGGTGTGGCCTCACCAGCGCTGAGTACAGGGGCACAATCCCCTCCCTGCTCCTGCTGGCCACGCCGTGTCTGACACAGGCCAAGATGCCATTGGCCCTCTTGGCCACCTGGCACACTGCTGGTTCATGTTTAGTCGGCTGTCAGCTAACACCCCCAGGTCCTTCTCAGCCAGGCAGCTCTCCAGCCACTCTTCCCCCAGTCTGTAACGCTGCATGGGGTTGTTGTGACCCAAATGGAGGACTCTGCACTTGGCCTTGTTGAACCTCATCCCGTTGGTCTCAGCCCATCGATCCAGCCTGTCCAGATCCCTCTGCAGAGCCTCCCTTCTTTCAAGCAGATCCACACTTCCACCCAGCTTGGTGTCATCTGCAAACTTGCTGAGGGTGCACTCAATCTCCTCATCAAGATCACTGATAAAAGATGTTAAACAAGACTGGACGCAGCACTGAACCCTGGGGAACACCGCTCGTGACGGGTTTCCAACTATATTTAACTCCATTTACCACAACCTTTTGGGCCCGGCCATCCACCCAGTTTTTAACCCAGCAGAGGGTGTGTCTGTCCACGCCGATGGCAGCCAGTTTCTCCAGCAGGATGCTGTGAGAAACGGTGTCAAAGGTTTTACTGAAGTCCAAGTACACCACATCCACAGCCTTTCCCTCGTCCATTAAACAGGTAACCTTGTCACAGGAGATCAGATTGGTCTGGCAGGACCTGCCTTTGGTGAACCCATGTTGGCTGGGCCTGATCACCCAGTTGTCCTGCATGTGCTGTATGATAGCACTCAAGACAATCTGCTCCATGACCTTCCGTGGTACCCAGGTCAGACTGACAGGCCTGTAGTTACCCGGATCCTCCCTCTGACCCTTCTTGTAAATAGGCGTAACATTTGCCGATTTCCAGTCAAGCAGCACTTCCCCAGTCAGCCAGGACTGCTGGTAGATGAGGGAAAAGGATTTGGCGAGGACCTCTGCCAGTTCCCTTAATACCCTTGGATGGATCCTGTCTGGCCCCATAGACTTGTGTGCATCTAATTGGCCAAGCAGGTCTCTAACCAAGTCCTCCCAAGCAGCTGGAGCTTCATTCCCACTATCTCCGGGCTGAGGGGGCTGAGTATCCCTAGGACATTCCTCCTTGGAGTTAAAGACTGAGGCAAAGAAGGCATTGAGTACCTCTGCCTTGTCCTCATCCCTCACTTCTACCATCCCTTCTGCATCCAACAAGGTAGGGAAAGTCTCCTTTGTCCTCCTGCTGCCGTTGATATATTTGAAGAAGATTTTTTTAATCATACCCGCCAGAAATGCAGCAAGTTATGTCCTCTCACTGCAATTAGCCAGTAATCAAATACTTTAAAAAAGGGAGGGAAGGAGGAGCTACCCAAAGTAAAACTAACAGAAAAGATCTTCTGATATCTTAGAAGTTGGTGGCATCAAAAAATTTGGAGGGTTGATGCACCTTTTTTGCTCTGAACCCTCCCTAGCTAACGTGCTCACCATTTTTCTCAGCAGCAACACTAATGAACACTAGCAAGTGTGGCAGCTAACCCCGCAGCCTACAGAACGTTCTCATTCTCTCCTTCTCATACTTAATACATATGTCTTTTCTTCCTGGCGAATTCTCCTCCTTTTCCCTTTCCTCTGCTCCTCTCTGTTTTATGCTTCACCTCGATGTTCTTTCCATATTTCTGGCAAATTTTCATTTCAGATTTTAGAACTGCAGAATATAGCAAAGAAGTAACACTGGATTCTTTGCAAATTTTACAAGAAGGAAACTTGGACCCCAGGAAAAGAACTGTAAAAAGCACAGATAATATCCTCAGAAGAGTACAAAAAAAGTCTACTTCACTTAGTTCCAAATCATGCACAATTTACTCATTTTATGGTATACTTTTGCTAGATGAAAAAATTCTCCTCTAAAATTGAATTTGTAGCAATTATAAGCTTTCAAAATAACTATATCCTATTGTCAATAAAACACTGTATGTGCTGCCAGAAAGGTTTGTATATCAATCTGCATCCAAACCAATTGAGAACAACTTTGAGATTACTGCTTTTCTTCTTAATCAAGCACAGATGAACAAAGGAGGTTGCATGCATTACATTAGGATTTTTTTTTCCATATTCACAAGATAGTTAATAAGCATAAATCTGACTGAAGCCTAGTTTCCAAACTGAAAAATGTCAAAAGGATTTCCTCCCATTTAAGGAAAGAGGAGGAGAAAGAAGTCAACAGTAGTAACTGTGGCTGAACTCACGCACTATGATCTGATGTATGTTTTTCACAATGAACTGAAAATTGTAATTAAAACCAAAGAGTTGACATAACTCAGACAAACAAGAAGATAAAACTACCATCGAAGTATTACAATAAAGGGGTAGGGGGGTTTCCCTCCAATTGCTGTATATCGTAAGTACACATCAGGTGAAACAACTGAAAATTAGAGAGAACAATTAAAAGTTTGCATTTTAGAAATTCAGCCTTCAACACAAAGATCTAAATTCACTGACATACCAAATAACTTCAAGAAGAAAGGTTTGGATTTATTAAGATAGCTTTTATTCCCCAAGCTAACCTGTGCAACAGAGAAATGATAGTCTCCAGGGAAACCAAAATCCTCTTGGCAGGTCATGCCTGTATATATTTTATATGTAGCACTTTGCAGTACATATATACAGAAAAGGACAGATAGCTTCATAAATGCTTGAATGCTTTATTCAAATGTTACCTGCTGGTTTCTGTTTCTTTTCACTTTAAATCTCCAGTGTTTCACATGCATTTTCCCCTTCTGTTGTAATAGGTGGTTTCAGACTTTTTTGTAAAATCTTATTTAGGATTATGTGTGCCAAGTTCGTTCGATTTTTTAAAAGCTAGAAATGGCTTTTTTCCCAATCCTGTCACTAAAATCCATATATAATGCTATTTCAGGTGTTCTCATTTCTTGACTGCATCAACCAGTAACATCCCTTTTCTTTAAAAGGCAGCAGTACATACTGAGCACTTAATCTTTTAAATTGGAATACGTAAAGCATCATATTGACTTTCATATTATTATCTTTTCCCTGGCTTGAAATATTTTACTGTTTAGATAAAGAAGCATTTCCTAATTATGCATGTTTTTAATTTGGAAAATAACATACAGTGTAACTTTTCAGTATTCTTTTGGTGCTCCTTTAAATCAAATGCTCCTATTTAGGAAACCCTGTAATTTTTCATAAATGTCTGTTAAATTGTTTTCAGCTTTACCAGCAAAACTAAATAAATGCTAAAGAAGCCAAAAATGTAACAAGCATTGAATAACTAAGCAGGCAGTGGTACTTGAAGGTATATTTGCAATTAGATTTTGGCCCCAGGTTTGGTTGTTTGAAAAAGAAAGCTGGGTAAAAGAATGCTATATAATGAAATTCAATATAAACAGGATATATTCAGGGGCAGGTAAATTAAAGTTAGAGGAAAGGGAGATATAATGCACTTTTAAACACACTGCCCTTAGTGATCCTAAGACAAACACTTCCATGGGCACCTATACAAGACCCACAACACACAACAGCTGTGAGATTATAAACAGAAACAAAGACAATCCATCTAAATTGGGTGAACTTTCCAGGAAAACCCCAAATTTTAAAAAGGAATAGAAACCAAATCAGATCTGTCGTTCTTTCCAATCATTAGGCCTCCCCGGGGAAGTGCAATGAAAACCCAAATGCAAAACATGCTCCAGAAAGTATTTACCATTCCTCTCTGCATTCCTGCCCCACACTTCTACTTTTTGTTCAGCTCTATCAATAACAGGAAAATACTCGCATCGCTGCAAACTGTAACACCTCTGTTAAAGTATGTGAATTTCACTTGAAGAGTCTGTGTCTAGACACAAGCAGGAGTAAAATTTCACTGTTGTGGCAGACCTTATATCACAAGACTTGCTCTCAATGTCACCGTTTAGCTGTACTTGGAGATCTCAGCTACCCTGTAGCATCGATGACAGCATTCCAGTTGGAACTGAAGCTTTTCTGATATTTGCAGCAAAACAGGCCTGGAGAGGAACCTCACTTTTTAAAATGGTCACAAGAAACCCTCTCTCTGATGATGCAACATGTAAAGCTTTTCACAGGAAAGTATGAAAAAACAGAGTGGCAGTGATCTCTATCCAGCAGTTTCCCTAATGGGTCTGGATTAATTTGGCATGTGGAAGAGCCATGTATTGCCCCATCTATGATTTTTACAATGACAACATAAACTAAAACTAATTCCAAAAGATATAAAGCTAGAACCACCAAATGGATTGGGTTTTTTGCAATGAATTAGGCAATTACATCCTTCAGAAATGAGGTAAGGGAGAGTTACAGCTATGCCAAAGACGACCTACTTTACAGTCAATACATTATTGGATTTGCCAGCTCTATTGGTACACAATGTCGGTTAAAGATCTGATTAAAATCGGTACTAGGTAGAACACTTTTTGCTGACTTTTCGCTTCCTGTGTCACTATATATAGTGTTATTATACCAATTCCTACTCAAGATTTTTTCCATTAGCATAGCTAATGAAGAGTGATTCTCACTGATGTGGTTTTTGTTCTTCAACCTCACTGCTGCCACAGCCTGAAATTTCCCTTCTTCTCTTTTCTTCCCACCCCTTGCATGCCTCAAACTGATGAGAAACTGTGTCTTTGGCAATGCACTGGCTTGCCAGCCAGCAAGCTGTCACCAAGGAGAGCGCGTGTGGCCTGGTTCTCCTCACCTTTCCCTGATCAATGCAGCTCTCTGCCATCTAACCAACTGCCAGCCTTCACAAAATTTGGAGCAGCCTAATTGCCTTTTAAAATGCCTAGCAAATTGGTTTGAAATTGTCCAGTTACAATTATTTGGAGGAATGAGACAGAGAGACTATGAGCCTTCTTTAACTCTCATTTCCCTAGGAAACCAGTTTGGAAACAAACCGGAAAAATTCATTGCACCACCACCTCCAAACCCTCTGAAAAAAACACCCTTCAAAAATAAAGACCTGAAAAGAAAATCCTGCAAAAGGTACTATGGGATATTGCCTTCTGTAACACCTCTAAGGGTGTACTTAACAGTGATAAGGCTTTCACAGAATATTGAAAACAACTAGCGAGCAACAGTTCACCACTGGCACCTAAAAGGCGTATGTCACTGCCAAACACACCACATCACTTCAACTTGGCAAGAACACTTGATGGAAAGCCAAAGAGTAGTGGAAAAGGCTGTTAAAAGTTAACAAAGCACTTCCCAAAAGTACTGTTTTGTTTTTTTAAGCAAGTCTGCTAGAGCATGGGTGATGGATTTAGTAAAGAAAAAAGTTTTTCTTGGCAAAAAACGCTGCTTTTTTCGCTTAGAGCGAATTTTCCTGTCACTCTCCAGAATTTGAACTCCTACTCTCTCGTTTCAGAAGAATGCAGCCAGTTTCTGTGCTCAAGTGAAGAATTCCCACACAGTAATACTGATAGCATGCAAATCTATTGTTTAATATGGGCCATGGGAAAATGGCCACAAATGGAAGCATCATTAGAACATAATGAACCAGGTCAATAATACTTTTTATTATTTTTTTATTTTGCAATAATATGGTTGTGGTTGCAATTCTTGTTTGCAAACAGAAGCAGAGTATTTCTCCAAGCAGTTATGAAAAGCCATCATTTTAACTTTATTTCTCAGTGTATTTCAGTCAGGAAAAGTGCTGCATCTAAAACATTTATTGCAGATGAAAAGGCAAGAAGCAGAGGCACCTCACCTTCAAAGCTGCCAAAGAATGAGTTAATGACGTTATTATAATCTAATCCCAAAGGAGTAAGTACATGCAATAAAGATGTAACAGATGTCCTGTCCAACAGGGACTGAATTCTTTCATGGTATGAAGGTGGTAATTAAAAAGCTTTATGCAAACAATCTTAAGATCTAAGCCTTTCCTTAACCCCTTTCCGGTTAGTGACATCAAAAAATTAGTTTCATAAATGCACATTCTTACTGATTAAACAATAGAATACAGAAGCAAATAAACAGGTCAATTTCTTAGTTCCCTTTAAAAGGAATGTAAAATAAACTGTATAGGTGGCACAGTGGTGTGTGATGATGCATACCCACAGCCAGCATACAACAAGAGAACTGTTCACCGTTATTCTTGTCAGCCATCAGTAGTACAGGCAATATGTCAGCAGCAAACCCATGAAAGTCTGCAAAGCACAGTGCCTCTATGCCTTGGCTCATACTGTTTTCTCACTGTCCCTAACAATGCAACCCAAAGAGAGGTCACAAGCAGCCTCACGTGGCTCTGATTTCTAATCATATGACAGCCCACGTTCAAGACACTTGAGCTTCTCTCCATTCCCAAATATATTCTGTAAAGCAAAGGATCATTTCTAAGTCCTTTTAGGTCAAGAAGGGCCTGTTGCCTAAAATGAAGTATCACTGATAAAACACTTTGAGTTTCCACGAATGGTTCTGGAAGGGTTCCCTGAAAGTATCTGTTGATGAGCAGACGAATTTCCCCCTCAAATTTACTATAGTAAAGAAACTAACAAACAACAAAACCAACAAGTAGTGCAAGAGTGCAGCTTGACAACAAATTCTTAAAATTATAAAGTATTTTATTCAGTGAACATGTGGTGAAGAACAATGAAAATAATCCCACAGAATATGTACAATTTTATCTATTTGATAATTTGAAAGGCTTCATCAACGCATTCAACCCAGCTGGAAAAATCGCGTAGAAGGACAGCAGAGAAAGACAGATGCTGCATCTGAGCTAAACGTTCCTTAGTAAATAAACAACAAACCAAAAACAAAACAAAAAAGCATTTCTGATACAGTTCCAAACTTTATGAGACAATAACTTAACAAAAGACCATTTATTCTGTCACTCTTTTTTCGTTCTTTTGTTTTGTGATTTGAGATAAAAGCAAATGCTTTTTTTTTTTTTTTGCTTACTAATAATCTGTACAATAATTACTAGTGAATTAACCCATGCAATTTAGCACTATTTGTCAATTCTTGTATCATTTGTTATTAGGAAACTCAAGAAACATTGTTCAAATAAAAGACCACCAATAGCGGGCTTAGCAACCGAGGAACTACAGCAGTAGACTGCTGTTTATTTATATTTCACCAGTAACCATATCTTGGCTTACCTAACTTTCTCAAAATTCCATCTATTTATTTGTAAACCTCATACCTAATTCTCTTTCAGATTTAAGGCCTTTTATCAAGTCATTTGGAAACACATGGCATCTTTAGGACTTCTCACTTCCTTGCCGTCTTTAATTTTTTATGTGCCACATAGTTCACAAAAGCCTCTGTATTCTCAGACTGAGATGAAATCTTTCAACTGATGACTGTTTAACACAGACAAGTAATATTTTTGCAGTTCTTTACTCACCTGATGACTGTCAAGCTTGTCTTTTGTGTGTTGATCAAGAGCTGCAGCTCACAGCAAAGGCTTAATGAGATTCTCTTCCCCTTGAAAGGACTGTTTCTTTTAAGAAGAATCTGTAGCTAATCAGTGAGAGTCTCAAGTTGAGAGGATGATTATTTGGAGGGAGAAGGAAAGGAAGGAAGCTGAGTTCTTTACAATTTCCACTAAACAGAGCTCCATTTATATGAAATAAACATAGTTTACACAAATCAATTGGCCAGAAAGCCTTAAGCTTGCAGTTCCTGTACAAGACCTTATCACAACACATAGGTTACCATTTACCAATAAGAGCTGTACCAGTTACCTACAGCAGCTCACTAAGCATCGGACTCAGCTGAAATATCTCTCATGCCACCTCATATCTGGGAAAAGCCCCTCACGGTGCTGCTGATCCTAAGTTTATCATCTAGCACAGTATGTGACATGTATCAAATAATTTGCCAAAGCATGACTGCACAAAACTCAAGAGTTTGCTGGGTGTACAAGATATATCACAGAAAGCAAGCTGTGGTTTCATGCAGCAGTTATGTCACCTGGACTCCTCTTACCCTGTCTTATCCTGCACTCCAGGGGATCACATATTTGTATGACTGTAGTGAGATGAAACCAAGTCACTGAGACTTGTGTTTAGTGTTTAAAATACAGGGCAAAAATACAGAACACATACCAGGGTTTTGCCAAGATACCTGAAAAAGTGCCAAATGAGGTGACTTAGGAACCAAAAGCATGGCCAACACAGTGCTCAGAAAATGCTCTTACGTTCTTGTCCTCCACATGAGCTATGAACATTTTCCCAGACTGCCTCATCACTTAAAGAGAAGGCCACAATCTGGAGGCCCAGATCACTCATTATCAGCTTTGTAATACATTATGGTTGTACGACAGTAATGTTCAAACAGCATTTCAGCAAGAAATTACATCAAAGAGTTCTGAGATTGCCACAGTCTGGCCACAAACCAGTAGAAGCACTTGGAATGCAGCATTAAACTGAGACCTAATGCAAAAAGTTGCATCAGGTCCAATTTGAGATCTTCCTTGGCACTACATTCACATCTGATATTTACAGACATAACACTTATTAGGCTACCTACCACTTATGCACATACATATAGGCACTGAAAAACAGAACAGATGCAAAGGTCTTGTGTGGAAAATGCACTATCGTGGACACACAGGATCAATGCCCCTCTCTACAGGAAGTCACAGTAACGAAAATGCAGGTCAGGAATTTGCGCAAAAATCCCATGCAAATACCATAAGACAACTAACCTGAAGAACAGTTAACACTTGAGATACAATAATTAAGGTTTGCAAACTACATTATATTTTGCTGAGTACAATATTCATAATCTTAATTTAAATTGCAGTCACAATTACGCTTGTTGCTAAAGCAACAATTCTGCCTGTTTACAGAACTGGGCAAAGAAAATGAGAAATCCTGCAGTTTCCATGCACAATAGACATGATGGACTTAAACTACCTAAATATTCTCCGGTTATTCTTCAGACAAAATTTAAATTGAGTGTTAACCTTTCCTAGAAACAATAGCATTTTAAGGTTTAAAGCAACCTTTCCCTGTTCAATAAGGAAACATCTAACACACTCAGGGGAGTTTTTCGTGTCACTTGCAGATTCAAAAAACAAAATAGGTTGCCATGAAAGACTAAAACGGGATATAAACCTAGAAATGTAAGTTGCCTTCTTCAGTACAAGATCATGTGCCTGCCGATGCACAATATCATGGGTTTTATTCAGGCAGAACTCAATAGCAAACCTTGTCAGAATGACAGCTGCAGCCTCTGCCATGCTTCATTGATATGAACACAACAAAAAGCCACACCTCTGGCAATGGAAGGCTCCCAAAACACTGAAAACTCATGCAATGCCACATCTGTTCTGTCCATTTTTACTGTCACCCACCACCCTGAAGGTTCTTCAGTTTGTGTGTACAGCTCCTCCTGTCCCTTGATATTCTTTCCCCATTTTATTTGTTCTACTTTCTTTTGATGCTCCCTCCTTTCTGAAGACCTTGTCTCCGCTTTCCACTGTGCATGAATGCTCACATCTATCATGGCAACAAAGCAAGCACAGCATATAAAGTGTTGCACTGACATAGCCCTCTCAGGCTTCTAGACAGAGAGATGCTGCTGTGAAGTCTCTTCCTTGTACAAAAAACAGGGAATACAGTGGCCAATATCACAACAACGGCACTAAGCACAATGTTTGGGGTCTCCATGCCTATGACCTACAACAGCACAGTTCAAGCCAGGGTGGTTCTACCTCTCTGGAAGACACAGCAATAGCTGGGCAAAGGCAATCAGGTCATTGCCCTTTCCCTACCTACTGCACTCATGAAGTCAGCTGGGTCCATATCCCCTTAGGGGAGGAGCAGCAGCAGCAACATGGTCCTGCTCCTGGAACTTCTCTCAGCTGCGTGCATGATCCTCTGCAGAAAGTCCACACCATGGACAAGTCACATTGTGTTGGGGGGGTGCGAGGGAGGGCTGAGTGTCGTTCACTGGAAGGATGTTGGTTACATTTCAGTACGCAGCCTGTAGACAGGGTGCATACCTCTCATGTTCTCCCCATGATAGTAGGTGCAGTGCCAGGTATCCAAGCTCTGTTGCTTAGTTTTCACTCCACTTAATGGACATGCCAGTCCACTGGGGAATGCTTCCAATGTAGGCCTCATCAGCATACCATCAGCCTTTTTCCCTATCCCTGTCCCTCCTCCAGAAGTTCTAGATCCCACTTTCCCTTCTTTGCTTTTCAATTCCTTTCAACTTTTGGGCCATGCTGATCTCTGACAATGGAGCTGGCAAAGGTGTTACTTGAACTTCTTTGCTGACCCACTGCTGTGCAGCTGTGCCTTCCACTCCACTGTTTCAGCTGAGAAGCCCAATGCAACTGTGCTTTCTGGGGTGCAGCAGCAGGAAAACGGTGGCAGGGAGCCCAGGCTAGGGATGTTACAGCTCATCACAAGGCTGACAGACATCTTGATTGCTGCATTTTTTGTGGGAAAGAGTGTGGAGGCAGTTTGTAGGATTGAAGGATTCTGGCTATGAAGACCCTTTGGAGCTTCTTATGAGTTGACATGTCAGCAGAGTGTTGACAGCCTATCAGGCAGCTGACAGGGCATGGTCCTGCTCTGAACTGGATGCTTCAGCCAAAATTCTAGAAACAGGGACTGGCAGGCCATTTCCTCTGCAAGCTAAAACGAAAGCAGGGAAGGAACAGATGCTTCCCAGGGAGAGATGTGTATTCTCTTGTAAAGAACAGGGGAGAGCTGTCTCCATACTGCAGGACTTAACCAGTGTGTACTACCTCCCTTCCTTGTCCTTAAAAATCTCCCTTCTCCAAGCCAGGGGAGCAGATGGACAGACTTTATCACTCTTCCCTTTGTCAGTTCTCTCTCCTTTGTCACTTCTCAGAAGAGCAGAACAGAAGATTTACCATCACCCTTCCCTTTTCCTGCATGGTGTGCTGCTGCTACTTTTCAGCTATGCTTTTCCTTAGCAAATGACTCAGTCCTAAGGCTGTTAGGTTTCCTGAGAGCCATGGAGCCAGCAGCCAAAGGCACCTGCCAACAGGAAGAAAAAGTCAAAATGGGCATTGACAGTCAGGGAAGAGACAAACTATGCCCGCTTAAAAGGGATAAATGGTCAAATGCCATCAGGAGAAAAGTGAATCTCCTCACTTCTAGACACTCAGCTCTGCTGTGTCTCTCTGCAAGGGCAGTGTTTGGTACAGTGTTTGTAGGATGCCATTGTAGACCTTGATCATGACTTTGCCCACTGCAAATTCTGCCCTCCCTCCCCAAACTGGTTACCCACTGACCAATAGGTACTGCAATCATGACACTCCATAGGGCGACAGCCACACCTCTGAGAGCAGGTTTGGACTCCAGTGATGGCAAAGTCATCGCAGTAGCTTGTAACAACACCAAGTTCCAATCCACCTCACTATCCTCAGTGCAGAGAGGCAATCACTAGCTCTTCCAGACCAGCCTTACGTCTCACAACCATAGTACCCTCCAGTGATCTAGGGCAGAGCACACAGAATAGTGAAAACTCAAGAAAACTAAAGCACAGTCCATGTCTTCCTCCTCAGACAAAAGCTGAAAGGAAGTAGGAGTGAGTCAGCTCACCTAGGATGTGCTCAAACAATGGCTGCCACAGCTAGAGAATGATGCTCATCACTCCATCCTCATCTCTATCTTTCTTTGGCCAGTGGCAAAAAAGTAAAGAGAAGTTGTGAGACAGGTGGTACAATGGTAGCGTGTATGAAAAAGGAGGAACAGAAAACAAACCCAGAACAGAAATTAGGCTTGTTTCTATATGTGAAATCTCTTTACAAGTATCACTGGCAGAGGCAATAACAAGCTACAGTCACCGGTGTGAGACAGACATAGACAAAAATCACACCCTCCAAGTGGGTCCCAGAAGGGCTTGCAAGGCAGAAAACAAAGATTTGTCAGATACTTTTTCTTCTGATTTCTCTGACCCACATGTAGTGGGATGTTCACTGTACAGGTGGACAGTGGTTCTTCTCCAAAGTAAAACCTTCAAAATGCATTTAATGCAGTGTAAAGTCCCCAGAAGCAACTGCTTCAACTTGGGTGTTTACTCCTCTTGCACCACACTACTGGCTTAAGATATGCACAGCCAACACCAGCCAAAGCTGAGCTATGCAGACCCTCGGGTCTGACCCATCAAGACACTGTTACAAGTTACATGAAATAGCTAAGTGTCCACACTCTCTCCATCACCATAGAGACTCCTTATTCTTCATACAGAAGATGAGAAAAATAAATGCAAACAGAAAAAAATGCCACACAACCAAGGTACATCTACTCAGCATTTTCTTTTCACTATGATTAAGAAAAGTGATTTCTCACAGCAGCTGACACCAAAAATTCCTGTTTTCTCTCATAGGGGTATCCTCCACCCAGTATTAATCAATTCTAAACTTTTCATTTGCATGAGATTTTAGCCAAACACCACTTATTTACAAAGTAAATGACTCAGAACTCCATTAAAATTAAAACAGTGCACAGATTTTGTCTGGCCAATGTCAAGGAATTTGTAGTAACAAGTCATAAAAAGAGGAAGCAGATTACTAGAGAGATTACTCCTAATCAGTTCTCTCCCATAATTAAACCATGAGGCATTTATTATTCAAAGTTACAAGCCACTGTGTGATCTCCTGTTCCAGTTAAACAAAGGAGAAGTTTTGTTTCTAACAAAACAGGATTGGGCCCTTGCAGCTTATAGAATTCCACTGTTCCACCAGAAGAATTCCATCATTCCATCAGAAATGCCTGTCTACCAGCCTTGCAGACCGCCAACTCCAGCTCCTTGGCTCTTGGAACAGCATCAGGAGGATGAAAACCACACAAAGATTGGAAAAATGTGCAAAGCCAGAAGCAAAATAAAAGACAGGGCCACTCAGAAAGATCATGTGCAATTCCTGAGTTGCTGACGGAAAGAAAAAGTTTCTTAGAAGTTCAGAGTTCTTTTCAGACAGATCTCTATTTTTCCATGATGTATTAACATGCATGTATGTGTGATGTACAGTATGTATCTCTTGTAAGAATTCACAGAATCACAGCTTCATGGTTTGGGTTGGAAGGGACCTTAAAGATCATCTAGTTCCAACCCCTCTCCATCTTCCACTAGGTCGGGCTGCTCAAAGTCTCATACAACTTGGTCTGGAACACCTCCAGGGATAAGGCATCCACAATCTCTCTGGTCAACCTGTTCCAGTGGCTCACCACCCAAACAGTAAAAAATATGTTCCTAACATCTTATCTAAATCTCCTCTCTTTCAGCTTAAAACTGTTCCCCTCGTCCTATCACTTCCCCTCCCCAGCTTTCCTGTAGGCCCTCTCTAAGCACTGGAAGGCTGATATATGGTCTCCCTGGAGCCTTCTCTTCTCCAGACTGAACAAGCCCAAATCTCAGTTTGTCCTCTGTGGCCCTCCTCTGAACTCAGTCTAAGAGATCCATGTCCTTCAGAACTGAATACAGCACTCCAGGTGGGGTCTCATGAGAGCAGAGAGGCAGAACCACCTCCCTCAATCTGCTGGTCACACCTCTTGATGCAGCCCAGGATACGCTTGGCTTTCTGGGCTGCAAGCACACGTTGCCAGCTCATGTTGTTTTTCATCCAACAGCATCCCCAAGTCCTTTTCTTCAGGGCTGGTCTCAACCCATTCTCTATCCAGCCTGTAATTGCGCTTGGGATTGCCGCAACCCAGGTGCATGAGATTAATGAATTTTAGTAACTACATTAAGAAGCAGCTTAAGAGAAGGGTGTCTGGAAGGCCATAAACCAGCTGCTAATGCACTGGATTGCCCAGGACCGATTCCCAATTCTGTCACAGTCATGACATGACTTTAGATAAAACTCTCTGTACTTTCTGCTGCACAGTGCAGCCATAAAGCAAAACATAAAAGGCTGAATATTCCTATCTTCATGAATGAATCCTCTCATTAATATAAATGCATATCCAATACATCCATTTCCGTATGAATTACATACATATATTATTGATATAAAGATACAGATATGCCTATAGATATAGAAGAGAGAATGTGTGCATATGGTCTACCATAATAAAGGTCTACATACAATAATTATGGAAAGCAAAGTCTGTATTTAGAAACTAGAATGCATCTAACAGCTTTTACTTGAGTTGTGTTCTTCTTAAAAAGCCAACTATAGGAAAAAAAAGTTCAAATTATTCCTAAATTCTTTAAAGTAATTACACTTGTGATATTAAATTATTGCATTTATTAAACTAGCAACATATGGAATGTTCCTTTTATGTCAAATCGCAGTTTCGCAAGACACACAGATAAGTTTTATAAACTGTTATAGCATGAACATTTCATTTTGCTGTGACTTACAGTGGCAAGTCCTGAATGGTTACGTATTACAGACTGTAACTCACCTGAAACAAAATACCAAGGGAAGCCAAACAATTTCACTTCTTCATGTCTGCATTAATGGAGAAGACTGAAGCCCAGATTCAGAAACCTGTTATGCCAATTCTTTAAATGCACTTGAAAACATGCACATGATATAATCAAAGTAAGTAGAAGATATGCACATGGACAAAGCTTAAACGAAGGGGAAGCATTAGCAGAATGTGGGCTACACAGAAGTAATCCCTTGGCCTCTTCTGCTGTCACACATTAATTTCCTCTGAAGCAATGTTTTAGTCTATTGTTTACGATTTCTACAGAGTCTGGATCAAGCTATCACATCACATTAATAACCTAACAATATTTTGCCTTGTTAATTTTATTTCATCACTCCCGAGGACCACATGGTTGTAACAGACCTGGTCAAATGGAAATACAAAACCCATACTAATTTCATTTATGTTCTTTTGCTTACAGAAATGAAAACAGGAAATTAAATAACTTCACCAATGGGGAAACAGTTGCTTTTAGTAGTCTTAAATCAAATAACACCACCAGCAAATGCAGGGTTGCAAGGTTTGTTCTTTTTTCAGACGTACAGCCACTTGCTCAGAGAAGTCGAGGGGGGTGTTTGATTTTCTTGGGGTTTTTTTTAAGTGAATGGTGAAGAGAAACAGAAAGCAGAAGTCAGGCAAAAATAACTGCTTAATGCAATATAAAAATTAGTGATAGGAAGAGACAGTAAACACTTAAGTCAAAAATAAATACCACATTCTGAAGCAAACAATTTCCTGATTAAAAAATGCCTATATATAGTGTAAGAAAAATGCCTTCTCTATCCTCAACTTGCACACTTCCAAATTCCAATTAGATGACTCCTTCCCCTCCTCTAAGAGGGAAAACCGAGGGGTTTTATTAATTTAAGTCTAGACGCAACTGAAATTTAATGCCAAATTAAGAATACATTCACAGTGAAATATTTTCTTTAACGACTGATTGTAACATAATAATTATGTCTTTTGTAAAGGTTCATTAACACATTATTTATGTCTTTATTAGGGGGGAAAAAAAAAAACAAAACCACAATAGAAATCAATCAAAAGCCCATCAGTTGTAATAAGATTGTAACAAATGTTTTTTAAGCAGTGTAACTGGTTCCAAAACATTACTGTACAACATCTAGAAGCTTGTTAGAACTTCAAAGATCCATACAATTTCAAATTTTATACATATATATATATGCATACATACAAATATATGTACACATACGTATAAAAAAATGCCTCAAATCAGAAGGTTTTATCTGTGTAGTATATTTGTTATACTGTGAGTATTTTCCTGATAAAATACATGTCCTTAGATGACAACACTTGAGAAAAAATAGTGGAAATGTTTAAATGTCACCAATATCCTTGCTTTTTAAATAACTTTCTTCTTTTTTTTTTTACTGAAGAGACAAATTCTTGACAATAAGGATAAAAACCATATGCCCTTTCATTCACATTATAACTTAGGAACAACTTTGGGACATGTGAAGTATTGTTATTTTTCATTCCATCAGTCAAAACATCTGGATTTTAGTGGTTTTACAGCACAAATGGCTTGTGCAGAGTATAGGCTTTCCCCATTTAAAAAAAAATTTATACCCCCCATTTCAACTTCATCACATGGCCAGCATATGTTTCATGCCAACTTTATTCAAGGCCAAAACATGTTGTAACTCATCAGGCCTATGAATTACTGTAGGAATGTAAAGCAATGCAAAAAAGGGAAAAAATCTGATCAAGTCAGTAAAAAAAACCCCAAACCAAAATACCAAGAAAACTCTACACTATTCTGAGGAGGGAAGCGATAAATAACTCAGATTTCTGGTTTCTCTCAGGTCATCATAACTGAAAAGAGGTGTAAGAAATAAAGGATGAAGGACAGCACAGTTTCTATACAAACTATCATTGCAAGTGAAGTTTTCCAAAATAAATAGATCAGATAAGAGCAGGAAAGGAATGTAGATTATTGAAATATTTCTCTTTCAAACAAAATAACAGAACAAAGCAAACCAGCCTGCCCCATGGAATCACTGCTGAAAACATCGTTGATTTAAATTTAGGCTATTCCATTTGTCAGGACATCCTCCTCAGATTCACTCACTGTTTACTTCTTAATTTCAAAAAACTTGGAGATAAGAGATGTACAAGACAATCATTACTCAGCTCTTTTTATTCATACAGAGAGGGATGCAAATTAACAACCATTTTTTTACTTTAGGGGAAGGATATATAATCTTTTTGTGGTTTTTTTTTCCAGTAAAGGCCTTAAGAGCATACACACAGACTCTAATTTGTCTCTTCTGGCTTTGTAGCAAAAGGTTTGCTGCAACATTAAGCTAACGCTACTGCCTTTTACTGTCCTCGAATGTTTTTTGTTGTAAAATTCAATCATTGCCACTTAGCATTAGTATTGTCTCAAAGACAGCTGAGCAACTCTGAAGTGAGGATTACCCAGCAGAGAGGTAGAAGAACATTCAAACTGTAGACACAGCTACTGAGAATACGTTGTTAAGGAAGTGTGCACCGTCTCTGAGTCATTACCTGCACCCACTGCACACCCTCACTGGGAGCGTCAGTATTTGTGTGATGAAACAGAGGAAGAATAAGAAGAAACAAGTAAGGATAGAAACCTGTCAGGATGCAGGAGTGGACTGTACAGTGAGAAGTGAGACTGACTCAGTGCAGGAATGACCTGACAGCAAGGTGGGCAGAGTTCAGGAGCTTGATGAGTCCATCATGAATGAATGTACACACTACAGTCAGGGCAACCTAACTGCTCACTGCTGCCAACAGGGGAAAGATCTTGCTCTACTTCTGCACCACCTCTAGCATTTTGCTGACCCTGGAACGAGCCATCCAATTTACAAACCTATTAATGTCTTCTTGACAAGTAAAAAGCTGTGATGATTTCATCAATTTAATTCAGGTAAAATCGGACCGGAAGGAGAACAGCAGCCCACAAGCTTTGGACCGTACAGACAACTAAAGAATATAGCCCAGGATGATACTGTTAAGGGACAACATTGAAAACAGACTGATTTCTTGGAAGAGGCCATCTTAGCAGAAACAAAAAAGGTAAGGCTCATAAGCAGACACTATAAAGCCAACAACTGAAAACGAGCATATCTAACTCAAGGAGTTAGGAGAGCAACAAGGATGGTGAAGGGGCTGGAGCGCAAGTCCTATGAGGAGCGACCGAGGGAGCTGGGGTTGTTTAGCCTGGAGAAGAGGAGGCTCAGGGGAGACCTTATTGCTCTCTATAACTACCTAAAGGGAGGTTGTAGTGAGGCAGGAGTTGGACTCTTCTCTCAGGCAACCAGTGACAGAACAAGAGGACATGGTCTCAAGCTTCGCCAGGGGAGGTTTAGGATTGACATTGGGAAGAAATTCTTCACTGAGAGGGTAATTGTTCATTGGAATGCGTTGCCTAGGGAGGTGGTCAAGTCACCATCCCTGGAGGTGTTCAAAGAGAAATTGGATGAGGCACTTATTGCCATGGTGTAGCTGACAAGTAGGAGTAGGTGTAGGTGTTGGGTCAGAGGTTGGACTCGATGATCTCAAAGGTCTTTTCCAACCTTACGATACTGTGATACTGTGTGTTTTGAAATGCCTTAGCAAAGTGCTCCTTATTCCCCCAATGCCAACATCCACTAGATGATAACCCTTTGCTACTATCAATTACCACACTTACTCGAGAAGTAAAGGACAGTGGCAAGCCTAACTATTCTAATTCTGAAGAATCACACAGATTATCTATGTTGTGGCATGATGGAAACTGATGGATTCTTCATAACCTGCTTTCCTTCAAAGCTTAGGAAATCTTTCTTGAGACACTTTACTTCCAACTATGTCAATTCTGTAGCACTGGGAAACTTCAGAACGAAAGTTACACTCACAACCTTAATTCTGCCTTTTGCATCCATGCCTTATTTACACAGTACTTAAATAAGTGATCAAACACTACTCTTCACTGGTTATCTGTATTGGGGCAGAGCAAGGCTCAGCTTCAGAAATCAATGAAAACATATAATAAAGGAGCATATTTCCTTACATTCCTTCATCTGTTTTTGTCAGAAGCTAAACAGTAACCAAAGACAGCAAGCAAGAAAAGTTAAGTTTCTGGCTACCATAGCAAAGCAATGACTGGCAGGACAGTATTTTATCCCTGCTTTCAACAGAGTGATGCTAAAGGAATGAGTTCATAACAGTGTGAGCTGATTTAAAAAAGGCCCTTTTTCTTTTCCTGACTGCATACTCCCACTTCTGCCAGCTCCAGCATTCTTCAGACCCTTCCACAAGACACTAATCTGGCAGAAAATAACCAAACAAAAAGACTGCATAGCCTTCTGCCAGATCCTTGAGTTTTAAATCAATTCACAGAGCTGATAGGAGGCAAGAGAAGGAAGGAATATCTGCCCACATATAGCTGCAGAAAACCTGCATCCACCTAGCTGCCTGTGAAACTGCAGTTAGAACATACACCACATTCTGCAAGTGGTCTCTGATTACGGGGACCTACAGGAAAGCTGGGGAGGGGCTCTTTATCAGGGCATGCAGTGACAGGACAAAGGGGAATGACTTTAAGCTGAGATATTTAGATTGGATATTAGGAAGAAATTTTTTACTGTAAGGGTGGTGAGGCAGTGGCACAGGCTGCCCAGGGAAGCTGCAGATGCCTCCTCTCTGGAGGTGTTTCAAGGCCAGGTTGGATGGGGCTTTCAGCAACCTGGTCTGGTGGGAGGTGTCCCTGCCCATGGCTGGGGGGTTGGAACAGGATGATCTTTAAGGTTCCTTCCAAACCAAGCCATTCTATGATTCTACGGATATCAGATTTGAGAATTCATGCAGTTCCTAACCATGAATGTGACCAGCATCCACATTTATGTCTCAAGTCAACGAGAGCTGCTTTTGGAACATGTGAAGAAACACTAAACACTCGGAAAACTTCTGGCATTAATCTGTATATTATCTCCAACTTGCAACATGGAGATATTCATATTCTTCTCACCATTAAAATTAAACATTTGTGAGATACAGTTAGCAGAGCAGTAAACATCCTAGAAAAGCCACAGAGAAAAATGAGTATCTGTCTTCAGAGCCAGGATCACTAGTGGTGTAAGGCCTAGAATAAGGATACAATAAACTGCTCTGCAACCACTCATAATTTAGCATGGCTTATTCTAAAAACCTAATGAAGCAGAAAATCTGTGGAAAAAATCATGTCAGAACATACCTACATACTGAAAGAGCTAGAGCTGAATCACAGAAGACAAACTTCACAATCCAAATGTTCTTTTTACATAGCTGTGAGCATTTCATTTTTAGAAGCCTTTGATTCCACACAGGTATAGGTGAAACACTCATCATTAACTCTGGTTATCAGCAGAGGTTATTTCTGAGCAAAAATATAAATGAACCAGTGATGTTGCCACCATTGAAAAAAAAAAAACAAAAAACCTTGAATGCTGTAATACTACATAGTGGGATGTGTGAGCCTTCATACTTCCAATGACATGAACAGGGACCAAGCTGCATAACCACAAGCTGTCGCCCTGCCAACCCTGAGAGCACATAGACACTGGGTGATACTAAGGAAAAAGAGCAGGAACAACAGCTCCATCCTCTCCTTGTCTGCCTGCCCACTGCCGTCTTCAGAGACCAGAGTGATGGGTATATAACATGCCAAAGCAGAAGTCAATGGGAGCTGAATAGCTTATACTCTTTGGCAAGCTGAAGAACTTAGTAAGAGTTGATCTACTCACAGTCTCTTTAAAGTCATGCCTCCTACAGTTACAATAAAGCAATCTATGATGAGTAAGAAAAATGTACGAGTATGCTTTACAACAACCCTATCCGTTTAATCAGATTTGGTAAGTCTGGGTTTAATTTTTTACCTTGTGCCAGACAACCTCTGTGCCCAAGGCAAGTTACATTGCTATCACATGTAGTGATTCTTCTTCCATACAGTGACAAAGTTGAAATTTCATGAGCCATCAGAGGAATGCACGTGCTAAAGCTTATGAGGCAATGAGAACAGTGATGAGCATCCCAGGAACGCCCACAGAAGTGTGTCCTCAATATTAATTCATTTTCACTAATGACACAGGGTGCAGTACATCTCAGTAAAAGTTGTCAAACTATCAAAGCATGTAATCAGTTCACTTTGAAATAAAAATACATAAACGTAGAAACAACTGCAATACATAAACATGAAAAAAATTCCTCTCCTATTTGTTTGATGCTCTCAATAACCAGAGAGCATCCCAATTAGTGTAGCAAAAAAAACATTGGAATCCCTGAGTACAGGAGATAAGCACCAAAAGTCTGAAAATTTCCCTGCTCCCACAGTGTCTGCTCCCACTCCTGTCCAACCACCTATTCCAAGCCTCCACTTTTTCCCAAATTCAAGATCGCCTGCAGCAAGTTTTAATAGAAAACAAATTCACATTACTCTGGGCTGAACATACTGAATTGCACAAGACATATCACGTCAAGTAACGTTACCAGCAGCTCTTTGTCTCACACAGTGAGTGAGAGACATATCCCATTGGCTTTTCCTTTGACCCGACTTGCAAAACAAGAGAAGCAGCAACACACTGTAGGGCAAAAGAACAGAGGCTCTACCTGGCATCCTGCCAGCTAGCTAAAACAGATTTTGGTGCTGTGTTGGTTTATATATAGCAAGAAGCAGGTCCCAGCCTTCTGCTCAAGCTTCAGATTTCCAAATGGTGTGAGGAGTCATTGCTTGTAGAACAGGCTAATTTTGAAGTAAAAGAGGGCACAGGCAATGGTGTAAGCAATACTGGCAGAGACACTTGATGTCACTCAGGAAGGGAAGAAATGGAATATCTGTGGGTTTGCACATGAATTAAAAGCAAGACTATTTCAGAGAGCAAAAAAGAAAAAAGGGTAAAAATTGCATGAGACTGGACCTTCACCTCTTTAATGTTTTAGATCTTCAATGTCTCCCACTATCCTGTTTCCACCTATGTGGGTGGCACTTGTAAGTTTGTAACCACATAATAATTATTTAAGGTAAGTTAGCAAAACTGAAAACACTAACTTTAACCTCTCAAAATACTCCTGAGAGAGCACAGGGAGCATAAGGGGAGGAAGAAAAAGAGCAGTAAAGATTACAAACTGGCAAATCTGAGTTGCTTTACCATATGAAACCTGGATAAAATGCAAATTAAAGAAATAAAGCTCTATATTAGAGTAAGCAAAAAAAAAAGGTTGCGGGGATAAAAGAAACAAAAATCTGAGAACTCACAGTAGCTCTAAGGTTAAAAAGTTACATAGAACTCTCAGTAAGGTCTCTGCATGTCAGCATTATTACTGAAGAGAGGATATTTACTTAAAGAAACTAAAGACATTTTTAAAACTATTACACACACTATTCAAAAAACATCAGGGAGCAAATAACATGTTAACTTCAATAGAGAAAAAAAAAATCTTAAGAACAATATTATCTACTTACTATCACTTAGTGTTGTGAAGTCCAGGAATCGATATTCATAGCAAACATCTATCTTGGTTTCTACCTGGGGCCTCTTCAAAGTTGAATAGATATTACCAGGTCTCTTTTCATCATGCTTCTCCAGTTTGTTCAATCCACAACCCATTTCAGCAGCTTCTGATACAAAAAGGCAGGAAAAGGAAAAATGCATAAATACCATTGTTTTCTTTTTTTTTTTTTTTCTCTCCAGTTTCACTCAACATAATATTACATTATGGTCATCTTTAGTCTTTAAATGCAAGCTACCTACAAACTACATGAAATTGTATAATTAAATAAACAGACAGTAACTGAAGTATACAATACTCATATCAACCTCAGGCATGCTATTATTTTATTGGAAAATTGACAGTTCAATGCATGTATTTTGCATATATGGTAGTCAGTAGTATACCTGGAAGACACATATTCCATTATGAAAAGTGGCTGAAAATGCAAAATAATTTGTTAACATATGGGTTGACAACTTACTAACAATTTCTGCATATGCAGTTACAATAAGAGCAGATAGCATTATCTTTTACACAAATCATTCTAACATTCAAATTAATATCTAGACTTCTAAGTCAATGGAAAAAGAAGGTTTGCTGAGAAATATCAGCATTTAGAAAACTACCTCATTTCCTTCCACTTCATTTTTTTTTCAGGTAAGCTACAGGAAATAATGGCACCTTATAGAAGCCATCTTCAAACCAGAAGAGGCACATGGCCACAGAGCTGGATCAGATAAATCTAGTTCTCTTTAATAAACTGCCAGTTCACAACATTTTAAGGATTACTCCTGACAGCCATTTATAGAATCATAGAAAGGTTTGGGTTGGAAGGGACCTTAATAATCATCCAATCCCAAACCCCCTGCAGGGACACCTCCCACCAGAACAAGCTGCTCAATGTCCTATCCAACCTGGCCTTGAACTCTTCCAGGGAGGGGGCATCCACAGCTTCCCTGGGCAACCTGTGTCAGTGCCTCACCATCCTCATTGTGAAAAATTTCTTCCTAATGTCTAATCTAAATCTTCCCCTTTCCAATTTAAAGCCATTCCCCCTCATTCTATCACTACTTGCCCTTGTAAAAAGTCCCTCCCCACCTTTCTTTTAGCTCCTTCAGGTACTGGAAGACTGATATGAGGTCTCTGTGAAGCCTTCTCTTCTCCAAGCTGACCAACACCAACTCTCTGTCCTCCTATGGAAGGTGCTCCAGTGCTCTGATCATGTATGTTTATTTCTCCATAAACTGCACATCTCAGCTCATGTGAGTATGAAAGAATGGAAGAAAGAATTGCTTGGTGAAAATACTTAGTTGATCCAAAATCCTCTCAATTCCTCTTCAACAATGCTGGTTGAGCTGAGGCAAATTATTTCAACCAGCACTGCGTATGACAAGACAAAAGGCACACCAGCTAGGCACCTGAGGTTTTTCACTGCAACCCACCCAACATCCTGCCTCCGCCTACACGGAGAAAGTCATGCCTTGGGGCCAGGGAGAAACACACAGAATAAACATCAAGTGACAAAGAGGGGGTCCTGTGTGCCACTCTGGGCACTTGAAGGCACAGGATCTGTTCAGTGCAACCGCACTGCATGAAGCATCACAAAGACCAAAGACCGGCGTTTCAGCCTCCCTGCAGCCTCTGACAGATAGCAACGAGCACTTGAAAAACTTCAGTCACAGGCTAGGGCTGCCTTAACCTTGACAACTAATATACCCCAAGGGGAGAATGTAAAACTAGCTCAGGCTCCCCATCTCCAAAAGATGTACTTGTAAGCTTATGCCCCAGCTCCATCCCCGAAATGGTTAGGAACTCAGTCAAATTTCCAGTCCCAACATACTTGGAATCTACTTGTAAAAATTTGTTTATACTTCTGCTGTGGTTTAGCTTTTACGATTTTTGTTCCTGCCTCCTATTTCCTTGTGAAATAACTTTTATGAAGAGTTACAAAATTCCTTCCCATATCTTGCTAAGATAAATTTACTCAAGTCCTTCCCTGCCACTCACAAGACAGGATCTCTGCTCCCTTTGTCACCCCACTCACTCTCATTTGCATTGCTCCTGTTTTCATTTCTCTACATGAACGCAGGTGACCATATGCTCAAAATGAGATCTTAACAAGGCCTATTAAAAGAACATTGATGCTTTCCCTGTTTCTACTGCAAATAACATGCCTACTGCGCCTAAAACCATCAGTCACAGCTGAATCACATTCACAGTTTACTGTCAGCTTCCCAGTAGCCAAAGCACCCATTTCTCCTTATTTTCATCCAACACAGCTAATTGAGAAGTTTCCAACTCATACCCCACAACCTTGCTCTATTCCTTTGCATTTCTACGACTCCGTAATAATCTCATCCCATTCTCCTACACCTTTGGAAGAGCTGGATGCCCTTCCAGGCTCAGCAAAGCCACCCAGCTTCATATCATCTGCAAGGTCCATAAGTGCACACCAACGTCTTATTACAAAGTAAAAATAAATATATCTAAATACGACTGACCAACACAAACCTTCAAAAATTACCATGGTAAAGTATTAGATCACACAGAAACTGGAAGCAGAGAAAATATTTGTGAGAAAGACCTGCAGTATCCTCAAGTTGCACCAGGGGAGGTTTAGACTGGATATTAGGAAAAATTTCTTTACCAAAAGAGTGGTGAAACATTGGAACAGCTTGCCCAGGGAAGTGGTGGAGTTACCATCCCTGGAGGTGTACAAAAAATGTGCAGACATGGCACTTTGAGACAAGGTTTAGTAGCCATCATGGTGTGTTGTGCTGAATAGTTGAACCTGATGATCTCAGAGGTCCTTTCCAATCTTAATGATTCTATAATTCTACAATTCTATGTTCCTGAACTTTAAGTATTTGGTGAATTCATTTAACAGGAAACAGGAAACAAACTTCCCTGCCTATTTAGAGATAAAATTTAAAACTACTTTATTTTAACAATTTCTATAAATGAAAGCTAGAGTTTGGTTTGGGGGGTTTTTTTCAGCATTTAAGGTTAAAAACCCTGGAGAACTTTTTCTGTTCCCAAATTTATACCTCCTACTTTTTTTTTTTAAATGACAACTACTTCCACTAAGTAAAGGATTATTCTTTCATGTATACAGCAGCTTCTTTGTTTTATCCATGCAATATGATCAGCTGAACTCTAAAATGTTATTTATTTTACTATATAAATGTATCCTGTATATTAATGTGTCCAACAAGATATTATGTCTTTTTCCATGGATTATAATGGAACTCATCTAGCACTATACTTGTGCTTTAACATATTGTAGAATGATGAATTAAGATAGCAATAAGTGTTAGCAAGGGTATCAAATTTCTTGTTTGAGTATTGGCCTGGTAATTCTTATACATTGTAAGTACACAGGACAGCATTTCATAAGGAAGAAAATTGCATTCATTAAGCAGCAGTGCCTGCGACCCTTCGTTATGCAGAGTCTGAAATCCATAGGACTCTTCAGACAGTGATGGTTGCAGGAGGAGGCCTTAGGGACTCAGTATTTCACATCACGGAGAGTTTTGCATTCTTTCCTAAACCAGGGTGAAAGTGCTAGAAAATACAAGCCTGGTTTTCCAGTGACAGCCACAGCCAATCTCCTAGGCTTCTCTAGCAAAACTTTCCTCGGCCCTTTTCAGAAAATCAGTCCACTCTCATTGCCCATGCGAGTGTGATCTCTGCAGAGTGCCAACCCACGAGCCATTCAGCACACAGACACCTCCCCACTTCGGACTGGACTGAAAACATACATTTTTTGTATTAATTCACTGCATGACTGCTTATCAGAAGACTGATTTTCACCTTGCTTCTGCTTGGCTAAAACTTCAATTAGTATCCTGAGGATAAATACTTGCCCACATTTTGTTAAATATAGACAACTATATTTATGTTATTAAAGCATACATATGGAAAAGAATGTTTTCACTTGAATAAAAATGAGGTATCGGTATAAAAAATAAGTTTCACGACATCACAATCTTTTCAACAGTAATGAGGATGCAAGCACTGCAGCAGCAGAAAATAAACCTTAACAAATAAAGTTCCTACTTTAATACAGGAGTCTAAGTATTTAAAAAATTCCAGAGATGTATGAAGACTTAAAAGTCATACACCAATGATGGTGGTGTATGACAAGTAATTACTGAATCATCAAATTCTGCTCAATGTCATCCCACAAACTTCCTACTGGGACCACTTGTTTTATAACCTTCCAAAGACTTAACGTCATTTATTACCCTCTTCCTTCCTTTCCTTTGCAGCAAAGTTAGTGCTGTCCAGAGTCTTTCTACTCTTGTCTGAAAATATCTCCTTGCTTTTCAGTTACAAATCTAGTTGTCAACAGGACATTATTCACGTTCTTAATTTTCTACCCTGGGGTTATCAAAGAGTGATTTAAGAAATATTCCTCACTGTTGCATTCAAAGCATTGTAAACCCACTGCAATTCCCTTTTTCAGCAGGTATATTGTTTTGCTATAAGGGATGCTTAAGGTTACTGTACTACACATATTTACCCTGGCTTTCTATACCTACATTTGAATTCTACTTTTATTCAGTATTAAAACAAAATGTTATTACTAATATTCACTTTTTAGTAAATTAAAAAAAAATTCTTAAAAAACACTGCCAAACTTTCAACTATTTTTTGCTCTGCAGTAAGTTCTAAAACAAACTTTTTATTTTACATTAATGAAAAAATTAATTATCAACTCACTAATTCCATACTTACAAGAAAGACCTTGAGTGAGAGAAAAAGTAATACCTCATGAACAATATTAACCACTAAAATTAAGATTTAGCTATGGGATCTTGCAGCTACGCATGCTGGAAAAACTAATTTTCTCCACAAAATCACTTAGATTGCGAATTAATCTTATGTGTGCTCTATGATCTTGATAATTTCTGAAACTGTTCTTGTGTTCAGCCATAGGATAATAAAACTGGAACTGAAACCCAGATTTAACAATAGATTGGGGTTTTTTTTAGTCTATATCTCATCTTAATTCTGCAAAACTTCAAAAATGGAAGCTGTGATGAGTTACAGAACAACAGCAAAGCCTATAGTCAATTAATTCCCAAGTTTGCCTTGTGGATGACAGCAAAGGCCTGGCGGGTTAGGAAAGGAGCAGCTTGCTTCCGCAAACTGAGTTCAAAAATTTAACCCAGGATTTGTACACCCCGAGCAAAACATTCAACTTGCAAGACAGAGCATAAGCCTCTTGCTGCCACCTCCTCCTCCCCATTACTGGTCTTTATCATGTGTTTTAGGAATAAAGGAGCTCTAGGCAGTGTCTGCAGGAACAGAAACCCACCTCAGCATGTCAAATGTCCTGCGCCTGAACACTCTTTCCCAATGCTCACTTTACTGGAACTGGTACCATTCTTTGCCATGAAAAAAATAATAAAGATTAACAGCAAATTGTACTCAGCAAGAGGAAAAAACTCCACTTATTTCCATTTTTAAGCACCTCTGTGATCCATGAAAACAAGCATATCTTGTATAAAATTACAGGAATTTTTATAGCTCTTCTAGAGATCTGCCAAGTTTTCATCTTTCAACCTAAGCTTTGTTAAAATACTCTCTGCAGTCTGGGGTTGCATTCTTACTTCACTAGCTTGCATCCAAAATAGATGAAATATAACAAGTTCAGAATTAGCAAAGAAGAACAACAAGCCTAAAATAACACCATGTAGCTAACAACTTATTTTCTTGTTAACAGTGGTTCAGGCCCCAGGATTCCATTTCAGCAGAAAAAGGGCACAAAGAAGAGAAGAAAAGAAACTTGCCTTCTACCTGATTATTTTCTTTGGGGCTTTTTGGGGAACAAATTGAGCTAATTTTCTGATGCATCATCCCCTCCTTTCATGGAACCCCATAACAATTTATCTCCAAGGAATAATAATGAAAATTACAATGAAACCTAACAGAACCACATGGCTAATGGAAGCTTGAATAGATTAGCAGCCTAAGTAATTTAAGAGATGTTTATCAATGCAGTATATATTGGCTAAACAGTTTATTTCAACTCTATCAATATTATAGAAAGCATTGGTGTCAATGATTACTTACAGGGATGATTTGAAAAGAATTCCTGAACAATTCTTTTAAATACTTATATTGGAGTAAACTGCTAAGTATATGGCATTAGACTGAATATTCCAATACATGTGTGAGTGCAATACACTACCACCTGAAATAAAGTTAATTTTAATATTTATAATGGCATCCAAAAAACCCATGCTGTACAATTATGCTACCATCAACTTTTTTTTAAGCACAATTAGTGAGAACAACTTTGTTTGCATTAACACATTTTAAATGTTTATTGTCCAGAACTAGTGACCTCATTTTGCAAGCTTTATCGTGAATTACAGTTTTTTAAACACTCATCCTAAGTTACTGCTAAAGTTCCTTTCACAAAATTATGGAATACGGCACTCTTACTGATGAGCACAGCTGGAAAACAGGATAACTGCAACTTATTAATAGGTTTTCGCTCTTGGTTTTGGTTAAGTCCTTTCATCCAGGTTCTTCCTTCCACAGGTAATACTGAGCTATCCTTACAGGAATGCTAGAAAACTTTTACCAATAACTATAGGACTTCACATTTGTTGTGCAGTAATGAGACACTCTTCTTAAACCCCCACTCCTGCAATTCTGACCTTTCCATTTTCAAAATAATAAGCACGTCATGCTCAGCTCAGTTCACTTACTGGCATGTGGTCACTTAATTTTTGCATCCTTCCCAGTCTACAAAACACCAGAGTGCTTAGTCCCCCATTCACTCTAAACAAACACTGACAGAACTTCCAAACGATGGTTGAGTTCCTTGCCTAGTTGAAGCAATGAAGCAGAGGAGGAATAACAAGGGGAAAAAAACATCAGGCAGAGAAGCATAATCAAAGCAGAGGATTAAAAACACCAGACCTGACACACTAGGTGTGCAGGTAAACAAAGAAAGGAGAATAGTATGCCAGGATGATCCTTTATAGGTTCCCAGAATAAAGACATGTTGACATATTCCTATTTTCACCTACTCTTACCATTGCACAGGCTTTTTGTGAGATTACACCATTAAGAGGTAAATTCCTTACCAAGACATACTATGTGGTCTTTTTTCTCCACTAATATTACCATACAGGTAATATGTATTCATGTATTCAATAAATACACAATTTTTATTTGTGGGGTGGGAACAGTTGTTTAAGTGACTAATGTTTACCAAGTAATTGGAAAGATTCTGAAAGAGTTATTTTGAAAATATAAAGAACAATTACCATAAATTAGCCCTATCTATTGCTGAATGTCACAGCTGACCAATTCTTCTCACCATATACTTATCAATTTGACTAGCACTATCAGGATTTTAGACTTGCAGCTGATAACTAAATCTCTGCTTATAGAAAGGTTGGTGAAAGAATAATCCCAGATTTATTCTTTATGATTGACTTGATTTAAATTAAACGGCAGAGCAACCGAAGTAAATCTGCAATTAAGGTTTTCAATTTCAAAAGGCAAATCTCAAAAACTAAGGGAACTCATTAGTGAGATGAGCAGGAATGAAAAGTTGGAGGACATGAGCACAGGGAGGTCTGGAACATGTTTAAACTACAATATGAGTATCTGCAGAATTTGTAACCCAAGGAAGTGACAAGAGAATTCATAAGAAGGTTTCCAGACCCAGTGAGATGAATTACCTAATAAAGAAGGAAAGGTAGAATAAGCAGAGAGCTTTCAAGGGACAGGAAAAAAGGCTCAGCAAAGGAAACTACAGTCTCAGATCAAGAAACACTGGTGTCAAGTGAAATGTACCACAAGTCAAGTCCAGTTAGAGAGGCCAAAGATGCCACAACTAAAGGGAAGCAGAACGTAAATCAGGAGGACTAATTTGGACTCATACCACAAACTCTGGGAGACCTGTCACGATGAACTGCATATCCAATTGCTACAATTCAAAAACACACTATTGCACCAGATTTGGTACCTAGTAGACAAGGAAATGTACTGCCTACACTAAAGAAGTAGGAAAACATCATTTGGCCAATTAAGACAACTGCTAGTCCAGGCTCAAAAGTTTGCTAAGCTTCTTGGAAAGAAAACAAAATAAAACATGGATAAATATGACATGAGTTCAGTAAAGTTAGAACAGACTACCCTAATAGGTCTTATTTGCAAGTTATGAGGAAAGCACAGTCCTAGCGTGAGCACATCAAGTAACACGCCACAGCAATAATGGGGTTTCAACAAAATACTATTACATGATATTGTTTTTATGATGGTGTTCACAACAGTAGTCTTGGGTTCAACTCTGTGGCCCTGCAAAACACGCATGAACTTTCCTCTGCACTGACCCAGGCTCTGCAGGCGGGCAGGCAGGCTACCTCTGCAGGTGCCTGCCCATAACCGGGGCTGCCACTAGCTGCACTTAACCCTCTCTAGGGAAACAAAACTGGTTTGTGTCTGTGTGTACGTGGGCAAGAGGGTGGGAGGAACAGAAGCAAAACAAGACCACAGAAAACTGGTGGAAGAGTAAGGCAAGTGGTGTGCTAGTGTTGGGGAACCAACTGAGGAACAGTAGGTTCCTAAGAGACCCTTGCTCCTTACCACACCCTGTAACGCTCTTCCAAATGAGTTCATATGAAGTAATGCCACGATGCTATTTTTCTGTACAGCATAAGATTCAGATGACACCACACATTTCTACAAAATACTCTAAGGCAGGGTATTTCTGGTCAAGATGAAGAAGTATAAATATCACTGGAAGAAGTACCAGCAAAATTTCCTCTGAAATACCACAGCTGCCAAATGTTCAAGCAAGCTGCCTCCATGTGAAGCGAGAAGACTACCAAGATGCTAAGATGGACTAGAGAACTACTCTAAAGAACCTAAGAGGAAAGTATGCGGGCTAAGATTTATCATCTAGCAAATTAAAAATTGAATGGACCCAAGAGAAGCATTGTTATATAGGAATCCAACTTTAAACGAAAGTTAATCCCACACCATTCTGAATCAATAGAAAATAGACATGAAAAACAGACGTATATTGCAATGGATGCCCAGTAGCTTCAAGGACAACGAGTAAAACCATAGTAAAATACAAAGTTAGACAGACTTGACAGTCCTACGCTTACTGTTTTTTGCAAGTTTGCCATGGAGTGAAACCCAGGCCATCCAATTTGGGGAAAAAGGTAAAGCAAACCACCAGAGTCAGGTGTGAAGCTGTGGGATCTCACATGAAGTTGGGTGAATAAAAAATAATCAAATCACTATTATTCTATTTATTGCTTAAAATACAGACTTTATCAATTTTTATTTTTATTCTTTGAGAGACTGTGGCTCCAACTTTTCCACCACAGATTCTAAAGCCACTTCATTATCAAGCCATTATACCTAATATGGTATCTGTGTTTCCCAGTACCACAGCTCAGAACCCCCCTAGGTATTTAATCACAGCTGTATATACTCATTTCATGCTACATTCTCACTCTCAGACCAGGGGAATGCCAGCATTCAAGCAGTGGAAAGTCCCTTGTCTAAAGTAACTAACTTAACCTCAAGTTAGATTCCTAAAATAACCCTTCATTCTGAGACTTCTTTTTTCTTAGACAAAACAGAAATTAAATACACAAATGTGACCACTGTTATTGTGAAAAAGAGGGTTATTGCCAGTAACTTGTTATTCAATGCCAGAAACTGAAATGGATTGGATTCATTAAAAATAAAACATAAAAGCAGACATTCAAAGATATTTCCCTCTGTAAACTACATATCAGCTATACCGTGACAGCGTAAGTTACTTCTACTAAAGAAAAAAACCCCAAAACATAATTTGGGGGGGGGTGTGGGACTGAAAAAAAGAAACAGTAAAGAATCATATCACAGCCTCCAAACTTCAGCTAAGTTGTTAAGTTTTTACTATTTTACATCCAACAATCCCTTTAGCCCAATAGCCACCCCTACCGAGACGACAGGACAACTCCAGCCCTGCTCCCTGTCCTGAGCCTCTGGTTCAGTTTGTTCCCCTCATCCAGGCTGGCAGCGCTCCTAAGCGGAGCATGCTCCATTGCCATGGAGAATAAATATCTCCCATTAATTATTTGACCAAGTTGGAAGAATCACAGAGGAGCTCCTAAAGAGCACCCAACTGAATTCCCTCTTTCCAGAAACACACTAGCTGTGAGAAACAGTTGCCCTGACAAGAATTTAGATAAACAAGAGACAACAGAGATGCATTTCACACTCAGATAGAATCATAGAATGGTTTGGATTGGAAGGGACCTTAAAGCCCATCCAGTTCCACCCCCCCTGCCATGGGCAGGGACACCTCCACCAGACCAGGCTGCTCAAGGCCCCATCCAGCCTGGCCTTGAACTCTTCCAGGGAGGGGGCATCCACAGCTTCCCTGGGCAACCTGTGCCAGTGTCTCACCACCTACAGCACGAAGAATTTCTTCTTAATGTCTAATCTAAATCTTCCCCTGCCAATTTAAAGCCATTCCCCCATGTCCCATCACTGACTCCTAGACTGGATAAACAGCTCCTGACCGGCGGTCATGCCTTAGATTGAAATTAAAATGTGCTGAAATAGCATTATGGACTTATAAAGGCAATTTCCATCCTGGCACGCGAGAATAACAACTGCATGACCACAACCCCAAGCCGGGCACAAAGCGGCCCCGCTGCCCCAGGAGCCGGGCCAGCAACGAGCTGGGCTGGGCTCATAGGCGAGAAGGCACCGCCAACTCCCCTCGGGGCTCCCCTCCTGCCCCGGCGCTGCCTGGACGCGAACCAGCGGTCCGGCTGGAAGCGATTTCCAGCCACGCCGCCTCCGGTCCCCGCGAGCTCCTCAGCGGGGTCTTCCGCACCGGCCGCCCCGCCGCTTCCCCGCGTCTCACGGGCGGCGCGGCGAGCTCCGAGCTTCGCGCCGACCCCTGGGCGAGCTCCGCGTTCCGCGGCGCCCCCGAGCGAGCGGCGGGACCGGAGCGGCGGTTCCCTTTTGGGAACAGGGAGAGGCTCCCCCGAGCCCCGTGAAAGCCTAAAGCAGCCCCTCCGCAGCCAGGCACGCCGGCCAGCCCAGCCCCGCTCCCAGCTTCTGGAGCCAGAGCACAGAATCATACAAGGGTCTGGCTTGGAAGGGACCTTAAAGATCATCCTGTTCCAACCCCTTCTGCCATGGGCAGGGACACCTCCCATCAGACCAGGCTGCTCAGACCCTCATCGAGCCTGGCTTCTAATACTTCCAGGTAGGGGGCATCAACAACTTCCCTGGGCAGCCTGTGCCTCACCACCCTCACTGTGAAGAATTTCTTTCTAATATCTAATCGAAATCTTCCCCCTTCCAATTAAAAGCCATTGAAGGGATCAGGACATGTCAGAGCCCTCGGAGCCGCTTGATCGGCTCTGCCCAGCAGCCGCCCCGGACGCCCTTCCCGGTCCCTCCCAGCCGAGTCGCCCTGCCGGTACCTGGGACACACCCGGCGGTGCTGCAGGATGCCCGGCGGGTGGGGACGGCAAGCCCTGCTGACAGCGCTGCTTCTTCTTCCTCCTCCTCCTCCTCCTCCTCCTCCCCCGGCTGCCGCCCGTACCCGTCCGCTCGGGTCCGCCGCGGGGAGGTGCTGGCGCAGCGCCGCCCGTACCCACTGCCCGCCACAAAGTTTGTGCCGGCGGGAGGCGGCTCCGTGGGTCCCTGCCGGGCAGCGCCACTCCGCGCCCGGGGCCGCGACCACTTCCTCTTCCTCTGAGCCCCGCCGGAGCCGCAGGGACGAGGCAGGGACGACGAAGGGACGGCGCTTCCCGGCCGCTCCTCGTCCCGAAGAGGGATTGCTCCGCCCGCCGGCCAGGGCTGGAAGTGCCCCGCACGCAGCCCTGGCGCCCCCTGCCCCTCCGCCTCAGTAATAGGGAAGGCTCCGCCTCGGTGCTTTCAGCCCCGCTAATCAAAGGTGCCACAGCTAAACGGAAGCAGAGAGCAAATCGGGACTGATTTAGACTCATACAAAGACCTTCAGACGCTCAGGCGCTGGAGCGCGTCCAGAGACGGGCAACGAGGCTGATGAAGGGGCTGGAGAACAAGTCTTATGAGAGGTGACTCAGGGAACTTGGGGTTGTTAGTCTGGAGAAAAGCAGGCTGAGACCTCATCACAACTACCTGAATGGAAAGTGTTGCGAGGTGGGTGTTGGCCTCTTCTCCCAAGTGACAGGACAAGAGGAAACGGCCTCAAGTTTTACCAGAGCATGTTCACGAGACATCAGGAAAAATTTCTTCACTGAAAGGTTGGTCAGGCATTGCAACAGGCTGCCCAGGTAAGTGGTTTAGTCACCATCCCTGGAGATGTTTAAAAGATGGGTAGATGAGGTGCTCAGGGATATGTAGTGCTCAGGGTTTAGTAGTGGACAGCTACAGTTGGACTCAATGTCATCTCAAAGGTCTTTTCCAACCAAGCAATTCTATGATTCTGTAACTCTGGAAGACCTGTCATAGTGACTTGCATATCCAGACTAGAATTAAACACCCAACTATTGCTGCACCATGTTTGGTACCTTCATCCTGGCAGACAAGGAAATGTACTGCCTATACTAAGGAAGGAGCAAAACAGCTTTTGGCCAGTTAAGACAACTGCTAGTCCAGGCTCAAGAGTGTGCTAAGCTTCTTAGGAGGAAAACAAAATAATACATGTATAAATATGATATAGGTTCAGTGAAGTTAAGAGTAGGCTATCCTAATAGGTCTTATTTGCAAGTCATGAAAAAAGCATAGCCCTAGCGTGAGCATGTCAAGTAACACGCCACAGTGATAACATGGTTTCAGCAACACATTAAGTGCTTTTGTTGTTATGACCGCGTTCACAAGAGCAGCCTTGGGCTCAACTCTGCAGCACTGCAAAACACACACTTTTCTCTGCACTAAACCTGGCTCTGTGGGTCAGTGGGCCGCCTCTGCAGGTGCCTGCCCATAACCACGCACTGTCTGCCCTGCACACAGCCCTAGCACTCCCTTCCCTTCTGTCCCAGGATGGCAAGGGCTTTGCTTCAGTGTTTTCAGTCCTACAGATCTGAAGCCAGACTTGAACTCTCCACAATACAGTGAGAGCCTGAGCCTCTCCTTTCAATTTGTCTGTTCTCTCACCCTCCCTTAGGGGGTGGCAAACCCCTACTCCTGCTCAAATGTAAGTTCAGCTGCCACATCCTTTCCTTACAGGACAACTGCAGCCCTGGACTGGGCGACTTCCCCCGAGCATGTTCCAGTCAACAACTTCATCACAGGATGGTAGGGGCACAACACACCTGAACACACGATGTGGTCTGGAAGAGCCCTCACAAGTGCCGAACAGGACGATCACTTTTTCCAAGTTACTGGCATGCTGTTATCAGCTACAGTCAGCTTGCTGCCTATCAGACAGCAGTCACCCACCTGGATCTGTGCAACATGCCCTCCTTTCCCAGAGACAGGGTGTTTGTCCTTGTTAAACATATCAAAAATTTCACACTGGCCTGTTCCTTGACCCTGCCCAGGTCCTTCTGGACAGCAGCTTGCCAAGTGCACCCTCAACATGGGATCATGTCAAAACATGGCAACGGTGGACCCTGTAATCTCCTCCAAGTCCCTGAAAAAGATATTAAATACAACAGGCCGCCACTTGCTGCTGCCCTTCAAAGCACAACCCATTGAACTGCAACTATCTGAACCCAAACACCCAACTGAGCTTTTACTCATCTAGCTGTCCATCCACCCAGACTACAGAATCCTAATCAAGTACAAAAATAGCATAAGTCCATGCCAAGCACCTTACTAAAGTTTCCATGGCATCCACTACCATCCCCATGCCTACAAATGCAGCCATTTCATCACAGAAGGCAAACAGTCGGTGAGGCACAATGGCACCCTTTCTAGACATATTTTGAGTGTAACATGAGATTCCCCAAGCCCTTGCAGACATCGATTACCTGCCTTCACAACATTTCTAGTAACTCCCTTGCCATAACCTGTTCTTGCTTCCACCATGATAGCTTTGCAAGGATGTTCAATCAGATGTTTCCCATTTAGCCTAGCTGGTGTCCCAATTTACCAACCTGTTTTCCTATTTGGATATGCCACACTCAAGAGAGGTAAAAGGTTCCCCTAGAAGATCTGACTGCTTTTCTACACTTCCTTCACCTTTCAAAGTTGCCTTCCATGGCATCCTATTTACCAGTTCCCCAACTAAACTAAAGTTTACTCTCTTAAGTCCAAGGACTTGCCTTCCTCACTCCCTTCAGAGTCTTGTGTTCCACTGTATGATCATGACTACAGCCAGAGTTGCTATTACCACATTCCTGAACAATTCTTCCTTGTAACTGGACATTCATTTGTGCAGCACCCCCGGTTGTCGCATTCAGTATTTCTAACAAAAAAGCCTCCTGAAATCTCCTGGACTGCTTGCATCTCTCACCATGTTACCCTTCCAGCTCTCAGTTATTAAATCCTCTCTAAGAACAAGAATCTGTGACCCAGAGATGTCACTGAGTTGCTAATTTAATCAATCTTCATCATGAGTAGCTGGTCTGTAATTCACTCAAATGTCACTCTCAGTAGCCTCTTCCTTTGATTCTTAGCACTCTCAACCAGCCTGTTATCTACTCAAGAGCCACATACATTCCAGTTGCTCTTTTTACAGAGGGGTGAACCCTCCACCCTCATCTTCCCTGTCTCTCCAGAAAAATGTGTATCAAACCATGCCTGTGAACCAAGGCTGGGACTTTGCTTGCCACTTTCCTTGTAGTTCACCCTATTAGACCACCAACCTGTTCAGCAACTCCTAAAACACCCTTGATTAACACTGAAGCTGCGTGAAGCCCTTTTGTCCAGCAGACACAACTACATTTGCTACACTTCATTCACTTAATTATGTAAAAGTATATATCTAAAACACCACATTAGCACCCAAATTCTTTCCTAACTGCACATATTTCTGTATTTAAGGCTGGTATTGTGATGGATGGAATCTATACAAAAGTACTCCCTCTACTTTTCTCTCAAGTGCCATCAGGGAACAAGAAAATTTCCCCAGCGGCTTCTGTCTGTGTTCAAGTCCTCTTAAAGCACAACTATCAGTATTAGCTAGTAGTTTGGAGTCAAAAACATAACATTAAAACACTGGCAGTGGGGAAATTACTTTAGTAGTTGAACTATGAAGCAAATACCATCAGCACATCTTTTGTGGTGAGTTTACCCATCTCCTTTTATTTCCTTTTGTGTGTTTTGGGTTTTTCCTCTCCATTTCTTTTACACAGTTTTTCCTTGTTGTTCATCATTTTTCCTTCACTCATTAGTTTCTCTGGCTTTCTGACTGTGTGAGAAAGCAGCATGCAGTCACATCAGGGTGCCATGTAATTGAGTTGTTTTTCTGATACTACTGTTAAAAGCATATGGGGAAGGATTGTGAAGTGTGTAGGGAAGAAGTGAAAGTGGAGCTTTCCCTGTATTATAAACACATCAGGTCATAGATGGCTCCAGAAGGAGCATCCTGGGCACCAGACCTTGCCAATACCATAGGATTCGCAGATCTACACCTCGGGGGTTGAACTGAAAGGATGTCTGACATGAAAGACTTTTACTGGTGCAAAGTCTTCTCAGATACAGGAAGGGATATCAACACTAAGAAAACAACATTCCTGGATGACCATAGATTGCTACGAAGCAAGTCCTGTAGAGATGAAAAGTGTTTCAAATTAGTGTTCAAGTTGGGTCACATAGCAGACTCAGGCACTACAAACCATCTTTCTACTATCGACTTCAGTCAGTAACCATCAGATATATCTGCAAACTTAGCGCTATCAGATACAAGATGTTTTGATGCACGAATTTCAACCTGGAATTGCTCCACTCTAGTATTAAATATACAACCCATTAAGACATTTCTGCACTTTTTAATACAGACAAATTTGAATTAAAATTTTGTTCTGTAGGATTTTTGACATGAAGGCGTTTTTCTCTGGTCACAAAAGCATTATTACCGAAGCAGCAGTTTCATTACCAAGATACACCTAAATCAGTGATAGGAGAGGTATCTACACTGAAATTCAAGAAAACATATTTTTCAAGTGCCTTGTACCAAGGCATGCAAGTTGTGGCAACGCATACAATCTAAATTGATGCTGCACATATGAAGTACTGTCTCTAGACTACCAATGTGAGAAATTCCACATGGTCTCACTAGTATTCATTAAGGCATGCACTGTTCCTGTGTTTTAACATTATCTGCCTCTCTCAGAACCATTTTAGTACTATTTGATTTGATAAGATCTAGAACTTACTCTGACTCTAAAGTGTTCCATGTCGTAATCTAAGAAGCAACATTCTTCCCAAATGAAATCTGATGAACTTAAATCTGAACAAGCATCCTAGACATCTGGATTTATATATATAAAAATAAGTAAATGTGTATACACACAGCCCACTCAGAACAATAAACTACTGCAAACCACAAATGACTTAGTAATTGAATAGTAAAATGCTGCTCTAAGAACAAACCACTTAACTAACTGAAGGACATTACTGCTTTAATCAACAGTAGAGATGTTGCCCCTAGACACTCCATTAGGGAATATTAGTTTACTTTAGAGTTAAAAAGTCCTTTGATACATTTTAATTCTATTTCTAGCCACTGTAATCTCTCTTGTAAACCTACACATTTAGCAGTGCAGAGCTCTGCAACCTCCTGTATCGCAAGCAGGAGTGATCATGTTTTCCATTTGCACTTTGTCACGCTTGGTGCTGCTGGGTAAGGCAAGTTCAAAGTAGGTGTAAATTGCTACTGGTAGGGCATTGAAGAATTCTGCCTTGCCAAATATCTGTACTTAGTTTGGCATAAGCTGAGATAACACATTGTGAAACGCAGCAAGAAATCACAGGCAAGCATTTCTCTCTCACACAAGGTGTTACCAGTGATGCCACTAGATAAGGCTTGCAATAACCAAGCAAGGGGTTACTTGATCAACTAATTGGAGATATCTGCATAAGAGTAAGCCATTTATTTTTCGTATGAAACTCGGTATAGTGCCAGTTCCCATTATTTTCACTACAAAGTTAAGACTTGAGCATTCAAGTTAAACCCATCCCATTTTTCTGGTTTTCACAGTAGCATTAAAAACTATTTAAAGCTAAATGAGAACAAAATTAGTTTCCTTTGTTAAAAAGAGACACCTGCAACATCACATTAAACAAGATTCAGAAGTTGAATCAGAAGACCATCAGAAATGGATACCAAAATATCAAGAAAATTAGGGGTTTTGTTTACCTACTATACACAAAAGCAGGTTTATTATCTACTGGGATTTTTATTAACAGAATAAAATATGAAAGAAAAGTCTTCTGTTTTCTCACTCTGGCTTAAGATAGACAAGTTAAAAACAGAAAGATAAGAAAGCTACAGAGAAGTCAGGTCTATACTGCTGCTAAAGAGAACTGTACTAGTCCCTATTGCCGATTATGCCAGTGCAGAAACCCTTTCAGCATCAGCAGCAGGGCACAATCTGACCTTTGCTCAGAAGCAGCAGTTGGTTTTGCCTCTCCAGAATTCCAGAATAAGGAGAGTGGGCTAGTAGTCAGTGCACATTTATGTACTCAAACCTGGTCACAATTCTAGTCCAATTAGCCATTAAAATTAGCTCATATTCAGGGCATGGTTTAGTAGGCATGGTGGTGTTGGGCTGATGGCTGGACTTAATGATTTTACCCATTTTTTCCAACTTTAATGATTCTATATTCTGTTTTCAAAGATAAAAAGAGAAACTTTAAGATGACTCCTACCACTAGAGCATTTTAATGGCATAGGACTGGTTTTTTGCTAAGTGCTTCTATTGTTCACATGCAGGCACCTACAAGGGAGTTGAGAAGGCTAGGCATAATTAGGGGTCAATTTCCTATTTTTGGAAGTTCTCTCTGAAAGCTGGCTTCTATCACCTTGAAACTTAAAATACACTTATGGCCACAGATTTCTCAAGACTACACACAGTTATGTAGCACTACGTGCACGTAATTTTTACTTGATCAGTATCTGATAGGACATGCCTCTGTAGGAATAAGAGGAAAGCTGTAGCAACATAATTACTGACAATCCATTTAATTCATCCCTACTTAACCTTCTTGAATGTTTCATTACACATTTGATCAAAATTATTAATGAACTACTAGTGAAATCTGTATAAATTTGTTAAATCCAAGCTGTAGAACCTTCAGAAAAAGAAGGATGCCCCTCAAATAGCTGCATATGAGAGACTGTTGCCAGAGGGTGAGATATAATGCTACATCAAGTTGGCACTAAAGAAGCTCTTGCTGTAGGTGATCAAAGCACAGCCAAATTTTCCATCAGAAGGGCCAATCTGATCCAAGCATCAGAGAAGCTACTGAACTGTTTCAGATGGCATTCTTCAAACTGTTCCTCTTACAACTGTTCTCAAAGGTATAATACTTGACAGTTATTAATTTCTGTAAGGTGCTTCAATAATCCACAAGTGAAACCCTTATATATAAAGTCAGCTAGTAATAAAGCAGTGCAGAAGGTTGAGCAAGACTTGGCATTAACAAGGAACTCTAGATTTCTGAAGGAGCCGAGATATAGAATGGCCCAAGTCGGAAGGGGCCCCCAAGTACCCAGTTTAACTCCTATCCCTGCAACAGGACAATCCCAACACTCACATCGTATGTCTAAGGGCATCATCCAAATGCTTCTTGAATATTGTCGGGCTTCTTTTCTTTACATGTCCAGACTAAACACTACTCAGTACCATCAGTAAGGAGTTAGCTATCTATTCATATTTCTCTGCTTCTTAAATATTCCAGTAGTTAAATAAAGCGGTACAACCAATCAATGCATTTTTCAATTTCTAAATTGCATTAAGCTAATTCACATATAAGGCAAAGTAATTCTCAGAACTTTCAATGTTCTACACTTCCATCTACCAGATACCTCATGCTCAATGAAACTAATGAGGCCAACTGAGATTCTTATTTGAGTACATTTCACTAATATAAGGACTAGATAACCAGGCACTTCAAATAATGCAAAAAGGTTCACCAAATAAGTATTAAACAGTATTACCTTTGTAGATGGATACGTAAGCTACACACTAGAAAAACTATTCCATAAATTTGCAGTAGTCCAGCTGTTCCAATGGCACAAACAGTGACTAGATTAGGTGAAAGACTAGTATGGGTCACCACATGCTAGCATCATGAGCACTTGATTCTAGCCCTACTGGCAATAATTTGTATAAAGTGTTTGCCTCACTTCCATCTGAATAAACACAATATAAAGACAATCCCAGGAAATTCAACACTTAATGCAATGACCTGAAAATCGGTACATTTGGCAAGTACAGAAAAAATTATTTCTGGGTTGTAGAAGGGGAGAAGCAAAAGCAGTTTAGTATAGGAACTTGGACAAGAATCTGTATCATCCAAGTAGATCCAGTTCATTAAGTTAAAAGCAATAGCACAATCCAAGACTTTCCTGTAAAGGAACTGTTCTCCCAATTCAAAAATCACTTTATTAGTTTGGCAGGAAAATATGTTAAGACCCTTGAAAAAAATACATCCCCATAGCAGCTGTGATCCTTTACATAGCCCTCAGGCCTCAGTCTGAGCTCTGGTAAAAAACGACACCAAATTCTAAGAAATTTCACATTTATTTAGTATCACTGACTTTTCTGCAATTTAACAGAAGACACTTAAGGCTTCTTAGTCACAAATAGATCAGATCTGTAGTAGTTTGAATGGATGTGCAGGCCTGAGATCTAACTCAAGTTTCCAAGGAACAGTATCACAAGAAAATGAAAACCACCTCATGACAAGACACTCCAGTATGCAGAGCCTGGTTTACACTAGGATTTGTATCTCAGAAACACAGTATCGTTGGTATGTTTAAGCCAGCTTCGATGAAGTCACAAACCTGGGAAAGAGTACAACTGCACTCAATGCATTCAGTGCAAGGTATGTAATATCACACTGAGTGATAATAACTGGGGTAAAGTACCTTGAGACTAGGTGGTCTGTGAATATCTCCTAATATTCAACAATTTTGGAAGCATCTGCATAAATAATACAATCAAGATGAAAGGCTGAAGAGTGTCAAGCAACTACTTATCAATTTGTTGCAAAAGAGAACCTAAAAGATAAATACTGAAACTTTGAAAGTCTTTCAAGCCAAGGTCTTTATCAGCAAGTATGAGAAATATTTTGTACATGCTGCACCACAGTTAAAAATCACAGCCAACCCTCCTTTAGAAACCCATCTGCTCAGCAGAAATAATATGCAGAGATTCATGATCTGCAGGAGAAAACTAAATTACCCCTACTAGACCTAAGGAAATTATTGCACTACAGTGGGGCACATGCAGTAGATGCACCTCCAAGCTTGTTTGAAAAAAAAAAACAACAAACAAAATCCTTGAAGCCGCACAATGCTTCCTGAAAGAAAGTTGTAATAAATCAATTCTTTTCCCAGACTGAGGATCTTGTGCAAAGCTGTACATGAACTGTGTATTCTGAATGCATTAATAGGTTTTATACACAAGAAGTAACACCTTGGCCTGAACTACCCACCTCTAAGTTACCTTTAAACTATCAAAGCCTAAAAGTTTTCAAACAGTGCTTCACCATCCACAGAAAACTGTGCAAGACTATTTTCAGATATATTTGTTGCATAACTGGATCAGGCATAGTTAATAAGATGGAGCTTGTCAAGAGACAATATGGACAAGGACCACTGGTTTGTAAGTACACTAAAACAGGCTGTAACCCAAACTCCTAAGAAGCAGCATAAAGAATGAGTCTCAAAAAGCACTTTCTGTACTAGATCTAACTAAAAGTATCAGTTCAGGGCAGGACTAGTCTTCTCCAAAGAGACTCAATTATGAGAAACAGAAGTGGAGGAACTATGCACTAGCTGCAAATTTTTAAAACTATAAAACCATCCTGATCTCAGCAGTTCCATTATGAAGATGATATCAGCAATGCAAAACTTTATTATCTGTGACAAGACAGAAAGCAAATGGTGTTGAAGAGAAGCTGCTTAAACACATGACAAGTTAACAGTGACTTGTGTTAATACTCCATACTCATTAGCATTTTTGTAGATACAATAAAACAGACAAGCTCACATTACCTGTACACTTACACTAATAAACATTTTAGCTGACCAACTTACTTTAACAGCAAAAGCTGTATTTTCTGCACTATTTTAGTCTTCTGGAATGGTAAGGTACAAAACCTGCTGCAAGTCTTATTCTGCTACACAATGCACTTGCAGAACAGCCTTTGAAAAATAAAATCAGTAAGATTAATCTTTGACCATACAGTTAAGTATGTATGTATGAATACAGTAGTGGCATTTGTGACCAGTGACAGCAACTCCGTATCCATCACTAGCTCCACCTTCTCTTTATCACTAGGTATGAAGTGCCCCACACAGGACGAAAGAGCAGGTAATAATCTTAAAATGAAATATCACAATTTTCAAACTTGAGTTTAACAGGCCAAAGAGACTGAGGTTTAACATCCCATGCTATTTAACCCAGACCAAAGTAAAATAACTTTGCTCTTGAATAAGGCAAGACAAAGGTCATGTCTAGTTCACACATTCTATCCCAGCAGCCCTTTTAAGTGGCCCTGAAGAGGTATTTCAGACAAGCTCTTAACCACTCCTATGATTAAACTAAGACAGAATTCCATCTCCAGTTGGTGGCCACTTAAAAATTGTGTGCCCCAGGGCTCAGTGTTGGGGTCAGCTCTTTAATAATTGTTATCAGTGATCTGGATGAGGGGAGTGAGTAACACCTTCAGTAAGTTTGCAGAGAACATCAAGTTGTACAGGAGTGTTGATCTCCTTAAGGGCAGGAAGGCTCAGCAGAGGGATGTGGACAGATTGCATCAATGGGACAAGATGCCAACTGTATGGAGTTCAAAAACGCTGGGACAAGATGCCAACTGTATGGAGTTCAAAAACGCTAAGTGTCCGGTCCTGCACTTTGGTCACAACAACCCCATGTAACTCTACAGGCTTAGGAAAGAGTGGCTGGAAAGCTGCCCTGCAGAAAAAGACCCGGGAGTATTTTGTCAACAGCTGACCAGAAATGAGCCAGCACTGTGCCCAGATGGCCAAGAAGGCCAACACCACACAAACTTGTAACAACAATGGCATGGCCAGCAGGACTACAGAGGTGATTGTCTACCTGTACTCTGTGCTGTGAAGAACTGAAGACCCTGAGTAAGAGTGTTCAGTTTGGGGCCCCTCGGTACAAGGAAAACATTAAGCTGCTGGAGCATGTCCAGAGGAGGGCAAGGAAGCTGGTGAAGGGTCTTGAACACAAGTCTTTTGAGGAGCAGTTGAGGGAACTGGGACTGTTTAGTCTGCAGCAAAGGAGGCTGAGGGGAGACCTTATAATTCTCTACAACTACCCAAAAGGAAGTTGTAGCCAGGTGGTTATTGGTCTCTAGTTCCAAGTGGTAGGACAAGAGGAAATGGCCTTTAGACGCACCAGGGGAGATTCAGATTAAATATTAGGAAATATTACTTCACCAAAAGGGTTGTCAAGCATTAGTAAAGGAGTCACCATCCCCAAAGGTACTTGGAGATGTGTAGATTTGAGACTTAGGGACATGGTTTAGTGGTAGCTTAGCAGGGCTAGGTTTACAGTTGAACTCAATCTTAAAGGTCTTCTCCCATATAAAAAAAATCCTCTGATCCCAAGATAATAAATGATCTTGCTGTCAAAACAAAAGCCCCTGTCACTTGGAATGACTGCTACTAGCTGTGAGATCTTGGAGACAGATCCCCTTTTACACTTCACACCACAGTCAGAGCCACTATTAGCTATATATGTCCCCTACATTTATTAAAATGCAGTCTGAATGAGATTGTTGTATCATAGAACTTGCCAATTAAACCTGTCTGGACACAAACCTGTGGCCTCAGAAGTTGCTTTTAATTCTGCACACAGGACATTTGGCTGGTTAGGTAGTACAGACACTGCACTTGAAACTAACATTCATGGAAGTACTGAATACTTCTGGAGAGTTCTGGGTATAAATACTTAGTATTATCTACTGTCATTTTTGGCAGTTATAGCACAGGGCTGAGGGGGTCAGAGAATTTTAACTAGTTTCAGAACACCAAGTGTGGCAGAAAACCTGTTGAAGAACTTTAATGGTCTATGAAAGAAGTTTGCTTCATGTTTTTTTTTAATAGGTAACAGCTTTGTTGCAAGTTAACGGATGGTAATGCTGGATGGTAATGCTTTAACCTAAAAAGTCCATAAATGCAAGGATGAAAATATATAGGACTCAAAGCAAATAGAATTGCTTTTATTTATAACTGTTATTCTATGACATTGCAGCAAAATACTCTGCCTTGCTCCTCTGTTCAATATATACCAAAAGGAAGGATTAAAGACAACCTCTAGATCAGAAATCCTGAGGCTGCTGACAGCCGAGCATGGTCTTGAGGATTCTCTTACATTTGTACTTTTCCATTTAGACATAGGTTTCCAATAATGACCTATAATACTGAATCAGATAGACAATATTACTATAGAACTGCTCTCACCTACCAAGGTTTAAGAGTAACTATGAAATATAGGAACTCAGTAAAACAATACTTCATTGCACTTCAGTGGTGTGTCTATAATAAAGACAAGCAAATATGTAAGTGAGCCCCAATGGGTTTTTTTTGTCTGTTCACTGTCAGCTTCATAATACTCTGTCATAAAGTGTCATTTATATTGGAAAATGTCACCTGAGAAAGCAAACATTTCAGAGCTCAGAAATCCCATGGGGAACCAGACACAGCAACTGAAAATTGAATTATCCACAATATAACCCCCTCACCCCCTCCTCCAACCCATCTAGAGGGATCTGGTCACAGAAAATATTGTAAACTGCATGTAACGCTAAGCACTGGTAGCAAAGGTAGACCACATAGCTGAGTTCCCATCCATCACCAATTACTGTGTTCTATTTACAAGAACAGAAGTACTGCAGGAGTATCCACTTTAAAGAAGTGGACCATAATTTTACTTGTCTCAATCCTACCTCTCCGAAAAAAAGCCAGAGATGGCAGCTAAATGAGTACACTGAAAATATGAGATTTAAAGAGTCACTACAGGCTTTCCTTTTTACTATTTTTTATTTCACTAATTATTTGGATTGCAGAATACAGACTTGCCTGAAAGTATAAAGAAGGACCAAAGCCTTTTCTGACTTATATCCCTTTAAATACTGTCAGGTTCATTTAAGGATTTCATTCGTAAGCACTGTAACAAATTAAGAGGGGAACTGAAAAGTCTTATGAATAAGCTGACTGAAATTTTTCAGCTACAGAATACATCAGTGGTTTAAAACTTCCCCATTCTGCTTCCCTATGGAGTGCCCAGCTCTGTCCTGACAACAGACTCAGAACCAGTGTCAAACCTCCTAACAAATCCTGCCTTTCTATCACTCACCACACATTGTAACATGACCTTTGATAAGCTACAAAGTTTTTTCATTGTGTTTCTTACAGCTGTATTTTTTAATGCTGAAGTTAATTAGCCTGCAGGAAGAACTGCCACATTCTGCGATGGACAGCTTTTATTGTCGAGGACAGTGTAGTGTTCCATAAGAAAAACTTTTAAATTCTATTATTCAGTAGGTTTTTGTTAGCTTAATGCCCCACCTGCTGGCTGGTGACTAAATTACATTGTGACAGTATCAAAGAAGTCACATGCCTATTATTCTGTCACCAGTAAGTAGCTATACGCTGCCATGGCAACTGGTACAATTCTATGTAGAAGATGGACTGCACAGCTGGGTCCACCACAGTATGAAGATTAACATACAGAAACAGAACCTAGATGGTTACAAGAGAGACATTAGCCTAAGATTTTTAATATCCACTCAGACTGATCACAGTGAAATATTACTACAAAACAGTGACCTTCTCATCTACCTTTAGTCTGTAAGAATTCCTATAACTTCAGCTGTGCCCAGTTCAGTCACCATCCTGGGCTACGTTCAGGAACAGCTTCTAAAAAAAAAAAAATAAATTAAAAGTCTGTGAGAAGAGACAGAACTCAAGGATTATAAATGTAAAAATATTTCAGTCTCATTTGAGAATGGCATTTAAAAAAAAACACTTTTAAAGCTTAAAGAATGATTATGGTCTACTGCTCACTTAGCAACCAAACCTCACTTGGTGGAAGGAACTCTGCTTGCAGTTAGTGCTGGTCTGAATTTAGGATCCTTGAGAAGCACATGTGCTTGCCTGTCATGTCCATCACCCCAGCCTAAGGGAAATAAAGTCCATAAACACTTGCCTCATTTATGCTGAGACATATGTTTCTGCAGAGGCCCTGAAAGTCTTCCTTCCCTGAACATAAAAGGATTTGCCAAGGTGCCAACTCAAGGATTATCTTCCCTCCCCAGCTTGAATCTCTTGCAGGTACTCCTAAACTGCCTAAAGACTTGTTAGAAGCTGAACAAATAAGAGTCAAGTTACATGTAGCAGAAGTCTTCCCAAGCCATAGCAGACAAGTTCAGTACTGTCCCAGTGTTAAGAAGCATGCTTTGGTGCTAATTGTCACACAGCACAGAAGCTCCTTATCTTGCAGCAGCCTCACATAATAAGCTGCAGAGCACCTAAGAAAGTCTCCAGAAACCCCAGTAAAACAATGTTAATCAGCCCAGACTTTACTAACGAGCAACACAGTACTAAAGCGGCATTTCTGAGGCTCTACAACTATTGATCCTTTTTATCTTACTCTGAAAAATCTGGTTTTAGAAGTTGTTAAAAGACTGCCCTTTTTAATTAATGAAGCTACCGCAGAGCAACTAAGGAAACAAGTAGTTTCATATTCTGGCTGTCTAACATCAGCCAATAACCACTGCAACAGTGAGATAAGCGCAACTGACAAATTTTATAAAAGCTATTCTAACATTCAAATAAGAGACAGATTTATTCCCCTGTCAAACACAGATGAACTCCAGCACTTACAGGAAGCGTCTTAAAAGACCTGTTGGTGCACTGTTTTTCCTTACAAGAGATTCAGCAAATAAAGACCTCTAGTTAAAGTAGTATAAAAGTACAAAGCAGCAAACCTCAATTACAACTCCAACGTTTAGTGCTGTATTGGTAACTTATCTGCACAAGTGAAAAGTCTAACCAAGAGGAAAAAACCTGCTCCTATTTCCTTTTTAAAAAACTTTTTACCCTGATACTGTGAGATTTATCCTGCATGTTTCCTCAAACTAGAGGTACTGAACAGCCTTAACTTCAGGAAAAGGGACATCTTATTCACAACCTGAGGTTTTGTCTACGTTATATGGACTTACCTTGACCACCAATATTTTCAGTTCAACTGCTGTTTTGACATGTCTTAGTATGATTGTTTTACATAGAATTGAATGCGAGAGCCCTCTAATGGCTACAGGGAAAACATCCGTCCCAGACTGGTTAACCCACTTGCAAGTCACAGGGCAGGTGCTCACTGCAGCAGGGTAGTGTCCCACAGATCTGGACAAGACTGAAGATGATTTAGAGAACCAAGATAAGTTAGTAAACATATACCAAAGCTTTAGTATACAGCCTCTGCAATGCATATGCTATTATCTGCCTTAATATCCTCCCAAAAGTCAGATTGAATTATGTGCCCATCCAAACTACAAGCACATTCCTAAAAGATTACTCCACTAAGTCCATATGGGATTCCCTTTGTGTTTTAAAAAGGTATCACTTACCTTGTTTGTTATGATGTCCAGGAGCAACTAATCCCACTTCCATCATTTGACCACTTTCTACGTTCAGTTTAAAGCTTATGGCAGAAACTGCACTGTTATACAGCTCTGCTATGTATGTACGACCCTACAAACTGCTACAGGCCAAAATATTTTAGACTTCTAAAGTGCTACTTCTTCCCTGGCAAATAAACAAAACAACCTGTATTACCCGATGGTTCTAGTCCTAAGATGGTTTAGGATAACTGGAAAAAATTTTAGGAATTCCCTGAACTGTCATTCATAGCTTATGAAAGGAACTCTGACAAAATAAAGGGAAAAACATTTGAATTGGTTTGTTCTAGAAAAAAAGCCACATACAAACAAAAAGCACCACACAGCTAAATACTGCTCTAAATTTCAGACAGAAAGCATAGAGGATAAGGCCAGATGTGTACATCTTGAATGCAAGAGGGAAAAAAGGAGTGCAGCCTCCTTGATTTTAAGAATATACAAATGTTTGAACATCTGAGTTAACGAAGTACCAACAGGAACAGGCTACCAGCTAGAAGCTTAGAGGGCACGATTACAAACACATACACACAAAGAGTAGTGTTGCTGATCAATAGGTGCAGTACTGCCTCACAAGCAGCACCTCTAATATTTCACTGCATCAGAAACAGACTGACTCCAGCATGCGTCTTTATTGGACTACATATGCAGAGGGTTTTCAGAGTTTTTGTGACTAATTAAGCTGCTAGTTCTGAAACATTTACTGTATAGATAGATACTTCCTTGTTTTCAGCTCAGACATCATAGTTTACATATTTTTAAACGTAAAGCCCATCCTCCTCATTGCTAGCTACCAGGGCCTCCTTCCCTACCTTAACCTGAAAGAAGAAAACCCTTTGTTTGCCTTGAGCACTAAGCATTAAGATACACTCACACCACTGGAAAAAAAACCCTTGAATTTATTTGTAGTAGCTAAACCCACAACAGTCACTGGTGCAATATAAAAGTCTTTGTAAACTATCTGGTGCCTTGCCTTCTTGAAAACAGTTAACAGTTAATGTGTAGTTTTCCCCCTCCCTGCCCCACCTTTAAAGAAGTTTAAAGTCAAGTTCAACCCAACTTCAGAGTAGGAATGAAAACATGTGAAGTAAGAATCCATCTGGCTTGTAAAGCTGGTTCAGCTTTTTCTTGAGATGCATGTTCAGTCTGAAGAAGCCCCGATACTTACTCTTTATAGCCTGGATCATCATCTTTTTTGACTTTCTCAGCTGCGCTGAAAGTGATAGACATTAAAGGTTTTAACTAACACCTCATCGATCCTGAAATACTGGGCTACCGAGTCATTCCTGCGAAGAATACAGACTGTATACCTGATGGAGGACTTTGCATGTCTGCTCCATTAAAGCATGCAAAAAAACCCCTGCAAAACAAAATTAAGGGATAATCCTTCTGTTCCTTTGTAGCGTTCATGTATCAGATCACCTTAATATCAGGCAGAATTTAGCATCTTGGTTTAGCACACAAATACCTAGAAGGAAAAAATATTTCTGCTTTGACAGGGAATTCATGTCTGTGCCAGACAATCATTCTAATGGAGATCCAAGAATACCATCTGGCTGGCTGTCTCATTCCAAGAATAATTCTGTCAGGTGGCACAGCTTGAAAAAGGCCACAGCACCAAGCAGCTCACTGCGACACTTCAGGCAAGAACCAGAATATAAACAAGTGTCATGGCTCTATAATACTGAGGAAATGCAAGTGTTGTATATTTCTGTTGCCTAAGTAATCATTTCTTTTGAAAAAAGCTGCCTTACTATTTAAGCGAGACTTATATGCTTTTCAGTCCCACACAGAAGACATGTACTGTGTACGAGCAAAGGCAGATCCACAAGAATTCGCTACTGCCTACTAGCTAACAATTAACACAGTCCACTTGATTTGATAATACAAGAGATACAAATTTGCAAGGAGCTCCCATTGTGCACCTACTGTGGAAATGCCTTCAGCTACAGCCGTATTAAACAGATGTTTCAACTTTCTGAATGCAACACAAAAGCAATTACCTACTGGCTTTGTATTACTCTTATAGGGTACTTCAAAAGAACATTAAAAATGCATGTTCTTAGTTGTCACTTGTTACTTTCACTGGCATATGCCACAAAATGTATAATTCCCAGATGGAAATAATGGAAATAAAGTAGTACTGTTTCCTATGGGTGAGAAATAGATAACAAAACCACAGAACATGATCTAATGGAAGAGAAAATAAATGGCACTCATAAGACCTGGGCTATGCATTTCACTGTGATTAAGCCTCCTCAGCATGCTTCTAAGGACAGTTCATATCTAGCACCAACATTTCAAATATACTGAACAATCAACTCACTCACCAGATGGTCTTATGGGTAACACTTGGTCAAATAAACATAAAATATGCACTCTATGTAGCTATCTTCTGTTTTATCTCCTCTTTCAGTGTTGATTCTTCAATGAGCTACACATAGGCACTTTGTGTTTTCTTATAGCTACAGCATAAAGCCTCAAATACATCCCAGGGAAATCAAGCCAACTAGAACATTAAGGCAAAATTAAATGTGCATTGAAAAAGAAACAATTACATTTATCAATAAACTGGTATCACAGTTTTAACAATCTGAGTTGCAAAGCTAAGTGTCCTGACACTCAAACTCTAGATCTATTAATTTTTGAATCCTGAGTTTAACTGTGCAAGATTAAAAAATTTTAAGTATAATCAAGCTGTCTGATGAGAAAAACATGCAAATTGATGAGAACAGACAGCACCTTCAGTGACATGGAGTAATGACCAGAGAAAGTGTTAACAGCTTTGCTGTTCAGATCAATATACACTATCAGAACACTGGTACAATTCTGCATATAGTGGCTCCAAAGCCTGTAATAATATCTATTTTGCCTCCCCCTTTTAGTAACTGAATTCCATCCAGAACAGTTCTGAGAAGCAGCCCTTGGACGTTTTTCATGCTGCATCCCTAATTCCTTTAATGTGCAGGTCTGTAGCAACCCAGATGCCTTGTCATTATACATCTCACAAACAACTATTCCTAGAAGTCTTTTCCTAGCCACTACTATGTTTGAACCTTCTTGAAATTTGAGGCAGGGCATGCAAACCCAAACTCATGTTTACATATTCAATAAGAGTGGCATTATCTCCTTTTTTGTCTTGAGAGACTGAGGTGTTGAGTAGGAGGAGCAAAGCAAACTAGAACCCAACATACAAAAAAACTGACTGTAGTTCTCAGTCCTCCTCTTACAAAACTCCAGCTAGTAACTATTACAAAATGAAGTTTTGTTACTACAGTTTTGTAGTAACTGCAATTCTCACACAAGGTAACAAATCCTCAATCATTTCAACAATTCTTTATTACGGTACATATCTTTCTCAAGGTAGCTTATAATACTGGAGTTAGTTTTATTACTATGTCACTAGAAGTCCAAGAAGCAAAGTCAAAATAAAAATTTTTAATTGTTTCAAAGTACACAACTAAAATCTACATAATAATTAAAATGGGCTTACATATATTTTGATTAACAGTTTGCATCACAAAGGCATATATTAAATGCTGTATTTTCTCACAGTTTTAACACACAGGTATTGTTAAAATTTTTCAAGTAAAAAAGCATGCTTTACTGAGTAGCCAATACAGCTAATTACATTCTTGCATCTTAAGTTACATATAGGCACTTCAGGATTCTCTTCATTACTTTCACAAAAACTAATAGTGATGCTCCAGACTTTAGGTACATGAACTGTTACTAATAAACCTAACCACATTGATTATGTCATTCAAAGACAACCATGACTTGAGGGGTTTTAGCTGAGTAACTACCTGATTAAGAACTCGGGTTTAAAATACAACTTCTTGGGCAAGTAACTACTTCTATTCTTAAACCGCAAGAGGTAACTGGTCAGTATTAGTACATAAACCATGGTTTAGGAAAAAGTGAAACATGCAAACTGTTCATTAAAGCTCAGAAGAAAATCCACATGCATCAAACCAAGAGTGTTATTCCCCCCCATATACTCTTTAACATTCCAGTTAGTTACTGGGGAAGCATGCAAACGATTAATACAACCTGGAAACTTGTCAACTCTTACAACTTTTAAACTTCAAGCAATAACAACTGTATTGGAACAGGTAGAACAGGAACAGAAACTTTCAACTTAAAGCTACTTTTCAAGAAAGGTTATACTGCACATAATGCTAAACTGAACTGCAGTAACATCAAGTTAATGAACTTAAATAGTTTAAAGTCTTTGTGGATCAAACACTTTTGAGTACTGCTCTTCCTTTTCTGAAGTGATGCGCCTTCCTCTCCTGGAATGGGATAGGAGAAAAGACAGGAAAAGAAGTTTTCTAGATAGTACCAGAACAAAGCAACTGAAGTTTCATAAAAGTATCTCAACATTCTGTACTCTATTCACCCTCTCCAAGACTGATAAATACAGCTTCTGTATTCCTGCTTCAGAGTACATATGCCTAGTTCATGTGTCTGTCCTTTTAAAAAAAAAAAAAAAAAAAGGAAGCAAAGTCTTATACTATTAATAAGCAATAGAAATTAAACACCACTTGGGATGCAATCAGAAACTGCCCTTCTACAAAGGCTCAACACCTACATCAAAACTATGATGGGCTACTCAAAACACAGATATTTTACACAAAGTGTAAAGAGCCATCACCCACAATGGGTACTTCACTGCTGCAAAAACTACCATGGCTCAAACTCAACATCCTTCATCTAAACTAGATATTAGCCCACTGTCTTTTCAGCAACTTGTCACTGTGAAACGATTAGCCAGTATTATGCTCTAGGTGTCCGAGTTAACTGTTCATCAAGTTTTTATGTAGTCTTTATTAAATCCACTGATTCCAGTTTCAGCACTTTGTTTTCAGCATTTAAGCATCCAAGAGCCAAACCCATACATCCAAGAGCACATACAAGAAAATTAAAAGGCATCTCACACACAAATCCCTTTATGTTATTCTGTGGATGAACAAATTAAAGCTCAGCAGTTCTTTAGGGATTTATTATGGCTTTCACTACATACCTTAAAGTACTCTTCTTGTGATACAAAGGTGTTCCTCAGACGGTTCTCAGGATTAAACAGGCAGGATACCACTGTCTGTATGCTTCTGTCCACAGACTTCTGAAATAGTTAGAGGCACATCTACAGCAATACTGATTTTCTTAGTTAACCCACTACTAGCAATGCGGATGTGTCACAGCATTTTCTCTGGATTTCAGATTTCTTTCAAGTGTCTTTCACTTCCTAAACTAGTATTTTCCTAAGTCTTTTAATATGGGCAACTCATCACTCTAGATCTCATAAGTATTCTGACCAGTGATGTGCCAGTTCAGTTGTGGAATAGGTTGACAGCTGAAAAATACAGTCTTCCTTAGAAAATCAAATTCAGAGCCAATTGCTGGCCAAACCGCGGTCACCTTCCACAAAAGGAAGTGAAGGGAGTAAAGTGTTACACATGTTTGAACCTCAAAAATAAAAGCTGCAAACAAAAGCAGGCAGTGCTACCTTACCTGCTTTTTTAGTACCTGTAATTTACCCTTTAATTCTGAGCAGAGCAAGTAAAGCCTTGTCACTTAAAAACATTATTGCACTTAATGAAGTAGAACACATTTTATACAGCCCTCAGCACTACAGACACACACTAACAGTTGAGGAAACATGAAGCTTCTGAAGTTGTACACAGAAATCAGATAAAGTCGACTAAGTCACTGGCTAAAGCAGCAATTATAATCCTAATTTCTAGGATACTGGCCAGAGGTCCTCTCACAAAGCCAGATGCAAAATTTCCTCACATGCAAATTTCTGGTCATGGAATTTATAAACAGAAAACAATGAAATTTCGAGAAACCACTTACCTTTTGTGGACTGTTAGTAGATGACTGTGTCGGCTCTGGAACAACACATTCTGTTTGTATAAATTCTGGATCCTCAGTGCAGTGATAGCTTACTGAAGTATAAACCTGTGTAGGGATTTTTAATATTATAGCATTTCAGTAACACTCAAAAAATGCACAGTTGTGCTGTCATTGGTTCTCACCTGTATGTAAGCTATGACAATTTTATCTTCACAATTCTGATCAAGTTCCATGTGTAGGGCAAATACTGTGTCCTGATCCGTTTTAAGGCAGTTCTACTTCCTTCCAAAAAGGATATATCCTACTAAATGTCTTTTCTCCTCACTATAATCACTCTTGAGAGTTGGCTCCCGAATCCACTTTACTTTCTCCATGTACAGGTTTTGTAGTCAAGCATATTGAGCCATGAAGGCATTCACCAAGAATTTCATACAACCAGGAGGTAACTCCAAGACTTTAAGCATTAAAATCAAACGAAAGCGGAAGCAAAACATCTACTACGCCTACCTTTCCAGAAAAGTGCTTTTCCTCTATATAGTTTTCTTCTTGTTCGAAGCTTGCTTCATGCTAATATACTAAACTTTTTTCAACATTAACAAGGTCTAGTAAAGCACATACCATTTTACAGCTCTTTAAAAAAAAAATCTCTGCTTAGAGGGCAGTGTTGCAATTGGCAACACATTGCAGAGTTTAATTACAATCACAAAGAGGATAATAAAGAAGTTCCTCTCTGGAAGCACTGGGAAGGAGGTTTCCATAGAGCACTGACAACTTTTACAGCCAGTTTTATTAGTATTGCTATGGTAGAGTTAAGCATTCGCTTCTGGAGGACAAAACAGGTTGGGTTGTGGTTTGTTTGGTTTTTTTTCCTTTTAAGTAGCCAGATTTACCCAGACTTGACAGCAGTTCAGTTCCTTGCAATACCATACTGAAAGAGAATTCATTATTTATTGTTATACACAACAATCACATTGTGTACCACTCCCAGAAGTCCTTCAACACTGAAACTGTTGTTTCAATCTGACAATACTGGGATAAAGAACCCTACAGGATTAGCAGACAATTCCTTAAAGAGTATCATCCCTAACCATCAGACAGTGTAGCACACCTGACCTCACCACAACTGGGGCATTCCATTTACGAATGGAAGTTATGATTAGCAACCAACCAAACTGAAGGATAGCATCTCCCATCTCCTTATGTGCCTGTCCGCTTTAAGTAAGATTGTACACAAACTCAAAATTGCTTAACTGAGATAGTTATAGAAAAGTTGTCTGCTCATATTATCAAACTTAAAAGCAACTGATGAAAACCACTACACACACCTACTCTAACCACTCTTCAGCTTGCTACCATTTAAGTGACACTGCAGCTGTTCACAGATGTTCTTCAAAAATACCTCAAGCCAACTGGGTAATCAGTATGAGTGACTTCTGAACTCTTTTTGAACCCGTTTCTGCCCCCATTAAAGAAAATGTATTCTCAGTAACAGAAATACAGACTTTCCATGAAAAGAAAAGGCTGCTTCTCTGAGTTGCTGAGAAGCTGAAAGCAAAGCTTAGTATCCTTTCTATCAGGTGAAAAGGAATAAAGGATTCTTCTAGTGCGATCTGAGACAGAACTGCCAGATGCATGCAGGTAGCAATTTATGTGCACAAAGTTCCATTTCCTTCATTTTTCCCCATTAACCTTTCACACATCTGCTGGGAATTAGCTTGAAAGAATACCATTAAGAAAATAAAGCATTACAGCTTTTAAAGGCTTAATAGAAACTGTATTAAATAAACACAAGATCACACTTAAAGAACATAAAAATGTCTGAAATACAAGTTTAAGCTCCAACGGTGCCAAATACAAACTATTTTTTCCTCTCATGGATATCACTTGTGTAAAGTCACAGAAGGCAAGTAATTTCTTTAGAAACCATCTACAGCCTGTAGCAGCCTGGCAAATAATTTAAAAAAGCTCCTCAAAAAGGAGGAGGGAAAAAAAAAAAAGGAGAGCATTTGCAAAGCAGAATACTTTGAGGCTTTTTAAATTTAAAAAACTGAACAATCAGTAGTAGTATCATACAGATCTTCCAAGTCAGGATCATGCATAAGGCCACCACTTGTTTTTCCTTCAACTTTTCATGAAATTCTGTTCAATTTCAGTTCTCCTTATGTTAAAATTCTAGAATTCTGTGACCAGAACATATGGAGTAGCACCATAAAACAGGTAGTTCTTGTCTGCCAGGCAGCTCCTAAAAAAGCACCATGTCAGTAAGAAAACCTAAACAATTACCTACTTTGTCAGCAGCTACCAATTTGTGCAGACCAAGTGTACATACAGATCCAGTCAGCAATTTAAGTATCAAGCTGTCAAACGAGTCTGCTAACTGAGAAGACAAAGTTTCAGAAGTTTAACTTTGTAGACTTACCGGAGGCACAACATAATTTTTCTGCTCCCCAGCAAGCCATTGTGGTTGAACCTTAAACAAAAAATTGGACACAAACCAACTTTTATTTATACATTTCCAACACAAACAACTGCTCTTTAATAGCCACCATTTATAAGATTTCATGTCTAGACTTTGCATGAAACTGTTGTTTACAGTCTCCTGTCCAGCAAGACAGCTTTTTCATGTGTGGCTCACATAGTTGAATTTAGTAAGCATGACTCTGTGCTCAACACTATGTCCTTCCTCTTCTCAATTCAAGCTTAAAAAATTCAAAACTATTTTTTGTCAAGATTAGGAAGTCAAGGAGAATCACAGCAGTCATACCAAAAATCTCAAACCTCCAGTTACTTCTAGTTTAGCTTCCACAACAAGACCTACTAAAACATTTCACCTACGAGTTAAAAAAAAAAAAAAAAAATCACTATCAGTTAAGTGCCTTCCCAGGTGTTTATAGCACTCAAGAGCACATCCCCTGTATATATACACACACATTACAGAATTCATGGTCTTCAGACTCTCGATTTTAAGTAACTAACAAACTACTCGCACTACAGCATGAACCAATGCCAAGCTCCCTCCCACAAGGAGGAGTACTACAGATGTATGTACTTTTAGCTAATTTGGAAGTTATTTTATCATTGCATATTTAAAAAAAAAAAAAAAAAAGAATCAAACAGAAGAAAAGAGTACGTCAAGTTACTCAATAGTTTCCCATGCAATAGCATTAAAATGACTAATTTTGGTTTTATTTTTGATTTCTGTGAAGCAGGAGCTGAAGGGAAACAGAATTCACAGAAAAAGAATCAGACTCTGGTTAACACTGTTAACTCCATTCAAGTTCTACCAGGTATCAAAACAGCCTTTCTGCTGCTACTGAAGAATTGCATACCTGATAGCTGTAGGCTGGCTGATATCCTACAGGAACTTGCTGCTGAATCAGTAAAGGTGGTGAACTGTATGGACATGTCTGCAAAACAAAGCTTTTTAAAAATGCAAGCTTGAACCAAGATTAAAGTATGGTTTTCATAAGGTCAGTTATAAAGCCAGGAGCACTTTTAGGAATATGTAGTCAAACTGCTACTTCAATTCCTGTTTCAGACTAGTTTCATTACTTAAAAGCAACCTTTACAGATTACCCATCTGCCTACAGCACTCCAAGCACCAAAAGTCTCTACTAAGTGGGATTCTGAAGTATATTGCATATCTAAAAATCTCGTATCTAAAATTCCCATCAGCTTGTAGCTGATTTTTTAATTTCAGAAGTACAACTCATCCCATAAACTTTCTAAAACAGACTTGAAACCAATCAACTACCATAAAATAATGGACTCAAGATCAGTTTCTTGGAGCTAAAGGCAAGCTAAGTATTACAATTCCATCTCCCAACATTTCTTCACTGCAAGTATTTTGACACATTAACCCGGAACGTTCTCAGATTCTTCAGACTAATTCAAGGCACATTCTAGTATTCAAGAGAATTTGTTCCTCCTACAGCATTTGCTAAAGAAAATATACAAAACAATGTGTGCAATTAATATTGCCCTGTTGCATTGCCATATCATACGGGGATAAAAGAGGATGAGATCGTAATCTGGAAAGCCTTCTGTTCACAATACAGGACTCTTATAACAAGGCCAGAAGTGTTCTGCCTACACTTCAGTAAGAATTAGAAAAAAAATTTAAAAAAATAATAATTAAAAAAATAATTAAAAAAAAAAAAAAGAGTACCACAGCCAACTTCTGGTTCTGTAGTTTTTTAAAAAAACAAACCACAAAACAACCCATTTTGAAGTTTGTCATTTACTCTGAGGCAGAGCAGCAGTACCTTAAATATCTGAATTCATTTGATTCGCAATGTGCACCTATGACAAGTAACAACATCACTTAAGAACTGTTAAGGTAATTAAATCCTAGCTCCACCTTCAACAGTCTTCCCCTTCTCCAAAAAACAAAAAAGTAAAAAGTAACTCCCTGTCTTCTGTCGCACAAAGAGAGAAGATCACTGAATAAAATTTCTCAAGTTCGTTGGCTTTCTTTTAAAGTGGCTTGAAGTTCAGTGCTTCTTATTATGGAAGGCAATATGTAAACAATCAGGTAAGATAAGAATGGCATTTCAATACATATTCCTAAAGTCTACGTGCTCCGAAAACATTTCACTATGATTTTGAGTCAGTAGTATGAACAGCCTCACCTGAACATACTGTGTTACTGGGTTCATTACAGCTGGAGGCTGCAGGTATACCTCTGTATTTTGATTACCCCATACACTATGGAACTGTGGTGCCGGAGGATTAAAGACTAATGGTCTCGGATGCACATAAGTACCTTGATTTAAAGCAAAGAAAAAATAAAAGTATTAAGACATTTTCATATACTTTTCATTAGTAATCTGAATTCAAGCAGCAAATAACTGTTTTGATTCTTAAATTCATCTCAACATTGAGAGTACATCACACAAGTACAGAGTTCATAAAATTCAGAACTGAAGTTGAATTTTAACACATCACAGTAGATAAAAGTAATTTTCAAGAATGTTAATGTATAATTAAGAAGCACAAATTTGTAATATGAACAAATTTTTTATATACTTACACAAGTTTTGTTCCTTTCTAATCGCTGGCCCCAGTTTCAGCTTTTTGCCATGGAAGTTGATTTGTGACTGAAATACAAGTTACTCTGTAAGTTGAGGAACTGGTGAGATGGGTGGGTGGTTTGATTCAGAGACTATACTCTGCTTCTAGACCACAGTATCATCAACTCAAACAGGCTTAACAGCCTCCATTCTCTTCTCCAACCTCAACACCTTATGCATTTTACCTTTCATTTCCTGCAATGCTCTCAGCATACACATGTGCCTACTCATCAACTCTCCAAACCTATTTTGTATCATTTGCTCCAACAGCAACATATTTGCAAGTATGCATTAGCGACTGTCAACCCTCTGGTTTCACATACATGGACCTGAACTTTCCTTGTGTCAGTAAGGATATTGATGTAGAGAGTGACCATAGCCCAGGTTCCCCTGAAACCCTATTTACATTGCCACTAACCTTCCTTACCCCAAAATTCCTAAACAGGCTTTACATAACGTTATAAGCTGCCAACCTAACACTAATGGAAATGGAAGGCTGTCTGAACACTACTGTTTACCTGCATGTTACTGTACTCTCTCCAGAAAGATTTCACATGTAACTCAGAACATCGAACAAACATGCTGGTATTTCACAACTTTTCGCTAAAGCATCTATATAGCACACAGGTCAGTAAAAAAAGTGAAACTGAACTATGGTTTACATGTTCTTTAAATACACTGAGGAACACAAGCATCTGAAAGACTTGCAGAAGAGGGCTGGAAGCACTTCTCAGTAATCAAATGCCTGAGACATTCTGCAAGTTCTACCCAGATGCTACTTCACACAGAAATCAGATTTCAGACTTTAAATGATCAATGAGTACTGCTTTACCATCACAGTATCTGGGGCCATAATAAAAGCACAGAAACAATTTCAAGTGTTCCTTGCAGAAGATGAATTCTTTGCTCTTCAGTGAAAGTGCTCAGTCTGAAAACTAGAACATCATTCATCGATGGACATAAACTGAAATGGCCCACAGCACCCTCACATTTCAGAGTACCTGGACAGCCTGTAGAAGACTGCCTGTAAAATTCTGTTCTCCACAAGACTAGAATTGAAGTCTTAAGTATAGAGAGTCGCTTTACTACGTGGGTTTAAGCAATTAACTTTCATTCAGGTACTCAGGAACTTCTCTACACAAAAATCCCAGGGTCTGACCTTGTTCTCTGCCTAGACAGCAACAAGAAACATGTCTGCCGATATGTGAAGACGTGCTTAGCACACACAACACAACCCAGAATAGGAATATATCCCCCATATATCTCTGGGTCTTTCAAGACCTGATATACAAAGTCACTTCAGTGAGTACTGTGTTAAGAGATAAACTAAAAGCCCTCAGTGTAAGAAATGCACACAGGAAATATGCAATGAACATGGCGCAAGTGACCATGCTAGACAACAAGTCTCTACAGAGACTGTTGCCACAAGAACAAGCATTCCACACCGACCTAGTGCAGTAAATGTAACATGGTAAAAAAAAAGTATTCCCAGATAAAGTCTGTTGCTCAAAACATCAGTATTTTCGTTGGCTTATCATGAGAGCTTAAGAACAGTAAGCTCTTTAAGTCTTTTGGGGAGAATGTATAACTTCCACTGGGGTTTCACTGTTCTCCCACTTTATTCAAACATGTTCTCCTACCCTAAAGGAGCTGTACAGCCACTAAGCCATCTATTTCACAGAACTAGATTCATGCCTGGCACATTTATCTGGATTTGCCTTCCAGATCGATCTATTTCCCTATCCAAGAGCTTCAGAAACAATGAGACTGTTCAACCTCCAGAGATACAGAACCTTTCTGAGGCAAAGACTTCAGAGGGGGGAAATATTTCAATACATGTTATTTTCAGTTATTGCACTCAGTTTGGGATAAAGAGAGAACAAAAAGCTTTATCAATGGTTTGTACCCTGGTGAAGTTTATCAGAACCACTAATAGCTATGGTTTTAAGCATTGAAATTTAAAATTTCTGATACAAAACTCTTAAGAGCAGGACCACTCAAACAGTTCTATCCTCTTCACCTCCTGTGTGAGCTACAGAAAAGCCATGACAAACAGTAAATATACAAGAATTCTACCACCAGTAGAGGTTATAGCAAGTTTAATTTGGGGGCAGACATAGATCTTGTGTTAATTTACTCTACAGGGTGCATGACCTGGTTTTCCCTAAACATATCTCCAGCTTTCACAAATCAACTTCTTCGGATATTTTAGACAAATTAGCTTACTTCTACTATTTTCTGAACATCCACGTTGTTCAGGAAAGATACAAATCCATACCTGAAAAGAAAAATCAGGTTATTCAATAACTAGGTTTTTATTTGTTTATTAGATAGTTTTTCAACAAGATCAGGCAACAGAATATATGCTAAGTACATTGTATTGCATGCCAAAAGCATCAAGCAGGATGTTAGTTTGTAATTCTGCATGAAAATTTATTTACTGCTAACTAGCAGCATACACTACTGGGCCAGATGAAAGGCACTGAATGTCAGATTCTAGAATAACATGGGAGATGTAAGGGCTATTCTTCCATTTCAGATACTCAAAACAAGCTCTATTGTTGGTATTACTAAATCAGAAAGTACAAAAATCTTTAAACCATTAAGATCTAAATTAGCAGCAAATTTTGTATTTCCTGAAGTGGTTTGAATGAAAGAAGGCATTACAGGAACAGTGACACCAGTGAGGAAAGTAGTCCTTGAAGAGGCTTTTTAAATTTATTTCACAGCTCCTCTAGTTTATCTAGTCTATAAAATTAAGATAATTTCAGAGCATTACAGGAACAGTTGTGTGACTCAATGGATTACGACAATTCATTATCAATATCAGAACATACACTGGCTAAATGCGCATCAGAATTCACCATGAAGATTAGCAAGGGATATGAGGAAATGAAGCAGATTTCCAGCTCATGCATTACTACATATTCCTAAAAACAAAACAAACAAAAAAACAACCAAAAAAACCCACCCCGAATTTTTAGAATCTTCTCGCAGAATCTTAGAAACAAACTGGGCTGGAAGAAGACTTCAGAGGGTAAAGCCTTCTCAAAGGAGGGATAACCTCAGAACCTGGAGGGCTCACTTAGAGGGCTTCCCTATCTCAAAGAGCAATTTCCTTTGCTTCAACTTTGTTCACTCACTTAGTATCACTCTCCACCCAAATGAGTTTGGTTGTTTTCTTCTGTCTCAGGAAAGTGCAGTCTCTGAATAAACCACCTACTTCATCTCTTGGTCATCTTGAACTCTCCTCAGCTTGTTGTTAACCACTCTAGCCATCGTAAGAAGCCAATGAAAGAACCATCTGCATTACAAAAGTTTGAAACTGTGTTTTCCCTGGTTAAGTAACAGTAACCCTCTTTTTCCTGAGCAGAAAGAGTTAAGTCAGGAAAAAAAAAATAAAAAAAATCAGGCTATTCTTTAAGATCACTCAGATTTAGGGGCAATCTTGAACTACAGGTTTCACAATGTTAACTCACTACAACAGAAAACCACAGCTAGTGTCAAGGCTTAAGCGTGTCAAGTGTACTGCTAAGTAGCTGCTTGTATCATCTATAACAGAATTCTGTCCACAGAAACGGCAAATTGAAACAATTATTCACATCCTACTCACCCTTTGGAAATACCAGCTCTGTCAGTGATTATTTTCACCTCTTTCACAGTACCATATCGTTCGAAGAAACTCTGAATTTCTGCTTCACTCATCTAAAAGAAACAAAGTCTTAAACGTCTTCAAACACATTCAGCTGCTGAGAACTGATTCCACGCAGTCAGCAGTATTTTTTTAAACCCATCTTCTACTACCATAAGAACTGAAGTGACTCACCTGTTTCAAAATTCTCTCATCACTGCAATAATTGGTAAAGACACATTAAACAAACAAACAAAAAAAAATACCATACAGGAGTTAAATTCCTATTTCTTTCCCACTCAAGTGGTCTACACCTATCTTAAAAGTTTAAAAATATATCAATACCTTTAAATCAATTCCACCAACAAAGACAGTGTTTGGCATGATTTTCCCTTCTGGTAAAACATATCCTTGACTGGTTGTTGACCAACGGGTATTGTCCTCTGACACACCTGCACACTGGGCCTCCACATTTGCAGACTGAAAAATGTAAACAGAAATACACATTTTAGTCAAATTATTATAGTACACTTTCAGATACTAGATACCTGCACCACATGTGAGAAAGCTTACAAATGCCCTATAGTAGAGGTAACAGGGTTATACTACAAAATTACTCTAAGAAGGAAAATCAGACCTAGATGGAACAGTCACACTACTCATTTCCTCAGAAAAAGTGTTATGTCAATTTAAATACTATAGGAATATGAATGACTACAAACTGCAGCTGTGAATGACAAGTACTCAAACTGGACACCCAGAAAGGTAATAAGAAAATTACAAGAACCAAACTATATATATATATATATATATGGCATGATTCACCTAGAAATTACCACAAAGCCAAAACTATTACTAAAATACAGAGTGTTTGCCCCATCTCTTTCCTGCACCTTCTCTGCACAAGTTCTAACACTTGTCAAATTAAGGTGGCTCAATTCAATTTGGCAGGAAGATTAACAAAGTGATCAGTTTTTCCACTCAATCAGTATTCTGCTATTGTACAGAACTGGACCAGCTTACTGCTATATCAGACATTCACCAGATCCACCTCAAGGTCAGAAGATGCAGAAGAGGAAGTGAAGATAAAGGAGGCTTAACATCTGAGAAGCACTACACCACCAATTCAGTTTTAAACTACTTCATGAAGCTATACCTTAGACAAAATCTGGTTCCATCAAACCAGATACTGTTGCCTATGCTCAATTTGCTCATCTACTATGCTTCCTAAAGCAAATTCTCATTCCTTTCCCTCTATCATCTGAGAACTCCCCCTACCCTCCAGCAAAGTTAAAGACTGCATATTCCACTGTTCCACACTAGTAAAGATTGCCCATTATAACATTTTGGCTGTAAACAGAAAAAGGGTAGGTGCAGTTCCTCTTATTGTACCAAGACATCACTGCACAAGGAAATCAATCCCATATTTCACAGGCGAAAAATTTTCTATTACTTCTCAGACAAATCCATTTTTGATCCAAGATCATTGTCTTGTTATATAAATGCAGCAAGATAAAAAACTGAGGAAAGATGCAAGGAGATCACTTAATTAGCTGCACCTCCAGCTAAAGGGCATTTGAACTGAAACCTGAGACCAGAACTCCACAGCAACCTTAAGCTGACCTAACTGTTGGCTTCTATCTACTTTTCTGGATCTGTTTCAGCAAACCAGGCTAAAAGAGAAGTATGCACTTTCCTGTGCAAATTCTCTGGCAACCTAGAACAGGAAACAGCTTGCAGAGGCACCCAACAAGAGCCAGAATCAGCACAAGGAACTGAGTAGGCATACAGATACTGCTAGTACACGTCAAAGATGGCCTTGGCTGCCCTGCAAATGTGGCATTCATTGCTCATGCTAATGATGCAGACCCCAATTTTCAATGAAAATACATTTAATGCTTTTACACATTAAATATCTAAAAGACAGCAAACAGGCTACTTAGGTATTTGACAAATTGGTCAACATTGAAAACAAGCTTTAAGATTTCTCAGAACTCAAAAAGCACCTGTTGCTGAAAATTTCAGTGATAAAAGTCTTCTAGGAGAAACACAAGAGACAAAACTCCTCCTTCCAAACTCATCTATTAAGTCGTAAGTACTACAAAGCAAAACTTTTGCTAAACCCAACAAAGACTGCCCTACCTTAAAATCAATTATCTAACCAGCACAATGCATTACATATTTTCCTACCTAATGCGGCATTATGTTAAGGATTGTACTTCTACAAAGTATGGGCAAAAAAACACACACTGCTGCTGAATCAGTGTCCAAAGCCTAAGCCATCCACCTTAAGTTTTCAAAATCTGGAAAACCCTGAAGTTGATTAATTAGCTACCCTGAAATCATAGCATCAGCCAAAGTGACCCAAACCTTCAGAAATAACCTAAGGGGGGTTAATTTGTCTATTCACCTCGAAGTGTCTATTCACCTCGAAGTATCCTTTGAAATCAAATTTCTAGATGTCAGGAAGCTCAGGGTTTATTTACAGTTTTTCAGCTTACTGAAATTAAAGGGGTTTTTTTTATTTTACTTTCCCTCATTACAAGGTAAATTTAAACAGTTTACTCATTATTCCAGCATGCCTGAAGTTTAAGTTTATGACAGGAAGCTGCATGAACCTCTTGATTACAGTAGCCATGAAGCTAGTTAGAACTTTTTAAAAAAACAAACAAACAAAAAAAAAAATCACAAAAAACAGAAGGACTACTCTTAGGGCCAGGTGGTGGGAATACCAATACATGACTCGGCCTTATGCACATCTAAGAGGAAAACCTTCCCTTTTCTTTTGGCCACAGAAGTCCCCAATTTCACAGAATCAGAACGGTCTGGGTTAGAAAGGATCTTAAAGATCATCCAGTTCCCACCCCATGCCATGGGTAGAGACACCTTCTATTCAATCAGTCTGCTCAAGACCCATCCAACCTGCTCCTGAACAATTCCACGGAGTAGGTATCCACAACTGCAATTTCTCAGGCTTCTCTCCCTGTCTGTCCTCGACTTCACACACGGTTTTTTAAAATAAGTACCAAATATTATCTTATTCAATTTAAACATTTAAAACTCCTGATACACGCCCCTTCCTGCACGCAGGAACCTGTTTCCATGGCAGCACGCTACCTAAGGAAAGAAAACATGGCTCCTAGCACAGGGAGCACAATGCCGTCTTCCCACTGGGCAGCAGGTGGAGCCATCAGTCCTAAGTACTGCAACACGATCGCAACGCCAGCGACTGCGACTTATAACCACAGAATACCACCAATAGTTTGCGTTTGAAGAGACCTTAAACATCATCCAATTCCAATCCTTCCTGCCGTGGGCAGGGACATCTCCCACTGGACCAGGCTGCACAGAGCGTCATCCAACCTGGCCTGGCACACATGCAGGCATGGCGCATCCACTACTTCTCTGGGCAACCTGTGCCAGTGCCTCCTTCACAGTAACAAATTTCTATCTAGTAGCTCATTTAAATCTCCTTTTAGCTTAAAACCGTTGCCCCTCGTCCTGTCCCTCCACTCCCTCATAAAGAGCCCTTCTCCAGCTCCCCCCGTCCATATCACTTTTACATGATCTAGAACCTACCGAAGTATGCCCGTTTATCTTGAAACTGGCCCCCTTTCTGCCAGCTCTTCAGTTTTTAGAGTATAAAAAATATAAGTTCTCTACACAAGAACACATAGGCAAGCAAACCGTTTAATGCAATCAATTCCTATGCCTCACTTGAAAACCTAAAACCCCAACTTTTACCACGCCACCCCTACTTTTATGTCGGAAGCGCCTGGTTTACAGCCCAAAATGCGACAAGCTACAAGTTGCTGCAGGCGGTACAGCGAGCTGCATGGCAAGGGGGCAGCGCGCGTTTCCCGGCAAGCGCCGTGACTCCTCCCGGCCCGGGGCCGTCGTAGCTGGGATGAGCCAGGAGCGAGATAGAGCGGACGCACCGGGATAATCCGCGGCTTCGCGCCTCCCTCCCCGCCCCAACGACCTCCGGGGTTCTGCGCTTCTCAAGAGATGGGGGGAAGGGGGAAGGGAGAGGAGACGCCTCTTGGAGGGGTAAAGTTTGAAGCGCCTGGGGTGAGGGTCCCAGCCTAACGCAGTAAGCGGCAAGACTGAAGTTATTCATAAGGCTTAGTTCTGTTTTAGGTGTAACCTCAAAGCCAAGCCAGGCGCGGCGCCATGTGGCGGCGCACGCCACAAAATGGCGGCCGAGGGTGCGAAGAGCCCTCACAGCACCGAGCTCTGACGTCTCACCCTCTACACAATCACCAGCTTTTTACTTGCAGTATTCCCTCCTTGATCTTAATCCCTCACCGTCCCTCTGAAGACTCTGAACCCTTCAAGGGTTGGAAGGGACCTTAATGATCATCCACTTCCAACCCCCTGCCATGGGCAGATACACCTACCACCAGAACAGGATGCCCAAGGTCCCATCCAACCTGGCTTTGAACCCTTCCAGGGAAGGGGCATCCACAGCTTCCCTGAGCAACCTGTGCCAGTGTCTCACCACCCTCATTGGTAAGAATTTCTTCCTAATGTTTAATCTAAGTCTTACCCTGCCAACTTAAAGACATTCCCCCTAATCCCATCACTAGTTGCCCTTGTAAAAAGTCCCTCCCCAACTTTCCTGTAGCCCCTTCAGGTACTGGAAGGCCGCTATGAAATCTCCCCGGAGACTTCTCCAGGCTGAGCAACCACAACTGTCTCAGCCTGTCCTCATAGCAGAGGTGCTCCAACCCTCTGAGCATCTTCGTCACCTAACTTAAGGCCCGTTCCAACAGTTTCCTATCCTTCTTGACGTTGGGGATTCCAGAACTGGACACAATACTCCCAGTGGGGCCCCACGAGAGCCTTACATGGCTGGTGGCATCCCCGTTTCCCACCCAAATTGCAATCAAAAGGAGTTTGTGCTCTCCCGGGCCCCCACAGCCCCCACCACGGCTCCTCCTCCATCCCTCATCATCCTCCTCCACTCACCATCATTCACCGAAGCTGAGATAACGCCCACACACTTGAAAAAAAAGATAACCTAGGCCTTGAAGGCAAAAACAACACTAACTTTTCTGAGGAAAAAACAACGGAGAAAAATTCTTTCCTTTTTTTTTTTTTTTTTTTTCTTCTTTAATAAACAAAAAGGTAGAGAAAGGCAGCTCCCCTGAGAGAGCGCTCTTCTCCTTAAGTAGCCCCAAGTGGGAAGGGGCGGGGAAAGGCCACACCCGCCCTCTCTCCGTGTGCACCGGCGCTGGCTCAGAGGCTTGACCCCTCCCGCCTTTCCCTGGCCGGCTCCTGTCTGCTCTGGTTCTGTCAGGGGCATAGGAGGGCGCCTGCAGACGAAGGGCGAAGGGCACTGTAGACTCCCTCTTTGTTAGGAGATGTTCAGGCTGTTAGGGGATTGTATTGTGTCCAGTTCTGGAATCTCCAACATAAGGAAGATATTTTATGGGACAGCTCCTCTGGACAGCCAGAGGAGGCTACGAAGATGATCAGAGGGTTGGAGCACCTCTGCTATGAGGACAGGCTGAGACAGTTGGGTTTGCTCAGCCTGGAGAAGGCTACCTGAAGGGGCTACAAGAAAGCTGAGGAGGGATTTTTTACAAGGGCAACTAGTGATAGGACAAGGGGGAATGGCCTTAAATTGGCAGGGGGAAGATTTAGATTAGACATTAGGAAGAAATTCTTCATTATGAGGATGGTGAGGCACTGACACAGGTTGTCCATGGCAGCTGTGGATGCCCCCTCCCTGGAAGAGTTCAAGGCCAGGTTGGATGGGATCTCGAGCAGCCTGGTCTGGTGGGAGGTTGGAAGTGGATGATCATTAAGGTCCCTTCCAACCCGAAGCATTCTATGATTCTATATAGGACTGTTATTTGTGGCCCTGTTGGATGTGATGTTGCTGGTGAGTGTGTGGCAGCAGCATGCTTGTTACTTCGATAGGAACTAGCACTTGGTCTGTGGAGGTTTGAGGGTGGGGGATTGTTGGAGAGGTCAGTCACCTTTAGACAAAAGAAGTTGAAGCTTGTGCATCACTGTTTTCACAAAACAACATTTAGTAGGTGTTCCAGAGCAAGCTGTTTCCATCACACCTCTTGCTGCCTGTACTGGAAACCAGCCTACTGTCTGTTCACCAATTGCTCAAGACCTTTCCAGAAGGAATCCTCTCTCAAAACCCTTCTACAGTGATAAGATGCTTCTACTGGTTTGGGAAATTAGTTTTGAATAGTTGTTTGCCACTGGTATCAAAAGTTCAGAACAGAAAGAGATTTCAGAAACTTTCAGGGAGAGGGAAAACAGGATATCTCGCCGAAATAAACCCAGCCTCTGGCTAGGCTGGCTTTGTAAGTTCTTTGTTTTATGTGAGGTTTTTTTAATGGCAAAAGCATAAGAATGATACTTGTTTAGGGTGCAAAATGGAAGTATAAAGCTAAACTGATAAACTGACATGTATATAACAAATAAGCTATTTTTTCCTGAGATTTTATTTCTTGTAATGCAGGTACCAAGTATTCACCTTTTTCAGATGCTGGTATTAATAATCAGAAGTATACTGCTGCACTAGATATACCTGGACCCAGAGCTGGTTTCGATAATAGTGATAACAAAGTCTGATCATGGAAGATTTACTTGAGTATAGGGGGGATTTTGTTAAAGCTGGTACGGTTGCTGCTGTATTATCTAAAAGTAAGCACATACATGGGCTTTCATGCGATTAATGCCCATTTACTTAAATAAAAGAGATGCTCTACGATAGCAGATCTTTTTAGTTTTTGTTGAAATAGCTGAGAGCTTGAAAATGTGATCCAACAATGAAGGGAAAATATTACATAATGTCTTGTTCAATAAAATGGATTCATATTTGGCCTCAAGAGTGGCAACAGGTTTGTACCACTATTTCTTAAGTGCAAAAAGAGTGATTCTCCTTTTAAGAACTCTTGAAACTAAAACTGCTCTTAATACTCCAGAACAATGAAGAAACCAGATTCGGAGGGGTAGGGGGCTTGTTTGTGCCTTCTTTTCTCTTTTATGGTCCTAACTGGAAGTATTCTAAAGGATCTCCTGCTTGCTATTAAGCAGACATTAACTGTCCTGGAAGTGATAATACAAATACTGTTCCAAGAAAAAGAACTCTTCATCTTTTATCATGGCAATGGTGAATATTGCGCTCTTCTAAGTAACTTATAAAACTAGTATGATTCCAGTGTAAAGGCAGAGCAGTGTAGTTGCTATAAAAAAGCAACCCTTATCAAGATATTATACATTCTAGTTTTGAGAGGCTGACCTGCTGAGCTTCTGTGAACTGGGTGTGGGTCAGGATTGTGTCCTGTTTTTCTTTAATTCAGTATTAGCTTCTGAAATGGGGGAACATCTGTTGCTTAAAACAAAGGAGAGAGTAATTTGTTGTCTGCTGCCAATACACAACTCTCAAAAGAGGTGGAAAGAGTAGAGTAGGAAGTAATTGTCTTGGTTTATTAATATCACTGCTGAAAGAGTTAAAGCTCAATAGTTTTATTAATTAAATGCACCAAGTAACATTAGAAGAAACAGATTTTATATTCTGTTATACCACACAGTACTTCTCAGTTTAATACACATTTTAAATTAAAAAACTCTAATATCTTAGCCAAATTTTGTTCTCCTGGAATCTTACGATTTTAAGTAATATAGGAGCTATGATCAGATTTTGTTATTGTCTCAGTGTTACCATAAAGATGAATCAGAGCCTGGCTTTCGGTCTTTAGGTTGTTACCCTTTTTTTTTTCTTTTGTTTTGCCTCCCCCCTTCTTTCTTTTTTAATTAGAATTACTGGTAAATCAAAATAATTCAGGGATTGCCTCTGGTTTGGGGTCTGATAGGCTTCAGTGAGTGAGAATTCTACAAAAAAATCTAATGAAAATTTATCAATCATCTGATTACAAATAATAGTGGTTACATCTTACAATTTAATAGTCAGAAGTACATAAAGATCAGGTGAGATTTAATCTTCCCAGATAAGGAACTAAAACTGGATAGCAAAAGTATCGTACAGCATTTGAATTTTAATAGCATATCTTTGAACTTTTCTGCCATTTTGACATGTTTTCTTAAGAATCGTATTAAGTCTTTTTGTAAAGCTAAAGGAGCTAACTGCTCTTAGGCAATAATGTGAACATGAAAAGAAGAGCATAAAAGAGGTATTCAAGATATTAAGTGAAGAATTATAGAAGAAAGTTGCAATATTTAGACAGCTAGGCAGACTTGCTCAATAAAAAGATGCCAAGTTACCAAATAGGATTTGAATGTCTGTTTTCTGAGTTTCTTTATTTCCTACTGGAGAGAGAATGGCACATGCATTTCACAGCAACCAGCTTTAAAGGATCATGCTGTATCTAGTTAAATTTTGGACATTTGCTTTACTGCTGATTGCATCAGGGTAGCTATTTAAGGAGATATACATCACAATGTGCTGAACATCTGTATTTAAAAAAAAATTACATACTGTTACAATTTGCCTTGAAATCACTAGTAGAATTTCCATTGGCTTCAGTAAGCATGGTAAAATCCTTTGAGATGAAGTGGATTGTTTGCTGACTGTTGGCCCACCCTCTCACTCCATAAGAAGTAATTGAACACAAATAATTTCTTTTTAAAAGACACGGTGAATTTCTGCATGTATGAAATTCCAATAAAATTACTTTTTTTTTCCTTGACTTGGATGAAAACCACAATATTATTTTGAACATTAATCCATTAACTTAATTTTCAGTAGTGGAATTCCTTTGAGAGCTTATTTTTCTGTAATCTGCATTATTTTAGAACATTTTAATTAGTCTGATAATAAATGTAACTCAATACAATATATGGGCAATAATTCAGTGAAAACTTAACAATTGAACCCTACACGCTTGAGTTACCTATAAGCTAAGCCAAGACAATGCTGAAATCATTATATGAGATTGTTCTGCGGTCAAGGTTATATTTAACATGACCTTTAGGCATTTAAATTCTGACTAGTTCATTCAATTTTAACCTGAATAACTCCGCCACTATAGGAAAGCTGATATGTGCTTTAGTTTGTACTTGGCATGTGGCATGGCTGAAAATTTTTAATACATTGTACAGACGCATAATAATTATTCATCTAAACATTTTACTAGAATGAGCTATACAAGTACATGGGAACAGATAGAAATGGCTGTACATGGTTCAGATCAAAAGTCCCTCCAGTTAAGTGTTTTGTTCAGGATATGAAGACAGGACAAGTGTGGAGTGATTTTTCTTGCTTGTATTTTCTCCTTGTGCTTGGCCACCTACAACAGCATTTCTTGAGGCCCTTTCATTACTGTATTTGATCATATTTGATTATTTTTCCTGTAAATTTTTCTGGTCACTTTTTGAACTCAGCTTATACTTAGGTCTGCTAAACAGAGTTTAGCATGGAGTACCATAAGGCAAACGGGCATTGTTTGGAAAAAGCATTTGCTTGCTTAAATATTCTCCTGATAATTTAATTAGAGCCATCTCATTTATGACCTATAACAGCCAACATTTGTCCTTTTGTCACATTTTGATGCCATTGATGATTTTATAGACCTTGTCATAGCGACTTTTCTGTTGTCTTAGCTTTCAGCTGAAGAGTCTTAACTCTTTCCCTCATCCCTTTCCTCCTCAGCTCAATAGCTTTCAGACTGGGTGTGGCCAGCTGCTTTGCCTTGCTCAACCTTTCACAGGGCAGCAGCCCCTACGGTTGTTGAAGCTGGTTTACCTCCCTGTGTCTCTAACTCATGCGCTAGAGCAAGGCCTCAGCTGCAGCAAGCCACGGGCAGCACAGAGCTTCCCAGCCATTTCAGGCCTAAGGTATTGTGCTGCACTCCACACATAAATCTAGGATACTGTTGTCTAAATGTGATGAGACCACTGAGTCAGCTGGAGCTTAAACGTCTTTTCCTTAAAAAACAAAGAGGTCACATTTTTTGGAAAAAGAGTTCCTGAAAGGTGAAAAACTATCATCAAAAGACTGGCTTTACTTGAACTGGTAATTAAATAGGACAAGGGATTGGGTTTTTTTTCTGAAAGAAAAAAAGACTAAATGAGACAGAATAAAAATAAAAAATGTTTATGAAGTGTCCCCTTGCTATCGTGTGCTTCCATAAATCAACTCTTTCAAGTCGTGAGAAGCCACTAAGTTGACTGAAACTGAGCGGATAGGCAAGGGCTGCTCTGCATTGCCACAAATTGTACATGCTCCTCTAGTTCCAAGGAAGAATTTTTTCATTAAAACGGAAGTCTGAATATCTGTCACTTTTCGCATTAGTTATTGGGTGTGCTGCAGGTTCTTCCATCTTTTCTCTAACCCTGGAAACTCTGAAAACTTTTATTCTTTGAGCGTGGTATGGAGTGTGAGTTGCTTGCAATGACAAAAGTTGTGTCCCTTCAGGGAGTTTCACCTTAGTGCCTCTTGTTCTAAAAGAACAGAACATAGAAGGTAGAACAGACAAATAGAACAAATTCTGTCTGTCACACAGGTTTCGCTGTATGATGGCATTACTAATGTTATCTTGTCACATCCTTGCAAACCATCACCCTTCCATCTGCTATAGAAGAAAGAGGAAGAGAAAAGGCAACATCCTTTAGTGGTTTTCTGTATCTAGAGTGGGATGCCAGCCTTTATGGAAACATATACCCATGGCTCAGAGAACCTTAACTGTCTACCTTGGCCCTGATTTAACACATTTTTTCCCAGCTGTCGGCTGCTGAAAAATTTCAGTGTGCTTGTGAGCTTAATGGGTGCTCACATGGTATACATACATACTGTGGATAGTTCTTTCTGCAGTTCAGTACTGTTGAGAACTAAAATGTTTATCTTTTTATGCCTCTGAGTTCAAAAATACCTTTTTGCTTATACCATTTGGACCTTTTTTCTTGCCTAAATTTCAGCCAAAACCTTAGCAAAGCAACAGCTTCCGCAGTCTGCATTTTATACTTGGTGAAATAAACACAAAAATTTGGGGTTTATAGTTTTTCATTTTTATACAAATTATGTACTATAAAGAATAGTACTGAGAGATGAGTAATGGTACTTGTAAACCTTCTCTTATACAAAACCCTAATTCAAAATGCTGTTTACAGTTTGTGTTATAAGTGCTCTGAGCTTCATAAGATTATTTCTGACAACAGATTAAAAATCACATAGGCATATAAGTAGCGAGCTGCAATCTTACATGCATATGCAGAATCTTGTACACTTGTATATAGAATTGGGAGACCCTAAAATGAAAAGTTAGTACATTGAATCTGCAGATGTCAGCTCATGTTTTGAATCTTTGACAAATCTTTCGGATTTTCAGCTGTTTTTATCTGTGGCCTAAGCCCACAGGCTTTTGTATCTTGTGATCTCGTATATCTCTTGATCCTGATTTCCAGCTGAAGGTTTTGACTTCCTACTGCACTGAACTCTGCCTACTTGGATTATTTTTCTCTCAAATTCGAGCAAACTGTGTTGTGCCTTCTCTGAAAGTTTCTATCCTATGTGCTGACACTGTGAAGAAGATGGAAGCAGTGGATCTTTGACATTTTTGCTCCTATAAGAAAAACTACCTTTTGATAAAAATACATAGCACTGAATTCTTCACATCCATGGTGACTGCTGCATTTGCAGACAGGAGGTGAGAACCCACACTGTTTTTGGAAGCAAAATCGCTGATCCATACTTAGCGTAACAGGGTTTATAGCACTGGTTTAAACTCACCCTGCAGCCCCATCAACGTCTCTCCTGCTTAGTAAGGTGTCCCACCAGTCACGTCACAAGCTGCCTCAAATCTTTCCCTAGATTTTGGTACGGTATGAGACTGCTTGGGTTCATGGATGCTGACTTCCAGGACGCTGACATCTTCCTGCCTGAAGTGAGAAGGAAGACAATGATGAGTGATATTTATCACCTGCTAAGCTCAGTGTCAGAATGAAATATTTACAGTAAACATTAAATTTCTGGCTTCTGTTCTGCTTTCTTAAGCAAAAAGATAAACAGTCAACAGTTGGATATTTAAGTTGTAGTTGGTCATTTGAGAGATAATAGCGGTTTGAGTGAGCTGTTTAACAGCTATTAGACCAGTAATTGCAGACCTTTTACAGAGGCCTTACTGAATAGTTGAGGATTATTTACATATGACTGTCTACAATTGACAGGTTTGCTGGGAAAGGTACTCTTGAATTGGTTGTATCAGCAAAGTCTAATGATGTAAACACAATTCATGTCTACATAACAAATGGGCAGAAAGGCCCATTTGCTGAAATAGGCTCTGTGTTCCACTACAGGAGAAATAACGAGTATTATCGAAGTTTCTTGCTGGTATAACTGCATTTGCAGTAGAACTCATAGCTGAGATGTATATACTGCCTCCACCCCCCCAAAAAAAGTTGCATTCAGTCTGCATAGAAAGTACATAATGCCGAAGGATTCTTGTTGGGTAAGTAAATCCTACAAAATCTTTTGCAAACTTCATACCTCAGTGTGTTTTCTAAAGCAGCTGGAATTCCTTAGAAACGACAGTAGCTTCCTAAATATGCTTTTGCCAAAGGGAGCCAACAAATATGTTTAGATAGTTTCTGGTATTTTACCAACTTAGTGAGTGTTGGACACTCTAAGCCACAAGTCATTAACTGCCTGCAAAGTGCACTTAATTTTAGAAGGATAGAATTTTCCTTTGCTATCTTCTAGTGGGTGAAAATCATACATTCAAATAATGCGTAAGAAATATATAAGATATTGACTATATAAGGGTTATCACTGTGGTGTGTCTCACAAAGCTGATGTGTGTAGGGTTATAAAAAACAAACTGCACTTTAAATTCCCCTTTTCCCCCCCTCAGAATCGCAGTATCATTTGCTCATTGGTCATCTGAACAGGCAGCCAAAATCGTTACTTTACACATTCAGGAATGTTTGAATCAAGGGAAACAGAGAAGAGTAAGGGCAAGTTCTGAGAATGGGCTATCTACAAATATATTACAATGTATTACAAATGTCTTACAAATGTATTATCAGCCTAGACACATGTTATGCCAAAAATACGAGGTGGTGATTCTATTGTGTCATCTGCAATACTAGTCTTGTGGTCTGAGCTCTCTGAAACCCTTCCTGGAACACTTCTGTATGGGCATTTTCATCTTGCATTTCCTTTCCACTTCATCAGTGTGCTAAGGCATTTCATTCCAGCCTTTGTGTCAGGACAAAGCCAAGGTGATCTGCTAGTGTGGCAAACACTTGGGTGGGGCCGTTGCTCTGGCATACAAGTTCCTGTGTTGCAAAAAAACCAGAGGAAAGTTTCCAGTCCTGTGTGCCATCTTTTGTTGTAATCTTTTGTCATGTAGATATTGTGCATCATGAAACAGTCCTGACTCTCAAATGAGACCAGATCGTTTATGAAGTGAGGGGAAAGAGACAACTACAAGGCCTGAAACCTAAAAGCCCTTCTTCAGAAACTTTAGGCTTGTGCATCATTTCACTGTGGTGTATTTCCTTTCTTTTTTTCCTTTTTTTTTTTCCCTATATCTGTTGGAAAAGGTCAAAATATTAATATTTTTTTGATCAGATGCTTAACGGAAGATGTTCTTACAAGGAGATCCCTACAGATAGACCTCTAGGCCAGCACAGATGATCTTGTGAATTAAAGCCTACTGATGTGGGTTGGGGTTTTTTCATCCTATTTGGTCACAAGTAATTAAAATAGTCTACAAATGATTCTGATTAATTCAATGTACAAGCAACTCTCATTCCTGAACAAACCAGTTTCTTTTAACTAAGAGGGAATGGGGCACTTCTGTAATAAGAATGTCCCCATATGGAATTAATCAGGAACTGTTCCATGTGTAGAAAAGCCTTAATTAACTTTTGAATGAATTTCTTTTGCAGTGTCTTTGCTGGAATATATATTTGGATCTAGATGTATATATAGTACACTAAACTACTTGCAAATCAGGCACTAAATCTTTGGTTTAGAGGTTTTCCCAGAATTCTTAATGATGATTTTTTTTTCCTTTGAAAAATCTTCTTATATATTGCTGGAAAAACAAAATTAGAAAAAGAATCTTGTTAAGGTTTTAGTCAGTATGTTATGCTTTCTGATTTTATGTTGCATGAGTAGTACTTTCCCCTTTTTAAGTTTATGTTCTTGATTTTACTAAAAAAATAAATAGCATAAACATCTTACATGCTTTAATACCAAAATTACTCCAAGTAACATTGAATGTTCTGGAATAAACTCTCACACTGTCAACTTTCATTGCCAGAACGATTGGAAATTTCTTTATTGAGGTATATTTATAGATTAATATGTTAATAGATGTTTATGTTTATAGATACGTTTGGTGTCCTTCCTGAGCTGTTCGATTTATGAAAAAAAGATGACATCATAGTCTAATGTTTTGGTTTATACTGGTAATTAAAGTCTCTTTGTTTTGAAATACAGTGCAGCCCATCTGTTTTGATATATATAATATATAGTAAATCCTACTGTTATATCTGTGAACATTACTTCTACTAGAGAAATTATATCAATTACAGTATAAAGAAGGATGTCTAAGGCTAAGAATTTTCTTTTGAGTATTCACAAGCAGTAATATAGCTAGATCTTTGAGAATTTCTATTAATCTATCTTTTTCTGTTTTCCTTGAATATTAATGTTTTTTCCCCATCTGACTAGATTTTATTGTTAGTCCTGTGTTGGTAGACATATCTTTGTATTCAGTTAAAATAATAATTTTGTATATATAATTCATTTTCTCATTAGAAAAATAGTTTTTTTAATCGTGCCTAGAAAACCACTAGTCAGCTCTGATTTGTCACAATGACTTGTATATAAGGTGCTGGAGAACAAAGGAGGTTCTCAATACTTCTGAATGCCTTTTTGTATAAAATTTGTCCATGATTTCATTAATCATTTTATTCTCTAATTTTAATATTTTCTTGCCTTCCAGAATAGGACTGATTTCAAGGATATTTATATAAAACCTGGTGTCCCCTGTGTATATAAAAGCTGGTGTCCCCTGTTGGTGTGGCAGTGACTTAAGAAAAATTAAGAAATGCTTTTTGTCAGGGGGGAAAAGAAGCAAAGCTCTCAAAATCTTGTTTCCAAAGTGAACTATTTATTTCTTTATTTAGTGAAAACATCAGCTACCTGCTTAGAAACCCTTTCTTAACTGACTTGTCTGAATTGAAGTTTACACTGTTTCTTTTTGTCCTCCATTGCACAGATATTCCTTCACTGGTTTATCAGATTTATTTGAGGTATCTACTTGCAATTAGAAAATTTCTGTAAGAATCTAAATCTCCATAACTTTGTTATGCCTACGGTTTTTCAAAACTTGGATACCCCCGACTGTTGCCATGATAGACTGGAAAGGAATTTTATGGAATAAAGTAAGTGGAGGTGACCATAGCCATAGATGATGGCAGTGCTCAACAATAACACAGTATTCGAAAGTGGACTTGCATACTGGGGTGAGGGTACCAGGCTAACTCACTCAAGTGTACAGGCCTGACACCAGTCATTCACTGTAATTATACAGGATGTACTGTTAGAGATCTTTTTGTTAATAATTTCTAGTAGCATTAGACCTGCACATAAAATGGAGAGAGAGCTACAAAAGTGTGCTATGGAAAGCTTGTCCAGGCTGTCAGAATAACTCCCAGCCCAAAATGTTCTACAAAGCAACCAAATCAGCGATTTGGCATTAAATCAAGTAAGAATGTTGGAATTTTACTCAAGGCTATCTACAAATGATAATGTATCCATGAAATGTCTTCAAAACTTTTTTGAACAATGATTTGTTCAAGAAAATGTGCTATGTTAAAACTTAATATGAAATTTTTTAAAAAAAAAAAAGAGAAAGGATTTAAAGAGAAACTTTATACAGATGGAATAGTCACATATATTCCTTCCCTTGCTTTGGAAGGAGGAAAACGATGACAAATTTTAAATGACATTTAACTTGCTGTTGTATGCCGTAGAGCTGATGGGCAGAAGCATGTGAATTCGAGCAATATAATTGCCTCATTAGCCTTTGGAAAACTCGCCCAGTTCTTTACATACCTGAATTGTAGATTTTGAGCATTGACTTATAATATCAGTTGCCAAAAATTGTTATTTACAGGTCTTACTTGTAGCTTAAGGTATTTGCTACCAGGAATGTAGATTACTCCAGATTCACACTTCAGCAGAGTAATGAGGAAACAATCTACTCTGAGAGAAAATAAATAGCGTAGTGTGTTATTGTTAACATCTCTGGAATCTTCCCTCAATTGCCCACACATGCTGTTGACCACCCTTCCAAACGTCCGTTTATCTGTTTGAAGACAGATTCTGACACGTGCTTCAACTTCCTTATTGATGAGGTGGGTTCTCGTTCTCGATTAAAGGAAGATAGGAAAGGAAGTTATATGTAACAGTTTATTTTGGAAGCAAAATTTTGAGAAGTTTGCCTTTATTTCTTCTTTTCATTCACTTAGTCACAGTGCAGTCTTGTCTGACAATTTTGAATCACTCTTTTATAGCACTTTTTCCAGAAACTTGTAACAGTCCTAAAGACAATATCTCACCCTTCTGTTGAATGCTCTTTGAATACTGGATCCAGCTTAGTTTCACTCTGCATGACTATATGACACTGTGCTGTCATGTACAGATAGCTGAGTTAGCTCAAACCACGTTATCTGTGAAAGCAGAAATGATCTAACCAGGTTGATGTAAAGCTGCCATACCTGCAATACACAATGGTAAAGTAGGGACTCAGATTTGAAGAAGGGAGACTGTTCAAAGAAGGCTGAACACTGTAAAACTTCTTTTAGAAAAGGGTGAAGTTTAGTAATTTGGTGATACTGACAACCTTCTGGTATGTCCCGCTGCCTTGCAAGACATGAACCTTGGAAGTAAGGACCCTGACATTCCATGTGCCCTGCAATCATTGCTCTGACAGCACCAGTATACATTTCTACATACATATCTTTTCAACATACATTAATAGTTGCTTGTTACTAAAGCTAAATTGCCTCTAGTTCCAGGCCAAGCTACTTACAGTTAGCTTGGTCACTTCTGTCACACTATAGGATTTGCAGTAATTATCCTGATAGATGTGCATTTAGTGCTGGATATTGACTTCATGTCATAAGGATAGTTCTGTCACTCTGATACTTGCATGTGACTGGACCTTGGAAGCAAATCTTGATATCTTCCTAGTAATCCTGTCTCATATTTTTATAATATTGATATCTCAAGCATTCAAAAATTATAGTTTAGGTCACAAGAAATCATTATATGGCTTAAAATTAGAAGCTTGAGTAAGACACGTGTTTCCGGGAGGTTTTTTTTGGTCTGTTTTCCTGTCTTCCAGTGCTTTGGATTTGCATTTTTAGGCTTTTTTTAGCAACCAAAACCTAGAAAAATTTTCTGCCAAAACCAAGTGTTCGAAATAATATATTAGGCCTCCAAAAATAATATATTTTAGAAATATGACATTTTATAAAAATACTTTGGCATGGATTTCTGGGTGGATGTCAAGTTTTTACTGTGCATATACTTTATACTTTGTTGGCCTAAATGGCTAATAATCAAACTGGAATAGTGAAGTTTTTTCATTGAGATATTTAGCATTCACATGCTTCTGTTAGCTTGAAGAAAAATAAATGTACCAGTTATGAAAAAAACTCCCATCAGTTACTTAACTGAGTTATCTTGATTCATCTATTTAATATCTGGCTTATCTGCTTTACAGTAGAGCAAGGGTATCTGAAAATGCCCATATGAAGCCCTAGTGAGAAGAAATTGGTTTGTTTCAGAGAATAAAATCAAGGTTTTCAAAGTGAATTATGTCCTTTATGTATGTTAAGATACAATTTCAGTTACAGAAATTAAGATCTATCTAAATCTAATTATTATAGTTACTGTGATGGTAAATGTTCTAGAGGTGCGTGAAATAAAGATATAAACAGTTACACTTGAATGTAATGTTGATGTCCAGAAAGCAAAGGAATAGCTGGCAGATGCTCAGTACTAAATATTGTTGGTCTGTGTGACATTTTACCTTGACCTTGTATAGTCTGCACTAAAGCGCTGGAAAGGTAGCTCTTTAACAACTAATTATGGAAGTCCAGGACAGAAAAGATTTAGTAAGTCAGGATGATACTATTTAGGAAGAGGAAGCAGAAAAGCATCTTATGTATAAAGAATTGTATAATAAAAGTCTTGGAACATGATTTTAAAACTAATAGCTCTCGAGTGTTATCAGTCCTAAGTTTGTATGAGCTATTCTCAGAGAGAGCTAACATTTCTGTAATAATTGCATCAGGTACTGACCTTAGATAGCTTCCCACGCTTGCAGTCCAGCATTAAAATGAGCTGAGATCCTTGACTATAATGTTGAAATAACACTGGTGGAAGTGATGCTACTCAGGCAATTACTGATGGACTTACGCCTAAAAAAAAAATAAATAGTGGTTCAGTTAATATGACTATTGTTCTGCATTTCCCATTCATTATAAACCTGTGTTTTCCTGTGATTTTTATTTATATGGGAATACTTGGACAAGGTTCGGGTGCATGTATGGAAATAGGACTTCAGGTGTCTTCAGGAAAGGTATTTGTGAAAATTAGGGTTTGAAATACACACATTTTGGTGGGTATCTGGAAAATTCTGTATCTACGTTCTGTCAAGACCCTTGCCAAATCTCTCTGTAGGTCAAAGTGGGCATTTAAATAAAGTTTTGCTCAAGGTATTGTAGTGTGCCTCGAATATCCACATGAGTAACTGGAGTCCCGGATGGGCTTATGTGACACATTGAAATATGTTCTTGTGCAGTGTTCTTGGTGTGTCAGCTTGTTAGTTCTCAGGCAGTACAGGTCCATTCGTACATTTCAGATGCCATTTGCCCCTTTCATTCGAGTGTTGTGGAGTGGGACAGCAAATGGAGCATGAGTATGGAGAAGTTACATTTTCCATATTAGGTATTCTAAACAGTAGTCCTTATGCAGGAGAGGAATAGAAAGTTGGCTTGTTACCTAGTATATTCTTTGTTTCTATTTAAAAAAAAAAAAGTAGGAAGCCATGACATTATCTCAATCTTCCTTCATTTATAGTGCCATAGATTGTTAGCAGGTGAAGGTGAACTGTGATAAACAGTGGTGACTATATGTGTTGGGACTGTGGTAGTTCTGTGATGTAACACTGATTGTATAGGGATGCCCTCATCTGCACAGCCTGTTTGAACTGTTGTGGTTAGTCTTTGGCATCTTCTTCCCAAGTCTGCCTCCCAAAGATTAGGATGAGTAGATGTCGGCCTCTTCACTCTACCAGTTAGAAGGTGGAGAGACAAAAGTTAGGCTATACTGTCCCTCACTTCTCAACTGATAGGGCTTTCCTTTCATATAGTAGACAGAACATCTGTCAGATGTTGTCAGACAAATGAATTTCAAAGAGCTACCAGCAGGAAAGTAGGTAAATGAAGTGGTGCTTTTGAAAAAAAAAATGTGTCAAGGAAGACATCAGTGGGATCCGAAGATCAGCATGCTGCAGCTTCCATCATAGGATGATGCCAGGCAGGTCCTGACTCCTGACAAGATCACATTGATGAGGCAGCAATGGGAGAGACAAAGAGACCCTTGTTAAAATGTTTGAATATCAAGATACTTGGCAATATGATTTTATGGTTTAATATCGATATTGTGAAGGATTCAATCAATATTGCCTCCAGCAGCTGTGGAGAATGTTAAAAAGTGTGAGACAATAAATAAGAAACGTTCTACATCAGTTTTTAAGAGAGGGAAAAACTAAAAAAACCCCAAGAAAATGAGAAAGCAGTGTTGCAGTATGTTGTTCATTGAGGGAGAACTGCTGCAGTTTTGAATACCAGATCAGTATAATAATGTGTAAATTACATAGTCTTCTACGTTTCAATTTTTGTTACTCTTAAATTGCAGTTCAACTTAAAATTCTACAAATGTGTGCAGTAGGCTGCTAAAGCCCTTCTAGTCACAGTATTTGCAGCAGACATTTTTTGTGACAATATCTGCCTTTTCAAAATTCTGTTTATATAGACTGTACCTTGTAAACGTGGCTTACAGGAGGTCACAGACCCTATGACAGTACGAAAAACAACAAGCACCCCTTTCCCATGAACTGTGGGTCAGTTTTCAACTGAAGACAGAAAGTACCATCTTGATTTTGAACTCTGTAATGCTTGTAGCTGGAAAAAATGCACAGTTCTCTACTAAAGACTGGGCTTTTTGTAGGACAATCCTTGTGAAAAGCTGATCTTAATAACATGCCTTATTGATGCTTTAAGGAATATGTGATTCAAAACATCGCTGCTGATAACTTGGGCCGCTTCTTGAAAAATATCCTGGCTCTCACGATATTAGAGACTGCTAGTTGAGTTCTTAGGAAAAAGCAAATAAGCAAATTATTGGAATGCATGAAGAAAGCATTAAAATATATGTCTGTAACCTATATAATTATCATTTTAAAAGTAGCCATAAGGCATCCAGCATTTGGAAACTATATGGGGAGGGTTGATTTGTCTACTCAGAAGAGTCACTTTGATTTGGGTTGCAAAAGAGAAGGAGTTTGAGTTCAAAACTGGATTTTGAATTGAAAGACACTATTTTATTGAACATCATGTGAAAATAATATTGGAGAGTCTGACATGAGCAAAGTAATCTTGAGGTAATGAGATTTAGGCTCTCCAGAATAGTTGTGCAAGTTAACCATTCCTCCCTACGATAAAACGCTGCAGTACATGCACTCTACAAGGCGTGGAATGTATTTGCATATGATGAGTAGAAGATACAGGAATGTGTAATATTTAACTGTGTTATTTAGTTTGTTTGTTTGTAGCACCAGAGGGTTTCTATATTTGTTTTTTATTTAAATCTCATCCATAAATGGCCTGTGAATTTTAAATTGAGAGAAGTGCTTAATTTCTAAGGGGGTTTTGGTAAGTTTGTTTCTAAAAATATTTTTGTCACATAACAAATTACTGAATGACCTGTTTCAGTAACAGGATTATCATGCTATGAAACTGCTTCATAAACTACAAATATTTATACCCACTATGGATTGTGTGTTCGTAACCTATGCTAAGTAGTCCATGGAAAAAATAAGTTTCTTCAGCCTTAATTAAAGTAGAACTACCAGAATTTCACTTACAGTAGTCAGGGACTTCTCACTATTTATGATTTACTAAAAACAGAATGAGTTTTTATTCTGACTTGCTACCATTTAGACATACTGAGCTGACTTTAAACTACTAGATGTGTTTTACCGCTGTTTTTAAATGGTTAGCTGAAGCAACTCATTGTTATAAGAAATGCATACACTCGAGGTTTCTGTCATAACATCTGTGTCTCTCACTTAGAAAAAAACTCTGTTGTTATTATTACATTCCTTCCAGGAATGATAGTTTTACTACAGTGGTACAACCCTAGTTCGTCTGTGTTGGAAGAGCTTTGATTTCTTTGAATGATGCTCTAATATTGATGAACTGTAGATAGACTAGTTATTCCACTTTGAATTAATTTCCTGTCTAGAATAGCTCATATTTAAACCCTAAAAGCTGAGTAAATTTGTTCATCTTCATTAAATTAAAAGCATGTTTTTAACCTATATGATCTGAGGGGAAGAACTATTTTTCAGAACTCCAGTCTACATGGCTAACAAGCTGAAAACCATCAGGGAGTCTGGTAGTCTGGTTTCTGCTTTGTAGAAGCATACCAGAAAAGTGAATTTTGTGTCTTCAGTTGAACTTGAGCTCATCTTAATTACCATACCTGTTCTATACTACTAAGGCTTACTGGCACAATGTTTTGACAAGCCCTAAGTATATACTTATGCCAACACAAAAACTCTTGATAGTTTTTTTTGGTGTTGTTTATGAGGGTGGTGTTCAGAAAGTGTGAGTGTCCTGCATTGTCCTAAGGAGTGCAGCTATGCCAGGTTAGTGAAGTAGTGGAAATTCATCTGGTACGTGATAGCTCCTAGCCAAATTAATTTAAGAATGTGAGGAAAAGACAGATGCCATGTTGCATTTGGAATAAGCCTTCCAGTTCCAATTAAACCCATACTATGCCAGTTAATTTGAAACAAAAATATTCAAATCAGCAACATAAATGGTTTATCTAAATCAACACCTATTAAAACACCAGAAAAATTGTACTAATTACGACATTTAACATTAACTTTAACCAGCATTTGTATTTTTTACTTTTAATCGAGGCTTCTTAAAAAGCTGTATGCGATACTAATAGTTCTGATACTGATATTATGGTTACTGAATAATCACAGACTTACTCAAATAAGAGGAAATGGATTTTTGCCTCAATTGAAAATTTTCCCTGGAGGGTTCTTTGAACCTGGTACATTACATTTAGAGTCCGAGTTGGACTGCAACATCCACCATTGCACAGATGCCACTGCTTTGTATTATCCATAGTTAAGGAGAAAAAAAAATAAGCTGCAATGGTTTTATCTTAATGTTTTCAGACATAGTTTATTTGTTTAACTATAGTTTTTGTTAGTTTCCAGAAGTATCGAAAATGTCTTTCCATACATTTCCAGGTGACTTAAATCCATTCCCTGCTGTAACCCTGTATATAAGCTACTTCTGTAAATCAGATCAGTGACAAATTAGTGCTACTACTGAAGCAGAAGAATCCTATTTTCTGATACTGTTCAAGAAGAAGAAAATTGATGGTTAAGGTATAATTTTAAGGTGGCTCCATATTCCATATAGAAGACAAGCTCAGGGTTTGTTATGATGTAGTGTCTGCTAAGAACATAGGAATGCGAGTGTGTGTGAGTGAAATGATGAACAACTCTGTCTGCAGCTAAATTAACTTGCTGAGTAGACTGCTCAAAAACTACAGAAAAAACTACACAAGCACTATGTTTTATAGTCTTCCAGCCAAGATTTTTGCTATTCTATTTCTGTGCTAGAGCGGAAGTCGGGAAGCAGCCTTGGTGCCCATTCTTACCTGTGTCAAGGAATGGACAGACCAATGTAGTCTCATCTTGCCCTTTATATCTTCAACATCCTGAGGAAAGGAAAACCAGCAGTATTGGTGCAGAATCCACGCGAGCTCTGTACTATCCAGACATCTCTGACTGAGACATTAAAGCCTTCTCCTTGACCTGAGATTACCTGAGAGCACAAAATCTGAACCTTCACCTGTTCTCTGGCATACTGATTATGGGCCTGATTTTCTGCACTTCAGCCAGGTTATTTTTTCATTGAACTTAATGGGAGAGTTGACTGAGTTAGAAGTTATACAAGTGGATACTGGAGTTACTCTTTCTGCCAGTAATTCAAGGCTTAAACCATTAGAATTTCAGTGACTTCAATGAAAGTACATTATGTTGGCCAGTAGTAGTGTAGCTGAGAAAAACAGTATTTGCATGTTTTCTACCACGAGATACTACAGGAATCAAAACAATATGGAATAAAAAAATCCACTTTTTTGGATTCCTTCAGCTTTTTAACATATTGCTTGGACATGGAGGAGTGGGGAGAGATTATGCAGGATAATTGAAGCAGTTGTATTTTTCTAGCTGATGTGTATACCTCATGGGAGAGATGAAGACTTTTGATCTTGTATCACTCACTCAATTTGTTTCTTCTTCCAGCTGTTGCAGTGCTAAGTTGTATTTTCATTTGGAATCAAAAAAGCTAATTTATCTTTCTCATTCTCTGTCATAAAATTCAAATTACTTGAAGTCAGTGGATGGCCTTATGTGGGACCTTGCCCACACAAGAGAGTTTTATTCGTGTTAATGTCAAATGCTTCACACTGCAATGACCTTATCCACTCATCAATTATGAAAAGATTCAAAAAATTCTGGTGATGAAATATTTCAATAACAATATTTTCAGGCTTTTGCTAGAGATCATCAAGTTCTGAACTGATACATTATGCTGTGATATCAGCCAGGACCTCATGATAGTAAAGGTATGAAATGACTTGAACACCAGTAGGCTTCTGATATGAGAACTTGTTAAAAACCAAGAGCTTTTCTTAGGAAAAAAAAGGCGGCCTGGAGGAAAAGAAGATTATCAGGAGTGGTCAACATGGATTCACCAAGGGGAAATCATGCTTGACTAATCTGTTAGCCTTCTGTGATTGTGTTAGTAGCTGGGTGGATGAGGAGAAAGCTGTGGATGTTGCCTACTTCGACTTCAGCAAGGCTTTTGACGCTGTCTCCCATAACATCCTCATAGATAAGCTTAGGAAGTGTGGGTTAGACAAGTAGACAAGCAAGGTGGAATGAGAACTGACTGCCTGGCAGACCTTGGAGAGTTGTGATCAGTAGCGGAGAGTCTAGTTGGAAGCCTGTGGCCAGCGATGTTCCCCAGGGGTCAGTACTGGACCCAGATTTGTTCAACATATTAATCAATGACCAGGAAGAGAGGACAAGAGGGTGCCCTCAGCAAGTTTGCTGATGACACATAACTGGGAGGAGTGGCTGATAACACCAGAAGACTGTGCTGCCATTCAGTGAGACCTGGACAGGCTGGAAACCTGGACAGAGAGGAACCTAATGAAGTTCAACAAAGGCGAGTGTAGGATTCTGCACCTCGGGAGGAATAACTCCCTTCATCAGTATACATTAGGAGTTGTCCTGCTAGAAAGCAGCTTTGCAGAGGACCAGGGAGAAAGATGAGTTAACCATAAGCCAGCCAAGTGTCCTCGTGGCCAAGAAGGTCAGTGGTATGATGGGATACGTTTATAGGAGTGTGGCCCGCAGGTTGGGGGAGGTTATCCTCCCCCTCTACTCTGTCCTAGTGAGGCTGCATCTGGAGTACTGTGTCCAGTTCTGGGCTCCCCAGTTCCAGAAAGACAAGGAACTACTGGAGAGAGTCCAGCAGAGGGCTACAAAGACAGTAAGGGGACTGGAGCATCTTTCCTGTGAGGAAAGGCTGAGAGATCTGGGCCTATTTAGCCAGGAGAAGACTGAGAGGAGGTCTTACTAATGCTTATAAATATCTAAAGGGGGGGTGTCAGGAGGATGGGGCCATACTCTTTTCACTGGTGTCCAGTGACAGGACAAGGGGCAGTGGGCACAACCTGGAGCACAGCGAGTTCCATCTGACTTCCTAGTACTGAGAATGCTCAGCCTTGCAGGAGACATCCCAATTGGTAAATATTTATTTTTCAATTACATTTGTCTTAATTGTGAATAATCACTTTGCCTGCTTACAGCTACAGTTGGATTGGTTTTGTCAGGTGCAACTTGAGATGATTACGTTAAAGTGGGTGTGAGTCAGTAATCTTTCTGAATATGATTTCTGCATGGTAAAAATAGGGACTGTTAGGGGCTCAGTTAAGAGCTTACCACAATAGTAAGAATTTAATAGTTCACCTCACTAACCCCAATCCTTGAAGCAGTCGGTCAGGTTCCTCTTCCCAGTACTTCACTGTAACATCTGGCATACCTGATTTTTAAAAGTACTATAGGAAAATATTTACATAGTGCCTTGCAAATCAAGAGCTAACCAGTATATGAAGTAAATGTCAAAGTGTTATCATAGAAAATATTAAAACATCCATCAAATACAGTAGGTTTTGACATTTTCCAGCTATGAAGTAGCATATTTTCAATGCTACAATATGTAAGGTTGTACCTTTGCAAACCTGAGGCCTGTGGAAATTGTATAGAGCAGACACAAATTCATAATCCTGAACATACCTACAAATCATTGCAAGATTTCATTTTATTTTACTGTATTTAACTTCCTCTCAGCTCCCTAAGAGATTAAAATGTAATGTTACGTGCACGAATTCTTTAATGTCTCTTTCAGACTGTTTCAATAGTGCCTTATCATTTATTTTCAGAAGAAACAGCTATGACATTTCAATAATTCAGAATGTCAGGTGGGCAACATCAAAGCATATTTCCTGGACTTCTCTCAGCCTTCTTTAGAAGAACCTTCTAAATCTCTATTCACAGAGATCAGTATCACATTTTCCAGTGTAAAAGTATATGTAATCATCCTGTTGCAAGACCACTTGCAAAAGATGCAGTTGTCTCTCATACTTTTGAAAGCTCTGACAAATATTTTACTACCATGATGCACAAGAGTTGACAAATCATAATGGCTGATACTGTGAACTGTGTAGGGGCTTCCGGAGTTAGACAAGTACTTAAGAAATGGAGCAAGGAATAGGTGTCATAGAATCATAGAATGATAAGGTTGGAAGAGACCTCTGAGATCATCGAGTCCAACCGTACCTGTCTCCCTACTAAACCATGTCCCTAAGAAACTATCTACCCATCTTTTAAACACCTCCAGGGATGGAGATTCCACCACCTCCCTGGGCAGCCTGTTCCAATCCCTGACCACCCTTTCAGTGAAGAAATTCTTTCTAATGTCCAATCTAAACCTCCCCTGGCGAAACTTGAAGCCATTTCCTCTCGTCCTATCGCTTGTCACTTGTGAGAAGAGAACCTCCTTTCAGGCAGTTGTAGACAGTGATGAGGTCTCCCCTCAGCCTCCTTTTCTCTAAGCTAAACAACCCCAGTTCCCTCAGCTGCTCCTCATAAGGCTTGTTCTCCAGCCCCCTCACCAGCCTTGTTGCCCTTCTCTGCACACGCTCCAGCACCTCAATGTCCTTCTTGTAGTGAGGGGCCCAAACCTGAACCCAGCACTCGAGGTGCGGCCTCACCAGTGCCGTGTACAGGGGCACAATCACCTCCCTGCTCCTGCTGGCCACGCTGTGTCTGATACAGGCCAAGATGCCATTGGCCCTCTTGGCCACCTGGGCACACTGTTGGCTCATGTTCAGCTGGCTGTCAACCAACACCCCCAGGTCCTTCTCTGCCAGGCAGCTCTCCAGCCACTCTTCCCCAAGCCTGTAACGCTGCATGGGGTTGTTGTGACCCAAATGGAGGACTCTGCACTTGGCCTTGTTGAACCTCATCCCGTTGGTCTCAGCCCATCGATCCAGCCTGTCCAGATCCCTCTGCAGAACCTCCCTTCCTTCAAGCAGATCCACACTTCCACCCAGCTTGGTGTCATCTGCAAACTTGCTGAGGGTGCACTCAATCTCCTCATCAAGATCACTGATAAAAGATGTTAAACAAGACTGGACCCAGCACTGAACCCTGGGGAACACCGCTTGTGACAGGTTTCCAACTAGATTTAATTTCATTTACCACAATCCTTTGGGCCCAGCCATCCACCCAGTTTTTAACCCAGCAGAGGGTGTGTCTGTCCACACCGATGGCAGCCAGTTTCTCCAGCAGGACGCTGTGAGAAACGGTGTCAAAGGTTTTACTGAAGTCCAAGTATACCACATCCACAGCCTTTCCCTTGTCCATTAAACAGGTAACCTTGTCACAGGAGATCAGATTGGTCTGGCAGGACCTGCCTTTGGTGAACCCATGTTGACTGGGCCTGATCACCCAGTTGTCCTGCATGTGCTGTATGATAGCACTCAAGACAATCTGCTCCATGACCTCCTCAGGTACCGAGGTCAGACTGACAGGCCTGTAGTTGCCCAGATCCTCCCTCTGACCCTTCTTGTAAATAGGCGTAACATTTGCCGATTTCCAGTCAAGCAGCACTTCCCCAGTCAGCCAGGACTGCTGGTAGATGAGGGAAAAGGATTTGGCGAGGACCTCTGCCAGTTCCCTTAATACCCTCGGATGGATCCCATCTGGCCCCATAGACTTGTGTGCATCTAATTGGCCAAGCAGGTCTCTAACCAAGTCCTCCCAAGCAGCTGGAGCTTCATTCCCACTGTCTTCTGGCTGAGGGGACTGAGTATCCCTAGGACATTCCTCCTTTGGAGTTAAAGACCAAGGCAAAGAAGGCACTGAGTACCTCTGCCTTGTCCTCGTCCCTCACTTCTACTGTCCCTTCTGCATCCAACAAGGTAGGGAAAGTCTCCTTTGTCCTTCTGCTGCCATTGATATATTTGAAGAAGTTATATTTATTGTCTTTGACTGAACTGGCCAGTTGAAGTTCTAGTTGAGCTTTAGCCCTTCTGATTTTTTCCCTACATTATCTCACCTCACACTTACAGCCCTCCTGGGACACCTGCCCCTCTTCCAAAGCCCATAAGCTTTCTTCTTCTTCCTGAGATCAATACTAAGCTCATTACTCAGCCAATCTGATTTTTTTTCCTGCCAACTCATTTTATGGCACACAGGGATGGCTTGCTCTTGTGCTGCTAGGATTTCCTTCTGTATGGCTATCAAGAATACAAGGAAACTATCAAAAACAGTAGTAAAAACATAAATGTACTTTGTGATTTCGTAACAGTGTCATAAACTGTAACCATTGTTGAAATTTTCTAGTCGGCTTAAGAACTAGGTATTTGCAGATGTTTGGGAGCAGGATTGAAAGAAAAATCGAGACAGAGAAAAAATATTTAGAGGAAGAGCGTTGAAGAGTAAGCATGATATTTACCAGGCCAGTGAGCTGCTGTAATCGTTAATTTTATTTCTTGGATTTTTTTCAGTCATTGTAGTAGACATTTGAATACATTTGCTTTAAAGTAAGACCCTAGCCTGGAAACACCATCTTTGCAAAATAATTATTATGCTGTATAACATTTCGTGTATGTGACTGTATATTTCAGATTTTAGGTCTTAACAGTGAGCCAAGTTCATGAATGTTAAATTTGCACATATACCCTATATTCACTGAGAGAAGGAAGAGAGCAATGCATTAGTGAATGCAATGAATAAAAAAAATCAAGTTATGAAAACTAACAAGATGCCTACCAAGGCAGTGGAAACCAAGAGATTGTGCTCAGGAGGTAAACACTGGGCCACATCTGGAACTGTGTCTTTCAAATTAGAGAAGCTGAATGGAGTTGTAATAGTTAATATGTGTCCAAGTATCTTCAACAGGAAAGGTCACAGAAACAGGGATGTGTTACCAAAAAGCAAAAAGGTAATGTAAAGTGGTGGAGCAAACAGGAGAGGTGCCGTCTCCTTGTCCCTATTAAGAGTTCATAGAACATGTCCGTTTTGAGAAAATATTCAAATAGTTTTGTTTTCTAAAAAGTATCACAAAATTGATCATTTGCAAAGGCAATGTGTATCTGGCATCATTCTGGATCCTGGACTCTGTTAAAATTTGTGGGAAACTTTCTCCTGAGCAGAGATTATTTTCCTTCTGTAGCATCTGCTACTGCAATTGTCAGAGACAGAGTTTGGGGATAACAGGAACCATTGGCTGGACCTGGGAGGGCATTTCTTGTGCTCTTGATTACTAAATCCAATAGAATAAAGGGAGATTCTTTCCTGAGTCTAAGAGCAAGGGAGGAGAGAACGATAACACAAGACAGGACAACTTCTGTCCTAGAAACCTACATTTACATCACATTTAGATGCAATGAGATCACTGCTACTACAGCACTGCTCGTTTGAGTTTGAACCAAGTTAGAGCAATTTGATGGCTGCCAAAAAAGTGAAAATATTATGAACATATATTGGAACAACTTTAATGTTTTTACCCAGCACTGTAAAGGCAAACAAAGTGAACATCTGTTACATTCAAATGTCTTCTTTACAAAAGCAAATTTCACCCGAGCTCATACGTGCATGTATGTAAGAGTAAACTTCAAGTCACCGAAGTGGATTCACAATGGATTTTAACCCATATAACTTGCTCGTATCAAAACATAGAATGGCATCGGTGGATTTCAGGGGTTTGAGTATTTGAATATTTCCCTCTGCATACTACAAGGGAATTATAGGTGATCCTACCTGTATCTCATGCCTGTTCTTTGTCTTGTACCTTTGAGAAATCCTTTGGAGCCTAGGAATTACGCAAAATACTTCTTTCATAAGAGGTGGGAGTACACAGAATGCTTCTCACCTAGCCTTGAGTAAAAGGATGTCTTAAGAAATTCCTGAAGGAAAATATTATTATAGACTTCTCTCTGATCTTTTAAATTATTTTTTAAGAAGGTAAAAATGTGAATGAAAAATGAATGAAAATTAAAGATTATTATTATTATTATTATAGTGAATCAGGCATTAAAATCTTTGTTTAAAAAGTATTGTTCACATCAGTGGGCCCAAATTATTTTTAACACACACAGATCTGAGAGCACTAGCTGCTCTCAGCATTGATAAAAGCAGTTATTATGCAGATCTCCCCCTTTATGCTCTACCACTTTACCACAGCTCACAGCTTCTTACCTGCTCCAATCTTGAAAAAGGAAACATTTTTTTTCTGGAATGCCTTTAAATAGAAAACTTCTGTAGGTGCTCAAAAGCAACCATCTAATTTAGCAGCAAGAAAGAAAAGGAGAAGGAGAACTGAAATAGGATTTTTAATATCTTGTAAAACAAGTTACTGTTCAACCTTGATGCTGTAGGTTATTGCTTTTCCGTGTCTCTGCTACTAGTTCCTCGCTTTATGTTCGATCTGAAAGGGAGAAAACTAAGAGATAGGTATCAGTGACTCATTTTATTTCTCTTACTATTGAGATTAATACTAGACTATGAACATCTCTTGCAATGCATTATTAATTTATTTGTAAACAAGTTGTATTGCATTTTAGGCACTAAACTATGTCATTTTGAGATGAACTTCTGGATTTTTTTTAAACACATTTTAAAAACTGACCTAGTTGCGTTCTTTTCCATCTGCTTTTCAAAATTCTGCCTGAAGAGAGGCGCAGCAGATTAAAGAATATTTAGGGTGAGAGTTGTTCGAATTTACTCTAGACCAACAGTTTCCAACAATTATAGGCAGTCTTTGCATCTTTCCCATCCTACTTTTCTCACTTGCATTGCCTTTTCCCTTCTCTAGACACAAGGTGCTGCAGATCTGGCCAAACTGCTTCATACTAAGAGGGAATTTTAAATTAGGTTCCAGCAAAATCTGTCCTAAGGTCATTTCTATTTAATATTATAATTAAGCCCTTGGATAGCGGAAAGGAGAACGTGCTTACAAAATTTATGAGTAAGAGCAATCTGGAAGAGGGCAAATACTGTGAAGGGCAGAACTATCTCAGCAAATTGGAATCATGGTCCACAATCAGCAGGATAAACTCACTTAACAGAGCTGGAAAGTCAACACTTATGAAGTAGAAATCAGATACACAGAAACAAAATGAGGAATAACGATCTGTCAGTTATAAAGCAGAAGGAATCCAGAGCTTATTCTGGATAACAAGATAAATATAAGCCAACAATACAGTCGTGTCACAAAAGAGTGACGTAATATAGTTTGGGGGAGATATTCGCAGGAAGGTCATGAATGAGATAATGAAGCAAAGTATTCTGGTATGCTTAGCACTGGTGAGACCTCAGCTAGAATACCATGTTTGATCTTTGCACCATGCTCTAGAAATATGTAGACAATCCATAGGAGGTGCAGAAGAGATCAACAGAAATGAGAGGTTCAGTCCAAATGGTTTCCCAGAACCTCATCTAGCCCCCTACGCTCTGTGAAATAATCTTTGAAAATTATATCTTCTGTTTGCCAGATGTACTTTGCATATTGTACTTCATTAACTTTCCTGTTTTAACCAAGATTATGCGATTATATGAACCAGCTTGTCCACTGCAAGAATCCTGTTTTAGTTGAAATCTGTGTGAGTTCTAATACTGACTTCACTGAAAATTTCAATTTTACCTGACATTTTTATCAAAACCTAACATTTACTTCTCAGTTTTGTTTTGTACTGTATTCTGAAGTTTATAGTAAATATTAGTTTTGCATAAAAGAAATTGTTATCAGCATGAAGGAATAATTGGGTCTAAATGAATAAATGTAGGGTTGAAATTTAGCAGATTCTGGTTTTATACCTTCAGTATAGTTGCCTTTTTGCCCTGACTGTGTTCTCTGTGCCCTGGATTTCATCTCTTGTGAAACAGTGATTCAAATGACTTTTTGAGTATTAATTGGTTGTGGATTTTAAGGATTATGGTAAACATTTTTCTGTGGTGATGTAATTTGTTACATTTCTTATACCTTTTTTGTATTCCTTCAAATCCTTTAGAAGGTGAAGTAAACTCAATTAAGATTAGGTATGCACTCAGCTATTCAATAGCATTTGGTAGTTTACCACTACTACAATTCCAGGAACTGTAATTTGGAGATTTATAAGGCTGGAGAAATGGGCTGACAGGAGCCTTATGAAGTTCAACAAGGGAACTGCAAAGTCCTGGACATGGGAAGGAACAACACCAGGCACCAATATATGCTGGGGCTGCCTGGCTGGAAGAAGGACCTGAGAGTCCTGGTGGACACCAAGTTGGATGTGGGTGAGCAATGTGCCCTTGTAACAAAGTGGTCAAATGGTATCCTGGACTGCATAAGGAGGAGTGTTGCCAGCAGGTCAGGGAAGAGGATCCTTCCCCTACACTCAGCACTGGTGAGGCCGTACCTGGAGTGCTGTCTCCAGGTCTGGGCTCCCCAGTATGAGAGAGACATGGGCATACTGGAGAGAGTCCAACAAAGGGCCACTGAGATGTTGAAGGGACTGGAGCATCGCTCCTTTGAGGGAAGGCTGAGAGCTGGGACTTTTTAGCATGGAGAAGCGAAGACTCAGGGGGATCTCATCAAAGTGTACAAATACCAAAGGGAGGGTGCAAAGAGGACAGAGTCAGGCTCTTTTCAGTGCTGCCCAGGGACAGGACAAGAGGCAATGGGGACAAACTGAAACACAAGAAGTTCTGTTTGAACATCAGGAAACACCTTTTCACTACCAGCTTGCCTGAGAGTCTCCATCTTTGGAGATATATTAAAAAAACATCTGGACATGGTTCTAGGTAACTGGCTGTAGGTGACCCTGCTTGAGCAGGGAGGTTGGACCTCCAGAAGTACTTTCTTCCAACCTCAACCATTCTGTGATTCTGTGATTCTATGGATACCTTGGAAACAGAAGTAACTGTCATCTAAATATTGGTTGAAAGAATAGGGCACTACAGAGAAAAACAGGGTAAAATATTAGTAAACAGTGTATGGCTAAAAGAGAAACAAGTTAGTTTATGTACTTCTGTGAACAAAGAACCCTGACTGAAATTATTACCTTGTGAGAGTATTCATCCCACCAGTACTTTTATTGAGAGGTGTCTGGGAATGTTTTCATCTCTTAGATGGCCATTTACTGTCCTTTTTTCATTTATATCAAGCAACTGATTTAATCACTTGTCTTTTTATTTTGAGCTTTACTCTGAAGTTTATACTCTCCCTTCCCAAATAGAATACCTTTTTTTTATATTTGATTTTAAATAAAAGAACCAATTGTGTCCTTTTCATAATAAGTCCTCTTGCTGTACTATCTCTGAAAAGATTAAATATTTAGTTATTTCTACTTACTTTGTAAAATTCCTTTAAATAAGGTTTTTATTTACTTTGATATTACATTTCCTAAAAATGAGAGTATATATCCACCTTCGTAGTTTGTGTAACAGAATAAGATAGGTTATGGATTTCTTCATCATGTATAGTGTTGACTGTAAGACAGAATATTCATTTCATTAGATTACCTACCCTCTTGTCATGGATCATTTGACGTACCATAGGATTGTCAGTGACTTTTTTTTAATTATTATTAATTTTTAACAATTTAAAGAATATCAGGTTTTTGTTGGGGAGTTGTCTAATCTTCTACTACTACTTCATCTTCCTACTATGGCAGGCCTTTCTACATCCTTGTAAGGTTTCCTACTTAGAAATTCAAAGGTAGACAATTCTCCAAGTCTTAAAACTGTTTTACCTTGTGTTTTTCTGGATGGAAGTCCCAGTCCATAAATATAGTTGTCCTTGAGATTCTATTTGCCCTCTTCCACCACCTGAAGTTAGCATTGTACACCAGGCTACACAGTGAGTATCTATTTTTAGCTCAGACCAAATGTCTCCACTCTGCTTCCTTGGAGATGCTTTTTGTCAAAGTTATCCTTAAGGGATTACTTAGTAAAGCTTTGATGTTACAAGCTTTGTTCCAAGCAGAATTTACACACCTGAAAAGCAAACTGCAAATATTAAAGTTCTGTTAAAGTCTGCTGAATAACTCAAGAGGCTAAAACAAGTGGAGCATTTAGGACATGAAGTGCAAATTAGCCTTTTCTCATTCTCGCTCATGCCGCTCGCAAGACACTCTCAGTCTTCTCAAATGCCTTCCTTAGAGACATTTTGTGGTTTTTTGGAGACATTTCTAGAGATTGTAGAAAGATGTGATTGCAGTACATCTGAGCATCCCTAACCTGGATTAGTTGCATGTCACGATACAAGTGGACAGTGTGAGAACTGGTCTGAGTAAATGTCTTCTGGTCCATGAAGGTGAAATCTCTGCTGCTGCAGCTTCGCTGCTGTGGATATTCAAACCCTGAACTCCCAGTAAGCACGGCAATCACATTGCTTGGCTATTGAGCAGATCTGTCTTTTGTGTGTATGGAGTCACTAGGTTACTCACAGTACCTGTGCACATACATGTATAAATTACATTTCTCTTTTGAAACAAACAAGGGTTTAAAATGTTTATGTATTTGAGATATGTGGCTATTTGTTAGTTGCCTTCTACTGAATAACTGCTCACAGCTAGGCAGATGCATGATCTGAAGGATTTGTCTGTTAACAAGGATGTCATTTAGTGAGGAAGCAATAGAGTGAAGCTAGTTTATATGTGTTGTTAGAAGAACACTAAAGTATGCATTTTAATATCTAGCATGATAAATGTTTGTTTCCATAGCTGAAGAGGACACATTAATGAAATATACAGAATTTTAATGTTGAATTTGCGGTTGACTTCTTCAGATAAATGCAAAATCTTCTTATGGCAATGTTTTTTTGCTTATCCTTCATGTATACAATTTGCTGCATTTTGAAACTCATATTTATCATAGAATTCAATGCATACTAAAATAAAATGGAATGTATCTGCATTCATCAGTCACTGTGATATTATCTTGTGCAGGTCCCCACTTCCCTTTCTGCCTCCAATGTCATAGAACCCTGCTTTACTATTTATTCACCCTGGTGAATGGTCTTCACTTCATAAATCACATTGGCAATGTGCAAATTCCAAAATACATTCTATCTTAACACAAGATTATGTTTTGACCCTTGGGCACAGTTAGAAAGTACATAATAGAGCACAGATTTAATTTTTTGTAATTTTTACGTGTTTTCTTTTAAATATGCTCTTCTCATTATGACTCATATCACTTAATTCCCAGTTTTATTCTTTAGTCTTAGTCCACCCAGCTCCTCTTAGCTTTCTACATCTGTGCTTATTTTGTCTTGCGCCTTGGTTCTTTCAGCCCTTTCAGTGCCTTTTCTGCCTATTCATATTGACACTCGTGTTTTGACTTCCTTGAATTTGTGGGTGTTAGGAATTAATTTGATTTGCAAGAGTGAAACATTTCTTCATTGGCTCACATATTGTAAACCACACTGCTTCTCTTCTCTTGTCACTGACTCACACATTGTTTACTTCAGAATCAGTTTCAAAGCAAAAAAAAAATCCTCACAAAACAAAGTTTAAAGGCTAGTATATGTATAATTACCACCTGAAGTACTGTTAACACAATGTTACACAATCCACAGGAGTGAGGCCTCTCTCAAGCAATTTATTTGACATACATTAAAATGCAAATTTAATTCTTATTGCAGTAATGATTTACTGCAAAGAGTCAAGCTGAGATTAAAAATGCTTATGATGTTCTGAGTAAATATAGAAAATATACTTGTAAATAGAGCAAAATGTTCATGTGTATATATATAATCTTGTTTATAATTTGCAAATTATTTGCAACAGCTGAGGTTTTGTACCTCTGGCTGTAGTATTTGTTCAATTGTAGGGGCAAATTGCTTGCTCTTCCTCTGCTTGTAAAATGTGGATGTCATTTATGTTTGTAATACTGTAAGAATTAATGTTCATAAGTCAAGGACACATTATTATCCATTGGCCTGATTGCCGTCTCCTTTATATTGGTATCATTGCGCTGAAAATGATTAGTCCCAATATTTGCTAACTTTTCCTTCCTTTTTTGTGTGTAATCTTTAGAAAATTCCAGTCATATTTGTTCATTAAGCTTTCATAAGTGTTTTAGAGTAAAAGTGATTTACTGTATTTCTCTTTTCATGATGGTATCTATTAGTTTAGTTACACAGTTGATGAATGAAAAAAGCACCAGTGATTTGTAGTACAAATACCTTGTAAAAACGTGGTCCTTTCCGAAAAGAGATCAGAATCTCAGCATTGTTCAGAGTTCCAGCTGTGACTGAGAGTATAAAAATTTTAAAATGCAGTATGAGAATAAACCCTTAGGCAGCTAGCCTAAAGTGTACAATATCATCAGAGAATAGAGCCAAATTGCAGCACACCTGAAAATGCAAGTAATTGTTATTAATCTGCTATAGTAAGTCTTGGAAATTTCTAGTGTTAATCATACCATAAATACAGTCATTCACTATATCCCAACTAATGTTCTGTTCTCTTCTGCTTTGGCAATCAAAGACTGATCTCTACCTTGCTCAAGGAAATGTGATTTGTATATTCTTATCATAACTATATAACCTTAAATCCTGTCATCAGTTTCTTGCCCTAATGGGTATGTCCTGGAAGAAAATGAATTTTGTTGCTTTACCTGTCTGTTACATGTCTAACGTTATAACATTTTTTTGGAATTCTTTGGTACCTTTCATCTAAGCTTATAGAACATTCCTACAAATATTCCTGCAAGAATGTTGCTAATATTGTGAATTTAAGAACAAAAAATCGCACAAAATGTTGTTCCTGTTACAGTAGAACAATGGCCGTTAGATATTTTATGTGTGTGTACTATGATATAATTTTTAATTGCACAATCACACTATTTCTTCACAGGGTTATGCTGCAGTCATGACACAAATGGGTGGTGTTTATTTGTGGGGAAGCATTTGATATTGCAGTTCCTCCTAAGGGTATGAGATACGGCCCACTGGGTTATTGCTGGGCGTACGTCAGTCTGTCAGTCAGCTTGCTGTTGAGTGTCAGTTTGTTACCTCATCCTTAGAATCATAAAATGGTTTGGGTTGGAAGGGACCTTAAAGCCCATCCAGTTCCGACCCCCCTGCCATGGGCAGAGACACCTTTCACCGGATTAGGTTATTCATAGCCTCATCCAGCCTGGTCTTGAACACCTCCAGGGATGGAGCATCCATGACTTCTCAGGGTAACCTGTGCCAGTGCCTCACCACCTTCACAGTAAAAAAGAAATCTTCCTAATATCTAATCTAAATCTCCCCTCTTTCAGCTTAAAACCATTACCCCTTGTCATATCACTGCACTCTCTGATAAAGAGCCCCTCTACATCCTTCCTGTAGGCCCCCTTTAAGTACTGAAAGGACACATCTTTCACCTTTAAGAAGCTTAAACTGTGCCACCCCAGGTTTGCAACCAGATGCTGAGTGTCAAAGAACAATCAGTATTCCTAAATGAGCCAGATCCTCCAGCCATGTGAAGTATGGCTGATGTGATCCTGACTGATTAAGAGATTAACAGTGAAAACGCAACCATGAACAGCTTTTGACACAACTCTTGTTGGGGCAGCAGTATGTTATTTTACATCATTTGACTCTCTCTTCTTGTTGTTTTCAGACTAATTTACCACAGTTTTCCATCTCTGCAGCAAGTGAGAAAGGATGCTGTGGAAAACAGGCTCAATCACCACACTTACCCTGTGCATGTGGCATTGTGGGGTTTGTATGATCTTTTAGTTAGAGACTATATTAATATAAATATGCACAACAAGTGGAAATGAAGACATCACAGGCAATCCTAATCCTGGCATTTCAAAACTTTTTAAAATGTTTGTTTTATCAATGCATGTTGAATAAAAAGAGATGTCAAAGATGACATCTACAGAGGTCATCAGCAAAGGAGTAACAGCTACGTTAACTGTAGAAACTCCTGCCAAATCAAGCTGACAAGCCAGCTCATATCAGCGGAGCAGTTTGTCATCCTTTACATGGGCCAGTTGTAGCCGTGTTTCAAAGACAGCTGATAACAGCAGAGTAACACAGAGACCTCAGCAGTTTTGTCTCACCTTAAAATCCCCCTGATTTTCCTACTTAGGTTGCCTTCTTCAGCCCCAGCACTCACTCCTGCAGGGTGAATGCATGGTGGATAATCCCCATTCTGTTCTTCAACAATTGTGCAGACTCAGCTGCTTGCCTGAAACCCGGTCAGTCATTTTCAGCATCACCATTTACTCCCTTTGCCTCTTCCAAATCTGCAGATATATTTATGGTGCGCCCTGCAGTGTAGTGGATGCATAAATCACCTACTTATACATGTACGTGCACAGGTACTGCTAATATCCTAGTGACAGCAGAATGGAGCTCAGATAGGTTAATTTTTCTTACCAAGAATTCTCCTTTTGCAAGCTGGTCTGCTTTTGCTGCCTGGTTATACACTTGGCTGCACCTGTTTAAAGTATCCTGAAAGAATATGCATATCCAGTGCTGTGATGACAACCACCATCAATGATTTTTGTACTGCACAGGGACTCTTTGATCTAGAAAACAGTGTATTTGTAGTTGGCAGGCAATGCATGTTATAAAATCAAATGCTTGTTTAATGAAGGAGAACACTCCGTGTGTCTTTTGATATTCTGTATCTGGATTCATCACTGCTTACAGTACATGACAGGTTTTGAAAAATAAAGCTGCTATGGCTTTCCTTTCTGTCCTACAACCACTGGGATTGCGGGTATTATAAAGTTATTTTTGGAGCAATTAGAGCAGTGGGAGTAAAGACAATACCTTGAATCTCTGTTCTAAAATTCTGTATTAATGTAGTTATAGTCTCTAATTTTATGTAGAAGAGACTATGTGGCTCCACTAAGCCACGGTGACAGTGATAAATCTGAAAATATATGAAGAATTTATCTGAAAATTGCTTAAGACAGAAGAATTCTAAAGAGATAAAATGAGATCTCAGAGAAACTCTACCCTTCCACAGGAAAACTTTTAACTTAAGATGGCATGTCCAGAAAATAGGTAAATAAAAATGAAAAAATGCAAGGCAAGGAAAGTGTTAAGAAAATAGAGATTTTGATAGTTCAGAGACAAGTCGGTCTTCCAATTTAGCAGAAAATACATCATTATGAAATAAGCCTGACTTGCCAAAAATTTTTCCACTAAAATTAGCAGCAGTAAAATAATTAATAATGGTGGTATCTGGATATCCAAAGTTGTGTTTCAGAACTTTTTCCAACACCCTTGAACCAGTCAAAGCTTCTGTTTTTCTGAAGCTGTTGATATGAACATGGGCCTGGCAAGGACTTTCTGGGACAATTTTGCTACTCTCTCCCTAGTGAAGGTCTCCACATACGTTATAGTTTTATTTACAAATTTATTAGTCTTCATCTTGAAATTACTTAGGTTTTTGTTGCCATTGCTCCCACTGAAAAGCTGTCCTGGAGCCTTGAAACTCTGTAGATCAAAAGTATTTTTAGGTTAAGTATATAATATTGATGATCGATTTATACCATTTTACATTTCTTATAAAAAACCTTGTCCTCTAGGTTGTATCTCTTTCACCAAAGTGTCATCACTTCTGTGCGGTCATTTTCCCTGGCAACCATAATTTTTGCAGACTAAGTACACTGCACTTTTTCAGTCTTCCATTAGAGAGAGGCTCTGTGCTCTTCTTGTCATCTGAGGAGCCGTGGTCCAGTGTGGATTCATCTCTCCTGAAGAGTACACAGAGTGTATACAGCATTTCTGGTGAAAATTCAACCATTTTAAAACTAGTAGCGTTCAGGTGCCTTTGCTGGAAACACCTCCCTTTTACGTTCTCCGATATACTTGCCTTTTTGTCAGCTACGCACATTTTGCCTCAGAGTTTGAGTGGCTGACAGCTTGCTGACAGTTTTCTGTGATTGTCTTACGTGTTCTGTTTCTTCTGTGAGAAGACTCCGAGGGGACCTTATAGCGACCTTCCAGACCTTCCAAGGGGGCCTACACAAAAACTAGGGAGGGACTTTTTACAAGCACGTGTAGTGATAGGATGAGGGGTAATGGCTTTAAATTGAAATAGGGGAGATTTAGATTAGATGTTAGGAAGAAATTGTTCACCTTTAGGGTGGTTAGGCACTGGAAGAAGTTGCTCAGAGAAGCTGTGAATGTCCCACCCTGGAAGTGTTCAAGGCCAGGCTGGATGGAGCTTTGAACAACCTCTTCTAGTGGAAGGTGTTCTGCCCATGGCATGGCAGTTGCAATTGGATGATTGTTAAGGTCCCTTTGAAACCAAACTCTTCTGTGGTTCTATAATATGATTCTCTGATTGATGGCGGTGATATCCAAGATGAACTCTAATTAAACTGCACCTGGAAAGTGAGGACTGGCCATTGCTATGAATTCTTTTCTGCCCCTAGTGCTAACAGTGCTCTGCAGAAACCTACTGGGCTCCATCAGCCTCAAGTTCCCCGGCAACCCCACCTGACTACTTCAGTGGATAGCAGTGTGGGCATTTCTGTACCTCTTTGCATATATATGCTTGACATACGTGCATACATATATTATAGCTCAGTACACTATGTGTGGAGGATCAGATTTGCAAGGGAAGGAACATCCATCTCCCCTTCCAGCATCTCACAGGTGTCACTCATACGCACAGTTTAGTGCAGCATTTCGAGTTTGTTCTAGCTCCTCAAATGAATTTATCAGGGTTAGGGGCGAGGGGAAGGCTAGTGTGCCCAAGCTCTGACAACAAGGAGACTTATCTTTGCTAGTTCTTTATTTACAGTACCCATTTTTACCAGTTCCTGTCTTTAATATTTAAAAATAATGTTTCTACATTTTAGAAATTTCCTTTATATGCATAACGGTAGAGTTGCAGTTCTGATGTTATTTTAAAGTATTTAGTTTTTGGCTTCTACTCTGAAGATAAATTATGCAAAATAAAGTAGATTCAATGGAAATCTTTTCATTCTTATAATTGCGGAAAACACAGGGATCTTTTCTTTATCCTCCTGAGAAATCAGAATCTAACTGCCTAATTAGGTGGCTGTAATAAAATGGAAAATAGCAAGATCAATAGAGATGTACCTGGTTTTATACATCATCCATGTAAACAACCTTTTGGTCTAAAATTACACCAGAGGTAGCAATGAAGTATGGTAGAAATTTAATCAATGCTTGGGTTATGCATTTGTATGTGAGTACTTCTCTTATTGATGAAGGTGGTGTGTCTGTCCTTACCTACAGATATGTTATGAAATCTTGGATTTCTAAAGCGTGTAAAATTCTTTTGCTATGACCATAGCTGCCTTGGTGCAATATATGTGACAGGAAGGTGAAGGTCAGCTCTTGTTTTCCATGGAAAAAATGGGAACCTGACATGACTGGATCAATGAAAAATATTTAACTAACGTTCTCTAGGTTTGTTCTGTCCTAAAAGCTGAACAATTCTGAAGTTGATAAACCATTGATCAGATATTTTTTCTCCAAACAGTTGTTATACAGTGTTCAAACAACTGATAAAAACCCTATGTTTAAAAGAGCCATCTCTTAATTCACTAAATATTACCAAACACAGAATTTTATATTTCCCCTTTCACAGTGGTGAAGATCTGCATGCCCTGGTGTTTATTGCCATGTTTATTGACAAAAAAAATCCAAAATAACATCTAAACATGATATAAACAGCACAGAGGGGAAGAAATTACAGTAATCAACACAACAGATGGATAGACAGCATTTTGATCTTCTAGTTACCTGCTGCCAGAGTCAATCCAAATTACATGGCTCTAAAACTGTATAAGCCACAAGGGAGAGATAAAATAAGTTAATCTGTTAGTTGACCTAATGAAATCTCTTTTCATGGTGATTTGTATTCCACATGTGTGTGGTCATCCAGCTTACTCTTCTTTCATATCTCCTCTGACCTCCCCTCCATTGCGTCTTCTCTTCCCTTGCGGCCACTGAGGATGTGGGATGGCGTGGCTGGTCATGATCTAAACACACTGTTGACTCATGCTGAGTGGGGGCACTAATTAAGGTGCCCCTTCTATTAAACTCTTCTATGCAGCTGCCAATTATCAGAAAATTTGTAGGAGCTTACTGTCTTTGAGGTCTCTCTCCATCTGTCAGGTTTGTCTGAAATGGGCCAGTTGTTTCCATCATTGTCAGGGGTCAAGGGAGATACAGGATAGCAGCAGAAGCTGTATTTATTGCCTTAGGATAGCCAGGGAAAAATCACCTGAAAATGAAGTCGTTTGAATTAAAGGGTTTGTTTGTTTGTTTCTTTTAAATAAATATGTACCTGTAGGGATGGATGTGAACTGGGACAGACACTGAGTCCTTAAAAATTTTTCAATACCAAGGAAAACAGCCTCCTTCCTAGACCTGGACTGCTCTATTGACAGCTCAGGGTTTGAGACAATCCACCCAGGAAAAAGTGGTAAATTTCTTGCATTTACTTGGCAAGGATAGCTCGTCAGAGAATTATGTGATGAATAACGGTCATTGTAGTCCTTATAACTCAACTGCCTGCATTTCCACTGGAAAAATAGTTCCATTCTTTCCATCAGTCTTATCCAAAGTAAATTGTCCTGATTTTCCATATAATATTGTAATTTTTCCTTTACACCTGTTGTCTTCATTAACAAATGTAGACTCTTGTATCCCATCATGGGATGGGATGGATCATGGTGTTCCTAACGTCACAGAAAACTACCAGTACTGCAATTTTCATCTGCAGAATCAGCAACATAATTTGAGAAAATCAACGTGGTAGTGCAGTTTGGGTGCTGGACAGAAGAGGGTGCCCTTCAGGTAGCCTGAGGTAAAAAACCCAAACGCTTGGCTACGCACACTCAGAGCAGCCAGAAGTCGGCATGCAAGTTCCCAAAGCGAAAAGAAAACTTTTCCAGTGTAGCAAGGCTGTAGAAGCCCGTGCAGCCTATACCGTGTGGCTTCGAGAAGGGCTTGCTCGCGTGCTGCAAGCTGCTTGGGCAACTTCAATAAACACTGCGATAGAGCTCCACGCGAAGAGCAGGGGTATGGAATTACTGGTCCCTGGACCAGTGTTTTGATGAAGATAGGAATCGTGAGTGTGACAAGCTAGGAGTGAGCTATGCTTTTAGTATTTCTACTGCATTCAGAGGGTGGCAGCAAGCTTATAGATATACGGTTGGATGTGCACACCAGAGTCTCCATACAGTTAAATCAATGCTTTAGAAGGTTGTCACTTAGTCAAGACTGTATCCCCTAAGACACGTGAGGAAACAAATCCGGTGCTTAGCTGTCTGCATGCAAATGTAATTTTTGACTCATACTGGATTCCCTGACGTGTATACTCTTACAGGAGGTAAGTTTGTATTGGCTGCCTTGAACAAGCAAAAATGCTTCCACATTGTAAAACACTCCCATAACATTGATTCAAGTTTAATCAATTACAGGAGGTAGTTCAGAGAGTAATTACAGCTGTGCAAAGCATTTTATTCAGAGTTAGAATTTGACTTGGTGTATAACCAGGCAATAAACTCTGAGTCAGCTGTCAATTTCTGTAGCAATGAGGCATCACCAGAGCTTAAACTGCTCTGAACATTTATATCAAATAAATCTTATCTCCTGAGTTGATACTTCCACTGTTTCTTTGACAAGGAAGAAAAAAAATACTGTCTTTCGGTAGATCTAGGGAAGCTAAATAAAGATGTAATGAATGCAAGACAAACATGTCTACATACAGGATTAATGCAAATGTTCAAAATGCTTTTAAATCTTGGTATGCACTCTTTGTTTTGCAAATTAACAGAACACTCACAGCCATCATATGACCCTCATTGGATCATTTTTGTGTCTAAAACATATGCCGTATGTTAGAAACTCATGCTTTTGAAGGAACTAGTGATCAGTGTTTTCAGTAATCACCCCAGAATTCAGTGTTAGCTGGTGAATCATAAAACAAGAAGAACATTTATAGTACATACTACAATATATCAGCTTAGCAGAATTGAAATTTCACTTTTTCAAATGCCACAAATGTCTTATCAGGGGAACATACTTTTTCACTGAAACTGAACCAGGTGCAGAATAAGCTGCTATGATTATGCAAGCCTCACCCCTAAGGCCGTTACAAGTATTTTAATCTTCCTCAATTCTTATATTATGGAACAAAACCTTCATTCCAAACTGTATTTCATCTGTAAAACTGTTTAAAGCATGACATCTAACTTGCGTCCTGAACAAATGTAGCGTAACTTAATGTTCAATTGGTGAAAACCATCATTACAAGCAACCAAAGTTTATAATGTTGTGCAACTTTATTTTTGCTGAACGCGGTAGAAATCTCTCAGGATAGCATTTTCAGTCCACATTTACCCAAATACATGAGGTCAACCCTAAAAAGACCATTATGGGCTCTTCGAGGTCAGTTACAGAAGCCAAGGGAAAAGTATCCACCCTCAAAGAAGAAATACTGGCTTGCATAGGAGTAATAGGAGAAGGGACACCCTGACTTTTGGGCATAAATTCAGTTTCACAGAGATCGTGTTCCATTGCCCATTATTGTACAGTTAATGCTGAAAACACCCATAAAAGTGAAAATATTATTTTCTTTATATGTGACATAGAAAACCAATCAAGAGATGAAAATGTGATGTTTGACTGCTTATTTTGCTCATCTTCATCTTCCCCAAATACTCTGAATACTCGAAAGTTCTGTCTTTTACAGTAGAAGCAGTTGGACAAATCAGATATGTCTTTGCTGCAATTTCAGAAGAATAATATAAAGCTACTTGTTTAGTCTGTCTTGTTGAGCAGAAATTACGTGGCATCCTGACAGCAAAATAGACTAATAATCATAACAAATCTAATTCATCTCTCCTGTACTTTGAACTAGACGGAACTTTCTCTGCCAGACAGGGAAATAACTCATAAATGTGTTACTCTGGAGGAATTAGAGACAAAATCAATACACTTTACTCATGATACAGATCAATGGGTTGTCATAACAGTGATTATAAGTTCTCTTTCAGTAGCCAGGGCTGGATGCTGATGCTACTCTAAATTAGTTTCTCACACCTGACAAAATGAGTGAGTTGGTATAGGTTGATGCTACCCTATCTTTTTTTTATTTGAGTAAGTATAGGAAAAGCTGGCAACCAACACTATGGACCTTGTTGCTCATTAGCTACTGATGAATGCTATGGTGTCTTATTAAATGATTTCTTCAGTAAATGGCCAGAAGTAGCCTCTGTCACAGGTGCCTTTACTTGAGTCATGACTTTCCATTTGCTCTTTTCAACAGAGAAAGAAGCTCAGAAAACTGATGTTCACAAACAGACGACAATTCATATTTTTGCAACTTCAATATTTTTCCTGGGGAAATGAAGAGTCATTGTACGTAGACAATAATCAGCATTGTATCCTCAGGCTAGTGAAGAACTAAATGTTACAAAGATGTGAGACTGCAAAACTGTAAGGAAAACATGGAAATTTTCACCTCAGGTTTCCTAAAAATCTAAATGGCCAGATGAAATGCAGCAAAGCTGGATGAGATTTTCAAAGCAGAAGGTAAATGCTGTTCTGTTAGAGTAGAAACACCAGTGTGCTAGGATCCAAGAGAAAGCATCCAATAGAAACAGGAAAAAATGATTTCATTTTGTGCTACCAAGAATCTGCAATCCGTAAAGAATCTCTTTGTAAGAATATATAACCCTGTTAGATGAGGGTTATCATATCTCAGTGCTGTTTGAGGGGAAAAGGGACCTTTCATTAGAGCTTATCTGATGGATAAGTGTGAAGAGTTCTTCACTGTGTATGTCTTACCTCCGGCAACGTGGAGGCATTTTGGCACACCCACCTGTAATCTGTGCTTTGTGTTAGTCTCTTTCCAGTGTAAGATGCACAAGAGGAGTTGGACCAACATCCTGCCAAGCCTACATAATCACCCCTGTAAGATATAAGCAGTGCTGTGCAAGTCCCAAAGGAGCCTTTAGCGGGAATGATTTAGTTCTATGTCAATTTGTCATTTTGTTCCTTAGTTACTTGTCTATTTATTTCCTGGCTGCATAATTAGTGACTGTTAATAGAATAAATTTCTGAAACTTCTTTCTACATGGCTAGACAGCATGTAATCATGTTTAAAATCTGACAGATTAGTAGCATTCAAGTAATGCATTTTATCTGGTCTTCTACTATTTGTATCATTCTTTCCCTTCGATAGCTTTTGTATCTATTTGCTGATGCAAGTTTGACAGGGGAGCAAAGGATTACAAAGATAAGAAGTTCCTGGAGCTTTAGGCTAATGGATACTTCTTCCAGTGAAGGAAGGGCTGACATGTGCCTGCAAGGGTTACCTGCTCTGGGTTGATCTGCTGCTACCCCATCAGCACAGGTGACCAGTCAGCGTGCTCGTGGGGCAGTCACATCATGCACCATCTTACGTCATCAAGGATTTGGAGGTATGGTGGAGACAAGGTAACACGGGTTGGCAACTCAGGCTTTCGATACAAGTGAGGTCTTGTAAATACAGTGAGGGCAGCCCTGGTGTTTTCTGATTGGAGGATGCAAGAGGTGGAGGGAAGGAATCGTACTGTATGTGAATCCATAACAGACAGGGATGCACTAATTGCACTGCTTGTTGAAAGACTTCTCATATTAAGACAAGAGTAATTAAATTACACAGATGCATCTGTCGTGATGAAATAGTTCTGAGGCTAAGCCAGGAAGTCAAATCAGCAAGGCAATCACGGGGTCATCAAAGGATAACAGCCAGACAAAGCCGTATCTATAATGCAACTCAGGCAAGTACTGATAGCAAGGTCCTGAGCTCAAACACAGCTCAGCTCTTGAGCCAAGGGGCAGAGGCCCCAGATAGCACACCTTGCAGCTCTTTCTCATACAACACTTTTCAAAGCAATCTGATCTGAAGTTACACAACACTATTTCAAAGCTGACCCTGAAGAGTGGCAGCCAAACCCCTGGGTGGGGGGTGAAGGGTTAAGAGATTGTAGCTTATGTTTGTGCACTCAGGACCTGACAACACACAGTGAAGTAGCTTGAAGAATGTAGGGTTATTGGGTTGGGATTTTTTGTGTTTTGGGTTTTTTTTTAAACATTGGAGTTGAGCTCCTAAATCTGTTATTCCTGGGAAGAGTTTGCACAAAAGGCTGAATTCTCATTTATCAAAACTAAAAACAATGATCCAGCTGTGGTTTCTCACAGCAGATAAACTTGGCTCCTATCCTAGTAAGACCTTCACCATGACTAGTAATTACCCTACATACCTAGCTTTGTGTCTGCAGCTTCTCAGTTGGTGACCTGTTGTTTGTAAGACAAAGACCGTCTGGTTATCAGAAAAATTAGCTACAGCCGCAGCAGCAAAAGTAGAATCACAAAGTGGATGGGTTGCTTCTGACCACTCATTCTCAGAAAGCAAGCTATTGTGAGACACTTTGAAGGAGTTGTTTGAAGTAAATATGCTGGATGAACCATGTGGTTCCTTGTGCAGATCCTTGGCCAGAAGCACAGGTATCTCTGAGTGCCCTTGTGTAGTTAAGTTCTGTGTCATATATATTCATAGAAGTGTTCACCATTGAATAATACTGTAAAGAAAGGTCATTTTGTGGAAAATTAGATTTTAACCTGTGTAGGCTTTGGGCATTTTAATTAGACAGAGCACTGGCTTGCTACCTAAGTATTTCTTTCCTGAGCTTCACACTTTGATCATGCAGTACTGTATGGAAGGTCTTGGCAACAGGAGACAGCTTGTTGCATTCGACCCTGAATAAGGGGCTACTACTGCTCAAGTGAGCACTAGAAGACTAGAAGGAGGTCTCGCAGGGTTTGAATTGCTCTGGAAAAGGATTTGATTTTTGGAAGGTATCAGAAAATTCTCATCTTTTTTGACCTCTGCTAACCCAGCCTAATTGAAAGCTTGTTTGAAGGCTGGAAAGAACTCTTATTTTTACAAAGGGAAAGAGATTTGCAACTTTACTTCAATTCAGCAGCTATAAACTATAACACACTTTCCCCTTCCCTCCCTGAATACTCTGAATATATTCAAGCTGCTGGAAAAAATAAGGTACGGGACAGCTATATTAAAGTTGATAGGAGTCTTCAGTTTCATTGTTGCTGTGGTTTAAACTGTTTGTAAAACTAAACAGTTTTATTGAATGTGAGCTGAAGTTTCTGAGAATGTATGTCTGCGCCTTGTTTTTATACTGACAAGTTCTTGTTTCTCCCATTGCGTTGTGTTTCCTCCCTGTGGATAAGCAGTGGTATGATTAGCGTGTCAGTAGAGGGGTTTTTCAGGGAAAAACAGTATATCCTTTTTTTTGAATGGTGATAGATCAGAATTTCTCTCAAATTTTGGAGGCATTCTGAACTTACTTAGTGTCATATGTAGCTAATGTTATTTTGTAGAAGATGGATACAACCCTGTGTAGTTAAATAATTGGTTTTCAGCACTGCTTCTGTGATGGTGTTTATCTTTATTCTGTCACAAACTGTTACACTGCGCCCATGTCTCTGCTGCATTACTGCTAGAAGGAGCTCAATAATGTCGAACCAGATGTGGTTACAACAAATATGTCATTTCCCATGAGTAATTAATTCTGCTCTTACAGTGTTTATCTCACTTTGGTTTGAATTTTTCCAGCTTCGGTTTCCATTAGCTTGCTGTCTCTTTCTGCTAGATGACAGACAGGATAGGACAATACCAATTTTTTGTATGGATTTGGACAGGGTCAGAAGAGCTGCAATAGGTTGGATCTGCCTTAGTTTTCTGATTCATTCCTGTGTCCGTGCCAAATTGTGCCTACTGCACGCACATTGCTTTGGTCCTAGATTCTCTTTTGGATCAAAGCAGCTGGTTCCCTTAGGAGAAAACCTAGGTGTGTCTGGAATTTTTACCTCAGTTACTGTTCCAGATGGCAGCAGAGATAAGACTACACTAATTTTGGCCCCTTGCTCTCTTCGCAGTCCTCCATCGCTGTCCAAACATCATCTCAAACCCTACATGCCCTCATGGTGTGCAGCACATGCCCTCAGCATCATGTTACAGTAACACTGTCCTCACATTATTTTTTGGCACTTGGAATGGAAAAGACAGGAGGGAGGGAGGGGGTGGAAAAAGAAAAATGATGTTTTAGGATTGCAAGGGCAATAGAGGTGACTTGAAATAGTGCTGTGCGCATGAGCACAGCCACCACTGTTGCTTGGTCCTCAGCAGTCTGTATGCAAGTTCCTCTGCACCCCTGCACTGGGAGGATGCCTGGGAAGGACATGTTTAGAGGTGTGGATGTTGCCTTCGAATCAAATTCCCTTCCATGACAACCAAACCTTTCCACTGATGTAAATGGATTGCTTTAAATGCACTTAGAGGTTGATGTGGCCACGGTGAAATCAGTGGAGGGAAGGGGATTTTCACAGTTAATGCCACCACTGAGAGCTGAGACATGCACAGGAATGTGACTGGTGGTAATGAGGGCTGCACAGTGAGGATAGATCCTGCGCTGTCCTCTCTGGCTGCCTGCTTATGATGCTGTTCAGATCAGCAAAAATAAAGTGTGTTGCACTCCATTCAGTTGTGGCTAGCAGTTAGCAAAAACTTTTTTGAAAAAAAGAGAAAATTATAGTTTCCTATCTACCATTCCATCTCCCTCTGAGTAAAAGGCATACTTGGGTGAACAAAAATGTATCAGGGACAGACCCTAAATGACAAACCTTGAGCTCCAGAAGCAAGATGGACAGTTCTGTATTTCTAATTAATGATATTCTTCTTCTTCTTAGAAGTTTTGAAAAGTATGCCTTTAATAAACTGATCCTTTACAATTATGTTTAAATTTGTGAACAATATCCCCTCTATTGAAAAATTATAATTATGCCCATCATCTGTAAGGCTGTTTACTCGAAAAGCATGCTGCATCAGGTAGAGATGAATGCCGTGATTAGTTTTATAAGATAATGGAGCCCCGAGTTTTTCCAGCTCTATTTGCGCATTAGCCTGAGATGAACTTTCTTGCTCAGTGGTTTCATTTGTGTCATCATTTTCAGTCACTAAACCATAAAAAGTATACACTCCAGTTCCTCATCAGTTTTGAGCACTTCCTGAATTACAAAAGGATTTCATTACTGCTTCTCAACTGAGTATTATCTGCCTTCATTTAAAGAATTGGCTTATTTTATGTATTAACTATTAAGACTTTAATCAGTTACGATGCTTTTCACTAGATTTTCAGTCTTTTCCTCCCTGAATGTTTTGCTTTTCTCTCTTATCTGCAGGCAAATTTTCAGCCCTGACAAATTGCTGCCCCTGTTCAGGCTTGATCAACATGTAGTTATACCGAGGTGAGAAGAATGTGGGATGGTAGGGTTACAATTTCTTTTCTAGTAGAGCTACATTGCACAATTCCTTGCATGGACTGTTTATAGAAGGACTAACTGCTGTAGCTTGTTCTGCTGTTCTATGAGAGAATAAATTCTTACAAGGCAAACACCTTTTAACTGGTAGACCAGGGATGACACAAGATAATCATGACCCTCTAACTTGTATTGAATAAAATGGGGTTTCCACTTTCATGTGGAAACACATTCTCCTAAGCCAAAAACTTAAAACCTGATCCCTCGGGTCACTGTGTTTCTCCATTGCTTCCCTTCACCCCTATTTCAGGCCGCGTATACAAAGTATGCAGATCGCAGCATGCTGCGTATCAGGTGTCTCTGGCAGCTGGCAGCACACTTGCAGTACATGCATAGCACCAATATTTCCATATGTGAGAGGGAGCCCAAAGACTTCAAAGGTTTTATAAGGTTTGTTCATAAATTATGTTTTTTCCAGGTGGTGTTTCCATGTGTTTTAAGGCCTGAAAAAATAATTCTGTGTTTTCAAACCGAATAGGTGATCAGGCCTGAAAAGCAGCACCACACTGACCACATACAAGCACTTTTTGAAGTCCGGAAGGGCACTCTGGGGACTACTGCATATTTTTTTCTGCCAATAGTTCTATAATATAAGTTCTATTTTAATTTTATATACAATGTATTATGCTATCTATGCAGACTCTTTTTTTTTTGGTAAGGAAAATATCTGTGAGAAACGATAACTGAAGCCAAAGCAAGTAAACTTGACATGATAAAATCGAGAAAGTATATAGCAAAGGTACTTCCCATTCCTTTTATTGAAAGCAGTGCCCATGCTTCCTTGTATTTTACTAATGGATTGTAATGTATTTCTTTATATTGTTACTTTTTTCAATATTTTCAAAGTTTTTGTGTGTACCTTTTTAAAGTGACATGATTTCAGCTGTTTATGATGATTTCTCTGAAGGTAGTAAAGGGAAATCACAGCTGATTTTTTGTCTTCAATGTGGTAATTACTCGACAGAGTAAAATCAAATGGTTGCAACTTGCAATATACTGTGTATTTTAACTATTTAACTCTGCTCGCTCTAAAAGTGTTTACAACTTACAAAATAAATTGTAGGTTGCTCTTGAGGGATTTGCTGCAATATACCAATATGATGTATTCTTTTTTCTACCTAAATGTGGTGGAATAATTTGAAAAGTCACTTGCCTTCAGCTATCTGAAGTTCAGACTATTGAAAATAAAATTTAAATCAAATGACACAGAAGATTTTGGATACATTTCAGATAATTTAGTTTCGTTATTTAATCAGAGCATAACAAACATATGCATTTATTGATGTAATATTGCTGACTGGAAGAGTCAATGCATACAGAAAGACCACTCACTGGAAGCAGCAGCTGCCACCGACAACAGATTAAAACCAAGGGAGAATTTTAAGTATGTTTCTATTAATTGAATATATAATCATTTTACTTAGAAGGATTTTAATTACACTTAGTCTCAGTGTCCTCATTACGCACTTACACCATATAAATGTCCGTGATCCAGGAATAAAATATGGTTAGAGAGAAAAGAAAATGGGATAATAGCTTAAAAGACATTTAAAAGGAGTGATAAGTAATACAGAATGAAGACATGATGTCTGTGTAATTCTCACGGCACAATTGTGAATGTGAAATAAAAGCAAGTAGATTTTCACTGCAGACTTTCTGGGAGGGTTTTTTTTTTTAATTTTTGTATTAAATAATGTAAGGGTATATCTACACAGAAGTTGTCTAGATTTTAGTTAGGTATGCCACATCCACAATATCAAGCTAAGGTAGCCTGTGCAAACACAGTTCTGTTGCTGTATAGTCAGTCTTCTGCGTTGGGTGAGAAAGTATTTGGCTGTGCTTAGGTTACACAGTCCATTATCAGGCTGTCAGGCTTGCTCTTGCATCCTGATGCTTGTCTTTTATTGAAGGCTATAATACTTCTGTAGATCATGTTCCTTGAGACAGTTGTTTTTATAATATTAGTTTCAGGAAAAAAGTAAAAAAATCAATTTAAAAATCATACTCTGAGTGAAGCAGATTTCTGTTTTATTCCATGGCTTTGATTGAACTCTGGGACAGGAGAAAAACACGTTAAGAAATGGCACTGATTGGAAACAAAGCAGTATGAGAGAGAGCAATGCTTGTGACTGATCTAAGCCAGAAAAGCCATTTTGCAACTAGGGATGGGGGAGAGAGATCTTATTAAAAAAAGCCCAGATTGCGACTGGGACACCACAGGGAGAGACTGCTTCCAGACACAGAAATAAATCTTGCAGGCAGCTTCAAACCATGGGCAGCCTGGATGGTGCAGCAGACAGCAACCGTTCCCAGAACTGCTGGAGAGCATCACGGCAGAAACCAAGCAGGCTGTCATTTTCCAAGCAAATAGAAAGTTCTTTGTTAATTTTTTAAGTAGGAGTCAGGCACAGCAGTCACTGCTGCAGCTGCAACAGCTGCCTTAACTCGGGAAGAAAAGCCACAATCAGCAGAAGGTAAATGAGCAAAACTTGAGTCTTATTCTTGAAATCGAGAATATATGAAGATGAAGAGAGGAAATATTTGCTTCATCTCACTGCTGCTGTCGAAGGAAGCTGTCTTGCTGCAGAGGTGTGAAATCTGGAGTGCAGCACTTGAGCATCGCAGTCAATACTAAAAAGTGAAAGCCTGTAGGCACAGCAGGGTGGCAGGCTCTGATAAGCACCTGTGGGCAGAAAACCCCTTTTGTCTTTGCATGTGAGAGCTTAGAATTAGGCAGAGCTGGTCATAAGCTGCTCATGAGAAAAAGGCCTTGCTGAAAACCTCTCTAAGAATGCAAGGGTTGTGTTGTCGTTTACAAATATAAGATGACAAGCAGACTGAACCTCCAGAATAAATTTTAGTGGTGGCAGGCATTCTGTCTTCAGCATTGGATAGCGGTTCAGTAGAATAAACTGCTTTATACATAAACTCGTTTATTCATATATTGATCTGAAAAGAAAAAACAACCAAATAAACCTGGCTGGGCATAGATGAAATGTGGAATCTGATTAACTAAATTATTTGTGAAGTCCTAAAGATCTTATCATAGAATGACCAGAACAGTGTTACCCAACTTCAACCTGACAATTCAAGAGGCAGGTTTCCATTTTATTTGCATTTTGAAGGAAAAAGGACAGAGATTCATAGGGTGTTGCATTAAAATACATGAAAATGGAACACGAAGCAGAGACAAGCAAGAGTCCAAGCTGGTAGGGGGGAAACTGCTGACCTCCTAAAGTGAAACAGGTATAGATTTGTGGAGACAGGTTGAAAAAACAACCCGTCTCCATTTGTTGCATACCAGCAGTGCGCTGCTAGTGGTTGGCAGAGTTTGTTCAGCCAATGAAAGGAAGATTTTCAGTCCACTCACCAGCTGGTTTTTAAAAGAAAGAGGGCAAAGGAATCTCTTGTGATGCTCGATATTGATACTCTTCTGTAAGGATGAGTAGCAGTTCCATCTTGCCACACCACTTCAAAGGAAAAGCAGGGATGGAGTGATGTACTATGTCCCCTGATTGTCAGCAGCTAAAGCCTACACCAAATTAACCCTCTGTCTACTCCTAATTAGAAAAGCTGTGGGTAAATGAGATTTGATCAGACCTTACGCACCTCAATTTTTCTATTCCTTGCATGCTGGAGCACTGCCTGGATGATATTAGGACCAGGACCCTCTTTTCTACTTTCTCTTCTCCATTTCACAGCCATCAGTCAATCTTCTCACCTGTCAGGGAAGACTGTTCCCTGGGGATCGGGGTGCTGGAAGCAGAGGGTCTCCCCATAGGGGCAGCAGGGGGGCTCGCCCAAAGTCCCCATTAGCAGACACATTGTCACTGGCACGCAGGGAAGAGCTTAGTGTGCAGGGTCAGAACTAGGATCCCGGTAAATGGGTCCATGGCCAGGCACAGGTGTAGCTGTGACACAGCTGCAGCGCATCTCAGGCAGGAACTGAGGACCAGTGCCTCAGCTTAAAAGCGGCTTCCTGGGAAGCAGAACAGCCCTTGCTAAGGTCTCTTTTCTGCTTCTTGAGGCTACCAGGTGTAGTCTTGAAGCTGGCTCTAAGCTCAGGAGGCTGAACTCCTGGGTGCTCTGCAGATCTCATTTAATCTATTTGATCAGCGATTCCATCCAATCTGCTGCTGATGGCTAACCCTAATTTCATTTTCTATCTCCTTATTGTGGTCCTCAGAAATGCCTTACCTACTCTATGCTACCACTAAATTGGGTGAGTAACACTTTCTTTGCTACAGAGTCTGCTTTTCCCCAGTCTCTGGCTTGCCAGCTTATGCAGGTAGGTGGTTCTTTGAGCCTCCAATACTACCTGAGTAACAGTGCTTTCTGCTAGAAGTGTATTTAAAACTTAGATTGCTGATAACTTTTTGAGGAAATTCTGTCTACGAATGAAGTACGTTCTGGTTTGCTGCAGGCTATGGTTTATTGTGCATGGATTTAAGTAATTTGTACAGTTAAGCTGTACAACCATTTTTTACCTTGACTGTCAGTCTTACAGGTTGGTGGGAATGTCAAAATAAGAAACAAACTATTAAAAATATATGACGTTAAACTCTGTCATCAAGTTAGAGAATAGAAAAAGTGAAAATTAACTTTCAGTACTTAAAATTCATTCAACTTCTGGGTTCATAAACCCAGTATGATGATATCATTGGAAACTGTATTAGAAATGCTGGCGACTCAGAAAGATGGAAGCAGGTAGATGGAGCAAAGCAGCAGTGTGTTTTGGCTCTTGGAGTGCACCATTTCCTTCTGACAATGCACATACCTGCTGTGGAAAACAATGTTTGAAAAAGCAGTGCTGCCAAAAGAAACAGTCAACAGTTACATGACTGTTTTTCTTGTTACATCAGATGGATGCAGATTATGGAGAAATAGTGCCTCACTTAAATACTAGGATAAGGACACTGGTTAAAGTATTTTGAATGAGAGTCTCAGGCAGCGAATACAGGGTGGAGCAGCTTTAACAGCAAGGTATAACTGCTCCTGAATACAGCAGCAGTGGATTTATTGCTGGTGTTGATGCTTCAAGGCAGCACCTCTAGGCTCAGGCAGCATTTCACAGTAATTGAAATACCATCAGCTAACACACTGGCCAGTATGTAAAATTCTGAATTATGTTAATGTTGTCTGTTAACATCATTGTGTTTGGGAAAGGAAGTTATGGGTGACTGTCTCCCAAGGGGGCTTTCCTATAAAGCCTTTGGGTTTGCTATAAACCCATTTGCCTACAAACCCCTTGGGAATAGATTTTATAAGAATTTCATATGCAGGACTAGAACTTAAACTATGAAAGAAACAGACCTCTTTAATTTTCTTTCTTTAATGCATTATAGCTAAACAGATCTGGTACGAAGAAAAGTCTCGGCAAGGTGGGATTTAGTCTTATTTTCCCTATGCAATTTATATGCCTTTAAAAATCCTTCTTATTGCAAAATGTATTTACTAATGGGTATCAGAAAGTTTGATAAAATGAACAGAACTTAAACTAATCACCTTGGGGAAATATCTCAGTAACATCTGTTTTGCAGAATAGGAGGTGATGTTTGAGTCGGAGAGAACAGCATTGCCCAGGCTATAACCTCTTAGGGGGTGGAAGGTCACGCTCTCGTGTCCACTCGCTTCCACCATGGATATACAAGAATCTTCATAGAATATCGACATCTTGGTCAGCTGGCTGAACATAGGTACCTGTTTACAACTTTTCAGTTGTTTTAAATGTAGTTTTCCTTCAAGTATCTAGACTTACTGTGCCATATACAAATTTTAACCAGTACTGTTTGTGAGTATAATTTGAAATACTGGTTCAGTTCAAATTTCAGTTCTCTGTGTGATGAGGGATTAGATGTATAAGTGGTAGATGACACAGCTATTTATGTGCATTAGTTGACTTCTCCATCATGGATTTTGCACTTCAAAAATACTAATGGATGCAGATAAAAACCTGATTAGCAATTACAAAAAAACACTTTCAAATATCTGTTAAATCAATAAGCAGTGATTTGATTCATCTGATTCTGAGGATTAATTCTGTAAGGCAGCTTACTGTTCAGATCTGTAGAGAAAAAGGAAATTTGAATGCTATAATTAAGATATGTTGCACTCAAAGCAATAAATGTGTTTTAAAACTTCAGTGCAACAGAAAATCAAGTTGGGCCTGAGGTTTTTAAAGCTTTTGGTCTATTAGGTTATACTGCTGGCAAAAAAAAAAGTATTAAATTTAGGAGGAAAATACTACATATTCTAATAATTCTGGTTTTGAAATACAAGTGAATACAAAATGTGAGCTCACTTGGCTAGCAGGAAAAGTAGCCAAAAGTCTTTTTGGCATATGAGGGAAAACAACCTTAGTCAGTAAAGATCTTTCCTTTAAATTACAGGATGACATTTGCAATTATTATAAGAGTGTTGGCCAGACATTTGTTTTTAAAAGGGCTATTTGTCCTTCTTAAACTGAGACATGAGGGCAGCTTTGTTGTTAGAAAATATTCTCTGAATGAATGAGGTGAGTTATTCCAGCAGACAGAGAGCAGATGTACTGCAGATGAAATCATTGCCCTGCAGAAAAACTAAGGAATGTTACATGGTACGTAACGCATTGTACTGGGATTCGTGCAATGTGAGTGGGCTCTTGCATTACTCATTCTTATAATGTCTAAGGGTTTGTGTTTGGATGTGGACATTGATGAACTCTTTCCCTCTTGGAAGACAGTCCTTTGGTTCATATGCAAAAAGTTTCAAGTGGCTGAACATCTAACTGTGCATAAGCATTTATATTATTGAAATCAGATATATAAATATTCATATATCTAGTCCAAAATCCATTTGTATATGGGTTTGGGTTTAGTGTTTAGAGGTGAAAATATAATGCACATTATTTATTCCTGTCAAATCCTTAGTGAGTCTTCAGCCATGAAGCATATTCTAACAGCGACCTCTGCCCAGTGAAAGCTGCTTTCTGTTGTCTTTCTGCCACTGTAATGACTCTTCTATTCGCTGCCAAGGTTTTGTGTTCAAGATATCTGAGTCTTGAAAATCATCTTGATATTTTGCTTTTAAAAAAATAACTATAGGTGAGCCAATAATAGGTTGATTAGCTTTCTCTGTAGATATACCTTTTTAGTGTGTATTTATTGATTTCTTCTTCTAGCTACAGCACAATAAAATAAAATGACAGAAACAATATGCCTTATTTGGTGATTCTCACTTAAGCAGCATACAGAAGAGGTATTATTTTTTCCTTTCTACCATCAAAATCAGACTGCACTGCACAAGACGACATTACTTTCGAAATTACCCCTTATACCTCTCTTGAAGTCTTTCCCTTTCATTTGGCCATGTATTCATTTTATCACTGGACAACATCGTGGGGAAAAATCTATCAACTTAAAACCTGTTTTTCATGCAATCTGATTACCCCAGCTTCATCTTCCTGACTGGGCTTACTGCCACTGCTTACTGCTACTTTCTCCCGTTATATTGTCACTTAATTAAAAGGGGACAAGTGAAATTCGAACAAGAAAAGGTGCCTTCATCTCACCCAGACTTTAGTCTACCCAGCTTCTCCTTTGTGCACCAGCAGTGGAAAGACTGCTTGACTCCTTTGTGGTGTGAGTGGTGCTATATGTCACCCTGTGGAAGAGCAAACTAGTCCAGAGATGAGTCTTTTTCCTGCAGTAGGTGAGTCAATCACACAGACAATACCCAGTTCTAGGTGGTTTGTGCTACCTACAAGAAATTGTTTTCCCTAGACTTCTGATGGAAATGTGTTTGTGGGTAAAATGGCCAGCCAACATGGGTTCTGCTTGTCTGGGAAAAGACATATGAGGCCTTGCTGGGCTTCCCCTCCTTCCAGATAACATCTTCCTAGCCCTCCAGCAGCAGTCAGAGATGGGGAAGGCTTGCTGGGTAACACCATGTGGGAAGCATGTGGAGGAGGATAGGAGAGCCTAACTCTGCTGAGCTGTATCTTTGGTGGCCCATCCTAATCATATGTGTTGGATATTGTTTTCCTAATATATTCCTTTTTCTCTTTTCTTCTCAGCTTGATGGACATTAAACAATTTTTCCACTGAAAAGATTGTTTTCCAGTTTGCTTATATTAAAGTCCCCTTTTGAGCTCATTTAGATTCTCTTCATGGAAGGGCATTGGTGTGCTATCAATGCTATCAAATGCTTCCTAGACAAGTGCCAGCATTTTATTTCTCAATCCTGTGTAATTTTTTAACTTTTTTCTCTTTGATGTAAACTGCATTTGTGGCTTTTCGTTAGTGCCCAGAAATCCCAGAATTTACTTTCCCCTTATCCTGATTGATGCAGACTGGTGTAGGACTTCTGGCTGAAGTCAATCCACTCCAGATTTATTACAGCACAAGCAACATCAAAATCAGATCTTACTGTTCACTTGCTGTGTGATTGTTACACTTCTATTTCTGTTTTTCTCTTCATCCACTTTGTTTTTATTATTTATAAGCAACAGTAGATTGAAGTTTTCTGAAGCAAAAAGAACTTCATATGTATTTGCGCATTGTTTTGGTACCCTGTCTTAGGGCCTCTGCGTAATCCCTACAGTCCTGTGTAACACAAACCAATAAAATACAGCTGCTGGTGAGTACAATTTGGTACAATAGGGAGGAAACGTTTTCATTTAATTTCTGAACAAGAATTTGGGGAGTCTTGATTTCCCTTCTTCTGACCTAGATAAAGGTAAATGTTTAGCTTTAAGATTAATCAGCAGACCAGGTATGCAGGTGGCCAGTAGAGCTACAGTTCTACCTGTCACCCCTACCCCATCTCATCCCTTTTGACACTGACCATTTCTGAAGTGCCTTTTGGTGTCATCCACCCTCTCTCAGGTCAGTGTGTGTGTGTATGTGTGTATGTGTATATATATATATATATATACACTCAGAAAACATTCCTTGCCTATGTTTCCTTTCTTTTCTTGGAGCATTTAGTGTAAAAGCTTGGCAAAGTCTTGCCTAAATTACCTGAAGTCATACAAAGCAAACCATTGGAATGTGGAGAATTAGAAACCGTGATTTCCATTATGTTCCTCATTTATGCTGACTGAACTGAGTTGAAGGTAATTCTGCAGTAGATCAGGATTTGATAGTAGGAATTGTGACTTCTGGCACACTGCTCAGAGTTTTACTTGGCCTTGTGGGTTTTGATTTGTTCCATGTAGAGTTTCAAAACTTTAAAAATTATTCTCTTTTGCCTTGTCAGCCTGAGTTTAGCTTAGTTCATTTTTTTTGTAGCAGTACTGATCCACAATAAAGTTTGGGGGGTGGTCTTTTTTTTTTTTTTTAAAAAAAAAAAAAAAAGCTGGATATACTCTTTGACAAAAGAAGTGAAACTTTTAGCATAGATAGAAACTCAGAGAAAAAAAAATCAGATTTTTCACTTGGATCAGAACATTAACCTGCTTATATTTTTTCACAGACCTAAAATTTCCAGGGAGAAAGCATCGTGTCACCCTTGGGATGTCAAACAAGATTTGTCTTTCTGTTTGAAAAGGATTAAATATTTTCCTCTTTTGTCTGGGCCTGTTGCCTTCAGCAAGCATGGCAGTCTGGGCACAGATCTGCTCTGTAAATAATGATCTTCAAGATGCATTGTCCATGGGCACTTTCATAATTTACTCTCCTTTCTCTCTTTCAGAGACTCTAATTTCCTGGGATTCTGTAAGTGAGCAGACATAATGCCCACTATATACCTATGATTGGTGCGGAATGAGAGAGGATATGGCCCTCAGAAAGGATGGGAAGGGGCATTTTATCAGGGAGTGCAGTGATAGGATGAGGGGTATCTGTTTTGAACCCTCTGAAAGAGGGAAGATTTAGATTAGATATTGGGAAGAAATTTTTGGCTGTGTGGGTGGTGAGGCACTGGTACAGGTTGCCTGCAGAAGTTGTGGATGCCCCATCCCTGGAGGTGTTCAACCAGGTTGGATGAGACTTTGAGCAACCTGTTCTAGTGGGAGGTGTCCCTGCCCATGGCAGGGGGGTTGGGACTGGGTAATCTTTAAGGTTCCTTCAAACCCAAATCCATCCTATGATTTATTCTATAATTCTGTGTTTGTACCCGACCTAAAACCGAAAAGTGTTTAGTCTTGAATGTCTATGGCAATGTTCATAAGGCTGGCAAATTTGGAAGAATTCCAGCCATCATTTTTTCTCTCTAATTGCGCCACACAAATTTTACTACTTAAAGTCTGTACCAGATATGTATTCTGAAATGTCAAGTTTCAGCTATATTTTTCACATTTTTAACAGGCTCCCAGATGTAAAACAACAGAGGAAGTGGAATTTCAGAAACTCCAACCAACCACAAATCCATAATATTCCCACTTATACAGACACTTCTTTGAGAATAATCATAGACAAAACTGCTGCAAGTATTAACTAAGAGCTGTTTAACCCTGGAATGTGCTTCATCTAGGGCTGCTGGAAGAACCAGTGGTAGTCCCTTCTTTGTAGTTTCAGGTTACCATATTCCTCAAAATAAAGCTATAAATATAAAAAAATTGTAACCAGAATATTGTCCAAGCTAGTAAATATTTTTTTAATTGAAAGGGCACTTTGAAATGCCTATCCTGAAAAGGTTGAAATCATTTACGGGTGTCTGGGAGGGAAGGAAGGAGGAAAGGTTTCCAGAAAGAGCAGGCTGTTCTTCCAATAATAAAATATCATTAAAATTACTTTTTAACACTTAGAATTTACAAGCTGGCAGCGACATGCTACATGCCATATAGACAGTAATGAAAATAATTGGTCATGCTCTTTAATGCAGTACAAGCAATTTGCACTATAAAATAATGGCAGTAGCTGGCCCCCTGACAGAGTAACTGGCATTGGGAGGATTGCTTCATTTGAAGTGTGTGTGCTGTAAAGACCATCTAGCAACCCTTACTACTTCCCTCTCCCTGTGGTTGATGTATCAAAGCAAAGGAAGAGGGCTTCTCTGACCAGATTTCTTTGGAGAACTTTCCCATTTTTTTGACCTACAAGAAGCTTCCTGTAAGACAGAGTAATCCTGAGCAACAGGGAACAGCAGTGATCATGAGTACAAATGACGGGTGGGTTTAATCTTCAGGTTTCTGTTCCAGCTGTAGCATTGGTGGTGCTGAAAAATAAGTATTCATCTCTGGTTCCTGTCAGACGTGCTTCTAAGAAGTTGAGATTAATGTGTGTCCATAATGAAGGCAGTTTGGATTAGATCTTAGCAATTGTTAGGGGAAAATGCAGAATTTGCCTTCACTGAGAATTAGCATCTTAAACCTGAATATGCTAGATGTGATGTGATTGGACTGTCTGATCATTGGTTCTCTTTTTTAAATTTTTTTTTTGTAGCCTGCTTGCTGATCATGAATCATAACTTTGTTTCACAAGGAAGGGAAGATTCCAAACTTTCTGCTTTTCAGATAATTTTGCCATGACTTTCAGACTAAGAGCCCTCAGGACTAGTCCTTACCGAATCTCATAAATAAGTCTCGCTTTGAAGTCTAGACTAGAGGAGTTAACTGTAAGCCCAAGTGAAATGCTGGGGTTTTTCCCTTGAATATGAAAGGTTATACTATATCTAGGAATACAGCTACTGTATTGAAGAACTGAAGCAAGCACTGCTGTAATTCTTCCAAAGAAGCAGCAGACTGCTAGGCCTTTTCTGATTTCTGTCATCTCAGAAAAATCTAGCAGAGAATTAACTCTCTGGGCTGAAGGTTAAATGCGTAACCTGTAAAGTGGGCATTCCTAGGAGAAGATGAGAAGTCTGACTTTGATTTTAGAGATCGGGGACACTAGAAGGAAATAGTCAAAATTTTGTACGTGGCTTTAAGTACAAGTGATCACTTATACTTTTAGTGTTATCACCTAAAAGATCTTTGATATTTACAATGAGGAACAAGCATTGACAGATGAATGAGGAAATAGGGGAAAACCAAGATATTCACAGAAAATAACTACTAATTCTTTGAGGTTTTTAACCTGACCAACATACTAATGAAAATCTCCATTGTTGGTTTAAATGCAAAACACTGCAGAATACCAAACTCTGTTGAATGGGTTTTTCAAGTGTACCTTTGAGACTTAGTGATTTCCATACAGGGAGAAATGTCATTCTTTATTCTACAATGAAACTTGACTTGTAAATAATTTTTCTAGAAAGAATGGTCTCAATAAATCTGTACTCCAGGAGGAGTTAGGGTTAAGTTGGTTATCTATATTTGATGTTGGATTAATTATACATGAACGAGGCAGATAAACATTGATAAATGATGCTGTGATACCTAAACCTCTACATAGCAGAAAGCAAGGTGGAAATTTAAGATCCACTAGGAATGAGGAGAAAGAGAGGTTGAATATAAAGGACAGACATTTGATGCTGAGACAGTGTCCAGGAAGTGAGACAGGAAATATGAATTGTTTCCTTGCCCAGAAATATGAGAACTAGACCATTTTCTGGCAGCAAAAAGAGTCAGAGTATACAGCAGAAACTGGATGGGCTTCAAGAGCTTGAATGAATAGCAGGATGGATAATAGGAGAAGATTGCAGGGTATGCAGTATGTACAGAAAGCATTTTGAGGAACAGGGACAGGGAGAGGATATGAGAAGGGATTGAAAGATGCAGGCAGACATTTCTGATACTGTATGGAGGCAGGGAACAACAAACAGTGCAGAAGGAATGATTTCATATAGGGTGGTAGTAGACATGAACCTGGATATCAAAAGAAAGAATGAAGAAAACAAAAATAGTGAAAAAACATGGAAAAGATGGAGAGATGGAGACGGGAGGGAGGGAGCGAGCATGCAGGGAGGAAATGTGGGAAGTATTTAAATTAAGGGAAGAAGTGAGAAAGGCAAATAAGGACAGCAAGGAAAGGGGGAAGTACAAATTTGAAAATGACCTGTAAATAAGAATGCACTGAAGAAAACAATTTGTCTCAAAAAACTATATCAAATACAAGATCAATATGCAATTCAATATCCAATTTATTACACCTCTTATCAGATACTCCCTAAGCTCTTTGTAGGTCTTCAATAAATACGATTTGAATTCTCTCCATAATCTGTCTTGGAGAGGCAGTCAGTAAATTAACCATTTAAACAATATTCCAAATCATAGTTTGTGGAGTTTGTGTGATATGGTGTCTACTTAGTTGTAATATCTGTGCAAATAGATTCCCTTGCAGTAAAATACACAGTTTCTCTTTGTGGCCTGTGGTAGATTTTAAAGTTATACTACCATTTATTACTATATTTAAAAATTATGTAATAAAGGAAAAAGAAATCAAAGACAGTCTCTCAGCTGATGGACCCCACAGGCGAGGAAATGAGTCACATTGCTCCTATGTCTCCAGTGTTATGAATTATTTCAGCCTGCTGGAGAATAAAAGAGTAGGGAAAGAGCACTAAAACTGAAGAGTGGAAAAAAAGGCGTCTTTGTTAGACAAAACCCAAACAGAGTGTAAGTGTTTGATGCAAAGACGGTTGTGTTATCTTCTCTGGCCTGTCCTGCCTGTGGTCAGACTAGACGATCTCTACCAACATACTCAGCAGAAGATAACATGGAAAATATGAAGGTAACAAGGAGAAATGGGATACAAGAAGAACAGCAACAAGGAAGAGAAACTGATAGTAGTATACATCTGTTGAAAAAGTACTTTTCATTAATAGATTTAAAATAGTTTTTCCAATAAACCATTGAAAACTTTTATTATTCCATTACAAATGGGAAAACTATGCTGAATATTTCATTCTTCTATCACTTGGTACAGTATTACCTACTAAATTATATCAGCAATGGTCTTCAGCATTAGGATGTGTAGTGATGTTGCAATCTCACAGTTGCTTTGCAAGTCCTAGTATACATTAGACTTGGGTCAGTGCTCACTACACTCGGGGAAGATACACCCTGACTTTGCCAGTGTTACAGAATAATTTCCTGGTTTCAGGAATGTTTTCTATCTCAACCAAAATAAAAGTAATGCCATGGTTCTTACCTTGGTTGTCTTATTCAAGTCCAAACTTACTGGCGACACAGTAATTTTGTTGAATCATGGGCAAAAAAAATAGATTTACCAAGTTACAGAAGCACAAGATGTTGATTTTGAATGCTTGATTTTTTTTTTTTTTTTCCCATCTTTTATGCTGACATCTCCAGCCATGGGTTTGCTGGCTTTTTTATGTATCGATTACATTTATTGAGGTTTAAAGCATTATTAACATATTTTCTTGTATTTGTTCATGGCACCTGTTTGAATACCGGCTGGGATTGTTTGGGGAGATAAGGTGTGGATGTAATTTCTCATGATTGTTTTGTCCTCAGAATGCCTTACACAGCAAGAATTTCCAAACTGTCAGTCATAAATTTGTCTCTCTTCCTTAACCAGCAATGATCATACAGTTTGAAATAATACAGGTTCAAAAGTTCAATAGGAAAATATTGGTTTTCATTGCTCATTGAAAAAACTTTTATTTTTACATAACTGTAATTCATCATGTTAATGTCATCAGCATACGGAACCATAAATGCTTACGTGTTTTAACTTAAACTCCAGCTGATTCTAATCTAATTAGTAAAATATGTTGATGGTTTCTACCACATTCTGCATCATGTTCTTGCTGGTTTGCTCAGGCTTTTCAAAGTCATTTAGGTTTGGATTAGTATGTTGATATTTTTGCTGTGAAATACAGCTGTCCAGAGTGACTGTGTTAGCTGACTGTGACAGCTAAGAGTCTCAGTTTCTTGGCAGCATAATTCCAAAATCTGCATCTGGAAATTTTCATGGTCCTGTAATCAAATAAAAATGGTCATAAGTAGGCTATTTTAAAAAAGGTTTGGGACATACTACTGGAGATCAGGCTTCTGATTGTAAAATTGAGAGGGAGAATGATAATAACCTTATGGAGTAAGGGAAAGATCTGGCATATATAGTTTGTAAAGATCATGCTAGATTCCTCTAACATGAAAATGCAAATTCTGAGCATGTTTCCTTCCTGCATGGACACTGCCCCTTCATAGTGCCTTTTGTTAAGCCTTGATTTTGCTCTGTGATTGGTAACAATCCTTCCTTTGAACATTGGTGTTATCCCCAAGCCTAAATTCTTTGTCTGCTCTGCTGTTCCATGCTCTTCTTTTTTTTTCTGTCACAAAGGGGCCACAGCAGTTGTGACATTTAAGGAAACGTAGCTCTTCTATAGACTATATTGCTCCATTCCTTTACCTCCATTCCTGTTTCTCACTACAGCGTGGCAGTGCAGGGTGCCAGGTTCCCTAACTGATGTTACCCAGCAGTTGTGTGGAACGGAAGTGTCTCCTGAGTCAGCACTATTGGCCTTGCTGTCCTTGGTGGTCTGGCTGTGGCTGGGACAGCCTTATCGTGACCATGCCTGAAATGCACAGCCAGAGATCCAGAAGTGCTGTGGGCTCCTGAGAGTGTGCTTACCCTGAAAGCAGAGGTTGTGAGAGTGTGGCAGTGGTCTGCTTCTTCCTAAAAATCCTAAAAATGGGATGGGGGGAAGGGAGAAAGAACAGTACTTAACCTCTTCCAGTTTAGCTCTTTTTCTGCTTCCTTCATCTCATTATTTCTTTCTTTCAGTGCAATGCTGTGCAGCCCTCCTGCTGCTGCAGCCTTCCAGAGACCTCTCTCTGTCTCCCTGCTGTTTGCCTCCAGGGCTGTGGCTTCCCTGCTCAACACCAGCAGCCTGCAGCTGGGAAAAAGCCTTTGGAGAAAGCAGCAAGGCCCCCAGGGCATTTGCTGGCGGGGGGTGGGATCATCCCTGCAGGCTCTGCCAGCATCCAGATGGCAGCTGTGCGCTCCTGGGAGCGCTCAATGAAGCCACCAAAATACAGATGCTGCAGGGCTGTCAGGCAGGAAAATTCCCACAGGAATTGATTATGCCATTGCCCTTTTGCCCAACCAGGCAGCCCTGAATATCACGTCTAAATTAGTCACTATTGGGATCTTTGCTTTTTCCCCAGTATAGTAGAAATCTAGTTTATAACCAGTAGCTGAAAAAATTGCCAATGTATTGATGTGACTGCAGTGTTCAAATCAACTCCTCCTCTATCAATCTGTAAGGAAAAGACACTAATTTACAAGAAAAGGTCTCAACACTTTTAAGCTTTCTCTGTGCTCCACTCTCTGCTAAAACGCCCTGTTTCTCCTTCTCCCTGGTGTTCAGGGCTATGGGCAGGATTGAATGATACATAAACTTTCCTCCCTGGCCCTGGAAAAGGAGTGGAGAACCTGTGTAAAGAGCAGCAGAGATGGACAGAGGACAAGATAGGATAACAAAGCTGATCGTTATATTGTGGGCTACAGGTACGAACACTGGGAGACACTAGTATGAACTGTAGAAGGACTGGTACGTATGGTTGGAGCTATCACCAAAAGAGACAGTTTGAGTCTGAGGTAGTGTGTCAGTGTGAATTGTGAGGCACTGTAATTAATGTTGGGCTGAAAGAGCCAGAAAAATTTATGAGACTGAGAAGATACAGAGGTTAGAAATGCACAGTTAATTAATGTTGATATAGTAGGCATGCAGGAACCTCTGACTGAGGATGCAGGATCCAGATCCAGCCATTTGGAATTCAGAGAAAAAATGAGCCTTCTGTGCGACCAAACAGCAGTCTGTGCAAATATATGTAATTTATGTGAGTTATAAGATATTTGTCGTCATTGCAAAATGTTGCCTGTTTCGAAATGCTAATGGCATCTTGCATCACTGGGCTAAATTCTGCTTCAGTTATGCTACTGTACTGATAAATTCACCAAGACTGCTTAGATGAGAGAGTAAAGTGTAAGCAATTGACATTTTAATTTTTGAAGTTACATTGAAAAGCAGTCATTGACAGCACATTAAAAACATCTTTGCTGCAGTTATTAAATGTGTTCTTTCTAAGAAAACTTGTGAAAGATCCTAATGTTTAACTCTGAAATTGCATACACCCATTTCACGCTGATGTAGAACTAAACATGCCAATAGAGTTACTGCAGAATTATATTGATAAAGGAGAACTATTCTCTACAGAACTGTATTATGTAAAATTAAATGCAAAGGAAATTTAGGCTCTATATAATAACCTGCAAGGAAATCATAAGGATATTTCATTCCTTATTATATGAAAGAGGATCTATTTACTATTGAAAAGAGATGCATCCATGCTTTCCCATGTCAAAACTAGTGCTGCCCACTACTTCTAGGACCTCATGTGGCAGCACATCTAGCAAACACTATTGCAGAAGCAGGAAGCGCAGTGGTGCTGGATAGGGCAATGGCAGCAGAGCTCCAGGGCCTGTTTGCTGCTCCTCTCAACCTTGTCAAGGAGGATCTGTCTAGGGCCTGTCTTCTGGGGCACCATATGGTTTGCTAAACGTTTTTGCAACTGTAGGATGGCACACGTCCAGGCAGCTTTCATTCCCTGCCAGAATTTTAAAGAAATGTTAACAATGTTTACACATTTCAGTTTTGACAGTCTCTAAAAATTACCTATTTAAACCTTCTCTCCCTCTCTGACAACACAAGATCCACCTCCTCCTTCAGATGCAATGTGCTACAGCATTTGCTCAGCTCTCACTGTGGGACTCGGAGGAGAGAAATCTGGTTGGCAGTGCCGCTGCCCTTCTGCCATGCCAGCGGAGGCCTTGGTCAGTGCTGCCAGTCCTGGGGCATGGGGTGTGCGAGTGCCTGTGCCACCTACAACTGAGTTACCCACACCTGTAGCATGTCCCCATGCCACCTGAACCAAATTGGGGACCTCAGATACCTTTGGAGGAGTGGCAGCTTGAAGTACAGAGGGACTGGGATTTTATCGGCTGGGGAGCTTTTGTATTGTTCAGCCTTTCCTTTTTCAAAAAAAGGGGTGGCTGTTTATTAGAAGGAGATCCAGCAATACTGTAGGGGTGTGAAGGAAGTGTACTTGCTTGACCAGAGTGTGAATCTTGATACTCAAATCTCTAAAGATAACAAACTGCCCCTCATTACTAGGTAAGGCATTTGCCTTTCACTCCCGTCCTGATAAACACATCTGTACTGTCAGAGTGACAGTGTGATTCGTATGATGTGGGGTGAACTAATGAAAGCCATGGAAAGTACCTCCCTCACTGTCTTTAGAAAAGGAAGATAATGAGACTTCTGGGAGATGCTGTTAGTGGAATACTACAGCACACTAGGGGATGTTTAAATAAAATGTAAAGGCCAATATTTTTTGCAAGGTGAAGGACAGAAACCATAGCTTTGTTTCCAAATGGACATCTGGCAAATATTGATCTACAATCGTGTTTAGTGTGGAATGGAAAGTACAGGTTGTGACAAGAGCAGTCAATAGTTTTTTAGACTATTGATCCTTACAGTGGCTATTGATTAGTTTTTAGGAGATAGCACAATCTATTTTTTCATTTAGCTTAGCTTAAAATAATTGGATTGCAAGTTGTGTGACTGTGTATGCAAATATTGTTTCTCATCGTTGGCAACATATAAAACCCAAATATTTATTTTTAAGTGGGTTTTTTTTCCTCCTCTGTTACTTAGTAGGACTACTCGAAAGTGCAGTTGGCTTCAGGACCAGGTGCCACCATCTCCCCTTTGCTGCCTGACTTGAATGTTTTTTCTCAAAAAAAATCTACTTCTATGAAAAAAGTCAACTGTTAAAATGAACACATAAGGATCTAGCTGATTTCTGTAGACACATCGTCTTTTCACTCATCCCATTTGATTTAGTCGTTTGTGTTCTTCTACAGAAAATATATGCTATTGCCTACCGCTTGGGGATGTTATATAAGGTTCAGCAAGTACTCTTGAGCGTACTGGATTTCACAAATGGTAAAATAAGCTGATGATATTTTTTGTTCACTTCAAAGAAGCTGTACATGGGAAAGGACTAGCATACAAAAAATGGCAGTAAACTACAAGCCAGGTCATGCCTTGAGGTGCTAGTTCTTGTGATTGCTATTTATATTTCAGTCCAGACTAGAGTCTTTTGATCAAGGCATAATATTTCTACTACAGGCAATAGCCAGCTAACGCTCCAGCCATTCTGTAAATAAGTTAATTCAGTGTTTGCATGTGGTCCCTCCTGCAAGAACTAGAAACAGAACGGAGGTGTTTATTGTACAGAGCCAATGCTCATCTATGCTAACTTTTGAAGTAAATAGTGTTAAATATATGCATTGAGCAATGCTATTCATGTTATCTAGACAAGCTGCTAGTACACCATTATGCTGTATTTCGTTTTCCCAGATCCAAGAAAGCAAACCACAAATCATTCTGCTGTTATCTAGCAAGTAGTTGTATACCACTTTAACATCAACAGCAGTAGAGTATGGAACTGGTTTTTTTCAAGTGTCATATATGTTGTTATACACTGTTAGTCCTGAAGGTCATGATTCAAATCATTCTTGGAACAGTTTTATCTAGTTTTAAAACAGATTTTTTTAGTCATTTACAGTTTCACATCTAAAATAAAGGAAGTAAAAAAAGTCTAACAGAAGCATAACAAAACCGAAAGCTAGCCTTATAAACTTAAATAAAAACTTCTAAAATGATGCAATTTAACCACTTTAGAATCAAAATACAGGCTGTTGAGTATTCTGAGTTTTTACCCTTGACATTTTTTTAAGATAAATTTGTGTAACACACCTGTGAAGGCTATTCACTGCCACTGCTGCATACCTTTTTAGTATTTAAGAATTGGGGATTAAGAATTCAGTACATTGCTTATTTTGGTAGGATTACATGGGGTATTTGTTTATAATAAGATTTCTCTTTTGTTTTGGGAGTGAAAAAATTGCAAAGGCCTTCTATTTCTTATCTTAGTATTACGCAAGGTGAATTTGACCTACAATGTGAAATCTGAAACTGAATCACAACTGCATCAAAGGGCCTAGAGTTACTTTGGTAAAAACCTAGAATAGGGCTTTTCTTGAATGCAACTCGATTCCAGATAAAAGGCTGCAAACCATCGCTCTCTCTCAGTGATGATACGGGTTAAGAGAAGGTGTGTGGTTGGATTGGATCTGGGCACATCTTTAATGACTAGTATCAAAAGCAAAGATTTTGGGGCAAACTGCTGAACTTGGCTTCTTTTATTGACATCAAACCAGCAAACTAAACATGAAAAAAAGAGCTTTATCCTCAAGACAGTATTTTAGACTTTAGGACACTAAAAAGTACTTTAACTTGATGTCTCTAGCTGCTTCATTAGTTTTGCCTTCATTGTGAGGTAAGGGCTTACGCAAGTGGCTGTAGAACATAAAAGGTTGTTAATTGTCTGAAATAACAACTGAAGCAGCTTTCTTGTGCAGTGTGGCCTATTTTAGCATTATAAATTCCCTTTGGATGGGAGTTACTCTATTAGAGAAGGGTTTTTTTTCAATCTCTGCATTTCTAAGAAGAAAAAAAAAAATCAGCATTTTAAGCATTTAAATGTCTTCTGGGCAGTAGCTATTTATCACACAAGACAGTATTTCAGGACATATTTATTTTCTTTGAGAAACTCTACAAAAATACAGTATAATGTCAGTTATTGCTGGATATGCATGCAGAGCAATATTGTTCTGTTGCCTGGTAACCAGTGAGAGGGAGGCACTTTGGAAACACCGATATAGAAAGAGAAAGCTTAAGTGCACACACTTGAGCAGCAGACTTATAAAACTGGTATTTGTTCCAGGTAGGTTTGAAGGGGAGTTTGGGTCAAGGTTCTCATAGACTTTTATGAGGTTTTTTCCCATTTAAAATCCCAGCAAGTTGTTTTCTTGTGTAGAATTCAATACCTAGGCTTATTTTTTTCAAGACAAGATTAAAATTTGCATACTTTGGAAATAGTAATGTTCCTTTTTTCTTAATATACATTCTTGAATACCTTTAGAAGTGTGTTCTCAATAGAATAGTGTGCTCATAGTGTTGTAACAAAACAAATACGCAGAAGTGTTTTGAACTGACATTCTCAACAATTCTGGATGATCAGGAATGTATTTTCAAAGCCAAAATGCTCTCTCAGTTCCTGGATTACTGAAGGGCTAGGTATTGTAATAAATAACAAACAAGAGGCTTGCTGAGTCAAACAAACAAACACCAAAGGAAAACAGACAATATTTTAGCTGGAATATTCAGTCTGGCCATAGCTTCCTGTTTTACATGCAATTGAAAGTCAGCATAAAATTGAGGCAGAAGAGATTGATTCATAGGAGCCAGTTTAACATTTGGCCGGTTTAACATTTGGTGAGGATTTTAACACGCTGGGGTAATGCGTTGTTCTCAGATGCCTCCCAGACTTCCTGCTTCAGAGGCAGACAGACTTTTTTGCGTGGTCTTTCTTACTGTAGAACAAGCAGGAAGTGCTGAACGCCTGCAAGGTATTTTATTGCTGCAAGATTTACAACATTGTTTTGAGAAGTTAAAGCCCTAGTGCGATTTGAGATAGTCTTTGAATTTCAAGGTGTTAATTTGAATGGAACTGAATGCAACTTTTAATTTTTCTGGCAGCTAGTTAAACTCAGAAGCTTTGTAAATCTTGTTAGTTTTAGCTGTGGAGTGTTGTTTTACTTCATGTTGAACATTGTTATGCTATGAAGGAGGAGTGACGCATCTTTAGATGTTGATTACTCCACTGATTATTGTGTACTGGAAAAACTAAGGTCAGAGATCAACGCCTCCGTAACAACCTACTTTGCCATTTGGCTGGTGGCAGGGAGTTCATGTGCAGGAGGAGGAACACATGAAGATGAGATCCTTCAAATCAGTGTATTAGCTTTTCACTTTTCCTCTTCCAGAAAAACATGAATATCACAAAAGGATTTAAGTATACAAGCACTGAAAAATTCTTAATTAGGATCTTACTGATTAATATAGGTAATGGATATACATCAGGATGAAGAAGCAACTTTGCTCTAATAGAAAGCCTTGGAAATTTTGCTAAAATAGTTAATCTAAGTTATTTGATGAAAGTCTGAAGGAAGCTTAAAGATGAACGGTGGTGTTCTGACTCCACGATCGTGTCACTTGTTAACAAATTAATTCCTGCTAGTACAGTGGTTTACCAAGTTCTTAAAGCCTTGCACCCAGTATATCACAGCGGAAACAAGCAGTGTTGGAGAGGTCAGTAAGGGCCAGACCCAGCTGGACTTCCCTATAAGCCTCACAAAAGGTGTGTCCTCTTTCCCTTCTGTGCTTGATACCTCAAAGAAAGAACTGGTAAGTGACCACAAAACCTCATTCTTTGCGAATTTCTGTTAATGATGCTACACAGGAAAAAATATATCAGCAATGAGGGCAGACAGCCATTCAGTTTCTGTAAAGGAAGAACAAAAACTAAACCTGAGCTGTGTCTCACAATGAATAATTGTCTTGCTGGATTATAGGGCAAAGAACCAGCATTCAGCTGCCACACTACAATACTAGCTTATGATTAGACGGGCAACGTAATTCTGAGGTATTTGATGTTCTTTTTCCTTCAAAACTGCTAGCAAGTTTGGGATCTGGTAATTTATCTTCTTTGAAGAAAAGGCTCCCTCACAAAGATACAGGAACTAGCATTGCTGCAAATGTTTGCCCAAGAGCAAACCAGGGGTGACAGAGACTTAACCATGTCCTGTGAGGCAGGTTTGAGGTCATACTTGGACCCTAATATGTCTTATCCTTTCAGTCTCAACACCCCACAACACTGCAGAAATACACAATGACAGTTGGAAATACCATACACTTATTGGAAGTCATCTCACACTTTTTCTGTGGGGCTGACCTGAAATTTGATACAGCAATCATCCACTGGCTATAAACTTCTTCCATATTTCAAACAATTTGGTAGGCAATTATTATTGCATAAAGCATTTGCGCAATAATAATAATTGCGTTTGGTCTCATGAAGGGTTCAATCTTTCAAAGTGCTGAACAGTCTGTCTATCGAACAAAACATTTAAGGGCAGTTTTAGCTTTACACAAGTAAGTCCAATTGACCTCACTAAAGCCACTCATCTACTTAAATGTCAACATGTATCTAAGTGCTTTCCTGGATTAGGGCCAGAGCATTTTGTTTTGTAAGATGAAGCCCTAAGAAGACCTGTTGCAAATGGCTGTTGTCTGCAAGAGTCCTGGAAAGGTGGAACAACATTAAAAAGGACACTATCCCATTGTAACAGAGCTGTTCACTTATTTAAGGAATGCAGTTTATCATTAATGATTGTCATTACTGCAGAGAAGACTATTACTATATAAAGACAGTGATACAAGGGAATGGAAAGGAAACATCATTAAGTATTTGAAGCATGCAATAGGCCTGGAAAGAAGAGAGACTTTGAGATAATCATTATCTTGTTACTGACTCAGAATTCTGGAGATCTTTGGCACTTACTTTGTAGTGGGGAACTGTTTTGTGTGTTACTGCTTCTGTAGTCCTAGCAATGGGGGGGGGGGGGGGGGGGTGTCATAAAAATGAATATAGCTCCGAAATTGGCTTGCCTGAAGGATGGAGTACAGTCTTTCCCTCCTGATCCCTAACTCTCTGAAGGGTCCGAAGTCCATGAACTGCAGTTCATGAAGGTTCAGTGTAGCTGATTGCTGTCGACCACATTACAAAATGGAAAAATCTAAACACAAGCGATCCTTTGTCTATATTGATCAAAGCGAATGCAATGTGAGCCCAAGCATGCCACTATGAATCAAACAGAATTCCCTTCAGGGTAGCTAATGTAGCTGCAGTCTTGCAGGTCACACTCTTAGTTGGTGTAGCCAGCCTAACTTTGTGCTCACATAGGTAGATAGTCAGTTTTTTATTTATGTGTTGAATTTCTCAACTGCTGTCTTTTCATAAGAAAAAAACCTCCTGTATCTAATTCTTCTTAGTTGAAAGCTTGATAAAAAAATATCCAGAGAGTCCTAAGTTACGGAACAAAATACAGAAATTCAGATAATTTCTGTAACTTTTAATTAAGTCAGAGCTTACAAGATGTAAAATATGTAACATCAAGCTGCTGCCCCGCACTTCTTGCTTCTCTGGAAATAACCATCCTCCTGTTGGTATTATATAGACTTTTTGCCAGTCTGACAACTGAAGGATCCATATATCAACTTATCGACCATTACTCTTTTAGGATAAGGTAAGGCAGAAGGAAGGTTATAGCTAATTATAGTCTGCATTTGAAAGAAAAGCACTTCCATATGTAGAGTAGTATGATTTAATACTGAGTGGATTTTTAATGTCAAACTGTTGTATTAATGTGTAAAATCAAGATGGAAGCACTGCTTTGTCTGGCAGATATTTCAGAGAAATCTGTACTTGTGAACTGGAAGATCAGTCTTTAACTACAATAAAAAGAAAGAATTATTATGCATTTTGTGTATCTTACATTACTACTTTTTAAATTTAAAAATATACTAGACCATTTCAGGAAAACTAGTTCACATATAATGAAACAGACTTAATGCCTTAAGCTAAAGATTTTTTTTTTTGCTGAATTAATTTTGGATTCCCACTGGATTTGTAAGTCATTCACATACTAAAATATTAAATTGATTCCAAATCCCATAAATTCAATAAAGTACCTATTTATGGAACCTACTGTTTTTCTGGCCAATTTTTCTCTTTTCCTTGGGCAAATTCCACGAAAATGATCAGGGGACTGGAGCATCTTTTATGAGAAGAGGCTGAGTTAGCTCAGTTTGTTTAGCCTGGAAAAAAGAAGACTGAGACTGGGACCTTATCAATTCTTATACATATATAAGGGGCGGGTGTCAAGAGAATGGGGTCAGACTCTTCTCAACAGTGCCCAGCAACAGGACAAGGGGCAGTGGGTACACATTGGAGCACAGGAAGTTCCACCTTAACATGAGAAAAAACTTTTTGGGTGACAGAGCACTGGAATAGGCTGCCCAGGGAGGTTATGGAGTCTCCTTCTCTGGAATTATTCCTGGACACATTCCTGTGCAATCTGCTGTATGTGAACACTTTAGCAAGGGAGCTGGACCAGATGATCTCCAGAGGTCCCTTCCAACCCTGACCATTCTGTGAGCTCATGTTTACTTTTACAACCAGTATTTGTAAGGCGTTTCCCTTGCTTGGTACTGGAGAACACTGCTGTATATTGTTCTTTAGCTTTACTTGGTCCTTTCACGTAGTTTGTCTTGCTGGAAACGTGTATTTCATCTGCTTCATGTAACTTCATCTATTTTTTCCAGAGCACGCTTTGTATTTTATTGGGGAAAAAAAAAAAGATACCACAGAATTTGGAAAGAAAGAAAATAGTCATTAACGTGTGTGTTTGTGTACATACTCATCATCCAGAAACCAGGCTGATAAACAATGTGAAACAAAGCACTATTAATAATTCAACAAGCTAGATAAAAAAAAAAAATTGGCTAAAGAAACTTTTTTTTCCTGCTGAACAATATTTAAACATTTTATGTGGTACCTCCTCAGTCAGAAGTAATGACTGAAATCATCAGAACTGAAAGTTCTCAGATAATTGGTCAGAAAAAGAGCTGAACTCAGTTCTGAAGAGTTAGGATAAACATACCTGCATTTCTAAGTTCCCAGGGAGCCTTTGTGAAGCTTTAATAGATTCAAAGTTAAGTAAATCAGTCACTGAATTTCATTGCCTATCTTATGTCAAAATGCTGCATTTAATGAAAATTAATCAAGATAATTTTCCTTTCATTGACACCATCACCCTTTACACCTGTACAGAATCATTTATGTAAAGCAGCTGGTATTATTATAGTGCCTCTTACATGAGACTTCAAATAAGATTAAAGTTTATGAGGTGCCTTAAAATAATTAAAACAAATGAAAATACAAAGATGCAGACTGCTAGATATCAGTGAAGTCCATTGACGTGCACTGCTCTGTGTCCTAAATTCCTTCTAGCTACACACATATGCACTAGAAGACATTCTTCTAGTGTTTAGAAAGGGAAATGGGAATTTTGGAGGTCCCTGACCTATTTTCAACTGTTAGCCATTTCCTAAATTACCCAGAGAACGTCTATGTGGTCTTTCGCGAGCAGATGCAAGGTCACACTGTTTGCGTTTCAAGCTGGATGGCAAGGTGCCAGCTCTGAACTGGGTGATGCCAGATACTTCTACAGTATCAGCAGCAGTGAGCCTTGATCTTGACTGGGACCTTTAGTCTTCTCTGTAATGCAAACACAAACAACATTAATTAGAAAATTATTAAAATCAGTAATCTGATCTTATTCTTAATAGAAATGCAAATTCATGTTCCTTTTCTTGCTTAGGAAGAACTTACAAACTTAGAGGGGGGAAAAAGGAATTTTAAATGGAGCAAAGACCCAACACCATCCTTCCTCAGAAAGTGACTTCATTATTACTAAAATGACTAACATCAAATAGTCACAAAGCATGCATTTAGGCCTCAGCTGCTTTTGGTGGACAAAATGCATACAGAACATATCAATGTCAGCAATACAGCCTGAAAGACAAAATCCCTTCCTCAGCCTGTCTCTATTACTTCCTCTTTGTACCTGAGTGTAAGGATTTCTCATGTTCATAACAATTTCATGAGATCTGTCTAGTTTTCTTCTTCCCTTGTACAGTCACAACCCTTGCAAGCTAAGTAAATTCTTTGAATTTTATTGTAATATTGCATCGTAAGACATTCATTGCTAGTTTTTACCATTACGTCCTTTTGTCCTTCTCTGCTGGTTTCCTTTCTCATGTATTTTCTTCATTCAGCTGCTTCCCCTATACACTATTTTCCTAATTTACCAGAAGGTTCTTCCTTCTGTCCTTGGGTAGTGACTTAGGAATGTTAGAGGATTGAATTTGGTTATAGATTTTTATGTTAGATGAAGGAGTGAAGAACCAATTAGTACAATGAGTTCAAGACATGTAAAATGCAGAAAGGAGGAGCTGAATGGGAGAATGAAGGTTGAAAGGATTTTTTCTGTACTAAAAGGAGTTAGAGGAGTGTCAGATGGAACAAGTTTGTTTTCCCAGGTCAAAAGATGAGAGAACTAGCAATCCTTCAAGTACTGCTTAGTCTTACCATTGTCCTGCTAGAGATTCCCTCTCCTGGTTACTCTTCTTCCAGGACTACATTGCCATAGCAAAGAACAGAAGTGGAGAATTTCCCTTCTGGTTTTTGGCAGAAGAAAACTGGTGCTTCCCCTTTACTTCAACTGCTGTTTACTCAGAAAATGAAGTTGCCATACATTAGCAGTGAGGTTTTATATATATACGTTTACCTGAAAATCCAGAGAATATAGAAAAAGCTACATTAACAGTCACAACTTTGTTTTTCATGTATGGTTTATGCAAAATAGAAATGTTTCAGAGAAATTAAAAGCAGTATTTTCTGCCTACTGCACTCCTGTCAGTTTGTGGTGATAGTATGATAGACGGTTTCTTCTGACCAGATGTTTCAACCATAAAGCTATTTTGAGTAAAGAAGTTTTGAATATGCATGTGAAAGCATCTGTAAATACTGTAACTTATTGGCATTTTTAGAGCTAAAATTAAGGCAAAAAAATATGACGACATATACTTCAGAAATTGAAAGAGTAGGTAACAAATTAAATGGTGGAATTGTTATCTGTTAAGAGCTGCACTGGTTAGTGCAACATATTCAAGCCTACCATCCCTACGGGACAAGACCCGATGTTAATTTTACGTATATAAGCAATGCAAAAGAAATTAATGGGATTATGGAACTGTATTACAGGATACAATCTCAATGGCTGTTGTGATGTAGTCTACCAGTCACCATGTCAAACATCATGAAAAAGCTATGTTCCACCATGTGTTACTAACCTCTTTAAAAACTGTTTCAATTAATTTGTGCTGTGATTTTTCTCAAATCACTAAAAGGAAATGCATTTGTCTTGGAGTATGGTGAGTTTAATCAACTCCCGTTCTCTCTCCACCTCTTCTGTGGGCGTATACTAAGAATACCATATGTTTTCTTGTAATTCAGAAAAGTTACTAGACTAATGTGAATAATGTGGATTTTGACTGCCATCCATTTAAAGAATTTCATTCCTCTTTTGTACATATCTTTTCCTCTTTCTGTGGTATTGTATGTCATAAGCTTTCTAACAAGAAAAACTGACGCCAGCATATACTAAACTGTTTATCAGCAAAAGTGTGTGTGTTAACTTTCCTGTTATGTCTTCAAAGTCTTCAAAGTGAAGACATAACACACTGCAATTCCTGCTAAACATACATAGACCCAGTGTTCACCCTCATGGATGTGATAAAATGAAGACAATTTTAAAAGGAATTTGGCTGACAAAAGTCAATGAATTTTGTTTACTTCTCTCCTATAATGGAACAGAAATATTTTTTCCTTAAAGCAGTGAGTGTGTTTAATATTCTCCTATGAAGAGAATTCACAAAGCATATCCTCCTGAAATTGTAAACAAAAAGCTTTATTTTTTCTATGTGAGAATGTAATGAAAGGTGTTGATCAGTATTAACACTTCGGTTAGTTTGCAAGAGAAAAGCTTAGTTATAAACGCTCATTGAGGGCTATTTTATTTGCATGCTCCTGTAATAATAGTCAGATGCTTCAAATTACAAAAATAGATGACTTATGAAATGCCCTATGTCCCAGAAGTCAAATACCTCTGTATATATCCAACCGTTACTAACAAATACGAGGGGGGGGACAAAATGAAATCCAATCCTCTACAGAGTTCTGGCTCTCAGCCCATTTTGTAACTATGTAACTTCTCGTTAGAGAGTAGAGTACAACACCAGGAGATGCCAAACACTGTCTGTGTGCTCTTTTTAATGATGCATCAGAAACACTTGAAGAGCAGGTTTGTTGTTGCAGGCTTTCTGGTAAAACATATGTGCCTCAGCTGAAACGTGCGTGATGCAAGTCTTATCCACTGTGTCTGTCTTTCCTAGTAGAAGAAAATACAAATTTTTACCTCCATAGAAACCTTACCCAATATAACCTCAAATATTACTGTTGCAAAATAAGTTTTTTCCAAATGATGATACTAAAATCGAGCAAAAAAGACCTGATCTTCAGCCTTTTCAAGATTGGCAAACAAACAACATGCTATTAGAATACGATAAACTCTCATTTTCAATTAAGATAACTTCAGGATCCCCAAAAGATTTACTCAAAATTAGTGCCTAGGTCAATAATTTCAAAAGAGACTTAATGTAGTGTTTGCAAACTGAGGCCTTAACAGAGCCTGATTTCTAGAAAGGCCTTCATGTCTGCTCTTTAACTTGCCATTAAAGCATCTAGTTCACTATTTTGAAAGGTGGGGAATACCATTGTTTGGTTTTGAAAAACAGGGTCACATTTTCAAAGCAAGGTTGTTTAAAGCTACGTTGCAACCAACTAACCCCATAGCATGGTAGTCTTAATAACAGACAGTTTAGAGAACAACTTTTGGATGGTCTTGATTTGGAAAAACACTCCTTCTGGATTCAGTAGTCTGTAGGGGAAGAGTTGATTTACTGTTAAGCTCTTGTTAATCCTCAACTGTCAAATTTAGTAGGCTGGTAGCCAAATGAATTGGCATGATAGGTAGGATAGAGAGTAAACATTCCTTAGGCTGCAATTAGTAGGCTAAAATGGTTGATCTGCTTGATAAAAAAAAGTCCTTGTACTTACTGCTAGTATAATGAACTTTCCAAAATTATCAACATAATTAATTTCAAGTACACAATGTTAACAAATGCTTTCCAGTAAACAAATCTGTCAGTTCAGCCTATGTTTGCCTACCTGAATTTTTGCCGTATTTAGCGCACATACTACATTTGTACCATCTGATCTTTTTATGTGCATATGACACACCTGCACTTTACAGATGTTGTATACAAAAATGCATTATTTATAGCTAAACTTTGCTTTGGATTAATTATGAATTAGATTCTGACTGTAATGGGACTGCTTAAATATGTATACTTAATTATAACCAAGTATAATAAACAAGTATGTGCAAGACTGTGACCTGAACAATCAAGTCAGGCAATTTAAAAAATTATCACTGAAGTGTAAGAGATACTTATAATAATGAAAAAAACATTACAAGCAGAGATGTCAGAAACAAGATAATCGCTAATTAAAGTTTTAAGTTTTTCATGTTTGGAATGAAAAGTACTTAGGATATTAGTAACAATCTGGTATTTGATTTATTCAAATACTGGTCATTTAGTTACTGGCTAGGTTTTAAACATAGCCTGTTTCTTGCCAGGTTCCTACTACCACAGTATTTGTGTTAGAAAAGTTCAATGGGTAATATTAGCTTAGCTGTGGAACTCTGATATTTAATAGGATTTTATGAAAATAGCTAGCATGTGCACGTGACAGCAAGGTCTCACATTTAAATATTGTCACAGAGGTGTCTTTTGATTCAATTATAATCCTTATTTCATTTAACAATTAAACAAATAGAGCCTACTGAGGCCACTGTCGAATAATGATAACGAGAAAGTTTCTTCACCTTGTGATCTTCAAAAAGTTGTGGCAAAGAAAATATATGGCCTACATTAGTATAATATGAACTGCTTTGGAAACATAGCTCACTGGGATACATGACGTCTTTATAGAGGTAGTCCAATCCTTGTGGTCATTTCTGGGGCTTTGGTTTATCGGAAATATTTCGTTTTGTACATGGAAGTAGTTTTCGACTTAACGCATTCAAAATACATCTCAATAAACAATTTACTAATGTAATGAAATTCTGTAAAACAAAATGGGGCAATAATAAAAATCAGTGAATGAAGAGTCAACAGAGGAAGTCTCAGAATCAGAGAAATAATTATTTGCTAACTCCATCTTTCTAACATAACCTTCCTGCTTTAGTGTCCCATACCCATGTTTTTATCGGTAATTAAATTTCAGTAATTGGGATAAGCATAATGCCAGTACTTTTATATTTACTTGCAGGCATGTTCCCTTAAGATGATGTTCAGAAGTTTAACTGATTCCTTTCTCTTAACCCTAACTTTTAACAGCCAAAATCCTGGCAATGTCTGCATGTCTTGATATCATTCATTACAGAACTGCCAAGGCTAAAGTTAAATGATTTTTCTTTTTTGGTAGGGTTATCTTGTTTCTATGCAGGTTGGACAGATAAACAGAGTTGAAAAGGGAGAGGTTTTGTCCTCTTTCTTCTCTGAGACAGGACTGAACAAATTTTGCTGAAGGCCTTAAAACAGGTGTTTTAATATGTGCATCTTAAGTAATAACATGACTGAAAGCACACATCTTCCTCACCAGTTTACTGGCAGCACTCTGTGACAAATTATTCTAATAACATTTTGTACCTGTTGTGTGTAAATCTCATCCGCCAAAGAAAAAGTGATTATCTTAGTGCCAAAGTGTCTCCTGTAGGGATGGTTTGTGATATGCGCATCTGCAGATACAATACTGAAGGTTCCTTTAATATTCAAGGCTGCTTTTTCCTATTTAAATGGCAAGGCATGATGTTCAGGCAGAAGATGTTCAGATAAGGGCAAATGGTAAAATTGCTGTATGTCCAGCTGATCAAAAAGACAAAATTTGGCTATTTCAAATTTTTTTAATATTATTAAACCTTGGTGTTTACAGCCCAAATTCTGCAAATGTCTAGGTTTTCATTTAAATGTAAGCAATGTTAATAGTTTGATTAAAATTAGGGAACTTATATATGAGTGATGCAACACTGTCAAGTTCTGAACTTCCTTGACCCACTAGAAATGATACTGAATAAGTAATGTCCTCCAAGCTGGATCATACTTCATGGTCCCTTTTTTCTACAGTGATGAACACCATTGTCCAGACTTTCCGGCAGAATATTGCCTGCAAGTCATGGACCAGAGATTTCTGACGTAATTATTATGAACCTGAAGCAGATTTATTTCATGGGAATGGTGTGGCACTTTCATGGCACAAACCCAAGTGTATACTTGTACTTAGTAACTAGACTTCTTATCCCAAAGATGAGTTGTTTGGTCCTTTCCTTGCTACCAAGACAATTATTTAATAACACTCATGAGCAGGTTACTGCTAAACTGCAGTCAAGTTCCCACTTCTGCTCCATTCTGTTTCTGGTCCACTGTTTCTTGGTTTCCTTTCTATAGTGTGGCACAGCTTCCCAATGAAAATACTCACACCAGAAGCAGTCTGTAAGTTTGCAGCTGTCTAATGGCACTGGGGACATGGATGTGAATCCTTTCAGGAAGCAAGGGGATTGAAATAGGGGTACTTGCACTCCAAGCAATCTAATCACTAAATGCAGAAGAAAGCATTGTGCTGTGGCTCTCCAAGTGTTTTGGAGGAATGAACTGCCCCTTGGTGTCCTGAAGGACAAGATGGAGATGCTCTTCCTTTGGAGACACCGTCAGCAGACAGAGGCACTGTTCTGCAGTCCATGGTAAGGCCCTGGAGCTGAAGGACAGGATTGAAAATGTACTCTTCTCCTCCAGCATTTCCACTGTGTGACTCTGCACCAGCACACGGAAGGTGGGTATTTATGCTGCCTTATTCTAGGTATCTATGATGGGTGCCTGATTTCTGGTGCCAAGGCTCCAGACACAGTCAGTGATCTCCTGGGGGCAACTGAGGTAACCTAAATTAAAAGCGTAGTGCTTTTAACCCAAGCCTAGCTCCCGCATTAAGCGCTTCAGCCAAATGCCGAAGGTCAGATGGCATGGGGCTGTCTTAGGTGTCTCTTTGCTCAGCATGACTCCTTGCGTTCCTATTTCTGTGATTCCTAATTTTGCCCGTGCTCTCAATGTAGCACCTCCCCGTCTGACTCAACTTCTGAATTTCATGCAGAGGGCCAAGCGCCTTGACTGCGGCATTTCATTTCCTTTATTCAAGTTTGTCACTAAGCACCAAGCCATTGCAATAACGTAGCTGTGGCAGGATGCAAAAAAATAAATGTGTGGCTCTCGAAATTATTCCTCACACACGAATTCACTCGTTGTTCACCCTATAGTGAACATAAACAAGTATATATGGGGTATGTATGGGTAGGCTGGTGTTGTGGGCACCTTGTGAGGGTAACGGTCAAGGTGCAGTTTTCACACAGTTTTTATTGTTCTGTCACTTATTTTCCCTTATTAATTAACGGATCTCATGGGACTTGCCAGCTCCTTGCCTCCCGTTGGGGTCGGGTCACCTCGAGGTGGGTTGGAACCACCATTGGGCCACCACCCGATGTGCAGGGCAGGTGGGAAGGCCGCGAAGGGCTCTTGGCGCGCCAGGAGCCGCCGTCCCGGGTGGGAGAGGAGCAGAGAGCGGCAGAGCGCCCGGGAGTGGGGTTTTTTCTGTGTGGGGTTTTTTTTTCTGTGTGTGTGTGTGTTAGCCAGGAGCGCCTGGGCATGGAAGGGAACGTGTGGAGGAATGCACCGGTATTCCCGGTCAGAGGGAAGGGGCCGGCGGGGCGGGAGTGCGTCCTCCCCCCCCACCCCGCCCAATCTGAGCTGCCCGATTGGGACGAGGGGGGGCGCTGGCGCCGGGACCGCCCAATCCGCACGGGGCCGCCCCCCGTGATTGGCTGCGGCGGGGCGCGAGGGCGCGCGCCCGGCGGGCTTCGTTCTGACCCTTCCCCGGGGAGTTTCTCCCACACAGTGGGGGCGACCGGGGCCGCGGCTCCCTTCGGCGCTGCCGGCGTTTCCACCACCATCGAGGCTGCCGCTCCCCTCGGCGCTGCCGGCATTCCCCGCCCCGCTCCTTTCGGGGCTGCTGCCGCGCACTCAGCTGGGGGAGGCGGCAGTAGCAGCAGCAGCAGCAGCAGCAGAGAGCGAGGGAAGCCACCACATGAATCAGTTTCTCTCCGTATCCGGCTCCGGGCAGAGGCGGCGACCGTAGCGAGGAGGGCGAAAAAGCGGCAGCGGGGAGGGGGCTACCCTTGGCACCGAGGTGGGTAGCGGGGCTGCAGCGTGCGGGCTGGGAGCACCGCGCGTGGGTGGTAGGGCTGGAGGTGCTGCTGCTGCCACCGCCGCGGCTGTGAGGGCGGCTGGATGTCGGCAGGCAGCGGGGAGAGGGGAAAAGTTGCCGATGGCGCCTTTGGAGTGCCCCGTTGCCGGCGTTGCTCGCGTTCCGCCGCCTCTCGTGGCCGGAGCGGGGCTGCGGCTGAGGGGACGGGCTTTCCTCCCCAACCCACTCGGGATGGGGGAACGGATGGTTTGGGGTGTGCGTTGTTTGTTTTTCAAGTTCTCTTTTCGCTCTCGTTTCGTTGCTCTGCGCTTGTGGTGTTTTCTCTGTCCGGGTGAAAACACCGCCATCAGCGTCTGTCCGTCGTGTTCCCGGCTAGGCATCCCGAGCGGCTCCCCCCGCTCTCCCTGGACCATTTGTACCCCCCCCCGGTCCCCTCTGGACCGTTTTCCGCCCCTCCTATCCCCCCTCGAGCCTTTCCCCCCCGGCAGCGATCGGGGCGGGACGACCCCCTCTCTTCCCCCCCCTCCCCTCCCCGGGCTCCGTGGGCGCTCAGTTCCCACGCGGAAGCGGCCCCGGTTCCTTGCGTGGAGCATCCCTTCCCACGCGTGTCGGTGTGTGTGCGCGGTGTATCGCTACCCCGCCTCGTGTGAGAGCAGGCTGTCACGTTTCTTTTCCTCTCCTCCTTCCCCAGGTGCTGCAGGAGCGGCGGTGCTGGCTGAGGCGCAGCTGAAGCGTTTGTGTGTTCGTTCCCCCCGTCCTCCCTCCTCGGAGCTCCGCAGCCGCGGCCGCCAAATGTGCGGAGGGGAGAGACTTGTGCTCAAAATCCCCCGCTCGTGAATAGACAGAAAGCGGAAGGAGAGGCTCGGCCGAGCAGCTGCAGGAGGAGGGGAGGGGGCCGGCAGCGCTGTTCCTGCTGTAGCCGGGGAGGCTGATGGCGGAGTTGGGCAGCGGCGGCGGCACCGGCGGCGCGGGGCTCCCGCCCTCCCCGGGACCGGTCCAAGGGAAGGTGGCCTTCAAGGCAGGAGATGGAGAAGGAGGAGGTGGCGGAGGTGGCGGGAGATCCCGGTTTGACAGTGCAGGCAGCCGCGTCTCCAACGGGGACTGTGCCCTGGCGGGAGCGGGTGGGGAGCTGGGGTCGGCTCCCCCGGCGAGCCCGGAGAGCGGCAGCAAAGAGAAAGGGTTTTCCACCGGTCAGCAACGAGAAGGCAAACCCGGCATCCCCCGGAGGAGCAGCATAATTAAGGTAAGATCTTAAACCTGCTCCTTCCCATCGGGGTCTTGGCTCTTTCTCTGTGACAGAGGCAGGGAGATGCGGCTTGCAGAGCCCTGGCTCTGGATAAAAGGGTAGGAATCTGTTTCGTTTTGTGTTTTTTTTTTCTTTTCCTTCTCCTCTGATGAGGGTACTTAATTTTTCCTTTGTCAGAAGTGGACAGCAGTGGGAGGATGGCCTTGTACATCATCCACGCTTGGGGGAAGCGGGTTGTTGTGTTTTGAGGCTGGTGAAAGCAGAAGGCTCTAACTCCTGTTGGAGAAGGCAAGAGAAACTAGCTGGCTTGCGGAAAGACAGCATGGGCACCAGCCTGGCAGGGAGAGACATGGATTGCACAGTATGCTTCTTGTTTGGGATGCACCTGTGCAGAGCTATTTTGTGGCTCCATTGGCTTGTGCGTGTGACAGGCACACAGCAGGTGATGAGAGATTCGGGATCTCATTGGGCTGGGTGTGGGAGAAGGTGGGATAGGGAGCATTTTTCTTGTTAAAAGTGGCAGCTCGTTTAACAGTAGGCTGTGTTCTACTTCACCTATAGAACATATTTATTTATGCTTAAGTCTGCATATTCTGAATGCTAATGTTTCAGCTTGAAAAGTAGGGGGAGCACCAAGGGTAGAATGTAGATTGGGGAAAAAGGAATGGTAGTGTTTCTTTAGTACAGTTATTGGTACAAATACAGTTGTTCTCTTTTCTCAAATCCATGCTTCCCGAGAGGTGACACTTTGTGTGGGTCAGCTTTCTCAGTTCCAATGAAAAGATTGAGACAACACAGAGAAATTGCTCCATTGGCATAATGGCTGTCCTAGCCATAAAATAAAACACAGCATCAAGTACCTAAGAACTGAGTTTGATCAAGATGAAAATCAAGCCAGATTTGTTGTCTTAAATATTTATGTGCCTCCAGAATTAGCGTATGAAGTTCTGTTGGATGGCAGAAAAATGTGTGGAAATTCAAGACTAGTACAGCGTATGACAAGTTGTGTTACCATCTCCTGGACCTTGCTGTGAAAAACAAGTGGAGTGCAAGGACAGTCAGCAGTGGAACGCATTTGACAGCCTGCACCCGCCCTTCCTGTTTGAGTGGTGATGCTGGGTGTGTACATTTGTATGTGAGTGTGCTAAAGAAATTATAACAATAGACAAGAGGCAACTGAGCTTGGTGTTAGAATAACTGAATATTTACTGGATTTGCCAGTGATTTTTTTTTACAGCTCTGATATTTCCTAACACTGTTTTTTTTCTTCTATGGTAGCCCAAGAAAAATATTAACCTTGTTTGCAAGTGTGTATCATGCCATCATACTACTTTGTAGTATGTGATTTTGATTATACAGCAACATTCTGCCCTTCTGGGGACCAAACAAGGATACAATATCTACGGTTGTGATATATTCAGATGAAGATGCATGAGATAAGGAAGTATGTTTTGGATTACATTTCATGAATACCTAAGTCAAAGTTCTTAGTTTCTACAGAAAAATTGCACTTTGGAATATAAAATTATTCACCTTTCTGGTATTATTACTGGTGAATACCAGTAATGTGAACAATAATCTGTTCAGCTACGAAGGACTGATTACTACAACTTTGTGTTATCGTTTGAATAATGATGACATGAGTGGCACAATCTGACAACACTTAATTTGAAGTTATGTGGTCCATATTCACTTTAGATAACGACTGTTTTAATACCTTTCGGAAGAATCGCTTGTCTTCATATATACTGAATATTCTTCCTGCTTTGTTCAGTAGTTCAGAGGTAGTTTGGATTCAATTACATAGGTGTCTAGTTTTTGATATGAAACTGTTGGTAGATCTGGCATGAGTAGTAAACCTTAAGATGCTTCTTGTTGTGTGCTCTTGCAGAGCAAAAGTCTGTAAAACAGAGTGGAAAAAGTAAAATTCAATCTGTTTTTACATAATGTTACCAGAGGTTTAGTAAGTTACATCAATGGTGTTAAACCGCTCCTAAATAATATATGGAGTAACCTTAGGAAACAGGTTGGTGCTGTGCAGATGTAGATTTCATAACTTCATGCAGAATAACCCATTGTTAGTTGATCTGTAAAATGCACAGTTATGGAATGTCTAATACATAAAATGTTTTGCCTGATGATTACTGTGCTGGCTTTTGAGTCACAAACAGAAAATTGATATTTGAGTAATAGTTCTAGTTGAGATTAAATTCTTCAGAACAGCATGTTTGTGTATGAAAATCAGGAGCACAGAAATGTAGTTTATTTTTGTTTTAGTCTGTGCTTCCATTGGTTGTCTATTTTCACAACTCTTATGAGAACAGTGGCTGCCTTTTATTCCTTTCCATTTTTTGCTTGCAGTCTCTGTTCTTTCTCTTTTTCGACTGGTTCAATTTTTTTTAATATTTTTATTTATTTTGTGCAACTGCATAATTTCAACTTTCTCTTTCTTGTTTGGTGCAAGAGGATATTTTCTTTGAGGTTGAAATGTCATCTAGCGTGATGACAGGTGGTAAGGCCAATATATGGTTTTCATGCTATGGTAGTTTACTTGACCTTTCATTCTTGCATTTAGGCTGAAAGCATTAAGGATTGTACTCTTCATTTGTAGTGTTTTCTGTGGAATAGCCTATTTCATGGCTTATCTTTGCTGAACTGAACTTGAGGGCTAGGGACTACGTATCTGTGTTTATAGAGACTTTTACTGTTTCCGTTTCTTACTCTCCATATTTAATGAGATTCTGATTTTTCAGAGGTGATAGTGATGACACATTGTGCATTCATGGGATCTAGGCTCTTCAGATACCTGTTATGTGAACTAATTTATATACCACTTTCACGTAGTGGGCTTTTTTGCTCAGTGTTTTCTGTTTTCATAATATTTACCTTGATGCAACTAGCTATGGTTTCCTATAATGTAATTTCTTACAACAGTTCCTATAATAATCTGTAAAATAAATTTACAGTGAGTCATCTTGCAGTTCAAAGTGGATTTAAGCATCCTGTGAACTTCTCTGAGCTGCTCTGACAGTTGGCAGTGGGCTTTTTTTTTTTTTTTGTGAGGTTCCTCTGCATCTCTCTTAAAGAGACTTGGAGGTGGTTGGAGTTTGGGAGTTATTTAAAGTAGCAACTGACTTGTGGTGTATATTTTTCCTCATAGCTGCTTGCTTTCGGGGTCTCCAGTAAATGCTTAAAGAACCTCCCAGTCTGTCAAAACTACAGACCTAGTCAGAAAGGGATTGAGTAGGATCAATATGTCTTTATTAGGAGAAATGTTACAGTAAAAAAATGAGAAGAGATAACACTTAGAGTCAGCAGTTATTGAGCAAGACAACAAAGAGAAATAAATGGAGGAAGGTGGCTTGGCATTCTGTGAGCAGGAGCGTTCCTATCAACGTATGTCTGGAAGCAAAGTCCAGGATTTTTTTTTGCATATTGTAATATTGATCTTGGTGTCAATAAATTTCTTGGCTGATAACTTAAACAAATTTGTATTTCCCTTTTTTATTCTGGGTATAAACCCATGCTTTCATTTTGTAAAGCGGTGAACTTGCTGAGTGTTGGCAACTCCCAAGTTCTAAAGTCTGTGAGAAGAGAGGAACCAAATTTAGCAGGTAGATATTCTAGGGTATAATTTTCAGCAGAGCTTTGCTTTTGAAACTGAATATTCTTACATGTGTGTCTCTCTCTGCGACTGCAGAGTTCTACAGCATCTGCATCAACATCTTTTTTTAATTAAAATGCCAGCATACGTTATTATCTAGTTCAATCTTCTATGATCTCCTACTTGTATCATGTGTACAAAATAAGTAATATAGAGAATGTTACACAGTATTTTCTACCACTGCGACAGTTTTAAAGGCTTTACTAAAGCCTTCTGCATTCATAGTAAACTCTAAAGTGGTATTTTCGGTAGATCAAGGTTCTCTGCGGTCCTAAATTACCTTAGCCACAATGGCATGTTAGCAAGTCTTTGTGACGACCTAGGAATAGATCATACTTGTTCAGCTTCCATCTAAAAGAATATAAAGGAGTCAGGTTGCTGGAATCTGTTTAAAATATTTGAAATTATCTGTTTTTCAGTCATCTTTCATATTGGGAAAGAGACCTGTGTAGTGACACAGGTGTATACATTGATGTATCGATGTACATATGCATTATGCCCAAGTAACTTTTCAGTGTGCTAGATGTTTTCAAGTAAACTTGATTGAGCAGTCAGGCGTAAAGGTGTCAAGACTCCCTCAGTTCAACTACAACAGCCATATACAGGAAATAAGGAGAAAACTAGCATATACTTTCTTTCTCCACACCTTTTCCCCTTGTAAACAAAAAGCTACAGTATGAGCTGAATTCTAGTTACAGAAGATCCATGTGGAAGGAAGCCATGAATGTCCCAACAATAGACGGTACGTTGCTCAGAGGACACGTGATAATTGACACCACAAAAAAAGCACATCCTTAGGAAACAAGGCTGTGATAGCTGAGCTACTCCTACGTCTTACCTTGGGCAGGCTTTCAGCTAGACAGTCAAAGCACAGATTTTTCTGAGGAGCTGTTTCTGGATTTGTTTGGTTTTTTTTTTTTTTTCTTTGTTTCTTTGTGTTGATATATTGGCGATCTGTCTCATCTCTCTTGTTTGTGAGATAGTATGAGAGTTTTGAGTGGCTAACTGCAGCTTTATAAATTCTGGAGTTTTCTTTTAGTGGATACTTTCTCTTTGATTTGTTCAGCTCTCAGCTAGACCTCCAAATGGAAGTTAGCAGCACCTATTAGTATTTGTATTCCTCCTTTGTCCTCTACTTCTTGTTGGGTACTGGCTTCCTATTTTTTTGAAAGACAATCTATATTTTGAAACAATACTTAGCACCACAGTGTAGCTCTTCCTAAATCATATTTTCTGTTATACAAAAGCTGTATACCTTACGTATTTGCATATAGTGTCATACATGTATGTTAGACATATATATCAGGCAGTTAAATACTTGTTAGCAGTGACACTGGGCTGAGATGTGTTATGTCACGACCACTGAGTAGGTATGTTGTGCATTTCATTTGGTGTATATTTTTATTTGCATTAGTAATTAATGTAGACTGAAGTAATCAAAATTTTATTTAGATATATGTAGCACGATTTGGAGAAAAAGATGTCTATAGAAATGCATACATGAGAATGTTTGCTTTACTTTGGTTCAGCATGTAATTTTGTTAGCTTATGTACTATAGCGCGTGAAAGGAAAGTATTGTTTCCAAAAGATGGCTTGGAGTGGGAGCTTAATTTGGATGAATTTAGCTTCTCTGACTTCTCTTCTGGAAGAGCTTATCTGTCTATTCCTGTTGACTGAGTAAAGAGCTTGGCTAGTGTGAATAACAGCAACTCCTTCACCCCCTCCACCCCCAAATCCTCAGAATATCCACAAACCACGTTCAGACACGTTCAGTCCGTTCAGCGGTGATAAATCAGTTAATAGAATTTAAAAATCATTATGAATACCTGATGAGATTTTTTTTTTTCATGCCTCCTATCAGCTTTGATCAAAGATACCACTATTTAGTCTGTTTTAAAACTAGGCATTAGAGCAGTGAACTCCTACCCATGGCTCACAGATAATACGTTGCTCCTATGGTTGAATTGAATTCATGGAAGATTAAAAAAATTTAAACTGAGACTGACAGGACAAGTCAATGGTGTAGTTTTCCAGCCTTTGCTGGTCCATGAGTGATATTGATGTAGATATTTTTATTATTTCCACTGGTTCTTATTAAAAATCCCAAATGAAACCTTAAATAAAATGTGCAAATTGTCTAAGGGTCAAATTAAGTTAAAATATGTATTATAATACTAGTGTGTTGATTCTGAAATACTTATTTTGCACAGATATGTGAGATTGTGTTCAATATTCAGAAATCTAAATTCAAATAAACTAGTAGGTAGATTTTAGAGGAAGAAATGTGTATACTAATTGATGTTTAAAATGGAGGTAGAAGAGGAAAATATGATAAAAATCAGCAGTGTATGTGAATTGAAGAATATTTAAAAACAGGGCTGGAAGAGCCCTCAAGAGGTCAGTCTGCTCTGCACCGCTGCTCTGTTACAGGATCAACTGTTAATAAATTTCAGTATGATGCTCTTTGTCTTTTAATCACGTTTTCTTTGCGATGCAGAACTGCTGCCTGATTATTCCTCTTTGTACATGGGCAAAAGCAATCATCTGCACAGAGTTTAAAAGCTTGTACTTGTCCTTGACTGCATTCTAATTATTTCAAATCGTATCTTCAATTTGTCAGATTCTTTCTGATTTTAACTTGCCTTCTAACATGTGTGCAGCTCTTCCATCTTCAGGTGAATGGCCAATTTTAATTATGCTCTCATTTCCATCATACAATAATACATGATTTTTTTGTTAACCAATTGTAGTTCATGAGTTTTAAATATAAATTCAAATTCTATACTCCATGATTAAAATAAAAATTTTATTTTTACTCTTCACCTCCTGTAAACTGAGCAATATGATGTTGCAGAATCTAGTTCAGAAATACAATTTATGAGAAAATTTCTTTCCTGGTAAATATATTAAAACAATAGACACTAAGTACAACCTTACAACGTACTAGATTGTAGCATTGGCATAAAAAAGCTACTTTGAAAGGGTTTGCCTTGTTTGTCTTTAAGGAGGGAGAGTAAATAGCACGTGTCATCTTTCCCTGTTTTGCCATTGTGTTTGTAAAGACTATCATTGCTGTTTTACAGTTGATTTTCACATCTGGCGTCCCTTGTAAACATGTGGTAGTGCCATCACTGTACTTCCTTCTCCCTGTTGTAGGAGATCGTGTATGGAACAATCATAAAATCATAGAATGGTTTGGGTTGGAAGGATTTGGGTTGTATTCCAGTCCCCTGCAGGAGCAGGGACACCTTCCACTAGATCAGGTTGCTCAGAGCCCCATCCAACTTGACCTTGAATGTTTCCAGGGAAGAGGTCTCCACTGTCTCTCTGGGCAACCTGTTCCCAGTGTTTCACCACCCTCATTTTAAAAATATTTCTTCGATATATCCAGTCTAAATCTACCATCCCGTGGTTTAAAACCATTACTCCTTGTCCTGTCACAACAGGCCTTACTAAAAATTTGTCCGCAGCTTTCCTGTCGGTCCCCTTTAAGTACTGGAAGGCTGCTATGAGGTCTCCATGCAGCCTTCTCGTCTCCAGGCTGAACAACCTCAACTCTCTCAGCCTGTCCTCATAGCAGAGGTGCTCCAGCCTTTGGATCATTTGTGTGACCCTCCTCTGGATCCTTTGGAAGAATGCTTTGCCTGTCCTCTGAACTGCAGTACACCTCTTAATTTATAGTTAACTAGTTTATTTTCAAGAAGTTGGTATGGGCTCATCTGACCCTTGCTTCTGAAGAGGAGCATGCCTGAGTTCACCCACCTCTTCCCTCCTAGACCTTGACTTAACAAAACATCAGTGTTTGACACCATAGCATGTGACTGGAGATCAGCAGCACTGAGGCGCGCAGTGGTAACTGATGCAGCCTTGGGAAAGTTAAATGGATGTGATTCATTTCTGCCTCTCCTGAGATTTCTTTTAGTGTCATTTGACCCTTTGGAATAAGTAATAAAATATCCCTGAGTACTTCCGGTTGTATACTTGGGATCTTTTCAGATCCCAAGCGTTCATATTCTGGGAATTGTAGTACATAGTTCATAAGTGCTGACAGACAGGGAGGGCCGTGAAGCAAACAAACAAAACTCTTTCAGAAGAGTGACTGGCAGTTTTATAAAATGAAGAATATAAAATAGCAAGATATTAAGCAGGATTTCCAAATCAACTGTAAAATTATTTACTTTAATGAAATAAATTTATTTGTATGTTTTATTTTGGTATTAGAAATAGATGCCTTACAAATATATAGCGAATAATTGGTATTATTCATATTAGCATCATAGCTGTCCTAATACCTTTGCTAAAATTGCTTTAAGCATTTTGATATTTCCTCTAAATTATGAGATAATCAGTATTGCAGAAGAAAAAGAACTGCTGCTGGAACAAAGCACTTCCCCAGAATTTTCAAGTTGGTTTGTTGTGTTGGTTTTGGCCTTCCTTAGCAAGCATTATTATTTTGCCCTCATTATAAAAGGCAGAGCATTCTAAGTGCGTCCTTTGATGTGTTAGCATCCATGTGTATGAATGTATCCCCGTTCTTTACTGCCCTTTTTAGTGTGGGATAGGACTTGGAAGAGTGATTGTGAAACTCTGCAACAGCAGAACAGTCTGTTTTTTTTTTTTGTGAAGCACCTCTTATGATGGAAAATGTAGGATTCCTTATATATTTCATTACCTTTTTCCTGATGACAGAAGTGTTTGACATGATCTGTCAGTGGTTTACTCTAACCACACTCCTCAAAAGAAAGTGTAAATGACTGTTTTTTTAAAAAGGAAATAATATTTAATTTATATTTATTATATAAGGTTTAGAGTACTCCTATAAATGGTACAGACACAATTCAAAGGGAAAAAAGTTAAGAGCAACTTTCTATGCGATACTGTGTTTTTTCCTTTAGTAAATCAGAAGCAAAATGAATGCCTTTCATGTATGTAATGTAGGAAATAGTCCTTTCTGAGTTGCTGAAATACTTATGTTCATCACCATATTTATGTTTACAGATGCACACATTTTTGGTACATAGGCAGGAAAAAACTCCCTAATAGTTGGATATAAGTTGCTTCAGGAAATATTGTAAATCAGCTGGAACATATTTTGCCATTTACAGAGAATGGTCACAAAATTGTTTGTTTGTTTTTTTTTTTAGATATGCTAATAGCAGAATGTTGCAAAAAGCATTTCCAGTCTGCATCCTAGAGTTTAAGGCTGATATTAATGTGAAATGAGAGAATGTATTTAGTCATGGCACGTTACTACCACATAGTGGAGAAAGCCAGAGCAGACATGAATAGTTTGAGTTTGGATAGCATTACATTTTCCTTCCTTTTCAACAACCCTCGGAGGTATCTTATGGCTTATTGGGTGTACTTAGTTTTCAACTCCAACTCTCCCTTGTTTTCTCTTTGTTCTCCCCAATTGTAGTAGTTGCAAGTGATGCATCTCACAAACTCTGCTTGAGATGTATACTTTCAAACTTTATTTGTTCCTCAAACCACCCCTCATACAGCTTGGTTTTTCTCTGTCAGTAGCAGAGACACCGCAGACTAGACCAAAAGACTCTGCTTTCCTTCTTTCGCTGCTAGTGGAGATTCCTCCGTTCCCAGCAAAGCGTCAGAACAGAGCAGAGCGCTCTGTGTGGTGTGTGCAATGCTGCGGTAGTTCACGTCTGTTTGTGAAACCCCAAATAGAGTGTTAAAAGGGAGTACAGGTTCTGGTGCAAGGTTGCTGACCTTAAGAGCGGGTTGAAGTCCCATGGGGTTTGAGGCCTGAACCAACCATGAAGGTTGACTGCACAGCTGATGAAACTCTTTTCCTCCCATCTTCAAAAGTTGCCAGCCTTGTGAATGCAATGAAAAGGCTGCCCTGGGTCAGACTGAAAGTCCATTTAGCTCGTTAGTTTGCCTCCAACATCAACCGCTATGAGACAGATGAATAGAAAAAGCCTCCTTTCCTGATGTCTGCTTCCAGCCTTAAGTGATTTGGAGCTAAGATATATTTGTGTTTAATAATCTTTGTGTTTTTGGTTTTTTTCCCCATCAGTTGTCAAAGGCTGGTTTGAGTTTTGTAAGCTTTTCACCACTGTAACATCCTGTCACAGTTTCTTAACTATGTGTTGTGTGAAGTCTTCCTCTGTCTGGTTTTACTTGGCAGCTACTTCTTTATCTGCTCTCCCCTGGTTCTTGAGTCAGAACAGGTAACAAACAATTGGTTTGTACTCACTTTCTCCATTCCACAAATTAGTTGAAAGGTGTTCATCACATTTACTTTGCATCATCATATTTTTCCAGGCTGAAGAATCTTACTGTACTTAGTTGTTGTACCTATTGAAGCTTTTATGTGCTTTTTCTCATTCTGGTATCCTTTTATATATTTCCTCCTTCCATTTTATTAATTTTTTGCATTGCAGGACTAAAACAGTATTCAAAATATGTGCCAGATAAATGTGTAAATCCACTATGGCATAGTGAAGGTTTAGCAATACTGTGATACTAAGTTGGACTGTAATTTATTTATTTTTGGTATTGTCATCATCAAAGATTTATATAGTATCACTGTCACTAATTGGCAATGGGAGAGTGCTGTTAAAACCTTTTACTAAATATTTAAAACCTTCTCTTTGAAGAATTGTGTAAGAATGTCTGCGCTGATGGATGATGCTTGTGTTAGAAGTGCTTGCATTAACATCTTTACAGGAGCTGGAGGTTCTGATAGAAATTTTTTAACACATTATAAAGTCTTTTTGTGGTGCTGGTGACAGAAAACATTGCTGATGGTTACATCTGGCTTCTAGCTATGGTCAAGTACATTTGTTTGCCTAGTAACAGAATAAAATAGCATGGACATTGCATGATAAAGCTGAAAAATATAATAAAAGTGCTTTCATTTTATAATAAGCTCTTAAATATGGAAGAAAGGAAAGACCTTGTTTTTTTTTTGTAAATGCAATCTCATAGTATTTTGGTTGTCCTAGATTTTTGAGTTTAAAGGTTTTTGCCCAACAGTCGTGTTAGTGTATTATTTTAGTCTATCTTGTATTTCATTTGCTTTTCTAATGTGTGGGGCTCTTCAGGACACCTCTGTTGAGTCCAGAGGAGCCAAGAAGGCATTTCTAGTCCTCAGGAAACTCAGACGAAGTCTTAACAATGAGATTGGGTAGCTTCCTGAAAATAGAAGAGCATCTATCTAATGTTTCATCTCAGAGGAGAATTAGTCTGAGGATTAAAAGGTTATTAAATGGCTGCAGTAAGCAATGAAGGATAAAAATAACTAGAATTTTTTAAGTCCCACAAGATTGGTATAACAGCATTATCTTGGAAGGAAATCCCAACACTTGAGCTGTTGAAAATAGAAATGGTGTGAGGTGTCTCTTAAGATCCTGTCAGGAGTTTTTCTTAGGGTTATCCCCTGCCTCTTCAATTTTATTTTTTTTTTTAAATTTTTTTTCTTCTTTGGGAACGGAAGTTGCTTTGTTTTCTTTTTCCCTTCTTCAGAACTTCATGGCTTCTGAGAAGGGGATTAATCCCTTTTAGCCTGCTTCTGCTCAGTCGGGCTGCTGTGTTGAGACAGGAGTAGACACCTTTGTTTTTCCTGAATTCCTGATTCCTGAATTCTCAGGCTTCTGTGTCTTTACTTTGTGACAAAGTCAAGTGCCTGAGTTATAATTTCTGAGCGTCCCTGTCAGCAATGTTATCTTTATGTAATTCTTAAGTTCCAAAGCTTCAGATATTTCTACTGTTTGTTTTAAAATTTCCTAATTACCTGGTATTTTTCTTCTGTTTGAAAGAGATACTCAGAGTAACAGGAGTAGAACATGACATGAATTTACAGTATTTTATATGTGGAGATGGATATTTCTGTCTATATATATTCAACTTAACCTTCCAGAATAGTAGTTTAGGAGTTCCTGCCTTGCCCGCATAAAATTTAACTTTTTTTATCCCAGTAATTGCAGATGAATTTTTATATTAACCAGAAATCATAGCTCAAATATATACTTTCACTGTGGTCAGCTGCAGCAAATATATATTCTTACCATCTACATCTAATCCCAAATTCAACTCTGTTCTTAGAGGGTGTATAAAATTTACTACAATCATTTGGAGGAGGGGGAGTTACATGGGATAAAAAAGAGCTTTGTGATTAAAGCTTTGGCTCTGAAAAATGATTTGCAAGATTAACTACTTGCCACAGACTTAAGAATCTCAAATTAATTTTATTAAAAAAATAGTTTCTGTTTTATAGATTTATAGTACAGTCTGCAAACAATCCCTGCATATATTGGAAATATTATGAAGTGAATAATTAATATTGAATTTGTTTCAGGTCTTTCTCACTTTTTTTAGTGAATTTAGTAAAATTACGTTATAGGATACCATCAACAAAATGCATTGTTTGCGGACACTGTCAAATAGACTTTATATTAATTTGGTAGATGCTCAGATTACTTTATCAAATGATGCTTGTAGCTGAGATGATGGAAAAATAAGAATTTTCTGATGTGTTCTGTTAAAATATGGCATAGCTGTTAAATATTTAAAAAGTTACTGTATAAAACAAATACAGGTCAAATTATTTAGTACATGAAATAGAAATGCAGAGCAACATTGTGTTCTTTTTTTCTGTTTGGATCAGACCCCTACCCTCATCAGCCATGTCATTAAGTTTTGCAGAAGTCAAAACTAGTCATAGTGAAAACTACTCAATACTTTTATTTTTTTGCTTACTTATAATATTTAGAATACAGTACCATATTCTAGAAAGATACACCGTGTAAGACTTATTTTAAATGTATGATCTGCACCATTTACAATGGTTATGGGAATAAGTCTTAGGCTTCTGCTGCAAACTTCTGTTTGCTGCTTTGAGCATAAGCCAGGTGGGCTCTTGTGTTTTGTTTACTTCTTTGTTCCAGAATTTTTAAAAAATGACCAAAAATGATCTCTTGGTCCATTGATTCAAAAAACTTAAATCATTGTTAACCATGCAGCTGTATGGCCCTTCCTCTTTTTACTTGTCTAAAAGACATCACTAGCAAGGACCTTGCACGACAACGTAGAAAGTATTGGTCTTGCACTGATCCCCTGATGTCACAGTTTAAAGTCCTTAGTAGCATTCCCTATCCTTGAAATCTGATTGTATTTGGGATAAAACCAGTGTTATTGAATATTCCTGTCCATGAAGTTGACTTACAGTACACCCTCATGAAAAGCAGATTCATAAGCATAGCAGTTACTTCTTCAGCCTTATTCTTGAACTTTTTGGGACTCCCCAGCTAAATGTGCTTCCTTTGTTGATCCCCCAGTTGCTGTAGACAGTGTGTACTGTTTTACGTACTTTGATCGTACTTTTCTTTGGTTTTACTGTAATGAAACCCTTTGAGAGAAAGTGTATGAAGTACATGTTTTGCATCCGTGTGATGTTTACCTACAGTACTGTCTAACATTAAAAAAATCACAAGTCAAATCCTCAGACTCTTCGAGGTTTGTTTGGTTTTGGTTTTTTTTAAATCTTAAGACGTGAAAATTAACGTATTGGTTTCCTTTCTGTGATCCTTTGACAAGCCATTCTGCATGTGTGCCATATTTTCCAAGTCATTCCAAGGGATGTATGAATAAATCTAAAATTTAATTTAATTCCGAGATGCTGCAATCTAAGTATCCGTAGAGACTTTAAGAATTATACATCAAGTATCATGAGATTTGCCATAACATTTGGAAGACCATTTGATTGTCATACACACAGCTATTATGTTGGCAGATAACATTAGATTACAGCATATAATACTGATAAACCATGTTCATTTTTATCAATTTACATACTTGGTCTTATTCTTTTGTGGTTTTTTGTTTAGTTTTTATTTTATTAGCAAGATGCTAATGTATATTTTATTGGGTTTCGAATTCCTCCTCTTAGCAAAAAATGAGCTTTGTAGTTAATTGTCTAATGTTTAGTTACTTTAGGAAGAATGTTAACGGTTCTTTAAATTGATACTATATTTAAAATATTTGTTTCAGCAATTTGAGAGTAATTACTATGTATTTCTGAATTGTGTTAGAATAGAGGCCCTGCAAGCTTTATCCATGTAATGTGGTGATAACGGGAATTAGATGCTCACAAACTTCTGTTTAGTTGACATATTTATGAAAACTTCTCTAGAGGAGAAGAAATTTGGATAAACAGTTCTACGGAGTTCTCAAGAATTCAACCAGTTACAGAAATATGAAGACCTAAAGTATACCAGTTAAAAAAAAGTTCTGATACTTAAAAATTCTTAAAATGCTGTTCTTGTCAAACAGAACTTAAGAAAAAGGAATGAGGCCTCGGTTCAAAGTTCTTAATTTGTTATACTAGAAAGGGAAAAAATAGTTCTGTATTATTTCAGGCCAACGACTTGGCAGGAATTTATATTTGAGTTCAAGGTTTCTGAAACCAGAGGCTTGAGAACGTTAGCAGGCTTGGCAATGAAGGAGAGATACAAAGATTTCACAGATAGCCGAGATATAAATCATAGTCACAATATTTAAAGGAGCTATTTGGACAATGTAGAATTACATACAGTAACAAACAAAGAAGCGTGTTAAGTATTGGTGTTGCGTATGTTTGTTATTGATAAGGAGTAGGGCAGTTTTTGAGAGCTGGTAAAAAAAAAAAAAAAAGGATTTCTGGTTGTGGGTCAGGATGAGTTTTATGCCAAGAATAATGTGACTAAATGAGGCAGAATATTTTTGAGTCTTTTGCCTATGACTTTGTTAGCTCATGAATGATTTTGGTGTGGTGTAGCATTGTAGAAGGCTACACTTACTGGTGTTTTGTGGTGGGGTGTTTTTTTATTTTCCTTTCTGGAATGCCAGTTAATTTCTCTTTTGGAAAAGTGTCTTGGGAGATATTATTGTGAGAGGCAGTTGTTGAGCAGCAGCAGAATCCTTCTGTGACTTCTCAAATCATCTTCTCTCAGAATTACAGTGTATGAAATTAATGTGACATTTCTTAACGCTTCTTTTGGAAATATGTTTCTTAATATAGGTGGAATAAGTTTGTGTGTGTTTTTCTCCTGTTTCTACCCTGTTTTTAGTGAAAGTCATGGTCATCCCAGGGAGGAAGCTGCATTTTCCCTCCAGTGTTGCAGTGGGAACACAAACAGGATTGCCATTCTTGCACCTGCTGCAATAAGGAAAGGGAGAGAGGCAACACGTTAGAGAAAATAAAACGTGCTTGGGCTTATGTCTTGCATTGCACTACTGCTCAGGAGTAAGAAACGTTACACTAGCTGCAGTTCTGTGAGGCAGAAATTGTGCTGCTTGAAACTTCCTTATTTCCATCCTTGTTTTTGTAGCTTGCCAAGCTCGTTATTTGTTTTAAATTGGCAGTGAAAAGCCATTTCTCCTTGCCTCCAGGAAATCTTTGTTTTAATGTAATTTGTTACTGTAAAACATGATAAGAAATGTACTGAAGCTGTAGGAGACTTTGAACCAAACTATTATTGAAAAATGTACTTACCTCACATTTACATTTTCTTTCAGTGTTCACAGTAACTGATTGCGAGAAGGTGATACCTGCTGGAATTTTATAACCCTGTTTTGTTCACGTGTAAGAATTTTTTATTTTTTTTTTTTTTCAAAAAAATAAAGTCTAGTTTTAAGCTGTATGCTAGAAAAAATTCAAAGTTTATAGGCATCTTTTCTCCAGTTTCTTGCCTAAATAATTTTGAGATTCTGTACTAAAAGTATTTGTTATGCTCAACTTTTCACAATCTATTTTCCTCCAGTTACTGCAAAGCTTACTAGGACTGAGGGCACTTGTTTTCAGTTTTATATCATAGAGAAACAGACTTAGAAATCAATGTAAGGGACAGAATCATGATAAAGAAAAGGTTTCTTAACAAATACTTTGGAAAGAAATTTGTTTTTCAAATAGAAGGAAATAAGCACTTAATTCAGAAAGCTGTCTGCTAAGGTGGCATCATGTAACTCCTTCACTTTGAATTCCATCCACAAATTACCTTTTTTTCCTCCTCGTATGTGTGAGAGAGAGAGAGACTGAGGACTCTCATCTCTGGCTTGCCTATTTTTTAAGTTTTAGTAGTTGGCCAATGTCGATAGCCAAGAACAATAAAAAGAACAGTGTCATTTTGTTTTTCTCTGCTGTGGACAAAGAATTATTTTATTATATGTGTTCCTTTTTCTTGTGACATACATGCCCATTGTATATCACTTTTTTTTTTTTTTTTTTGAACCTTTTCATTCCTTTGAAAAGGTAGTAGCATAAAGCTGTCATTTTCTTGGGCCAAACTGGTAAGGTTTTTCTATTTTATTCAATATGCAGGATTAATTGAATAGATTACTCTTATTTTGGTGAATATATGTGTCTTAAGAGGAAGACCAGTTTACCTGGAAGACAAAATATCCTATTTGAGTGTTGTTGAATCAGAGTTGTGTTTTTTGTGATACTTGTTCCTGACTCATAGGCCTGTTATTGATTAGTAGGGTTCATTGAAAGAGCCAGGTGTTTGAATAAAACAGAATTTTACTTGCTTTTAAAATTGTAAATATAAACTTAAAAGCAGAGTTATTTAATTTGTAGCTTGGAGATGATTAACAACATGGGAAGAGAATGTTCTGTTGCTTTGGTCTTCCAAATGGGCCAACTGGCCTCTGATCAATGGTGATACCAGTTTGCTTCTTCCCACAAGTTTGTATTATTGAAAAACCACGCCACAAATCAGGTCAGAGTGTTAAGGCAGAGTTTTATATAAAGGGAAAAGAGTACTGAAGTTGCACATACATCTCTTGTGCTTTAGTTCTTCTCCATCTCATTTTCCTTTACACTTTGAAACATCCAAGGAGAAAGGAAATGGAAAGTGGCTCAAAGCTACTTTATATATTATTCTTCTCTTGGGGCGAGCCACAGATGTGGTAGTAGTTTCCTTGCTGCAAGCGAAAGTAGCTTCCTGAGTTGTTGAAAAGGCTCTGTATGCAAGTTACTCAGTAAAGCTAGCTTCCATCTAGCTGGTACTCCTGTTGGAAAATAAAAGGTGGGGTTTGGAAGCTATTAAACTGGTAGTTAGCAGCTGCTCTGTAAAGCAAGCATGATGATGCAACCATCTGCATAATTTGAAGTGGATCAGAGACTTAAAAACTGGAACATAAATGGAAGTAATTTATTCTCAAACACTCATCTTAAGCTTTCTTAAGTCTTATGTTAAGAATTGCCTTTCTGTATCTAGCCCGCTCTGAGAAGCACGCAAGGGAGGCAAAGCAGAAGGTCATCTAGGCAAAAGATGAGCAACAGGGCAAAAACTGATGAGTGAGTGCCCACTGAATGGGTGTTAAATGGGGACAGTCTGCTCAGAAAAGTAGAGGGAGTGGAGTTACATGGCTTGGCAAAGGCTGAACTCTTAATAACTGAAAAAGACAACTCAGTGCTGAATGGTCAGGCTGCCCTGTCCCTACTCCACAAGCACTGGCTGGATTCTAGCACAGGGAAGGACAAGGTACCAAAATTAGAGCCCTTCCAGCAGCCTGGGTGCTTCACAGCGAGGTCTCCTGGAGGGGTATGGTCATGCTAGGACCAGTGCAGCCGTCACTGCTACTTTACCCTTGAGCTGTTGACTGCAGTCAAGGCAGCCAGCCTAGGGAAGCTGGCTGAGAGCTGCAGCAAAGCAGCCTTGTGAAGCCAAGCATCCAGCTGTGTGGCCTTGCCACCTCTGCAGAGTTCGAGAGGCGCCAGGAAAGTGCAGAGGTGCTGTAACAGTCTCTCAAGCTCTGCAGCACGTGGGAGCAAGGACTGCATTCCCCATTGTCTCAGAAACCTCAGTGTAGAAGAAGGAGGAGGCAGGTGGTGAAGCCCTGGTCTGTGCTTTGACTTGAATAATAAAGTTCACTACTCTCCCCTCCCCCTCCCCATTTTTTCCTCAGAAAGAAGTGCAAGAATGAAGTAAATATCTGTCATTATCCCTCAATGTTGAACTAGGCTTTTTTTCAGTAACCTATTGCTCAAGGATTTTCTGAGTCGGAGGTGATATTGTCATATTTAGTATCTACATTTAAAGGACAAGTTTTATTCCCATATTTTTTCATATTTCTTTTTGAACCCTGTATGCTTTGGCATCTGTAGCACATGCAGTATCTCAAATTTTCATATCTTCAACGTATTTGTAAGGAAAAGGTACTTTCTCTTCTTGATGTTGAATCTACTACCTGCTACTATAATTTGATGTCTCCTTAATTTTTTCTATAGGGTGAGATGGTGAGCAATCATTCTTTAGTCATGTTCTTTATTTCACTTTTTGATTAATACTCTGTTACATACTGTGTCCTGCAAAGTAGTTATGTATGTTGTATAACTTAAAAATATTATTCCAAGATCTCAAGAAGTCTTTTAAAGTAACAGCTGTCCAGTCTACTTGGAAAGAATTGAACTTTTTTATTAATAATGTGTTGAGTCCCTTAGCATCTTTTTCTCAGTATGTGAAAATTTTTTAGCCATACTTGGAATCTCAATGCGTAGGGATCTTGTGATATGTGTTGACAGAGTTACTTCATCTGATTTAACTCTAAGCCACCTTTGACCTATATCAGAATTCTTCCACACTAATAGCTTATTCAGACATTGTGAACTTGTGTACTGATAGTAATTTTCCACTGATACTCTTCCTTACACTGAGTTTCTGAAATATGTGTCACATCGACATCCTCATTTAAAGGTTGGCATTCCTGTTTCTCCATCTTGTTTGTCTGCATTGTTTAAGTGTCTTTGTTCTGTTTTATCCTCACTCATTATTGAAGTGTAGTCACTCTTATTTAAGTATATAGTGTTACTGTGATTCTTCCACAAAGCATTCATCATCTTAAACTGCATGCTATTCAATCCTTAATGGCTTTTCTCAGCTATTAAAATTCAAAAGGTCACAGGGAAGTATTGAATTAAATTGCTGACACTGTTCCTCTTTGGTTTAGATGAAGCCTTCCTCCAGTATGTGCTTACTCTGTTTCTTCTAGTTTTGGCAAATCTACTTGGAAATATTCTTCTCAGAATTAGCCTCTCTAGGGAGATTCGAGCTTATATTCTTACGTTTTTTCTCCTTCTCTTCCGTTCACCTCTTACCCATTGTGCTGGTTTTGGCTGGGATAGATGTAATTTTCTTCATAGTAGATGGTATGGGGCTGCGTTCTGGATTTATGCTGGCAACAGTGGTGATAATACAGAGATGCTTTCCTTATTGCTGAGCAGCGCTTGCACAGCATCAAGGCCTTTTCTGCTTCTCGCTGTGCCCCACCAGCAACTAGGCTGGGAGTGCACAAGAAGCTGGGAGGGGCCACAGCTGTGGCAGCTGACCCCAACTGACCAAAGGGATATTCCATACCATGTGATGTCATGCTTAGCACAGAAAGCAGGGGTAATAAGGAAGGGGGGATGTTCAGAATTATGGCGTTTATGTTCCCAGATAACCATTACGTATGATGGAGCCCTGCTTTGCTGGAGGTAGCTGAACACCTACCTGCCGATAGGAAGCTGTGAATGAATTCCTTGTTTTGCTTTGCTTGTGGGTACGGCGTTTGCTATATCTCTTAAACTCTATCTCAGCCCACGAGTTTTCTCTCTTTTACTTTTATGATTCTCTCCACCATCCCACTGGAGGGGAGTGAATGTGGAACTGTGTAGTGTTTAGCTGTCTGCCAGGTTAAACCACAGCGTCCATATGAAAAACTCTTCTTAGTTCTGAAAATTATGGGAATGATTTGGTGACTTCTGTGTGTGGGAAAGAGGAAGAAGAGAAGCTTTCTAAAAAAAATATTTGTTGTTTTATTGTAAATCCAAGTTAGAATTAAATACAAGCCCCCAAAACTTAAGGAAGCTGATCTTATAAATCTGGTTTCTTAGAATGGCAGAACTCTTGCCTGGATAATTCATAGGAATTGTAGTTCTGTTTTCACGCGAGAATTCTTTTGTTTCTGAAGATTCTTGTAGGCTTTTAACTCTGATCTCTGTCAAGATCTTTGGTGGGAGAAATCTCTTTTTCTCCCAGGGGAAGTATGGAGAATGGTTGCTTCCTGAGAAGATTGTTGGACAAATTTCCATCTAGAGTACTAGAAGCTACAGATAATTTGGAATTAGAATCTAGAAAAAGCAATCTGGACTGAGACTGGTTAGACCAAAGAAATGGCAGCTTCTGGAGAACTGAGAAAAAATTTAGAAACACGTTGGCAACACAGCTGTTAACAATGTGGTAAAATGACTTTTTCTAACTTAAGAATCTGAAATTATTCCTGTGACTTATAGAAGTGTATACAGGTTTATTATCAAAATAATGAGAATACAACCCCAGAAGAGATTTGAGTTGGTAACTTTTTTCTTAGTCAGAAATTTACTCATTGCTTGCTCTGCAGAGTTTTTCTTCATTATTTTTTTTCCATATTTTGTGTAGGTTTTTTTTTTTCCATATATCATGTTATAAATACCACAAAGACAGTGTTATTAATCCCAAGAAGGTGCTGGTGATGAACCTTCTAGCAGAAAACAGATATGGAAAGCATCTTGGAGTTACGATGTGTAGTGACATGAGCTTGGTCAGCTGTCAATCACCCACTCAGCTGCTCACTGGTTCTCCCCTCCTATGGACAGAGGAAAGAGTAAAAACAACAGAAGCAAGAAAACTCATGGTTCAAGATAAAGACAGTTTAAGTGAAGGAAAGAGGAAAGAAAAACAAGTGATGCGAAGGAAATCACTTGCTACTTCCCACAAGCAGACCAATGACCAGCAAGCCTCTGAGCAACAGCCAGCTTGGAAAGCAAACCCTCCTCTTCTGCTGCCTGAGTTTTTTTGCTGAGCATGGTGTTATCCTTTTGACCAGTTCTGGTCATTTGTCCTGGCTATATCCCCTCCCAGCTTCTTGCCCACCCCTATCCTATTTGCTGGAGTGAAGCCAGAGTGAAGGGTAAAAAGAGCCTTAAGTACTATCCAGCAACAGACAAAGGATTGGTGTGTTATCCACACGGTTTTAGTCACAAATCCAAAACACAACTCCATACAGGCTGCTATGAAGGAAATTAACTCCATCCCAAGCCAGACCATTGTTTTCCCATGGCCCAGAGTAGAATCATCAGAGCAGTACGCTTTTCACAAATAAATACATCTAGATATGCCGTAGAGTGTCTCTGTGTATGTATTTGAGTTTGACATGCTGATGTCTTTTAAATAAACCACTTCTTGTAATTTGGTGTTGATGAATGTAGGGAATATGATAGATTTCCGATCAGAAGACTTCCATACAGCTAATATGGCTTTGGAAAGTGATTGCCTTAAATGCTTAACAACTCTTTAGAGTACTCAATTTTTGAAGTATTACATACATTAATTAAAAATTCTGGCTCAGTCTATGACAGAGATTGAATCATTGCAAAGCTGGCCCAGCATGCAGGACATCAAGGCTGGCTTTACAACTGCTCCATCTTCCAGTTTCCCTGGCTGCCAGTGGTACCAGTTTCTCTGTCTTCTGCTATCGTACATGCTTCTTCCATCATTTTGCCAGTTGAGAATAGAGTGGCATTAATAAAAAAATCTTAAGGCTATCCTGTATTTTTAGTCTTAACAAGAAAAAAGACAGCGTGGTCATTTGGAAAAGGGTGACAATTCACTTTTCTCAGTGCCAGAGGGCTGGAATCTTTGTGAGTTTTTCTGAGTACAAAGTTCAATTTTAGTAATAGGAAGAGACTTTGAGTTCTGATTTTCATCTCACAATCTACCGAGTGCACCAAACTTCCTTATAGTTTCCATAATTGTATGTCAGTTTTTAGGAATGACCTAGTACATGTAGGTCAAAAAGTCTGATAAGATAATAACATTTTAATAACATTTTTAAACAAGTAATTCTCTTGAACTGTCAAAAAACTTGTCTTGAACTCTAAGAGAAAGTGCTGTGGCTTGCAATCTACAGTACTCATATATTTGGAAAAAGGAAGTTTGTTTTTCCTATAAAAACTATTACACAGAAACTGTAGAGTATTGACCATAGTTATCGTTCCATTGTTCCAAATGCTTTATTTCCTCTGTTATATAGGTGAGTAACTTACCAAGAGCTAGTTTGAGAAATAGGTCCTAGATTTTGTTTCGCCTGTCATTCTTCTTTTTCCATGTGTAAGTAATTAGAACAGGACCTTAAATTAAATGCTCTTGAAAGCCCTTGTGTATTTTTGTATAAAATTTTGGTTTAGATGGTTGAATTAATGTAACTTATAGGTAAAACTTAAAATTATTATCTTTGTATGAACAAAATCAAAGATTTTTGATTGTTGTAGTTGTTCCTTGGTATATGTGGGATTTTTAAAAATAAAGCATTAAATATTTACAAAAAATGCTAAGCTCAACTTGAAGCTTTTTTCCTGTAACTAATGCATTGGCACAAATAGGTGCAATTTTATACATGAATGGTTTTGGATTAAATGAGAGATACACCAAATGCTAAATTAGCATTAATTAAATTGGCATACATCTATTACTGCTTTCTGTAGCCATCAGAATATTGCCAGCCAAAGTGCTCTTGGATTGGCATGTTGGATGATATTGAACATTCTCTGACTAACGGTTCTTTGAGTATTTTACAAAACAAGGCAGTGTTAATTTTACTTCTGTATTGTTACAAAGCTTGGTGTGTGTGTCCTTAGTATCTCTTGTTGTTTGATGTGGCACAAATGGAGCAATTGGAAAAAAAAGCCCTGTTACTATAGAAGAACTTTGCACATTGACTTACTGTGGAGTGTACTGGGCTTGCATGCAGCAGCCGAACAGGCTAGCAACAAGGTCATCAGAAGGCTTGAGAAACAGACAGCCAGGAAACCAGCAGTAGGCTGGTCTGTTACTGATGGAAAAATACATCCCCGAACTTGGCATCTCAGTGTGCCACTACCAGGACCATCGGTGAATGGTCTGTACTGAAACACATTAGGGAGAAAAGGTTAAAAAGAAGCACAGTATTAATACAACAAACGGGAGGAAGCAGTGCCAAGGTAGTATTGGATTTATCCTCTAGCCAGTTCTCTTGCTACCTGCAGTACGGTAGAAGTGTGAGTTGCAGACTGAGTTTCATTCATATCTTATAGAAGTGACAGAGAAGGGACTGGTGTGCAAACATCCACTATCAAACAGGGTTTGGCCAGCTGTTACTGAAATGCCTAATAATTGTTTTTTTCATTGGTACATTGTTAGACAAAGTTCATTAGTCCTACTAAAGCCTATTAGTTCTATTAAACCTGGTATCTTCAAACAGGAATGAGAAACTGCTCTTGTTTTAAGATTGGGGAAGAGTACTAGAACTGTTAAGGATGGAACAAGGATATTATCCTATTAAAAGCAATTCTTTGAATTTGAGTATTTTTATCTTTTTCTTCTTGGCAGTCCTATGCTCCTTAGTTGCTGTAACTGAACATACAAAAATTGCCAAAGTTAACTGGAATGTGGGAAGAACATAGCTGTTCTTAAGTAGCATCCATTTAGAAGCTGGGGAATGATGGTGGAAGAAAGACACTCTGCAGAATCTACTGTTTCTGTTAGATTTTACCACTTATATCTGTTACTGTGTTCTTAGTTTTTGAAATATAAAATAGGTTTTTATTTTTTAAATGTTTTGAAGCTTAACAGAAAGATAAATGTTTAATAGATGAAGGTAGAAAGATAACAGTGAATTGTTGTAGAATGTTAAAGAGCCAACTGGGTTTTTTTTGTTGCAGCACTGAAATGAAGAAGCCAAACCATATGGGTATTGCACTTTGCACTCAGTCTAAGTAGCAGTAAGCAGCTGTTATATAGCTCAGTGTTAAAACACAGTAGTGCAAGGGTCATATCAGTAAAAGCAAAAAATTAACTTCCTGTGTTGTGTTAGAGAATTTTTGCACGTGCTGTTCTCAAATCAAGACCTGACCTGAAAGATACTGTCTGCTGATTCTAAGTAATGAGATAATCATCATGCTTTTCTGCATTGCCTCCATAGATGTGACTCAGTAGCTGGCCTCCCTCCCTCTTCATTAAAGTTACCTATGGAAGGAAATTTTTATCCAGATGTTTGTGGTCATCTGAACAGCACTACTTTCTTGAAGTCAGAAGCAGTAAGAAAATTGCCGATGAATTTCATTACTTCGATTTCAAAGAAAATGGCATGAACAAAACTATCTGCCTAACTTGCAGAAGTATATAGTCTGAAGAGACTTGAAGTAAAAAATGTAACTTTTTCATTTCATTTGAACTTTATCAGAGGGCGTGTAATATTCAGGCAGGACTGGTTTGTTGGTAAAACACAGTAAAATAATAGAAAGATCACTCAAACTTGAAGATAAATAGATGATTCTGAAGCTGCTTGGTAAATTCATAAAAATAAGATACGAGAAATACACAAGTGGAATGACTACGCTCAGATCTTATTGTAAAAAGGATTTGCACTCAAGAAAGCAGCAGGCCACGGCAACCAAGTGACTGAGCTAATATTGTCTGTGCTTTGTCGTACTGTAAATGCAATTTTGGAAGGAGTAAAAAAGAAACTGCAATTGTCTTTAGTTGCAGGATTACTGAGCTGAGATGCACATGTTCAAAACTACTGATTAATGGCTACTTTTTCCAAGGAGTAGATTTGAAAGTAGTTCTATCTTGCTGTTTATAAGTGTGTCTGCACAGCACTATTCTAAAATTTGCATGTTTACTTTGCAAGGGGCTTGGGTGCTGGGGAAGGCACATTACCACTATTCTATGGGCATGGTTTCTGAAGACTGGGTTTCATTCCACATTCCATTTTGGTGTTTTTCAGTGAAAAGTGGCATAAAGGTTAGGTTAGTCACCACGTGAAACATTGCTGAGAAGCCACCACTTCCTCTCTTTCTTCCCTTCTGTTCCTCATCAAGACTTCTTCAGGCTGCCTTTGCCTTTGCCTCCGTTGTCTCCCAGGTCAAGCAGAACTGCTTTCCCATCTTCATCAGCTTGCACAAAACCATAAGATCTTATGAAAAATGAACATACCAAATGAATATGGCTTTTGTCATCTTCCTAGTGCAGTTTGTTTTCCTGTGGTTGCCCTCATCATGCTACTTGCTATAGTAATACAATACCTTCTTGCTTTCCTTGCTTCTCCATATGTGATTTTTATTTATGACTTCCGTAAGTTCTACCACTCCCAGAGGGGTATCCTCAAGGACTCTTACCTCTCTAGTTACAAATCTTTCTTCTCTCTGGGAAGCTCATTCTGTCAGCACTGAAAAGGAGTGTATTTCTATGTGATTTGATTCTGAAGGATCTGGGAGCTCAATGTATGATAAAATTCCTCATCTTGAATGACACATTCAGCCTTACTATTTAGCAGTTTGTAGAGTGCAGAACAAAACCTATGAACTCTAGATTTATTTTTGTAAACACTGGAAATGGCAGTTTCTAACTACGTTTAGGTGACTTCTTGAACTGTGAGCCTAGGTACTGTCACAATGTACTATAGTAATTGTTTAAGTTAGTTTTGCATCCACTTTTGTTTAAACGTTGGAGGACGGTGTAGAGGTTATATCTCTTCCTACTGCTGGCCTTCACGAATTAGACAAATGTGTGCAAACATTTGTAATCTCTCACCCAAGAGCAGAATAAATTTGCCGAAATAATTCTGTAGTCAGTATGCTTGCAGTAGCTGTTAGTGTTTGCTTAGATTTTATAGCACTGCAGCTAGAAATGTGAGTATGTAACTAACAGAAATTAGTTAATTACAAAGCAGCAGCTTGTACCCGTTGTAAATAATGGTAGTCACAGAATGCAGTACTAACATTAGCAGCTTGGTTTTATAGTGTGTTTATGTAAGTATACTGTCGATATTTTATAATTTAGTAAAGCTTAAAAAATATTTATATTGACCCGATTGACCTCTCAGGGTTTTTTTTGTTGGTGGTTTTTTTTCCCCCCTACTGTATATACAGTTAAAGCAAAACTGCAAATATAGTTTAAAAATATTCTTACTGTATTAAGCTATGTAATGGATAGGGCAGTGTGCTGAAAGCTACTCCTCCTCTTCACATAGAATATTCCCCTTAACTGGGCACCTTGTAGGTAAAGAATTCTTGTGTTCTGTATTACAAGCTATTAGTAATAAGGACATGAATTTGACAAGGTAATATACAGTGTAATGACAGAAATCTGGATAAGAAAATGACTTTCAAGTTCCAAAGTGTAAATGAATGAATGTAAATCAATATTGCCTGTTGTTATTAAGGTCTGTAATAGAAAACTTGCAAATCAATACAGATTCTTAAATAGCTTCATTAAATATTAGGAAGTGGAAAATATTTTAGAACTGGTGTTAATATTTTAAGCTATATTGGAATATATCTAACCATTTACACCATGTTGTAACAAATTCTCAGTAAAACATGGGATTCAGGCACGTTTCTCACTGCTTTGCTAAGAAACCGCAGGATTTTTCTTGTTTGTTCGATTGTCAGTAGCCTCAGGAAATAACTTCTTCCTCTGCTGACAAAAGCAGTTCCATGTTTGGCATTCAAAGTTGTCTTAATTGCTCCAATATCTCAAAGACTTGCATACCCTTTGATTTCTGATTCTTTTTTATCTATCAGATCATTAGGATTTTTGTCACTAGAAAAAAAAGAATGTTATTGTTTTCATGTATTGATTGTGGCTGCTGCCTTTCTGTCAGTATGGATAGGTTATGTAGTTCTGAAAGTGGAACCTGTGAATTGCTGGTTTATCTGGGTACTTGACTGTGTTTGCTAGTGATGGAATCAGAAGTTTCAGAATAGCAAAACGTGTTGACATTTTGTGTAGTCAGGTATGGGTTGGGAGAAGAGATTTCCGAAAAAGATGGTACAAATTAATTGCTAATGCAGATGCTGTAAAATTTGCTTTAAAAAGTTTAGAACCAAGTAACCCCAAATCTAACTCTTAAGTGTTCTGAAGTATTTCATGTGTTTCTAAAACATCGATGGGTACTGTATTCTGCTGAGACCGTCAGATGTTGTTGGACAGGGTTGTTTGAACAAATTTTTTTGCAGATGTAAACATATACCAAAAGATGAGTCTACATTTTTTTGTGTTTCAAGAAAGAAGATTCCTGGTCAACAAGAAGTCTTGATACCAGTGTTGTTCTTGGTTGGTAAAGCTTTATGACCTCATAACAAGAGTAGATGAAAATAAAATTCCTTTTTGGCCCTACAGCTGAAGAAATCCCAGAACTTAGAACTTGTTGCAGGCAGAGGTCATGACAACTGTTGACTTAGCCACATTCAGGAAGTAATTAAAAATAACTTCCTCCCCCCTCCTAGATTTTTCAGAACATGATATCCTCATTTGCAAATTAACTTTAAAGGGTATAAATAAATGTTACTTTTTGATATTTGGAAAATAAAGTAGAGAGAGCATTTCACAGTGTTGTGATGCAAGATTTTGGTTTCAGGTTTTATGTTTGAGAAGCAGTGGACACTTATGAACATATAGAACCCTCTTATGTGCACAAGAATACATAGAAATTAAAAGAAAACATGTAAAAGCTATAGTTAATATAATGACTGTTACTAGCTGTCAAGAAGCCAATGTTTGGAGTTATTTTACCCCTAAAGATTAAAGTCAATAATGTTGCTGTTCATGCTTGATTATTTGTTAGGAGACTTATGCTGAATTGTTGTTGAAGAGGTCTGGAAAGAAACCAGAATATGTAACGTGGTTTTAATACATCTTATTACCTATCAACAGTGATCAAACCTCAGATTTATGATTTTCTGCATTGAATAAGTAGTGCTAGCTCTTAAATTCATAGAGCTAATTTATTCTGCAAACCAAATCAGGTCACTGGTTTTCAATATTTTTATTCTTAGCTGACTGCAATTCTGTAAAACTCAAAATATGCCCATAGTAGCAGTAGTAAGACAAAACATGCTTTACAAACTGCATTTGTAAATTAGAAATTGTAGTCTAAAATTGCAATTGTATAGCCTTCAAAGGAGGCCGACTTTCAAAACTTCATTAATTTCTTCATAAAAACATTCCACTCCAAAATATGTGACATAAGACATTGCAGCATGGTCATCTCTCCGTAATCCAGAGAAACTTCTGATATTCCATAATCAGTTCTACAACCCAGGAGGAATGGGATATACTTTATTTATAGGATGGTACACCATGAGGGTATTCTGGAGCTGATGAGAGATTTCTGATTACCATCTGCTGCAACTACTCGTGTTTCAGAGTGGATTAACTATGTATACCGAGACCATAAGATCCTAAATCCAGCTGTAGGCTGTTTATCAGTAGTGGTAGACTATGTAAAATCTCCTTGCATAGACTGTCTGAGCCCTGGTCTACAGCAAAAGAAACTTGGCACTTGGAAGTCACAGTGTTGATGAAACAGCTTCTCAGTCAACCCACGGATTTTTGTTCCTTAAATGCTACTTTTCCATTTTGGAGAAGTGAAATTGGAAATTGAATCCTTTGGGTCTGAAGGTGAGACAGTGGTCAAAATGGTTTTGTAGGAGTTTGCCAAAAGAGCAGCTATAGTTCTGCTGAATAAAGAAGCTGAAGATGAGGGTAGAATGTAATTTTGTTTGAAATCTGGAATCTAAGACATGATTCAATGCAGATCTTAAGATTATTGAATACTTCTGTGCATCTTTCTGGTTAGGAACACAAGGTGTTTTATGGGCATTAGAAAAAATGAGGCTTTACAATAATAATTGCAAAGTTTGTACGTATCTTTAGAAAACTAAGAATTTTGCAATAACAGTTGTGAAGTTCTGTTAAGCCTCATTCTTGAAGAGGCAACTGTATTGATAGCTAGAGATAGGTCAACTGAGTGATGATGAGCAGCTTAATTTGTCCCACTTCTTCTAGTGAGAAATATTCATTTGAGTCTCCCTCCTTCTCACACCAATTTTTAGGAAAAATACTGGAATAAAATGATCTTAACAGATGTTTATCTCCCTTTTCATATTTCAATAAGATAGGCTAATACATTTAAAAGCTACGAGTAGGGGACTGTAAGAGGGACAGAGAGACAAATAGGTGAATATTCATTTACATTATCTGTGTGTTCTTAAGAAAGTTAGTTTAAAAATATAGACCTAACTGTTTCTGAAGGAAGAAACTTAATTGCATCAATAAGGCTAACCCTCCCGCCCTTTATTAGAAGAATGCCAAGAGCTTATACAACTTCTGTTGCACTTCAGTTATCGGTCTCTCATAATTTTCCTGCTTGGCAACTGTCACGCCCGTCTGTGGGGATTTTTTTTTTTTTTTCCGAGAGGATTTTTGCTCTTGGTATATAATAGCAATGTAACCCTGGTACTAGTGAAGCTATATAATCTTTTCCTGAACCATAGTCCAGAATTACAGTCTTAACTGAAGTAGTTTCTTCCTTGAATAGATTTTGTCTTCCTGCAATCTGCTGTGTCCTTACTAAATCCTGAGGCTTGGTTACTCTCTTAGTTGAACCCTGCACCCTGAAAAAGGAGCCGGGAAGCTTTTTAATCTTTTCTTGAAACAGCTGCAACAGGAAAGAGAATAAACTGTGCTTAAACTCTTATTGGCCCAGTGCTTTTCCAAGCTAATTTTAGTAAACATGTTTCGTAAAGGCTGTAAAATTTAAATACATTTTCTGAGCGCTGCCTTTTTTGTTTTGTACTTTTTATTGCAGTGGTTGGTTGATTAATTAATGTTTGTGGTACAATCAATGGCCTCATGAGTGCTAGTTAGAGGCTTTTGTGATGGAGGACTTAGCAAATACTTTTAAATAGAAAACATTAGCTATTTTTTGCAAAATGGGTGGTAATCTTTCTGGCAAGCTAAATTAGCATTAGCAGAGGAAGAATCACATTTTTGCTTTTGACTAAAGAACCTGCTTTCTAACTTAATATTCACTGAATTAATAAAAAATTGTTTTCAGTCTTTCCTGTCCTCTTAGTTGTCTAGGAGCAATTGGTTTACGGTATTGGAAAGTACAGAAAAGTAGAATGTTACAAACTGAAACCAGAACTGTGTTCGGGAGTATGAGTGTATGATGAATAATTTTGTTGTCATGCATGATTGCTTTTGTTGGGATGCATACTTACTTACTTACTTACTATGAAGTTTTTTGTAGTGTCTGTCTGAAGTAAAACTCGTACATGTTAAGGTGGATTTCCCACAAAGTTTGAGGAAGACCGTGGAGACTGTGAACAAAATGATGATAAATTAAATTCTAAAAATGGCAGAATCAAGCTAGTTCTAATGTAATTTTAAGGCTATTGAATCAAATTCTGTTTAGTTGCACTGAAAATCCAGAATACTTGATTTTAAGATTTGGTTTGAAAGCGGATTAACAAGGAGAATCTGGATGTTATTCTGCCGCTAGTCGGTAGAGAGTGGTTAAACAAAGAAATAGTTCTTGTTGATGGAGTTAAAAACAAGGTCGAGTAGGAATGTCATCAATTTTTATACCAAAAAGTTGTTACAGGTATTTTATAAATATTTTTTTAAACTTCAGGTTTTGCCTGCAAATTTTTGTAAAATTGCTTCATATGTTTTGCAGTAACTCCTTGAAGATATAGGCAATAAGAAGAGAGGAATAGATCACTGTTTGATTCCTATCTAAAAATGTGTCAATATATTTCATTATAAGTGCAACCTTTATTATTTGTTTTGTAAGTGGAACCGTTTTTTATAAAAGGAAACTTTTCTTACTCCACGGTAGTTTCTGCGTATTTTTGGGTGTTGACTTTACAGGATTAGAGTTATTTGCAGAGATGAGTTGCAGAGCAGACATGATCTTCAAATCAAATAGTTTTGTCATTGTCTGTGGATAAGCTTATTTAAAATTTTCACGATTTTCCTGTTTTGCCTATTTCTACAGTTCTTTCAGGTTAAACCTATAGAGTCATGTGTTAAGTTGACGTACAGAATTAAAAAATCATCTATATCACAGAAATTCCAGATCAATCACCTACGTACAAGTCTATGTATGTGCCATGGCTTTCTAAAGGCAAACACTTCTAGAGGATATTAGAAAACAATTGTGAGTCTGAAGTAGATGGATCCAAGCATTTTTCCATCTTCCTGGTCAGAATACGTAGCTAGTACCCTTCAGAATGTTCCAAAAGTAGAGGCTATGCCTTTGGGAATCTGCTACTTACATTGTAAAAACTGACTGTATCTACAAATATTGATGTTGCAATGTGAAGGACTAGCACTCTTGAGGGGAGGACTTTCAAAGCTTGGAGAATGTCAGGAATGTCACTTTATGTAACAACAAAGGAGTTTCTGCTTCCAGTCTACAGCTATGATCACTTGACTGTATATTTAGAAGTGAGGAAATGCCTGGAAACATCTTCTGACTGTTACTCCTGTGTGTTAGTGAGAACAATATTGCATATCTTTGTTACTATAAAATGCAGAGAATGTACCGTACAGATGTAGAGATGTAGAGAATGTATTGCGTGATACTTTGAGACCAATCTAAATAAACATTTACAGTTTGATTTATTTTATTTTTCATTTATCCTCAGTTTATTTTGCTGAGCTTTCAGAACAGATAGCAACTATTCTTTTTTCTTTCTCACTTATCTGGTGCTCTGATAATATAGACATAATTTGTCCCTCAGATGTTGTAGGTGAATTTGTAATTCAAGTAGCATTTTTCATTGGAAGGAAAGCTACTATGTTTCTAGAAATTCTTATAAACCTTTTTTACATAGCTTGTTTTTGTAAATTCTTGAATGCACTCAAACTGCCTGTCATCTACAGATCTGGGTAATTCTTGCTAATTGTAAAGGACTGAAAAATCAGCTTGATTTGTGTTTTGGTTTTTGAAAGCCTGTTGCTCTGAAATCAGGGCACTACTATATGTGACAAACCATATGGAAACATTCTATAAAATACTGATGCAATCATATTTGTGTCATTAATGCTAATGAGAAGAAGGTACATATTACATAGAGCATAATACAGGTGGTGATATTTGGCAGGACATAATGCCTTGTACTTCTTTTAGAATACAAACTGTGTGAGACTGGAAGACAGCTATTCACCACCCCCTTTTATTTTTGTTGTGTTTCTCTGTTTATGTGTATGTACATGTACCCACCCAGAAACCCCTAAGTTTCTCTGCTCTTCGAGGTAGAATCATTACTGTTTCATTATACTCTTCTATTCATTTAGCATAGAGCATGGTGTGCTGTGCTTGAGAGTTGTGGCTTGGTCCCACTGTAAAAACAGATCCTTTTCTCCTTCAGAAATTTGAATCTGTACTCTGAAGTGTTTTTAACTCCAATAATTAAGATGTGAATAAGAGATCATTTTAATATTGAAAATAAAAAATATAAGAAAGCCAAAGCAGTTGGTTCTCTCTTTTTTATTGACTTTTAAAAAGTGTATTGCATTTTTTGAATGAATGGGGAAACTTCAGGAAAGTCTTCATTCTGTTTTTTATACAAGTTTTTAATTTTTAATATAACATGATTTTTATTTTTAATCCGTTATGGGAGAGTGTAATGATCTGTTTTTCCTCTGCTACCACTCTGCTGAAGAGGAATAGGGTCAGCTATTTTGGAAGTGGTTCCAGAGCTGTGCTTTCTTCTGCCTGCAGTTCTGAGCTCAGAGAATGATGCCAAAACTTTTACTGATCATCTCAATGTGTTTTGTTGAAAGTTTTTCTAAATAAAAGAACCCCACTGGATTTTTTTACTGAACTGATGGCATCTGCTACAAATGAGCTTTTTCTTTATACTGCAGCCTTGCTCGGCTTGTCTCCTTCCAAAACTAAGACATAATAAAAAGGAGTTACTGTTCTATATTGCTGAATTAAAATCTTAGCAAAAGGCTTACAAACTAAACTAAACACAAAGCTGTAATTCTTCCAGAGAATAGTGCAAATTAGTTTGGAATATAACAGTGGCTACAGTGAAGTAAACAAATTGGAAAGTTCTGTGTGGCAGTGTTGACTTACTGTATAACCACTAAAATGTTTTTGATAAATGAGAAAACATGCTGAGTTTTACTGTGTTTTTTCCAAGTCTGTAGTCTTTTCTATCCTATAAAAGCTAATATCTGTTTTTTACAAAGCCAGCAGGAGTCTGAACTTTTGTATGTACTTCCTGTCTGGAGTGCTCAGACAATGGAAAAATAATTTGATTTTTAAGGTTCTAGGATGCTAAAGTAAAAAGGGTTTTAAGAGGATTTTTTTTTTGATAAGAGGCAAATGAAAGTTGGAGTGTTTCCCCTTTAATGTGTTTTCCCTTTAATGACTGGGAAATCCAGACAGATCACACCTCCTTACTTATCTGGGGCAAGGCGGAAGGTGAAGGTCAATGAGGTGCGTGATAAACTAGTAACCTTGATAGAGTTTAATCAAAATATTCTCAGTTCTGTTTATACAAGTTAGATAATTACATGAGTAGATAATTTTCGCAGGCAGGCTTCCTGAGGAAGTGAGCTACTGCGTATGCCTGCCACTAGCTAATTTCTGCCAAATTAGACGAAAGGATAGAGGTCTGGGACATAATTTAGTTTTTCGAAATTTCATGAACACTTACATCTGGGTGGAGACAGGAGGCACTGTTTATTCTTCATTACAATAATCTGGGGAATGCGCAGACACTCTCTGTTCACTGAGAAGTGACTTCCTGAGCAGGCAACACGTCTGTATTGCCCAGCCTTCCAGCACAGGTGTCTTTTCAGTTGAGTTACATGTGCTGTCTCTTGGCAGTCCTGCAAGCCACAGGAGCAAAGTACAAAAAGAAGGGGTCAGGAGTCACGCAGAGTAAGTAGGAGCGTTGCTAGGGTTGGGAGAGAACCATAGAAGATGGGATGAGGTGTTGGAGAAGACTGTGCGTGATTGGAAAGAAAGAACAGGGATGTGATCAAAAGTGAGACTTAACAACAGTTGTGGGAATCTGGCAATGAGGAGAAGTGGCTCCGGGCTGTGTTCAGTCAAGCTGAGGTTGAGAATGATTGTTTTCTCCCTGTGTTTCCCCTCTGACAGTTTTGTTAAGAGGAATTCTCTCTGAAGTGCCACTCTGCTCTGAACTTTGGCCGTCTTATTGTGCTGCAGCACCTATACTGGCTTGGTGCGGTGCAATGGTGCATAGCACATGCAATTTTAACACGAATGTGAAGTCTCTTGAAACATCTGTAATTTACAGTAGCTGGCAGTGACCTCCAAGGTTGCCCTGGTAACTGGTGTCCCAGGAGCCTCTTTAAATATACCCAAAAATTTGCCCAAAGGCCACATGCCAATGCAGTAAGTCTAAAAATATTGGGTAATTATGTTTATATTTGAAACTGGTTATAGAAAGCTGGTTTTAGTAGCACTCTTACCCAATGATAAAAACAAGAAAAATTTTTAAGATAGCGTGCAGTTTGAATTTTTGTATGGGTTGAAAATTAATAAAAAGGCATTAGTGAGCACTCTCCTAAATTATGAGCCATTATTTGATGATGTCTTGTACTTTTACCAAAATGACATAATTAACAAATAGTTCATTTAGTAAGAATTAAGTCACTACAAGAATTGCTTCTGACTGTATGCCATGAAATAAAGAGATGTTGATCAAGGTTCTTTCACACTGTTGGCCTCTAGACAAAGAAGGCAAGAGCATACTACATTTTAACTAGGAGATGCAAATGTTAACTGCTGTAGGTGGTTCTTGTATAACAGCTTCAGTAGAGAACAGTTAGGTGATGGTGGCATGTACAACTAAACATATCTCTCCATGACTTAATTCTCTAGAATTCAGTTATGTTCTATAGTAGTTAAATTCGTTAATAAGATTATTATTAGTAAGATAATATATAAGTAAAAAATGACATTTGTAACTTCTGTGGATTCCCCCTCTCCAGTGGAGATCCATATGGATTAGTATCACCAATTTAATGTTTGATAGGCTAGCAGAGTTTTGGTAAATGCAACTTTGAATAAAGGAATAATTAACTCACTGTTTCAAGTGTCCATTTCCTTTCTTTCACTCCCTTTCCCTTAGCCGTGAACCCTGAGCAGGAAACAGCTTAGTACTGTTGGCATCTTGCATTTATTTGTAGTTAAGAGGAAGGATGAACAGTATCACCACCAGCTTTTAGCTGGAAGATGTGTAGTATTGCCTAAGTCATAGAATGCCTATTCTCTCATAGTTAACTGTCTTTTGAAATGCCTTTCGTTTTGTGAATTTTCAAGACCAGCTATTAAGAGAAATTGTAGAAAGCAATCTAGTTTATTCCATTTAAGAAAAAATTGGACTTGTGAATCCTTATTTAAATTTTGACACGTGGTGCGTGTTTAAATTTAGTAGCTGTACAGCTTGGTTTCAAAACATACCTCAATGGAATTTTCCTAGTAAAACAAGAATTTAGACCACTGTCATGAAGACTTACAGATTCTACTGTAATTTCAGTAAAATAAGAAAAACAGAGATGTATACACCAGAGATGTAATTACTGGATGATGAATAACATCATTGAACAAGAATATATTAAAATATGAAAAGATATAACAGCATGTATGATTGCTGTGGTTATGTATTTTGTAGTAAAATGACAGTGGTTCATTCCTGAAGGAAATACGATTTAATCTTCAAAAGGAATCAAAGGTATATACCTTGAAATAGTTTGTGGTTACAGAAGTAGTTTATCTAAATACTATCTTTAAATAAAGAAAAAAAGTTGCCAGGTGGATGTTATGACCATACCAAGCGAGCTTCAGCAGGTCATGGGTTCTATAAATGCTGTGGCAACACAAAAATAAACCAAGGAGAAATGTATAAAAATACTGCTCCTCTCAGTCGCTGTGTGTTAGGGACCTGACTGGGAGGTGAAGGATACATGATTGGCCCCCTGTGTCTTTCATGTTCCTGAATGTTAATCTTATCTTTATATTCTTCATATTCTTTATTGCTCTTTATCTCATGACAGCAAATAAACCTGTCCATTTTCCCTAGACTTTGGACCTCATGTAACATTTAAAGTCAGTTAAAACAAATTAATGTCACGCAATGAGTCAGAGTTACAGTCTGAATTTGGAACGTTTTGCTGAAACTTGTTGAAGTCTTTAGATGAAAAGCGTCCAAAAGATTTACTGTTGTTTATCCTTCAGGTTCAGCTGTTTGGTTTGTTTCTGGAACCGGTGGAGGACAGATGTGTGTGCAGTCTCACCATTAGCACTTGTTGCTGTTCAGTTACTCATTCTTATGACTTCTCTGCATGCTACAGGAATCAGAGCTGTGAGAAGTCTGTCAGTTTTTTCTTCAGGAATCTTGTATTGCTAATGTGTGTGTTGTTCATTTGTCTGTGACAAAAGGGTGCGTATGGCAGACTTGCTACTCATAAAGATATTTACATGCCTAGAGTCTTTTTTTTGGATATACTAATTTACTTTTAATCTCAAGCAGAATTGCAGTCCTGCCACCATACAGCATAGATTTGTAGGAAAGTTCCCTGTGTAAACATTTCTTTTTAGTTGCCTGCGTCTTATAAATCAGTGAACAATATATACTTGCATACATCCATAAAATGTATCTATTTTCTCTGCATAATGTTTTTCCATCTGGCACATGGGAACAAAACCAGAATCGTAGTACTGTAGCTGTAATACATTCACAGCAAAGTACAGTGAACAGCTAAATGGAGTAGAAAAATTTGAAAATGTTTTCATACATCTTGAAGTACACTTTTGGTGTTGTGATATAGCTTCAATAATTTTTAATCAGTTAGGAACTAAACAAGGATTACAGTCCTATAAGATTTCCCTGAGGCTGGAGATACATTAACATAGGAATTTATGATGATATGGACTGTTCATTTGGGGTGCCTGAATCCAGTATTTCCTTGAAGGAGTGACTGATTTTTGCTAGTGGTCAAGTAAATAGATCACTTAAAAAAGTTTGGCGCAAGCTCCAAAAATCAGTATCTGCTCCAGAAAGTTTTGGGCTATGCAATAACGACATTTTATAACCTTTTTGAACTTCATGGGGTTTTATGGTGTATTTTTAGTCTTGTCTAGTTTACACATCCCCAGAGTTATCTAGATGTGTTAAAAGAGGGAATGTGTCTTTCGAGCACTCTTGATTTGAGTTACCTTCCATGTATCACTTGGAAATTATCCAGAAGCCCCAAGAAAACCGTATACTGTAAGTCCTGAAGACCACAGAAGATATTATCTTGAGGTTTTTCAGAATGTTTATAATCAACATTAATAAGCTAAACGGTGATATATGTAGCATTGTTTTGAAGGATTTTCACTACTGCTTCTGCCAGGGCTTTCTCATTAACTTGTGGGTGTGCTGTGGTAGCTTTTCTCTATAGTTAACGGAACATAGAAAGATGTGTGAATCAGCTGATCATTTTAGGATTAATGTGTGTATTTGTTTATGTGGTTTTGTTAGAATAAAACGCATTATGAATCTTGGTGTCCTGAAAAGATATAGTATAATAAACAACTGTGTGTTAGCTGCATAAATATTGTGAAGGCCAAGAAATTTCTAACACTATTTATTAGTCCAAATTATACTTCCATTGACAGTTGCTTTCTCAACATGCTTTGCTAAAAGCATAGCAGTAATTGATACGCTAGTGAGAGAAGCATTTTTTCCGTGGGAATTAATGTAATGGAAGGAGAATGTCTTTCAGTTCCCTCACTATATGCTGCCCTTGTGTACTGAAATTGTAGAGGTTTTTTTAAGTCTTACTGAGTTTGATATATTCGGCTGCTTCATCTCTGAGGCTGAAAAGGATTAGCAGAACAGGCTATTAAATATTAAGCAAAGGAGTTCCTAACAGTGGATAAAGAAGCCATGGACAGTATTGTCACTTTGTTGAGATCACAAGTAACTGCTAAATTATGCTAAAATTGTCATAGGTTACAGCCAGTATGAACCCTGTGCATAATGAATTTTCATGCCATTCATTTCACTGAGCGCAGGATCTTTAGAAGCAAAGCCCCTAAAATGGATCATGTTTAAAAGAAGCAAATATATAGAAATGGTTCTAACTTGTGATAAAGATGATCACTAGTATGCGTATGACTACTCTGTTAAATCAGCTTTTCCCTCTTGGCAGTCCTTTAGCTGTTTTTGTCATTTAAGGTATTGATCGATGAAACATGAAAGTGTTTGTGCTTTGCAGAGGACAGTGGAGTCCTAGTAGACAAGAAACTGGCCCTGCGCCAGCAATGCACCTTTGCGGCAACAAAGGCCGGCAACGTCCTGGGATGCATTAGGAAGAGAGTTGCCAGCAGATCAAGCGAGGCGATTCTTCCCCTTTGCTCAGCTGTAGTAATGCCACATCTGGAGTAATTATTACAGTTTGAGTCTCTCCAGTATGAGAAAGACATAGACTTACTGGAGCAAATCCAGTGCCGGGCCACAAAGAAGGTTAAGGGTCTGGACCACCTTTTGTTTGAGGAGGAGCTAAGAGAGATGGGATTGCTCAACCTGTAAGCAAAGGAGGCTCAGTGAGGATCTTGCCAATGTGTATAAATAGCTGGTGGGAGGGAATGAATAAGAAGGAGTCAGACTCTTTGCAGTAGTGCTCGCTGACAGGGCAAGAGACAATAGGCAGTTACTAAAACCCAGGGAATTCCATTTGAACGCAATGGAAGAGGTTGCCCAGAAAAATTCTGGAACCTCCACATTTGGAGATACTCGGCACCCAGCTGGACAAGGTCCTGGGCAACCTGTTCTATGTGACTCTGTTTGAGCAGAGGAGTTGAACTACTTTATCTCAAGAGATCCTTTCTAACCTAAACAGTTCTGTCCATCTGTGTCAGGAAGGGACTTCAGTGATCAGAAATTAAATTTTGGTAATGAGTCAGTGGAGAAAGGCTTTTCTGAAACCTGTATGGATGGTACTGTCAGGAATATGCTAACATTAACTACACTCTGACAACAGTTTTGGTTTTTTTTCCTGGGCTTTGCCAACTGTACATAGTTAGGTCCAGCCATTTTGATGTGATTTCATCTAACCAATGGCCATTGTTTCTTCACTTTTTAAAGTCGGAGACAGTAGATGAACAGCAGTAACGTGTTTTCTAATCTATGTGCTTTACAATGTTATGAGATGGTCATTCATTAGTTTACAGGTGTAATTTCTGCACTAAAGACTGGATAGAAAAAGTCTGCAAATATATAACAGATGCTGCTGTAGCTGTCCTCTTAATTCATCAATTATTAAGAATTCTTGATATAGTTGAGGCAAAAATTATGAAGGATTATTTATCCATATGTAATGAATTCTGCAATCACTATTAACCTTTTAAACTAGTGTGTATTATTAAGTTATATTCAGCTAACAGTAAATAAGATTTTAAGCGTCATGAGGTTATTTACTTGAGTGTGGGATGATAAGCACCGTGTGTGATTGTTAATGGGAAAGGAAGCGTAACCAACTGGTTTGTCCAGGTTACAGAATTCTGACCGATTTCTTACACTCAAACTCTTCTTAGGAGTGAAAGGAGGTATACCTAACAGTGACACGCAACAATTTATTGCCAGTCTACATAAAATCTTAGCAGTTTAATGAAAGAATTATTAGTCCAGTTATGGTAGTAACTCAGTTCCAATTATATATGGTTAAAGTCCTTACTGACACAATTTCTAGTATACAGCCCATTCTCTGATGTTCTGATCAGAATTCCACTGCCCAGATGGATGGATGCTACAGTCCATGGTTTCACTTGAGGATGAGGCCAAGCTTCAACACAAGTTACCAGCCTTAAGTTGTTCTGCGAGCAAGCTGTCCTTTTTCAGGAAGAATATGATGCTGGTATTCTGTTTGTTTCTTTTTCTACTTTTCACCCTGGGATATCCTTGAGATAATTTAAACGTATTTTTTAACAGGCTCAACATCTTACTCTTACCTCATTGTTTCAAGTTCTCTACATATGTTCATATTTTTTCTTTTTTGTCTTAGAGCTGTTCTTACCCACTTTCCAATGTTGCATACCTTTGGCTAACAGCACCTGAGGCTTTTGGTATCGCTTTAGTGCAAAGCCTGTGGCCCGTAAGTAGCAGTGTCTACAGAAGAATACTTAAGTTAAACTCTTAGGAAGCTGTGATCTTCCCTAAGGAAACAAATCAATTGAGACTAGGGTAATCTGTACTGCCTTAACACAAAGAACTCTTTTCTGAAATCATAGATTTACAGAATGGTTTGGATTGGAAGGGACCTTAAAGATCATCCAGTTCCAACCCCTCCTGCCATGGGCAGGGACACCTTCCACTAGACAAGGTTGTTCAGAGCTTCATCCAACATGGGCTTGAACACCTTCAGGGATGAGGCATCCATGACTTCTCTGGGCAACCTGTTCCAGTGCCTCATCACCTGCACAGTAAGCAGATTTTGTAGTCTAGACAAAAGACTTGTCTTCACGAAAGGAAGTTTTGTGACTCTTTTGTGTGTATGCACCACTTGTCAGTACCCGCTAAGGCCAGCAGGATGAGTGTTTTTGCATGGATGCAATTTACAGCTGTCTTATGGAAAAAGGGAGAGAATAGTATAGCGCTGATTTTATGTACTTAAGGAAATACATGAATATCCTACATTGAAAGAAACACTTTTTTTTTTTTGCCACAGTAGGCATATTGTCACAGTTTAAGGTCTGTTCTGAAACCTTTCCTGTTCTTCTTCAAAATTGCCAGTATCTCCTGTGGGAAGACAGCAAGCTGTGCTTGGATGAGATGAGTCTCTCTGTGGTTTCTTGCCTAGATGAGATGAGGAATCTTAGTCTGTGTAATAGCAGAGCGTTGTCTTTGAAGAGGCAGGTACTCTGCACCTGCCTTTCTTGAAGCAGGGTTTGATTGATGATGTTATACAACGAGCTTTTGTTCCTCTCATCGAGCCTTCAGGAGTTCTTTGTGCTCTAATGTCTCTTGAGGAAATCTGAGAGGCAGTAAAACGAGGCAGTTCAGATGTTCAGAACTGCCTTGTATATCTGCTTCATTTATGTGAAGCGAGAATGAAAAAAATGAAGAGAAAAAATTGTTCTTTGGACTAAAATTTTGCTCACCTCTGCGAGACAGGACGTTGTGGAAAGTGGCAGGATCTTTTCTCTGCTTTGGACTCAGTTATGCCTGCAGCAAGGTTAATGATGTGTGAGATACCTAGTAGGGTTGTGTTTTCTTGGCTGACTTGGGGATACATTTTTTTTTTAATAACCTGAATTTAATTGATTTTTTTTTTTTTTTTCTTTCTAGCTTCCTGGCTTGGGGAAACTTGTGGAGCCCTGTTGTCTTTAGATCTCTTTTGTCAAATTTACTTGAAATCAGTAAATGAATTCTAAAGTTAGGAGGAGGGATACATAAAGACACACATAGACAGTGTGATTCCCTAAGATTATTTTCCTAGGAAACCATCTAAAACATAATGTATGGCTCATTGGTAGCCCTGGAAACAGCCTGCTTCTATCTCTATAACTTTTATCATCATGAAGCTTACTCTGCCATGATTTCCTTCTCATAAATCTGCGGCTTGCTTTTCATAAGTAGTTTTTATTGTAACTAAGTGCAATTGTGAGAAGTGTGCAAATACTGTGGTGGGAGAAGAGAGTAAAAGGGTCTATGTAAACTGGGGTATTTCTGCTGTATTTGAATGCAGACTATTTATCACAGGGTTCTGAAGGTTGAGCTCCTTAATGTTCTGGAAATAATATTGTGCTGGATGGGACCTGTAGGACATGGAGGATATTTAAATAAAGGCTGTTTATAATAAATTACTGAGCTCAAAACAATTCCTTTATTATGTAATGTGTGCAACTGCGATTGTGCAATAGGCTGGGACCAAATTGGTTTTGATTTTCCAAGTTTGCACTTTTCTATTGTAAAGTTAGTTTGTTTCCTGTTATTACAAGTTCAAATAGCTAAGTTATACTTTGGTAAATGATTAAAATAGAGTTGCAGCATGGAAGAAGTTACTGAAATGAGATTTCAACATATGTTGAATGCGGAGTTACCGGACAGCAGCAAAACAGTTATTCCAATTTTTTTTTGTTCTTTCCTTCTAAACTATGCTGATAGTTAAAAGTCCAATGATACAGAAGAATTGGCCAGCAACAAGTAACTACAGAAATGAATAGGCAGTTCTGTTAATACTGCCAGAATGCTTCTGCTGCATTCAGTTAACTTTGTACCTCAGAGAATTGGTTGATTTATAGCATTTTCAATTATAGCGTGAATATTTTTAGTTCAGAATTCAAAGTGGATGGGTTCTAGATTCAATTCTAAAAATTCAATAGATTCTATATTCAATTCTAAAAATATGCAAGATGCAGTATTCAAATAGTTTAATTGTTAACTTTTCAATTAACCATTGCATCAAATTAATTCAGCCAATTATTTTCCCTTATGTGAATTCTTTCTATTCTGTCTTAGTACAGAAATCTAAATCTTCTAAAGAAGCATTCCACTGATGGCACTCTGCTTCCTCTCAGTTTTTATGCTTCTCTTTGGCTCTTCTGTCATTTCAGACTTAAGTTCTGCTGAGTTGAACAGTGCAAGTCATGTTGCAGCATGAATTTACCAAAAAGTGTGGAAATCTAAGTAAAGTTATTTAAAGATGTACTTTAAAAACATTTTACATATGATCTATTTTTAAAGCCAAAAACCCAAGAGTTTTGAATTATAGTATCAGTGATTTTAATTTATGTATTTATTTATTTATTTTTAAATCTAGTAAGTTCTTTGGCTTTGTAAGCATTTAGGAGCTCTACTGTTTTAGTCTGTGTATTAGTTTAACTATTCTGAGAGTCTTTCAATATACAAAATGAAGTTCCTTCATTTTTTTATGATTGCACTTGAATGTTTGCCTTTATTCTCAGGGTTCAAAATGTGAGTATTAATACTGAAGGCTTGTCTGCTTTTCACTGGATTTATTGGTATAGGTGACATGAGGGTTGGCTCTATTTTTAGGGACTGCATAGATTCTAACAACAGGCTGCTTTTGCTGGTATAATTTAACTAGTGAGAGGAGTGTAAGCTAGGTAGCCAAAAGACACATTTGTCAAAACATCTGTGTCCATTCTACTACTTTTTTGGTACACTGGCACCCTTTACAGCTGGGATTTTCTTTACATTACTGTCCACTGTACAGGCAAACTTTCAAATATAATCTAAATATACTCTCCACCACATATTGATTATGCTGCCTGCATATGCTTTATGTTCAAAAGTGGTTACTGTGATTTATTTTCAGTTTTGATTAACAGTGTTGGGAAAAGGAAACATTTTTTGCATAAATGTTTCTGTGTTGAAGATGAATACTTAAATAATTTTGAAATATTGAAATTAACTGTTGAAATGTGTTTGGAAAGTTTTATTAAATTAATAATTAGAACAGAAAATGAATGGTTGAATGTAGGAAGCTGAGAGACCGAGGGGGATGACTGTTACGGAACAGTTTCTGTCTCTGCTACATCTAAGAACAAAACTTCTCCTCATGAAGTTGTTTAATCACTGTGAGGTTGGATTGTGGGTAGTTATAAGGTTGAGATAAGGAAAATTAATATAGTTTCCAAGTATTATCTAAATTTTTATTCAGCTTTTTCTTAACTACCCCAGGCATACTCTTTTTTTTTTGGGCTGCTGTAGGCAGATGGTCCTTCGTGTGGAACACTGAGCTGATTTTAAAGGACAGGGATATCACTTTATGCTGTGAGCAGAATCAGTGGAGGCCTTTGGTTTCAGAGTGAGCAGACATCAATTCAATTTGAAGTAAATGAATAAGAAAATTTTTTTGCTTTTATGAATAGTTTTAGGTTTTAGATGTTGGAGTTAATTTTTGTGCTCTACAATATGACTTTTATCGGTGTTTGTGATGTGTAAGGTATTCAGAATGCTGCATAGAGTGTATTGAGATAGGGTACATGAATATTTTAAAGAAAGATTAATGATATTTCCCTAGTATGTCTTAGTGATTTAAAAAATTGAGTTCTGTTTTCCTACTAATTTCCTCCTAGCAACCTTTTCCTCCACAGAACTCAATTACAATATTACCATATTGTCATTACTGCTCGTACCAAGTGTTAAATAGAATGAGCTCTGAAAAGTAAAAGTAGGAATATTTTTTACCTGCTATATTATACTGAAATTTGAGTGCATACTGGATCTGTAGCCCTCCTCCACATCTAGAAGGATTGTAAACTTTATTTTAAGATGTTTGGAATTCTCGCATGCTTTCTTACCACTGTAAGTGCTAGATTTCTAATATATATATTGAATATTTGTGTCAAGATCGTCAGCTGCTTGCTAAGGTGCTGCAGTTGTAGATGGAATGTCGGAAATTGTCCTCAATGTATTGCTTTTAACTCTTACATCTTTGAACTGCTTGAAACTGTAACGTCCTGTAGTGATGCTTACTCAGCATTCCTCACAAGGTAAACTTGTAGCAAACAATCAAAATACACCCTTTTTAAAATAGTGAAAGTCTGTAGAAAGCTGGTATACCTGGTCATTTTTATTTGTTTAATTGTAATTGTTTGGTACAGCATACAGAAGACTTATTAGGTTTGGCTTGTTGAAGCTATGATTTATAGAAATTTAAAGAACATATGCCTTGCTTATTATTTTTTGGCTTAGGTTAAACAAATACTTTATACTATTTGATTTTTGTAGTCTTTCTCATATCTTTCTGTTACAGCATCTTGTATTAAATATTTATAGGTCACTGTTCCTTTCTAAGTGCCTGTAACTTTTATGAATCATTAAAGAACAGAGTTAATAGGGAAGAAGAGCATTGATGTAGCATTCAGAATGAGAATTTCTTAAATTGTTTGACAACTTTAAATTACATACATCTGAAAATGAACGAGGGAAACATATAAACAGCAGTATGTGGTTAGCAAAGGCACTTAGATTCATGTCTTCTCCTTGTGAGATTGCTGAGCAATGGTAACCTAATAAGTATTCTCGGTCTAATACATAAGAATTGTCCTCCTTAAAAATAAACAGTTAATTATCACTGTTTAATTGTTATTGCCATCTGAGTGATGAGGCTGAAGTAGCAACTCAAGGAAGAATTTGCAAGATAGTCTTTGTTCAGCAAGTAGTGAGTTTGCACATGAACTCTTCATGACATTGAGTTAATATTGATAATGGTCACTCTAGTACTCGACAAAAAGTAACATCTCAAAAACAACAAAAGCAGAACAATTCAGGTTGTGAAATTCCATCGCTTTCTTTAGTTATGAAATTTGCTAGACACCATTCATCAACCACTAAAACAAAGCAAATCAGTTGCTGAATAGAAAACTGCAGGGCAGAGGTAGTGATAGTTGTTAGAATAAAAAAATTCTAAGTTTTATTCCTCTTAAGCCTGAATATTTTCTTGGGTAATTCTGTGTTGTTCCTGGAAAACAGTGACAGGAAAGGACACAGGAATTTTCCAAGAGAGCAGATCACATATGGATTGAAATTTGGACAAAACATATGAATTGGTGATGCAGGTGGAAATGAACATTTTGCCACATCACTGAAAGTGAAATTGTGTGATTTAGTCGTAACCTCATGCTGAGAGGTTGGATGGGATGACCTGTATGGGTGTGTGAAAAAGTCAGTTCCTTAAATTTCTATAACACATTTGTAGTCAATCTACTGCTCATTTTTTGTGAGCAAGAGTTGTTTGACAGTTAGGGGAATATCATTTAGAAGACTACTTATGACAGTAGAGGAGAGACATTTGACTTTTCTGCTTTCTGACTGAGTTTGTAATTTATAACAAGCACAATTATTTTCATTTGTTGGCTGCATTTGCAGCATTGAAAAATATGAATCTTTCCTGCATGGAAAAAGGTGTCCTTTTCTGTATTACTGTTCTTTTAGTATTTAAATCCATGTAACTTCAGTTGTATCATGGAGTATGTACCAGTGATGACACCATGAGATGTTGGCTCTACAAGCTCGTTTTTGTCAGGTGGTTTGTCCTCTTGTCTCCCTTTACTCTGTGTGACATACAGAACATAGGAATATTGGCATTCATAAAGTGAAGCTTAATACAGTTAATGGCAGAAGGGCATGGGCACCACAGCTCTCACTGGAAATGCCTTCCCTCTTGGCACTGAAAACATCCTTCAGCATGATCCCTCAGAATGGTTCCTTACTTGTCTTCTGCAATGTTACCATTTTAAATCCTACAAAAGTGAAAAATACCATTTACATACAAATGCATACAACTAACTGAATTTTAGTAATTAAAACAAGTTCATCTGAAGTAGTTTAATTTGCTATGAAAGCTGTAGAGTTAGGTTTGTGAACTCATTCTCAAAGGTAACTATTGAGAAGCTGGCACACAAACAGTTTCCCTGTTTTGCGAAGAGGACTGCCACCTCCATCTTCATCTTTCAAAACGCCTTCAATGAGTTTTGCTTTTTTTGCACCATTGCGAGATTTTTCAAAGCATCCTTTAGTTCTACTTTGCATACTTGGAAGTAATGTAGAAACAGCAGTCTTTAACTTAGGATCAACACATTGTGTTTGCACAAATCTGCACTGGAATTGCCTTGTGGGTTGTCAGTCAGATAGGATAGTGTCTGAGCCTGCTAGGTGGGAAAGCTGGTGAAGGAAACAAATAGCAAACAAGACAAACCCAACCCTTATGCTTGTGAGAAACATTGGAAAAGCTGCTGGATAGGCTTTATCAACAGGACTGGGAAAGGATAGGGAGGCTTGAGCCAGTGCTCGTGCTCACCTCTTGCTAATCCTGTTCTTGGCTTCTTTTTCCTCTTGGATGCTGAAGATGAGCAGCACAGGGAGTGGTGAAACAGCTTTCTGAAGAGCCTGTGTGGCATCTGAAATTAAAAGAAAATTTAAACATCGTTATTGTGTTATCTTTGTAAGTCAGCCACATGCTGTATTTTTGTTTTAAACCGTGAAGCCTGACAGCTGTGTTATGGAAGTTACTTACTGTGCCAATTCAGTCAAATTGTTGTTTATGCCTGAAACAAGAAATGGGAAAGTGCTGTACTTTCTACCAGTGGAGCTGGCTTGCAGCTATGCATACTTGAAAAAAATCTGACATTCAACTTCAGAATGATTGCAGTAGTATTCTGCATATTAAATCTCATTGGTAGGATTTGATTAAAATGCTTGTGAAGGTATATCTTAGCTGTGACATTTGGGTATTTAAAACATTATTGAAGAACTGAAAAAGAAAATGATCAGAATTTAAATAGAATTATAGAAAGATAAGGACTGGAAGGGACCTTAAAGGTCATCTAGTTCCAACCTCTGCTGTTAGTTGGGACATCTTCAGCTGGTTCGGTTTGCTCAGGCCCTTCCAACTGGACCTTGAATGTTTGTGGAGATGGTGCTTCTACCACTGCTCTGGGCAGTGTTTCACTACTTTCATTGCAAAAAAGTCTTCCTTATAATCCAGTCTAAATATACCCCATTTTAGTTTAAAACCATTACTCCTTGTCCTTTTGCAGCAGTCCATTCTAAAAAGCTTGTTCCCATCATTCTTACAGGCCCACTTTAAGTACTGAAAGACTGCAATAAGGTCTCCCCAGAGCCGCCTTTTTTGCAGGCTAAACAAACCCAACTCTCTCAGCCTTTCCTCATAGCAGAGGTGTTCCAGCCCTCTGATCATCTTTGTGGCCCTACTTTGAACCCACAGGTCCATTTCTTTCTTGCTGCAGGAAGAGCATCATGATGGTTTGAAGGATCACAGCAACGACTTAGACACTTCTTCACTCCTGAGCTCTGCTGAAAATTGTTGAGCCGTTTTGTTCATTGGAATTGTCCAGTATTTTCTGCAGTGTCAGCTTTGTTGTCTTCAGTTATGCATCAAACTGAAAGCATATATAACTGTTATTCCTGTTCCTTATCACTGAAGATGGAAAAAATAAATGTTTATAATAATCATGAGGTTCTCTGTAATTGTTAAAATGCTCTTTTGTTGAAGTTCAGATATAATTTCTTAGTTCATGAGAAATTAGGGGTCCAAAATACTTTCTGCTTACTTATCTAGGATCATTAGCCTTTTCACGCCAATAAGTAATTTTTAGCAACTTTCTGTCAATACAGACTGAATAGTACCTAGTAGCTGCTGATTTTAATAAATAACTATTGTTGTTTATGTGAATTTAGTTGAAATATTGCTTGTTTGGATCTGAAATAGACATGTTTTGCTTTTATTGAGTTTGTGAAAAGTGCATAGCTCTTTTGCTTCCACTGGAAATGCAACCCAGAAGCCTGAACTGTAATTGACTCAATAAAATTAAAAACTTAGACATTCATGCCAAGTATAACTCAGGCTTTGGCGCTCTCAGTGCTCACAGCAGTCTGAGCAGTTTCCTTAGATGCTTCTTATTTATTTTCTTTTGAGATTAGAGTTTTCTTTTTCCCTTTCCCCTGCTCATCTGTGTTGCAAATTAACCCCTGAAGCCAAATGCCCCTTTATTTTGCTGTCATAAATATGCAGATGTGCATAGGGAAGAACACCTCAGTGGTGTTTGAATGTCATTTTTACTACTATATTTTAATGCAAAGATATAATTTTTAATTTTATCAAGTTCTCTCATTATGTGTCTTGCTTTATAAACATAACTGCATTTATTTGAGTTACTGTAGTTGCTGCTGTAAGGTATACTTGGCAGCATGAAACTGCAGAATGGGGAAGTCTTAGTTACTATAAACAATTTTTTAAATTTAGGTTAAAATCAAACATAGTGTAAGTAGTTACAACTCCTTTATTTTCAGCAATATCAGATTGATTACTTTACATATGTTGGAAAAAACATGGATTTGTGTGTGCCGAATTAATACATTGACATAGCACTTTGATCTATTTTTTTGTTTCTAGAAACCTAAATAATTGATCTGCAAGAGATTAAGCATACATTTTGCCATTAGATACATGACTGTAAGAAAGGGTAGCTAAACTATTTTGGTATATAGCCTCTGTTATGGTTAAAACTGTGGCTCAGAATTAAAATTTCAAAACCATCTGTTGAAAACGAGGAGTGCTCTGTGTAATCACTGTTCTGTCATTTAACTGAGGAACATTTTCTAAGTAAGCTGTCATTTCTTTTTTGGGTCTCTGTTGAAATTAACCAATATGCCTTGCAAACACTAACAGTGAGGAATATAATACAGTGAACGTTTTGAGACACAAAATGTATTCACGCTGCTGTACTGAGTTTTAGCTTTGGTGTTGGGATATTCTCTTACCTTACTCAGCTCGCCTCAGCTTTAAGAGCTGAGTGAGAGGGAGCAGGCGGCAGCATGCCCGGGGATACCTAGGGCGTCTTGGTTGAACAAGTGTCTGCCTCATTGCAGAATTTCATGGAAGGCACCCTGCAACATACTCTGAGAGCATCTGAATTCTGAAGAACCTAAGTAAGCGTACTTAAGATAGCAACATAAAAAACATTTAACAAAAAGGTTTCTTTACTCTTGGTAAACTGATCAAATTACTAAATAAGCTGCTTTGCAAGAAGTTTTAGAAAGAAAGCTTTTGTCTAGACTTTATTTGCAAAACCGTATCTTGTTTTTATCTTAATCACCACAGTCTTTGAGTTAAGTTGTCTGCTCTAAAAGCAGTAAGGAAAATACAGGCTACCATTTTTCTCTGGTCTTTCTAATAGTGTAGTAGTGACCTCTCTCATATAAGATAATCATGAGTTTTCTGGTGTCTTGTTCTGCCTCACTTCAAGAAAACAAAATGAGCCACATGAGCCCTGAGAACCTCAGTTGTCTTACATTATTGTGTTGGTAGTTCTTTCTTACACCTTGCCTTTATGTTCAGTATGTTGATGAAATCGTTGATGTATGTTCAGTGAGGTGGAGCAAGATGAGAGATTTTGTTTTCCCTAGTGACATGAAGTTCTCTTGTTGGGTTGATTTTGACAGAAGAGTTTCAACTATGTTGATTTTAATTGAATTGGCTTCTTGGTAACAGTGGGTGAGTCTGTTCTTTCCTCACGTTTTTGATCAATTCCCTGTTTCTAGTGGCTATTTTGAACCACCTGTGATACTTGCCCGATCACATGGCAGGTTGTTTCAGTTCACTAAAACTGCAGATATGAATTAAGCAGAAAAGGAATGTTTTGTTTCCCAAGGTAGTGAGGTGAATTAACTTGCTGTGTGTCAAATGGATGCTAACGTGGGCCTGAGAACCTGGGATGGGGAGGAGGAAGACACATGGACAGAAGATTAATGTTTTGAAGAGGGAATTTTAGCTGTATCATGAAACCATGCAATTAGCTGATATGATTTTGTTTGAATATTGAACTAAGAATTGCCTTTGTGTCCATATTCCTTTAATAACAGAATTCCTTTAGCAAAAAAACAGGCTTGTACAGCTAATCATATTTTTCTTCCCCCTTCACTGTTATTTATAACATTGTGTCACTGGATCTGGCTGGGGTCAACCCGCCACACATTGAAAAAACACGCTTCTCTTAAGAGGTTTCTGCAAGCAGCAGATATGCCACAAATACCAGTTTGGAAAAATATTTAAATACTGAGCTCAAATATAGTGAATCACAACGAGTGGGAGGCCCTGTGTTTTCCAAATAGCTGATGTTTTGTCTTCCCCCGAAGGCCTGTTATTTCAGTTGAGGACTCTACTTTGTCTTAAATATGACTGCTCAGTGCTGTGTTTCACTAAACGGGGGCTACAGTTCCATTCAGAAGCTGTTGCACGCGATGTGATTTAATATATGCTGTTTCTGAAGTGTTTGGCGTTCTGTCAGCTGACCTGCTAATTACTTGGAGACTTTTTTTCGTGTTTTGATTTTCCTGTGCTCTGCAAGCTTTGGACAACTGTGTTAAAGCACTGTAAAGTAGGTGCTTTTTAGTGAATTTGGGTCACTGTGTTAGTAAGAATCTCCTGGTAATGGCAACTTGAAAGGTACTGGCAAGGAAGAGCTTAAATACTTGGCTAGAGGAGAGAGGCTGAGTGGTGGCTGTCAGCAGATTCTTCCGGCGGAGTTGTTGATTGCAGGAGAATTAAGCGGAGAGAGGGCGCACCAAGGAAGTAGACCTTCTGTGTTCGACGACATTACTCCGAATAGTGAAATCAGCCTTACCTGTCCCATCTTTGCTCTTCTTTCTCCCCCCTTTCTCCCTTTTCCCAATTCTCTTGCAAAGACGATTCTTTCTCTGCCTGTAACTACATATAACTTTTGGAATCAGTGTTGAATTTTGAGTAACAAAGATGAAATGTTGCTGATTTTTGTTAGCTGTTATTTTCCTTCCTTTTTTCTACTGACTCTTTCACACAAAAATTTGCGTAGCTTCTTTTATAGCATTGTGTGTTATATCCTGGAATGAGGTGGCAGCTCTATGCAAGCCTGCTATACATAATAAGTAATTATTTTTTTTGTGTGTTTGCAGAAGTAAGTGGTTCAGTTTATTATTGCTGTTTCAGTTTTTTAAAAAAATCGTAATTATTTTTGAAATAAAAATATTTATCAGGAGAAGGATAATTATAAAATCACAGAATCATAGAATAGGTTGGGTTGGAAGGGATCTTGAGTTTAAAAATACTGCCTTCAATATCTGTGTTTTTTCCTAGATAGACCCAACTCTATATATCACAGTATCACAGTATCGCAGGGCTGGAAAAGACCTTTGAGGCCATCAAGTCCAGCCTATAGACATACCTGAATGCTTTCTTAAGTACAAAAAAAATTATAAAATTCAGGGGTTTCATTCTGCAGGGTTCTGAAGAAAATGCTTGGGAATGTTAATTAAATAAACAAAGCTTTGTTTGTTTGTTTTTTCCAGCTTAACCACTTCCTGAAATAGGCTTAGGTTATACATCATGTTGTTAAGCTAGGTGATTTTGCAATTGCTGCTGAATCACATCTGATGAAGACACTTTTCATACTCAAATTGGCTGCTTAAGAATCACGTGTGTTATAAAAGCAAGTCATCAATGAGTTGTGTAGTGTCAGAAGGGTAGTTCACTCTGATGTTCCTCCTGAAGATAATTAGCCTGTCTGTTCTAGTCATAAAGCAGTGAATTGTATTGCAACTGTTGGCTACAGATGTACATTAAATTACTTCTAAAACAGCTTTTACACTAAATGAGATTAAATAATAGTGATTTAAAATAAATAAAAAAAAAAGTTAACCAAACTTAGGCATGGTCTGTGTTCTCACCACCTCAGCAGTAGGTGTTCAGGATATTATCACAATGCTGACCCCAAAATTCACAAACATGTCACTTAATTCATTACATGCTAAAAAGCTTACATTTATTTAAAAGCTCTTGAGGCACTGTATGTGAGTGCAGTCTTGCCATCATTACCACCAGCTGTGTAAGTTTCTTCACATGTTGTCAAACCTCAACCATTTACAAGCAAAAACCCTGTGCTAGGGTTGAGGGGAGGTGTCTTGTGCTCTCCTTTTTATGTCGTTGCTTGGGTGGCAGGGCACTCACCTACTCATTGGGTGATTGGGCCCCTTTTGCTTGGGGATTTTCATATGTGCAGCTCCTTGTGTCTTGGCCATGTGCTGTCAAGACTAGGATGGATCTGCCTTCTGTGCTACTGATGAAGCTCTGATATATAAGCATGAATGGAATTTTTTTATGGTTAGAGCATAAGCAAGAAGCAGCAGGATCTGTCACTTGAAGAGCTGGATATTCTTTTGAGAGGGCAAAATTCATTGTTAGGTCCCTGCTGCATGAACTGTTTGTATGTTTTGCATTCAGAGTCACCAAGTGAAATGTTTATGGATTAATGACAGCAGGGACTTTCACTTCCCAGATGAGTGCTCTAAAAAATGTGTCGTTCTGCCACTTCCTCTTGCTACCATTGTCTTTTCTTTTTGAAGTCCTCTGTCCCCAAAGGAGTACCTTACTGGGCTAAATGCAGATAGATGACTTAGAAGATTAAGTCCCAGTTAGCATTACTTCTGCATCAAAGCTGCAGGTGACTGCTTTAGTCATGGAAGGAGGTAGGATCACAGACATCCATCTCAAAAGCTGGTGTTGGCGGGTGTAAGGAGCATTCTATAGTGGCAGATGGAAGGACTGTTCTGCATGGCGCTCCAGTTGCAGCCCCTCACCTCTTACCTCAGGGGGTGGCAAAGCTTTGCTTTGGGTTGTAAGTAAAAACTTAGCCTTATAGATTGCACTGTGTTGAACAGTTCCTAAACTTCTCATAATTCTGGGACTAAATGTTTTTTGAAGTACTGCTTCCCTCATGGTGTCTTCTGAGGCATGGTTCATTTGGGCATTTGTAGGTTGTAAAGGTCCCTTTCTGCATCCTTTCCTTTAGTAGGTGCTTAGAAACCTTGCACTGTTCGTTGTTTCCTCGATCATTCTGACCTATTATGTTATCAAATCTCTGTTTGAACTCCACCACTGTCTGTATGAGTACCCGTGGTTATTGGAACTGCTCTCTAAGTAATTTTTTTATAAAGTTTCATATATTAAAAGCTGTGCTGTTCAGGAATGATGTGCATGTCTCTCATCATCCCATTCAAGATTCTTTGTTGTCTCCAGAATGTAGTTAGTGCTGTCTTAGTCACACAGCCATTTCTTTGTCTGTACCTTAAGAGGAATAAAAAAAAAAGTTATAATGGAAATAACTCTTCCCTGTTTGGTCTTTTCAGCTGTTTACTCCAGATGCCTCTGTCTCTTAAGTGCCATAGATGTCAGCTGGGATTACTTCTGTCTGCCATGGACAGAATTATGCATCTGTACTGTAGAACCAGTCCCAGTTTTCTTGAACAGCAAAAACCCTGTATGCCTTGTGAATGCCAAGAAGTCACTCCTATGTTCGTTCAGATACATACAGATTTCGGATGTGCCAGTCTTTTTGATTCGAGACAGACTTAATGCCATGAGAGGCCTGACTCAGTTCATGAATACCACCCCACTTTCAGGGTGAAAACCTCCACATTGTATAGCAGAATATGTGTACTGCCTCCTCCATGCCAGACTGGATCTGAGGCTCACAAACCTATTTCATACAGTTTGTGCACATTCTATGCAATTACATTCTCAGCTTGTGAGAGATTCTTTTCAGACAGGTGGATAATTCTGTACAGCGTCTTTGCGAAAATGTCCTTCAAGTTCTTCTGTTTATCCATATTGATTGTGGCTGCCATGCCTCTGTCAGGATAGAGACTCACACAGGCCATCTGGTAATGCAGGATCATTCATTTCTGGACTAGCAAAAACTTATAAAGGGTGTCAGTGTCCCAGTATCACTCCAGTCTTCAAAAATGGCAAGAAGGAGGACCCAAGAAACTACAGGCCAGTCAGCTCACCTTCCTCAGAAAGATGATGGATCAGCGCATCCTGGATGTCACCTCTAAGCATATGGAGTAAAAGAAGGTTATTGGTAGTGGTCAGCATGGATTCACCAAGGCAAAATCATGCTTGACCAATCTGATAGCCTTCTGTGATGGTCTTACTAGCCTTGGTAGATTACTTTCCCTTGGTAGGGAAAGCAGTGGTTGGTGTCTACCTTGACTTCAGCCAGGCTTTTGACACCATCTCCCATAACATCCTCATAAGTAAGCTCAGGAGGTGTAGGTTAGATGAGTAGACAGTGAGGTGGAATGAGAACTGGCTGGATAGCAGAGCTCAAAGGGTTGAAATCAACAGTGCAGAGTCTAGTTGGAAGCCCGTAGCTAGCGGTGTTCCTCAGGGTTCAGTACTGGGTCCAGTTGTGTTCAACATTCTCATTGAATGAAGTGACAGAATATATCCTCAGCAATTTTGCTGATGACACAGAACTGGGAAGAGTGGCTGGTAACACTGGAAGACTGTGCTGCCAATAAGTGAGATCTAGATAGGCTAGACAATTGAGCAGAGAGGAGCCTAATGAAGTTCAACAAAGGTAAGTGTAGGTTTTAGCAGCTTGGGAGGAATAACCCCCTTCATCAATATAGATTAGGGGTTGTCCTGCTGGAAGGCAGCTTTATGGAGAAGGACCTAGGAGTCTTGGTGGTCAAGTTAACCATGAGCCAGCCATGTGCCCTCGTGGCCAAGAAGGGTGATGGTATCCTGGGGTGCATTAATAGGATTGTGGCCAGCAGGTTGGAGGAGGTTATCCTCCCCCACCACTCTGCCCTAGTGAGGCTGCATCTGGAGTACTGTGATCGATTCTGGGCTCCCCAGCTCCAGAAAGACAAGGAACTACTGGAGAGAGTCCAGCAGAGGGTTACAAAGACGATGAGGGGACTGGAGCATCTTTTCTATGAGGAAAGAGTGAGACCTTGGTCTGTTTAGACAGAGAATACTGAGAAGAGATCTTACTAATGCTTATAAATATCTAAAGGGTGGGTGTCAGGAGAATGAGGCCAGAGTTTTTTCACTGGTGTCCAGTGACAGGTTGGGCAGTGGGCACCAGCTGGAGCACAGCGAGTTCCATCTGAATATGAGGAAAAACTTCTTTACTGTGAGGGTGACAGAGCACACTGAAACAGGCTGCACAAGAGGGGCTGTGGAGTCTCATCTTGAGGTATTAAAAACCTGCTTGGACATGTTCCTGTGTAGCCTGCTGTAGCAGAAACTATTTTAGCAAGGGGTTGGACTTAGATGATCTCCAGAGGTCTCTTACAACCCCGACCGTTCTGTGATTCTCTGTTTGGGAGTTCAGAGCTGTGAGAAATTCACGAAAGTATTTTAAAATTTGTCTTCACGGTCGTCACATTCAGACAGGGATGTCTACTGCCAGCAGACTTTATATGAGTAAGCCAAGTGGTGAGATTGCTTTACCCTGCATAAATGCAGAATACTGTTGAACTGGCTTCAAATTCACTTGGCAGGAAAGTGAGATAGTCTTGCAGGTGATAGATTGAATTATTCCTCTAGTCTGCGTGTGTAAACTCCAATGTGGTAACTAGAGTTGGAAACAGATTTGCCTTGAGATGGACCTATTTATGTCAGACGGCATCAAGAAATGGCATAGTTTTTTCACCCTTGCTATTCAGTGTCTTGGAACAGACACAATCCTGAGCATAGAGAAAGGCATAGATTTTCCTTCCGTTTGTTAAAAGACTGATCATGGTCAAGCAAGGTAATACATACCAGGCCATATAGGTCCTGGTGTGAGGATCTGTCAGCTATCTCTCACTGAGGAGTTTAAGAAATGTGTTCCCCACCTACGTCTGTGACTGAGAAATCTGGAATATTTAGGAGTTTCAGCATGCTTCATTCCAAGCCCTAAAATACTGGACAGTAACGTCATTGCTCGTTGCTGTGGGGCTGTCCCTTGCCGCTTCAGGTTAGGAGATGTAGATAGGTAGCTGGAGAGGGAGTTGTGCTTAAAATAAAAATTAAAAAAATTTTTTTAAACAGAAATCACATTATTTATTTATTTATTTATTTAAATTAAGAATATTTGCTTTTGTTTGAAAGCAGTCCTTATGCCCAAACTACATGTAATAAGATTCCAAGAGTCGACTGTGTGTGGTATCCATTGCAGGTGTTTGATTTGCAGTTAGAAATAAAGCAGTCCTCTGTAGGGTTATTCACTTTTACTGGTCTTTTGAGAACTGGTGTAAAACAAATTCATTGTTATTAAAGGTGCAAGAATCGTAAGGTCGATTAATTTTCTCCAACATGGAACAGCAAATAGTAAGTCTGCTTACTTTTCTAAGACTTCTTAGTTGCTTATAAATTAAATTACAAAAACAGAATTCTCCATTTTTAATTTAATGATATTAAGCATCCAGCACATATGCCCTGAATTGGAAATGGATTCTGTAATGGACGGGTTTTATTTGAACATCTGTTCAATCGTTACAAAGTTTTCTTTCCCCTCTCCTTTCTTCCATGTGAACAATGCAGATTTGCACTGGAACATATATCGAATGGAAAACTATTAGAAGGAAAATCAACATTCCTTTTGTATAAAGCTGAGAAAGAAATTTTTTGAGCCATGCTGGAATATAAGAACACTTCTAAATAGGCTATCTAACATAAAAAGATTATTTCATACAAGTATGAGTTTGGATATGTGTCTTATCACGACACACCGCTCTCAAAAAAACCCCAAAACGCAGATTTTTTTTCAGTCTCAGAAAATGCAGATAATGAAAAGCATAATCAGTTTCACAAGGAAGACCTGAACGTAAGAAAAATGTGCTGAAGTCATCTGTTACAGATTTATTTTCCCTTGTTTAAATTAATACAAACAGTAAATAGAGGTATCTAAAGGACATGATTCTTTTTTTAATGGCTTATATATCCAATTTTCTACCCATGCTTTCTCTAATAGGACCTTCAGGTTCTTCAATTGTTTTAAGAGCAAAGTTGAATCAATTTTACTTTTCTTCCTGGATACATCTTGCATTTTCCATTAAAGTTCTTTCTAATGGTATGCAGCTTCCTTGGAAGTGGTTAAATTTTAATCCTCTCACACAATTCCCTCTTGACTCACTGTCGTATTTCCTGAAACTCAGTACTCAGGGTGAACTGTATCTTCTCCAGCTGTTTGTATTTCAGTGTAGCTTCTTAAGACTCCTTAAGGAGTAGGGGTGTAGGAGTGGAATGCGAGTGTCAGTGATCTGGGAAGTCTTTGGGATGAACATGGATGGGCACAGTAGAGATGGGAGCTATGTATAGTAAGTGTTCTTAATGTATTGTATATTTAGATTAGGACCATGTCCTATGGCTTTTACGTAGTTAATTGTATATTAATGTTTCTCTGGTGGTCAAGAGAACCCTGTCAGCATGGTATGTAAAGCCTTGTGTTCTGTACTGACAAAGTTCAGCAAGTATCTGTAGGACTGTTTAAGGATTCAGAGGAAAGCTTGATTCCTACTACCTTGTCTGTAGAACCCATTATCTCTAAATAGGTTATTACTGATAAAATAGAATGTGTTTGTACAGCATTATTATTTCATTAGCTTTGAAGGCTCGCTTTGTTTAATTTTGTGCTTATGCAAAATATATTAAAAAAATTTAAGAAGACCCTGGGAGATTGCTTATATAGGCAAGAACCAATACTAAGCCATTAGAAATTTCATTTGTGATGATTCCAATAAGAACTACCATTTACCAGTCATTGCACAGATTCTAGGCCTTTTTGAACTACTTTGTGTACTTCCAGGTATAAGTTGAAACCTACTTCAATGTTGAACAAAATCATCCTGATAAATGTTTTCTTTTTTCCCCCCTTGTTTACCAGGATGGTACGAAACAAAAGCGAGAACGGAAAAAGACAGTGTCGTTTAGCAGTATGCCAACTGAGAAGAAGATCAGCAGTGCAAGTGATTGTATAAACGCGATGGTTGAAGGCTCTGAGCTCAGAAAGATTCGATCCAACTCTAGGGTGTACCACCGATATTTTCTTTTAGATGCAGATATGCAGTCTCTACGCTGGGAACCTTCAAAAAAGGATTCTGAAAAAGCAAAGATTGATATTAAATCAATCAAAGAAGTAAGAACAGGAAAGAATACAGATATCTTTCGCAGCAATGGAATATATGATCAGATATCAGAAGACTGTGCATTTTCAATTATATATGGAGAGAACTATGAGTCATTAGATCTTGTTGCCAACTCAGCAGACGTTGCAAATATTTGGGTTACTGGCTTAAGATACCTGATTTCTTATGGAAAACATACTTTAGATATGATAGAAAGTACTCAAGATAATATGCGGACTTCATGGCTTTCACAAATGTTCGGTGAATCGGATGTAGATAATTTGGGACATATACCCCTGTGTAATGCTGTACAGTTTATAAAAGACTTGAATCCTGGTTTAAAGACAAATAAAATTGAACTAAAATTCAAGGAGCTGCATAGATCTAAGGAAAAAATTGGTACTGATGTGACAAAAGAAGAGTTTATTGAAGTTTTTCATGAGCTTTGTACCAGACCTGAAATCTACTTCCTGTTGGTTCAGTTTTCAAGCAATAAAGAATTTCTAGATACAAAGGACCTCATGATGTTTTTAGAAGCTGAACAGGGTATGGCACATGTCACCGAAGAAATAAGCCTTGAAATAATTCAGAAATATGAGCCAGCCAAAGAGGGCCAGAAAAAGGGTTGTCTTTCTATCGATGGGTTTACAAATTACCTTACTTCACCAGACTGCCACATATTTGATCCAGAACATAAAAAAGTTTGTCAAGATATGAAACAACCTTTATCTCATTATTTTATAAATTCATCTCACAATACGTACTTGATAGAGGATCAGTTTCGAGGGCCTTCTGACATCACAGGTTACATTCGTGCTCTTAAAATGGGTTGTCGAAGTGTTGAATTGGATGTATGGGATGGTCCAGATAACGAGCCTGTGATTTACACAGGGCATACAATGACATCGCAGATTGTCTTCCGTAGTGTAATTGACATTATTAACAAATATGCATTTTTTGCTTCAGAATACCCTCTTATTTTGTGTTTAGAAAATCATTGTTCTATTAAACAGCAGAAAGTGATGGTACAACACATGAAGAAAATTTTGGGGGACAAACTACACACACAGTCTCCAAATATTGAAGAGACTTATCTTCCATCACCAGAATCACTTAAAGGGAAAATACTAATTAAAGCAAAGAAGCTTTCTTCTAATTGTTCTGGACTAGAGGGAGATGTTACAGATGAAGATGAAGGAGCAGAAATGTCACAGAGGGTAGGGAAAGAAGGAGTAGAACAGCAAAACTCAATGACAGGGAAACGATTTCAGCTCTGCAAAGAACTCTCCGAGTTGGTAAGCATATGTAAGTCAGTTCAATTCAAAGAGTTTCAAGTTTCATTTCAGCTCCAGAAGTACTGGGAAGTGTGCTCATTTAATGAAGTGCTTGCTAGCAAATATGCCAATGAAAACCCAGGAGACTTTGTAAATTATAACAAACGTTTTCTTGCCAGAGTTTTTCCCAGTCCTATGAGGATTGACTCTAGTAATATGAATCCCCAGGACTTTTGGAAATGTGGATGTCAGATAGTAGCAATGAACTTCCAAACACCTGGCTTAATGATGGATCTTAACATAGGCTGGTTTCGACAAAATGGAAACTGTGGCTATGTCCTCCGTCCTGCTATCATGAGAGAAGAAGTCTCCTTCTTTAGTGCAAATACAAAAGACACCGTGCCTGGAGTTTCACCTCAGCTGCTTCACATTAAAATCATTAGTGGGCAAAACTTTCCTAAACCCAAAGGATCGGGTGCCAAAGGTGATGTTGTGGATCCTTATGTCTACGTTGAAATACATGGAATCCCTGCTGACTGTGCAGAGCAAAGGACGAAAACTATGTATCAGAATGGAGATAATCCAATTTTTGATGAAAGTTTTGAATTTCAAATAAATTTACCAGAACTAGCTATGGTGCGTTTTGTAGTACTGGATGATGATTACATTGGGGATGAGTTTATTGGGCAATACACTATTCCCTTTGAGTGTCTACAGACTGGTTATCGGCACGTTCCTCTGCAGTCTTTAACTGGTGAAATTTTAGCACATGCTTCCTTGTTTGTGCATGTGGCCATTACTAATCGAAGGGGTGGTGGGAAACCTCATAAGCGGGGCCTGTCGGTGAGGAAGGGCAAGAAATCAAGGGAATATGCTTCCATGAGAACATTATGGATTAAAACAATAGATGAAGTGTTCAAGAATGCTCTCCAGCCTATTCGGGATGCCACAGATTTGAGAGAAAATATGCAGGTACAGTTTTCATGATGGATGTATCAGTTCTTATGTGTGTTTTTATATTGTGATGCGTATGGTATATATGTTTGTTAGAGTCTTGTTGCATTTCATAAGTTATTTTAATTGAGTCTAATGCTGAATGGCTTTAAAATGGAATATGTCAAAGCAACCTTCTAGTGATTTCATCTACTGAAGTAACTTTGGATGCATATGCATGTTTTATTGAATGTGAACTGGAAATACAACTAGAGTGTTAGAATTCAAGCCTGTTGATTAGTCTTATTTCTTTGAAGGAATGTTGCATACACTAGAGGAAAGCGTGATAACAGTTTAGTTTTAGAAAATTCAGCTGAATAGAAATGCAGGAGGAAAATGTAGCCAATAGAAAAAGGAGACTTTATTGCTTATTAAAAACATTTATATACGTGAAAGTATGGTTAGCATAGTTTCACTGAGGTTTTGGTTTTTTCCTTATTCCCAATGGAAGGCAGTACTTTCAGTAAGACGATTTGCTTTCTGTGTCTCTTCCTAGCAACAATATGTTAGAAATCCATGGAATTAGTGCTAAGGTTATAGTAGGCGTGCTTTAGAAGAAACTACCTTGCCTTAAAGGTCACATATAGTAAACACATTGAGTTTCAGGAAAAACTACAGGCTGAGGTGCAAGAGATCCCACATCAAACTTGCATTTTTTTGAGATTTCAATAAAGATTCCAGGTAAATAAACCCTTTTAGACATAGATTAATATCAGCTGCAAATTTGTTTTTTATTTAATAAAGCTTTTAACTATCTGTAAACTTCTGATCAAGTGCTAGCAGTGCTCAGTAAAATTAAGCAGTCATTTCAAATGAACTGTCCTGTTAAATCCTCTTACTCTTATGTAACGTTATGGGGAAATTGATTAAAGGAAGTGTTTGAGACTTGATTCTGGATTTTAAAGGCACATCAGTGTAGATAGATTTTCTTCATGAACAATCTTAAATTGAAGAGATTTTAATAGCAATACAGTTCTTTAAGTCATTTTGCTTCATATGAAAGAAGCAATTAGTACAGCATTGTGAAGCTCTCCCACTTGGTATAAAAATTACTAAAATATTATTTAAAAAATTCAGGGTTGATATTTGACTCAGTGTTCTACACTATGGTCTCCATATAAAGCGAACTTTAGCTGTAGTTAGCCTATTGAACACTAGAATTCTGTTATATAGAGAATACTGTATTTAAGGTACCTTTCAAGGAAGAGTTGAAACTAAGATTTGAGTAAACAGTGAAAACATTCAGGTTTTGTAGCTAGTTTTAACTCTTAACTTTGCATGCTATAGTATTTTCCAGAACTGATGTAATTGAAAATAGGCTTCCTAGTATAATTTCTTTGAACATATCAAAAGATATTTGATGTATTTTATTCTGTCAATTTGAAAGTTGTGCTATCAAATAGATTCATTGTTATAATCTCTGAAATGCTATCAAGAAGGGATTTTAGGTACATAAGGAGATATTAGTTTTGCATAGCTTTTCTGGATTATATAACGTGCACAATTTAAACTCTGCATAACAAAGGGATTAGAGCTAATAAAAGTAAATAAACTACTCAAAATAAATACCAGTTTATGTCAGAGAATGTGAGATTTGATTGGTTTCTGTATTACTGAAATTCTGCTTAATAAATTTTTATGGTTTTCATGATATAGAAATTATGCCCCCACAAGCCAGTTTATAAAGAGCAAAATTGTGGGTTTTTTGAATATAATATGGAAGAAGAAAAAAAAAGAAAGTGTACAGCAGTGACTTTAATGGCGTCTTTGAATCTATATACACATAGCTAGCTTTTTTTTGTTCTTGTTAAGTACTACCTTACCATGACAAAAGCTGATGTCGTAACTTGTTACATATTCATCACTGATAAAAGGATAACATAAGTGATAAAACTGTATATGACGTTGTATATTTACATTGCTTGACAGTATGAGGGATAGTCTCTGGATATAGGATTGGAAATCCAAAGGCAAGAGTTATAGCTGTAGTTCTGTCCTGCTGGCCTTTGGTTAGCATATATGTTCCCACGATCCTTGTGTACATCTTAGTAAGATTGTCATAATGGCTTACCTGTGATGTTTATCTCAAGCAAAATCTGTTTGAAAGGAATTCCTAGTGTCTGTCTTTTCAAATATGTAATTATTGTGTAATTAAGGTTTTGCCCAGTTATTAGAAGTAGTTTCTGTTTCCTGGATGTTCATGAGGTGGTACTATGTGTTTAGTAAAGTACACTGTAAGTGACTGTAGTAGATGTAAATTAGTAGTCACCTAACTTTGCATGAATCTGCTGTATGTAGATATTTTGAAGTCTACTTTGGCTATTTTGTCTCATAAAAGGACAGCAAAATACTTAGTGTTTGGTTCCTGTTTGCATTAAGGTTGGCATTACTTCTCTCTTAAGAGGTTTGTCCACAAATGAGTCTTTCCATGCCATCAAGATGAAAAGTGGATTTTGGTTAAAATGAAACTCTGTTCTAAAAACAATCAAATATCCTGCTTGGGTAAGACATGACCAAAAGGAGAACTGAGCACATTTGTAACTTAAATATACCATGTTTTTGTTTTGTATTCCTACAGGAACACAAACTCCAGACCTGCCAGAGATCACCAGCTCCCACTTGGTATAAAAGTCCTAAATTCATTACAGTGCTGAGGATATTCCCATCATGGAATTTCAGTGGCTACTTCAAGGCACATTGTTTTTCTAATACTGGAAATTTACTTCAAGTTTAAATGTATAATTTTATATTCTACCATATTGGGTATAAAATAAAACTGTATTAAATTTTAGAAAAAGGTACAAAATTGGTATTTATATTAAAATACCTTAAAAATTCACTTAAGTGTGATTCTATGATAGGAAGTGGAGTGCTGGGTTTTTGAATCACACCAAATGGGAGCCAGCAGATCCACAGCACGTCTGGACTGTATGTTCAGGTATGTTAAAAGTTACAAATGGGCTGAATTCCTCCTTCCATTTCACTTTGCATATTTGGGACATTCAGCACCTAAGCTTTTGTTTCTCTCAGTGACATTTTTAAAATTATTTTGAAATGTCTTTTAAAGTTTTTCTAAATATATAACCAGTATGTTTTAATTTATTTGCATGGATAATTTTAGTAGTGATAGAGACCAGACATGCTTGTTCCAAATGGGCTTTTTTTTTTTCCCATGGCAGGTATTGAATACTTTTTAAATTTTTAACACTTTTGATAAAATAAGTGTAATATTCGTTGCTTTAGAAAACTGCCAGTTCTTCAGGGAAAAGCTGTGGTAACTCCACATTGTAGCTGAACTATTAACAGTGAAGTGTTTTATCCTGAAGGAACGGGAGATTAAAATTTGTATTTAACTGTAAAGGGAACTCTTTCTTTCCTTTTTGCAGAATGCAGTAGTTTCATTCAAAGAATTATGTGGCCTCTCTCCTGTAGCAAATCTTATGCAGTGCATTTTGGCAGTGTCTACGCGCTTGGTTGGGCCCGATAATACACCCTTGGTAGTACTGAATCTCAATGATCAGTATCCCACTATGGAGCTCCAAGGGATTGTTCCAGAGGTCTTGAAAAAGATTGTAACAGCATATGACATGGTGAGTAAGTCTTTTGTGGTTGTTTTATATCCTATTTGAAAGACTTTTTTTTTTTTTTATAATATGTAACACCATGCCTATTTTGAAAGGCAATTTTAACCTGTGACTTACTATTTCATGCTTCGTTACATGTGCCTGAAAGTCAGTCCCATGAATGTAGATCAAACTGATATTGTTTTCATATTGAATAAAACAGAGATGAATACACAGCATGCAAATAGATAACTGTTTGTATACTTCAGAAAGTAAGGTGGTTATAATCAAGAGGATTTAACTCGGAGAGGATGTATTACTTTGCCTGTTTTGCAGTAGCGTGAAGCTTTTTGTATACCTACAAGCCTCTCACATTAGTGTGCTACTTCCTATTTTCCAGTTTGTGGACCTTAATTCCTTTTGGCTATGACTCAACATATAATAGAAAAATGTCAGGAACTGCTTTAAGGAATTCTAGATTTATAAGCACATTGAAGTGTTAAATTCTACACATAGGTTGTTATTTCATTTCCCTTTGCTCTCTTTCTTATAAATCTCATTTGATGAGGCATTTTTAACTCTGAGCAGCTGTAAGAAGCTGTAAGCTTCAGACCTTTTATTTCAGTAGATCTGTAAATTGTCTTTAGAGACTGGAAATTCAACATTTTGCAGGAAGGAAGGAGAAACTAATACATTGAGAAATACTGATTTGCATCTACTTCGCTTTAATTTAAAGTATAGAAGAAAGAGTGTGATGTGAAATGTCTTCCTTACTTCCACTGCTGGCAGAGTAATTGAGCCTTTATTTAATTATTTAATGATTTCTTTAATTTGATCTCTCATCTAACAATAACTAAACATTTCTAGCGTAATTCTGCACTAATTTTGCATGCTGAAATGGGAATACTCACCTGGAAGGATCAAGTCAGTGTTTTAAAAACAGTCCTTGCTGTTTAAAGAAACAAAATGAAGGAAAAGAAACCAGTACCCCAGTTTCATATATATCTTTTAAACTGCTTTCTAAAGAAAAAGTAGCTTTAAAATAATGCTGTAGCAAAGTCGAAAAAGCACTCATTGGTAATTAGCAATTTCAGCAGAGTTTATGTAGTCAGTGATGATGTAAATACAACTGAATTTGATTGGAATGGCAGCATGGTTACAACAAGTTAGTGGTATATGCTCCTAGTGGTAGCTTATAAAGTATCACTATAATTAGGGTGCAAACTAGCTTGATTGTATTACACCTGTAACACATACAAAATGAAGTTCTGTCCTGTTCATGGAGATGTATCTGCCTGCAGTTTATTCTGATGTGGTGATGCTGTTTGTCCAGATACTTCAGATCTTCTTCCAAGTCCAAACTAAGTTTTTTGTTAGCATGTCACTTAGACAGAAGTGTCTCATGACTCCGGAAATCTTTACAATCCAAGCTTAGTTTGCTCTTTGTCTCTCACATACACTTTTTCCCTTGCATCTTGTAGTCTACACACAATATGACTATTTCTGTACTTTAGAAATTTAGATTTTATTTTTATATGTAAGAATAATAGAATATTTAGTGGCATGTTCAAAGCTTTTTTCCATCTTCTATTCCCTAAAAGATAAAGACTCTATTTCAAACAAAGACAAAGTGAATGAGAATGCTTTTGTTCTAAATGATATTGAAGATAAATAAAAGTAAAGATTATTTTCATCAAATAAATCTCATATATTAAAATAATGAGATGTATTTCAATTTGTGCAACTTTGGTTTTGCCACTGTTCTGTCCAGTTTGAGAAAAGGTTTTAGGCAATTAAAATCTTAAGAGTATACTGGAAAATGAAGTCAGGCATAGGAGCCATACTGATAACTCTTGCTTGTTTCTGAAAGCATGTTGTAAAACAGTGGGAGACATCCATATCATGTCTTCTCAAGGAAAGCAGAAGAGATGTGAAGCTATTTAGTTCACATAGTGATACTTGCTATAGCAGCAGATATTTAGATTCTGATACTATCATAGTTCCTTTTGTGGTTTATGGTGTAAATAAACATAGTGAGCCGTCAAAATGACACATTTTATCCAATAGTTAGTTTTGTCCTGGGAAATCTTTTGACAGGAACAACAGGTGGTTGTAAAATTCAGCTTAATAATCAGAAGCCTGATACAGGATTAAGAAAGGGTAGGTGTACTGTCAAAGTAATGATTACATACTTGTTTTATTTTCTGCTGGACCAGGCCTCAATATAAGTAAAAATTATCTAACTGTGTTGCTCCAGTGTGTTAAGTACTCTAAATATGAAATCTTATTGATAACAGATTGTGTTACAGGAGAAATTATATTTCTGAAGTGCTGCTGTTTCAGAATCATATTTTTGGCTAATGAAGGGGTAGTTATTTCTCAGAAATACTCACCTTTTTATAAAATGATAATAAACATAAAACCAGTGTTCAGCCAAGATTTATAATTATTTAGAATTCGTTTACATTAGGAGTGCTTAAAGGACACATGATTATTCTGTAAAGTGAGAAAGGATGGAAGACCTTTACACTGGTACAGTCAGTCCACAGTAGAATAATTACAAAAGAGTACTGTGCTACAGGGACACATACAAAGGTGAAAATATCTTCAGCGTAGAATAGATACATGTATTTTTTTAAAGAAACAATTAGGCAAGTGGTAATAAGTTAATTAGCATATCACTAAATACTTGGGATTTTTACATGTAAACAGTGCGTACTTAAATTGCCAGCATTCATTACTACATTAATGGAGGAGCTATAAGTGTTAAAGGCTATTACTATTCATGGGTTTAAATATTGTATTTTTGATTTTGATGAGTAATCTATCACCAGCATTTTTGGAACCAGGAGTTTCCCCAGGAAATAAAAGGATCTTTTGCTTTTATCCATGTTATAGGAGCTGAAGGTTCTTTTCAAAATAAAGAAAAACAAATACAAGTAGGAATTTTTGAGAATTTAGTTGTATATTTTTCTCTAGCTTCTCCATGCTCCTGAATATTTTTCACTCTAACATCTTTTCACTGTTTAACAATGTTTTATTTTTCCCTCTTGTTCATGAACTTCAGCTTCCTTTATGTGATACTTCAGCATGCACTCTGTTGGTGTCATCACACCCATCACTGATCAGTGCTGCAGACTGAAGCTTGGAGTTAAGGCAAGTGCCTCTTCCACACCATTGCATGTTTTTTGTTTTTAAAAATGTGTTATAACCTTTAAGATAAACAGTAAATAAACCTTTAAAAGTTAAACTATGGCAAGAGAAAAAAAATTATCTTGTCCTAAGTCTGCAGCATTATTCAGTGATGAGCATAATAGCACTGCAAAGATACACTAGTGGATCATACAAATAAAGCCAGATATTCTTGAGAACTTCACTGTCATTGTCTGCCCTCAGTGGAGGATGAAGTGTTCCATCTCATGAAGATAAGGTTTTCTGAGCTTTGCAAGCAGGCATTTACTTCTGGGGGGAAAGCTAACACAAGAAAGGCAGGGAACTGTACCTGTGTGAAAGATGTTGCTACGTTATTAACATTCAATCGTAATTAGATAATGCTGCTAGATCCATTTCTTCACAATTACTGGTTGTGGGTTTTTTTAATGTTGAGGTTATGTTGTAGTGCAAAATGTCTGCAGACTGCAGTATAGGAGGTCTGCGTTTGATACCAGTGAAATCAGATAAGTTGATTAGATTTTGTATACACACCCTAGTGATAGGCTTGAGAGCAGGGTGGTGTTTATTGGTGGTGGAGGTGGTGAGGTGATGCAAATGCAAAGAATGGCTTTCAGCCTTCAGTGCAAAGCCTGCTATTCCTTGCTTTTATACTTATGAGCATAGCTACACTAAAATAAGGAACCTAGTTAAAACAAAAAGCAGTCAAAAGAACAGATATCATAGACACTCTAAATGTATCACACAGGGGGCTTGTACCACTTATTAGAAAAAAAGCACAAAACTTGAGGCGGACAAAAAGGAGAAAGACAAAACCAAAGTGGCATATCCAAAAAACTGAAGTCCCATGCAAATGGGGAAGATAGAATAGATATTTAACCCTCCATAGTTAAATAAAAACTATAAGAAAGCTGACAGTAAAGAATTTTAGGAACAACTTGCACAGAATTAAAAATAACTTCTTTTCTGAAAATGCCAGAAACAGGAAACCTATCGAAGAGAGAACGCTGGTTGATCAAAATATAAAGGAAAACCTGAGGAAAGAAGTAAAGCCACAGCAGTAAATTAATTCATTCATCCATTTACCTGTGGAGATTGTTTTCACATGAAACACTTCTTTATGAGGACTCATGGGAGAATTCACCTGTAACTGAAAGGCCTGTAGAAATTATTGCATAGGAAAGGCTAAATAAATGAGAAAAAAAATTACCAGAAAGATATTGTTTTCATTCAAGGGTTCTGAAAGATGTCAAGAGTTGATATATCCAAACTGCTAATTGCTGTGTATATCCTCTCACTTAAAGCTGACTATCAAAATTGTTAATGTGATGCCAGTGTTTTAAGAGGTTTCCAGGAAAGATCATGAAATTACAGATCAGATAGGCTGACATCTGTACTGTGAAAATGGCTAGAAACTGTTTTGAAGAAGAAAATTAGAGGAAACATGGAAAAAACATGTCATGTTGAGGAAAAGTTAATACAGGTTCTATAAAGTGAAGGGCTTGTTAATCTCTTTGAAGTCAAGAAGCATGTAGACACAGAAGATTAGTCTGGTTGGAATTTCCAAAAACATTTGACAAAGTCCCTTTTCAAATGTTCATGTTGGGATGAAGTTATTATTAAAATTTTAGTTTTTTAAAATTCTTAGTTATTCTTTGATAGCTGGAGTAAATGTTGAACTTAACCTGACCTTCCAACAGGAAAATAACTATTGAAGACAGTTGTTGGTGTTGATTTTTGTTTTAGGATGTGTTTTTCCAGTAAGTGGATTAGAGGCAGTAGGTATAGTTGCAAAAGCTTCAATCTAGCTAAAACAGCATACGTCTTGAAGATGTATGATGTAATGATGCCCCCAGATTTGCAAAGATCATCAAGGTATGAATTATGTGGGTGCTTAGAGTTTAAACAACTTTCTTAATCTTATTGGTGGGTCTTTATAATGTGTGTTAAAACAGTAATTTGAAGAGTTAGCAATATGAATGCAATATTTAAATGCGGATGACACAAACTGTCGCACTATTTCCATTATTGCCTTTGGCTTTGTACTTTCATTATGAAGTCTCTGCAGACATAGAACTGTCTTTATTTACGTAATAAATGGATACAGTTCAGTGGTGAAGAGATCTGAGGGAAAACATACATCATTCATAGCGATTTAATATTGCAAATAGCCCAGGTAGTGGGTTTTCCCATGTTTAATGAATTATAATAATTGCAGATCCTGGGTTTTGAGATGGAATTTAGTTACTGATGGTGTAGTTAGTCTGTCACAAAAACTGATGGAAAACAAGGTATTGATGGAAAATACGGTAAATAGGTTGGGCAGTTTCTTCAAGAAAAGTTAGTTATTATCAGGTTTTATTTTCTTGGGTTTTTTCTGTCCTTGTGAACAGGACAGTCATTCTAAACTGAAGGTCGCAATTGTACAAAAAACCCCAGAGCTGCAGGTGATAACTTCAGCTTATGTTGAGCTTTTCGGCCCACAAGGGCAGAAACAAATGTCTAATTTTGAGTATTCAGACTGCAGTGCCGAATCTTGTGAAGTGTAAGCTGCTTTGCATTGATTGAAAAGCCCTGATAATGACAACTTGATGCTTCTGGGCAGTCAAGATTTCTTCATTTTTTGTTAAGAGCGTGAACGGTGAAGCTTTTTGTATCCTCTCACTAATCCCATTATGGCTAATGACTGACTCACTGTATTCATAAAAGCATAAAATAATATGACTACTTAGGAAGAGCTCATCTAACTTACCACCCTATTTCTAATGTAGTCCAAGGGAATGTTTATGGAAGAACATAAAACTAAGTCAGATACATAGCAACTTCTCTCATATGTACTTCATATTTCCAGTAGTAATTCTCTTTATCTCTCCCTATGCATTTTTAATCAGTTTTTTGTCTCCTGTGTGAAAACATTGTGGTTATTGGAACTGTGGCTGACTGGTTTAATTTAAAAAATAACACGACCTATTATTTTTTTCACTAGGATGATACATTTCTGCTTCTCTTCACAGATACAGGATATTTTTCTTTCATAAATATGTGCATCCTTATTGTCCACTTTTTACATACTGTTTTCCTTCTATCAGTGTTAGTTTAAAACAGTGAAAGTAATTTTACAGTAACAGCCAGAGTGTCAGGAAAGCAAGGAGAAATGACTTGGATTTAAGAGTTTATTGTCATTACATGCATAGTTTAGAAGAGAGCTGCTGATTATTTTATGTAGTCTGTTCTTCAACCTAGTCTTTCCCAAATATTTTACTGATGAGGAATTAAGAAAGAACTTGTCGACTCTTTGTTCCTTTGGTCATTTTTCTTCAACTATGGGGGAATCTAATTCATTTTGAGCTACTGCAAAATTAAGAACAGATAATGTCTTATTTTTTCTCGAGCCTACAAGAATTAGTTTTGCTAAGTGGATTTCATCTCTTATGCTCCTGTACTGCATTACTGATGTAATCTCAGCTTCTTTCTCAAGACAAGGTGTTCCTAAGAATATATAATAAAACATCTCAAAAAGAAGTGAGAGGAATGGAAGGGTGGAAAACAGAAACCATAAGTTTGTTTCTATGTGTTTCCTCATTTACAGGGAAATACTGTCACTGTTGATTAGGTACAACATTATGTTCGTATCCTAATATATCATTGAGTTCAGAAAGCATAATGGACATTTCCTCTGTGTTTGTCTCAGAAGAGGACAGGGTTTTCATGTCTAAAGGAAAATATAATCATAATATTATAATATATGATATACGTTATGGTCAAGGGAAGTGATCCTCCCTCTATACTCAGCATTGGGAAGGACATATCTGGACTACTGTATCCGGAGACATGGACGTGCTGTAGGACGTCCTACAAAGAGCCACTAAGGGGATGCAGGGATTGGAGCATTTCTCCTGTGAGGAAAGGCTGAGAGAGCTGGGACTGTTCAGCATGGAGCAAAGAAGGCTGGGGGAGGGAATGTGTATAAATGTGTGAAGGGAGGCTACAAAGAGGACAGAGACTGGATCTTTTTAGTGACATACAGTGACAGGAGATGAGGCATGAAATGAAACACAGGAAGCTTGGTCTGAACATCAGGAAACACGTTTTGACTGTGAGGGTGACTTAAGCATGGGAACAGATTGCCCAGAGAAGATGTGGAGTCTCAGCCCTTAGAGATATTCAAAAGCTATCTGGGCATGGTACTGGGTATCCTGCTCTAGGTGATCCTGCTTGAGTAGGGGCAGTTGGACCAGATGACCTCCCAAGGTCCCTTCTAACCTCAATGACACTTTTTTTTCTGTGCTAAATTTATTTTCTTAGATAGTTGGAGAAATTATTTCTACTTTAGACAATATGTTTGCTAAAAACTTTATTGTTTTGCAACAGATCTAGTTTCACTTGAGGAGATGTCTGTGTATATAGAAGTACCAGTTAGCTTTGTTTTCTTAACCTTGATGCTTTGAACTATATTGGATAGTGGAAAGATCAATTGTTGTTCATTACAGAAGAAATCTTTGGACTGTCTTAGCAAAATGACACCTGATTTTTATCTATAATGAAATTATTATTGATTGTTGTCTTGAGCCAGAAACCTCAGTTCTAAAAAAATATTTTGATTAGAGATGCCAACTCCACTAAAATCCTTGTTCACATAGAATCATTGAAGTTGGAAGGAACCTCTGGAAATCGTCTAGTCCAACTGTCTTGGTGAAAGCAGGGTCAGGTAGGGTGGATTGCCCGGGACTATGTGTCTAGTTGGTGTTGAAGATCACTAAGGATGGAGAGTCCACAACCTCTCTGGACAACCTCTTCTGGTGTCTGACCAACCAAGATTCCCACTGAGCTTTCTGTACTCCAGGCTGGACAGTCCCAGGTCTCCCAGGCATTCTTCACATAAAAGATGCTCCAGTTCCTTAACTCTTTGTGGCCCGGTACTGGACAGTAAGTCCATATCTTAGGTAATCATCAGGAAGTTGTAATCTTTGAAAACTTGTCATGTATCTTTATTTCAATTATCTTTTCCATGCAGCTTAGCAAGGTATTTTTCAGGAATTTTAAAGCTCTTCTAAGAGGTCTTCTGGAAGACTGTAACTTGAACTTGGGGCAGAGAAAACTAAGTTGTCCCTTCTGTTAAGATGCTACTTTGCAATCCCTTCAACATATTTATTTGCATATTTCTTTACTCCTCTTTGAACTTGAAGGCCTTTTACTCATGAAAACTGAGTAGCATTTATCTAGTGGTGCTAGCAGTCTCAAGGGTGGTAGGTGTAGGGGTTTTGTCACTGCTTATGGAATTGTGACCTCAGAAATGTGAACATAATTCGCCTTCTTATTAGAGGTCTGCTTCTGTTGTTTGTGGTGGTGCTGGTTAAAAGTTGGGTGTTTCAGAATGCTTTCAGTGTGGAGTCTGCATCATTAGAACAATTCGAGTTCTGAGGTTTAAATTGAATTTACAGTATGACGTTCCAGTCATTTCCTTCCTTATTGCTATAACACCGTTCTCCAGTGGAAAATCAGTAGCAGTATGTATAGTTCAAAACAACTCTTTCTGCAGCTTCAGAGCAAGCTGACCATGGCAGTCATTGCTGAAAGGACTACAAATAATTATTTTCCTTGTTCCAGTGCAACAAAAAAAATGTCTCCTGGTGCATTGACGTTGAATACTGAAGTGCGTGGATACAGTTTGCCAATATAATAAGAACTGCCATATATTGTTTGAGTTCCCAGTATATGTAGAGGTTCTGGAGAATAGAAGTGTATATGTGCTGTCCCTGCCAGAGTTCCTTTCCTTGCTGTTAGTGTTTGGGGCAATGGTAGCAGCTTCTGACCCGCTCTGGGTCACACACATCTTTTGAAATGGTGCAGATACTATTAGCAGTTTATGTATTGTCATTTGGAATGCACTGGTTTTGGTTTCCTCTTTTATGATGGTACTGTTTGCTATAGGTGCTGTTTGTACTATTCTGGACTTAATAAAATGTCTGGAAAATGCAAATTACATTCTTACTACTACTGTTAGGAACACCAGTTCAGCCACTGAATACTGAACTTTTTTTCAGAAATGGTGTAGCTTGTAGTTTCAGAAGTATATCTAATATACTAACGATTTGTTTTATATCTCCTGTAAGTATGATGTCGCTTTTATTGGTGGAGTGGAGATCTAACAGTATTTGCAACACGTTTTGTAGATTTCAAATGTGAAAATGCAGTGTGCTTTACTTGCTAAAAACAAAGTTCATCCTTAGTGTTGCAACTCTGTGGGTGAAGGCTTTTTCTCTCACTGAATTTCATCAGCCACACAGTTTATTATTGGCCATTTCTTCCATTTTAAAATCCAGCTGATGTTTAAAATATTTAGGGTTGAGTTTAGTCTACATATTTGCCCTAAATTGGGGTCATAAACCGGATGTTTTCTTCTACCAGAAGAGCTGTCTCCATGAGCGTAGTAGAAATGGATTTTCACTTGTTCAAATTCAGCTGAAATGGAATGAATGGTGTCAAATACAATCGTGTACATCTGTTGTATACATGCATAGACATACACAGTGTTAGTTCACGGCACTTCTCTCTTTCATAAAACAATGAACCAGACTTAACAAAGCTTTGCAACATAAAAAGTAAGCCTGAAGTTTTATCTAGACATGCATATTATTTTTTTAATTTTCTCCATGTCTCTTAATGAGAATTCAATTTTGCTGAGAAAGAGGATAGATACATTTTTTTGAATATATGAGTATTTCATTTGGTTTATGAAGACATAGTCACGTAAATGGTGAATGGTACTTTCAGCAACACAGTTCCATCTGTGTGAAGCAGGAGTTGATGTAGTTTATAACCATTGTCATCATACTTTTTAAGGCAGGGACAATATATAATAATACAGGTCTCTGAGAACTCTGTTCTGATAATTTAGTGTTTATTTCTAAAACCTCTTAAAGATAATTTATTTTCTTACCTATTTCTTGACATTTATCCTTTTGTTAGAATTACTAACAGTTTCTCTGATAACTGGGTAAATTTGTCACATGATTTAACAAATAGAGTTTGATGAGTAGATCAAACTGTCAGCCTGTCCTCTGCAAAAATGTGATGACTTCAGAGCTCATAAAGCATACCATTTTGCATTTCCTATTTAATGTTGACAAAAAAAATAAGGAATATAGTCCAGTATGTAGTGAGTACCAGAGCAGTTCTCTGGTCATACTAAGACTGGGGTGAGGTGGTGGGAATTGAAGGGAGAGTTGAAGGAATTCGTTATGCATTCTGTATGTAAAATTTATTTGTTGACTATTTTTAATCTTTACTTCCAGAAAAATGCAACATAAGTTAGAGATAGGAATGAATATTTTAAAAGACTTGCTAGAAGGCATAGCTACTAAACTTCATAAAATCTATTCTTTTTTTTAGTATAGGCATAGATAATTTGCAGTACATTTTTAATGATCAGCTGGTAACTGGTTGTTCCCCATTGAGTTTGTTTGCATTTCTCTTTTCAGTTTTGTAACTGATAATATTCTCAAAGTTGGTTGTGATTACCAAATACCAGCTTATTGATTGGCTTGTTCAGTACAGACTACTCTTAATATGTACTAGATTCTACTTGTTCTTTCTCCTCAATTTCTTTAAATGATTTGTCTTGAGCATTTCATTTCTCATTCTGCTGCAGACATACTGTTTTTTCACACTGAAGCTTCTGCTTATTCATCATTTTTTACTTTGCTTTTAAACCAAGCACACGCATACACACAAGTATCATTTGGATCAGGTTAATTTTCTGTTTAAATATAACCATTTATACTCAGTTGTTCCATATGCTGTGTCTACCAGAAGTCTTTGCAGTCTGTTAAATCTACATGAATGTTTTCATGATGTTATAATTTTGGCTTGAACACCAGAAATAATTTATATATTCAAACATTCCATAGGAGTCATTTCTCAAATAATCACAGCTGAATACATTCTAAAAGGTGACTGCATAGTGAAAAGCAATATACGAGTAAAATTATAATGAACTAATAGTATTACTTTATTAATCAGAGTGTGCCTAGTTGGCCAAGAGGGACAATGGTATCTTGGCTGTGAAACAGCATGGCCAGCAGGAGCAGGGAGGTGATTGTGCCCCTGTACTCAGCACTGGTGAGGCTGCACCTCGAGTGCTGGGTTCAGTTTTGGGCCCCTCACTACAGGAAGGACATTGAGATGCTGGAGCACGTCCAGAGAAGGGCAACGAGGCTGGTGAGGGGGCTGGAGAACAGAACAAGTCCTACGAGCAGCAGCTGAGGGAACTGGGGTTGTTTGGCTTAGAGAACATAAGGCTGAGGGAGACCTCATCACTGTCTACAACTGCCTGACAGGAGGTTGTGATGGGGTGGGTGCTGGTCTCACAAGTGACAAGTGATAGGACGAGAGGAAATGGCCGCAAGTTGCACCAGGGGAGGTTTAGACTGGACATTAGGAAGAATTTCTTCACTGAAAGGGTGGTCAGGCACTGGAACAGGCTGCCCAGGGAGGTGGTGGAGTCGCTGTCCCTGGAGGTGTTTAAAGGACAGGTAGATGAGTTTCTTAGGGACATAGTTTAGTAAGTGGACAGGTATGGTTGGACATGATGACCTCAGAGGTCTTTTCCAACCAGATGATTCTGTGAGTCTGTTATTCTGTGAAGCACAAATGCACACAGCATACTGCTCCATTATCTCCTTAGTGAGGAATATCAACAAAATCGAGGTGTGTCTTAACATTGATTGAATGGTAGTGGCAATCAACACCTGAATTATTGGTAGCTCAGTCAGTTTTACTTAGTGGTGCTGTTACTCTTATATACAGCTTTGTATGTATTTTAGAGACCAAAGATAAAGTAACTGTTACTGACCTTGGTAACATAAAAATTGATATTAGGATAATTCTTTGCCACATGAAGTGCATTGACGTTTTTCTTCAAAAGTTGCTTTTGATCTGAGCATATTTAGGCAAAGCAGCCTTCTATACCAAACTGTGAAATATTAGACCTGCACATTATTATAAATTCTTCTGTAGTGTTAGCCTTAGCATGATGAAAGAGCACTAATACAGTGATAGTTTCATTTTGTTTCATCTGTAGAACTAGTACAACATTCTTGCTTTGTCAATACTGACAATAAACAAAGAAGCAGTGATTTAGACATTTTTATTCATCTTTGAATTTATTTCTCAAAATCAGTGCGGTGTCTCAGAGTGAGTTTTCTGATCTGCTCAGACTTGTTCTCTACTATTTCTAGATTATCAGATATACGCATAGAATGTATTGTGTGAAAGAAACCGAACAGATAGAGATGTCCTTTGTCTATAATAGGGCCTAATTGATATGAATTATAAATTAAATTATTATGTGTTTGAGCTCAGGAACACAGAATAGTCTAACGTAGGGCAGTTGCAGTATTTCTTACAGTTTCTCCAGGACAAATATCTTGAATAGTAGGCACAATTGGTCTCTCATGAACTCCAGTCAATAAGGTTCTTAGATGAAAGGATTTTTATTAATAGAGAATCCCACTGTAGTCCTTATTAATGTATATTAGCATCCTGACAAAACAAGAGCCATAGATGCTCAGCATTTCATTTTTCAAGGTGATTTTCAATGCAGCAGAAGTGTAGTGGAGGATGTCTCTCATTATCCCTTGGCTAGTTAGCAAAATAACGTAATTTATATATATTTAAGTATATTTGTGATTAAGGTCAACTGTGTTTTGGTTCTTTTCAAGTGCATTATAGAAGCAAATGTGTTACATTACTTAGATATTGAAACAGGTAAAATCCTTGCCTTTCGAGCAAGTTTCTAGTGGCTTAATTTCAATTTCTGAATATTGTTTTAAAGACCAAATAGTAACGAAACAGAAAAGAAATGCAGCTTTCTCCTTGACAAATCAGGAATATTCAGTTTTCAGTGCTCCCTTATAGAAGCCTATGGGTGAAATATGGTGTTCTCTTATCTAAGTATGGTTCTCTTTAAAACAGTTGTCTTCAATTTATTACATCTGATTAGTAATCAACATAATTCTATCTATAGGCATCTTTTGCTTGAGTGAACATTGATGTTTATATTCAAAGAACAATATGATTAAAAATGGATGAGCTAAAGAATTTCACTTGCAGCTTAGCAACCTGATGAAGTTATTATGTGTTCCTCATTTATTATAATTGGCATTTCTCTTTTTTTTTCTTTTTTTTACACTGACATACTATAAATCAGGATAAATAGATACACATACTCTGAAGTTACTTGTTCACATGTTTATATGTAGAATAAACTAAAAATTTGATGGTAGTGCATCATTTAACATTTTAAATTGTAAGAATAGAAACAGAACTGGAATTATTTTTAAGCAATTTTTCATTTACTTAAACCAGATTTTTGTGTAGTTAAAAATAATAGAAGTCTGTGGAGCAGTTTACATCTATGCCAGTGATTTTCCTCACTTGCTTGGCCACTTGATCAAAAATCTGAGGCTTTCTTCTCCAAATTGATTTATGTATCATGTAGAACAACGTTCAGAAAAACAGTCTCAATGTTACTCAACTGCAGAAGCCTCCTTTCAGTATGTGTGAGTAGGGACGAGTGTAGTCATGCCTCTTCAAGTATTTTTTCAGTGAGGAAGAGTGTTAAGAGATTTGAGTTGTTTTCCCTATAACATGGAACATCCCTGCTCATAACAGCAATTGTGGTCTCCTAAGGTAAAGAAAGTTCCACATGAACACCCACATAAGTAACATGTCAGACTTCAGTTGTTGTTTTAGTAATGAGAAATCTGTCTGCTTGAGTGCATACCAGAGACGTCAGTGGGTAAGGTGTGAAGCAAAGCCATTAGTTCTGAATGCATACCCTAGGCTGAAAAATCTGCACAGTTCCATCTTAACTGATGTGCTTTCAGCTGAGCTTCCATGGAAGACATTTGTTTAGAAAGATCAGGTAAAGGAATGATCTCTTTTCCTTATCCTCCAGTACCAGCCTCGAGTGATTTGTTTTCCTCCATAGAGTGTTGTCTCATGCATATGTACAGGTCAAGCCACAAAAAGGGAAAATGTAGAGGAACAAATCTGGAAAAGCAATGGGATGATCCCTAGGAAAAAGGAAGCACTGGGTGGTGAGTGGTCATCATCCTGGATGTCGGAGTGAGTGAGGAAGAGGAAACCTGCATCCAGGTTATCTCACCCAAGCCACCAAAAGTGAATTATCTGGTAAATAGTTGTATAATTTCCACTTGCTTTCATAGGCAATGAATTATGGAGTAGACATTTTACTTCAGTGTTTACAGATCCCACCCCAAATCCATCATATTTCTTATGTCTTTATGCCACTTTTAAAGCACTTCTCTACCTGGTCATGGCCAGGAAAATGAATTTATTCATTATGTTATAAAAACTAGATTATTGATATTGAGTTCAGATTTAAGCATCTTTTACAGATTAAAAATTTTCAGTAAAAATTGAATTTTACTTATATTTCTGTATATTTCAATTTATTTTCTCTACAGATGATTCAGACCATCAGGACACTAGTTGAAAATACAGATAGCTTATATGAGAAGATAGTACAGTGTCAGAAAGCAGGTAAGTACAAGCTGTTATTTAAAAATGTTACAAAGAACTTAATGCATTTTTATTTCTCCAAACTTTTAGTTGAGTTTATTCAACCATAGCGAAAAATAATTTCACAAAATACAACAACAAAAACCCAAACAAATGAAACAGTTTATTGTAATTTAGGCACATACAATAACAGTGAAAAGGACGTTTCAAATAATATAAATCAAAGATCCATAGACTTATAACTTGAAATCATGAGCATTTTATGTATGGACAGTAGCATGTCAATATAATAATTTCCACAAATGCAAACATAGTATTACAGGAAGGAAGGAGAATGATCTTCCTTCATAATGAAATCTTTTTACAATTTATTCCTATTTCCTCTTTTACTATGTGAGAACTTTTCCTTTTCTCATGGTAGGCTTAATGTCTTCAAGGGTGTTAGAGAAGTACCTTGCCTTCTGTTGATTACATGACAGTAATTCAGCTATTTCGTCTCTGCTTTTCTGTGGGTCTGTTGGGTGGATACCCTCTAGTTTACTGATTTGTTACTATTTGGTCTATTCAGAGTAAAACTGGTTTTGCAGATAATTATATGTGTCTTCTGTGGCAGGCTTTTCAGACTGCATGGATGCAGAAATTACGGGTTTTTTAAACTTTGTTATGACCTCTTTGTCCCAGAGGGATTTTTCCAGTTTCTAATATATTTTTGAAACAGATTTTGTAGTTCATTTTTAATCCTGTCACAAACTGCCTCTTTTTGCTTGATATTTGGTAATGGTTTTCTCATTTGAACACGACTTTGAGCTTTGAGGATCTCCCTTTGTTTTGAATATCATTTCTGACCTTGCTGTTTAAACCGGAACCAGAAGTCTGCCAGAGGGTCAATCACAGTGTCTACAACCACGTGTTGCGTGACTCAACAGGGACACAAGTATTAATATGCAAATTTATTTTTATCTATTCGATATTCAGCATTCTGCAGCTCCCGTCATCTTCCATGGTTTTCTTAGATTCTTTGATCTGCTTCTCTGCTCTCCTATAAATTTCAGTCTCTCTTTTTCATTCTTTTTTTTGTGAAAAGAAAAAAATAATGTTCTTCCACCCTTACCCTTCCTTTACAAACTCTTTTCTATTAGCAGTGTCTTCCAGCTCAGATCAGCAGCTAGGAAAGCTTACCCATTCTGAATTTCTAGATCTCCCATTTATTCTTAGCACGTATTCCTCAGACTCTGTGAACTTTAGTCAAACCATAGAAGTTTCAAAATATTTGAAAATTTCAGTTTGTCCTATTTACTTCAAGCTGTCAAACATAAATAATCATAAATACTATGAGTTACAAAATATCATTTCACATCTCTTGTTGGTAGATGGGAGAGATTTATCTAAAATACCAAACTCAAAATATATCCATGCTGCTGGAAGGACATCGTCTTGAATACTTGTACACTTAACATCCTGAATCTCTCCCAATTTTTGTAGTGATAGTATGCCACATTTTTTTAGCTTCATCAGTATCTGAAGCTATTTAGATCCTTGATTAGAGGTAAGACAAAAGCTAATTGCCTGTTTTGCCTCATATTTTAGAATTGTTACCCTTCAGAAAAAATTGGTTTGTACTAGTTTATATGGATTTCAGTAAACTTGCACATGTCTGAATTTCTTGAGTCTGACAATCTTATTTTACATGAACGGCAGCGGGGTCAAAGAATCTTTTAAGAATGCTAAAGACATAAATCTCATGCTAAATAGCAGAGATTTTGATCTTATTTAAATGAGAAACCTCCAACATGGTGACATAAGCCTAAATATGGATTATGTAATGGATCCTGCTATTAGGGCAGCCTTAGCCCTGCAGGGTCGAGGTACTTTTTAAGACGAATGAGCTGAATTGAATTACCTTTTAATATCAGTGATTTTCAAAGATTTTTTTATGTCTAATTGATCTCATGATCTCAGTACACGCTACTCTATTTAAGTCTGAATAAAAGATTATATGTTTCCTTATGTAGTTTTTTGTTAAGTAAAAGGCAAAATTATGCCCTTGTCTGGGCTTTTTTGTTCTGTGGCTCAAAGAGTGAAACAGCTGCTAAAGAAAGAATTATGCAGGCTGCCAATAAGCAGGAAATTTTTATTGTCATGAACAAGCTTATGGAAGAAATGTGTTAAATAGACGAAGTGGACTTGCTTTCTTAAATGTTTTCTAACTTAAGTTTAATAAGACTTTTGGCCTCCTCTGAAATTCAGGACTAATTTTAAAATAAATGCACCATTACTTGTCACTTAGTTTGAAGACCTATTGAATAAGCAAAGATACGATTTTTGAGGTGTCTCTTCTCAGAATTCAGGTTCCTTGCTATTGATATTCTCTAGGAACATTGAACTGTAAACTCCTTTCCTCATTTGGGTTCTTTAAAATTAAACCATAAAAAAACCTTCTCTGTGTTCTTCATATCAGCATATTAACTTCAACTAACACATTCTGTTCTTAATTAAATAGTGATATCATTTTAGATTGATATCATTTTAGATGCATTAATTAAAAGATATGGGTATGTAATATTGCTTTATTCTCCGCTGTACTTCTCATTCTTTAGCAGTGCCATTTATTTTGATGCTATTAAGCCAACTAAAGATTCTGCAATAAAAAAGAACGTAGGTGCTAAAGAGAATTTAAAGATAATCCGGTCCATCTCCTTAATCCATTAAAGACCTAAAGTGCTCCTGTATCTTTTCTAAAGTAAAGAATTTGAATGTCCAGGTCACATTACCCCATCCCTAGCCTCCTTTGTACCCAACTCACATCATTCTTGTACTTTTCTTTTCAATCTTCTATTGCATTCCTTTGCTTCATAATTTAAATACTGCCTAAGCTCATTACTGGTTAAAAGAGAGAACCACAGTTTAGGAATTCCTTTTGTTGTTCAGTAGCCGGAGCTCAAAAGGACATGTGATATTCCAAGTGTTCATTAAATGATCAAGGGGCATATGGTGAGGGAAAACATTCTGCTGGTGACAAAGTAATTATTTGACATAATCAAGTGTAGATATGACTCTGAAACAGTAAAGGAGGATCTTGCGACACTGAGAATTGTAAAACAATGTGTGAAATGTAACATCAGTAAGGGTGAATTAATGTATATAGGAGGAAAAAGTAGACTTGACAATACCTGCAATAAGTGATTTCTGGTTTTCTATTCTAATTCAGGAAATGAAGTTATTTTGTACAGTTCTAACAACGTAAATTTACTGCTAACATTGTGCATAAATACGCATTCCAGCACGGTGTCCTGATAATTCAGATTGCTTTCTTTCTATATGGTTTTAGAGGTGTAACCTTCCCTAGTCATCTATGCAGCTAGAACTCTTGTTCAGATTAATATCTTCTGGGATCTGAGCTACACTGTCCTTTTCTCTGAGTTTGACCAATACAGTTTTGCTTTATGTATGTCATTTTCCTGGCTGTCATTTTGATGATGTCTGTGCCTATATTAATTTTACTACTTTTTCCTCCTTGTACGTCAGGACTGAGCTGCTTTCACTTTTCTTGTATTTGCTCATTTGGTAGCCAGAGTTTCCAGTGCCTGATAGATTGTCAGCCATCGTCATCATGCATTCTATCACGTTGTCCCACAGGCTCACTGTAAACATCCACCAGGCTACTTTCTTTGATTTGATTTTTAAAATTATCCCACAGATATAGCTGGATTGACACACGTCCTCCTACCATCTTAACCAAAATAGTTTACATTGCTCCCTTGCACTCCCCACTCTTTCTTTATCCATCTGTTCTCTTTTTTTCATCATACTTCGATTCTAAATTGTTGGAACAGGGACTACCTTATTCATTCCATCTGTACAGTGACTAAGCCAGCAGGGACTTGGTTTATTAAATAGTGCAAGTAGTAGACAACATAAAATGAGTTAAGTTTTCTAACATATACTCAAAGCTGTTCTTCAGCAGTGTCAGAAACAGGATAGTTTCAAGAAAGGGAATACCCAGCCATTCTAAATGCTGTCAAAGATAAATACAGTGCACAATATCCATTGTGCACAGCTGGATGGAGAAAAGATTAGGATGATGGCCATACAAGCACTGCAAATACTTCTTGTAGTTGAAAAATAAAGTAATAAAATTGGTTTTGTTTAATAGCTATAACTCTCAGTTCCCTACTGTTACTACTTAAGTCTTTCAGCGAAACAACTGTTTACTTAGCTGGTTTTTTAATATTTGTTCCTGCTAACTTGCAATCTTCTATAAATTTGTTTTAGACTTGGAGTCCGTGCAGACAAACTGTGTAAGATGAATTGAATTTTTATTTAAAAAGTGAAAGGGAATTACTAGATCAGTTGTTCCCAATATTATTGTAGTTATCCTTGTCTTGAGAGAGAATGTGCAATATTCGTAGTCCAGGTACTGTGGAGTTTACAGAAGTCCAGCAGAATTGTTAATGCATGTCTTCTGAGACACTGCCTCTCACCAGCAAGCATTGACTTTTAATTAGAAGCCACTGCCTTTAAACTGTGGCTTCATATGTGGGGTATTAATGAAATGCTGTTTTGTCCATTACCATTGGACTTCATAACTGAGCGACATTTAATATGTTTGATTGCACCAGTAAGACTGATCTTCAAGTTCAGTCTTAGAATCTCATCCTTTCTATATTATTTATGAGTTTCACTGTTAAAAGTAAACAATCTGCAATATTTACCACCATCCCATAAACTCCAGCATTACCTGTTATGACTAAAATAGCACTTTGAGATCCCTCTCAGCTAGTTTCCATTATTCTGAAGTAACCTGCTTTTCCCCATTTTCTGCTTGTTACCATTTTTCTCTGACAGCTATCACATTAATTTCTCCCTACTTGTCACAACATCATTCTGAAGGTCTATTAACACACTAAGCTGTATCCGATACCTAAGGAAAGGTTGATCCAAGGCTATCGTTTTCTTCATTTATCTCTCAACTTTATTCAGTCAGTCATTTTTACCTGTTTTTTTTTCTTTCCTCTTTTACTGTCCTATATTTTTTCTACATTTTTTCTTCCTATTTCTTCCTTAAGTGATTCCACTAAGCATCTCCAAGTGCAGCTCCACAGCAGCTCAGGTTATACCGTTGTTGCTTCTACTCCCTGCCTCTATAATTGTTTCTCTCTTGTACCTTGAATACTCTTAAAGTCACATTCTTCCATGGGTTGGGGGGAAGTAAAGAGTTGCATTAGATGAACTTAGGTAGCATTGGTGAATAGATGATCAGTCTTCTCTCTTTATGCTCAAATATCTCTCTCCATTGCTATTCATACCAGTCATACACCGTGTTTCTTCATATATTGCTCCTCATACATAGCTCCCTCTAATGCCTTGAATGGTGTTGACTTTTTTTTAATCTGATGTATCATGCGCAAGGGTGGATGATTCCTATCGCAAGCCCTATGAAGAGCGACTGAGGGAGCTGGGGTTGTTTAGCCTGGAGAAGAGGAGGCTCAAGGGAGACCTTATTGCTCTCTACAACTACCTAAAGGGAGGTTGTAGTCAGGCAGGGGTTGGTCTCTTCTCTCAGGCAACCAGTGACAGAACAAGAGGACACGGTCCCAAGCTTCGTCAGAGGAAGTTTAGGCTCGATATTAGGAACAAATTCTTCACTGAAGGGTGATTGGCCATTGGAATGCGCTGCCCGGAGAGGTGGTGGAGTTACCGTCCCTGGAGGTATTTAAAGGGGGATTGGATGAGGCACTTAGTGCCATAGTTTAGATGTAGGTGTTGGTGTTGGGTCATAGGCTGGGTCATAGTGATCTAAGGGTCTTTTCCAGCCTTGTGATACTGTGATCTCCTGTGCTTCTAGATGTTCTTAATGATCTTACTCTCTGCTGCCAGGACAAGCACTTAAACTAACACAGACTTTTGTGTTGTTGTCTTGAATTTGCCCCTTCACATGAAGCCTTTTTTTCCCTACTGTTAATGCAATTCTAGCCCAGTAGAGGTTCAGATCATGTTAATGACGAGTATCTAGAGCTGCATATTCAACTGTCAGCAACCTGAGTGCGCAAAAATTTAGTTATCTTTTGGAAATGAGAATAAAGTTGTAAGAGGCTGAAATAGAACTCTTGGTATTAAATAACCTTTCCTGGTACAGAAATATTTACAAAATTAATCAGTTATATTAGCTTGTAGTTCATATTTTTTAGCAGTTACTCTCTACCTACTAATTGATTAAAGAGACAAGATTAATTCTATCTCCTAAGATGTGGAGAAGTATACTGGAGTGCACAAATACAGTGCACATATTTTGTACTAAGATCGGCTTGAAGACTACACTGTTACCTTAACTACAGTCTAATCAAGAACAGTAGGAAAGGATGAGCAGTTCATTTATTCCCTTGTGAACTGTCGGTATCTATACATGACCTTACTGAGACTAACCAAGAGTTTCAACCTGTGAATAGGTGGGGATTAAGAAAAAGCAGAGAGTAAAGTGTTACAATCAGTATGGCTGAAAGACAAATTTTTTTAACATACTTTGTAGCTGAAGTGCTGAAAAATTAAACTTCATGTTTTAAACAGTAACAACAAATCCGAAGTTGAATAGAAGTTGGAGAAGTGGATCTGGATTTAAATTAATTGTGTTAATCAGGCAATTCAAAAGAAAAAGGTATCCAGTTTCTCCAGTGCAGAAGATGATAGCAAACAATGGAGAAGTTATGTTCCTGTGGAAGTGAAAGAGATAGTAATTACTGTTGCTGGTGAAACAATGTGGGCTCAGCAGGGTTTAAAGACTGGGAGAAATGATAATGTGCTGTAAATCAATATCTTGATTAAGGCTGCTTTCTAGCATTCATTTTTTCCCTAGACTTCTCATTGGTCCTTCTGGAGGATCGAGGCTGATAAATAAAAGATGGAAACAGCTGTCTGTGTAAAAAATCCGCTCCTTTGTAGCTCTGTTTTTCTGCCCTTTATTGACAGTGTTAGTTCATTCTCATACATTGTAGTGGCTTCACCCACATTCAGATATGTAGTCTGTCTTTACAGAGGACTGTCCTTGTAGATGAAGTTTTTCTTACATTGTGGGTAGAATACTAAAATACTTCTTTTCTGAGCAAATGTTCTAATATGTGAAGGCCTGATTTTCTGTATATTTTCTAGGACTGCTGTTTTGGAGGTGCAGAAAAAGTGTTGATATGTGTTCTGTAACTTGATACACTTCTTTAGTTTGGTGTCTAGAAGGTTACATATGAGTGTGAAAGCGTTTGAGGAAGGTGGAGCTGATTACCTGATTCTTGGATGTAACCAAATTTTAATTAAATCAAGGCCTGATATCACAGGTGTCCTTTTTGTATCTTGACAGCAGTGTAGGCTTGGTGCTGCCACTACTTTGAAACTCTCCTGGTAGTGGTTCATGAAGGAGTTGGTAACCATCTTATGTCATAAAGGTTCTCTAACATTAATAAAATGTCTTATGTTGAAAACTGAATTATTGTGATTGCATATGGAACTGGATGAGTCTGGATTGGGTAACTAAATACTAATATTGTCCTTGGAGAGAGGATAGTTTTGGCAGGCTGTGATGCATTGTTGTTTGGGATATTTGGGTAAGAAGGTTATCTTAGGCATAGAATTTGTCTTTCCTACTTTTAAAAATAAAAGGACAGCAAGCACAAAAATGTATTTTTAACCATCTAAGGAGAGGCAGTACATGGCTATCTGTGTCTAGGGAACATTTCCACTTCCTATGGAGATACTGCGCATTGCCATAGAAGTTGAAATAATTAAAAAATAGCAAACAGCTAGTTTAGTTAATGTATTAACTCATCAAGTATTAAACTAGGTATTTTAAATGCAAATAATTCAGACCTGGATCTTCTTGAAGCTGAAGCACAGCACACTCGGAATCTACAGAGAAATTTTGATTCTCAAGTTATGATGTAAAATGGTTTAGATGCCTTCAGTGGGAATTAGATGCTTGGAAGTACTTGAGGATCCTTCTCTAACATGATTTATTTGATGTATTGTTGATGTGGTCTGGTAGCTAGACTCTTTTCCCAATTACTTTTCTGATAAATTTTGTTTGAAGAGGTAATTGTTTGTGAGGTTGAAATACCTGAGAGTTTGAAGAGTATAATTGGAAATAAGAATATTAAGAAACACATTTAATGGTATAAAAAATTAAAGCCTTGGCTTTCAAAGATGTGGCCAAGTGTAGCAGTTATATGTGCAGATTAAATATTTATATGTGGAAATGAGTGCTTACAGCTTCAATTCTTTATCCTAGAGTTCTTTCCTTTCCTATATTACTATTTAACCTACGCAGTGTAAGAAGAAATGTTTTCATGTATAAAGTGTTCTCTTGGATTTTTTCTCTTGTAAAGAACAAATCTGTCTTTGCAAGTTACTCACAGAAACTTTGTAATCATTCAAGATGATATAGTACTTGACCTGCAATATGTCATAACCTAATCAAGAGCTGCATGGTATTTTCCTTGCATTTTGAAAATAATAAAATTTAAATAAACATTAAGTATTTATTACTCTTTTTTGAAGTGCTCTATCAAGATCAAAATAAAATATATTTGACTTGAGTGAAGGAAGATAAGTGTTTACTTTCAATATTAATGGTGTGTATTTTATATAGGTACAGAAAAATATTGTTTGTTACCCCTTTCACACTAGGCCTACTCAGTATATACATTTATTGCGAAAGTTACGCTATTTGACTAGTAAAGTTCTTTGTTAAGAGGAAAATCCTATACCAGGAGGAGCTCACCTGCTGTGTAGTCATGTCTTAGGTAGGTTTTAAATCACGCTTTTGGCAAGAAAGCTTTCATCAAAGAAAACAAATGAGTATGTCAAGTAGAAGTTTGGCTTTAGAAATACAGTATAGCGTTGTGCTTGCTGTTTTGCTAAGGATTCCTTGAAAAATGAGTATCTCAACTCTCAGTGAAAGAAAATGTGTAATTTGGTTTTTTTAATTCTTCCTGTAAACTGAGCTTGTATGCTAGGGCTTTGTGATAGTACTGCTTATAGAAGCAAACAAATTAGAGTTCCAAACAGTCTGAACTCCTGCCTTATGCACACACACTACAGTTATATGTATTGTACTGTAAAAGAGCAAAAATATAAACACATGCAGCTCAGTGACTTAGGGCTATTTGTATAGTATATGCAATATATATGCTTCATTTAGTTTAAAAATAGCAGAATCAGTTATGCTGCCTAATATGTCACATGTTAATCAGTATTGTAAATTCCAGGAGATTTTTGTTACTGGAGTATGTCATAGCAATAAGACACCCCAGTTTCTATATTGTCATATCAGTTCTTGTTTAGTTTATAGACATAAACATTCCATCACAGTACACTGAGTATAAATTATGCAGGTTTAGGTCTGCCATGTAGTATTATTTTGCAGATTCATCATGCAGGTTTAGGAAACATAGGACCAGAAGGTCGTGAAGTGTCCTCCCAGGTACAGTTTTTGGAAATTGATCGTGTCAAGTTCTATGCTAAAATTAATAAGAGTTTTTTATTTCAATAATTTTCTCCTTTTCAAGGCTGCTTACAGAACCACATCTACAATGGCTATAAATTTTACATAAATTCCAATTTTAGTCATGGACATTAGTTCCAACGTTGTCCTTTAGCTGAAACTACTCTTTGACATCCAAGGTTTTACCTGACTGATGTGTATCTAGAGAACAATTACTCCTCTTTTGGTTTTCTTTTTGCTAGACTAACCAAGCAAATTATTATTAGTATCCTCATGTGATATAGGGTTCCTATTGCGTTGATCAGCTTTGTAACAGTTCTCTTTTCTTCATGCTGTTTCAAGTTATTGAAAATGGGAGAAAAGAACTGTACATAAAATTTCAGAAGAGTATCTTGAATGGTAAGGTATTCCCAGGAAGGGTGAAGAAGTTTTAAAACCATCTAGTGCATTCCAGGGTTGGGAGGAGGATCTGAGAGAGAGGCAAAAGCTCAGACAATCGTGAAATTCAAATTAAACTAATCAGCATTCACTGGGGAAACAGAAATGTAATTCAGCACTGAAGGGGAGATAATTATTTGGAAATATTGAAGGACTGCTTATGAGGATGCTTCAAAAACAGTAAGCATATTGCAGTGGAGAAGGATACACTGAAATGAAATCTTTGGTTATGCCTGGAAAAATTTATTGGCAGTATTTCATTCAGTTTAAAAACCTGCTGTTGAATTGTACTTTTCCTATTTTGTTACATATATTGTTACGCTGGGCTTATATGACTTAAAATAGTTGGGGTGGATATTTCACTGAAAACTGGCTTCTATCATGGAAGACTTGAATCTGATTATGAAAGATGGAAGTGTTTTTGTTTTGCAAGCACTTGGGAAATAGTAAAGCTTCTGTCGGCTAGCTGTTACTTACAGTGGGATGGGAGTGACCAGACTTCTTAATGTAGCTTGTGCAAACTAAGTGCTCCAATATTGCACAAGTGGAGACTCAGAAGTGAGTCAAGTAATAACGTTTGAAACCTCATCTCACTGCTGTAAGCAGCAGAGTTACCATAGTTTAACAGGTTCAAGAAGACCAGGAAGAAGGACCAAGCCAGTCAGCCTCACTTCAGTCCCTGGGAAGGTGGTGAAGTAAATCTTGGAAACCATTTCCAACCACATGAAGAACAAGGAGATGACTGGGAAAAGTCAATATGAATTTACAAAGGGGAAATCAGGCTTAACCAACCTGACAGCCTTCTGCAGTGAGGTGACTAGGTTGACAGAGGAGAGGGAAGGAAGCAGTGTTTGTATTTTATTTTGACTTTACTGAGGCCTTCAACGTGGCCTCTTGTAATAACCTCACAGACAAACTAAGGAAATGGAGAGCAGACAAGCAGGCAGTGAGGTGGACTGAAAACCAGCTGACCAGCCAAGCTGAAAGCATTGTGATCATCAACATGAAGTCTGTCTGAATAACAATCACTAGGGGTGAGACTGGAACCACAACTGTTTAAACACCTTCCTTTATCACCTGGATGGTGGAGTAGTGTGCATTCTCAGCAAGTTGGTAGAAGATACAAAACTTGGAGGAAGTTAGATAAAGCACTTAGTTGTGCTGCTACTCAGAGGCACTTTGACAAAAGTAGAAGTGGGCTCAGCAACCCAGTGAAAAGGGTTCAGCACAGGGAAGTGCCAAGTCTTGTACCTGGAGAGGAATGACCCCATGCACACACCAGTAGAGACTGGAGGGTGATTGGCTGGAAAGCAGCGTCAGAGAAGGAAGGACCTGGTGTCCTGGGGGACAACAAGTTGAACATGGCTAAGGGAGTACGTTGCCAGCAGACCGGGAGAAGAGATCTTTCCCCTCTACTCAGCATTGGGGAGGCCACATCTGGAGTGTTCAGTTCAGTTTGGGGCTTTCCAGTACAAGAAAGATATGGACTTGTTGTCCAGTACCGGGCCACAAAGAGTTACGGAACTGGAACATCTTTTATGTGAGAGGCTGGGAGATTTGGGACTGTCCATCTCAGAGTAGAGAAGGCTCAGAGGGAATCTTGGTTGGTCAGACACTGGAAGAGGTTGTCCAGAGAGGTTGTGGACTCTTCATCCTTGGTGATCTTCAACACCCAGCTGGACACAGTCCTGAGCAATCTGCCCTACCTGACCCTACTTTCAACAAGGTGGTTGGACTAGAGAATCTCCAGAGGTTACTTCCAACCTCAGTGATTCTATGTAAACAATGACTTTAGCAAAGTGACATCTCTAATCAAAATAATTTTTTAAAACTGAGGTTTCTGGCTCAAGACAACAATCAATAATAATTTAATTATAGCTAAAAACATTTGTGTGATGGGCACAAGTTAACACTCAGGAAATTCCATCTGAGTACACATTCTATCTAATCTTTGTGATTCATGAGAAACTTGTGAGAAATATCCTTTTTAACATCTACGAGTATAAATGGAAACATGAGTAACATACTTTTTGAAGTAAGCAGGTGGTATTTGTAGAAATATATTAAGAATATATAATCCAGGAGCTCTCAGGCAGTTCAAAGTTACGAATGTACTAATAATTCTAGAAGTAATTGAGCCTCATAAAAGTAATTTGTTTACTATGTATTCAGGAGTGCAAGAGCTGAATTTTTACTTGCAAGGAGGTACAAAATTCTGTGTATTTATTAAAAAAAGAAATTTCACATCCAGTTTTATTTGCAAGCATATCTTAAAAGCACTTTTACATGAGTTTGTATGGACCTGTTTTTCATTTTATTAATTTAGCAGTAAATGAAAAACTCTTTCCTGTTTTTTTTCTTTTTCTGTTAATCTTCCACAAAGTCACTTTCATTTTGAAATTTAACACTTTTGTTATTACTTTGCACTACTAGTGCATGAAATAGTTCCAAGACAAAATGCAACAAAACCAAGTGGGGACATAAAAGGGGAATACCAAGGGAGGTATAGTCAACAGTTAAATGCTGTGTTGCATTCATACTCTATGCCTGTATATTGCCAAGCAAATATCATTCGTTCTGTTCAGCAGATGGAAAAACTGAGATGAAGAGATGAAATAATCCGTTTCAATTTATCAAGCAAACTAGTAAAAAAAATAAAATTGAAATCCACTTGTCCCTGGTTGCCTGTTTAGACTTAGAGTAGGATAGCTCTAGTTTAGAATGACAATGAGAGAGTCCATAAGAGATGTTGAGGATGGGGGGTGATTAGTGCCATTTAAGCAGGAGGCACTTCTTTGCTGAGAGGTTACATCTGTGTGCCCTGCTGGGATGATCTGACTATTTCATTTTCTGAAAAAGGGCACTGAGATGTTGCTGCTGACTACCAGGAATATTTAGCTGCTGTGAAAAGACTTTGGCAGTGCAGAAATGTAATGTAGCGTGAGTGTAAAGAAGGCAGTAAGTCAGAAGGTAGTAAGTGAACCAGAAGAGAGCTGCTCCTTCTCTGCATTTCGGATACCAGTGACTTTGTATACGTAAGAATAATCTGAAAACTACAAAGCACCAATTTCACGTCGATCATGCAAGCCCTCAGCATTATTCTTAATCTCTCTGAGAGCAGCTTCAGTTCAAGGTTATTATCGATTATGAGTGCCCATGGATTTGAAGGGCAATATTTATAAAGGTGGAGGTGAGGCACAGAACCCCAAGAGTTTAGCAATATGGTTTCAGAATTCATGCTAAAGATCAGAAAAATCTGTATTTTTGTGGTGACTCTAGAAATGTAATGTTGTATGTATGGATCTGTGCATAACCTTTCCATGTTCATGTTAGGAGTTTATCTTTTTGAATAGTCTGAATAGGAAAAGAATACTTGGAAACAGCGATGGATTAATAAACATTAATATTTCACCTGGTTAAAAGACTGGTTTGGGGAAATATAATATGAATGCTTTACTTAGGCTGTACTCTAGAGGCAGAGCTGTAGAGAAGCGTTTGAATATGATACAGTAGTTTAATTCAGGGGAGATATTTGCCATTTATTTTCCTTCTAGTAAAATGTAAAATGGTAAGGAAAGCTAAGAAGAGTAATCTTATCTTTCAAATTAATTTATAAATAATTTTTAAATGTGTGTATATATATAGGAGTAAAGTAAGGGAATGTAAATGAATACTTGAATGTACAAGTCGTATCTCTTTCTTGTAATGAGGCATGCATGTGGGCTAGAGAGATAAAGAAGAATAGACCACTTGCCAAGTTTTGCCCTCAAAATGCCCTTTATGTTATTACTAATGGAGATCCTGAGAGGTCAATGTAATATATGATTTCCATAGGAGAACTGCTGTAATCCATGTTGGGTTGATGTGTGTACCTGTGGAAGGACATATTATTTCTCCTGTAAGAAGGAAACTATTTCAAATTTATTTTTATATGACTTGTAACAGCAACATGGAAAGCAAATTATTTTTCTTATAGCTGTGTACTGCGCTGAGTTAAAACTGAAGCTCTGGTCACTCTACTTAATATTTGGATGAAACTAATCTGAATTTTGCCAAAAATTTTTGGTTTGGAGTTTGTCAGATACAGGTTTTGTAGAAACAGTAGTTTACACGGATGTGGTAAAATGTCCTTGGCTCTTATCTTGGCACTCCTCCTTCACAGTTATTCCTTCTTTTCCTCAGAGGTAAGATGAGAAGTTTATTTTCTGGGCTGCCCCCAGCATATAAGCTTTTAGCTGGAAAACTGTGATGTAAATTTAGTGTGTGGAAGAGCAAGACACGAAAGAAATTTGTTGGGATAGAGTAATTATGAAATTACTGTTTCCACTCTATAGTAATTCGCAAAAGGTTTTTACATAAGGCACAAAACCAGTTGTGCTTAAAGAATATTTTTGTGTAGTAAATATTTGCTTTGCTACAGCTTTGTATGGCAGTGACCCAACAGGTACTTGAGTGTGTGTTTTGGCTTAGAGAGATCTGTGTTGTATAACTTTGTGCATTACTAGATCAGATACATTTGTGCCTGAAGAATAAAATTTCTGAAGCTTTTTCACTGTCCTTTTGTCTTACGAGTTTCAAATCACTATTTTTTTGATCATGAAATTGCATTAAAATAGACACTAGATTCCTCCCTTTTTTATTCTTCACAGCAATGGAGTTTCATGAAAACCTGCACAACATAGGAGCAAGAGAAGGATTAAAAGAAAGAAAACTGCAAAAATCAGTAGAAAGTTTTACGTGGAACATTACGATTTTAAAGGTAATGTCTCTTCCTTTGGTTAGTTACTGTATTTTTCCATTCACAACTGACATTTTAATATTGTTACTGGTCATTATTCTGTGTCACAGTTTAACTAGATTTATTCCCATTTATAACCATGTTCATTTTATTTTGTATCACTAGAAAACACAGCAGACTCTACATAAATTTTTCTTCTTTTCTGTTGTATGGGGTTGTTTAATGTAGTTTGTCGTACATTTTCTTGCAACCTTTTTACACTCACAGGATCCACTGTAATCTAGTCAATATGGGTGAAACAATGAGTATTGATTTCTGTGAAGCAACTCAAGCTGGGAGGAAGCTATGCTGCTGTTTAAACCCTACTTTGTGGTTTGAAAGGGAGTGAGAGTATTAAGGTTAATGCCGCTGTTGAAAAACAAAAGGGAAGCTGTTGCTATTTCAGTCAGTGATGAGTGGTGATTAACGATACTTTCAAATTATATTCATAATCCAGACTGGAGTAAGTTGAGCATATAGCAGCTAGAGACTTTGCATTTTGTCAAGGACATTTGCTCATGTTTTGACACAACAGTACGTGCTGAAGTATAAAAAAGCTTTCAGCCAGAGACCCTCAAAAAAATAGAATTTGGAACAGTTCAGGTTTCTTATCACTGATCTTTCATTTCAGCGGTGTATACCAAAATTTATAGAGATAGCAAAACTCTTTCCCTTAATTTATTCCCTTGACAGTATCCTTCTAGCCCGAATAATTCAAGCTTTGTGTTTACATCTGCTAATGAGTTCTTCTCTCCCACTCTGCCAAATATTTCATCACTACATTAAACTATAAAGCCTGCTTTAATTATAAAGAAAATTATTTTCTCCCACGTATTTTTTTTATTTTTAGTTCTCATTGAAAATAGAATTTCCAGTGATTTCTTCTTACAGTGAACTACTGCAAAAAAAAGGAGGAATACTTATTTCTCCAGCTTTCCATATTGGTTTCTACTGTTAAGATTTTCCCAGTGTTGCTTGTTGCTCTAGTCCCCCTTCTGTTGCACTGCACAAGTCCAATGCAGAGGAGAATCAAAAAGAGTTAAAATTCACTACAACATGTACAGTTAATACATTCTAAAAAGATTATAGCAAAGTTTCCTGAAGACAGTGTATGGGACGTGTCAGATACCATTCCTGTGTTACTGAGGGGATAGAGAGGACGGGAGTCACTTCAGTGGGTTTGGGTAAATGTCAAGGAAATAAATTCTTACCCCTTTTTTAGTTTTCCATTGAAAGTGTCATATATCAGCTTGGATAGGCAAATCTATTGTAGTGCTGCCTGAAACAGCACTACCTTTGCATCATCTCTCCTTTCCATTCAGAACATAAAGGTTGGAGGGGGGAAGGTTTGCACTTGATGAGCAACTGAAATGTCAAGTTGTGATTTCTGCTTAAACCGCAAATTGGAGAACTGACATAGTAGATCTGTCTCTTCAGGCGGGCTTTTCCTTAGTATTAACATATTCCTTGTTAATTATGTTAATATTAATGTATTCCTTAGAATTAACATATCCAGTTGCATACCCTTAGAATTAACCCAATTACGAAGTTACAAGGCCTTATTTTGAAGAAATTATGGAGCAGATCTCTTTAGCATTGACTTTCTTTTTTTCTACTCGCAGATTAAGATCCTTTCTATCGAAACTTTTAACAGGAGGTGTTATTACAGAAAGCTCTTCTATGTTGTTACATCTTAAAAGTGATTTACAAATATGAAAATTCACATAAGCATCTATTAAATGCCTTTATTCACATTTAGATGAACAGAAGGTTAGAGTTTGTGAGTTGTTTGAAGTAACACAATGACCTTTTTCACTCCAGAGGCTTAACTATACGCTGTAACCATAACTTGTCTTGTGTTACATAATTAAAAAGAAAAAGTTTATCAGTTTCTACGACGCTGCTCTTCCTGTCTGGAGAAAAAGACCTAAAGTCATAATTTTGATCAAATCCTGTGTTTTTCCATTTCTGTTTTTCGAGCTCTCTCAAAATATATATATATATGAGGTTTGGGATGGAAAGTAAATGACCGCGTTTTTTAAGAGTGAAATTGATCAGAAGAGTGACAATCTGAGCCACTTTAAGAATAATTTCTTTTTTCTGTTTAATTCCATGCCTGTGTCAAATTAACTTCCCTCTTGAACAGGACAAAAAATAAGTCCCTGTCTATTCAGTGGCCCCAAATTTTGCTCTGCAACAAGCAAGACATTTGAGCAACCAACACACCAAAGGCAGTACACCATGCTTTGATGGATTTAACTTTTTATTCTTCTTGTAGTTAGGAACAGTATTTTACATGACCTCTTGGCTATGGTTTAGGAATTGCTGTGTAGCTCTCAACAGCATTACTGAATAATTCTGCATGAACACCATCCTCAGCTCCCCCACAGAGGAATCTCAGAATGCTCACATGGTGTGGCTGATGTATTTTCCAAACCAATTAAGCTTCATTTTACCCTCAAGGTAGATATTGAGCTTTTTTTTTTTTCAATTGGGACATTCTGAGTTATAGTTGATGCAACGGAAACTTCGATAAAATAACAAAATTGACAGCTTATTTCTAGGGGAACTCTTTGTTTAGAACGTTTGACATAGCTATTAAATATCTATGTGTGTGCATGCACTTATGTTACGATTACTATTTTAAAGGATTTTATTTTTCCTAATGTGAAGCCATATGGCCAAATTTATTAATGGTATAGTATGTTTGAATTCTGCTGAAGTATCTTGATTCAGTTTGTATATGTGTATATGCACGCATTCCCATTCTTATGCAGCACTCTTATTTAACTCAGAACATCACTTAGAATAATTTAGTCTGCTTTAGTGAACTTTGTTGCCTGAGAGATTTAGAGATTGTACAGTATTAAATATTCCAGTCTTTTCAAATAGGCAGTTTGCATTTGCTTCTAATTTACTTATTATTATTACTCAGTTAGATAACACATTTTCTAAATATAGATAATCACATTTCCTGCCAGAAAGAGCATACAATCAAAGAAAGAAAATTATTCTGAGTACTGTTGCAGCAGACTCTTACAAACAACATAATGTAACAATTTATGGAGTTTACTGGCATAGCAAAACTTTAAAAAAAATCCAGTATAGGCTCAGAATTTGAGATGCCCATAGGAAAAGCATAACAATGTATTTAAATTAGTGCTTGCAACAAAGAACTGTTCCAAACACATAGGAACAGATCAGAATGAAAGCAGGAGTCCAAACTCCAGCATTTGTTAGATACATCTTGTTGGCAATGACTTTTTAGACCTGTCACATTAGACAATGTGAATTATTTTCTCTTGAAAGAAATCCCAAGGCATGCAGTTCATGGCATCTATTTTCTCTTTAATGACATTAGTTCTGCACTTAAGTAATTTGTATATTTAAATGGAACACTCAAGGCACTTACAGAGGTGCCACTTCTTAAATATATATTTAAAAAAATAATAGTCTATATTTTATGGACAAAATCTACAAGTGGATTCAGACAGCATTGCTGTCACCGTGGGGCATTTGTAGAGTCTCTGATAGCTGTTGCCTAGTCCTGTAGGTACTCAGAAAACCTCCCACATCCCAGTTCTATTTAAATATCTAAAACTACTAGTCTGTTGTTATTGATGCACTGATGAGATTTGGGCTCCCAATTAAAACCATATTTAGAAGTTAAGTCTTTCATGTCCTGATTCGGTAAATGCACTGAGTCCATCGGCTCGGCATGGAGCACTGCAGTGTGTCCCACTGTGCCTAGCTGCCACTGCTCAGAGAAACGCTATACGTGTGGGATACTGCCTTCTTACTTCTCCTGATCTGACCTTTGAGTCCCAGAACCTCAGCTAAAGCCCAGTCATTACTGATACAGTTTCTTGGGATTTTTTTTTTTAAAAATTACTTGTGCCATTATTTCAAATGTTTTCTTTACAGTTTTACTTTCATGTTCACACACTCACTCAAGAACCTGTTAACCAAAAATCATGAGTGAATACATACCAGATTGTAAAGATAGCTGTGCTGAGACAGTCCAGGTGATGCTATATCTGATTGTCTCTGAAATGATACCTCATTTCATAGGTATGAGAACTGATACGAACCATTTTGGTTTTGTTTTTAATTACCTTTCCAGAACTATGATATAAGATCACTGCCTCCTAGCTAACACTCTCAAAACAAACAAAATTTTTAATGTTGATTTTTAAAACAATACAAACAAGAGTAGTTGAGGAGGCGCATTGGGACAGAGAGGTATGAAGGGTATTGAATTGGGCTCCCACATTAATTCGTATCCTTTATTGTTGTTGATTAAAAGCTTATGAATGAATATCAGTTTTGTTCTTTGATGTTTTTTACGGTCTCTTTCATGTCTGCCTACAAAACAACTTGGTGCTTGATTCTTTTTCTTGAAGCTTGTGAACATCAATATGTGAAATGGGTATTAAAGTTACATAGCACTCGGCTCTGTTAGCAAATCTTAACTACAGTGAAGGAAAGGGAGCAGCGATTGCCATCTGGTGCTGTGAGGACAGCACTCTTGTGGTGCACTGCCTGTTAACCACAGTGCGGGGAGTAAATTCCGGTTTTGTGGTATGTTTGCCAGAGAACACTGAAGGACTAAATTCACTTACATTTTGACTTAGATCTGAGGTGAAAGCCTGACCACATAGCAAGAAACACAAAGGTTTGGTTCTGCAGCCGCTCCAGATTCCAGCACTGAGTTTTCTCTGTAGGCCAGTGTTGTTTCTTTGAATGTAGGATTTTTTTTTACTTCCTTATGGTAAAACTGCTTGACTACAGTTTCAGCTGTTGATAGGTGTCTTCTATTGGCTTTAGAACATCCATTTTCAGAGCAAGTAGCCTACAGCCATTTAGGGCTGGTAAGGAGGTAAAAAACCTCCGAGTAGTCCGTAGATCTGAGACATTCCCTTGTTCCAGCTTGTGATCAACTGACTGTGCTATTAACTTAATTTTTAAATCAATGGCACCTACAGATAAAATCTTATGCAGCTGCAGAGTGCATAAAGAGTTGAGACTGAATCTTGAGAGGTGTTGAACAAGAGATATTTGATGTATAACTAGAAGGAAGATCTTTGAGTTCTTTTGAGGGGGGCAATTTTTTCAGATCTAGATGACTTTTTTACTTTTCTGCCTTTCAGATGCGTTGTGAACACTGTTCAACACTAATACAGGAATTTGAATTTTTAAGATGCATACTGCTTTTATTCCTTAGTATTTGGCTTTGTGAGGGTACATCAACAGAGCTAGGCACTTTGCATCTATTGTGCAGACCTCTCTCATTTGACCTTGCGTCATGTTTGTTGGCAATGGTTGCACTTGTTTTGTCTTTGGATCAGGACACACCAGCAGATAATGACAACACAGTTGGTTTGACAAACCTTTTTCTGAGTTCAGTGGCATTCAGAAATCAATTGCTTCATTCTAAGTGTTAGAGAATATCTGATGTACACAGGTTTATTTTAGGATTGGACTTGATGATCTTAAAGTTCTTTTCCAACCTAAATGGTTCTATAATTCTATGATTTTCTTTTTAATCCTGGCCTAAACTTGATCCTCCTTGGCTAAATGTGTTTAGTCTGAACTTGTCTTGTCTGCAGTAGTTCAGCCGCTTATCCTAGATCCACTCTTGACAAGTCTCTTCTTCCTTGATCAGTGTTTTCCAGAAACTCCCAGTTCCCTGCTGAAAATCCAGGCATTCCAGCTAACCCCTGGCTTCCTCCTCCCTCTCTACTCCATTTCGTATTCTGTTCCCCCTTTGTGCCTAATTTTCTTTTCTGGCAGTTTTTTCCTATTGTTTTTCAGTTCATGTTGCCCCCTTTTCGCCTCCTCTAGAGATCCTTCCTGATGAGTCTGAATTTTAGTTTTCTCATCACCTTACCTGATTTCGTTGTATTCTGCAGTCTTCCTGCTCTGCATTTTTGTTTGCTTATTACTAAGCTCTCTCACTCTTTTAAGTTGTTAGTCCTTCTGCTTGTCTATAATTTTCAGGCTTCTTATCACATGGTGAATTTTGTCAATCTCTTTTCTTTCTGCTTTCCAATCCCAAATGTGGCCTTAGTCTTTCCTTTTCTCCACTCACCTGTCTGGTCCAAATCCAGTGTTGCTGCACTGTGTTTGGTTTTTGTTATTTCACAATCTTCACTTTCAGTAAGATCTAGTCTCTACTTTGTAAAGTACAGTCAGCTTCCCTTCCTGCAGTCCTGGACTTCCTGCCAGGTCAGTCCCAGAGATCGCTCTTGCCTTCTCCTTTTCATCATCCACCTTCTTGCCAGAGTCTCTGCCCAAGGCCCGCTCTTCCCTTCCTCCAGTCTGGCTTTTGGACTGTCTGCATTGGAAACTAAATGTTGGTGGTAAGAGAAGTTGGAGAAGCCGTTCAGGAAACCCCTGACTTACTCTTGTAACGCATATTAATTTATTGTCTGGGAATGGAATATGCGTTGTCTTGCAACATGCTGTAGCTGTCAAGAGATGAAGAATGATCGAGAATGAAATCGTGCGTGATTGTACTAACCACGTTCAAAATCTGTTGGTTTTTTTTTTATTATTGAAAGCTAGTAACTTGGATCCACTACTCTGAGTCTCTGAAGTAATTTGAATTACAAGTCCCTACTCCAAGTAGGAGTGGGGAGGAAGGGTGGAAGATTGATAAAAAAATTCTGTCAGTATTTTACTGTCTCTATTTTCAGAACTGAATGAGCCATATGGATAAGGTTAAACAATAATATTAAACAGTAATAACAATAAAATCTGCCAATGGCAAAAATCCTGCATAGAGAGTGTCAGCTTGAGTAGTTGAAGTTTGGCACACATATAAGCAACTGAAAGCAGGGGTTTTTTTAACATGACAATTTTTGAGCAACCTTATTAATAGACTCTTGCTAGCAGCTCTGCCTATAATGAACAACTTGATTAAAGTTCCAGAACTATATCCTACTAATCCATGTAAAATAGAACTTGGACTAGAAACAGATGCACTCCAGATATGACTCATTTAGTCTGCTGAAGTGTTTTAAATTAGCTTTTAGTTGTTTGTCAGTTTGGAAAAAAGTATGTGATTTTTTAAAAAATGTAGCCCTGGTTTTCTGTAGAAAAAAGTATTACTGAAGATGGTAATGTGATTGAGGAACTTTTAGGTTTTTTTCCTGTCTGGTAGTCAGAAAAAACCATCTTGGCTATTATAGTCTTGGATAAGGGAAGGGGGGGGCATAATTTCTTTGAAGAAAACAATATTTGTTTTCAATTTGTGTGCCTTAAATGCGTAGTTGTGCTTACTTCATAGGGTAGAGTTAATGTTCCGAGTTGCTAAAGAAGAAAGGCTGAAGTATCACAGCATGAGTGCGCACATGTTTTTGTCTGACTGCTGTTCGACCTCTCCTTTATTTTTTAAATCAGAAAGTGAAGTTGAATTTCGATCTTATTTGACAGAGGAGGAGAGGCAACCTATCTGTTATGTCTCTAGAAGAGACAGAGAATTGTCTTGTCAGGAGCCAGAATTTACAAAGGACAGAAATTAATACCCCAAGTACAGGAAAAGATGCGGTCAGTGTTCATACCTTACTGGACATTGGTTGGATGATGGTTGAACTCGATGATCTTAAACATCCTTTCCAACCAAAACCATTCTATGATTATATAACTGATGGTCTCAAGGAACTACAGTACCTGAGGGTTTTGTTTGGTTTTATTTGTGTATTTTTCTTCCCTTCAGTTGGAAATGACACTGTTTAAGGTCTACTATTTTTGAAGCATCATTTGGTTTTCTGTAAGCCATGGACCAGTTCTCCCTCAGGAATGCAGGCACAATGCAATCACTTTGGCCCTTGCAGACTTATGGTTTTGTGAACTTTTCTGTGTCCATCAGTAGGACGCACATGCTCACCATGTGCTACAGGTGTGCACATCCCCTGCATGTGGGCAAGGTAGACAGGTAACAGCTACAGGAAGTGCTTTGTCCATAGTCAGCTAATGAGAGTTGTTGCTTTTATCAATACAAAGAGATGGAGTAGCCAATACTGCAGGACAGAGCCAAATCACAGAAGTCTGGGACAGTTTCTTTTATAGATTTACGTAAAACGTAATTATTCTGAAGAGTAACAGAGCAAGTAAAGAGAGGTAGCAATAGCACTGACCTGCAAACAAACCTTGGAAGTCTTTATCATCACTGTCCTTTTTTACACGTATTTTATGCTTTGGCAAACATTGATCCTTTACCATGCTGCTATTGAGTCACATTGCTAGGGAAAAAAATCTGAAAGAACTAAATCCAAATCAGTTTAATTGCTCCCTGAAGTGTTAAAATCAGCCTTCACAATTTTCAGAAAAATTTGTAGTCCCCATGGACTGAAAATACAGCACAGATTACTTTCCTGAAAGCCGTTCAGTAGAAATGATCTCTGTCGCTTTGTTTATGCAGCTGATTGGCTTCAGAGCAAGCAAAGACGTTGGTTCTTACTAACTTCAAGTAATCCAGTTCTGAGTTTTGATGTTGTATTTTTGTCTTTCTTTTTTGAACATAAGAACTGTACCGTGGATCTGAAACAAAGGGGGCTGGTGGCCGGGCTGGTGGCCAGGTTGGGGAGAAAGAGGAGCCTGTTATCAATTTTGTGTTCTGTTTTCACTTCTTTCTTACAGGGACAAGCTGATCTTCTCAAATATGCTAAAAATGAAGCACTGGAGAATCTGAAACAAATCCATTATGCCACTCTTTCATGTGGACTCAATAAGCCAGGCACTGAAAATGCAGAAATCTCAAAACCCCGTCGAAGTCTGGAGGTCATACCTGAAAAAGCAGGTGATGAAAATGGAGAATGAGAGAAGGCTTTTCTCATAATTATAGAGTTTATAACTCTGTGACCAATTGTAGCTGCATAGGACATTTGCTTTGCACTTACGGTTGGAAGATATTTGGAGTTTTTAAAGCACAACTGGAGAAGCTAATTACAATATATTGAAACTGTGAATGTATGTAGCAACTCTGCTTGTGAAGGCAATGATATCACGTGACATGGAAATGACATTACTGGCCAAAATATAGTATATATGTAAAAGATACTGTAATTCAGTAATAGCGTGCTGAAAAGTTCATTGTAGTGCCATAGGGAAATGAACATTTTTAAATGACCTGCAACTAGAGGGAAATCAGTTGATAGAATTTGACAAGCTGCCTTGATTTTCAAATGAATTAGATGCACAGGTCCTTTATTTCTTTGCACAATTTGTTAATTGTGCTAGTGGGGTGAATTATTCTTTTGAAAATCAGGTCCAAACAAGTAAAACCTACGTTTCACACTATATGTAATTCAGCCGCTCAGATATTAGGGTTTGAAGTGGTATTGATTTTATTGTTGAGCCATAAATTAAAATGAGAATGTAATTAGACAGTGTTCACTGACTTCAGTGCACTATAGGAGAGCCATTATGTAAAACGAAAATGTGCAATCAATCTGATAACCTATGTCAGAAGAAGATACATACCTATTTTGCCTAAGATCTTCTGCAAATGTGTGTAGATAATGTGACCAAACTGCAAGCAAACTGTTGTAAATAGTTTTTCATTTTGTGAAGTGAAGTGCTCATATTAAAAAGAGTTTTATGAGATTGTTCCCAGACAAGTAAAGCTTTTAACTAAATTTTAACTTTTTTATTTTTCAAGTATTTTCTTCCTTACAGAACAGGTGATATCTCAATAAGCAGGTTTGTCAAAAGAAAAAAAATAATGCTGTTCTATTTTGGTTTTCTGACATTAGGTAAAGGTATTGTATCTGATATGCTCATTGTAAAATTACTATACCGACTTAGAGTGTTCTCTTACTGTTTCTGATTTAACAATAAAATGGACTATATAATTACAGAAGCTAATAAATTTGAAGAAAAACAAGCAAAATCCTGCAGAGATCAAAATGCAGTTTTTGTTCCGTTGCGGGGAAAAAGGGCAGTATGGCGATGACTGTTAAAAAGCATTGTTTTAATTAGAGGTCTTCAACACATTCATTTCTTCTGCCAAATTAAATGTCATAGGACAAGAAGAAATGGCCTCAAGTTGGGGGAGGATTCACATTAGACATGCGGAAAAATTTCCTCACTGAAAGGGTTGTCGGGCACTGGCACAGATGCCCAGAAATGTGGTTGAGTCACCATCACTGGATGTATTTCAAAGATGAGTAGATAAGGTGCTCAGAGATATGGTTCAGTAGTGGACAGGTGTGATTGATGGGACTCAGTGATCTCAAAGGTCTTTTCCAACCAAATAATTCTGTGATTCTGTGGTACACTCATTTTTATTTTTTTATCCAATTCAGAATGCTGTTCTGCATTGAGAACATCTACATATGTATTGCATCCTGTAAAAGTCAGTGGAGCTCTGGCCAAGAACACTGATGTACTTGCACTTAATATGAATTATTAGGGACTTCAGTTTTATAATGACTAGAAAATAAATTTAAGGGGAGAGATGAAAACAATTTGCATAGTAAATGTCGAATCCTGAGCCTGCACTTTTAAATGTCAAACTGCATGGATTAGGAGCAGTTTTAGAAGGTGCTAAGCTCTTTCAGAGTCTTGTGATAGATTGTATCAATATTATGATCTTGCCAGGAGTGAGTTCTGTTCTGTGTTGTACAAAATTAAACATTTAACCTGTGGTAAACACTTGCAAGTGTTGCTTTTTAGGCAGTCCTTCTCTATGTAGTCTGCTGGTAGTCTTCCGATGGCATCCAAAGGTGATGGGAAGCAACATGAAATTCACTGCTGGTAACTATATTCCAAGTCAATATGAAATTCATCTTCCAGAGCTAAATGTATTGGATCTAAATCTGATTTATCTACAGAAAACTAAATCCTTACATAGTATCTGCTTTAAAAAAAAAAAAACAAACCAAAAACCACAACAGTTAACATATATACATTTAGCTAAGTGACCATTTATATATGTTTGGATGTGAGTGTAGTGCTGATTTCTTAAAATTGAGGTCACTTTCGTGCATTATTCATACTCAGTCCAGCTTGGTATGCACCGTAAAGCCTTAAAATGAATTCAGTCAAGCAGATACTTTGGAAGATGATGTGTAGCTAAAAATCCTTTAGGGAGTTTATATGTTGCATGTTAAAAGAATGCAGGATAAACACCTGCAAGCAAAGAATCAGGTTCTATTGTTAACCCAGTGATGATAACTTCAAACCCAAATTTATTAGCATATTTTTCTCAGTTGTATTTTCTTGAAGTGTTCTTGGCATCCATAATGCAGTTACTTTTATTATTAGTCCATTTTTACATTGTTTGTTTTAGATTACATAGAAGAAGAACCACCCAAGATCTGGTGAAGTATTCCAAATAAAATTAATCACAGGCTGACTTTACACTTTTCTTTGCCTTTATTTTCTTAAATATACTGTAGTACAGTTGAACTGTTTACATAGTTTTAAAGTGTGAAAGGTGGCGCTAAAACACAAGTGACCATTTGTCTGACTGCCTTTTTTGCTTCTGATTTGTCTTCAGTAATCAATGAGTGAGTATGGGTATGTGTGGAGACCTAAGTCAACATCCTGCTTTATTAACGGGGAAAGAAAAAGTTTACGTAGAGATTAACCATGTAGACGCTAACAGTGAATTATTTTTTTGAACGCAAGAAAAAGAAGCCACTCTCTAGAGAGGTGTGCTGGCTACCAAGGGCTCATATTAGGGATGTCACTAAGAGACTACCAAGCCTTGTGCAGCCCGCTGACTGCTCTCCACTGCTGTTGTTTCATGTTGACACCAGTGATACGGCCAGGAGCAGTCTGAGGAGTATCAAGAAGGACTGCAAAGCTCTGACAGCTGTGGTAAGGGACTCTGGAGCACAGGTAGCTTTATCATCAATCCTCCTGGTCAAACTAATGGGTTTGAAAGGGCCAGTTGAATCTATCAAATGAGCAAATGGCTGCAGGAGTGGTGCTGCAGCCAGGTGTTCAGCTGCTTAGACCCTAGGCAAGGGGAACCTCAATCCATCCCACTTTTAGAATTTTAATGCCAGTGCTAGCAATAGATGCCTGGAACCTGAAGAAAGATCACAGGTCTGCAGGAGAGCACCTGAAGAGAAACACAAAGGATATCCAGCCAGTAGGTCAGCTTCATCAGGGGCCCAACTTAAATGTCTCTATGCAAACACACGTAGCATGGGGAATAAAACCAAGGAGATAAAGACATGTGCATGCCTGCAGAGTTATGATCGCATTGGCATCACGGAGATCTGGTGGAACAGATCCTATGATTGAAGTGCTAGAATGGAGGATACAAGCTCTTTAAGGACAGGTAGGGGAGACAAGGTGGGGGTGTTGCCCTCTGTGTTAGTGACCAGCTAGAATGTGAGAAGCTCCACCTGGGGATGGATAAGGAGCTGACCAAGAGTTTATGGGTTGATAAAAAGGAGGGCAAGGACAGTTGAAATTACAGTGGAGATCTGCTACAGGATGCTGGACCAGGAAGAGTGAGTAGATGAGGTCCTCCATAGATAGATAGGTACAGCTTCCTGTATACAAACCCTGATCCTCATGGGGGACATCAGCTGCCCTGGTATCTGTTGAAGGGACAATACAACAGGACATAAAGTAATCCAGGAGGTTCCTGGCATATGTTGGTGATAACTTCATTCTCCAACAATGAGAGGTGTTATGCTGGACCTTGTTCTCACCAACAAGGATGGGCTGGTGGGGAATGTAAAGTTCAAGGGCAACCTTGGCTGCAGTGACCATGAAAGGGTGGAGTTGAAGATCCTAAGGGCATTGAGGGAGGGCACACAGCCATCACACTGCCCTGGACTTCAGGAGAGCAGACTTTGACCTCTTCAGGGATCTGTTTTGTACGGTACCATGGGATAAAGACCTAGAGGGCAAGGGGGCCCAAGAAAGCTGGTTAATATTCACAGGTCACCTTCTCCAAACTCAGGAACAATGTATCCCAGCAAAGAGGAAGTGTGACAAAAATGCCAGGATACCTGCGTGGAGTAACAAGGAGCTCCTGGACCAACTCAAACAGAAAAAGGAGACCTACAGAGAGTGGAAGCAAGGACAGGTATCCTGGGAGGAAAGCAGAGAAATTGGCCAAGCATCCAGGGATCATGATAGGAAAGCTAAAGCCCGGATAGAATTAAATCTGGCCAAGGACGTCAAGGGCAACAAGAAAAGCTTCTATAGGTACATTGGTGTTAAAAAGACTACGGAAAATGTGGGCCCCCTCTGGAAGAAAACGGGAGACCTGATTACCCAGGATATGGAGAAAGCTGAGGTACTAAATTACTTTTTTGCCTTAGTCTGCACTGGTAAGAGCTCAAGGCACACTGCCCAAGGTGCAGAAGGAAAAGGCAGGAGCTGGGAGAATGAAGAACCGCCCACCGTAGATGATCAGGTGTGAGACCATCTAAGGAACCTGAAGATGTGCAAGTCCATGCGACCTGATGAGATGCAGCCATGATCCTTAGGGAAACAGCAGCTGAAGTTGCTAAGCCACTGTTCAGCATATTTAAGTTCCCACTCACTGGAAAACAGGAAGCCTAACTCCCCTTTTTAAATAAAGGAAGGAAGACATGAGGAACTACAGGCTAGTCAGTCTCACCTTTGTGCCTGGCAAGCTCATTAAGCAGATCCTCTTAGAAACTCTGCTGAAGCACATGGAGAATAAGAAGGTGATTTCTCCTCCACCTCAGGTGTTTAGTTTCTTTACCTTCTCCTTTACATTCTTATGTAGCTGCAGCAAGGAGTCCTAGATTGGAGTCCTAGATTGGTGCCCTGCACAATTTTACAAACCTGCCCATGCAGGCATGTTAAAAGATGTTGTATGAGTCAAGTATTTTTTTAGCTACTTTGTACAGCATAGGAATATTTTTATGAGACTCCAGGGCTGGTTACTGTATTCACTTTTTCCTGTTTTGAAGTTGAAGCGACAGAGGTGATTCAGAGTTGCCAGCATGAAAAATGGAAGTGAGTTCCAAGATGACTGAAAATTATACTTCTGGTCAGCTAATCAAATTTGCTGATCTGAAAGGACCCAGTCCTCCGCTCTTGCAGTGCTTCTGTTTTACTTCCATTTGTATGATTTCCTAGTTTTCTACTACATGAATGTTATTTAATCAGTAACACTGACTTCTTTCTGCTGTATGCATTGTTTGCTACACAGGTCAAGGAAACTCTTGAATGTCCTGTGCACGATATAATCTTTCATTATGCCTTAGCCTACACTTGTGTTAACTGAAGGTTCAAAATGAATATGAAGAGTAATATACACAAAAGGGCAATCATCTAGCCATAGCTGTGGTACAATGTGGACATATAATGGCATATGTCTCACTCTGAAGTAATTTTATCCCCATATAGCTAACAGGTGGAGAGCTGCTGCCAGAGGATGACAAGCCCTTGGGGTTTAATACTGTGAGCAAAATTCTGAAACTGATGAAGTCACCAGCTTGCTGCTTTTGGTTGTAGTGGGTATAGGACTTCACCTTTTTTCTTTTTGTGTTCATACCTACTCATTCTGACCGATTAAACTTCCTAAATGGAATAACTTGGTTTAAAAATTAATAGATTTGCATTTATCCTATAATGACTTCCAGTCTTTGGAACTCCTGTAAACATTTTTTGTTTAAAAATCACCACAGTTCTTACCACTCCTTATTTCTTTTGTTCTTGATATTTTGAAAGCAACTGTGGGACAGGTCGGTTTGATAATTTCAAAACTCATCCATGTGACGTTCTTTATTCATTACAACTTGTTTGTTCTCCGTAAGAAAAAGGCAGTAAAACTCTTGAGGTTTTCTGGTTATTTCTGTTTCTGGACACTATTAAACTTCCCTTTCTGACTCATCACCTCTGTTCTCTGGGTGACTGTGGAAAGAAAGGGGAGCAAAAAGCAGCACAACAGAAAGATCAGAAACAGGACTCTTATGAGCAACAACAAGCCCTTATAGGCTTAGAGGAGCATCCATTGTGGTCAGCTGAGTTGGAAAGGCAGTTAAGGGCTTAAAGGCAGCAGAGGAGAAAGATATGCAGAATTGGATGCAAAAAAACATAGAGTTTTTGCCCAAGAATATGGGGCACCACCAGATAGCATAGTCCCAGTGCCGTCCTATGGCATCCTAATACTTCCTGGTGGCATTAAAAGTGTTACCGATACCTTGGCACAAAATCAGAGCATTTCATCCCTTGAACAATATTGTCTGGTGTGGCAAAGAGTGCAGTGGTACTGGGAGAGCAGTCAGGTGTGAATGCTGAAGTCATAGAGTGGCTGGCTTTGCCCAGCCGTGTGTGCTGCTTTGGCGTACGTACTTGTGCCACTTCAGCTCCCACTTGGTGCCACTTAGGCACACCAAAGTTGGAAGGATAGGGGCAGGATGGCGGGGGGAGTGTGTGTTATATGGAGAGGAATGTTTAAGGGAGGCAGCTTGAGCAGGAGTGGGAGTAGCATGACCAGATGAACATTGAGCTGTCGTGAACCTCTGCTGCTTTGTTAGAGTAATCCAGCCTTGCTAAGCCACCTGCACTCCATACAAGAGCTTTCTGAGTGGGCTTAGTTGTTCTATTAGTTACCTGTTTTCCATGGAGGTAAATGTGGAGGAGCAGAGGTCCTTCTCGGCTGGGTGCAGCACTGATCTGTGTGTTGGTGACTGTCTGGAAGAAGGAAAGCAGCAGGGCCAGGAAGCAGCACAGGAACTCAAAGGCCTGGGCTTTGTTCCCCAGCCCTCAGCTTCCTCCATTGATAAATTGGAGGAAATGACACCTACCACTTTCTGAAGTAGCAGAAGCAGCGTACTGTGTAACTGCAGAAAAATAAATAACCCACACAGAAGGCAGCTGGGAGGGAAATACACTGCCGTATAAATAGTACATCGTGAGAAGTGAGCGCCTTTTGTGTTGGAATGCCACGTATATTAGGTTTCACTAGATACTGTTTTACAAAGGGCGCTGATCCCTACGTAGTTTTTAAGTGGTATGTACTTTGCAGACATACTCCAATGTGCTACTGATTGGTGAAGAGGGTTTTGAAATACAAATGCTATCAGTTGATTACAAACTAAGAATGTCTGTGTGGGGTCCCAAGTCTTGGGAGTTCAGTATTTTCACCACCTAGTAAGAGATTAAAAGAAGATTTTGTTAGACTCTTATAATATGGGCTTTATGCTGTGGCTCACAGCATGAGCACTTCTTTTTATCTCAGTTGCTATTTTATGGATCAAAAAAACCCCTCCCATAAATCTTAGAAAAAGCCCTAGGACTCAGCTGTAGTCTCAGTCTCTGCCCTGAATTCCAGAAGTGACGATAACTGCTGTGATTTTGATATGCCCTTAGCCAAGTAATGATTAAATTTCTTCAGTCTGAATATGTAACAAAATCCTCAAATATCTTTTACATAATGTACTGGTGCTGCTACTTGCGCCAGGATTACTGAAAAAAAAGATAATTTCTTTAGGTGGAGAAATAAGTATCACCATTTAGACCAGGAATCTGTAATTGTGGAGGTAGGTAGGTAGAGAGCTTTCCCGGATAGTAATGGCTGCCCCTCCATTTCAGAGAGCCTCATGCCTATGACAGCGAGCAGTTGGCAAGTGGGACTGGAAACAGCATTTCCTAAACATCCCTCTCTAGAATGCAGTGTTTCATGCTTACATTTATTTGCACACAGTTTTACAGAACCTTACATTTTATTCCCATTTTTTTCTGAGCCTTGATACACAACCAATGTTCAAAGTCTGTTTGCTTGGAGAAAGTTGTATTGATTTGCTAACTGAATATTTTCCCAGCACTCTTTCTTATATGATTTTAAAAGCTGATAGCTCATAAATACTAAGAGGCTGAGAGCTCAAAGAGCACTGTTGATGCCAGCACATAGTTTGGTCACTGGAAACAGCATTAACCAAGGAGACCTGTTAGCTCAGTAAGGGCAGGCAGCAGTAGTTACGAGATTAAGGACAGAACTGGGTATCAGAGGTAGGATATATTCAGTCCAGGAGGAGGAATCAGCTGCTAAATCCAGCTCCTTCCCCTCCCTTGTGTCACAGGCAAGACTTCTCAGACATGACAGTTAAAGATAAAAACTCAATTTTGTATTAGAGATAATTCTCCATAAGTGATGATCCGTCACATGTGATGGAACACTCTGACAGCGTCTCCCCAGAAGAATTCTGGCAAAAGAAAAATAACATTTTCTACCCACATTAAATCTCTGCTGCAGCTCAAAGCCCAGAGGAAAACTGCAAGAACAATGCTCAGATATGAACATTGTGTTTCAAGCTAATCAGAAGCACAGTGATATGCTTTGCGTACCATAGCCATGTTACTGAAAGTAGTAGAATCGTAGGAGTAAGACCCTGAAAAGATAACATGCACCTGTCCTGATGGAGATGCACAGAACAGGCTGGAGGACTATATGCTCTAATATCAATCCCCTCCACTCTTTTCGTAATCTGCATGGACAAAGACATCCTCGATCCAGTTTCCAAGCAGTGCTATGTTTTTCACATATGTTCATTTACGTTCTTGTACAGATACAAACTAGAAAGACAGTTAATAACACTGTAATGAGCAACACTGGAATTGCAGCTTTTGCAAATTGCCCAAGTGCATAACATGCAGATGATGTTGATGCAATTCTCCCAAGTGCTGAATCTCTCTGAAAATCCGGCCGTTGTACTTCAGATTCTGTTCATAGACTTTTCATTAGAAGATGTAGATTAAAATTATTTTATGATCTGTGCTGCAAGTAATAGCACCCATAATCCTATAAGAATGGCTATATTTGATATTTAAATATTACTGTTTCTAGCTAGATTCTACTGTTACAAATACAGATAAGATAGGTAAAAACCTCTTAATAAAATAAAAGACTGCAAAATGCAGATATCCATAAAGACAAATGCTTCCTTTTTATAGTAGCTAGTAGTCAGAGCCACAGGATTTCATTGAGGCCGACTCACTCAGCGAGCTCAAGAAGGACACCTTGCAATTTATAGAAGATCTCAGAGTTACAGTGTGTTGCACTAAACAAGGGATGATTAAATGTCATACATTGGGGTCTAAAATAATCCCTGTTTTGTAAGGATTGAGAGACATTTGAGCTGTCTACTGAAACAACTGGTGCAGGTCAATGACCAACACTAGGTGCTACGGTACATCATGCATTCAAAGCCACATGATAATTCCTGTGGCTTTGAGTAAATTAAAAAATACTTGTTATATGTTTAGGGCATGTGACTTATAATTAGCATTATCCTACCACAAAAATATTAAAAACAAGCCTTCTTCCCCCCTGGCATTAACGACACTATGAAGGACTAGACATATGTTTCAGACCTATTCAAACCACGTTGTCACACCAAGTCCCACAAACCCCAACTCTAAACTGGAGTGCAGAAACCAGGTTGTATATCTAAATGAGTTTTCCAGTGGTGTAGCAAGTTATCCTTGAAATACCTGACATCAAGAGCTTAGCAGGGCTGCGGAGAGCCAATTCAAAAGGAAGAGAACAACAGCAATTAAAGACCCAGCTGGGGGCATTCAGGCCTGCTTTCCAAGTCCTCATTGTATTTGTCAGCTCGTGTGGTACTCAGAAAAAAAAATATCTTTGAATCCATTTTTCCTGCATAGGCTTGTGATATTTCTGCTGTTTGCCACTGGCTACCTGTAATGCAAAGGTCCTTACCCTTAGCATACCAAGAAGGCAGCAAGCATAGCTTTATTTGTGATGCTCTGACAGACTCTTCTCAAGGAACCCAGAAAGATGCTTTTGTCACACTCCTTTTTCCTGGTGTTGACTGCTTCCAAACCTGCTGCTTCCATTGCGGTTACTGTCCTTTCCTTCCATGAGTGCTGCTGACCTGGCAGGGGCTGTAGCAGGGCTCAAACTGCAGAGCAGTTTTGAGGCAGGGTGAAAGAGTCACAGAGATGAAGACCCACAGCTTTGATGAGCTGCTGCTGAACTGTGGGACCCAGCAACTGCAGCACTATCAGCTGTAGGAACGACTGTTCTGCAACTTCGGAGAAAGAAAGGAGCAGGGGTCTGGCAGTGAAAGCACTTCTGAAACGGGTGAGGGAACCCTGCAGCAAAGGTCACAGAGAAAGGCACTTGAAAAACTGGTGCTGTTCAGACATCCTTCTGAGCTTTTGTTCTCACTGTCAGTGAGGACGCTTTGTCTACAAATGACTTGTTATACCTTCAATTAGACTGGAAAGAAGAGTAATCATTTCTGAATAATCTGTGTAGAAGAAAAACTAGTGATGTTTGGAAATGCAAAGAACTTTTTCTTATAGTGATTCTATAGGGCTATTATAAAAGAAACAGAAAGGGATGAGAGCTATCCTGATTGTCCATCTGCAGTGTGATGTGACATGTTCATACCTTGCTCTTAATTATGGTTTAGGGAAAGGCAGACCCTAAATGGAACTTTATCATATTCCAGGTGTTCCCAGCCAAAATCAGCAGCTACATGCAGATAAGCATATATTGTCACCAGCTTTGGTCTGGGTTGTGTTTAGCTGTTTCAGTCTGAGTGTGGAGAAAAAAATGAATCCTTTTGCAGTAATTGGTTCTGCTACTGTACTTATCCCCAATTTTCTGAACTGTCAAGCATCATTTCTTCTGTTAGGTAGATTGACAGTCCTCTCAATAGTAATTCTCATTATAGTTTGAAGGACACCATGGCCTACTTTTCTGGGATAAGGACTGAATGAGGGAAACATAGCCTGCTATTACTTTTTCCATGCTGTTCTGTAGTGCTGATAATGATACTGGGTTCCTTCTCATATGCTGGCAATTTGCTAGACAGGACGATTGACAGAGCTGTAATTCATCAGCCGCAGGCTTGGGTGTAATAAACTGTGGCAAGGTGGCAAGTGTCCCAGTGTAGATGACTTGAGTTGAATGAAACAGGGGTATTTCAAAGGTCCAGCTGCTGTTTTCATGTGTTCTGATGTGGCCACATGGAATAATCACTTAGGATTACAAAGGGAGAGGATGGGTTGCTGAAGAGAGAGGAGGAGCTTCCACTAAACTGTGTGGTGGAAGGCAGGGTTTTCTCTGTGCTTGTCAGTCCTCCTCTGAAGTAATGTCCTTCATAGAATTCTATTAATTCATTACCAATTTGATATGAAAAAGGTTAGGTTTCCACCAAGACTTTTATCCTTTAATTAGATTTTTCTGTTATTGATGCTCTCATAGTAAAGGTTATGTTGGAATAGAATTTATACACTTAGATGACATTTAAAACTGTACAGAAACACTGTCTGAAGTCATTGCATGCAAAAGTACTATTAACTGCATGTCAGTATCCAATAAAATCTCTGCACTTTTAATCCTTTTTTAAGATCTTGAAGCTTATGTGATGTGACATTTTATGGCATTTAAATGTCTCGGCAGTAGGACTTTGTTCTTCTCCTGTGTACAGCTCTTCTACGACTGAAAGCGCTCTAACGTTACCGAAGAAGCAGGGAAGATGACAAAATGGGCTGGATTGCCAACTGTTTCTCAAGTAAATTGTTGTAGGCAGATGAACTGCAAACACAAGCTGAAAGCTTCGACTTTTCCAGTGGTTTGTAGCATGCTGAGGTGATCTGAAGTTGAAAGGATGCTCATGCCAAAACCAAAGTTAAATTCAAATTCAAGTGGAAGGTCTAAAAGGAGGAAACACGTAACACTGTTCTGGTATAGTAAAGAAATATTACCACATACTGGCTGAGCAGTTGTGAAACTGTTCTCAGAAGCTTCAAACTGCCAACTGGTTTCAGACGCAACATGAGGGGTTTGTAAAATGAAACCTGACGCAAGTGAAAATAGTTTAAATGACTGAGAAATGAACTGTGCTCATTTCATTAACCATTTCCCCTGCAGTGCTTCAAATCCTAATGCCACAGCAGCAGGCAGCCAAGCAAGCAGCCCAAACCCACCCCAATGCTGCCATTGCCCAGTCTGCCACGCAAACAGAGAGCGAGCAAGCATTGAGCAGGGCAGGAGGGAGGTGAGGTCTTTCCCTTTTGGTAATGTAGCAAGGGAATCGGGTGCTTTGCAAGTTGTTATTCTTTCATGTACTCCACATTAGGTGTCAATGCACTCCCCACCAATGCAACAGTTTTTTGCTTAATGTTGTCAGCAGCTGAAATGTGCGTGTAGCCTGTCTTCCGCCAGGCCTTCTGCCCTCTCAGTTAATTACATAGAACCACAGAATCATCTGGTTGGAAAAGACCTCTGAGGCCATCATGTCCAACCATACCCGTCCCCTTACTAAACCATGTCCCCAAGAAACTCATCTATCTGTCTTTTAGACACCTCCAGGGATGGTGACTCCACCACCTCCCTGGGCAGCCTGTTCCAATCCCTGACCACCCTGGCGAAACCTGTGGCCATTTCCTCTCATCCTATCACCTGTCACTTGCGAGAAGAGACCAGCACCCACCCTGTCACAACCTCCTGTCAGGCAGTTGTAGACAGTGGTGAGGTCTCCCCTCAGCCTTATCTTCTCTAAGCCAAACAACCCCAGTTCCCTCAGCTGCTGCTCGTAGGACTTGTTCTCCAGCCCCCTCACCAGCCTAGTTGCCCTTCTCTGGACGTGCTCCAGCCCCTCAATGTCCTTCCTGTAGTGAGGGGCCCAAAACTGAACCCAGCACTCGAGGTGCAGCCTCACCAGTGCTGAGCACAGGGGCACAATCACCTCCCTGCTCCTGCTGGCCATGCTGTGTCTGACACAGGCCAAGATGCCATTGGCCCTCTTGGCCACCTGGGCACACTGCTGGCTCATGTTCAGCCGGCTGTCAACCAACACCCCCAGGTCCTTCTCTGCCAGGCAGCTCTTCAGCCACTCTTCCCCAAGCTTTTAACATTGCATGGGGTTGTTGTCTCCCAAGTGCAGGACTCTGCACTTGGCATTGTTGAACCTCGTCCCGTTGGTTTCAGCCCATGACCAATCACGACTATATTCGAACTCTACCACAGGTTGACCACACAAACAGAGAGGACTCGGCAACTGAGGAGTCAATAACAGAAAGTACAGTAAATCTGAAAGAATGACAGCAACGGTTTTCTTTATTGCTTGTGTGCTTGCCTTGGCCTTGCTCTGCCAAGGGGGTTGCTGACAGATAGCACTGATAAAGGAAGAGGACTTTGAGTCTTGCTGGAGTATTAGATAGAGAGAACTGCCCTGGCAAAAGGAGCTTCTACTATATAAATCTATGCAAGAACATAACATCATACAGATGTGAGCAGACCATGTGCATGGATCTTGCACCTATCAGGCACATCAGAGGTATTTTTAGGTGAAATCCACTATGGATGTTTCTGGTCATTGCAGAGCTGGCTCTGTCCAGAAATCTATATCAAGCTCTCGTACCAGGGGTGGCTTTACTGCTCAGTCTTTTACTGAGACAGGAAAACTCTGAAATCAAATGGCTTTGTATTGCAAAGTGTGGCCGAGACCCTTCTAAGAGGTACTGTTTCATCTTCTTCCAAGTAGCATAACATTTGTACTTGCCAAGTTTTAAGGGAGACAAATCCCAGTTGTATAGAGGGGATCTCTGTCTTTCTGCCAGTCAAAAGATGAGCACGTGTCTAGGAGAACAGAGCGCATCCTCCAGATTGCTTCCCCGAGGAAGCGAACTGCAAGTACAGGAGGAGTTGTTTGGTGTCCTGTAATCCAGAAGAGAAATAATATCTCAGGCGTTTTTGGAGACTGAGCTGAGGCTGGCCTGGCCTGGAATATTCTGAGATAGGGATATTTTTGTAGACCTCAAACCATACTGCTTTTTTAAGCACAGCTGAACATATGATGAACTGTCTGTGGGACACAGGATAGGTGTGCTGGTGTCCTGGGATCTGACAGGAAGGCTCTGTATGGTGTATGTTACTTGGAGTGCACCACAATCTATTTCTGGCCACCCTGTGGCAGAGCTGTTGACTTAATCTCAGAGGATACTTCCACAAAACTAAGCTGCTGCCACTCTCAATGACAGATCTTATGTACTAGTTAGAAGGGACTCAGTTCCTGGTGAGCATAAGCTGGGCCAGATGGATATCATCACTGCTGTAGAAAATGGCTATAGGTAGACCAACATTCTCAAAATAGAACTGCAGTACTAAAACTCAAGGTTTGTTGGGCTAAATCTGTGGGACCCTGTCTTTGAAAATGTCATTTATGATGCAAATAACCATCAGATGTCTTCCTGGGGTACTTCATTCACATAAAACATCCTGACTTTAGTCACTGATGTCTATTTATATTCCATTTTTTTCACATATTTTGTGTAAATATTAGTCTGTGGCCCAGGCTGGAGGTGTTTCTGACTTTATCTCAGTTGGTTTGCTTGCTGCTATTTATAAAACTGTTGTCACTTTTCCTTAAAGTCACCATGCAGATAATTTAAGACCTCGGCAGCCACTATTTGTTCTCTACCTCTGCAGAAAATAAGAAGAAACATCATGGCTCTGTCTTCTCAGTATGAGGGATGCCACTGTGCAGGGGTAAGTTGGTCTCAGATCGCTTTACTGAAAATTTCTGACAAATACCCTTTCCACACGAAGAGGTATTGAGAGATTCAGGTGGAAGCACTTCAGACAATTTAGTCTGCCTGACACGTTATAAACACCAGATCACCTAGTGTCTCCTGCCTAGATTCTTCACCTGCAGCAGGTCTTTAAATCCATATCTCTTTCTTCCTAAGAGATATAAAATGATGATAATTAAAATAAAACCATTTTTGTAGGTTATGTTTTTCAAAGGATAATTTTTCTCATTGTAAAACCTGTATTTTATTTATAGTTTGAGTTTGTCTGCTTTGAGCTTTCACTCATTCACCAGATAACAGATCCCACTATAATCAGAAATCTTTCTTGTAGTCTAATTGTGCTGAAATATAAATTATATTATGCATCAGATTGAAGTATCTCACTGAAATGCATTGTCAAGACCTCAAGTTGTTCTTTTGCTTTCCGTGTTAATCCTGTTTGATCTCTCAGAATAAATCCCAGTGTTGACATTATTGAAACATATACCGCATTTCAGGAATGATAAAGACATAATTGCTGCTCATGAAACATCACAAGGGCTCCCATTGCTATTTTCACATTTCTTCTTTCCTAAATGTGCTTAATGCTGTGGTGTAGCCAAGTGATGCAAAACTATCTGTACAAATGACTTCACCTGACTTTTATTTACGCTTCAGTAGTGTGTTCTTTGTAAATTGTATCCTAGTTTTAGTTTTATTCAGATCAATATAAAGAAGTTGAAAGCAATGGTCAATACATTGCACTTCACTAGAAATGCTTCTTCAGGATGGTGTCTTCCCATTCAAAGTTAATTACATATTAATATCATTAAACTAATTTTAGGTAACTTTAATTATTTTAAATTAAAATATCTGGCATGACATGGAATATCAGTACAAAATTACCAAGTTATAATCTCATCAAGTAAAAAGCTAAGCTTACTTGACATTTTGCTTAGTGAAATTATTTTTATTGAAAATTTTAAAGTCATCAGTCTTTGATTTCTCTCCCCAACCAGTTTTGACCAGTGTAAATAATGTATTCTGCTTTATTTTCCAGGAGTGCACATACCGTGCAGTCTCTGTCTTGATCCTTTTAGAACACCACTGGTCTTCTGACTTTTCTGTCCTGGAAACTTCCTCAGTTTGTCAGTCTTAATTATGGAAATGTCAGTGCTGACTTGTTTCTGAACGATCCTTTTCATATTCTTCCATGGAAAGAGGGATCCGAATCTATCCTTTTTACTTAAGGACACCACTACTTTAGCTGCCAATGTTTGGTTGAAGCGATGTTGTAAAAGTCTGAAACATCTGATAAACACAGTAACAGCAGACGTCATCTTCAGTGTGAAACACGGGCTTAGGCTCAGAAAAGAAAGCACAGAACGGGGCTTTGGTTTTGTCGCTGATCGTCATGTGAGTGTTGGTGCTTTCCAGCAGGAAATACGAAACATAACATTGACTCACTTTGGTGTCTACTGCAAACCCAGAAAACGTCATTCATTGAATCTCACAAGGTTCAGGCCTGGCAAAGACCATCAATTTATGCACTTTTTTTTTTTTTAATAATGCCTTGTGTTGAAGAAATTGGTAAAGCTTGTGCTTGCACAGAACCAGGACACCAGGAAACCTGGCATAGACACCTTCTTGCCTCAGCCACCTACCTTTACAGCACCTTTCTACTTAGTTTAAGCATAAATTCATTATACCAAAACACTTCCCTTTGGAAAGATAAAGACAAGCAATCATGAATTGTATTCATTGCAAGTATCCATCAAAAACCTGAGATTTTGAGCTCTTTTTTCAGCTTTTGAAACAGACATGAAAACAAATTTTCAACAATCAAAAACCAACAATTACCAGTTACTGTATAAAAAGTGACAGGTTTCGTTCAGATTTTTGGGGAGTATTTTTGGTTTTGTTTGGGGTTTTTTTCTTGTTTTTTCCCACCTTCCTTTCTAGCACTGAAATATAGAGTCAATCTATTTATGATAATTCTGTTTTGCTAATTAATCTCATTAAGTGCTGTATGTAATTTTGCAGAGTTAGAGCAAGCTATTCAAGATTGTCATCATTAGGTTAAAGAGCTGACAATTGATGGGGATAATTTTTTCCTAACAGGCTGTAACCTTTCTGCAAGCAACCCCGTCCCCCAGGGGAGTTCTTCAATTAAATCAATAATACTTCTGGAGGGAAAGAAGAACTTTGCTTTTGAAGAATTGTGTAAACAGATCTTCAGCAGCTTCTCCTTGCTTTGCTTGAGAAGAAAAGCAGCAGCTGGTTATTAATACTTGCTGTGCTCAGCTTTGACAAGCTTGCCTTTAAGAATAGCAACTACTGTCTAGCTGCTGCACAGGTTGAGAAGCAGGGGTTTTGAAGGTGTCGAGTGGGGTCTGGAGAAACCTTAGCAAAATAATATGGTATCTGGATCAGGTAAATGACAGGACTTGGCATGGTTCCTAGGCAGGCTGGGGAAATGAGTTTTATACTGCAGGTGTATTCATTATTGTTCAGGTACAAGAAGACCTGACAAGAAGATAAATGTAACTGGAGGAAGAGGTGGGAAAAGTTCCATCATGATGACTCTTGTCAGCCTTAAAGCTTTGATAAAGAGGCCTTGGAGGGAATTTTTTTGGCTTTTTAACACCATTCCTAAATGCCATTTTTTTTCCCAGAGCATGTGCAGTGGCTCTGAAGCCCTGGAGGACTGAGCATGCCGATGTTCCTGCTGGAGGGAGCCCCTCATTCCTCCATAGTGACCGTACACTGATGTCACTGGTCTAAAGCTCAGGGAAACTCAGTAGTGACTGCATGCAATCAGTGCAGAGCTCTGCCCATGGAGCAGCCAAGTCCATGTGGGTCCTCCTGATTGTTCTTAGGGGCTCTGTAAATGGAGGCTTCTGCAGCAGCTGGTGGCAAATTTTCTAGCGCTTAGCTTTGCTTCAAATACCTTCTCTGAAAAAAAGGGCATGTGGCAACTTACTGGGGGCTGGGTCTCACCTCTTTCCCTTGGCTTGGATCCTTCCCTCTGCCAGCTCATGGAGTCCTGAGGACACAGCCATAGAGGTATCTCTATCTCCCTTCCCACACAGCCTGACCTCGCGGGTAAAAAGCTCATCTTTGTTAGCTCCTAGATTTGTGTGAAACATCTTGTTTGTAGCAAAGACAGCTGCTTTCTGCCTTTCTTTTATTTCTCAGTCCTGATCCTTTAACCACAGCAATTTGCAAGCTGGCGGTCGCTGGAGCAACGTCTGCTGCAGAGCCCATTCTCCGTGGTGGACGGGCGCCAACTCTGTTGCACAAGTATCTGGCCAGTTTGGTGAAGCACGTGGAAAACAAAACTCACATGAGGCAATACATAACAACAAAACCCAGGCTTCAACAGCAAGCAAGCCTGAAATATCTCAGCAGCTTTTGGGGTTTGTGCCTTTTAAGTTTTTGTACAATGTTATGGATCACCTTCAACTTGTTTGAGGCAGTTAGTCTATTTCCACTTATACTGTCCATTAAAAACACCAGCAATATGAAATGCGGTGCATTCTTCTCTACAAAAGGTCTCTGAGCACAGGCTGTCAGTGCTGATGAAGGTTGAATAAAAGTACAGATCACTACTAAACCAGTGGTCAGGGATCTCATCGTGCAGGGAATATTTAGACAAAATTAATTTAGAGAATTAAAGATTTCAATGTAGAGAATTCAGAGATTTTTCCGTTTGATTCATCCTACCTGGATAATTTCAACTAATTTCTAGCAAGTACCTTGACCAAAAAGATTATTTTTTGCTCTGATTGCAACCTTTAAGACTACAATAAGTAATATATATCCACAAAAAACATACTGCTATTTCTTGTTCATTTCTTAAACGGGAATTCACTGCTTCTGTGAACACTAATTATATCCCATTCCCTGTATCATACAATTACAGCATTTTTTTACTTCATTGGATTTCTGTCTTTGGCTCTTAGAGCTAGAAAGTTACTTAGTGCAATAAAGGAAGATAATTGCAGTTTTTACTAAAACGAGAAAATAGCTTTATAGGAGTTTTGAAGGTTTCATTCAAGTCTTTACTTCCACCATCTTTGCCATTTTCTTGGTCAAAGTTCTCCTATAGACACACAAAGCACACAGAGAAAGTGTCCCAGCAGAGCTGACTGGGCCACGAAGAGAGGCAATTGCACAACGCCGCTCCTGTGCCATGGCCACAACTAAGAGCTTTCTTTTGCATAAAGAGCAAAGTCAACTCACAAAAATTATGGGAAAAATCCCCACTTATTTTTCTGCTGCTCTTGCCTGCTCATCACTGTTTTAGTGGCACAAGAACTAATGACGGAACTCAGAAATGGTGTGCCAAGAGGCTCTTCTTGTAGCAAGCGTGGTACTGTTAGTCAAAAGAATTAGGCTGAACCCTAAAGTCTTTGGGACTGAAAAGTGGAACTGCAAATTGTGCACTGGATATCATTTCTCCTATGAGACATTTATACTGACTGTAACAGTATACTCAGCGTTACTTTGTTTTGAGGGACTGAATAATGTGCTAGTCAGAGCAGAAGCCTTGCTGCAAGGCTATTTATGTAGCTGCCTGTCTGTAACATGCACTAAAGGAAAGATACTGCTTTGATCTTAGCCAACGAGAGCAGACCAATGCACACACAAGACCCGAGTTCTCTTCCTGACATTGTCATTCAGCTTGTCAAATTACATGTGGCAAATCAGCTTCCTAAACTCTGTGCCTCAAAAATGAAACAGATGGGTTGTATCAGCTTCCTCCCACTGTTAAATGATGATGGAGCACATACTGATGAAAGCTCCCCCTGGCAGATTGCTTTGAGGACTACAGGGTCCAGGGAACACAAAGAGTTAACTTTATAGAAAGGCGACTTTTTTCTATATTCTTCCTTTAAAGAGAAAGGATGATTATTGTTAATAATTTTCCATTTGGATTTTGTCTTAGTTTAGTTTTTGAGGGTGGATCTAAACTAGTTCCATGTTCATTATGCTCGCTGCACAGATAGGCACACACACAATTTTGCCAATAGGAGGAGGTGGCACATAAATGGCAGCACACATCGGGCAATTCTGGTATTGCACTGGTGTTATAAAAGAAAAAACCACCATGCTGATCCTCTATGTGATTTAAGAGAAACTAGATGCACATTAATTTACAAACTCCCATTCTATGTAATATGTAAATTCTGTAAGAAAAATAACATTTGAGAAACAGCGACTAATTTAAGTCAAAATTAAACTAGGTATCATAGATTACACTGTGATCTTCAAATGGACAAAGAAGCAGTGTAGGTTTATACATTCATGTATCTTGCTTAAGACTGTTTACTTTCTCTAATGACTTCAGTTCACTCAATCAGTTTTCCCCAAGCACAGCGTATGGCTGGAGGGTATTTTGGACTTATTCAGGCATCTCAAAATACCTTACAAATAAACCAGAGGCAACTGACCATAAAGCATATGCTATTACCGATGATGTTATTGATGCTGTCACAGCACAAGCAACAGAAGAGAGAAAATCCCACTCTCTCTTTGGGCAATGAGCGCTACCTTTCTGGGGGATCTAAGAAGGAAGGAGTGCTTGGAGCTAATTGCTCTGCATCCTCATTATGTTGCCACTCTTTCACTGGACAAGAATATGTTTTGCTGAAGTTACTGTGAGACCAGTGTGAGCCTTCTCTATATTCCTTTGAAATCATCCAGGAATTAGACATCTCATCCTACAAAGGGTGTTGTGCTAAGGGTGACCCAAGGAGGCTGCTTGTGGTGGGAACAGGAGACATCCCTTCCCATGCTGATAAACGTAGGACATGGGATGGCTGTATTCAGCAAAGCAAAATAAGAAAAAAAAAGGGCAAACACAGCACATGAACGAAAAAGAAGGAACTTACTCAAAGCAAGAATTAAGAGATTGCTGGAGCCTTGTCTGTTTTTAAAAATAAGATCTTAGTCAGAGTTCGGGGAAAGAGTATATTTAGAGCCAGCAAAACAACCTGGCTTTCCTGGCTTTGTATATACAATGTTTTGCCAGGCTCCAGTTAAAACCACTCAGTTTTCCTTCTGCCTCAGAAACAACCAACCTAGTTTGCTCCCAAAACTCAAAGAAAGCTTAATTTGCTTTAAGCCGCTAATAAAACTTCCTGCCTCTTGTGTTAGCATTGTGTACCAGGCTTCAGCATGCTGAGAAATGAAAAAGTGCTTTGTAATGGAAAAGCCAGTTCATTCCTCACTCTGTGGTGCCACGGTAATAAAAAAGAAAGTTGCAAACCTCCCCCTTTTAAAGAGGCCAGAACGAACAGGGGATTAATTTAAAGAGTTCAGACTCAAAATCTCTGGCCATTTCTAGTCTCAGAAAATACTGGTTTTCTTGGATATTTGTTAATTCATTGAACTGCGTGATAGAAAGAGAAAGCTGTATAAAGCCACTCACTGTTACGGAGTGGGAGGTTAATGAAGTTCATTTAACAGACCAGTGGTGCAAACCTGTTATCAGATGTATTGTACAGATCCCAGATGGCACAAATAAAGCTGGGAACTTACACAGGTACTGTGCGTTTTCTCATTGGATTAATAAGCCATCAAGATACACCTCTTCTGCAGCGGGGTTAATGACTTTCCATAACTATGTGCTTTAACCAAGAAGGAACACGTTTTACCGCTGCATACCTCTAAGTCACATTTTTTTCGATCAGCTAATTGAATTTGTTTTTTTATAGTAGTGCAGCATTGGAAAAATCTCAGACCTTGTCTTCAGTTGCTACGTTGCTTTGTGGGTGAAGCAGCATCACAATAAGCATGAAGCACTGCTCTCCCTCCTCCCTTGCCAGGTGAGGAGCCACATCTGGCTGCTGCATCGATGGCAGGGGTATGTGCAGAGCAGGAAAAGAAACCGGACTGGAGGGGACAAGCTACTCCATCCTGGTTAGGCAGAATATAAAATGCAGAGCTAGCTCACTTTTCAAAAGTCTCTTTCTTTGAGTCTGTGACTAAAACTGCAACAGTTATCATATACCACTAATTCCCTGCCAGATCAGTCTCTGCAGCACCTAAACATTCCTAGCGTTAGTCTATAAACTTGAATACACCTGATGTATTCATGGTTTTGTTTGTTTGTAAAATTATTACTGCTTATCCAGACTTTGACTCTGTAGTACAGTTTGTTTTGCTGTTGGTCAATCAGTGCAGATACTCCAGCAATTCTCCTTGATGATCGTCTTTGATCCCCACACCACAGCATATCTGCGGCGTATTACTGACACCAGTTGTCCTTCTGCATAGGGCTGTCACCATCCTTCTTCTGCAGACCCATAAGGAGTTTTTATAATGCAGTTCTTCCAAGAGCTGGGACGAAGGAAATCAATGGTTTCATTGCCCTTCTAGGAACAAAACCTGAAGCAAGGTCTTGCAAGAGCAGGTCCAATTCTAGATTCAGGCATGTGCTTGCTGTGACACTACGGAAAATTTCATTGGAGTATACTGTGTATATATACATATATATTCTCTTCATGGCCCAGGACTATGTTTACTATAAACACCTACAAGGCCCTGGTGACTCCACATTTGTCATCCAACACCTCAATGCTTTGCTGATTCAGGGTTTAACACCTTGAACAACTATGTCTGCATTAGACACATGCTTGAGGAGGGCCATGGGAAGGTGCTCCAGACAACACCTGCAGGATGGGACACTTGCTGGCCATCCAGCAAGCACTCACCTGTGTGGACGTGTGCCCTGCATTCACTTAGACACACAATGTGTGGCCCTCTCTGGGGACAGCAGCAGTGGAGAGCAGCCTGGGTCAGGAAGGCAAGGGCCTTGTGACAACAGCTTTCTGCCCTTTCCCTCCATCTGTTTGCAAATTTTCTCAGCAGCACAGAATGACAGGTACTGACCACACGGGCTGTGTCCCTGAATTTTAAATGCTTGCAGGATGCCCCTCTTCCTCAAGATTCATCCCAGCAGGCTTTGGCCGCATCTTCCCTCTGGCCAGAATAAGGCCCAGCACATGCCTCTCCCTGGGGAGCTTTGAGCCAGCACGTCTCCCAGGGACAGGTGTGCAGGCACTGCGATGAGAAGAGGGAGACTGCTGGTGCCCAGGCATCAAACAGCAAGACCTGATCTCTGCAGACATCAGGAAACATTGTCTCTGCACCCATCCCAAGAGTGCAGCACGCACAGGGTGCCTCAGCAACCCCCTTTCACAGCACTGGACGAGTACATCTGGGTACGAGAGTTCCTGGTGCAGCTGCAGGAGACAGGGAGGATGCCAGAGGAACACAACCTAATTATAGGTAACGGTAACATTATCTTTAATAATATATTGTTTTCATGGGTCAAACCACAACATTTTAGTTAAGACACTGCATTTTATTTACATCTGGTGTTTACACAAGCTAGTGATTCAATGCCAGACAAATCCTGCATAATCTCTTTTCTAAAGTACTGTTAAAATAGCTGCCTGCAGCATTTCCTCTGTCTTCTTGCTAGAGGCCATGGCTGGTTCTGTGGGTAGTAGAGAGCCAATGACAGTTTCAGCTTAATCAGTTCATTCACCCTTTCAGAAGAAATGCCCAGAAACCAGCAACAATTTTATGTGTCTCCAAAATTGGATGACTCAGTAAAGTCATGTCTTCAAGGTGGCTCTCTAATCAGCTCTCTTTTAAACATATCAAGAATGATAGCATATGGCATCTATGAAAGAGGAGATTTAAAGCTATGGAGGTTAGCTTTAATCTTTATAGAGAGTATAAAAGGGTGCCTTAGCAAAGCATTGTGGAGGTCACTCAAAGGACTTCCACCAATGTTGTTTAAATAAGAGTTAGCTGAGCTGTTTGCTCCTTTTTTAGTACCTGTTTGCTTCAAGTTTCCTGCCTAAAATACTTCGACCTTTCTTCTTTTCTCCACACTTCATGGTTGAGAAAAATTAGCAGTTTGGGGTTTTGGGGTGGGGTGGGAGAGGCTATGTTATGAAAGCAGCTTCAGACAGCATTTCTGTGCATCGTAACAGCCAAGTTGACTATGTTTATATGTGCTTTTATGGGAATAAAAATGTGTCTACCGGAAGCAAAGAAAGAAACAAAGGGTCAAAATGAATTACCGTGAACTCATTCACTAACCCTCCTGGAAATTAGGTCCTGCTTGAAGATAGAACTATTCTATTTCTGTGCCAGTATATAAAAGTAACTTAGCATCCTTTGCTGAGATACTTAGAGTTTGCTCAGATTCTTATTCAGGTGCTGCTTTGGAGGAGAGAAAGATGTGCTGGTGTGAACAAGATTGGTGAATTAGGGTTCATCCAGCCAATTATATAGGAAGAAGACTGAAATGAAACCTTTTCATGTATCTAAAGATAATTAATGAGTAGAATGCAAGTACTCCTCTACACTGTTTGGCAGAGGCAGTATGTTATGTGTATCTTGCATGACATCCTAGCCAGTAAGGGAAGCATTTGTCATTTAATTTCAAATTTTCTTTCTCTTGGGTTGCAGGCATACTTTGTAAACTTTACCAGCTACATTTTGGAAAGATTGGAGAGAGAGTTTGGGAATAAAAGGACTCCTTAAAAAACTGAAAACAAATCCATACAAGTAGGCTGGATAAACTCTTACACAAGGTGCTACAAACTCTTTGCATCTGCACCTGTGGCAGGTGCTCGATCCACGGATCCAGTTAGATTTTAATTTTACAGCCCTGAAGTTTCACAAATCAGAGGAATTCAGCATGTGGACACCTTGCAAAGTCAGGTCACAAAACTGTTTAGTAAGGTCTTAACTTAATGGGATTGTGATAAAGGACTATGATAGAAGGATAAAACTAAGGACATCCCAGGTCATCTGAAGAAGATCCAATATGAGCTATTCATATATGTCTAAGAACTTTCAAACCTGCATGCTCATCTATGCTACACAAGGGTGATCAAGAGATCTGGACAGCATACTGTTAACAGTAATATCTGTCAGAGTAGAGGGGAAAACATGGCTTATGAAAATCATGATTGGTCCATGGTGTAACGTTTCCAAAAGACCGCAAGGATTACTCATACCAAAGCCAGAGGGCAGGTCCAGTGCTGCTGTTTACCATTGTCGATCTTGGACAGCACAGCCAAAGACATAATTTAAGTTGTCCCGTGTCACTGCACATCTGTGTTGCTCTAGGATTGTGAACATGACTGCTTGCCATTGCTCAGGATGAAGTCTCAAGGATATTGTTGTCTGAGAGGTGAAGCTGGCTCTGGTGCAACACCATGTCATGGAATCACGGAATCATGGAATTGCTTGGTTGGAAAAGACCTTTGAGATCTTCAAGTCCAACCGTCCCCGCCCACTACCAAAACAGATCCCTGAGCACCTTATCCACCAATGTCAACCCACTGCTTCCAGTCACGGACATCATCTCTTCAGTGCAAGGCTGAAAGGTCTCTACACTGTGCTATGTTGTCCATATGCACCCATACCCACAGCTTGAATGGAAGCTGAAGAAATACAACTATCTTTTATGGACAATAAAGTCAGGGAGGGCAGAAAGGAAGTGAAAGCTAGCACACCCAGGAGCTTATCGCAAATGATCCCGTTCAGTTTCAAGTAGAAAGACTTATGTGCAGAGAACAAAAGGAGGAAAAAAAGCGATGTAGTGATGTAGCTAGGCACGACAGCAATTGTTGCAGGTATATGAAGGACAGGGAAACCAAGTCTTTGCTTTCCCCACAGATACCACAAAAGGCTGGGGAACAGACTGCAGCACCTGCCGGTTCTGCCTAGCAGGTCATCTGAACTACATTCTTCCTCCTCAGAGTAAAAATCAGCACCAGCCCTTTGAGAAGGGCATCCTTTGGTGGAGAAAGGGGAAAGAAGAGATTTATCTTTGCCTGTCCACTCTCCGCAGGAGGGGGAATCACCAGCTGTACCAGCAAGTCCTTGCTTCTCCATTCTTGCCACATCTGTTTGGAAAGTAGCTCCTAAATTTCCTGTAGGATTCAGCCCAGACTCTCTTGAAAAGCAGAGGACGTGAACGACAGTGCCCTAACTCCTGCTAGTAATAGCTCTGTAACGTGTCATACACGAGATTCCTGCACCGAAATTAAAAATCCTGAAGAAGCATGTCAGAGCTTTCTGCACAAACAGAAACATCACAGGGCAGCAGATAAAGACCTTTTAAAGGATTGTGGTAAAACAACAGTAGAATAAAAGAACAGAGGAAGAAAAAACTTGTCTCCAGCTTCACATTAACCCCCTCCCAACTGCCTTCATCATGTTAATTTTGTATTTTACATGTGTTAGAACAACAGGGAGCACAGATGGCTGCACTCACGTGTGAGACTGCAGACACCCACTGGGGCACAAGCAGCACCTCTGTCATTTCCTTGTTATGTGGGGAGGAGGGCTCCTGCCAGGCAATCGACAGAGCAAGGTCACTGAAGGTTAATAAAGGCGGTCAGCACATAATTATCACTCCCCAGTTAGCCTCAGCCTCTCAGGAATAAATTAGAGAGACAAAGTATGGAGGAGCTGTGAGAAGATCGAAGCTGCACCTCCTTTTCATGCTACAGGAGAGGAGGGCCACCTTCCTGTAGCTGCCTGCTTCAGTTCACTGAGGCATTTTAGAGGTAACTGCATCTGTATGAGGGAAAGTATTACTATTTGAACACACTAGGTAGCCATGGTAATTTTCTTTAAGCATTTAATAGCACTGAATATGAATCCAGAGAAAGCAAGTTTTCCTTCTTAGTTCATCCACTGTGGCAAGCACATCTGTCAGATGGATTGTTTTCACCCTCCCAGCTTCTCGATCAATCTGCATTACTCTGGGCCTGGGGTAAAAGGGACAAATTAAGATGATTAATAGTGCTCTCGAGACTGCAGCTCCTGAATGCAGAAGTCTCATTTGCAACAAAGATGACACGAGCTCAATTAGCCATCTCTTTACTCATGTGTAAGCAATGAAGACAAGGATTTCTCTGTATCAAGTTAAAGCGGCAGATAAATTCCCAAGGTGGAGTACTTGTAAGGCAGAGTGTTACATTTGCAATCAACTTACTGTTAATTGTTTCATCTCAATGCTGTCAAATAATACCTAAAATAGCTTGGGGTAGTGCATGGTCAGGAAACGCTGGTCACAGCCCTAAAAGGCCACAGGCCAAAATGCTAACTGACAGAGAAGCAGAATGAACTACGGGAGCATAAAAAGGTCAGTTTTTAGGTGGGCGGCAGTGTGAAATTACGGTATGTAAAGTGTAAAAACATGGTGATTCTGCTCATTGTGGGAAACCCGAAAGTCAGAAAAATACCTCTCCTGGTGTCACTTCTGCACTTTCATTATTAAACATTTTTCTCTACATAGTTGTTTACCCCATCCACTGGTAACACATACAAACTGCTGAACAGCAGCAGATGGGGAAAAAAAAAAAGTAAAAATCTCATTGAGGCATCTCTGGGCTGCTTTGGTACCTTTCTGGTATATTCCATTAAAAAAAAAACCCTCCTCTTGTGAAGGCTGCCATGATGGGTGAATAGTAATCTCTCTATGGGGTAAGGAGGTACACTTGGAGGGGTTGCAGGAGACCCACTGGTTGGGTCCCCAGGGTGGCTGCGAAGTCTGGAATATCTAATACCCCTTTGCGTAACTCTCAGCAATCCTCACCATGCACAGATAGGGGAAGCAGACAACCCAGTATTGGAATTTTCCTATCCTTCTGCAAGCAGGCACGTTCTCTGTATCTGTGTGTCCTGCTGTGGCACAGCTAGCACATGCCGCTCGAGAAGGCTGGCCTCCTTGGAGTAGAAATATGCAAATATCAAAACCCCCTCTAACTGCTGTAGCTACTCAGTCTTCTCAAGGTAATGGGCAGCTGGCCACAGGGACTGCCCAAGTATGTCTTGGGTTTATCAGGCACATCCTCCTTTTCTCAAAAATAGATTTGTGTTGATGCCAGGTGGTAGTACAGGTTGTCATCATCCTTGACTGGTTATAACTTTTTCCCACTGGAACAAAACTATAGTCAGAAAAGGCAGAAACCGTTAACTGAATAAATAATTGACTTAATATCATGATTTCCTATGTGTTCGGACCATTTTATCAACTCTCTCCAGTATTGTGGAGGTTAGAAAAGAATTCATAGGATGATTTTGAGTTGTTCAATGTTAAGAAGATACTGTGACGGCAGAATGCCTTGAGCCAAAAGGCCTGAATACAATAACAGTGTGGACTCTACTTTTACAGTGCAGTTTGTTATGTCTGAATTTAGAATAGTGAGTAAAATTCCACCATGAGAATAAAGACTCAATGATTTTGTGCCACTGCTTTGCAGAGAGGTGGGATAATCTGGTTTGCATTGCCTAGCCATTCAACAGGTTTTTGTTTGGAAAAGACTCCAGGAACAGCTAACTCCCCAGGGACTCCATAGAAGGCTATACTAAAAACTAACACGTGGATAAACAGCAGTTTCATGGTGTTTAAATGTGTTTTACCTGTGGGTCTACGAGATTTTAGGACATGTACCTGAATACCTTTTTTTACCACTACAAAACCACACAGCCCTCCCTTCCTCTCTATCTATTAAACAACCCCCAAATATCTCAGCAAATACAGTTATACAGCAATATGGCATTTTTAATGTCAGCTCCTTTCCGCTAATTATTCTTCCCTGTAGCTGCCCTATTTCACAATAACTTCCCCTGGCTTATGCTCTGTGCTCAGGGCCTGGTTTGCATAAAAGGCTGTATGCAGTAAGGCAGGATTAATCTGCCCCAGCGCTGCCCCCAGCCCCTCCTGTTATCCTATTTTCATCCAGATGTACGAAGCTGACATGAAATGCACCCCTTTCCGCGTTGCTAGTGTGCCTGCTGTGAAGATAGGGTGATGTCAGTGTGAATAATTAAGTGATAATGTAATAACTGTGAATTTGTGCTCCATTAAGTGAGCTCCTGCTGACTGCTTAATGAGCAAACAAAAACTCAAACCCCATTAATATTATTCCTGTTACATTAAATATAAAAAAAGAAAACTTGAGTCCTTAACAGTAACCACTTGGGAGTCGTGTTCTGAAAACACAGACTAAGATGGAAATCATGACCTATCCCATTGCTGCGTTTTGAAAAGACCAAGAGGCTTATTTTCATTTCAGAAGGGTGGAGAATTAGGTAACAATACCGATGGGTTTGCTGTTTCCTCTGTGCAACATCTGAATCCTTTGTTGCAAAAAAGAGCGTTGATAGTTCTCTTCTTCCTGTATCAATGCTGCAACGACTGTATGGCACAGACTGTGAAAAGTGCAGTTCCTTGGCTTGTGTACATCAGTAATTTGAGGAGAGTTTAGAGGAAACATCCTTATTTGTCAGTATAACACACAAGGTTTACAGAAAAACTAAAAAAAAATTCTTTGGTATTGATATGGCTATAATGTCTGTGAAGAGTCCGGGAAGAAGAAACTCCCTGCCTGTTTCTCATGCCTTGATGTTGAGTGAGTGTAGCATCGTTTAGTATGGAGTCAGGTGAGGTATGGCCAGTGCCAGGGGACTCTTAGACCACAGCAGCCTCAGGTAGCCAGAATCTCAAGCTTTAAAATCCAAACTGCTGCTTTGAAAATAAAGTCAGCACAGTTCAGAGATTTATATGAGGTTTATTCTCCACACAATGGTGACATTCTCAACACAACAAAGCAAATGATAGCATTTTTGCTTGCACCATTATCTCTCATATGATCTATGGAATGACAGTAAAGCCTAGTTCTATTATTTTTCCCAGATGGCATTAAGGAAAAAACAGAACGTAAAGTTTACAGCTCAGTGCCCTAATTCTGGGTATATGTGAGGTGAAATGGAGCTTCTAACAAAATATTTATATGCTCTTAGAAGATTTCACATGAAAAGGAATGAATGTTATTTGCATTTTCACTAGTTTTAGTTGAGAATCCTGGTTAACATAAATTATTCCATGTACAGGATTTAAAATCAAAGCATAAAGATCTGTATTTGCTTAAGAAATCTTTCCTAGAGAAACGTATGTTGTTCCCAAGTACAAGCCTAGTTTTCAGATTTGGTACTCTGTTAAGGAACTGAAATTTTGTACACAAATAATGTGAACTACCTGCTATTCCAACACATATTAACCTGCGGCAATGGTCTGGGTGTACCCTTGTTTACTGCAACCAACCTGCTGAGCCTTACAGGAAATACAGAAAGATAACATGCAAGAATGACACCTCTCCACTTCCTGAAGGATATAGTTTTTAGTGTATCATCAAGGACACGCTCAGCAGGTGATGGTTTTTCTTCACTGAAAGTATCCTGATCTATGATACGTATCATATTATCGGAAAGGCAGAGGCTTCATATCCTTAGTAATGAAATCGGGCATTTTGTAAGAAACAACAACAAAAAATAGAAGAAAAGAATTAGGGGAAACAGCATGTTTATTGTTATGCCATATTTATAGTTCTTAGCTCCAAACCAGATTTCCAGGTGTGAGGTAAGCTCCAGCTCTTATCTTTAGGGAATGCTTTGCAACGATGCTCTTGGACACAGCTCTGTTCTCTAAGAAAAGCTCTAGCTATTTTGGTAAGAACCTTCTCCAACATAAAGAGATTCTTGCTGTTGCCCCCCCTCCCCCAAACAAGTGAAGATCAGTTCCAGCAAAGTAATATCTGTGCCTTGAGTTCTGTCTTTTACCATAAAAATATAAGATGAAGATCTGGAGGTCTATGAGGGATGTCACTAACCAAGATGCCCAGATATGGAGGAACAGGCATCTGTTTTTAACATAGCAATTGGCAGGTGAAGACCATTGTAAAAGATCGGTTTGGCAATGTCAGTCATCTGGCGGTAGATTCTTTCCATCCTAAAAATTCACTGTATTGAAGGCAAATGTCGGCATTTGCTCTTAAAAGGAAGTTAATAGCTGAAGGAACAGTCCCCTCTGTGATTATGACAACTGTCAAATACTGTGATGTTAATATTTCATTTAAGGCCAGACAAACATTGCAATCTTGTTATTTGCTGTTTCAGTGAGGGTTTCATTACATACAAAGGGAGTAAGGTAAATATAGCTACTGCCTAAATGTTTCAAACCAGTTGGGAGTATGTTGGGTTTTGATGTCAGGCAGGTCAACCTTGTCCAAAACTCCTTCATCCTTGCACAAAGGCTTGCCTTGCTCTCCAAAGATACTAGGTCCTTTGTTAATGTTAATCTTCCTTAAGCTGAAATAGTCTACTTAAAGTCACCCCATATGTAAGAGTTCATTGGTATTCTGTCTGAGATTTTTTAAAAGGAGAAACCTTGGTTTCCAGATTCAAACACCAAAGCATACCTTAATTGTTCTGCATGGACTTCTACAACTTATTTTTTTCTGCAGGAAACTTGTCTCCCACAAAATAAATGAACTGATGAATTCAAATATAGTTCATCATTTTTATGTAAAAATAAGAAACACCCCAAAATAACAAACCACAAGTACACGCACGATTTCTGCTTCCGTCTTGCAGATTTGCAAAGATCTGGAGCTGTACTGTGTGAAAGACTGAGGAAAAGAACACACTCTGAATTCTTACATTCTCTCATGCTGCAGAGAGATTGCACTACATGACATTGGCTAAATTGGCACGTAACAGTGCAGAGGCTGACGTATTTAACATCCCTTTTTTCTCTGTGCTGGATTTACTCCTTAATGAAAGCACAAAGCTAGTCCAGCCTTTGTTGTTAAAAACCATAAAGGTAACCCAGAGCATGAATTACTTTTCCAGTTGTTGGCAAAGAATAGGCACTGCCTATATTCCCTGCTTTATTAGTACATGTAGGCAAGTGATAATTCAGAAGAAGTCAGGCATCTATCAGTCAATATTTCCATGCCCAGAGAGTTATTGCAGTCACAGAATGATTGGTTAGGGCAGCAACTTTATATAAATGTCACAAACGGAGTCTCATACTTTCATTTCATCTTTCATGTTTGTTTTAAACATGGCCTTAATTTTTAATTCTGTAGAAAATCAAAGTGGAGAGTAGCAGGTATGCTCGCAGCATGGAAGTTGCAGCTTTTTTTCAGATTTTATACAAACAAGTATGCGACACTAATGACATATCCGTAGTACCTTTAAACTTACATCTGCAGTCAACTCATTTTCTTTCATTTCTAAGTTTATGGGTCTCAGAAATGCCATAATCAATAAACCTGCTTCAGCTATCAATCTGAAGTAAAGCACAGTCTCCCCATTACTTTAGCAGAAGAGGATACCATTTTCCATACATTCTTTATGCAATATTAGGCAAAAGCTATACTTATACTCTCCAAGCTTGGAAAATGGCATACAGAACAGCTAAGACAAAACTTTCAAAGCTGCTGGCATTGTTTTCAGAAGCAGCAAAACACTTCAGCTATTAAATCCAAATATCCACTTCAGTGGTGTATAGGCACCTAAGCCATTAAGATGTCAACTACATCTGGTTCCACATCAGCATCCCGCCCACTAGCACACGCTACCCCTGCAGATCACATGAGGTCACAACCAAACCAAAGAGAATCAGCTCCTGCTTGGTGCAGCTCTGCCCACTGTCCGTCTGTCAAGACTTACAGCTCGCTGACAGGTTGTGACATTGGTCTTCTACAGCAAAGCAGAATTATTTGACTCCCTGATTCCCTGTATGACACTCTATTACCTGGTAGACCTTGATAAAGCTGGGGTGGGAGCGCAGCATGTTCCTTGTTTCCGTAATGACCGTAGAGACTATAGCAGAGACTGCAGTATTTGTCCTTGGAGAATCTCAGACTTCCTAGTCACAGGTCACCTAAGAAACACGAACAGCACGGGCAAGTGTCCAAAGTGGGGGAGAAAAGGCAGTGCTTTGCCTTACATTGATTAAATGACAAGTGTTCGTCGGTCTTCACTTGTTATGAACTAAATCCCTGTCAGCCCCAGTTTCTCTTAATCTTCCTACCAAGAGCCGCATGAAAGTCAGAACTTGGTGTAGGCTCTACTGTTGATTTGAATAGGCTTGCATTTACTGCAGGTAAAGTAGCATCTGGCAAAGCACAGGTACTACAGGAGAATTCAACTTTCTTTCTCCAACTCATCATTAATCTTGATGCAATGATGGTTATCTTATCCTTGTCTCCCTTCCTAAGTGATCTGTGTACTGAACAAAGAAAAACAAGACTGTGCTATCAGATCCATCCTAGTGAATTAATCCTGAAGGGACGGGGCTACGAAGCTGCTATTTCATAAATGCTTCATTAAACCCTAATTTGACAAATGCATTTCTTAGTCATGTGTATTTAAATTTTTTAATTGAGCTGTTTGCAAATCTTTTGCAAGGCAACTAGAGTCAACAGTCTCCACATTGCTCTCACACTCTTCTCTCATTATTGTGCTACAGTTAGTTTCTCCTTCCCTCCCACACTTTTACTTTGAAAAACTCATCTTCAGTCTTTAGCTGAGAAGGCAGGCTACAAAACCACAAGACACTATATAACATTTTTTATAAAAACCTATTTTCATGAAACAGAATACATGTTCTACTTACCAAATAGTACTAAAGTTGTCCTCCTAATCAACATTGGACAAGCGTTTTCTGTGAACTCTCCTAGCTACTTTCATTTTGTGGTATGAAATGCAAAATAAGGAAATTCAGAAAAACTGTGAATGCAACAGTAATTATGATGCTAAAATGTGGTCTCAAGTTCAAGAACAGTCTCATCAGAGGTTAGATTCTTGTTTACTGTTTTAAAAATTAAATCTATTCAAATGCAGAGGACCTTTGATAGTGGGGGTCCTCACACTCTGTTTATTGAAGAGCCTGGTTCATGGAGAAATTTGAAGGCTGTGTTTCCCAGCTCACTGCCAACATGGCCTATGGCAAAATCTGGGGTTTGGGATATGCACGGGATGGATGAGGGCTGCTGCTCTACCTGCTCAGCTACAGACCCCTCCCACCATCACTGGTGGTACCATTTGTCCACACTGGAGCACAGATTGGTGGCATGTTGGTGGCTTGCAACCACTGCTTCTGGTGCAGAGCAGCACCTGAGAGGCAGTGTGCCCACCACCAGGAGGTGTGTCTCTGCACATTTAAAAGGAAGAAAATACCCCAAAACTTTCCTGGATTTGAACGAATGAAGAACACCAAAAATCTCCCCCAAAAGTATGAAAGTCTTGCTGAGTTCAAGCCCCAAGAACAACTCTGTGAAGATTTTCAGCAAGAACCCAATTACAACCAAGATGGAAACGTTTCTCCTCAGATGTAGCCTAACTGACGGACACGTGGTTGCATGAAAATTAAAATACATCAGTCTGTATGAGGCTCAGTGCCCATTAACACTGAAAGCCTATGTAAACATGCCCCTACTGCTACAGCAGCCCCAAAATTGCGATCGATAATGCTGCAAGGCCAGGGAGCAGAGTGTGAAGAGAAGACCCGGCAGGGACTGTGATGCAAGGTGGGTGCCAAGCGCACCATGGATCCCCCAAAATCAGTGCAGTGGCTGCAAAGCTGTCAGGATGTGGGTGTGTCTCTACACAGCTACTGATTTTGGTGAGGCAGGTGTCCATCCCCCCCAGGGCAGGGGCACCCAGGGGCTTGTGATTCCTTTTCTGAGACTTTCCATGAACTGAGGCGATGACTTCCAAGAAGCGTCTGCTGCCACCGCCCTTGCTGGGTTTTTGCTATGTGATTTAGCACCGTTAGCAGCTGTGGCAGGAGCTGAGGGGGAGGATCTGTGGTAAACTGCTTGCAGCAGAGTTATAAAAACACTCCTAACACACAAGGGTCTTTTTCCACATCCATCTGGACCCACAAATCCAAAGTGCAACCAGTGCCCTTTGAAGACCAAGGCATGTTTAGGGGCTGTGTCTGCAGGGGGTATTTCCAGTGACCCTGGACAGGACAAGGACCCATCTTTTCTTACAGGTTTCTAAAACGGAAGGACACACAATCAGCAGAGATGAACAGGTGCTAGCACAGAGATATTTTGATCAAGTAGGGAGGCTCTCCCCAGCACTCAGGTTACTTAGGACACTATTGTGGCAATGTAGCTAAGCAAAATACTCTTAATAAGCTTAATCCTCTTCAATCTTCCTAAAACTTCCATATTTTAACAGATCCTGTTACCAAACATAAGGAAAAAATTCCTCTTGGCTGCTGTGGGGAATTATTTCTGGAGAACACTTGCATTACTTTGACTTTCTGGCTCATACTGCCACCCCAAGCCTGGCAATGAACCACATCAATGATGCATGTGGTTATCTATGTCGGTGGACGCTGGATGCAAAAGAAACACGCTTTGATCTGAATAAGCTGCTGTGACCCCTGGGGTCAGTAGAAGTGGGATGATTTTTGCCCAGGACAAATCTGATCCAAGAAGCGTGGGTCTGTGTTGAACAGACAGGTCTGTATTGTGGAGTCAGAAAATGGGATTTACCTCACACGTGTGTGTCCATGTGTGTGATAAGGCTAGAGAGGAGAGCACCCAGCAGCCTGCTAAAAACTTCGGGTTAAACTGATGTTCTTTCATCCAAAATAGAGGGAGTGCCAATCACACAGCTAACTTTGATACACAGTTTGTAACCAGCAGCCGCAACCACAAAATGCCTGTCCTGGCTGTGAGCATGTAAGTTGCAAAGCTCCACTCTCAATTTTAAGTTTATATCTCCATTTTAAAGTTGCCTGGCTTTGTTCCCAAGTAGCATCACTCAACACAGGCCCAGCCTCCTGGTGTCAATTTTATTTCTTACTACAGATAAGCTCCCCTCTACCCAAAAATCAGTGATTCGATAACGGAATTTTAAAATGTCACGAACCGAGAGATACTGATGAATTTGAAATGCTTTGTATATATTTCACTCTTTTTACTTTCTGTAAAGGATTATGTAAAATTTCAAAATGAAATAATTTTGAACCAGAAAGTGAATTCCTCTTAAAGAATGTCAAAACTGTATATTTGAAAGTTTTTGCAGGTTGTGCACATGCCAGCGTACAGATAGGAAGATGATGGGGACGGAAAATAAACTCATCTGCCACACCTTGAGAAACACCACGAAAAGGAATTTCAGAGAACCAAAGATTTCAGAAAGCAATCAGAGTTTTTATAAGCAAAAGAATGTACTCATTTTCTTTCTTTAAAAAAATTCTGCAGAAGCCATATTCATCATATAACTTTCTTCGATAAGGCCAAATGTATCTTAATTAACCCTGCCAAAGCATACAGTCCTGAGCTTATATAGTTGAAGAACTGTACACATTTTGCCTCTCTACAACATGTCTTAATATACCTTGGTTTTCTACTCAGTGTAAGCAGCCAGACATACTAATATCATCACGTAACCCCTCCCCCGACTTAGATTACAAGAATTTTAAGTTGCTGTTTATTTTCTGTTGCTTACTTCAAAATGCCTGATACCTGGGGAGCTGAGGAGGAGAGAAGTGGTCACAGTCTCTCTGTGGATGTACATCAATAATAACAATTCATTAAAAAAAAAAAGTCACATACAGCAAAAGTGCCGAAATATGAAAAAGGAGTTGTTTTTTTTTTTTTCTTTCTTCTTTATAAGCCACTCCACAATGTAAAATTTGCATCCCACAGGAATAAAACACTCAGGAAAGCACATTACAGCAACTGCAATGCCAGTGTAGTTAATGGCGCTTGGCAACTGCTTTCCAATTTTTATTCACACTGAAGCTTAAAGATCCACAGAAGGCAGCAAACGCTAATTTTAATCTTTCTAGCAACACTGCAGTCCATAGTCCTTGCACTATGGATGAGCCCTCCTGGGAACTGTGCAAGGGGGACACACACCTGTGTGGTGTAGCCTCAGGTGTGCTGTGTCTCCTCCAAGTTCAGCCACCGGCCACCTTCCCCTTTGCCCAGGAGCACCTGCCCCAAATGTGCCTGTAGCCCCTCCTGAGGAATACGGACAAGGTCTGGCACCTTGCTGTAAACGCCTCCTGGGCCTGAGGCTGCTCTCTTCATGGTCTCACCGGGGAATACTGAATTTTTAAAATTTGTGGTCCACTGTGTTTACCAAAATATGCTGTTTTTTAAAAACTGAACAGTATTCCCACTTAGAGTTTTGTAAAGTGATGCTTAAACTCAGTTACTCAGTGCAGGAAAAGTTTTGGAGAAATCGAAGCTTTGCTTCAGCATTTTTAAGACAAAACATGTCAGAACTCTACCTCATGACCAGTTTAAATACACCGTTTTACATGTAAACTGAACCCAGATCCTCAGTAAAGATACTCTACCAGGAGAGGGAGGAGGGAAGAGTGAAGAGGGAGGAGGGAGGAAAGAAAAAGCAAAGCATTTTTGAGCCAAGCCATTATTTTTCTTCTATTTTTTCCTGATTGTAAGAATTATAAAGAATGTGTGGCTAGAGAAAATATCAGCCAATAGAACTTACAATAAAGCTTCCCATGGGGAAGTTACGAGGACTCAATGTGGATACCACCTGCTTTATAAACATTGTGAGATTTTCATAAGGTTTCAGATTTTATATTCTCATGCTGGATGGGCTGGTGGCCAGGCTGCAGGCAAAGGATATTGGAGTCTTCAGATGATGAACAGCTAACTTTGATCACAGGGACTGAGAATTCATTTATTCAAGAAGATTAAACAGCTGAAGTTTTTATGGGTTGTGTCTGGTATCACAGAACTGCCAGATTGGCCTGACTGTGGGAAATGAGAACAAAAGTAGTTTGGAAAGAGGATCTGCTGGGGAGTTTCTCCATCACAACTTCTTCACAGCTTAGTAAACATGTGCAATTCATTGCTCATATAATGGAATTAATTTTCTCCAGATTTTGAAAGTTATTGGTCTGAAGCACAATTCTGAAACCCAAGGAGTTCATCATGGTCCCAAACTCCTACCTTTAGGTGCCTTTGTAAGTCACACTATGGTTATCACTTGGAGGTTGGAGTTTCATTACTGCACCTGCAATGTACATGTGATGCCAAAAGACCAGCAGAGTTTACAATCAAAGATCAATAAGAAAAGACACATGGATAAAGCACAAACAGGGACTGCGAGGCAGTAACAAGTAACAGTCAGCATGCTTACACCAAAACCTACCCTAAGACTGTTCAGCCCATGGGCTGCTGGCAGAATGGGTGTTACATTGACAATGGGTGCAAATACTGCAGCAATCCAGACAGCAGTGTCAGTGGTACGGGGAAATCTGCATGGGCCAACAAGCAATAGAGTAAGCAACCAGATTTCAATGAGAAAATGTAACACTTTCCTAAACCAGGTGAAACTTTATTGAGACTTGGTAATCTTTGCAAGCCTAAATAAGCTTGTGAGTGTATTTTTTAAACATTCTGATGTATTTTAATATTTGGAACTTTAAAAATGTTTTTAAGGACAGACTCACATTCATGTACATTTTCTGCCATATGTTTCAGGCTGTCGGAAGTCCCCCTATTTACAAATAAAAATGTTGCACATTCCCAAGTATTGCACAGAAGTATATATTATGCAGAAAGTTATATGAGACCTGACAATCTGCCTTTCAGTATCTCTTTGTTTGATATTTCCTCTTATTTTAAAGAGGAATTTAATGCTGATCTTCTGTATTCCACATCCCCTTGCTTTCAATTAACACAGCAAGGTGGGAAATCGAGACATTGTGACAACTCTTCTTCCATCTCAGAACTACGTTGCAATTTTTATTCCAAAAGGTCTCAAATACAGACATGATAATTTACAGCATCTTTGAATGCCTCTTTGTACTAGTTAAAAATTCAGTTAAAATCTAATCTCGCCACAGTCCCTAAAGCTCACAGTGAACGACAAAGCTGTGAAGACTTTCTCAGCTCAAAGCTCTGTGAGTGCACGTGCTGAGAAGCAGCAGGCTTCCCGTCATGTTTCAGGAAATGCTTACAGGGTTTTCCACGTTGTCACCATGGAAGTCAGTGAAAGTGTTAAATCAGAGGGATTTGAAAGATCAAATTCTTACCATTTGTAGAAAGTGCAACTGCAGTGTCTTCCCTCTGCAGCTGATGTATTTTAATGCTTTCTGCATCTCAGCATCAGCTACACTTTACGAGTTAAAACAAAGATAGGTTTGCACAAATTTACCTTGGTGTAGTGAAACAAGGTACACAAGTGCTGAAGAAAATACTTGCTATACTACAGATATGTCTGCAGAGAAATATGGCTTTTTGTATTTGGCAATACTGTTGCCTTCTTTCTGGTGTGCGGTTTTTTGTTTTAATTTATTTAAGCTACTGCTCTTCAGTTACATCTATTTCAGCAGTTTGGGACCAAATTCCTCTGATACAATAAAACTGCTATTAGCTGAGTTGCAATTATTATTGGATTACACCTAGCACACTGTTTGAAAGAGCGAAACCTGGTGAAACAATGAGTATATCATTATTATTATTATCCTGACAGTGCCTGTAATCACGGCAAACTATGCTAGAAGCTCTGTAAAAACACAGAGAGATGGTTCCTGCCCTAAAGAACCTGTAATTTAAGAGTCCCAAGCTGCATCCCTTTCAGCTCACAGTCTGTTTCTAGGGTTATGCACTTTGCTTCCTGCAGGTTCCTCCCACGTATCTGAAACCTCCCTCACCATTTTAGCGGTTAAATATATTGTGAGCAGGAGGCAAACGGGCTTCCTATGTGCATGTTTCAAGTTGCTGCTTCTCTGATGACCTTCTTTCATGCTCTTTCATCTCTAAATTTAGCTAGCTACTAAAGTGGGAGTCTAGCAGATTCGGTGATACAAGAAATACTAATGCAGAGACTGTATATAATCACTCTTAAAAGAACAGCACAGACTATCAATGTAATTACTATTCCATAGCCAAATGAAGTTTATTTTACGAAATTGCACTTTTTCTAGTGCAATAAACCATTACAGACATTCACTCAAGACCAACACATGCAGCACAAAATCAAAAGTATTATTTAAGGGTTGATGCCTAGAACTCAGAAATCTGTTCATGGTAGGATTGCTGTGTCTGTATTTGAACAAATGACATTGTAAGTGCCAGGCATAAGTACACCTTAAATCTGAAATTTAATCTTTTAAATAGCTGCCTCAGTGCCACCTAACAAGAAGAACATATTGGAGAACCACAGAAAACATTTAAGAATGTGAAATAAAGTACTGAGATTCAGAAAATATACTGCACAGATACTAGGACTGTGACTGAGACACAGTGATGTAACTCTACCAAGTTTCACGACATTGGAGAAAATTTATACCACAGTAAATTCTGGTTTGCCATTTTCAGATATCATAAATATGGTAAAATAGGAAATGTGCTATGTTGATTAGGTGAGATAAATGACAAGCAGTTTTATTCCCTGCATCATATAAATAAATTCTGCTTAAAACATTAATAATCTTTGTGTTTACGGAGGTAATTAGATGGTTTTAAAGTTTTTAATCACTCTTGTTCTCAGAAATCGTATTTTAAGTATTCTAGTTCAAAAACCTTTCCCTTCTTTTTTTGGGAAAACACCACAAGCACAGCCCAGAAAATTTGATAATTCTCTCTTTAATAAAGCGGGCTAGATGTTCTTCCAGAGTAAAGATACAAAGCTCCACGACTAAATTAATACCCAGTCAACATATGATACTGCTTTTCTGCAGTACATACAACTGACATGACAAGCAAGAGACTTAAACAGTCAGAAATTACAAATGTGAGATACAGTACAACAGTATCAGATACATATCTTAATCTCATATTAGTTTTCATCAGTAATTTGCAATACATATAATTTTTCTATCATCTGATTATTGTTATCCACAAACATTATGAGCAGGTCATCTTTGGAGAAAAAGAATAATCTTGTATTTTAAATGACAATTTCTTTCTCGGTATATTCTTAACATAACGTAAGAGAGGGTGATGACATTTTGTCTGACTTAATGTATCTCCACACTATAATCAAGTATTAGAGACAACATACTGGAGATGTGGAAGGACATGATGTAACCAAAGCAGCTTCATTTACTGGAATTTGCTTTGATCTTATTTGGATAATCATCTCTCTGCTTCTGAAGATTTTTATCATATCCCACGGCACGACAGGCATTCAGCTCATGGGTATTCATGATTAGTGAAAACTTGTTAGAAACTCCCAAAATCTGCATATACTTTCAGCGCTGTTTTAAAATATGCAATATTAAAGATACAACTAACTTACAAAAATAAAAGAACTGTACAAATCCTACTCTTCCATTGGCAATGAGACTGTTCAAGAAAATAGCAACATGATCCCTGAAACAAACAACCAGAACAGAAACCAAAAGACTGATGCTTAAAAAAAAAAAATAAAAAAAAGAAGTAAAAACATTTTCCCCTGCCAAAGTACTGGAATCTTTGAAGGCTTATGTATCACAGAATATAAAACTTTCCTCTCTGTTCCCAGAATATTTCTTTCTTCTTCCATAGGTATTTCTTGAACAGATTCCCCTTTGTTGGTGGTGCGGCACAAGCCTTGCTGAACGGGTTAAGGCTAGAAAAACTTGAAATACCTAAATAAATCAACAGCCACCTAATCCCCTGGCACTCATGCAAAGTCAGGGAAATAAAATAAACTTGAAGACAGCCGCGCATGCTGAATTTCAAAGTGATTTTCTATGAAGCTTAAAATTAAACCGAAATAAACTCTTTGAAATGTTATGCATTTAAGATCTTTCATCTAAACAGTCATCTGACTGTTCATATCGCTTTGCCACAGAGATGTATGATGCTATGCCTGCTCATAACATTCTAGCATTTTATCATTTTCGAAGGCACAAATAATCTCAGAAGAGCTACACAGCGGCTTTTGAGTGTGTAAGGATACGTCAGTTACCATGTAATTACCTGACAATTATAGCTTAACTGCAGTCACTGACACAGACCTTGTAAAATCTACAACCAGCAAACTACATGTCACCTCATCTTTGGAATATGGTACTTAACTCCATTTACAGTTACAGACTAAGCAGCACACAACTACCATTTCTTAACTCCATACAAACACAAGCTTTGCCATGCAATTATGAAGTTGTTGCATGGTATAATGTAGATGTATCTTAAAAGTAAATAATGCAATTTTATTTGGCGTTGTTACAAATAGTGTGGCTTTACAGCATTCCTTCCTCAAGCAAATTCTGTGTAGGTCCTGCAAGTGCAAGTGTCCACTGACCACCAGTTTATTTTTCTGAATTTCAACAGAGATTAAAGGGATCAGAGGTACTCTTTGACTAACTATACTTGAAAAACCTGTTATTAGATGTGCTATGTACTTAATGGGAAAGAAATACACTTTTCCAAAGAAGATCAAGTTTTAGAGTTAATTACAAACTGTCTGTTGGTTAACGCTGCTGCACCATTATGTTTTTCTTGACTAGAAATGTGGAAATCATATAGGAATATATGTAAACAGAGTCTATAAAATAGCAATGAGGCATAAAGTGCTTTTAATTATGATCATTTGATTTCACTTTGCACTCTTCCCTGGTAAGCTGTCATGCTCCAGCTACTTTTAGTTCAACTGGCTCAGGTCTACACTACGAAATACTGTAATTTCCCTTGTACCTACTGCTTTAACCATGGTAGTAAAATAAAAAATACTTCAATGCCAGGGGAAGTAAAAGTAGACAGATATAAAAAAGGGAAAGAGGTGAACTGAGAACTCTAAAGCGGAAAAAAAGTAGGCAAAGGGAAATAAGGCTCTGTTGCATACATTCCTGTTCTCAAGGTGTTTTTCCAGCAAGACAGCGCTGAGGAACAACTACAGAAACCTCGGCCTGGAACACATCTCAGGCTACTGCCAGAAGAAAATGAAGAAACTAGGACTCCTCAACTGAGAACAAGCTTACTGTCAGGACAATGCTTTTAATCTTTCTGTTATAGATTCCCTACTTCTCTACTCAGAGTCTCTGAAGAAAGAGTACCCTTCTCTGTAAAAGGAAGATATTAAATCTAGCTTGTCTTTGCTGCTTCAGGTCTAATGCCAAGTATCTACACATTTCCTAATCCGTTAACGGTATCTATCACATACTACCCTATGTTCTGGGAAAGCAACAGTTCTATAGTAACAAAGCTCCTAAGTAAGATAACTCTATAACTAAGAATAAATGTATATTAGAACTGAGTTTTACTGGATCTTTACTTAAGGCAGTTATTAAAAGGTGTCTATTCTTTTAGAAAAGCTGCAAATTCATGGGGTTTGGGGTTATTTTTTTTTTTAAAATTTAGGATTTTGGCAGCTGAAATGAGTTGCCTTTATCTATCTTCTGTCCTTTTAATGAAAAGAACTATCCAGCCTGTGGAATAATAGGAATCTGAGCTGAGTTGTAATGATCAACCTCCCAAACTCTCCCAACCTGTTTCTTTAGAGGTCCAGTGGGCTGACAATAGCAAAGTCAGAATCTTTGCTATTATTACTACTGTTGTCATCAGGGCTGGAGCTCAGGTTGCTGGAGGAGGCTGAAATGGAGGCCATCAGTGGGTCAGAGAATATCAAAGAAGAACGAGACGGAGCTTCTGGCTTCACTGCTGCTTCCTTGCGTACCTGAAGGGGCTGCACTGGTTCCGAGACAGCACTTCTACTTCCTTCCTCTTCTTTGGAAACCATAATGTAGTCGTCAGCACTCTTGCTCTCACTAGTGCTGGAATCAGTTGTAGTCTGTGAGACAACAGCACAGAAAGGACTTTGAGTTAGTACCAGTTTTACTACTTAATGAGGTTTATGATGCATGTCAGTGATATGGGAATGGAATAAAGGAATAATCATTATCCAAAAGTAGTAATGCTCGAATCAAGATATAAAAAAATACTAACTTTGGATGGAATAATTTGTTATTTACGAAAGCATAAAAGCCAACACTCTAAAAATATGTAATTAGATATAGCAGCCTTACATGTTTCATCATCATAGTGCATCCATGCAGTGACCACAGCAGCGAGGCATCTAACACATACATTATAGTTGTGAAGATTTTCTGCTCTTAGTTTTCTGCAGTAATTAATAAAGTAGTATTGAGGATTGTTTTGCCGATTTGCATGTACAATGGCATTCTGGAGCTTGTCAGGACAATTTCCTAGTAAAAGCCTGACCTGTGGAAATCTGAGCCACACATGGACCTGGTTTAGTGTGTACCAGTTCAGGTTTGGCAGATCAGGGCTCTGAGGGCCTCTAGGCTTAGTATCATTGAGTCTTTCCTAACTCTAACAGAGAACATGGGTCTTGGAATTGCTGGATCCCTGGTAGTGGATCAAGACTACACGGCAGTGTACCAGAAAACTCTCTATGAACTGACAATCTTCTATTCCAAATAGTCATATGCAGGAGAAATCCAGCTTTTCAATAGTCAGAGCTATATATAATTAGAAGGGAAGACAGCCTGTACAGCTGCTTTCTTGGTTGCTCTCACACAATTTTTTTTCATCATAAAAATGCAATCTGCCAAGCAGCCTGTTGGGGTAAGCATCCTGAAGTGGTGTGATACTGAAGCCAATAGATTTGATTACACTAATGCGAGACTGAAAAAAAAGTAGTAGTATAATGGCAGCTGGAGAAATGTGTATGTCAACTGCAAGCCTTTCAGCTATGACTCTTTCACCAAACAAAAAAAAATTAAATTCATTTTGAGGTAAATAAGAAACTGTAGGTATTAGAAAAAAAGAACAAAGTAACAAAAAGACTAGCAGGAAGAATCTGAATGAGATGAAGTTAGACCCTCAGCACAGTATACAAAATTGGACTATGGAGGTCATCACAAGTATCAGCAAGCCATGATCTGGAGTCATGGCATCCATGACCTCCAGCAAAACATATTTTGCTGAACTTATCATTGCAGCTGAAAATGATTTTCCATTGCTCTGATTACTGATTATAAAGAAGAAATCTCTTGAAAGGGAACTCTAGAGTAGCTCAAGGAGCAAAATTCACCAGTAATTAAGAATGACTAAATTATGAAATGAGGAAGCTAGAAGTCTTTGGTTACGATTTACATAGTCATTCCAAATGTATAATAAGTATAATAATATATAGTATCCTGTTTGTAATTGACCCATTTTAATGCTTTCTCACTTAAATGGAAATACCGTAAGTCCAGAATATTGGTTACAATTTTAAAGGTCTCAGTGTAAGTCTGTTGTCAAACAGCTAAAAATTTACATCTATTATTTTTTGATACCAATTAATTTTCCTCAGATGAGTTAATAACACTCATACCAAAACAAGCAGAATGCTTTAAAAAATATCAACAACTATCTTGTGCTGAGTGTTATCAAAATTGATCTCAAACTTCACGATTTGCACAGAACCCGAGTAGTTCAAATGTCAATGACTTCAAGCACTTTCCATGAAGTTGAAAACAAACATATCTATTCTACAAGGAGAGGTACTTAACTACTGAAGCATTTCTGAGTTGAGACATGATTTGTTATTAATTAGCCTTTTGCTTTCATCTGGTCTGTTTGCAAAGCTGTTTTCCAGAGGACACAGGTACCACACAACCGTAGCTCTATTCACTCACTATTTTAGTAGTCCTCTGATTTTGTAGGCAGCCACAAGACAGGGTCAGGTGAAGCCTTTTTGGGAGCTCTAAACACCACATTCAAAATTTCAGAACTTTGTTCCCCCTCCACCACGACAACAGAAATATATGTTCCTTTATACAATCATCGTTGCATAATTCATCTGGCTTCTTTCCACTCTTCAATTTAAAAGATCTCAGAAAATGCAGTACAGTCTCATTTTGCAAAATTATACACTTTATTATTCCAAGCTATCAAGATCACCCTATTTCAGTCCTCACAGCCCTTACATCCAAGATGGCTCCATCTTCCATTGGGCAACACAGACGTTACCTAGTGACACACTCGCCCCGCGAGATTATTTTCTTTGCTGGCACCCTGAAGGATGCTAACGGGGTGTCTTCCTCTTGGCAGTGAGCCCCAGCAAAGGCCCTCTGTCATAAACACTTTGTGCGGGTGCTGCAATTTCCTAAATTCTGCTTCCAAAAATGCTCTCTTGTGCAGTTAAAAAAAGGATTCCTTTAATAAAGGGAAAGGAAAGAAAACTACTTACCCCAGTTTCTTGCCCTTATGTGTTGTGCTTTGCAACCCTACTTTTCATTCTGCCTTCACTTTTTGGTTCAGTTACAGAGCCCTATAGCTTACTGGAGTATCAGAGAAGCAGCGAAGCATAGATATCGACTCCAAAATGCTGTAAAAGGGCCTCCTGTAAATGTTTGCCTAGCGCTGGCAATTTTTGGTATTTTGGTACTGATATTTCCAGAGGTAAAATACTTCCTCCCTTCTTCCTCTGCCTGTTTCTGTTTCAGGAAACTCATGCTGACGTGAACCATGTTTTCTCCCATCTGCTGCCACTACTGAGTAAATGAAAAATGACAGAATTATACTTCCAGTAGCTTTGGAAGTTAACAACCTTACGCCCATTGCCATATGGCTTCTCCAAACAATTTTTCCTGATGAATATCAGCTACTAGGACCAGGCTTATTTCAATTGCCTTCATACTGTGAATGAGTTAAAACTAGCTGTACGAATACAATTCAAGAAAGCTTAGAAGAACAGCAGCTCATTTTGCCTCCTCCTTTGAACAGACATAAAGGCAAGATAATGTGTTAATTATCATTCATTATTTAGCAACAGAAGCCTTCTGTTTGTCAACTGCATGCTGCCACCAAACATTCCAAAAAATGCTCTATTTCTTTGAGCCTTTATCTTAATTTTCTTGCATTTTTAATTTAGCAGCTTTCCTTTCCAAAGAACGGCTGTAACCTTATCCTCGCTTTCCAGAAAGGGATTTTGAGGCAAAAAAAATGGAAGAGCACTTTTAAAAAAAGTAAATGTGATAAATAATTTATACTTATATAACAACCAAGCACAAAAGATTTTAATCTCAATTACACTATAGCTACACCTGTAACTTTTCCAGTTGTCCTAAAAAATATCTTTATAATTCCTCCAGAGAAAAAAATCTCTACAGTATGCGTCACATCAAATAGAATTATATGCATTACCAAAGTCACAGAAAATGTAAATACAGCAAAATTTATTTAGCAAGAAATGCATTAAATGGTCTAGAAGTGGTTGGAATTTTTATTCCCCCTGCAGCTCTCAGTAAACACTCACAGTTTGACCCATGGCATTAATGCAGCCCATTTTCTTAAGCAGAGCTAAAAGCCTGGGCTGTGGCCCAGTTTGGGCCCGCAACTGACCCCATCAATTAATAGTTGAAAGTTACAGCCCACAAAATTCAGCAGTTTTATTTTCCCATGCTTTATTAAAAGGTTTCCAAAGCTCTCCTTTTTCTTTGATTTTAGACACTACGGTTAAACACAATGGGCTTGGAAACAGCAAAGACCACTGGGGTACTGACAGTCCTTCTGGACTGCCATTTCTAACCCTAATCTTATTTTAATTTTCTGTCACAGGGACTGTGGCTCTTTACCATAATTGGAACTTCCAGAAGATAAGAGGAGAGGAGACTAATCCGTATAAATGTACTGCACTTCCAAACATCGACCATGCAGAGTTGAAGCCTTGTTAATGCTCTGCAGGTGCTCAGCTTATACAACTTCTACTCTTGTTGCTTGTAGTTGGCTTTACTAGCAGTCTCATGGAGTACATGGAAATGGTGGGACCCATGGACACCTCCCAGCTCCTGCGGCTGGATGTACACCTTGATTACACACTGGGGTGAGACCTCATTACGCATTGCCCTCCAGATTTCCATTGGAAAGAAACCTGTGCAGACCAGGCCTCACCTGCTCCACTCCCAATAATCAAAGTGCAGCGCCCCAGCGCCTCTGCTCAGTGACACGTGGCTTAGACTAGCATCTGAATAAGGTCTTCTCCAGCATGAGTAGAGCCTGCACATACTTATACAGCACATGGTTATTTTTTATAGCATTCTACCTCCAGTTCCTATAATAAATGTAAGCAAAAATAATTTAAAAAGTAGTATTTGCTATGTTGGCAAGAAAGCAAAATATACTTTGTATAAAATGCTGGGAGATAAAGGGCAAAAATATGAACACTCCAATATGCTGCATCAGTTTAACCTATGCTTTTATTATGGTAGAAAGTAGTGATTGTGCTGATAACAGCTAAAGAAGCAATGAAAGTTTTCTAGCAAAGCTTTGCTCTTTGAACCTGCCATTACTACGTAAAAAGCCATTCTTAGTATTGTTTCTAACACTGAAATGCAATTAAATATGATTTTTAGCACAGAGTACGCTAACTCAAGTGGACTGTGTGTAATAATCAAAACAACCCTGTGTCATTATTTGAAAATTAATAAATATTTCCTCTAGTTGCTAATTAAATTTGTCAAGAGTAAACTGATTGCAGACTCAGACAAGACTCCAGCATGATAGTGCTACCACTGGATTTAGAAGTGTGACTATGAGTATCGGGGTGGGGCACTTAACTTTAGAACTCTAATATTGAAAATTACATAGACACATGAATATATAAAAGTACTGGTTTTCAAGATCACATTTGAGTCAGACTGAGTCTTAGAGAGGGACCTTTGAACATGAAAGGAAAATACCTCTTTCTGTCTATGAACTTGTCCTGTGACTGTATGCTTTGTATGGGAAAACATTGTTTACTGATTCAAGGAGAAAGTCATTACAATGGAGTAGAAAGTAACAGCAATGTCCTCACTATTTCCTTTTTGGCACTGGCCATGAATACACTGCAATGCAGATAATCAGCTCTTACATAATGGGATTCTGGAGGACAAGGACAATGAGAATAATCAACTGATATGAGAACATTTACTTCCTTTTTTTACATCTTTTTGTAGGAAATTAATCTGTGATTTTGTGTGATTCAATTACTTGAAAGAAGAACCCCTCCAAACACTGTGTAACACTTACATATCTGTGTGTAGAGCATAAGGCTACAATAAAAATAATTGATGAGATTAAGACAATAGCTAGAGAGAGACTTAACCATAGCTCCATACGCACCAGCAACCCTGATGTGTTCCTATGTAATGTCTGGACATGCTAGAGCAAGTCTCAAAAAAATATCAGACTAATACCACCAATAACTGGTCTGAGTTATTTTTATCTTACCTGTTGTCCTGAGATGAACTGTGACTTTGTCATAACAGGTCCCTTTAGGACATCAACTGTCCCTTTGTTCTGACTGTTGGAACAGTAATGATCATCAGCTATCGTGATTTGTTCATTTTCTTCAGCTTCCAGCTGGCTCTGGTTGAAACGCAGGGAACCCTTCAGGATGTCCTTGATCTGTTATTGAACGGGAGGGGAAAAAAATTAAGTTAGAAATTCAGAGGAATTAAAAATTTTCTAAAGCTCTGTAGAGCATGCTTTCATATACCATTTCCCCAGAATATTTGCTTTTAAGAAATAGGAAACAAGTTAATATTCATATCTATATTGGCTAAAGATCTAAATATCAGCCAGATGTGGTTATATCAGAGTCTGGAAAACAAGTATCTGTGATACTCAAAGAGAAACTATTAAAATTATTCCCTACCTTGTTATAGATTTAACATGTGTCACATTGTTCCTGATAAATTGTATTTCATGGGAGCAGAGGGCAGTATAATCAGAGCTGCAGTCGCTCCGCAGCATTCTTATTTTATGTACGTAGTATTTTTTTGTTTAATTCAATGACATTCAAGTGTCGGCACATTTAAGTAATGGGGACATAGGCATGATTATTGCGTAGCATATAGGTGTTGCATTAAGAAAAAAGACAGTGTGGCTGAAGTCCAGAACTTGATGTTACACCATCTCAGTTCTGATTTGAGGTCTCCAGAACTTTTCAGGGAGCAAATACCACGCAAGTCATAGGTACTCTTTATAGCCGAGTTTTATCTTTTTCAATAAAAGTACGCAACAATGCTTGATGCATTTAGCTACAAGACAGAACAGCAGTACACAAAAAGAATAAACAAGGAGAGAAAAATGAAAGGATAAGTAGCAATGAAGGGTACAAGAAGGTTAAACTAAGCTATAGTTATACCTGCTTCAAACCAGCCAAGGAAACCAGAATTTCATCCTCTTTTTCCAAGTGTTCTTGTAATATGACTTCCTGAATATTTCCTGCAACAACAAAAGAAAAAATAGGTAAAGTGAGAAAATTCCCTGGATAACCTTCTAACATGCTGCCAACTTACTGCTGAATTATGCTTTTAAAACAAAATCCTGTGATCTGCAAACAGAATTTCGTACACAGACCTAGAGGTTTACAACCTTAGCTGCTGCCAGGAGACCTCAGCAACACTGCGCTGCTGCAGGACTTCTGCTGCCCCAGGGTAACAATAGACTCGGGCTACCACTGGTCCTCAGAAGAAAACATCAGTCTCTGTGACATAATGGAGTGACACGCACCTTTGAACTTGTTAAAGGCTTTGGAAAGCACTCAAGAATATTTACAGGAATCTGCTGCAGCTCACAGATAGGGTCAGGGTAGGAGCACAGCCATCTTCATCTTGATCCCATGGCCGCTGCAGATGCTAGAGTGCTCTTCTTTCTATAACAAGACTGTAAGACCCATTTTGTTTCCCATCTCATTTTTTAGGCAGAGGACCCAGGGCTGAGTAAAACTTATTTGACAGAAAGAGCAGTGCTGTACTGTCACTCCTGCCTTCTATACCTACAGCATTGTCCTCTAAGGATGCACTTCAGTACCCTGGTATATGGTGCTTGCAGAAGTCAGGGCTGGAGCTGGCTAACACATCAGAACTGGAGCTGGGGCGGTCTTCGTCGTGTCACAGAAATTCCAGGCAATGCTACAGTCCAAACCAACCCAGAGAAACTATTGCTCTTATAGCTCTGCAGACTCTTTAAACTATGTCAGGTCCTTCTCTGGCCTCCTAGCCCCTATTTTCCTCCTCATTAAGAAAACTGGCAAATATTCCTAGTGACAGATTTACAGAATAAGATGGTATCTATTGACTGAAAATAACAGGATACTCTCTTGTGTCACTCCTATCTTACACACACAGAGATGAGCCCAAATCCCTCAGTGACACTTATTTGTGAATAACTCTTTGATGCTTGTGAGTATTTGTATCCCAGGTGCTTCACAATTAGAGTTTTGTACCATCAATCCACACCTGCATTGCATTTGCTTGTTTTTAAAAACATTCTACATGTTCAGGGCCTGAACCAGCAAAAACTCAAAACTGTTGTAACAGGTTATGCTGACAAGGATGACTATGATGACATTGCCAACTTTGACACAACATGAAGTTTCAAGCAAAAGCATTGAGCAATTTGGTGCAAGTTTTGTGTTTACAGAATAAATAGGAAAAGAATGAGATGTGGGAGACTGGGTAAGAAGATTAAATATAGGGAGGTGGATTTAAAACCCACCTATAAACATATAAGTTTGAAATTGAATGGGAGCCAGGTATCAGTAATGGGTATAAATAAAGAATGGAAGGAGCAAAAAGGAGAAAAGATCCAACTCTAAGCACTAAAGGAACCGCTAAAGAAGTAATCTGAAAATTAGAAGGAACAAAAGAGGCTAGAGCCATGAAAGGCAATAGATGACAAGAGTCCATGAAAGAGTGGTGTGATCAAGGTTGAGAGTCACAGTGGATGTAAGATAACTCAGCTTTGCGTAAGCAGCTTATCTGAACGTGGAGGTTCATGATCTGTTTAGTATTCATTATTTACCACATTAGAGTGGCAGAATCCTGCAGCAATGAAGGCAAACATACAATTGAACAATGTTTAGTACAAATTTAATGTCAGAAAGACATTGTGTTATAAAAACTAGAAATAATACAAAATTAGATCTTCCCGCAAATATGTAACATCCTGAATTCAGAGAAACTGAAATTAATTCAACATTTTACTTGCCTTTTTTTACACTGTACATCTAAATTGTCTAGTTTCTCAGTGTGGTAGATAAAAGATATTAACATTTACTTATAAAATAATAGTTTAGATCCTGATTTCCAGTGTTTAACAAACAATGCACAGAACCATAGAATCATTAAGGTTGGAAAAGGCCTCCAAGATCACTGAGTCGAATCATCAGCCCAACACCACCATGCCTATTAAACCGTGTCCCAAAGTGATATGTCTACACATTTTTTGAACACCTACAGTACTGGGGACTTCACCACTTCCTTGGGCAGCCTGTTCCAAGGCTTTACCATTCTTCCAGTAAGAATCTTTTCCTAATATCCAATCTAAACCTTACCTGACACAGCTTGAGGCCATTTCCTCTTGTCCCATCACTTGTTACTTGGGAGAAGAGACTGGCACCCACCGTCCTACAAACTCCTTTCTGGTAGTTGTAGAGAGTGAGAAAGTCTCCCCTCAGCGTCCTCTTCTCCAGGCTAAAAAATGCCAGTTTCCTCAGATGCTCCTTGTAAGATTTGTGCTCCAGACCCTTCACCAGCTTCATTGCCCTTCTCTGGACCCACTCCTGCATCCTTCTTGCACTGAGGGTCCCTACTTTTAAAAGGTGCATAACTTTAAACATCATAATTATAAAGTCTTTGTAGGCAGGAAAGCAATGCTTAATCACCGCCTGAATCACCGAATTCAACTGTTTTTTCCATCTCTGAGCATTAGAAAGGCATTTCTGTAGCTTTTTATTTTACCCTTATGTATCTCAAAAGATATGCTTGTAACTGCAAATACTTCAGCTCTGTTAAGAGTGCTAGAAAACATATTTGATAAGATATTGCTCAACTGAAGGACCTTTACATTAAGCTGAGATGTGTAATTTAATTGTTCTTCCTTTACAGGAGATGTTACTGTATTTTGAAGAAGTACTTTATGTATATAAATGAATTGGCCATATATTGATTTTTTTTTTCCTTTTTCTATGCTCTATATCAGTATTTAACAGCTTTATTTTTTTCCCCCATAAAATAATAACTAAAAAACCCCCCAAACTCGCAGATGTCAATTAGGAACTGAAAACACCTTCCTACCTGCCAAACAAACACTGGTACAATGACTCAAACAAACTGATCATGTGATTCCTAGATCATTCAAATCCGAGTCCACTTTGATTCTATGCTATAGACACCTATCCTATTGGGATAGCTGTTGTCATTCAAAAGTTAACAAAATCATATGATACTTAGAAGACTAAGGCTAAGGTCAAATATTTCTGGCTACCTTTTTTTTTTTTTTCTTTCAGCAGGATTTCATTTAGTTGATACCAAATGCATTATGCAGAAAAAAAAAATTCTTTTCAATGAGGTTCTTACTAGAAGAAAACAACAGGTGAATTTTGCAACCTGTCATCTGGTGGTCTGAGCACTGCTGTGAGATGTAGGAGAGCCCAGACGGCCACTACACAATTCTGGATTTGTTTCAACATAGTACTAACAAACCCCTAAAGTTTCACAAAACGACTAATTTTGGGTACCTCTTGTCAAATAAGCAGATTCACTTAAGTTTGACAGATACTAGATCAGTAAATCAATAACTAGTTCCTCAGCAAAACTTGATATCAGCTGCCTTGATATACTTTAAAATCAACTATAACTACGGAAGTAACATGCAAATGATTACATTATTGTTTGCCTTTTCTACAAAATATAGAAAAATGTATGAAATGATGATTTGGGTAGCAACAGTTGAAACAGCTAAAAATTAAGATAAAATGTATTTTTTATTCCCTCTTCTTACCGTTATCACAAATTGTAAATAAGTTCACATGCAAACTCACTGCACAGGTACTTTTTTAAAAAAATCAAGATTTCCATTTCTTCTTTGTGGCTTAATTTCTAAAATTTTGACTGAAGACATGCTGTCAGTCTCTGTACAGAGATGAAAGAGGAAAATAATCCACAGCAGCTCTAGCAGGAAAATTAGAGAAGGCTTATGCTCTTTGATGACTGAACTCCTACATACTGCACGATGGTGTGTGCAGCCACTGCGGAGTTCCCTGGCCAGGGAACGAGGCTGTTCACGACTTTCCTCTCTGAATGTGGAAAAGCTATTAGGCTTGGCCTAATTATTTTAGAGGCTTATTAAGTAAACTAACTTTCATTTCACATTCTACAAGAAACTCACTCAGAGTTGTGTTAAATGAACGGGAAAACTAGTCTGCTGTAGACAAGGTCCTCTCAGGCATCCCTTCATGTTCATCTGGAAGACAGACCTGCACCTCTTCCACTCCACCAGACGAGCAGGAGAGAGGCAGAGCTATAGCACCGTGGGATGGAAGCACATCACTGACTTAACTTCATACTGACACAAAATCAGATGGAGGTGTAGAAAACTGAACCCAGGAATAACTTTAACATCATTGTACTCTTAGGTTGTTTGTCTTCTCCTGCGCCATTGCCTTTTTGCTGTGCATCTCTCTCCTAATGATTTCTATTTTAAGCCAGTCTCTGTGGGGCCTTTCGAGGAAGATGATTCCTGCTGAGAGGAGCTAACTCAAAAGAACTGCAAGCTTTATTATGAATGTTGCCTTTCTACTACTAGTTTCTGATCAATGACTTGTGAACAATCAACAGCGCCAGAATCATGATAAACTGATTTTTTTCACGCTTGCTTTCCACTACTGAGAAGACAGCTCAAACTCAGAATGCCAAAGTACCTTCTTGTTGCCAAGGTAAGGCAGCAGTAAGGGGAGAGCTGAGAGTATATTTCATGTCTTGGATTTTTTTTGCTTTCCTCTTTCAGAAAATTAAAGTTCCCATAGACACAGTGAACTCTCTGAACTCATATCAGAGACCTTTTCTATGATAATTTTTATGAAATTAAGGTTTATAGAAATTGCTTCCAACATTTCCTGCACAGAATACTTGCAACAGGAAGACCGCCTTTTTACTAACATTAGAAAGCTGGAAGGACGGATGGGGAATTTAGCTTCTGATAATAATTTTATTCTCTCTCTTCTCAATAAGTACTACTTTCCAACCTGGGCTGGATTGAACTTTGAATAATTGGACATAAAATGCAGAACTTAACAGTGGTTTGTGTCCTTTTGAAAGACTGTATAGTATGAAATAGCGATACTGCTGTTTAAGAATGCAGCTCTCAATGTTTCCGAGTACTCCATTTTCTTTATAGCATTAAAAATATAAATGTCAGGAGTTAAATTTACTTCTCAAACTATGGTTTGCGATCTACATGTTTATGAAGGAACACCACTAAGTAGCACAATATTCATTTATCTTATTGTGAGTGCCAACTCTTATTGTGACAATTATGCATTATATTAAAAGCATCACCTAGCAACATTTGAGTGTTAAAGAATTTAAGGATCTTAAAAATGTGGAGTATTAAATTCTCTGAGAAGTGTTGCATTCTTGAATATATTTACATATTTATGCATACATATCTGCACAGTATGTGCTTCTGATTCATATACACATGTTATGTGAAGCACCAACAGTTTATCAATATTTAATGTGTGGTAATACCTGTGACATCAGAGAAACATGAGATACAAAGTCACTAATCATCAACTCAGCAATGCACAGAATCACAAATGCTGAGAAAATGAGGTCAGGTCATGAAGCCATTTTGTCCATTCCTTGCTTAAAGGCAAGATCAACACTTAACTATGAAATCTAATTTACACACAATAGGTAAATAATGTTTAACATATACCTGATATCTGTGTCAGTACCAAGGTGCACCAGGACAGGAGTTTATTACCAGACATCGTGTGCTTTCAAAGAGAATATAAAAGAGCACAGTCACCATGCCTCCCATGGTAGGTGACAGACTATTTTCTTCCTCTCCAGGGCAATTTTTTTTGGAGAAATTTTGGCCCTGATGGTAATGCTAGGCTGTACCATCCCACACTCTGTACATGAATTACAATGCTGGTCATTGTTAAGACAAATGATATCTGCGTAGATGTCATGTGCTCTGTATTTTCTCATCTCCATTCTGCTCACTACAACTCTTTACCTAAGACTGCAAACACCTCGTAGGACCACCAGCTGTTCCTTTCTTAAAGCTCAAAGCAAGTTTTTCCTTTCTCTCTTTCTGCAGAATTGCCTTTCTTCCTGTTGCTGTTTACATTCACTAAAAACAGAAAAATTACTCCAGTGAGAAGTGACAAGCAAATGAGAATTTGTTCTGCTTAAATGACAAAATTAATAGCCATAAGAAATTGAAACCTTTCCCAAGGGGAAACTCTACATTTTTACTTCCTTACAACCTAACCCCTTCCTTCATATTGCAATGGATTGCAAGCATTACACCTTAAAATTGCTACAGTTGTGTAGAAGACAGTTTTTGTAGATCATGTAGAGATTTTGAAAACGTAAGGTTTTCTACTTCTTATATAGCTGAACGCGTTAAAACTGTTCCTGATTTTACAAGCAGAATGATATAATCAAATATCATCGTGGTAAATGTTACATAAAAAACTAGAAACATGGAGAGTTTTGAAAACAAACATCCATAAATGTCTGAAAATCCATTTAAAACATTCTTAAGGGATTTCCTATGATATATATGTCATACATAGAATAAACGACAACTAACTGAGAAAGCCATTTTTAAAGTTTCCTATGTGATTATTTTCCATACTCTAGAACTATGATGTTATCTGGACCTGCGTTATTAAATACATGTGAACATATCACTGTGTATTTTTCTTCTATTGATCATTGTTTAAGAGTTTTTCCTTATCTGTATGAAAACCTTTGTTGTGGTCAACCCAATTGCTATGGTAAGCACTTATAGAAACAATTAAGCATACAAATTATTTCATTCCAGTTAGCTTTAGCGTTTGACCTGTCTGGAGAACTTGTGTGATGTTAAAGCATTATGTATCTTATTATTTCTGTGTGTAAGATAAGAATATCCTGCTGCATTTTATGCTCTTCTCCGCTGTAAAGACTTTATTATAAAAGGCTACTGTTGCATATTTTATTTTTGAAAGACCAAGGGTCAAAGAATGCACATTAACTCCTCAGATAACTTCTATGTTTTGGATCAGGTAGATCAATATTAAATTGTTTAAATATTTACCTTGTTAATTGATATTTAATAGCCATAACTGAATGACTTGTTATGAAAGGTGTGCGTTGATTTTAGTCTGTGCAAGTTTTGCCTATGTAAATACCAATATATTGGACAATTACTGGCTAAAATATCGCACACAAAAGGTTAGTTTACATTTCTCAATTAAAAACGTCTACACTTTTCTATGTTGTGAAGTTGGTGAAATCATGCTGCCATTCAGAAAAACACGATTTTGCAACTTATTTCAGATTAAAATCTACAGAATACCCATGATTTAAGCCTTGGATAGTTTTTGTTTCTTCTGAGGTGTACTGAACATCAATGAAGACAATTGATACTGACACAGGAGAAAATATAAACACCCAATACATGTTACTAACGTAATTATTGTGACTGCTGCTCAGTAAACAGTATATTATCTACAGCTATTCTAACCTGGAAGAAAAGCTAACATAGCAGAACTAAAGACTACTCTTTATTAGGAAGGAATACGTAGTTTGAAAGAAGTGCTTTCAGTTTTCAAGTAGTGTACACAAATAAATTATGGATCCTGACTATGACTACAACTGTAGGAGTTTTCAGTTCTCTTTAAGGATAGAGGTTGATATAGCAAAGACACTTGAAGTGTCTCCAGGAGGCAGGGAGGAAGGAATGGAGGTCATGTATAAACCTCACTTTATCATTAAAACTATTTTATGTTAATTACTCACACGTATTGTGTAACTTTTTTTGGTAATTACTTGAGACTTTTATGATTACCCTGTGGTTATTCCTTCATTTAAGAAATCTCGGTCTATTTACTGTGTTCTCTCTGTTCATTACAAACTTTTGTTTCTAACCTACAGCGTTTCTGTAATAGAACTAATAGAACATATTGGTGTCAAATGTGCCATGAGGTGATGGGGCAGTACTCATTAAATCAGTGCTACGCTATGAAAGACTTTTTAAGTATCCATGGAGTCTATTTGGGGTTTGCATAAGGCAATTGCAATTTCTGTTTTATTGCCTGAGAAGTTAGATGTCAGAAATGGATGAATCTTCTCAGAAGAAGAGGTTGTAATTTACACTAGCTTTGAATTAAACTAGTAAAAAAAAAAGAAAAAGACATTGAGAGCCCTGAGATATATTTGTACTTATTCAGAAGTCCTTAGGAGGGCATTATTGACAGTAGAGCTGGATTGCTGCCTGGATTATAATAGAAAAAGAAGTCAACCTGAGCTGTGAGTTGTGGTTACAGTCACACTGAAATGATTAGAAACGCATGTTAAAGGAAAGCCATTTTCCTCTGTTTGCCTTAATTTTGTTCCCTGCACTTTTGAATGTCTTGCACAGATTTGATAAATGTACTATTTTTTTTTTGTACCTCCGTATAGTTTTGATTCACACTGATGCTCTGTTCTGAAGATGAGTAGTTTTCCATGTCACTTGGTCCATCTACCTACTGCAATTACCTTCAGTGAAAACAGTTGTCTGGGATCATTCAAGCAGCTCTGTGCCCTTCCTCTAACGATGCCATGTATTCTGGACATGGTGGGTGACCATGAGAGGCTGAACAAAGTGTGAAGTGTGAAAGAAATGTTATCATATATGCTGCTGCTCACCTTGTTGGCTACAATACAGCTATAATGATTTAAATTAAATGTGGATCTTGAAGAATATAATAATAAGCAAACTAATGGCTATGGTAAGATTCAGCTATAATAATGACAAAGATATTTATGGAAATAATGGGGAAATTAACAATTCAGTCGTGCCAGAACCTAGCTTCTGCCAAGTTTTTATTCCTTCGAAGCTGACATCAGAAGATAAATCATAGCCTAGGAGACACTGGAAAGGAAAGGATGGATTGTCAATGGCTGTTGGCCGCAGAAAGATGTTCACCACAGGAAGCAAAAGTTGAAGGAAGTAAACGCTATGACAGGAATTTACAGAAACTTGCAGAGAAGGATGTTAATTTAGGTAAAGATGGGGTACGTAAGTTTCATCATACTGACTGGATGAAAGTGTGTGTAGGTACCTACCACAGTGGGTCTTTGAGGATTGGCACAGTTGTTCCAGACGGAAAGTAACTCCCTATCAGCTGAACTGTGTGCTTTTGACCTTAAGAGTTATCCTCAAGGGACAAAAAGGTGGTTTAAATTCATGGGGCATGAAGAAATACACATTTATTCTTCCTATATATATGTGTGTGTGTGTGTGCGTATATATATATCTCTCTCTATATATCTCATGACCAGAAGCAATCTGGTTATACAACAAATATTGGTTTTTCCAGTAACCATTCCTGTATTTAGTTTAATAACTGTGTTAATAATCTTTATGTCTAAGCTGTTTTTGTAGGTTATTTTACCTTATTATTCTTAACCAAAGGGCTAGTCCCCTTAGACTCACAGGGCGGTGTTTGATGTGGCCTTTTTTACTTACAGCATTTCAAATCACGCTGGGTTTATAAACCATGGATTATTTTATTTTTGTTTCAAGCACAAGGGGACTAATTTAATGCACTTACTAACTCAACAAATGATTACTTATTTAGTTTCAATCCAGGGCAACAAAATAATTTCCATTTCGTTTTATCCTTACACAAATGTCATAACCTTTCATCTCAGCACATGATACATAAACCAAGAATTCAGTACTATCTTGCATACATTTTACAAATACTGCATTGAGATCTATATTGGGCCTTATACAATTACACATCAGCCTCTAAATAATGAGCAACTAAGTCAACTTTCTCCTCTCCCTCCCTCACTGCAAATTATCTTTATAATGAAATACATCCTTGCAACAATTGCGTTCACTGTTAAAGGAGGGGTGGATGAAGTCAGTCTAATTATGCCTTCAAAGATGTTATTTACTTCACATAACAACTAAGATTACACTAGCAACTATATCCTGTAAACTTTTATTCCTGTATTTTTATATTTTTCTTTCGTTGCTCATGGTGTTTGCAATAATCACAGTGAAAATGTGGCTTTGAACTGTGTTTAATGTCTTCCAAAAATATTTGTTTGAGAGCTGTCAGGCAGCATAAGTGTAAATGAATCTCACAACTGCCAGCATTACCTGATAGCCGTGGCAGGAACACTTCCTGCGATCCCATTCAAAAGCCTAGCTTTCATTTTTTTGTTACTGTGATCTCAAAACTTCTAGGCATTCTGTAAACTTGTACAGTTATCTACAGCCTACTTACGAAAGCCAAGAGATGGCATGTCATTCCAGGGGCAGAATACTAGTGGTGTTTAGAAGAATGAGTGACGAAAACTTCATCTCTCCACACCCCTTCTATAATCTGCACTGGAAGGACAGAGATGTACTGGAATACTGGTGAAGGATATAGCAATATACTACAGATAGCAGAAGTCACATTACAAAACGCACTGTAAGGACAATGCAGCCAGTCCTGCATCGGTGGCTCAGAGAAGGATTTAGTGGCTTTGGTTTAGCGTGGCCAGTGTGCTTCAGCATAAACTTACTAGATGTAGGTCAGAGCCCAAACATTTTGCAGTGTTTCCTCCAAGAAGTATATTGAGCAATGTATTTCTGAGACCCACCTGAAAGTCTCTCTAGCAGTTGGCTCAAGCTTTGCAGCACCAGAATGAAGATGAAGTTAATAAAACCAGGTAGACTTAAGTTTCTTCTGCACAATTGGGTACCTTTGCACATATTTCAAAGGTGGTGTGCAGCACCACGTGAGCTAACTCTTTGCAGAGCTGGTATGAGACCGCAGGACTTATTAGCTGAGGCTCTGCTGTGAGAAAGCAGCTAAATTGCTTCTGAATCTCAAGTAGCTGGCAAAGCAACCTTCTGCATTTATACAGTGCTGCCCTTAAGCAAAAGCAAGTGTGGAATGACCTTAGTTTCTCTACTTTCATAACCTGATAAATTGCCCATCAAAAAAGAATAGTTTCTATATAAAGATCCCCGTATCCAAGTTAATACCGAACCAATGTTCCTTTAAATTGTCTCTTGTGAAAAGGACTTCCTGTACTACATGTGTAATTATTTGGTAAACTTTCATGTAATTGGGAGGTCTGAAACTATGTCTCTGTTTGAAACAAATAGTAGGTTCTTCTGTCTAAGAGAACAGTGATGGAATGGTTCCTCTCCCTAATAAACAGACAGCATTTTAAAATTTAGCACTTTTCTCTCTGGAAAAAAATGATCAGCTCATAAAGATCCTTCACAGCTTCTCATATTGGTGCCTGCCTATGGAGGACTGACGCTTCTCCAGGCTTTTGATTTACTTTTTGTTAAGGGGTTGTGCTTTAACCCTGGGCCACTGCTGACATACCCCAAACTCTAAAGATACTATATGAGAATATCAGAAGGTGTCAGATGGCAGTGCACCAACTGGTGTCTCTTGAATTGCCATTTAACAACAGTGTTAGCTTCAGCCTGGGACATCTCTTTGAGATATGTTGAACTAACACCTCAAACTCAGTCCCATGTCAAATGTGAAGGGTAAGTGTGGAGCCTCCCAGCAGACACCATGGCGCATTTTGAGCGATGTTTGGGTGCATGTGTCTTAGAGAAATTATTCATGATCTGCTCTAAGACATTAGACAGAGGTCACATTTACTAGGGAAAATAATCTTCTGAATGCATTCGCTAGCTTTACGCTTTCCTTTCCACACAGTGAAAGAAAGGAGGAAATGATCAAAATTCTTCACAATGTAAATAACATTATGACAGGGTATAATACTGTAATACTTAACCAGTATATTATGGCTTTCTGAACCATTGAGCCTTGAGGTATTTATGTGTGCTAACAGAATAGTACTTCATAGAAAGAAAAATTCTGAAGAACATTGCCATATTACTGAATGCACCGGGGACAATATTATTTCCTGAAAAAGACCAGTCTATGTGAAAAAGTACCATCAAGTAAATGTATCAGTGATGATGCTGGAGCAGTAATAGCCATGGCAACGATAGTTTTTCAGTATCAGCTGAGTAATATTCTGCATTTATATTGTGAACAAAGCTGCAGAACAGGCTTAGAAGATTTCATTAATGGAAAAATTGAACACAGGGATTTTTTTTTTTTTCTGAAAGCTATGACAAGCTTGTGAAAAACAGTGGGAACAGAAGTAAAATCTACTTCCCTATCTGGTATAAAAATTTCAACATTTGTCCTTGGAGGCATTAAAAGACATTCCATCTTAGCAGTTCTTCAGTGCGTCAGGAAAAGGGGAAAAAAAGTAAAGCTCTCTCTAATGCACAGCCCTAAGAAGGAGACAAAGATCACACAATGACTTTCCTCTGTTTTCATAATCAAAGCCCTATTTCTAATTTCTACACGTAATGCTAAGTAGTAATATTTCCGAACCATCACTCATTCCCATGGTAACATCCCCTGATATTACAAGCAGTTAATTATGTTGTTGTCATATGGTACACTGTAAGGTTTATTTACGGAAGGAGACAAACACTTAATGAAAGCATCTTTGAATATAAGAACAAAATAAAAACTAGTGTTCTATCACTCTGGTCTTTCCTCATGCTCTATGCAGAGGAATTGGCAGATATTTGCTGAAACCTATAGAAACTCAATGCTCTTGGTAAAGAAATGTAATATCATTATATGGCAAAGAGGAGAACTCTGCCGGAGATTTTAACTGAACAAAATTATTTTCTAAAAAGACATATAAAAATGTACTTGATATAACTGGATTTTATATAAATGGTTTATTAATCATTAGGGATTTAAAACAGAACCGATGACTTCATGGTTCTGTTGATCTCTTCTGAGCCACAACACATGACATCTCTGCCATGAAGTAACTGCCCCTGACTGTCATCAGGACCCCTCTGGGGGGGGAAAGAACCTGAGAAAAGACAGCCAAACAATTCTGAATTGTTTCCAGTGAATTGTTTCACTGGAAATCACAAAATGAACATTCCATAATTGTTTGACATTCTGATTTATAGTGCCAATTAAATAATTCTGTTGTGAATGGTCACTAGATATACATTTTAATAAGCTTGAATTAATATTGTTTTGTTAAAAAGTGATGTGTAAACATGACACAGTCAATACAGGAAAAAATATTGCTTGAGTAACAAAGTCTGAAAAAAACTGTTTAAAATGACAGTCTAAAAAAAAAGTGAGATTTTTAAAAATAAGAACCTTAAACTTTAATAAATTTGAAAGGCAGTGCTTAGGCTAGAAAACTGATTTATTGATACTTCTTAAAAACATTATCTAACTCTTTGTTAAAGGAATTGGTTCTGGAAGGCTCCTCAAATTTTACATATTTTACATGTTTTTATCAATAATTTAGACAACTATTAAATGTATGATAGCTAAGTCTGCAGTTAGACTGGTAGAAGAAAACAGAGTACATTGTAGGGTAACCTGAATTATTCAGCTAAAAAGCCAAATGACAAGAAGTGAATTTTAATATTATCAAATGGAAGGAACACAAACAGAAATAAGTATTTCCTGACTTTACCTAGAAGTAAAGTCCTCTGTCGAGAAAACTGTGACTCTCCAGATTTGGTGAATAAGATCATAACAGATTATCATGTAAACCTATCACTGTATCAAAGAGGACTAAAAAGAGGAAGGCCACCTAAGACTGGAGAGACGACCTTCTTTTTGCCAAGTAGCCGCTTTGCTGAGCCCATTGCTGGTACAGCATATGCTGATCTGATTAATCCACTTTGAAAGGCATATGAAAACCCTGAAGAACTGAAAGGAAGATAACATAAGTGATTGGGTCTAAAAAGCAACCCACAGAAAATGAATCTTAAAGTGTTCTACACAGCAAAGACACTCCTGAAAGAGTACTTAATCACTGTTTATAGGTAAGTAAAAAGAAGATCTTCAATCTTGCTATCAAGAATGCTACAAGAGCCAAAAGCTGGGTGATGTGGTCAGAAAAATTCAGCCTCACAGGAAGAAGTAATATTCTTGAAATTAAATGTCCCAACAGGTTACAAAAGAAGCGATATAACTCATCACTGTCTGCTCTGCAGTCTCTGAAATGAAACAATTCTCATGGGTAAGAGATACTTTGGGGAGAATTGGAACAGGTTCAGTAGCAGCCTTTGCTAATTCTTCCCTTAACCCAGAAATGATCAGATACACTCTGAGTTTTATTTTGCTGCCATTCCCTGAAGCCTTGAGCAGTGGATGGGCACTGGAGATAATCCTCAGGGGGTGTTCTGTGATGCCATAAAGAATCCATTTGCTTGGACAGCCTGCTGGTTGCTGTGCTGCTCAGATCACTGGGATCAATGTGGTCGACATATCAGGTCGGCAGGAATTTTGCACAGGTCAGACCAGCAAGAATCCTGCTGGGTTTTTTCTTGCCTTCCCATGGATCACCTGCTGGGTAATTTGGGGATGTCTAACCGCAGCACTTCACTGCAAGTGCAGAAGCTTGTGAAGGCTGGTGGTATCTCAGTCTCTCTTCTGCTCTGTTTATGGTGCGTAACTGTTAATCTCTGTAGGATTTAAATGCATTAGTGTAACCCAAATTTACAAAGTTAATAGTCCATGCTGTTGATTAAGATGTGTGGGAATATTGTGAAAAGGTACAGGAGTGGGACTTACAAGAAACTAGGCTGGAAAGCTCTGAGAGCACTGCAGGAGTGCTACGATGCACCCAGTGCACTCCAGCAGCCCAAGCTGTACACGGCGTGGTTTTATTTGTCCTGTGAGGGTAACACACAGCTCCATGATGCTCTTGGGAGACAACTAGCTCCAAAGGTTTTTGTTTGCAATATATTTGGGAGTAAGAGTTTAACACCTGGCTATTGTCAAAAATCTTTTGCTCTCATCTCATGCATTCAGTGCCAAAAACTAGACTACTTCAAGTATCTTTGGTTTTATTCCGATCTCTAGTCTAGAGCAGTTGCTGTGGAAATGCTTGTAATGGAACTGACATTAGCGCTAAACACTCCTAGCTTTCTTTCCTAAGGGAAGGAAACTTCACCTTTTTTCTTGACACAGTAATCTTTCCCCTATCATTTCAGTAGCTAATAATTTATCCCTTGCACTTTCTTCTAGTCTCATCTTTGCTCATGTACCCTCACAGAAGCAATACAATACATCAGACTAAAGCTGTTGGGGTTAAAGGTTTACATTTGGCTTTTGAGGCTGTGATTCCAAGCTTTCAAATAAAACTGTATTTATAGATTTTCCTAGGCTCATAACAGGGGCTACTAAAACATAAAAGAAAATGAAAATACAAGTATAATATGGCTTTCACATCTGATCTTTTTGATCTGGCAAACAGGTCTTATATACTCAGTTCTACCCACTGATTTGCTTAGATTGAGATGTTGTGGGTTAAAAAATAAATCAACGTAAAAATTATTGCAGTTGGTCCCTGATCTCTTAATAACAGTCTTTTTTCACATAACTTATCATACTATTTTTTGGACTTCAGTTCAACGTGGTTTAAAAAGGCTACTTCTATGAAAGCATAGCTAATCATGTTTACACTTGAACTGAGTGAATCTTTTTGTTTACTTTCTCTGATTTGTCTTGGCAATTTATAAGTCAAATGTTATGCTAGTGTCCTTGATGATTCTGTTCCGAATGTATTGACTCCAAACTCAATATATTTTTCCTGATCTGAGCAAAACATTACAAACTAGCCAGCCTATAGCAACACATTTTTACATAGTGAAGGTGATCACCATAGACTGTGCAGATATTACAATTAATGACAACGTATGAATTTATACAACTATTACTGCATGCATTAAGTATCATTCTGGGACTGTTGAACTGCAAATGGGCTTACAAAGTGAGCTGTGAGCTACGGCACATCTAATACAGTACAAGAAATCTTAAGAACAGACAAAGACCATCTATGTTAAAATGCTTCTACTTGTTTTCTTAGTATCGTCAGTGGTCAACATATTCCCAAGTTAAAATGTATGACAATACAAAGATACAGTGCTTGGCAGCACCTGTTAGAAAAACTGAGCACATCTATTCAATTTTCTTCGTGACTTGTAAAATAATATGGCACTGTACTACATAAATATTATTTTAGTTCTAATACAAACATGAAAAGAGCCTTTGCAAAGATTTACAGGTTAATACAGATTATTGCACTTACCAAGATGTGTGTTCATCATCTTTGCGCAATATTTGCACATGGCTTCCAAGTCATTTAGTTGTCCTTGCAGGAATGAAATCTGGGCCTCCAGTTCCTCCTCCTACAATTAAGAGATATTAACATTAAAACCTCCCAACTTTCTATGACACCCAGTAAAAGTGGTAAGATGACCTTTGTCATGCTTTGACATACATCTTCTACTTTTTCCTGCTCCTTTGCTCTTGAGAAAAATTTGGAAATATGTAATCTTCAGACTGTACCTATTAACAGAATTTTGAATTCTTTTGTCATTTCATGGAAATAAGAGTTTGGTTTAATGTTTCAGTGCTTATTAATAATACACTTTTTCCTTCTAATGAATGAAATAAAATCTGCCTACAGTGATCCTAGAAAGGTTAACAATTTGCACTTCTTTTACAGATTAGCTATCTGGTTTTGCTTGTGCAAACCCAATACCACAGCAATGGCTGAAAAAGCTCACCAAATGAGGAAAATTCTCATTTTTGGCAGAGTAATTTCCACTTTGAAACTTTTTTACTTCAAGGCATAAATTTAATGAGATCTGATGCCATACATCAAGGATGCATTACTGTCATATATTTTGGTATATTTCTTCGTATAACACCTCTGCTCTATCTGTACAAAATCCCCGGACTTCTCTGCTCAGCCAACTGCACTTCCACGCAACATTTTATGCAATAGTCAAGTGAAAACTATTTTCACTTCACAAACTATATAGCACTTACTCTAAATTACTGAGCTATGTTTAAGAAATATGCATTGAGTGTAATTTAAAAACATGAATTTAAAAAAAAAGGTTATTGATTTTAAGGCCCAGGAAAAGCATTATTATCTAGCCATATGCTCTGTCTAGGCAATGGGAACTAATTCAGCTAAGAATTCCTCTTTGAACTCCTTTGTTTGCTGGTTTACAAATGCATCCAGTCTTGACTTCGAAGACCATATTGCAGAGAAAGTTCACTACTCCTTTGGAAAAATGCCTTCAAAGCTTAGTCACATTCAGCCTTAAGAATATTTTGCTGTTTTTTTTAAGGATGTGATTGAATTCAAGCAGATAAAGGCAAAGTAACTTTTTAGCCTCCTGTTTTTCTTAGGAGTTTTGCATTTTTATCATACTCTTGTTTGATGGAGATTACTGAACGTTAGAGTCTGAATTACACTTAAAATGTAAAAAAAATCCCAAACTGATCAGAAAGAATAAAGACAATGAATCAATTTTGATTTAAATGTATAAGTGGTCTTAATCTCAATGAAAAACTGAGAGTCACAGTCAAGTATAGGAAAATTGTACTAATATAGCATATATCTAAAACCAATTGATAAAGAGAAAGTAGCATTTTGCATGATGTAGTGATACAACTTTCTCCCTTCTAACTTTTCCCTCACATTTAAAATCTACAGACATTAAACTGTTTTTCCTTTGTTACTTCCTTATATTAATAAATCCTCACTTATACTTTGACCACTTACGCCTCAAAGGGATTGAATTTTTTTGCTAAAGTTGGTAAAAGACTAACCTCTTTCAAAGTCTGCAGTTCTGTAACTGCCTATACAAGCCTATCTGCACTGATATTTCTACTCAAGCAACGTCCCTGTAGAAGACCTTTTCCTACTACATACAGAGTTAGCAACTGCAAGAAATGATCTACCATAAATTTTACATTGCCAGTGCACTGCAACTGTAGCTGTAAGATAGAGAAATGTGACAATACTTGAGTATTTTTCTACAAAAACAGGTAATCAAATTCTAAACTAGTTAGCCAGTAACTGAAATTATCTCCAACAAATGAACAAGAAAATTCAACTTTTGGTAATAAATATTTCCATGTGTCCCAGACTATTTTTTCTTATTCCGTGGATCAGAACTGCAGTAAATTGATTTCAAAATGCTTTTGGACAACTCTGTCCACTTGGGCAGATTCTGAAATTAACCTTTTCAACTGTACAACAGTACCTCTTCATTTGTGAGTGAGACTAGTGCTGAGAAAATGACATCTATTGCTCTTTCAGCTTGTTAGGATCCAGCATGGGGACCAGAAACGCTCAGCAGACCTAGCAGTCACAAAGGAGGGTACTGTGGCTGGGAAGTCACAGACAGTGCGAGAGGTTGCCTGTCAAGTTGGAAATATTGCACAAGACTGAGCGAAGGCACTTGGAGCTCCTGACTTCTGCCACCTTCCGGAAGGGCACCAAGGAGCGCTGCCAGCAGGATGTGCAAATAAGCAAGACAGTTAACTTGGCACTTGACACATGAGCAACCCAGATGCGCTGTTTGCATAAGAAGACAACACCCAAATGGTGATGACTAGCTACACGACATAACCCCTGCCCCTGCTGTCACCAGCAGCGCTGTGGCAACCTGAGATGGACTCCTGAGAGCGACCTCCCTGGAGGGAAGTTTGCTCTGTTGTAGTTGCCACAGCAGCAGGTAGGAGCCGCAAGAAGAGGCAAGTGTGTTTTATTGCATCAAGGGTGACAAACAGGTGATTGACAGGACTTTTAAAAGTATAAAAGCTTATGCAACAGACAGGGAAGGTGCAATTGAGGCAACAAGCAGTAAGAAGAAGATATGCACTCCTAAATGGCCAGAAAATGGAAACCTGTGACTCCTGGCAGCAGGAAGACTGCCCAGTGGTGCAGAGGGGAAGAACAAGCTCCCTTAGACGAAGAATCCAGGTTGGACATCGTATCACAGCACTACCAAGAGAAAGTGATGAGCGACAGTGAGTGGTTGGTGACTTTCTTCCAGCCAGATTCATCAGCTAGGGAGGTTTCTTACTTGCACAGAGCCTCAATTTGTGGTGTTGCCGAAAGACTGTTTGGGGTCATATCACGTTCTGACTTTGTTCTGCTTATTCACACATACATCAATGACATGGTGATTTAAAACCATTTCAGTTCAAAGGTGATTGTAGGGCTCCTGAGCAAGGGTGAAGGGGACAGGAATCCTAGTGGTGTTTCTCTGTAATCTTACGGCAAAAGGGAAAAGCCTGGACAGCAGCAGACACACTTTGACCACTGAAGGCTATATATTTGATGACATAATTTTGCTTGTGGCACCCAATTTGATGAGGAAAGACAACTTAGAGAATGTCTACCTGACAAAGAGAGGGAAGAACATCTTTGTGAGCAGACTTTCTAATCTAGTGGGGAGGACTTTGTCTGTCTTTAAAAGGGATCTAACCCAGAAATACATGAGGAAGCAGCACATATGGAAGAGGAATGCAGAAGACACACTTGGCTAAGTAAGGAGCTTCTTAATGAACTAAAATGGGAAAAGCATATATGGAGATGGAAATTGTGGAAATGGAGAGCACATATGTGGAAACAATGAGAGGAAACAAAGGACAAGTACACAGTCATTGTTCAGGCACAGGAACAAAACTAGGAAGGACAAAATCCAACTGGAGCTAAAATTAATGAGTGACATTAAAAGGTAACAAGAAAGAATTTACAAGTACGAGAGCAGCAAAAGGAGGTTCAAAGAAAACGTACATCTACTGCTTATTAAGGGAGATAAGGTAATGATAGCCGATACAGAAAAATCTTCTGCACTCGATACCATTCCTGCCTCTCGCTTTTTACACTAAGTCTGCTCCCAGGCCTTTGCATGTACAGCTTGGGAAGGAGAGGGATGGCTAAGAGCTAGGAAGTAACAGGCTAGTGAATACCTGAAGAAGCAGTATGTGTTCAAACATATGGGGTCACATGGGATACACCCAGAGGTGCTGAAAGAACTGATGATGTGATTGCAAAAGAGAAGTGAATGCAATACTTTTTTACTTTCCTTTGTCTTTTGACACTTATTTCCAAAAGCATCATTATTTATAATATAAGAAATAATGGACTGAATGAAAGGATTGTAGCTGGGCAGAAAATTGGTCAGACCCCAAGCTCAAAAACTAGAATCAATGGCTTGACATCCAGTGAGTGTTTGGAAATGAGTACAGTAACTAAACAACTACTGTTCAGTATGAGAAGACAGAATGTATGCTCTGTAGATTTTCAGATCATGCAAGATCAGGAGGTATGGCTGCCGTGTTGAGTAGTATAATAGAACTTCAATTCAGAAACATCATGAGGCAATGGAAGCCCAGAAAAAAGAATACTTTTTGAGGTTTCTGTTTCAGAAATTTCAATGAGTGCAGAATTCTGCACCTGGGGAGAAAAAAACAATGCACCAGTACAGGCAAGGAAGGAATTTGCTATTTTTCAGGCCTGCTGAAAATGAGCTGCAGGCAACAGTGGCTGTAGAGTTGAACACAAACTAATAAAGTACTCTCATCGTGAATAATGTAAACAGTAGACTGCGCTTCATATAGGAGGAATGCAGTAAGCAGATCCAGGAACGTCATTACCTACCTCTACTCAGTGCTTGTTTGCCCTCATCTTGAGTAATGTTTTGGGCCTCCAGTTCAAGAAAGATGTTGAGAAGCTGGAGAATGTGCAGTGCAAGGCTACTATAATGGTTACAGGTCTAGAGGACAGGCTGCAGGAGCCAGGCTTCTTATTTTCGTGAAGAGGAGGCTAAGGGGGATCTGCTGGGACCTGCAACTCCCTGGAGCTACAAAGATGATGTAATCAAACTCTTCCCAGCAGTGGCAGATGATATAGAAGGGATGACATGGCCAAAAATGTGCCCCTCAGAAGGTTAAAATTGGCCATTAGGAAAATATTCTTCATCAGAACAGCAGGCAGCACTGGAAGAAGTTTCTCATAGAAGTGGCAGAGTTTCTATTCAAAGTCAGTACCTGATCCAATGTTAGCGATTGTCCTGCTCCAAGTAGCAGCCGGAGCAGAAGTCACTTCTAATCAACATTTCTAAGACTAATCACTTCACAGTATCTTTTAAATATTTTTCTGCAAATTATGTTTTAATGTTTTGTAAAGGTAAGCAACAAGATCACAAAACTGCTCAGGAAAAAGGACAAATTTTTTCAGTATTCTCAAATCTATAGCCAGTACTGCGCAGATGCTCTTGATTCTTGTCCACACACTATTCTCTGTGCTTTTCTCTAAGTGCCAACTTTCGTGTTTCCCTGTGTTGAGACAGTGAGTATCATGGATACCATTCTTACTTTGTGTACAAACAGCTTTGCTGATTTGATCTCTTTTATACATGAAAGGAGTTAAAACTCCTTTGAACAGGCTAAATGCAAGTCAAGAGAAAAACATTACGGTCTATGTTTCCTTGAGAAACCGACCTCTCAGCTGCTCTGACACACACAGTACCAGAAACACATGAACAGTGATTCAAATCCACTCAGCCACAGCTCTCAAAGGTTAAACAGTTGACCACCAAATAAAAATCAATCATTTAAATAACTAACCAAAAAAAAAATCAATGTCAACTTATTGAACTCATGTCCTATAAAACATACAGCTCAACATTTGCTAACATTGGGAATTGCCTTATGAGGAAGAAACACAAATCAAGCAGAAAATCAAATGCAGGAATCACTGCATCAGACATGGGAGACTAAGATGCGCAAATCTAATGATGCAATCTTGCAGAAAAAACAATTGATAATACTTTCTGAAAATTTAGTCCCAGGGTCCTCAGACAACTTTTACACACCTTCAACATTCCAGACGATGTGGAGCCTTACAGATAATCAGTAACATCTTGAAGTGAATACGAGAATGAAAAGGAAGCAGATCATTTGTGACGCCACATTGATTTACATTTCACTAACAATATAGAGCAGGCAAGTATTTATGTCCCCAGTCAGAGCAAGATTCTATTTGAGTACCTCCTTACACACATCTCCAACTATTTTCCTTGTTGTGGCAAGACTGAATCTGAAAAAAACTTGACTTACACTTATGTTTCTCATATTCCTCTTTCTTATCCACATCCAGAACTTTGCTTACATTGTTACATCTCCTTTTTACTTTTGCCATGAAAACTAATTTCTTTATGATTAATTATTTGTCATTTCTTTGCTATTTTTTTCCCCAGTCCATACAGTTCTGGTGCTTTCCATTTGTACAAAGCTCGCTCTTCCCTTTTTATTATCTTTCCTTTCATCTATCTTCTCACTTTTACAAAGACAGTTATAGAAATAAAATTTTTATAGCCTTCATTCTCTCCTGAGCTTATAATGAGATCAGTCCTGCTTCTACCGTATCCCGTTTTTCATCAAATTTTACTGTTTCAGAAAAACAGCTGTGACTAACTGAAAGTGGTCAGCACCTTCAAGAACAGATTACAGGAAAAGTTTTATACTTTTGACATTGTAATCCTATTCTTCTACAGCTCACCACTTTACAAGCAGCAATAAGGTTTGTGGACATGGGTAAGGACACCGGAATTCAGCATCCTACACAAGCCAAGGTCTGAAGAAATATAGGTTTGGAGGAAACTAATCTTTCTCAAACTTGTTTTTATCAGTTGGAACAAGTTTCCTCCCAAACACATGACATGTAGCTTAACATAGAAGGGCTGGAATACAGGGAATCAGGACTGTAACTTCTTTCTTTCAAACTAACAGTTAGTTTTCAGTCTTACTGTTCAGGAAATGAAAGAAAAAAAGTATTTTTGTCTGTTCTACTCATACAGAAGCTCAAGGAGGAGTAAGCTCTGATGTCAAAGGCATACAACAATAAATGTCCAAGCACTTCATTCATGAACACTCAGAACAGCAAAACTTCATCCATCTTAAAGCTGAATCCTTCTGAATATGAATTAACTTGTCAGAACCACCAAGTATTAAATGTAGCGTAAAAGAAACTACCTTCAAAGAGAAGAGTATTTAAAAGTATTAAAGGTGTTCAAGCAATAATGCTGCAATTAAAAACATAACACAAAAAGTGACTGTCCTCTGCTAGAGGAACACTCCAGTCATCTTATCTGATGCCAGTCAATGATGGGTGGGTTAAGGAAAAAGTCATGATACAAACACAGAACTGCCCAGAATGTACTTCCAGGCTATATAAATTTGCAGATCAGGGATTTCTAAAACTAGAGGTGGGGTTTTTTTTTGTAGCTTACAGTCTTTGTACTCTTCCTATATTAATTTGTCGAGTCACATTTTAAAGTTCTCTAAGTATTCACGCTAGGAACACTAAAGAAACATTCTCTGCGCTCTTGGGAAATTGGCAGGGCAAATTAGAAAAGAATTCTGATGAAGTATTGAAACATTTAGAGTAAAATAACGGGAAGAATGCAATTGATACAAGGAAATTCTGAAGCCAGGGACTTGCTAAGCCTCTTACCAGTACTTAGGTGTTTATTCATAATATACACACAGAGTATACCTTTTGGATATTGGTAGCAAGATTCAGATGCATGGCATAAACTGCTTTCTCACTTAATTTTATGTAAATTTCCCTGGAGTAAAAAGCAGTGGTTACTGTTTTCAGTTTGTGAAAACTTATTTAGTTTCATTTTTAAATCTTTCAATTAAATACAAGATTTAACCCCCATAATATTTTTATGATCTATGCCAGCCACAGAATGGTCTACAGTATATGCTGACATTTAAACTGTAAACCACTGTCTTTGAACAATTAATTAAATACAGTGAAATTTAAAATTAAATTTTAATTTATTTAGTTTACTAACTTATCTATTGTTTAATCGTATCACTCATGGGCCCTCACCAGTACTAAAACCTCACTCTGCTGGGTGCCATACAAACATAAAGAATAAAACCCGCTTCTCTAAAGGACACAACAGCGTAAGCCAAGAGACAACAGATGGCTACAGGCACACATATGGAGAGGACATGCAAACAATACGGCTACATTAGTCAGCCTTATAGACATGGCTTCAGTGTGTTAGTAACCAAACTGTTGTTGATGGAAAAGTGGAATTTTTAGAAGACTTTTCATAAGGCATTTGCTTTGCAGATGTTCAGAGAAAGTTTTTTACCCATGGAAGGGGCTATGAAATGGTTAGATGTAAATTCACCAAGCATATCAGAATCGGGAATAGAATATATATTGTCACTTTTACATTTTGCTACTTGTGAAATGTTTGCAGAAATTGGAATTATTTCACATATTAATATATGACCCTAGGAGGACACAAATAAGTTCAGATACTGCCTCTGGGTATTAATACTTGCAGAAGTAGAGGTTATGTACTGATTTCCTGTACTGAACCATTACCTACCAATATTCTGTGCCCCTGTACTAGCTGAAGTATCCCCTGTGTATTTCCAAATATACCTTACTCACATTTTGTGTTCTTCACATCTTCACAACTGCCAGTTTTGTACTTATTTTGAATATACTTTCATCAATGTGAAACATTTTAAGCACAGTATTTTCAGGTAAATCCTACAAGCACATATTTTGCTCCCTTGGAGTGCATGCACAGTGATCTTAAGTCATGTTTTTATTTACACCACTTTAACTCCTGCTCTCATCTTTGTTTTACACCATTTTAACTTAGACTGCTTCTAAAATCCCAGGATGGTATAAGGTAGGTTAAGTAGGAACATCTTTCCTCTTTCTTTTCTTTTATTTAAACTCTCCCTTGATTTCACTGCACAGTGCTAGTAGGCACAGTTGCTCAGAGTAGCAATCAGGACTGTTTGTGATAGTCACACACTTCTGTAAGTGCTTCCCTAGATCACAACCCTTACAGCACAAAAAGGTTCTCTTTCAGATTAATAAAGGAAATGGTGGTTTAGTTATCCACCTTAAAGAAGGATAAGGGGAATACAAAACCCACAGAAGCACACTTTTCTTTTTTGTTCTGTTTTCCTCTGCCTTGTCAAAATTATGTATAATTATCTATTTGATTTATTGTCTCTTAAAACGAAACTAAAAACATTTACATATAGTGATATTTGGAAGAAAGTGCAAGATGAAGCCTCAGATCTTCCCAGCCCCCTTGATAGATACATTTAATTTTGATTAAAATACTGAAAATAGCTGAAACTATGTCTCACAGCTTTTAAACACCAGGCCTTGCTGTTGAATTTCCATCTTAAACAGTTCAATGTCAATTTGCCACTGTCGCGCTGTTTGAGTTGGCTTAGTTTGTCACGTCCCACCTTGCCTGAAGACATTAGTGGCAAAGGACCATGGGCTTGGACATTTTCCAAACCAGCTCCCACTGTTGAACCTATTACTGGAACAGCTTCCAGGTGCACCAGCCTCACTGTTGCAGAGACAGAAGGCAGTAACTGTGCTACTGGAGCCACAGCAGGACTTATTTTCATCAAACCTGAGTATATTTTCCTCTTAAAAACAACCCACTTCTATGGTCAGATAATCTCTCCTTAGCAGGATGATGGAGAAGAATAAACATGAATAATGGGGGAAGCTCTTGCCTAGAGTCAAATAAAGCAGGGATGGAAAGAATCTATTTTTCAAGCAGACGTAAGACAAGTGTGACTTATCTACCTCTGCCTGCACAAGTCCACCTACTGGCACTGCCCTATGGGACTGCCAAGAGACAGTTTAAAAACAAAAACAATGAAAAGCTGGGAAATCTATAAAATGCAAAACATTTCACATAACTGATTGTGGATGGGCAGGCACTGAACAACTGAAAAAACTAAGTAGTACATCACTTGCTAAGGTAACAGATAAGAACAGAAAAAGCTGTATGATAATAGAAATGATCCCTTTGAACAGAAATACTGATAAAAGACTTCCCTCAGTGCTGCTGTTGACATTGGTAATTTAATCATATGAAAAGATTTTTTCATATAACAAAGCCGAGCTATTAATTTAGATGGTATGACTGTACGTATTTTGGAAATAGCTAAAAATAAACACATTTCAGCAGGCATGGTGGTGTTGGGCTGATGATTGGACCTGATCTTAGAGGTCTTTTCCAACATTAATGACTCTATGATTCTACTATTCTACATACGTGAAAGAGAATCCCGTTTCCTCCATTATTTTTCAGCATCACATTTGATGGAGTTTCTGCCTATGTGGTCCACACACTGCTGGCCTTTAAGACACCATAAGCCCACTGTGGAAAACGTTAAGAGAAATGCGAGAATGGGGGCCTCTGTGCTCCCATTTTATGATTTTTGAGCTCTCTGAAACATTGTGGTAAGTATTCTTGAATGCATATGGATATAGTATAATTAATATAGAGATATTCTGGAATGAATAAAGTTTATGCTTCACGCTCCAACATTATATTACTATTTTGGTATTTGGTTGGATGTTAGTAACATGGTGGATTAGAAGTGATGTACTTACATAATTATGCATCTTAATTTTGCTGTCTGAATAAGCAACTTTATACATGCAGTTCAATGTAAATACAGTCCTTTCAGAAGGACTCTCAAAATATATCCTTTGCTCTGCTCATATTCAGATTTTTTTTTAAGCATCAGTAGCAAAGTTTTACTAACTCCTTCTCTGTTCAGGTTAAACCTATTTGATCTTTGATTCCTAGCATGATTAAGGATCTTATTATTTAGGGGTTTTAGAATCTCTGATTACATAGTTCAGAGTTTAAGGAGGATAAAGCTTAAGTATAGCTATTAGTAAGGGACTGTAAATATACACTGTTAACACTACATTGTCAAAAGAACAGAAGTACAAGTTTTGTAGGGAATGATCTGAGTTAACCAAACACAGACAAACATAAAAATCAAGCTATTAAACACATACCTACAATTTCTTTCAGTGGGAGAAAAATCTCCCAAACACAGAAACGCTTTCCACTCAAAACCCCCACCAACTAAAACAATAGCCTGATTTAGAGAGATGTTTCTTATCCACGCCCATATTTTTGTTGAAAGGTCAGTACAGGTCTCTCAGCTCTTCGTAGAAACGGACAGTAATTTAGTGATGTTATCTTAAAAGAGCAGGATGAAGGGAAAACTTTCCCACTGAAAAGGATAAAAGAGCAGCTCAAACCATCACAGCTCCTCAGAAGTATTTTCCTTTGTCACTGGGATGCTGCAACATTAACTTCATGATTAATGTGTGGAAAGTTGATGCAGAGAGCAAGTTTCTGTACCTGCAGTGCTGCCGTGGAGTGTATGCTGCCGTGGAGTGTATGATCACATCTCTTGGCTTCTAAGTCACTTTGATCCCTTTTTAAATGTTGCTGATAGTCTCATTCATTCATGATGTCACTATGTTTTAAATTCTCCCTGACAGTTCTAAAGGGCCATCCAGCGATTTTTAAAGTTCTTGCTGCCTTCTTTCAAAGAATATCATTCCAATTTGCTTGTGTGCAGAAGTTACTGAAACGTATAATTCAGTTGCACATATCTGAATCTCTTGTACCAGAGAAAGACCACAGTTTACACTGACAATTTTAAAATCTTCCAAATGGCCCCACAAATCTGTTCTGTATACATGTTTATTGCTCATAATATGACAGAAAAAAGCACTGCAGAGCCATTTGGGGTTTTATTCATCTTTTTTTCTAAGCAATTAACTTCCTGTTTTTATCACAGTACTGTTTCTTTTTTTCTGAAATGAATCACTCCAAAAAAGATAAGGAGCATTAGGATTCAGAGCTGCCACTCATACATACAGCTGTCGCTTTACTAAATTATATGAAATTGGCAAGTATTTCTAATAAAAAAACTTTAAAAGGCAGCTTATTTTTTTCCTTGTACTGTTTTCAGCTCTTTCATTTGTGTCACAGCATGTTGTGGGAGCTTGAGGAAGGCAATGGAAAAAAGAATCACATTTTCAAAATTTCTTGGAGGTTTTTCTATGAACTCTGTTCACATGACCTGGCAGCATCTCAGATTTAATATTCTTTGTATCTATCCCTAAAACTATATGGGCATTGTAGTACTACATATATTGCATTTTTCAGGTTTCTGAATTGGCCTATCACATCAGAATAAGGAAGACAAATGTCCTCCAGGATTAACTGGAGTCAAACGTTAAGGCACTGAAGTTCATTAAACTTAACAGCACTGAGAACAATCAACACGTCTTTAACTTCAGGCCTAATAAATTCAACATACTGATCAAGGAATTGGCTGTTGTACCCAGATGCTAACTTGTTCTGGGCAGATATTATGATGCTTTACTAAAAAAAGCACATTTCATCATAGTATTTGTATTTCCAAATAAATGTTTGGCATTGGTACATATGGACTCACAAGTATATTGCTTAAAATCTTTTAAAGAGATTTTAAAAATAATAGGCAGGGAAAAGATATATGGGAATAAAAAATCTCTCCAAGATGTGCACCATGCACAAAAGACATGCTCTTCTTCAAAGGATTTTTTTGCAGGCATTATTTTATTGGTGTGGTTTTCTACTGTTTATTTCACTGTCTCTTTGGTTTTTGTATACCATTTCTACTTCAGCAAAAATGTCAAGTTTGTATGCTTAAAACCAGGTTCCTAAGTCAGTAGAGCAGATGCCTATTTAATTGAAAATAATGGCATACATTAATTTTATAACCTGTAGGGGTACTCATAACTAACTTCAAATCAGTCAGACTAGCTATGTAAATCACAGACAGTAACAGTTGTTTCTACCTGCTTGTGGGGACAATGGCATATGTTGTCAAATTTGATTTAATTAAAAAGTCTGTGCAATCAAAACCAGCATGGTGCATGACACTTTTGTTCAGTGTTCTTTGCTAAGAAATGAGTATTCTGATTGATCATGTTTATAAATTATTTTAGCAAAGAAAATAAACTGCTCCAGATTTTCCTTAGAAATATTTCCTTCTTAGGAATTTTTAAAATAACATATTTTCCAAACGAGTAATTTAATTTTTCTTAAATTTAAACCTTTTATGTAGATATTTACTTCTTAAAATATACAGTTTCTCCAAATTAAAATTGTCTTTTCAGTCAAAACTATCTTTCTCCTGCGTTTTTTTAATGAAAGTTTTAATAATGTTTGTATTGTTCAACTCAAAAGTTCCCTGTCTGGCACATCTCTATGGCTGAAAGCAATTTACAGACTATTTTGCCAGAAATTGAGACCAGTGAACCATATTTGCAAGAATCAAGGTCTAAGCAGCTTTGCTATTTCTCAAAAAGAGGGGTGGACTGTCCTTAGCGGTTGTCGAAGATGTAAATGAAACATGATAAGAAATAAACAAACCACAAATGCATTCCATTTCCCAACTCTACTGAAAAGGAGAGGGTAGTAAGCAGGTTATGAAGGAAGAAAAAAGGAAGAGGAAATTTCTAGGACTTCATTCCAGTAAGGCTGACACAGCCAGAGGATTAATGGGCACTGGAATGCTTTAGACAGTAGATGTTTCTCTTATTGTTTTTGGGAAGACTACAACCAAAGTTATTCCTATTAGAAAGCTACAAACTACATAGAGGTATGGAAACATCTCAGTGCTGAGCGTAAAACAGACTTCCAAACACATTTGGTGGGTTTCATGTTAACATAAAGCTCAGTGCCACTCCATAGTAACATGAAAAACATCAGGCTGCCGTGAGTTGCCAAAAACATGATCTGATATTGTGCATTCAGACGTAAGGCTGTAGATTCACTTCCTCAACTAAATACCTCCTGTTTCTGATAACATCAGTAAAAAAAAGTAATTCCATTGATCTTTGAATTTGAGAGGAAAAATAAGATTTAGAAAATTAAATATGATGCAAATGTTACTACCTTAAGAAGCCCTTAATATGAGAAATTGATGTATTATATTCCTGGAGGCCATGAATCAATTTAACTATCAATTTTGATTACAACTCTCTCAGAGAAAGTCCAGATTGTTGGACACGCTTTAGGAAATAAAGAATTTAGACAAGTCACATTCCAGTTCATCCTGTCACAGAATGGAAGGGATCTCTGCATGTCATCTTGTCCAATTCCCTGCTCAAGCAGGGTCATCTACAGCCAGTTGCCCAGGATTGTGTCTAGGCAGCTTTTGAAAATCTGCAAGGATGGAGACTGGGTAACCTGTGTCAGTGCTTGGTCATCTTCACAGGGAAAAAGTACTTCCTGATGTTCAGATAGATCCTCTCGTGTTTCAGTTTGTGCCCATTGCGCATGGTCCTGTGACTGGACACCAGTGAAAAGAGCCTGGGTCTTTGTACCCTGCCCTCTGGCAATAATATACATTAACAAGATCCCTGAGACTTCTCTTCCCCAAGTTGAACAGTCCCAGCTCTCAGCCTTTCTCACAGGAGAGATGCTCCAGTCCCTTCATCATCTCAGTGGCCCTTCGTTGGACTCTCTTCACCATGTCCACGTGTCCCTTGCACTGGGGAGCCCAGAACTGAACATAGTATACTCTAGGTGTGACCTGTGATGATGACATTCCTGTTCATCCTATGACAATGTTACAGTTAAGTCTTCTGGTATATGAAAATCTCTTTTTTTTAACTCCATGTTGAAGAATATCTTCTTCTGCATGTATCCCATTTCTGCTTTGCTTGGGAAGAGCATTAATTAGAAGCATAAAGATGAAGGGCAAATGGATTCTCTTTAATCCATGACACGAAGAATGACTGATTTAAAAGCATCTTTTTATAAAGTGATTGATGCATGGCCATGTTCCAACAAAGGTAATTTCCCCAATACTTAAGAATATAATCTGTATAATTATGAGACAAATGTAAAAATGTAAACTAGTTCAGTTTTATATGTAAAACAAAGATGTGAACCCATCATGTTTTCAAGTTGCCTTTTGAATCCAGAAAACAGCTGTAAATGAAGCCACTATGAGACTGGACTATTCTGATGCAACTATTTTGGGCTTTCAGTATGAACCCTTTGGGGTTTTCTTCTCTACGTGGAAAAACAGGTAACATGAAATTTACAGGAAAACAAAAACTAAACATTGTCTTGAGCAACAGAGAACAGATTTAAACAAAACCTCCTCCTCTTGGAGCTGCTACAAATTTCTTTTCACCATATTAAAGGTCTGTAAAAAACTGAACATAACGAAACAGATTTTGGTAGCCTTAAAATCTTTTCCAACTGTTTAATCATAAAATGCTACAATACAAAGTAAACATCACAGTTTAAAGAGTTCTTTTAAAAATTATGCTCTGCTTAGTTTATAATGATCATCAACCTACTGAAAACTATCATAAGGACTACAAACTTGTTCAAATGGATATTTCTTTGTCCAAAATATTTGAAAAAATATTAATAAAATATTGCAAATTTGGGAAATTGTTCACCTGAAAAACATGTTCATCGTTAACGGATTCAAACTGAGTATGCATATTATAATGTAAAATTCTTCCATGTCTCCTATTGGAGAACTAAGGAGGAATTAGTCTTAAATTCTACCAGCGAAAGAAACCCAAGCTCTGGCCTGACAATAGTTGCAAACGAAAGTTGGATTTAGATCTTCTTAAGCCACATAAAAAGAAAAATTCAGTGTTGGTATATTTATTTTTCTACAAGTCATGAGGACAAGCAGAGAGATATTAAGTTGTTCTAGCTTTAAATGCAATTCATTATTTCTTAAATGGACATAAACCAAAATTATACCTTCTTGTTGACTAACCACAAAACACAGTTTTACTTTAGGCAACATTAAAGCATGTGAAACAAGAATGAAGCCCTCTTTTCCAGTGAACAAAAACTGAAAAAAGTTGTGTGTTTCCTTAGATCATTTTAAATATCAAATTTAAAATGTGATGTGACTATTATAAGATTCTGTTGTTTAAAGGCAAAAATGCTGAGATGTTCAAATTGAACTTCTGCACACTATTTATGTCTGAGCACCTGAAGAATGCTGTAATACAGAAATACTGCTATTACAACTCCTATTTATCAAAATCAATATGAAGTTATATGAGCATACACTTGTGAAAATGGAATTGAGAAAACCACTAGGTCTTCACCTTACAAAAAATACATTTTTTTCCATCTACCACGTAGCTGGTTTCTAATCAGCAGAAAGACAATGGGGAATGCTTATGTAAAACAAAGAATCCTCCTCCTACCCGGCAACTGAGGTTTACCAAAATAGTGCTTTTAAATTATCTTTGATGGGATAAGAATTTCTTTGGAATACATCCATGATAGGAGTCGATTTTCTTGGATGAAAGCAATCTGTTTAAATAATAGTATTTTGTGGCCAAATAGAAAGTCAGGGCTGTGCAAGAAATAGAACTGTGACTGCAGACTACAGATGCTACAGACACTGGGAAACCTCTGATGTATTAAGGAATTTCAGGGACAACAGATGGACATGTTTGGATCTGCTGAGCATTCGTGCTCCCCACTGAACTGTTTATTAACTTCAGGACTACACCAGAAGTCTAACAAACCAAATAAACTTACAGGAGCTCTCTCCTCTTTCTCAGGGGCAACAGACATTTTCACAGTTTCATTTAAGGTAGGAATATGGGATGGAAGCCTTAATGGAGACGTTACTCAACAGGAACAGTTGAAATAGCTTACTTCTGCTTTGGTTGTTAATGTGTGCTTAGGGAAACACTTTCAAGTACAACTGCTTAATGAATGAGAGAAATGATTGCCTCTAACAAGTAATGCAGTGTGACATTAAAATAGCCTAAAAAGTTAAAGAACTCACCGATTCTTTTCTACTCATAGTTTTGCTTTGGGAACGGGAACGGGAAATTGTACTAAAAAAGGAATCCTTTTTTGATGCAGACAAAGGTGGAGATCCTGTAAATTCACGTCCTCCAGGCAAGCTCTCTATGCTTGGGGATGAGCTGATATTTTTTGAACTTTGGCCTGTAAAGCAAGTATAAAGTAACAACAGTATTAATCAATGGGCAGGTTTTTTTCCCTGTAAGTATTTCCTTGTGTTGACACTCACTGAGATTCACAAACAGCTCAACACAGAATGAAATGTTGAAGTGTGTCAGCATGCACTGTGAGACTGAAGGACTATTCTAATATACATGGAACTTAATTCTTGTATAAGAGAAAAATACAACACCTTAGTGTATATATTGATATGTACACAAACACATTATATACTGCGTATATATATATCTGCTAAACAAGATATATGTATATATAAAGTGCTATCTCAGTAGATATGCTCTACTATGTCCATAGACAGAGGGGCTTGTCTGTGTGGCCTAATGAGCAAAAGTACCATCTCATAACAACAAAAAAAATCTGATTTCATCAACACTGCAAAGGAAATCCTTTTTCTCTCAACAAATAAACTATAAAACTTGGCAAAGAAGGCTAAGAACAATAACAAGAATGGATTGGACACTGAACATCTAGACAACAACATCTAGACTTACAACAGGAAAAAGTAAGTTAAGTTCAGGAAAGAATGTAAGTTCTTATGTTTCAAAATTTAAGGTCATCTCTATCTAACAAACATTTCGATGAAGTCTACTCAATAGTTACTTATTGTCGTATCATGCAGCTTTTCAAAGGAATCTAGTGCTGTCCACTGCCTTAGCAAAGACATCTGCATAGACGCTTGGGCTGTTTCACCCTGACACTGTATGCAGTCAGACAGCCTTTGATAAGGAACATTTCTTCCAATCTGAGGCCCATAAAGTGTTTTGGTATGTTTACCTTAAAATTTTATTTCAATTAGATACAGGAGGAAAAAAGAACCAATTAATATTTCAGTTTACATTAACTTTCATTGAGAAAATGTTGCATTAGGACAGATGGTAGTTTTAAAAACCCTTACAGTTAGGTTTGTGAGACAGTCAACCCAGCATGATAAAATGATGCAATTCTAGAATATTCTTTTCTGAAAAAAAAAAGTAAAATAGCACGTAAAACTATAGCTGTAGAATTCTTCCCTTTTCTTGTCTGTTGGCTATTCTGATGAGTTTGTTTATGTTATCCTTTTTTTCTCTCCTTTTTTATGTGTACTTTTCATGCTGCCCTCTATAGCATCAAGAATGATCCACTGAAACTAAATAATTCAGCTGTCATGGGTGCAATGTAATTTCCTTTGTAAGGCTGCGATTGAACTTGAAATCATCTCCCTTGCAGATGTCAGTGGTTCATCCTTCTTTGCTCTGAGCTACTCCAACTATCTATGTCAGCTTTACTCTCATATATGCTACATATTATTGCACAGACCTAGCAATGTATTTAGTGTTTTGTCATTGTGGATGCACTACCAATTCCAAAAATACAAAACTAATACTGGGTTAGTCTCCCCTTCATGATGTACTGGTGGTCTTCCCCCATGATACAGGTATACAGGTTTCTAAAGAAATGAAACTAAAAGACAAAGAAATGAAAAAAAAAAAACCAGACAGAAAAGGCTGCAGAAAACAGACAGAAATTAAGTTTTAGATACAAAAGGAGACTAGCTCTGTAGAGATCAAACATTTTAAACAAAAGGAAACAACTAGCAAAACCTATTCATACAGAAACATCTTAATGTTCTGTATCTAGAATAGTAACTGTCCTTGAAGTTGTGTGGAAGTCAGTGGTGCCATGTTTGGCCACCTACTAGGTGGAGACAAAGCCCAAGCTGAGTTCTCTGCAGTGTTTGACCTATGTAGCATATATTGCACAGTCAGTCACAGGAAACTAGCAATTCATATCTTCTTAAGAGACTTTACACAGATCTATTTAAAATGTCCTCTTAGTAAGAAGACTGTTAGATGCAATGAGACCGAACTAGCAACAAATAAAACATCATATGTGACTAAACAGACCAAAAATGACAAAACCCAAGGAAAGGTCTGGGTTTAATATTCTCATCGTTTTCTGGAAGAAAACTGGCACATAAATTGCTTCCCACCCTCTCCTTCGTACTCTCCTGCCTTATTTTGTTCATCTCTTCCATGATCCTCCTACATTTTATGTTCTCGTTCTCATACTCCTACAGATCTTCCTGTCTGCCTCCTCCTCATCTTCAGATCCCTCCACATCGCCTCTTCTGCAACTTCCTTATTTCATTTTTTTTTCTTTTACGTATTCTTTCCTTCCCACCAACTTCATTCAACTGCATTTTTCTGTTTCTTCCCAGCCCTCCTCCAGTCACTTACCACCTACCACTTAGTCTGAACAGCTTCATTAAAGTGCAGGAGAAGGAAGCTGTAGATCTCACTTAACTTTTGCCTTCACATTTTATAGAGAAACGAGATACACATTAAGCAGGTGAACACGAATCTCCAATTCTGTAAATAATTCTAGAGGTGGAAAAGGAGAAAACTCCGCATGGCAAACAGCAGAATAATTCAGTCACAAGGAGGCTTTTAGAAGATTTCTAATTTTAGGATAAAATCATGTCACTTGGCAACACCATTATCCTTAGAGTTGCCTTTATGTAAGGAGGAGACCTTTTATGCATTTCAGAGTGGCAATTAATGATGAAATTGCACTGTTACAGTAGGTAAAAATTAAAAATAGTTTCAGAACAGATGAAACTGCATATATTAGCAAATAAAGCTGGTTCTTATGGACTATAAAATATGACAAAGACGAAAAATAAAAGCATTACAAGACATAACAAAACTTAAGAGAGAGATGCAGTAAAAAAGAAGTGATAAAATACTATTTTGGTATGGTTTATACCCAGGTAGAAAGAACCTTAAGATGCACCTGATCCTTCTGCATGAACAAGCAAATCTGAGAAAACTATCATCAGGAAACATTACATTTTATTCTAACTCCTACCCCGTGAATAGCGCTGTGACATGGATTACTTGGGAGTGTGATTAAGAATTAAGCAAGACAGAAAGACTAGTACTTATGAATAATAACAGCATGTTGCAAGTCATAAAGCATAGTTCTTGGATTGTAATAGGCTTTTCTAATTTCCAGAGGAGTCATCATTTAAGACAGCCAAGGACAAGTCACACCAATCACACATGTTTTCCCTAATGTAACAGAAAAGTCATCTTTTTACCAACACAGAAGTTTAGTGGAGCTGCTGTAAAAACAGTTAACTGAAGTCACCATGATGCTTTTGATGTCTTTCAGATGTATTATGCCTTTTGTATCTTCTCTGTTGTGTCTTACTGATTCTGCACCTTTCTTAATAAGCAGCGTGGTACATTCTCCTCCCTCAATAGCTTAACGAAGATAATTTGAGAGAGATTCTAATTTTGGATTATTCCTCAGCAAAAAATGCAAAAAAATTAAAGAACAGAACTCTTACCGTCCTTGTAGAATCAAAATGTATAAAGTGATGCAATAAACTCATTAATAACTAACCAAACTGATCTCCTTCCTCTTTAGTAGCTTAATCAGCAACCTGACAACATTGCTGAATCAAAACTCTCATTTTCCTCTGCCCATTCTATCAAACCCAAATAAATACATTATGCCTACTTAAAAGAAGATTACAGAAATCTAATCTTTGACCATCTGAGCATATCCCAGACCGCCCTAAAGCCTATATGAAACAGGCCGGAGAAACCCCAAGGATGGAAATCGAATGGTTATGATGCACACAGAACAAATAGCTAAGAATCCCTGACATAAGCAGCAGTCGGAACACATTATTGCATAGGATGTCTCAAATATATATATGCACATTAAAATGCATAAATAGTTCACAATAGTGATGCACAGGATTCCATGCACTAAAAATACATTCACTTCTGAGCCAAAAAGGAGCAGTGCTACCACCATGGGCTGGCTTCTCAATGGCTCACTACACGCCTGTTGCTAATGATACTGGGGCTGACACTAAAGTTACAAATGCTCTGCCTCAAAACCATTTCGGAAACACACAGATGTGGTAGTGGGAAAAAGGACCGAACTGTTGGTATTGCTGGCAGGGCAGAGGATGGAGATATGCAATGTCTTGAAAAGAAGAAGTAAAGTTTAAATGTAATGTAATCTATAATAGGCATTTATTATAAAGTATAAGATGATGATGATGAGAGGACTGGAGAAGACACGATGAAAGAAAAGTGAGCTTCAGGTCTTACTACGTTTGAGTTAAGTCATGGGGGAAACAACCATGAACTTTGGAGGCCTTTATGAAAATATATGAAAAGTCAGAGGAAGACATGCACAAAAGGCACAGAAACCTGATGCTCCTTCTCTGGCCCCTACAGAGGAAAAGAATAGCTTTCACAGAAGGAGAACAAGGACAAAGATACCAAGAAGAACAGAAGTAAAGGCATGATCCATAATTCAAAACCCCTGAGATCTGCTCATCTGTTACTCTGTATTTGCCATAGTCAGGATGTTGAGTATTAAAATTTGCAAAAAGAATGATAAGAGTTTTATAAAACTTTAAAACTTCAGATGAATTAGTTTCCCTTTTTCTCCTACACTGAAATTGGAACAAAGGCTTCCAGCACTTTTAAAATTTATTCAAACCACCTCATCACACAAACGGGTACGCTTAGTTTTTGAGGCTGAGGCAGGTAAGCTCCTCTTTAGTCAAGTGCATTGATGTAGATCTTCCGCTCAAAATACCTGCCTCAAATACAACAACAGAAAAGTAACACAGCTAGAGGAGACACTGATGCTCGAGTTGCCCCACATGACAAAGGGTGGAATGGACTACAAAGTAGAAGGCAAACGTATTTTTAACGAGGACAGACGCTGGTGTACTGGGAAAGCGATGGAGCTGCTTTTTTCTCTCTACACAACAGTGCCACTCGGTGGATGGACAATGGCAGTGAATGGAGATGCCACACGCATGGAAAAAACGGCGAGGTGGCTGGGCAGCAGGAGGGCAACACTGGAGCCGGCACCGGCTGTGCGTACCTGGGAGGGCAGGGGGATGCTGTGCAGGGCTGGGCGCAGCCTCGCCGCCCGCCGCCGCTGCCTCCCCTGCCGAACAAACAACAGCGTTAGAGGGCTCCCCACAAACGCACCTCCCCGCCCCAAGTCAAGAGCAGCAGCTCCGGGGTTTGAGGCTGGAAGGCAAACCGTGTGGAACACACATCGTAAGGGAGCAGTGTAAGAGCAGGCAAAAAGAAATGGGAAGTTTTAATAATCAGCGCATCATACGCTGTAATCCAACACATGCAAACCCCCACTGTTTTTTAAGATCGTATCAACATAGAATCATAGAATGGTTTGGGTGGGAAGGGAACTTCAAGGATCATCCAGTTCCAACTCCCCTTGCCATGGGCCACCTCCCACCAGACCAGGCTGCTCAAGGCCTCATCCAAACCGGCCTTGAATGCCTCCAGGACATCTGAACTAAAATAAACAATCAAATCCATTTTGCTCCTGGTACTTCAAACTGACAGTGTCATTCTGCCTGTTTGGGAGCATCACAGTTTTACAGTCAATAAAATTTCATAATTACTTAAGAATGAGTGTATTTATAACTGTTATTAAAAAAAGAAAAAAGCATTTTAAAAAATAAAAAGGCATTATTAATTGGTGTTTGTTCTATTTCTATAATTTCTATTCACTTCTGCTATCAGTAAGAATAACGTCTTTTTCCTTCTCAAAAAGCATGCTCGTTTTCTAGACACAGTTCATAAATAATTCTAAATACGGAGATCATTTCTTTAGGGCATATTCAGTGACTGTGGAAGTTCTGTTCATGTTACAGCAAACACTGGAGAAGTATCAGTCACAAAAACAAACACTAGTCTGCAAACACTTTAAATAGCTGATCACAGTTTTGGCAGAACTTCATCTTCAAACTGGTCCTCTAATGTGTCCTTCTGATAAAGCAGCATTCCCAATAAAAGCCTTCTGGTTTCAGCATGAAAGGACCTAGAAGGAAAACTGTTATCTGGCACTATCAAGGAAACACTGAAAGAGAAATGTTTTTTTCTGATACCACAGTGCCATTTGGTAAAGGGTACCCATTTTCTGAACGCTCAAGAATCCAGTGGAACACAAAGGGCAACAATTCTGCACTTTTCCCAGACTTATTAATTATCGATATTTTTGTCTTTAAAGACAACGAATTCCACTGACAACCCAATGAACTCAAGATTTGAATTCAACATTTGCGCCAATGAGTTCCTTCATTGTGTAGGATCAAGAGAATATTTTAAGCCCATTTCTATTAGCAGGGTAACTTGCATAAGTAACCAGCAATGACACCAAATCTTCTTCTGTGCTGAGGACAGGCTGAACGGGATTAACACACTTTTAGGAGGTACTGAATTTCCAATTAGGTAACTGGATACTTTGTTCAGTTGTGATTTGTAATGTTGAAGAGTCATGTGGAATTATGGGCTTGCAATTACTTTTTTTTTTTTTTTTTAATATTACCTCTTGTTTTTTGGGTAATATTTTTCTTCTTAAAGGAATTCAGCAAGTCCTGAAACTCTGGAGCGCGAAATAATGACTTGATTGTACAAACCAGCCACCCCTCAGCAAGAGCACAGCACAAGCTACCCCTAGAGGTAGAAGCATGAATAACACCTGTCACTTCCGCTGGTTTGTGGTAACTGAACAGAGCTGTTAAAGCTGGGATAGGATTATTTTTAATAAAAAGCAGAGTAGGCATTTAATTTAATCTCTTCAAATTTATAACCTCCTACATATTAATTTAAATTAACAGCACTACTTGAGCATTCAAAACCTGGAAGGATTAATATAGTATTAGCAAAATGGATAACTTTTATGACTTGATGCTTGTCATATTTACAGCACTTCAGTCTGCCATATTGTCCAACTGAGCATCTGTGAGTGTCAGATCAATCTGCAGTGCAAATGTCTATCAATTTAAATCCTAGATCTGTGCCTCTGCGTGCCTCTGCGTACCTCAGCTAAATAACCAAGCTCCAGGATGTTAAGGACATCTGAAAACACAGTGAAGAACAGGAACATAAGACAACTAGTGACAGCTAGTCATTAACTTGGGAGCCTTATAATTACCGACCATGCCAAGTAGCTTTTCGATGCTTAAAAGCTAGAGCAGAATCAGATTGAAAAAAGCAGTGCAGAAGGTAAAAAGGCATGTAAAAATTTCAGCTCAAACAGAAGGAAAGGAATGAGAACTTCTCAGGGTATGGATATGCTCTAAACCCTATATTCTAATGCCTGGAATAGAAGTATCTGCAACTTCTCAGACATGTATGGGGTGCCCTCATTCCCTGGAGATGTTGTATTCCACTTTCTGAGGTGGCGATACTGTCCTTCTGCACAGCTGAGAAATTATTCACATTTTTAAGGTGTGATGGAGATGATTTTGAGTTGTTTACAAAGGTATCATGCTCCAAAAGGGATGTTTCAGCCTATCTCCGCCACAGTGTCATGGCAAACAGGAATTTTTTTTAGCTCAGCTATTCCTACATTTAAACTAACTTCAGAGAGAATTCACTGGGCAGCCTCTAAGAGACTTTTACGCTTTCTTTGCCATTTTGGGTTTCTCTTTAAAAACATAAATTACGGCACTTGCAAACATAGTTAGCTGCCATCACTTAAAATTTCTATTGAACTACAGGCAATATACTGATCAACTGTACAGGTCTGGATCAACAAGCATGGCACTAATATGTAAAACAAAACTCTGTCATCTCAACTGAATAAAAAAGAAGTATATTTACATTTTGTTGCCATTAAATTACTTCTGCAAATTTGTTCCAAATATGGATAGACAGAATAGGGTGAGAGGAAGCGGCAGGTACTGAAGTTTTATTTCCTCTTACCATGAAAATGCTTTGTGTCCTACATCACAAATTTGCATATTTCTTGGTAACTTTACTAAATCTCCATATTCCTGTTGAAACAGAAATATGTGCACAGCTTGTACATGACGATGACCAAACATAACTACAATTTTTTATTCTTGATTCTTGCATGGAAAGTGTCAGGTGCATTTTTGCATGATGCAAAATGTCAGTTAGCACATACAAGTGTAAAAAGGGTTGTTCTTGACCAGCTAGATGGACATTAAGCTACAATTGATTCCACTTACAGAAATTGCTTCATATTTCACACTTTTTTATATTATGCAGGGAAAGAAAATAACCAGCTGAGGTCTCCTTTTCAATCCAAAAGGTAAATACAGAATAATGGGATAAGAGAACTAAAGAAATCTTTTTTTTAGAAAGCAAACAAAAGAGTCTCTACAAAATTGTGGAAATTATTTTGTTCCATGCCCAATTTTACTTCCATTGTTGCAAACAGGATTTGTAATAAAGATTCACTGTATTTCAGTCTCATATTTGCACTGTAAAACTCCTGCTGGAGCAATTTCTGAGATTATTCCACGATTCTGTGAGAAGTTGTGTATCTGGACTTTGCCAAGCAGCTGCAGTGGCCCTTACAGAAATGCCTGTATCTCACTGCTACAAAAGAAAGGTTGTACCTTTCAGTTCTCTCCCTCAGTGTCTGCTGGGGATATGATGCACCATGAAAGGACTAACTTTGGACCATATGGGCACCACAGTAAAGAGAAACAATGCCTATTTCAGTTACAAAGTGTTACTTCCCTTCTCTTGCACTTTCAAATCTGGTGAAACATATAATGCAATCCATTATAACGGTTCAAGGCAACAGGCACCAGCCCTCAAACTTATCATCATTACTTAGGATAAGTGGCTAGAAGCAGCAGATTCTGTATCATTCGACATGCTCCTTGCAAAGAACATCCTGCCATAGGCTGTCTGAAAATGAAAAGCAGTAACACACCTTGAGTATGGCAGAGTACTCAAAACAACTACGGAAGCTGAGCTTGTGACATTATTGTTTGAATAAACTTCCCTTAAGAAACAGAAAAAAAAAGACTGAAGAAAAAGAATATTTTCTAAATAGAGAAAATGCAGAGGGACATCACAAATTAATATAAGGCAAATACATGTTATAGTTCAAATGACTTCCCAAATAAGCTCCATGTATTCTAAAGGGAATAAGATTTAATTTACTAAGAATTGCTCTGTAATCGATCTACTTCTTCCACTTGTATTTAGCTAATATTTTTATGCATGAGATTTGTGCCAAGAACCTGAAAAAACCTTTATGAAATTAGTCTTAGAGTTACATTATGTTGCATTTAAAAGACTGAAAAATCAATTGGTTAACGTTTATGGTAACGATATAGTTTGTTGGTATGTCTGATGTTATTTCTGGCTAATATTTTTTAAAAGGTTCAAAACTTCCTATATTTTTTGTACTTCCTTGAGATAACATCTAATTTTATATTACATCAAAACCATGCTGTTGTACTTAGCACAGATGTCCTGCTTAACAAAATTCTGATTTTCCTGTTTCCTCAAATTATGCACCTATTGATATAAAGCAATAAAAGGACTTCCTTCACTCCCTGAGGCGTACAACAAAGCTTCCCTCTGTCACTGCACTACCACAGGTTTCACCCTTACCTTTGCCCAGCTGAACTGGCATGCTTTCGGACTTCATCATCCTCTGCTGCTGTGCCTGGTGGTGGTGTTGGTGGTGCTGGGGGACTTCTGCTGCGCTTCTGGTGGGCATTGCAGGAGGAGGAAAGCTGCTCCCGCCGGCAGGAGCACCCACAGCCCCACCTGAAGTCATAGCCGGAGCGATGAGCTTTCGGCCAAAATTCAGTAAGCTGTTGGAGACTTTGTTAATGTTCAACGGGGCAGCCTTAGCACTGGCGCTGAAAAAAGAAGAGGAGAAATCATCACCTCCTTGCCAATAGTTTGGACAGGCACAGCAATGCATGCATTATTCACCAAAAACGGGGGAAGGAAAATCCAAGATTTGCGCATTACAGAAGAGGATGTTTTACCACAGCCATACTGGAATATACACAGGAACCACAGGGAATGCATGAGGTGTGAATTTTTCCCAACCAGTAGTGGACAAATTGGTTTGGCTCTTTCTTCCTGAAGAATGCAGACTAACCCCAAACAAAGCAAGTTTGCACTAATTTTCTTAATTTTCCTTTTTGAATGAAAAAACCCCTGAAAGAGTGACAAAAAGCAATCCAGGCTCTAAAGCATCAAAAACTTCATCAAATTGACTTTTGGCACTTTTTATTCAAAGATCACTTTAATATTTACTTCTGCTAGATTTCTTTCAACAAGAAAAACTATCATTAGACTGTATTTTTAGGTTGTTAGAGCTAGAAGTCTCTTGCTTTCACTTTTGTTTTACCTTCTGCCCAGCCCAGACATTTCAAGCCAAGCCCTTTTTAATGGGAATCCTGATTTCAAAAGTGATTTTGGCTGAAGAATGGTATCAGGATATGACATATATACAGGATCATGATGCTTATCATTGTTACTTTCTATGTTTAACTACAGCGGCTATTTAATTCTCTTCAGTTATATGCAACATTAAGAATGAGGAAATTGTTGAACCATTTAATCTGTCTAAAATAAAGAGGCAAAGCAGCTTCTAATTCCCAGTAGAAGTGTTCACTTAACCCAGGGATCAGCAAAGACATTCCTATTTGTTCATGCAATATTTTCTTGTTTTATATAATTAATGCTTTAAATACCCTTCACAGAAATGTATCACAACCACAGAGACCCTTCCACTCTTGAGGTTTTATGTTACTGATTTGTGCTTCAGTGATATAAATAGCTGTCTATAAAAAATTTGAAGAAATACATATTATTAAAAACAATACAATCGTACTGGGTAAAAAATAGTTTCGCAATGTTTTTGGGAAGTTTAACTAAAAACAAATTACAAATAAATTAATATGGGTGACTTGTAACTTGTGCAGGCACCTGGAAAAGCAATTTTGATTTTGTTTTTCATATAATTTCCTTATTTGTCTCTAGATATGTTTTTTTTAGAATACACAATATAAATGCGTGCACACATATAGAACACATCCAGAAAATAACAACAGCTGAGTTGTTTAGACTCAGAATAGATGCAGTTAAAATGAGAGAAAGCAGAAGAAAGTATGTGAGCGTGCACACTCACGAGATACAGCCCCAAGCCGTGTGGAGCCCTTCTGCCATATACTCATGATGAAGACAGACAGCAATAGCATTTTTTAAGAGGAACAGCAGCGCAGAGATTGAGACAAAGAGCTGCTTCCCAGTTTATGGAAACGGGAAAGGAGTGACTGCTGAATAATCATAACAGGGTGTTTCTGTGGCTCCCCATTTTACTGATCGCTGCCAAGTTTACAAAAAGTCTTTCTGTAGCCACCTGAGAACAGCTGACAAAGTCACTATAAAGAGCATCTTCAGAACGATAAAACTCTCTTGTGGGAGTCCCAAATGGTTTCAAAAGCAAACTTAATAGGTCCTGATGATTTTAAAGACGAGGACATAGTACAATGTTTATTACTATTAAATTTTTTACTCTGCTACTACCTAGCACATTCAGTTATTAAACAGTTCCCAAGGTAATGCAAAGACATAAGGAAAAAAAAGGGATTTTTTTCAATTCCATCACATATATGTGACATCAGAAGAGTCAGTACAAGGCCTTTTGTTTATTGTCTTCTCCATTCCAGAAAGAAAATGAAGATTGCAGCTTTGATGGTGGAAGAAGAAATGTAAAATGCTGGCTTGTGAGATATTAATCGGCTCTCAATAGTTTGCAATGAATCCTCTTACATCACAGATTTTGGGTGTCATACCAGTAATAACTTGGTTGAGATTTAGAATACAAACTCCAGTATATTGGGCATATTTTTTCCCTCCATCTACTAAAACTGATCACTAAGATTGTGGTGGTGTATATAACTCACTCACCCAAAGTATTTTTCTTGTTTCTTTTATTCAACAATATTTTGCTTAATAAATAGTATCAGTTTTCCTTCTGCAATTTCCTACTTCGACATATATAAAACCCAGGAGAAGTTAGGTTTTTTGCTTTTTTCACATGGTTGGAAAGAGACTTTTTGAGAAACTTCACTTTACAAGAACACCAAAAATCTTCTCTAAGCCATTATGTCCAAAATATAATTTTAAGAAATGCTTTCAAAAATTACATGCAATAAAGTTTTATAATTACATACGTGAAAAATAAATAATGACGCTATCCAAATTTCTTGTCAAGAGCTGATCTTAATAAAAGAATTCTTAAGTAAAATTTAGTTTATGATTTCTCTGAATCACAGCTTCAGAAAATTAACAAGAGCAAGGGGCTAGATCTCTGGAGGAGATACCTTAAAACTGAGCTGCAGTTTAAGAAAGTAAGAACAATGTATCTATTTCTTAGCATTTAAATGTCTGATATATTAATGCAAAGGATGATTACAGCCATTAAACACAGATCAATGTCTACATTTTAGTCATCTAAATGTACCCGACATTCACAACTATTACAAGAAAAATGCTGATTATGTTGTAGAGTTATCAGCAGATGCATTTAAAAGTAAGGCATCAGTTTAAAAATACAAGTATTAAGGAGACATGAATTCCATCTATGAAGCAAACAATTTTGTTTCATCACAATAAGCATCATTGACCTTAACTATGAACGGTATATTTTTAAATTAGCAGTAGGAAGATGATTCAATCTCTGCAGTGTTCTGCTAAGATGAAAATGTTTTGCTTTAAGCAAGCCTTATTCAAAGGCATTTCTCTTTCACTAAGTAGCTGTTATGAGAGACAAATATATGAATATGATGGATTAAAAGGTTTTATATGTGATAAAATAACTAATATATATGACAGATTTGCCAATATATTTTAAATATATCACAGATCCTGTGGAATTAAAGATGATAAAGACCTGGTAGCTGATCTAATCCATCTCTCTGTTCACTGCAGAAACATTTCCCAATGTTGTCTTCCAGTTCTCTCTTTAGTCCAATCTTAAACAGATTTACCACATTTGACCTACTCTAAATTGTCCTGTGTTGAGATAAGTTTATCCTAGTTATTCCTCTATTTGAACTATTCTAAACAATTTCTCCTCTCTTTTGGTGTGAATCCTGTATACGTGTGCAATGAATTTATATTCCTACATAGATTTAATGGACATTTGTTTCCTTAGAATTTAGGTTTCCAACAGGTGTCATTCTTGTTTGGGCTTTATAGTTTTTTTATTTTTTCAAAACACTTGAAATGTTTCTTCTGGAATTTTCAAATAACTTGAGTTCAGGCAACTCTTGAGACCATGTTTTAAAGAATAAATAAATAAAAACATTAAGAAAATGCAACAGCATGCAGTAATTTTGACACCCATCCCTAACTTTAAAGCCTGGTTTAAAAAAAAAACTAATATTTTTGCAGTCATTCTATTCAGCTTTAACTTCTCCTCCTGTCTCCATTTTTAAGAGTTTTTTAATCCACTCCATTTTATTTTTAGCTAGCTTTTAATGTATCTGATTTAAACAGAATTTACAGAGGTGCAAAAGTCTAGAAGCCAGAAACTTCATTTGAACCAGTAGGCACAGCGTATTGCTGGGACCACATGCAATCCAAGAAACTGTCCATGACGGTACAAACTGAAGCAAGGCATTGCGTGGTATCCCACAGCCAGCACCCACCAGCTGTTGGGGTACAGGCACCTCTACACTTGTGACCATCACATAAAATCACCTTGACAAGGAATTTAAGTAGTACGCATACAAACTGTTTCAAAAAAGAAAAGAGATGAATGCTTCAACAAGGATTACTAAAAATTACTCCAAACTTAATTTGCCTTAATTCGACTTAACTTACATAGCGTCTGGTACACGGATACTCCAGATTGTGATTAGATGCGTTATCAGAACTTCGGCTACAGAACTCACATTGGCAATGTTTTACTCCCTGCTTGCAGTATACACGTCATTGTGTATGAATGTTCTTAGCCTTAAAAAAACACCAACAAGCTGACTGCCATACTATCTGTAAAACTTCCATTTTTCATGTAATAATAGGCAAGGTAAAGGTTCAAAATAAATGTCATGAAACAAATACATGTGATTCTAATACAGCTTCTGTAATTCCTGTTTGGGACAAAAATGACTCATAAAATATATTGTTCATGTAAGGTCTTAGTTCAGTGAACACATATTCAGAAATAGCTTACCGGGTTTTGTTCATCAAGTCTGCTCCACGTGCTTTGTAATAATCTAAATTTTGTTGGAATTGGTGAGTCACTGGTCTTGGATTTCTCTTTAAAAAAAAGAAACAATAAATATATTTATAAAATAATAACTTACCGGAATTTTCTGAGAGATTTAAAGCAGCGACAAGAGATATGCTCCTTAATGAAAATTAGAAATTTAGAAATTTAAATACTAATTTATTTTCCCAGGATCTTGGTATCTCAAGGCAGTAATGCCAGTTACATTAAAGTGAAGTCTTAAAATACTTAAACTAATAGCTAGTATTAGCAGTAAGTCCACTCAATGCTCACAGAAATTAGTGCTCCTCCACACAGGAATGAGGCCATTGCCTGTAGTAGTAACATTTTTAATTAAATCAATAATTCTTGGACAAGTTCAGATACCAATCTGATTTCTTCCTTTAACTCAGGTGTAGAATTGCCAAGCTGAAGTGATATGTTTTTAAGGAAAATAGTAAGAGTAAGGAGAAACTATAGTTATCATTTTGAACTGAATGCATTGCTAGCAGTGCTCTCAGGTAAGCAAAGAATTCAATTTAGAGACAAACTGAACACTGTCACTAGATGGCACACGGAGACTTTTTTCTCTCCAAATTTAACCCTCCTCAAAACAAGTAGCCATGAATAAAGAACTGTTCTGCTATAATAAAGCGTATACAATTAATATTGAAATCAGAAGTCACTTGTTAGTCTCCACCTCTGCCACAATAAAGCTATTTCACTGAAGAAACATGCCTGATTATAAAGTGTAGACCAAAGTACAGGTGTAAAGTATCCTGACTGAACAAATGCTCCTGAAGGACATTATTTGGAGGAGGGAAGTAAATATTTTTAAGTAAAATATTTGCATGCTAATGAAACCAAAATAACAGAGAGGTACACAGAGGCCAAATACACACACACACACAAATTAGAAGAGAAATGGCTTAAAGTAAATAATTTCTAGTCTAGTCTAGTCTAGTCTAAGAGAAAACAAAATTGTAAATTTACGCCTAGTGATCAGATATATTGTATGAAACAGAACTAAATATTTTCCAAGTATTTGCTTTAAAGTTTTATTAATTCAAATCCTGCTAGTAGTAAATACAGCTTTAATGAACTACGCAATGACTTTTCCTAAATAGCTGTTCACAGGTGAGAGTAGACCACGTTTTTGACAGAGACAGTCTTCATAGAACCATAGAATCATAAGGTTGGAAGAGACCTCTGAGATCACCGAGTCCAACCATGCCTGTCTCCTTACTCAACTAAGTCCCTAAGAAACTCATCCACCTGTTTTTTAAACACCTCCAGGGATGGCGACTCCACCACCTCCCTGGGCAGCCTGTTCCAATCCCTGACTATCCTTTCAATGAAGAAATTCTTCCTAATGTTTACTCTAAACCTCCCCTGGCACAGCTTGTGGCCATTTCCTCTTGTCCTATCGCTTGTCATTTGTGAGAAGAGATCAGCACGAGATCAACACCCACTTCAGCTGTTTCAGTTTCAGATGTTGTATTTCTACTCTCCAGATTTCATTATAGACTGGGGTATCCATAGTCTTATTCTCTCACTTTCTACATAACTGCAGATAATCCTCCTTCCTTGGAAACCTTATTTTTGAAGGAGGAAATAGGAGTTGCATTTTAAAGATCAAAGTATTGCATGAGCCCAAATGGAGAGAAGAAGATTTAAAGAGGTGGTAGATATCAAAGGCCAGGATGATTTCTGGGGTGAAATTTAAGGCTGGGAATTTCCAGATTTCCTGCAGTCAGACGTAATCTTGCATGAAATGTCTTGTTTTCTTTCTTTGGAAACACATTAAATATTTTTAAAATATATTCCGTTTGTAATGTTCATTAAAAATGGAAACAATTAAAAGCTATTAGACAAGCATTAAAAAAGTCCTCACCTGTCTACCACCCACTCTCCTGTTATGAAACCAACATTTGCATAACTCTACCCATTCATACGACTTGTAAGTCAGTCCTCATCAACTGACATCAATAAAAATGAATCAGCTTTAGTTACTATTGCTCTTGTTCGGTAATTCAATGCACTTCTATAATAATCAAATCCAAACTGACATGATGAGGATAACTGATGGTTCTGTGACTACTATGCAAGTAATCAAACAGTGTAACTTTCTCCCATAAATCAAATAAGTTTTTTCTTCACATGCCCTGATAACCATTTCAACAAGGTAGAAGAGTAAGAGATGGTTAAAATAACAGGCACTTCAAAATCATAAGAGGTCTTTGAAAAATCCATGTTACTAGATGCTAACCAGTTTTGCACAATTTATTTCCAATAACTCAATATATATTTTAAAATTAGCAAAACCACTTAAATTTTTATTCTGCCATCCATCAAATAATAAAAAAAGATCATTACATGTTGCTTCTCAATAAAAACAAAAAAGAGGAAAAGATCATGTGGAAGAGTATCTTGAAACATATTTATGCACAAATGACAAGCAATTCAAGACACGAAAAGCTGATCTACTATTTAAGCACTTAAAGCCATTAATAGAAATAATGATCTAACTGGAACATATGAATGAGGCTCAAGCACTATTTTCACAGGGGCCTATTTAAATTCCTGTGAGCTTTAAAGGTATCAAAGGACGAAGCAGTTTAAAGTACTGTTACATACAGTGAAAAAAGAGCCCTCAGAATAAAATGCTGTTGAAAAAACATTAGAAATGCAAGACAGCAAATAACAACCTTACTGCTGCAACACCTTTTGTAAAACTACAGAGATACTCTGTTGGAAAAAATTCATTATTTCAACCTGACATATGTTAGTAGAGAAGCATCTGTGAAGTATCACAATAGAAATTTTAAATACTTCTGAAAACTGAAGTTTAGACAGCAAAATATATGGTTTTATGAAGATTATGATCTTTTTGTCATCACGGTTGTCCTTTAAATTCTATATGCTTGTTAACTATTTCAGTAAGTTAAATATAAGAAGCAGAAAAGAAAACCTACACAAGTGCAATGTCTCTTCATTATGAAATTTAAAGTAATTTTCCTAAGCATCCAATTCAAGCTGTGCTCTATATTATAGTCCATTATTAGGACTGAAGACGAAACAAATTTGTTTACAGCAAAACACAGCTCTGTTGTTCAAAATATTCACAGTAACTACATTTTCCCCCACATAGTGTAATTTAGAATGATCCCATTTGTATTTTAATTACTTAAGCAAGTAAAGTCTTTTTCTTTCCTTTCTCAATTTATGTAAGTATTTCAACTAGTACCACTGACAAAATCTTTTTTCTTAAAAGGATAACATTCAAATGACAGTGAAATCAACCTTCAAATTAGTAGTTGATTGAATCCCCCTAAGAAATTGTGTGAGGCCATTATACAGATTAACATATCTAAGTTTTTCCACTTCTAAGGAAAGAAAGCACAGAAATCAGAGCGAAAAGGTGCCTGTGCCAATACTAGAAATCCCTTTTTCCCCACACCCATTTTACAGGGGCAGTCTGCTGGTTATATAATTCTTCTAATCGAGATTTCTAGGTAGACTGAGCTTATTTCAGCTGGTAGAAAATGCATAATTTCTATTTTCGAAAAGGGCAATGTATGAAATTCAGATACAGAAGCACACACACAATTTGATGTGATTTTGGACTTTGCTTCTTAAAAATGTATTAGCCACAGCTCAAGGGGAAGGTATTTCAGGTACCTCTGAGGTACTCCTGTCTCTGAGCCTATCCTTGCCTAAAAGGTGTGTGTCCCTGCACCCCCTGACCTGCTGAAGTCCTAAGCCCCATCCTCCTGCCACCAGCAGACAGACTTTCCAATTCCTGCAGCTGGCAGGATTTCCTTGGGCATTTTCTGTTTGGCCCTCTTGGACTTAGGGCCAAGTGAAGTTGTACCCACACCTGCTCTTTTCTTAAAGCACGGGGCTGAGGCTGTGGTCAGAGCCACATCAAATGCAGCGGAGATTCCCTAAACTTGCATAAACTGCTGAAAAGCTATTCTCACTAGGTACCGATCATGCTCCACGTGCTCAAGTTTCCCAGTATAACCTCATTCCCCCTGGCACCTGGAGACATAGCATGGCACTTTATCCACGGAGTTGATACAATACCGCAAAGCACACTTGTGAGGGACAGAATTCACAGGCACTCTGTTCTACGACATACCAGAAAAAAAGAGGTTACTGCTGCAAAGTAACGTTTCACTGTCTGAACACTCGCTATTTGTAAAAGTTTACACGCAGGTGCAAGCAGAGGACTCCTTGCAACACTCCTTTTTCTTCTTTGTTGAGGTATTTTCTTCCCCTCCTCTTAATTATATCAACAGAAAAAAACCCCAAATACAATTCTGCACAAAATCTAAAGGTTCAAAATAGCAGATAACAATAAAAAAAGATTTTCAATATGTCTGATGAAAAATGAGACTTATTTTAGTGAACATGCTATTGCCTCGATGCCAAGGGAGAAGCACTCGTCATTAGAGAAACGAATTGCTCAGCTGTTTATAAGCAAAAAGCTCTGGGGGAATTTCTCAAGGCTCAAACCACAAAGCATTGCAGGGTTACACAAACATATGTTGCAGGTGTTTTAGGGTAGACAGGTGGGAAAACCTCTGCTACTGAAAAATACTCCACTTAATAGATTGTATCTGCAACTAGATAACCTAAATACAACAGAGAAAAACCGAACAAAACAGCAGCAGTGAGGCAGCAATAGACTCACCAAAATAATCACCTCACTACTGCCAAATGGGATTTTTTTAAGCTATTTTTTCCAATATTTTAAACAAATGCTGCCAAACATGTATCTTTTTTTTTTCCTAAACTACTAATATTTAAGCCTAAACCAAAGAATAGCCTGAAGTAAACATATAAAAAAGAGTTGATAATTTTATTTGAATATTTTTATTCAAATACAAGCCAGTTTGCTCCTTTTTCCCCTCTTTAGCTGACAGGGCAATACTGACTTTTTTCATAATTCCTATACAGCTTAAATGTTTTGTATTAAAATGGTATTTTCTTTCCTTTCCTCAGTTTCTAACAAAAGTTGGAGGAGCTTATGACCCTATATTCAGTAGTGACTGGGTGGTTAGCAAAGGTTTACTTCTGCCTTCGAGCTCACCTATGTTTCTTTCTTCAACAAAGATGATACAAGCATAGCAAAAATTTGGATGGGGAACATAGCTGACATATAGCAGCTGAGATAAGGATAAGGAATATCGTTTGTTCAGTTTAGCAGAAGTTTTTCTATTAGGCACTAATAATTAATATGAAATGTATACTAATTATTATCTAATAGCCTTGCTGCACAGAATTTCAACTTTCTTCTTTTATTCTTTTGTCAGGTATCCAAGCAGTTGTGTCTGCTTTATGACTAGATTTATACAATATAAGCAACAGTTTAACATTATATCAACAGCCAAAATATTTTGTATACTAAACAACCAATCCACCGCTAACTCTAAAGCACCCAAAGCAAACAGCATTTCCAACCTAAAACTTTCCTTTCACCTTTTTAATGTTCCCCATCCCTAATTATACCTTCTGCAGAACAAGCAACCTGCTGGAGAACAAAAGGTATTCCATCTACCTACAAACCACTGAGTTAAATACATAGTAAGAATTATAAAACGCAAAAAACATGAGACATTAGGGCACATAATGTGCTATTGCCAATTTTCATGTGGTTGAAGGCCAACAGCAAAATATTATCCAAAACATAAGTTGATAGTCTGCATCTATCAATCCTATGTATGAAAGTAGCACAACGTGAAGAGTATCCTGCACAGAACTAATAAAGAACTTCTGTTAATCGCAGGAGTCAGGAGATCCACACACTAATACTGGTGCTGGCAAAGGAACACCATAATCCTCAAACTGGGAATAATGCTTCCTGTTTACATTTTCCAGAAAGATGCTGTGGGTCTCAATTGCCAAACTCGTTATTTACAATGCAATAACAGCATGACGAATTATCATACTTAATTGTTTCTAAAGAAAATTAAGGAGTGCTTCCCCCCCCCCCAAACAACCAAAATTCCCAAAAAGAACTGAAAAGGAAAGAAAATTCAGTTAATTGGGTCAAGGCAAGAAGAAAACCCTGAACTCCGATCAAGCTGAAATAAATTATCTCCAGTTTTGTTACATGAGAACCCTCCATTCCCCTGGCAACTAGAAACTTCAGATACCAGGAAGATATTTTAAATACCGTGCATTATGGTCTGTTTTTAACTGCATACACACATGCTTTCTCTCACATGGGCATTCTATGACAAGAGATGAAGAATTGAAAAAAATGACGTGAGAATTAAAAATGTTTCAGTGACTTGACTGAAAGAAATTTCTAGTTGTAGATTTTGGCTTCTTGTCCTGATTGGAAAGCCCCCCTCCTTTTTTTTTTTTTTTTTTTTTTGTGTGTGTGTGTGTAATACTTTTACAGTGTATTGTGTTTTAACAGGTAGATCAAATCCTACCAAATCAGCTTTTATTGATATTCCAGACAAAAAGACTCCGATCTGCCAAAGTTCAAGTTCATAACCTGCATAAAATTCCCATCTTGCATCAACAGAATTGCTTAAGTACCATTTAAATCTGCCTCTTAATTTAGTCATCTATTTTTCAGCTGAACCCTTGGTTTTAAGAAGTAAATTAACTAAATAGTGAGGTATAAATCCGACTGTGTTCAGCCCTACCCCATGACAGATTTATGCTCTGGCATCTTGCAGCCCCACACGGTTAGGAACAGGAGTTTTACAACATTGTGGAGGAAAGATCCAGGCTTTTGAAGGGAACACACAGCAAGCCTTGCTTTAAAGCCTGGAATGCTCCAAATTATGAGATTTAAAATGTGACATCTTTATGTACAGAAAAGCTACCACATTATGGTTTTATTGGCACTCATTTTTGGACAACCTGCATAACTCACTGATGGCTTTGTGAGTAATGCAGTTATCCAAAGCTTATACTGATAAACCCCTTATAACTACACTTACAGCACTACATCTTCTCCAGACACATGCTTGTATACAAATCTCACATATCAGGGAAAAACGAACACATTTTAAGGTGTTATTTGGTTATTTCTGCTACATGGAAAAGAAACAGATTAATTTATGTTCTTTGTGTAATATGCTACGTAAATCACTTGAAAAAGGTCCTTAGGAGAGTGAATGCATCTCTTTCAAAGAGCCCCATGGACAAACTGCAGCAAAAGGAATATGACATCCAAGTGTTTTCCTCTAAAAAGCAGAGAGAAACTAAGGTCCTGGTGCTGTGGGACAAGCAACTCCTTTAATTTTGAGATTTCAGTGATCAGGATATTGCACAGCCATTTTGAAAACTACTGCTCCTTCCTGCTGCTTAAAAAGGACAAAGAATCCTACCTCACGTCTCCAAACCTAAATTTACATAAAAAGTTACAGCAAAGGATAATATGTACCATTCTCACTTCTTTCTTGAAAGCATATTGCTCTTTCAGAGAAGCATTCTCCAATACAAATGTACTTAAAGAGCTTTTAATGCAACAATTAATACATTAATATTTACTATAAAATATGTCAATACACCAGCAGTATATCTGCATTTATATCGGAAGAAACTGTACTTGAATTCCATCACAACAGGTTGGATATGATTTGATAGCTAATCTTTCATACATTATTGAAAAATTATGAATTTGTTTTTATATAACTCAGTTCATGTTTTGCGAATTTTAATCAAATTAATAAATTATGATATGGAGAACTTCTGATTAGATAGAATCAAAGTGCTTTAAGTGTTTTCAGTCCTTCCTTTTGATAAACTACCTTGCAAACTGGAAGTGATTAATTGAATTGTCAACCTGCACACAAGAAGAACCATAATCACCTCACTCTAACACTGTTAAATACATTTTATTAGTGTAATTTTATAAATAACATCATTACTCTTTAGGAAAGGGTCAATAGCTTTAGATGACTTTATAAAAAGAAGTAAACCAATCATTTGAAGGAAATAGCCCCAAGAAATTAATGAGCAATAAGTTGTATTTGTAGCTAAAGTAATTAAGAGCTTAAAATGCTTCAGCTTCTTGCTTTAGCATTGAGTACAAACAGAATTGCTTTTACTTTGCTACTAGGGATATCAACGTGCTCAAAGAGAAAGCACAGTTTAAAGTTTTGACTTCCAATAATAACTTTCTCTTGCATCTTGCCTTTCTAAAGTACTTGCCTTTAACGTGACAGAGCTTATGAATTCCCAGTGAATATTATCGGGAGTGCTGATGAGCAGAGGAGAGTAATTCCTTCTCTATTTCTAAATTTTCCCTGATTGCCCCTCTGGCTTGAACATGATGTTGCTACACCTCATACCTTCTTTTCCTGATTACTAGGGAAGACATCTTGATAAAAGTCATAATTATGAAATCTACAGAGGAGATTCAAAAATGCAAACACTTTTTTTTTCCTTGTGTTTGCTATTCTTAGTCCAGTTGACTGATAAGCAAGTACTTGCCCTGTCTATTTATCGAATAATAAGTTATTTGCTGTTCTATACAGTGCTATTATATACTTGTTTTAATATGAGTTGAAACTAGAAACAACGGTTCCTAACTTGCCTTTAGCTGTCTACTCTGAAAGATGCTACACATCTCCAACCACCCAGAAATCACCCGCTATGCCACCCACTCCTCACTGCCCTCAAGGCCAGCAACAATCCTGCTTTTATGGTGGGTTGATTAAATGTTTAACGTATCAGAGGAAATTGCAATGAACTTTGGAAGAGATGAGAATGTTACTGTACTATGAGTACTGACCACAAAGCCTTTTTACATTTTAAAATGCATAGGTGCACTGGGAATTAAGGTTTTGAAACAAATGTGGAAAAAAACAAAGAGGATTTTTAATTCCTGGTACACTTACTATTTTTACGTGGTACTATGGCAACATGGTTATTCCAAGTAATTTATCATTAAACTCATAGCTGCCTGTCATACCTTATTCTATTAATGAAACACAATAACTGAATACAATAATTCTTAAAACAAAGCATGGTGTATCTCCTTGGAAAGCATAAGTTTCTGATTTTAAGAACATGAACATAAACAAAGAATAAATTAATACCATGGCTTTACATGTATAATAGATGCAATTCTTCATTGTACGGGCCCACACTAAAATACTTAGCATGCGATTACACAAACCCCATCAATTTATTCAAAGAGAGGTGTTTAGATTACATATAACGGTATTGTATTTGCAAATGGGCAAGTTAGATCAGCAAAATGCTCAGGTTCACTACAAGGAATTGAACATGGTTATAAAATCGGAGGTCAGTTTGAAGATCCTGACACATTTTTGTTCAAAAAAGTCTATGTTGCATTAAACATTCAAGACCTTAATCGTTCAGAAATTAAGGCAAACAGAAGTTCTCTGTGAATCACTGAAAGAAAATGCATTTATTTTTTGTCTTTCCTAATTCCTTTCCTCCCAGATGAAGAGACACGTGATTAGCTTTTCTGGAAAACCTTTTTTTTCCTTTATCAGTCACATCTCCTGTCAAGGCAACTCTCCTTTAAAGAGTAGCTGACCTTACTCGTACTCCCAGATCTTACTGCATTGGGATATCCATTGTCCCAGATTTCTAACGCTTACTTTTCATGCATCCCAAATCCCTAATACATAATTTCAAATCTCCTAACAGATTAGTCACATTCTTCATGTTTGGGGGAAAAAAAATGCAAAAAACACACATTTTTTAAGGGCTCCCCTCCCCCTTCTTGGTATCCCTCTAATAAAATAGACCCCACGCCCCACACCCCACTCAATGTGTGTAGGTGCAAATTAATGAGCTGCTAATGCCCAAACACTGCCAGATCCCAACTTCTGATTGGCTGCAATCTGGTCATTAAAGAGAGGTAATTAATGCCAGATTGCACACACAATGCTAACAAACAAACAAAACAACCCCAAAACTGCTTTTCTCCTGCCACAAACAGCAAAACAAACGATACTGACATAACGGCAGCTTTCAAAGGACAGTTGCAGCTCTGCAGCAGCACCTCAGTTAATGAGTGTTCGGAAAAGAATTTATCTGAGAAAGAAGAAAGTGAAACTCAACAGCCTTTCAGGCACATGAAACTAGCTTGGAGAAAACTCTGAGATGGTGGCAGCTACTTAAGAAGAAAATTCAGTTGAAAATGTACAAAGAGTTTGGTTCAAAATTTCAGTAATGTGTTTTCCCCTTGTCACTTATTGCTCAGATTGTGAAGTGTTAAAAGCTGGAACGCAGATTTCTCTGACTAATTGTTATATGAGTGATCATGGCCAGATATTATTCCTTAAGTTTTCTGGCAGTCCCTGTAATTTCAGTCACTAATACAACTTCTTTGAATTGTCATGTATGCTTTATTGTAGATTTAGTTAGAATTTAATACTAGTATATGACTATTTTCAGTGTCAGCAAATAGCTTAAAATACATCGAGAAAATAGCAGCAGCAGTAAGTAGAATATTATTAGCATAACTAACAAATTAATTCCCATCGACCAAGCAAAATTACTTTATTTTTTTCTTTTTTTGAATTGGTGGCTTATGATAAAAGGTGTCTTCCTTGAATTAAGCTCGTAACTAGCTTGGCTTACAAACACTGTAACTCACTGTGTTAAAATAACTGAAAGCAAACTTACTTTACAAAAACATTAAGAATAAGTATAGTGAGCTTTCAGACAAAGGGTGGTTTGTCAGGTTCTTAGTATGCAATGTAAAACTGTAATATTCTGTGTAGTGCTTTAGTTTTCTAATAAGTCATTTTGATAAGGTTAAAACTTCAACCCAGAAGAACATACAAATAAGAACACCCAAAGATGAAAATTACTTTGCTTATGTTGCTGTATTAGAATTTTATTTGCTAAAGGGTGAAAACAGATTTGCAAAATTCACAGTTAACTTAAAACAATAGTTTTAAACCTTTTATTCCTAGCCCTGGCTGCCTTCAGGAAGGAAAGAACATCTGGTTATTTAAGGAACACAATATGTTCACATTTTCTATGACTTTTGTTTCTAATTGGGTTTTTAATTTTTTTTTTTTATTTGAACAACTCTAGTTAGAACTATGTTTTTTAATCACTTTATATTCTTCCACTGCCCTATCTGCATATCTCTACTTCTGAATTTTGCAGCGTTTGCTTGAAAAATTAACAGTGCTCAATGGTTTTGATAAGGAAAAAATTGAAGAAAATTGGCCTCTTGCAGGGTGCTAAATATACAGACACATCATCAGTATATGCTTTTGGATGTACCCCAAAACATCTTCTCTCATTTTCTCTTTTCATATATACATACTTCTAATAGCACACCTTTCCATAAGAAGGTCTACTTTTATATTCAGACTATAAGTGCATAGAAGTTACTTTCATATAAATAATTGAGGTGATTATCTGTTCAAACATCAGAAATGTGAAACAAATACTCTGCTAAGCAGGTTTAACAGGTTAACTTTATCATCCTATGCAAAAACAACACTGATGATTCGAGATTTTCATTCTATGTTTTCCTATGAACTGGAGCTAGCTAAATGCAGAAAACGCTAAAATTCAATTATTCTGCATTGATCCACACTCGTGCCTATAAAACTAGTATCTCTAAGCTCCCCTTCAGAGACAGGTGCATTAACTTGTTTTCAGCTATAGAGAGATCTGTATTTCTCTTCTGTGGCACTGGAATATATCAGGGATGTGGAACCTAAAACATCCTCTCACCCCGACTGCCAACTGGCATTTACTAAGTCAAAAGAAGAGCTGCTGTACACATCAGATTAATGGCAAGCGCTGATTACTTTTTGTAGTATTGTTATATGTCACCCATTGTCTAAGTATAAAGTTATGTCAAAGTTTCCTTTGACATTTAGGTTGCTCTACTGGTGACAACTGCAGTGAAAAGTAGCAAACAAAATGCAACAGGTTCATCAAGCCAAAGTTTAGCTCTTCTGATAGTTTGCAAGACAAATAAACAGGGAGGGGAGATCTGTTACGTCAGACCAAAGAAACAGGTGAAATAACAGACGTTATTAGATGTGCAAATCCATACTATCTTCAGAACTAGAAGTTATGGATGGAAAAAACATAACAGGTCCACCTTAACTACTTCACCATTGATGACAGGATTGTTCCTTAAGAATCTTTCAATTTTATGTACATACTGCCAACTTTTCTTAGACCAAATAGCCCACAATTTCCCTTCAGTGAGATTATTTGGCATTTACCTAGCTGCAAAAATAATCCCAAAGACAGTATTTACAGACCTATAAGAGGCAGATTCCTCTTTGTCCCTGTCCATGACTTCTAAACTGCATTTCTTGTCCAGCTGAGATTTAAAACTTCAAGGGGCAGAGAGCAAGCTGCCTTCAGATATTTTGAACACCACTAAACATTCTTGATATGTTCAACAAATAATGAAATAAGTCATTGGACCATGCAACTGTCTCCCACAAAAGAGTTCTCTAACTTCACATGTATATTTCAAATCCAAGCAAAATCTTGGAAGAAATGCCACACAGAACAACTCAGCTCTGGCTCAGGAGATCTAAATTGCACTGAACCAAATGTAATTTCCCATTAGAAACTAGAAGCTAGTGATGGAAAAATGCACAGGAAAATATCAAAGGAGGAAGAAATATCATTAAGAACTGAATTTGCTAATTATCACTTACAAGTTACACTACTGACTAAAATCTTCTTGTCTTTTCTTCCAATCTCCTTTTCTCTGCTCAGGGAATAAAGGCAAACTGAATTATCTTTATGCAGATAGCAAAAATAGGTATCATAATTTTCCCACTTACATTGATATACAATCTGTGTACTGACTTTAGACTCCTACAGCACTCATAATGTCTTGTTGAGTCTTCCCTTTCATTCTGTGTAATGAAAAAATTGGACGCCTTGGAAAATTTTTGTGTGTAGGTCTCAGAGAATAGCAAGAGTTCCATTTCAGAACTACGTTGGATTGAACCAACATATGCTTAAAGACAAATAAGTCTCAACCCAAAGGCCCAATGTAAAATGAGAGGCAGCTGGAAGTCCCTTAAGACCCTTCATTCTCCGGAAATCCCAACTTCCTAACCTTCAGAGTATTTTCCAAGCAGATAAGCAAAGCCCAGACAAGGACCCATTGTAATTACTCATTTAAATTGACAAAACCACCAGCAGCCTCTGCATGAAAGAGCTTTAAGTACTTGTTCACCTGAGTGAAGGGAGTACTACCTGAAAGACACAGTAAGAATTACATCCAGTATTTTTCTGAAAGGTGTCCAAGGCACACCTGAGAATGTTGATTAATAGGATGCCGTGGCCTTATAAGCCTGACAACTTCATTCTCTTGGAGACAAGCGGAATAATGATTACTTCTTTCATGGGAACTTGTTGGTTTATTTTTGCCCCCTTCAGTTGGTAGGATATTTTGCTTACTGCCTAGGATGCTTCGGAGGACAGATGAATAATTTGTAATTATTTTATCTTTTAACATATTCTTTCAATAAATGATAGATTATTTATTTGATTTAGTTTGATATCTTAGCACAATTCTCCTCCCTCTGTATCTTACCTCTAAAAAATACTTCTATCTTGTTTTGCTAAGTGAGCACTTAAATAAATGCTGGGCAGCTTGATTTCACCAACTGCTGCCAAAATCTTAAGAAAGATTCCTGAGATCTAACGTTACAAACTTTCTTACACACTGAAAAGACACACTTCTTGTCATGAAAGAAATCTTTATGCCCAAGAGGAATGAAGAAAGCAGATGTAAAGATGCAGATTTCTGCAAAAAAGCTGATATAGAAATGAAGAGACATCTTTTTTTCTTAATTCATAAAAGTGTAAACATCGGTACTGAATGAAATTTTGCAGAAGGCAGTCAGAGTGCAGAAGTGATGAATTTTTAACTTTCAAAGGTGATGTGCATCAAGGAGATGAGGGAAATCAGACTTTACACTGGCAGCCTACTAATGGGACATGCAGAAAGACAGTTTAAAACCAGCAGCACAAATTCTGCTGACTGCCAAAGATCTGAGTACTAAAAAGATTACTATGTACAGCTTCATCTCAAACACTTTATCCACTATACTGTGGATATCTGCTGTATATAATATTCACACACATACACATTCCATTCTAAAATAGCAAGAGGTTAACCTTTTTTGAGTATAAATTAGTATATCAGAAACCGTATGGTAGTAATATGAAACAGAATTCATGAAGTTATGCATTTTATTCATGTGAATCTTTTCAGGCGGTAAAAGCAGACTCTCACTTTTAACTGAAAATCATCACATAACTATTATATATTGGGCGGGGGTAGCGCTTTAAGGATTAACAGTGATTAATCTGCAGAAATCCAATGAAAAAGGTTTTACAGATGAAATTGCACGACAGTTTCTGTACAGCTTACTAGATTATTCTATAAAACATTACTGTTTCCCTCAAAAGTATACTTTATTACAAAAGATGTCTGTGCAGAACACCAAACAAAGGCACTCTAACGAGCATAAACATCTGCAGCTACCAGAGCTCCTGGATAACTTTAGCAAAGTAGTAGGATGGTATCCTTTAAAGAGTAACAGAATTTGTTTCTGCTTTTGGTTAACAACTCTTTCCTTCAGTGTTTTTTGTCAGGTAAGAAATATGAAACTATAGTTTAGTCCCCAAAATGTAGAATGTTATTAACTTCAGAGTGTTTTATTACAGAGATTTATTCCCTGTGTTTACAAAGCAAGCTCACCTTTGGGTCTCGGAGAAAAAGTGCTCTTAGGATAAGGGAGTGAACGTCTCCAATAGGTGGATAATGCATCAGAAGTCCCAAACAGGTCTGATAATTACTTGAAATCACTACAATGGAAATTAAAAAAGAAAGGAGAGGAAAAAAGTGAAATATTACTATTTTATTTTGATTTTCCAAAATAAAACTTTTTCCTGTAGATCATTACAGTTCAGTCAGCCGCCTTTTCCCATGCTAAGTCTCTTAGAACTCAAGCAGTGCTCACAGTAAAATAAGTTATTGCATAATCAAGCTTCATGACGACGCTTGGTCGAATATCATTAAGGACAATGCTAAAGCTATCAGTGACTTTATGTCATAGACATTTCTGTTAGCTCCAGATTTAGATGCCTAAATTTAGGCCTCTGAAGCTCTGTACCTAAAGCCTGCCTGAGTCAGTGGAGGTCAGGGCACCACAGTCAGGGGAGCTTGAAGAACTTGTCCTACACTCTGAAATGGACACTGACTTTTCAGACACTCCTCTGCAGACACCTAAAAAGAGAAATTTCACCTTCGATCCTGCTTTTATGATAACTTTCCCCCATTCTGACAGTTCTTTCCTGAAATATCTTTTATGTTGTTCTTATGTACACACACACACACATTCATGACCACACACATAAATACATGTATGTAAAATGATGACAACAACTCCTTGTTTTCTTATAAATCAGAAACTATTCATGAAATGTTCAGGAAAAAGAGAATAGGCTAGATTTTACTTTCATAAATACTTAAAAATATATCATTAACTATTAAAACTTTTTACTTAGGAAATTTTCAGGTTGCTTTACTAGGACTTAAAATTTTTTTATAATTGTGCTTGATTTTATCTGACTTTATAAGTATACTCTGTGGTTCTTTGCTTCTTGTTGTCATCTTCTGTTTTGTTTGTTTTTTTTTTCCCTTCCCCCTCCCCCCCCAATCAATCTAATTATGAGTGCAATTATTAAAGACATCTTTTCAGGCAGGTCTATGTAAACTACTTCATTTCTTTTGCACCATCTAAATCCAGGCAATCCATCTGCCACAGCTGTCAAAGCAATGCCCGTTAATGATGCTTGCACTCTGCAACATAAAGACAGCCTCCAACAACAGTAATTGTAAATAAATTTTTAGGAAACTTTACTATTCTGAGAACTTCAGCTGTAGTAACAAATACTTTCAATTAATCAGGCCTCTAGACCAGAAAGGATCACTGCACATACAAAATTATATTGAATCGAAAAAAGGCAAAATAAAGGACTGTTTTGTTGCCAAAAAGATTTAAATGCTTTACCTTTTTTTTTTTTTTCATGTGAATAAGCCCCATATCCTCTTGTACCTTTCCTCCCTCAACAAGAGGATTATGGGGAAAAGATGCAGGACTGGGCAAAATGAATAATTATAATCTGTGTAGGGAACCACTTTATCATCTTCATTTCCGTTGCTGATCCGACAGCTTGTAATTTCATACATCTGCTTTCATTTGTAAAGCACTCACTTATCCTACTCATCCTTTATCTGTTCTGCCTGTTCTTTTTCCTACCCTTTGTTTTTCTTGTTCGTATTCAGGTACCTGTTTTTTCTTCTTGAAGTCACAAAGCTGGCATAATGAACACAATACAATGGTCTCCGTCAGAGCTCTTTCAGAGGACTATAATACAAACACCACATACTACATACCCAATCAAACTCTCACATGTAAATCAAATTTAAGATACACTACTGCAGTTATGATCATGATGCCTTTTTACCACAGCAAATAAAAATACTGAAAATGGGTAGTAAATTCTAAATACTTTTATAAACAATAGGCAATAAGACCAACGCATTTCACTTTTGAATAGATCAGTATTTATTCTATTCTGCAATGTAAAATGGATTAAAATTATCCTTTCTTTATTTTTCCTGGAAGAGTTCTTTGCTGTCTCACAGATACAGAGAAAAGCAAATATTAAAAATGCTAATTTATTTTAGTGGTGCAGACTTGACCTCTGACAAAAAAAAATGTATTTTCAACCACAAGACATTTACTCATATTATTAGTTTTTTGAAATGTATAATAGTGAAACAATTGACTAATGGAAAAATACCAAACTGTTGGGCAATGATCTGTGTCCCCTCTAATCCCTAGAAGTTATATTTTAAAATGAAACCTTATCATTCAAAGAAATTTAAATATCTCTAACACTTTAATGAGGAAGGTGTGTTAAGTCTTTTATTTATTTAATCTTTAGGGTTTTCCCAACATATTCATCTATCCCCTTTTCATGCAGACGTCTTATAGATTGTTGCCAGTGCTCTCTTTACTGAAGAAGCCTGGGTTAAAGGCATTACTTTGCTGAAACACCTCTTGGCACCCTTTGTTTCAGAGTGCCAGCAGTGTGCATTTGCATCAAAAGAGGCATGGCCAACAGGTAAAGGGAGGTGATCCTGCCCCTCTACTCTGCTCTGATGAGACCTTACCTGGAGCACTGTGTCCAGCTCTGGAGGCCTCAACACAGGAAAGACATGGATCTTTGGGGGTGGGTCCACAGGAAGGCCACATAAATGATCAGAGGGCCTATTAGAAAAGGCTGAAGAGTCAGGGTTGTTCAGCCTAGAGAAGAGAAGGCTACAGAGAGACCTTCTTGTGGCTTTCAGTACTTAAAAAGGGCTATAAGAAAGAGAGAGAGAGACTTCTTACCAGGGTCTGTAGTGACAGGACAAGGGGCAACTGTTTTAAATTGAAAGAGAGTAGTTATAGATCGAACATAAGGAAGAAATTATTTAAGATGAGGGCGGTGAGGCTGTGGAACAGGTTGCCCAGAGAAACTGTGGATGCCCCATCTATGGAAGTGTTCAAGGTCTGGTTGGATGGGGCTTTGAACCACCTGACCCAGTGAGAGATGTCTTTGCCCATGGCAGGAGACTGGACTATACGAACCTTGAAAGTTCCTTCCAATCCAAATGATTCTATGATTCTTGTCTCTTCAGGACACAATGTTATAATACTATTCAACAGAGTGGCAGTTTTCTTAAAAATGATAGAGAAAATAGGAGTAATACAAAAGAAATATTCTTTCTCTGAATAAGAATATTAGAGTACAAAGGATTTCTAAGAATTAAGTGTAGGATTACATTTCTGGAAGGAGATTCTGTGTGATACAAATTTATCCAGTCTTAGCAGTACCTGGATGGTGCTAAATTTCAATGATGAAATATCTTACACTGTTGCCAGCTGCCTTATAATAAGTTTCCTGTGTCTGTACCTGTGCTTTTCCTTCCTAATTGGCTTGGCAGGAGTCACATCTGGATCCAACTTCTATTGTGAACAACAACTTCTCATTTCTCCAAAGAAGAATGCTAATTGGCATTTCTAGAGAATGGAGTAGAGAAACTCCTCCACATAGAGAAACAAATCTTAATGCCTTCTGATTAATATTTGTTACGCAGTGCCGAGAGGAAGATCAAATTGCTTTCTCTCTTCTGCTTTCCATGAGACTGACCACTCTCTGTTGGTCCAGTAACCTTTCCTGGATGCCAGCAGCAGTAATAGTGTCGGAAAACATATAATCGTAGAATCACAGAATCATAAGGTTGGAAGAGACCTCTGAGACCGTGCCTGTCTCCCTACTTAAACCATGTCCCTAAGAAACTTATCCACCCGTTTTTTTAACACCACCAGAGATGGTGATTCCACCACCTCCTTGGGCAGCCTGTTCCAATCCCTGACCACTCTCTCAGTAAAGAAATTCTTTCTGTTGTCCAGTCTAAATCTCCCCTGGTGCAACTTGCAGCCATTTCCTCTTGTCCTGTCGCTGTCACTTGTGAGAAGAGACCAGCACCCCCCCCCCCCCCCGGTCACAACCTCCTTCCAGGCAGTTGTAGACAGTGATGAGGTCTCCCCTCAGCCTCCTCTTCTCTAAGCTAAACAACCTCAGTTCTCTCAGTCTCTCCTCACAGGGCTTGTTCTCCAGCCCCCTCACCAGCCTCGTTGCCCTTCTCTGGACGTGCTCCAGCCCCTCAATGTCCTTCCTGTAGCGAGGGGTCCAAATAACTACCTGTCCTCAACAAAGTCCTAATTTTTTGACACATGTAATTTTTAAGAGTTTGATGCTACCAATCCTGTATCCAGATGAATTCCTAACCCAGAAAGGGTGGGACTAGTTGTCCCTGCTCCTTTGTATATGGCTATGCTCTCTTTAGTAGGCCATAAACTGAGTTAAAAATAGATAATACGAACATCTTGCATTATAACAAAAATAACAATTCAGCTCCTCTAAGAAGAGGCTGTGGCTCCTTTATTTCCCTCAAAATATTCAGAGTGCTTTTAGATAGGGAAAAATAGATCTGAACAATGGCCATAGCTAGTCGTCAAGTGGGAACATGATAAAAATATACTTATTCTACACCGATCAGTCAAAATTGGCTCCCGTTGCAAAAATGATGTCAGTTTATTTTGCAAAGTATAGACAGGTCTTCTAGGTTTGTTTCTTTTTGTCCTTCTTGAAGGGAAATATATGAAAAATATATATTTTGCACTACACCCTCTCGTCCATTCTGATTTCATCAACAACCACATATAGCTCCATACTGGTGAAAAAGAAGTAACATATTTGTGCTTCTGATCCGAGGCTAAAAAAAACCGAACAGTTGTTTGGCATGAATGTTTCCAAAGAAATCCAGGAAATTATTAAAACTCAGAGATAATTTGGTACACAAACCTACACTTGGCTTTTGGGGATTATCACTCCATGGACAAAGCTCTGCGTGGACAGAGATGTAAAACTGAACATAGCAGTTTACAGAATGGCTGTGTACATGATTATGTATCTGTAAGCTTTAAAATATATAAGCAATAATCTAATGACTGACACATTCCCTTCTCCTTGAATAATATATCGTTTGAGTAACAGTATTTCAAAACTAAAATAAAAATAAAATGAAAAATATAGCAGAAATAATATTTTCTTAAAATCATGCCCTTGAGAACAAAACACAGAAAAAAATCCATCAACCCCCAAACCAGTAACTTTTCTCACATTCTCAAATGTGCAGCTATAAAAGAATCTGCATAGTTTTTAAACTTTCAAATGCTTTCAATACTGTATTATTATCATTGCTTATGTTTGGTATTTTTATAACATAATATCTTAGGAGCTTTATTATCATTCCCATAAGTTTTTAAAGTTAAAATTTCCATACAGTTTATTTATAGATTATTAATGCCATTGGATGTTTTGAGCTAACATTTCCTTTTACCAAATAAAGAGAAGCTTTTATAAACGTATTTAATTTGAAAATGTTTTTAAAAATATTACAACATGAACTCTGAACTCCATTTAAAGCTCAAATATTTTCAGCAATAATGAGGAAAAATGGAAACCTTTTCTATTACAGATATATAAGAAAAGCTTTCTTTTATCAAATCAAGAACTGTGGAAATTGCTACTGTTTGAGCTTGACCTTGAAAATATAGTCAACATCACAGTATTTATGCCTAGGTATTTTCTTTCGCTGTTCTATTATGTTATCTAGGTTCATCTACAGAAAAAAAAAAGTTAATTATTACAGAAACAGTCTATGTATGAAGTACTAGCTGTCCTTACGAGATGACTTTGCATCTCATTTGGGCAAATGTACTCTACTTTAAAGCTATTTACTACTCTTATCTACTAAGCCTGGGGATTTCATAGAAAACAGAGAAACTGATTTCATATAGATGTCTAGAATACATTTTCAGCTCACATTTTTAGTTACCACATACCAATACTTGTACGTAAGCAAAAGAAAACAAAATTTCTCTCTAAGAAGAGAAAGTGCTTAAAAACACAGTTCAAAATGTTTTTTTAAAGGGAAGTGATGATACAAAATAAAATAATACATAGCTATACCAAAATTTTTAAGATTACTTCAGTTTACTGCACATAAACAAGCCAGATTTAGATTGCAGAACATAACGACCTGGAATCAGATCATTCTGAAACAGCAGCATTAATTCTGAAACCTTTAAACTGAATTGAATGTCCACTTCTTTGAGATGAAGGTAAGGTAGCTCTACACACTGCTTGTTTATTAAAAAGTAATTAAAAAACACACATGAAGGCAGGCAGTGGAACGGCAGTATGTGTAAAGAACATGCACGTTATATTTTCAAGACTGGGCCCTAAAATAGCAACCACAGATGTTGAAAACTTCGTGTGTCCTAGAATACAAAATTGTGTCAAATACGTGACCTTGTTATAACCTAAAGCTTACAGATTGTATATAATTAACTCTGAACAGTATGTTACGGAATTCATACATTTAATGACAGACATGCATCTTGCTGCAAAACACAAACTTTGTTGCAGCAAAGTTATATAGAGATTTTTTTTGCAAAATATGATGAGACAGAAATAAATGCCTTAATTAACAATCACATATCTTCCTCCTCCCATTCACAATGATACAAGCTAACAATATTTTTGTGATTTCTTGTTTTTCCCTACTTAATATATTTGTTGGTCATCACCAGCCCATAAGAATTCACCTTTGCACACATTTCAGGCATACTAATATAAAATGAAATGATAATTTTTAATGCTGCCACTCCTGCATAGAACAAACATATTTTGTAATTGACACTCATGTCTGCATTTACATTTCCTTCAAGATACATCTTTGAAAATTATGAATTACTGTATTGTGCATTTTTGCATTTCTCGCAGCAGGACAGTGTAAAAATATATCCAGTCTAAGGGAGACTTTGCTCAGTTCATCAGCTTGGTCAGAAGGTGGAGCTCTATACATACCTGTATCACCGCACATAAAATCTGCAACTCGCATATAAAACCACAGAACTACTCAGAAAACAAACCTGCATTTAACTCCAAGACACAATTTGTTTCATAGCAGACCGTGCCTGATAATAAATGGCTCTTCTCCTAGCATTTGGAACAATTGTCAGTATGTTAAAAAAGTTGCAATGAAATTCAGCATTTTTTAAGTCCTCTTGCTTTGAAAAACAGGTTTTCATTCTTTTTAAAAGACCGTAAGATAATTGATACTTACAGGCATCTCTAATATATAACAACATGGCTACAAAAATGTAGTCAACTAAATTCAGGGTGATACTGTCAGCAAACAGAGCGTCCCAGACAACCAGAAGGTCCTGCAGTGGGAATTCACGTCCAAACAGGAGTCTTACCCATCGCCTGAAAAAAAGAGACAAGACATGATTTGTATTTCTCCGTTTTGCCAAATAAGGCAAAATCAGTACAGATATCCCAGGATCAGCTACAATCCAAAACAATTTAGAAGAAAATTCTACAAAGCGTGAAGGTCTGTGATAAACACCTAACTAACTGTATTTGTGGAAATGTTACTGCATCTACATTAAAGAAATAATACATTACAGGCTGTAGAAGCTTAACTGACTGATATTATTACATGGCTGAACCTTAAAGGACAAAACATATCAATCCTATATATTATTTTTTGGAGCATTTAATGTGATAGCAATTTAAGAGCACGGGGAGAAAATGTTACACAATAACAGCCTGAACAACAAAAAGAGGAGAGTGAAGCCAGTGAGAAGCCCTTAAAATCCATCAAGTGAAAGCCAGTTCAGAGGCAGATGCCAAAAAGCAGTTAAAATGGACTGGGTCACACTTACTTTGAGGAGGCTTCTGCCCCGTTACTGATAAGTGTTTTCAGCTTCACATAAAATATGCTATGGATGCTATTTTGATTAAATCTAATTTAAATCTTTACCAGATTCAGTGATAATCTGCATGCAGACTATACCATTCATTCCTGTTCATATTGTGCTGTTTTCATACCTAGCAAAATGTGAAAATCTGTCTTACCAAATTGAATATTCCATTGAAACTGGAAGCTTGATATGAGTTAGAAGAAAATTATTTCTCAAGATTTCTTATTTCCACTTCTGGCTCTTACACTGACGTACTTGCTAACATCAAGAAAGGCACTTCCCTTTCCTATTCCAGAACAGACTTGCTAGCTTTGTATCTTTTTAGGTAGGATTATCCAAGGTTACATTTGAAAGAGCTAAAGAATAGTTAATAACATTAATCCCAAAATAGTTTTTACGAAATGGACTTAGAAATAATGAATTACAGTTTTAGCTGGGATATGCAAATTATGACGCATGTGAAATCTGTTTATTCAGTGGCAAGAAAAGATTGATTGCAAATTTCTGCTAAGCAAATTAAGTCATTCTTTAAAATTCACAAAAATTTCTCAAAAGGCAACTAGAAATTTCATCAAGATTAGTTTCACTTGTAAGAATTTGTTTTTAACCACTTTTGTCCCAGAACTCACTGTTGGTTTCAGGCACCTGTGGTTTTTTTTCCTGATTCTAGTAATAAAAGTTAATTTCTATAAAAATGAATTCAAGCATGTCAGTTGAGCACAAGTTTTTAAGATAGCAACAATCTGTACAAAACGGTTTTCTTAACTTAAACTTTTATTCCCCCTGCCACTGGAACCATATGTATTATCTGAAAAAACATCCATGTTACAAATTTAGAGATCACTACACAGATGTTTTTCCCATGCAAGAAATGTTCTTTTTTAGACATAAAAATACGTGATTTCAAAAGGCATCATCATCTTATCCTTATATCAAACATTTACATTCTAAGCTCTTTTTAGATTAGTGCAGTAATTCCAAAAATCACAATATTAGCTAAGACAAAATACAAACTCTATTTATTTGCCTCTCTCATCAACCCCCTTTTCTATGAGGACTTACTTTCAGACCTCAGAAGGAGAAGTCAGAAGAACTGTTAACACAAAGGCAAGACTTATCTAGTGCAGTTAATACCACGTCTGTGTGATCTAAGGAATTTTACCACATAGGGGCACGTTACCCTACAGTGCCTAGCCCACAGGAGACTATTATCCTACGGTGACACAAACATAACCCAAGCTCTGCATGAAGCCTATTACTTGCTCTAACAACCCCTCCAACCTGTAAAACTGCAACTTCCAAGTAACACAAACTGTTAGGCAAGAAATTTCAGCTAAGCTTGAAGCATTTGCGCTGACTTTGCTTGCAACTACAGAAATCTCATTCAGAAGCCTTGCTAAAAGTCTAATACACTTCAAGGGAAAAAATACACCATGGTGTAATGGGATTTGTTATTAGTCTTTTATTAGAAATCTCTTTTGCTTCTTTACTACTTCATTATGCAGTGTTAATCGTTCGTAGATGCAGGTTTATTCTGCTCAAGCAGAAGTCATTCCTTTTTTTTCTCCTGCTTTTATATTTTCTCCTGGGAAAATTAAATCTCAGTCCCCAGAGGTATCACATTTCACAGATGTAGACTGCTGAAGAACAACTGGACTTCCTTTTGCAACCATAATATTACCGTTAATTACTTGAACCTTCCTGTCTTAAAGGGAGTAAGCGATTCATACTGTTGTAAATGCATATATACTAACTGCTCTCTTATTTTCTTAGGCAGCATTTAGCTCATAGCATCTATAAACCAAGGACCCTATTGCCTATGAACCATGCTGCCATATGGCAGGACTACACATAGCTTTTAAATTCATAAAAAGAGATCTTAATTCCTTAGAGTAAATGTCCACACTGAAAAGCTGTCTTTCAAACTAAGACATTTTTATTGCTTTTACAAATATTTGCAGAGAATTTCAGACATACTTAATAATTGCATTGGACATGATAAACTTTTTTTTTTTTGAGATGACTGGCTGTGGTTTAATTATCGTTCTGTCCTGTTAATCTTGCCTTACATCTGTTACACCTGCAGACTGTGAGGCTCACAATAGTATACCTTTTATCACATGCAGTAATACAATAATTCATATTTTACCAAGCATACATAGTAATTAAAATCTACAAAAAACCCTCCAGATTCTTTAAAGCCATAATACACCAAGGTACTACTACCTACATTGTAGAATATGTAACTGCATTTTCCACTTATGATTCCTATATAATTAAACTGATATTCTCAAGAGATCAGTAATTACTAGCAATAGCTAATGATTCATTAATGACCTTACAATATATAGAGAGCAGGAGAAAACTGTTCTCTAGTAAAGCTATTTAATAAGTCAATGATTCAGCCTTACCAATTTTAACTAAAAACACAACCAGTTTGACTGAGATTTACAGGACAATTCTTCAAGCATGAATAAAATTAACTCATGTTATGTGTTACATATATTTAGCTGATTATCTTCTCTAACTTCTTGGATAGAGAAGAAATTGAAACCTAAGCAATGGTTACAGATGAGGTGATAGAAACAGTTTTGGAGTGTTTAAGAGGAAAAAATAACACTATGAAATCAGAAAGAATAAGGAAAATCATAATGCCAGAAAATGGTAAGCATGACTCTGAACCTACTCCTAAATGACTAAATCTAGGACCTTGTCAAAAGTTGCCTAAAAAAATCTACTCTAAGAGTGTATTTTCAGCCATTTATACTTTTGTTATACTCAGTCTTCAGCACAATTTCCACTTGAAGCATCTGCTCAAGGCTTGATTTTTTTTCATTCATCGATACCATTCATTAGAACAAGGTTAAAAAAATTTTGCTCATGCTTAACTTTTTTTTTCCCCCAAGTATTTCATTAAGAAGGTCTAGAATCAAAACAACAAGGTCTATGGTATTGCCTTTTTGCTGTGTATATTAAACAAAAACGCCCAAATTTGATAATTCCTTGTCTGATCTAAACACAGCAGAGCACAGACTTCCACGGAGAACATTCTGTTTCTTCCTAACTCTTGTCACCAACCCAGCAGTGTGTCATCCTGTCCTTTACCCCAGCTGCCCTCTCCTTCCTGCATGGGAAAAGGCAAAGGTGTGCATCATCCACCTGCAATAGCTACTGCCGCTTTGTGAACGTGACAGTGGAGGATGCTGTTCATCTAGTTTCCAGTGCTTGCAAGACTGGAATAGTGGGAGACTTCCAGAGAAAGGGAGGGTCAATAGGAATTTCCAGGATGTCATTTCATGTTCAGTGCAAGTTTTGCTGCCTTTTTTAAAAATAAGAAAATTATTTTAATGGACTGTAACTATTGAAAAGAACGTCATCTTATCAAAATTAAGCACTCATAAGCTGAGAAATGCCAAAATTAACATCAGTTGTTTACTGACTGAGAAAATGATATGTAAGCTCTGTCTCTTTAAACTCTGTCATGAATTATGTTCAAGCAAACATTTGTAGCCAGTGCAATTTACTATGTAAAGTCATGGTCAATAATTTAAGGGAAAGGGTTGACAGACTTCAGCTGTGATCTGCTTGTTAAAAAATAAGATATAGAAAAAGTATGAGGAGCAACATTTGTAGAACACTTTCAAACGAACTTAAAGCTACAGAAGGAAGCTATATGGAAGATACAGAATTAAATAGTTCAATGCCAAGCAGCAAGCACTACATTGGGCACATTCGATGCCTGCGCTACGATTTCAGATGTCTATGTTTCTAACCTATGGACGCTGGGTGGGCTGCAGTTGAAGAAGGCTGTCTATCTCTGTGGCTGTCCTGCAGCAGCACTCATCAACCCTTGCACGGGTGAGAAGAGTGAAGATATAGCTACACATATATAGAAAAGGCACTCTCAAAATAAGACATTTGATACCAGAAACTCTCCTGGATATCTGTAGCTGGCAGAGGTAGTAACAGGCAAGTTCAATCAGAGGATGTACAAGGTTGATTACTTTCTTTTAAGGACATGAAGGAGACCAATCAAGACAAGCATTAGCAACATTTTGGCTTCAACTTGTTACACAGTCCATTTCTCAAGTGTTCTGACTCCTTTCCTAATAAATCTTGTTCTCATCAAGACTCTTGTGGCTTTACACAGTTAAGGGGTTTTGTCTGGAATTTCCTAAAGAGATTAATAAAACCTTCAAATGATACAAGACAGTAAAGGAAACATGCCCAAAGTATAATCACAACTTGTTCTTTCAGCTACTTTTTGACAGCTGTCTTGTGGAAGGGCAGAAGGGTGCATAAGAAACTCCTAATGGTCACGATGAGAACGAAGACAAAAAACTAAGTGTAACAATTGACAAAATGACATTTCTAAAATAAAGAATACCTTATTAAAATCCAATATTTTGTCAGAACAGAAAGAAGCATGTTAAACCCCCACAAAAAACTGCTATAAGAAGTTATGTGGGAAGCTCAACAGACTTTCAGGGATTTACAGAAACCTCTGATGCGTTCCATCTAAATGCTGAGAATATACACACAGCATACCCTCATATGTACACCATCCATAAAAGATATACAGTGAGATATTGTTACAGCATATGTTCCATTTTTTGCCTTAATGTACTTAACTTGTGAAGGAAATGAAAACAGACATCTTGCTAGAAGATCTGTTTACTTCAACCATAAATTCAAATGTTAATTCTGTATTTATTAGATAAAATTATGTGGCCTTTGTCATTTGAGAAGGCAGACAAGACGATCAGATTTTCCTTAGGCCACAAAACATTTAAATATTATAGATTTCTACCACATTGCCTCTAGCAGTCTGTGCTAATTGTACAAAAGTGTGTGTGATAAAGAGGGGAAAAGAGTGTGCCGGCACCTAACAAATAATTTGGCTTCTCCTTTGACTTAGAAACAATATAGAAACTATAAAAAAGATTCTTCTTACACATGCACAGATAACTGTTTTAGCAATTTCAGGTTTACATGTGGACTATATTCTGCTAGTGAAGGACATACACACACCTTGGTGTAGCCATGAGGTAGGTGGGCCTGTCCTGTCTGCACGCACATGCGGGGTGTCCGTTTCATCTGGCTTCTGTACTGGCTGCATGAAGATCCAGTGGATCACTGCACTAAATGCATGAATTGTGGTTCTATTGCTAGTGATTTTTTTGTTGGGTTGGTTTTTTTTTTATCTGGTTCAAATACTGTTTGGTTTGTGTTCATTCACATCCACTCATTTTTTAAGTCTTGCATAGTTATATTAAAAACTCCTCAACTTTAAAAACTATAATAAGATCCGTAGGCCTTCTGTCCCATGGATTAGACAATATGGCCTTAAAGAGTTGTTATATGCAAAGAAAAATAATTATGGTGTTTGAAAACAGCACAAATAAAAATAAAATTACACATTCACATTATGGATTATATGTGTTTCAGACTCCACCACAGGTTTTTATAAACATCTCAAATTAAATAATAACAGGAATAAATGCTTGTTTATTAATATAAATCTACTCAAACTTAGGCTAAGTGACAAACAAGAAACTGGTACATAGTATACTTTACTGCCTGGAGAATATGGTTTTGATTTGTTCTGTTGAAAATTCCTGCTGTTATACATACCCTGAATTTTTAAAAATATTAATTATTTTATCATACACAGACTAGCATACCTTTTTAAAATAAAAAATTTAAATTTTAATTTTACAAATAAATTATGTGGCATGAGCATCTAGTTGTTATTTGGATTATTTCCTTTCCCACTTGGTTCCTTTAAGATTCCTGGCAAAGATCACATAGGTTTGCATGTAAAAAAAATTCTTTCCATTTTTGGAAGACTTTATTGATTTCCTTATTAAAAGAAGGTTTTTCTTTCTCAAAAATGAGTTCCTAATAATTATCTCCTCCTCCTTACTGTAATTTACCCATTTTGGTACGGCATTTACCACTATCTGAAGCCAGACCAATCGCAATACACTCACTTGCAGGAATGCACTTAATGAAAAGGTATCATTGCATCTTCACAACAGTAATGTTTAATATTTTTAGGCATGTACTACAATAGAACTATTGAATTTGTTAGCCTGCTATGGGTAGGTCTCTGTTCCATCTCTTAACTAATTTCAGGCACCTGTTTTGTCACCAGCGCTGCCCTTAGCTACAGACCTTACATGGCTGCTGCTGGCAATTACTGCTGCTTCCTACCTTCCCAGATTCTGGGGTGGTACCGGTAACTACTGCTGGGTGCCTTGATAATTTTCCCGCCTGTTCTTGCTTGTTCTTCCTTGCCTGTTCTTGGTCCCTGATGTAGTTCTAGCCTATTGTACTAAAAAAGCCGTTGACTGCTGTATTTTGATGTTCTTCTGAATTTGTTTTGGAAGTTTCTTCAAGTAAGTTCATGGGAATCCACTTAATGCTGTCAAGAATGATGTATTTTTCTCCCTCATGCAGCCATTGCAAAGCGTACGTTTCTCCCGCCACTTCACCATGCTGTCATAAACATCCCAATCCCAAGAAATTTTCTTAAAAACAGCTTTAACAAAGAGGATTACTGGTAAACATACTCACCAAAACCTATCCCTGCTTTAAAAATTCTGCTCAACACTTCTACTCTACTCTGTAACACAGGTACCTGCTTACACAGGATGTGGAAAAGGCTGAACCAATGAATGCCTTCTTCGCCTCAGTCTTTACTAGCGAGACTAGTCTTTGGGAATCCCAGGACCCAGAGATGGAGAAAAAAGCTGGAGCAAGGAAGATGTACCCTTGATGGAAGAGGATCAGTTCAGGGAATACTTCAGCAAGCTGGACATATATCCAGCAGCCATGAACACTGAGAGAACCAGCGGATGTCATTGGGAGGTGACTCTCAATAATCTTTGACTGACCGTGGTGATTGGGAAAACGTTCAAAGATTGAGGGGAGGCAAATGTCACTCCTATCTTTAAGAAGGGTAAGAAGGATGCAGGGAACTACAGGTCAGTCAGCCTCACCTTGATCCCTTGATGATGGAACAGTTAATCTTCGAAATGATCATTGATAGCGTGTGTTTGCAGTAAATACTAAAGACATCCAGTTACTGGACTCTAACAGTTTACTGGTCACTCATTACTATGACGGCAGGGTAAAACTGTTGTACTCCAGTAGCTACCTAGAGAAAGAATGATCACAACAAAATATCTATCATAGTTTCAGTCATTAGTGAATTTTTTAACGGACAGGAGTTCTAGAAATTTGTCAGGATTTTTTAAAAAGGCATTTTAAGTTGACAACAAATATCACATCAAATTTGAGGCACCATACCATGACTCAGTTAGAAATTATCTGAGCTAAACTGTAGTTTTATTTAACAGAAAAAGACTGAAGGAAGCTGCTGTGTTTCTGCAGAACAACTAAATTTAAACATCTCAGGCAACACCTGGGTTTAAAAAGCAAGGTTCACTGTGATAAAATTATGGTGATAAACTAAACAGACCAGAGGGTGCTGTTACTTTCTACTGGAAAAAAAAACTTTTGAAGTCAGTGATAAACACCTCTTAAGTGCAAGAAGCATGGGACTTCATCTCTGATACAAATTTAAAACCTTAATTTAAAGACCAATATCTGCACTCATAAGAGAAAAACTTAAGACCTAGAAGGTGTGCCTACTGAATTCTTCCTGCTCTTTGCCTCTATGCAATTCAAACCCACAGTCCTAAATACCGATGATGCGTGTGCATTTTGTTTTGAAAATCAGTGCAGAGTAGCAAAAACATTTTCTTTTTTTTAAACAAAAATAATTACAGGTGAATGATTTTAAACACTGTTTGCTGCAATAAACCTATTGAAACAAAAGAGGCACTTCTAAATTAGTGAAGTTCCTACTGATATCAGCTATTAGCAATTAGGAATTCCACCCGCCCAACTTTACCACCTCTAAACAGCAATGATTAAATTTGGTTTTAAAGTGGAGAAATTATATTAGAAAAACAACTCTCAGTGTTGTAATTAAAGCACAGTTCTTAAGATGATAAAATAAATTTGCTAATAGCTTTATCCATTGATTCAAGATGCATGCAGTAAGTTTAAAAGATACGACGATCTTTTTGTGCAACCTCTTTATAAAAGAGGAATCAATATCATTTTACTATCTCATATTGTTAAATCTATAGAGTTATCATGTTTCTCTGTAGAATTCACTTGGTTATGACTTAATCAAAAAGACATACATTTTAAAATAAAAGGAAGAGAGATAATTTTGTTAATCGTTCCAAAATAATAAGTACTGATAAAATATTATGAAGTTTCTCTTTTTATAGTCTCTCTTCAAGACTTCCTTATCACAAATATTAAATAAAATGCCTTTTCTGTCCATAAAAAAAAAATCAAAATCTACAACTGAAGCTTCTTTCTGTTACTCTGTATTGAAATGTTACAAGAAATGAAATTTTTCTGGTATGCTAAATAAAACATACTAAAAATCTGAAGATTTATCTTTTAAAGACTTTTTTTAATTCCTCAGAAGCTATCTGTCTATGGATCTGTCCAACAATGGAATGGCTACTGGAAAACACATTGTATTCAAACCAACAAGGCAACACGCTTGTTGTGACTGCATCACTAGCTTACCAATACACATTTTTTCCCTTCCTAATCCCATTTCTTCATTGTACGTGTTTTTCTGGTATTACAGAGAATTCAGTTGATAACATAGGCAATTTTAGGTTTTCATAGTAAAATTAAGAACAGCAATATATCCAAGAATATGCATTATTAAGTAAAATGGTAACTTTAAGCTAATTAAATTATATTTCAGTTTGTCTCCTTTATCTCATAAAGCTGCACAAATATACGTCAAACATACTTGCAGTGGAAGGACAAGGCCATTACAAAATGATGATCTTTCATTTGGGCTTAAAGCACAAGAAATTGAAATTGCGATACTTTGACATGAATAATAAAAAAAAAAATGTTAAGCTATTTGGCAGCCATGCTCAGAATAAAATAGGCACCAGTAATGAAGACTTTATTAATACCAACAACATCTTACTATACATACTTTTTGTGGAAACCTTTTTTTTAATATTTGGAAAATTTGTACTAATTATGTTAAATACGAACACAGGTGAAACTAGACCACCAGAGATAAATAAATGCTTTACCAATAAGCTGATAAGAAAATTGTGTAGAGATACTAAGTCACCAAAACAGATGCAAAAACCTGCTCAATTATGTCCTTAATACTTACTTAAACTATTATTTTCTACAGCTCCAGGATTTTGTTTGGGTATCTTCCATGAATGACTGGTGCACTCAATATTATACCAACTCTGCAGAGGAAGGTACTGTACCATAAATTTTCCTGTTTGAAGCTGCTCCTCACAGGGCTCAGATCACCTCCCCAGCAGCCCTCAGCCGGGAAAGAATCCTGACTTTCTATACTTATTTTCATCTCAGTAGAACAGATTTATTTTGAAAACGCTTTCCCCTGGAGAGTCAAAATCAAACAACAATAAACCTAAAGTGGACAGAATTCTTACCTATCACCTGAACTGCAGGCTTATTTCTGCAAACCTCTTTATAATTAAGACTATAACATTTCAAAATCTTTGTGGTTCTCTGGTCCAGAATGAGGAGCGAAGATTTATATCATCACTGAATTCAATATTACATCTATTGTACGCTCTAAAACTAAATTAAGAAGCTGTTCAGAGGCCATACATGCAGCAGTCCATTTCAATCTATTAGTCTGGCTAAATGCCTTCATACATCCAGCAAAGGGAATCATCATCATCAATCTGCCAGTTGTAGTGATCAGTCAACTACATGTTGATGCATGCACCGAGGAAACACAAGCATTTCCTCCCTGCTGTCATACTCCTAAACGTAAGAATCAAATGATGCTGTTCCAATGGGTAGCATGCAAAATGATGATTTAACTGCTTAGTGTAAATAACTGATAGAATCACCACTTTATTTATAACCACAGTTCAAAGGCAGAATATAAGTTTGGAGCCCAATTCCATTACCAAGCAGGGTGTGGCAAACAAGAGCTAACTTCTTTTGCCTGGTATATTAATTGTATCATTGCTATCCAAGAGTCTTGCTTTCATTTAAACTATTAAAAAATAGACACTTTGAAGTTGTTTTATCCTTTCTGCATGTAATTAAAAAACGTTGGCTTACATATTAGTTACAAGAACAAGAACTTATACTTTTGTGAAACAAAGTACTGATAAGTGGTGGAGCTTTGTGTTGTGTGGCTGCAGCCTTATGGGAATACCACATCTTTTTGGAGACACACAAGGGCTTAGTGGTCTCATTTAGCTACCCATGTGCCCCTGCAGAAGCCCTCCTAGCAATAAAACACTCTAGTGGCAAACAGCTAATTCATTAATTAACCACTGTATTTGCTGGAAAGGAAAGCACTAAACAATGCTGCACAGAAAGTGCAATTGTGGTTGTTTCAGGTCCCTGTCTGCAGTATGTGTGGCAGAGGCAAGCAATGCCTATGCTGTTTCTAATTATTCCAATTATCATGGCACACTATGAAAACTTGATTAATAACACTGAAGATATTGTTGTGGCAATTAGCCATATGGTTGTGGGACTTTATTCTGTCACGATTTAGCCATTAGCATCTACTTATGTTTGTCAGAACAGAGCATCCGTGACAAGTTGGAGTTCCGCTCACCTTGCCGAGTCCCCGGTGAGCAACACCAGAGAAATGTTTATTCCTGTGAGCCCCGTGCTGGAGTAAATTTTTCATGTGGCATCCGGTCTGACTGGGGACAAATGTCAAGTAGCTTAAGCGACGACCCATCAAGCCAGATTCTCTCTGCAAAAGGTACCTCAAGAACGGCTTGTCAAGGCAGACTTCTTTCAGGGGAGGATTTGACCAGTAAAATTAGTGTCAAATGTCTTGTATTCAATGTTTTCAATGGTTAACTGGTCAGACAGCATGCACCTACCCTTATTTAGAAGTGAAGAATGCTCTATTATAATTTTATACACCTATGAGTTACATATTACCATGTGCTTGAAATGTATATCTCCAAGCAGATGGACCACGGGGCAGCACTCCTGTCAGGTTGGTCAGCTGAACTGACAGCTACATCAGCTGACAGATTTTATGAGCTATCTTTTTAAAACACAAAGCATATGCTAAAAAAACAACACTTATTTTGTTTTTTTTCTTTTCATTTTGTGGTCACAATAACTGCTCATCTTTACAAGTTCATCTCTAAGACATAAAGAAAAGCTTTAAAAAATTCATTAATGACAGGAGGCTGCCTTTTTTCCCTACTGAAAGTACAGTGGTAGCCTTACCACTTCTCTAATTTTCTTGCAAATCAGCTAATGCAAATGTGTTTATATCAGCACGTCACTCAAAATCAAAATGTTTGCAATCAAAGACAACTCCAAACTTGACTACTTGTCCACAGTTAGGAATCAACAAGTAAGTCCTTATTAAAAGGAGTAGGAAGCACTAAAGAATTAGCATCTTGCTGCACAGGGGTGTCATATACAGAACTAACGAAAGTGTGCTTACCTATTTTGGACATGAGAGGAGGAAGCAATAACACAAGTTTGTGGAAATGGCATTAAAATGACACAATGTAAGAAGCTTTTAAAAAACAGAGTCGGGAAAAAAGGAAGAGATGAAGGATAGACAAGAGGGATCGGAAGATTTAGCTGGAAGGCAAGTATTGGTGAGGATTTTTTTCATAGAATCTGTGGAGAACAAGACAGATGACCTAAGGGATAATTTGTGTGCAATGTGGGTGCTGCGGTCAGCCCTAAGCCTGTGCAACACTTTCTCCTTAACCATAGTTGGTGCTGATAACAGGCTAAAGCAGCAGCATGTGGCCCTTGCTCAAAGCTGAAGTGACTGTTCTCCCCAAAGGACTCTCTCTGCCCACTCCAGGGCTTCTGAGATAGAGTGAAGACCCTGCAGCTGGAGACGTAACCCTGCAGAGGGAGCAGAGTTGCTGTTTTCTTGGGCTGTGTTCTGCTTGTTGCCATGCTGGAAATCTGCTTTTGACTTTGCAGGCCATGACAAGAACACAACTGCAATTACAGCAAAATTAATATTGAGACTGCAGACTACATGGTCTTACAGTTAAGATGATGTATAATTTTCTACTTGTTATCCAACCACAAATTTTGGACATAGTATCTAGTTGAATATATACTATATTTTCAGCTAGTACTGATAACATTCAGAGTAAACTAGGAAGATAAAAGAGTTAAAAACTACACTATTCACATCCAAGGTCAAATCATACCCATGCCTGAAATATGGACAGACCAGATGAGATGAGAATCATTCCTCCTTGGCCGAATTATTTTTATTCTAAGTATCTATTCTGGGAAGAAGATCTGTCCTAAGGAAGAGATTTTGGCACATGCAGCAAGGCAGAGTGGGATAGGAAATGTGAGAGTTTGGGGTGTCCTGAGAGTTCACATTCATTGCCACACACATTTGGTACAAGCCATATGGGCACCAAAAGTACAAGTCTTGCAGTAAGTTGCGCTTTGAACAACTCTTGTGTCATAACTCTGGTCAATGGCGTTGAGCAATGTGGGGTCTGTTTCTTCCCCAATTCTATCTTATTTATACATGATTAAGTCTTTTCAGGAACTTACTACTATGTATATGTTGGTTTCTGATTATCCTTGGCACTTCAAACTTAGTTGGAATTCGTAGACACTATTTTTGTCTGCTAATTCACTGTTTTAGATTAACTTGTTATATACGGACCAAAACCAGCCACAATGAAAAACATGGCAGGTTTTACAGCTTTCTTTACCTCAAAAAGGTGCTCTGTTTCAGAAATCAAAAAAATACTTTTCATTATTTGTACCTTACTAACCCGAAGTACTCTTCCAGTTCAAATTTTCTGTATGCTTCTCAGAAACATCAGGGTAGAAAAGGGACACTAAAAATCCCTCTCCACCTCTTTGGCAGAAAACCTGTTGCACACTTATACGTTTGAAATAATAGATACCTCAAAATGACACTAATTTAAATTCTATTGTCCTCTTCATACTTTGATCTGTTTCCTTAAAACTGTACTTTTAGTAACTGCTAAAGAGAAATATCTTTCTCTGAACTTAACACTTCCCAATGCTAATGTGAGTGGTGCACAAGAGACATTTTGGGATTGTTTTTAGGCAGCTTGAAAATGGACCTGACATCCTAATCCTCTGGTATTTCCTAGGACTGGCAAATGTAGATGGCGAAAGTGTCAGTTGGATGGGAAAGAGGTGAACACCTGTTTCATCAGAGGCATTTCCATGAACGCAGGTAGACTCTTCTGCAGGCTGTTCTCTAGCTTTTAGAGAAATGGATATAGGGAGAGGGAAGTCATCAGATAGAAGATAAACGATCCCTAAGGGGAGGTATGAAAAGGAAGGGCTGGAGGCTAATCATGTTTAAAGGCTAATTTACCTGACCATACTCTTCCATGCTCCAGCGTAATGATGTCACAATGTACCCGAAGGGTAAGAAGCCAGAAATGTGCCTGGTGCTGCATTTGGTTTAGTGGAGCCAAATGCATTTGTCTATTAAACCAACAGACCACCCCAGAGAGCACAGCAACTAGCACTGGGAACCACCCGCCAGGTGGGCAGAAATATTCTCTTCAGTTTGAGGGAACAGAGTAGCAGTCTAAAACAGACCACGCTGATTTGTGATAACCTCAACAGTTCCTCTAGGCCCATCTTCTAGACTGAATTCTTGCCCATGGAACTTGGGATATAGGTGGTATTTTATTTGAAGGAAATCATGCTATCGAGTATTTAGTTGGCTGTGACAGGTACAATGTGTCCTTTGAGGAAGTTATAGCTGTCTCTGTCAGTTGAACCACATCATGAAAACATTTGCCAATGATTATTACAAACCTTCTTACTGATTTTGATGGTATTTCTCCATCTTAGATACGCGATCCCATGCCTGCTTTTAAAAAGTCACTGTTCAGGATAACAATCGTTTATGGATTTTACCTTCATACTCAACTTAGTCTCCAAAGGATCTGTTCACAGAGACTTTAGCAAGTTTTGATGGGCAAAACAGGCTGACTCAGCAAGAGCTCTGATTTGGATTAGAGAATTTGAAAATAATTTTCCAGATGTGGGTTCTCCTTGCAGCAATATCTTCCCTCCCTCTCTCCTCTTGGAGCTTTGTTAGAAGCTCCAAGTCTGAGGTTTATACAAAACGGTTCAAAAATGCTTATACTCTAATACCTCACTCTAATACCTTACTTATTCTTGAGGGAAACAATTTGCCTGTTGAAAATTATCTTCAGAAAATGCACATCATCTCAGACACCTGGGTTTTGTGAGAATCTGTGGCCTCTTGGGAGTTCATTTTGATTCTGTCCAACCATTAGTAACATATATGACTTATTTTAATCCAGCATCAACTTTATGAAAGCACTTGGTGAGGACAGTAAGAACTATAGTATGGAGAATAAAAGAAGCAAGTGAAAGAACATCTATCTTGGGAAAGCAAATGTAACACACTGGATGATGCACCAATTTAGGAATTGGAAGACATTCTCATGGGCAAATTATTGCCCCATATAATTTTTCTTTCTTTATGGAAGATAAGCATAATAAATGTCACAAAATACTACATATTAAAATCAGAGAAACCCTTAAATTAAGAAGTAGTATTTTACTATTGTGATAAAATGATTATGAATAACCTTTTCATGAATACCACAATATAGAAAAAAGTGTTTTTTACACAAACTCAGGGGCTGAGATTCATTTGTGTAAAGGATATTCTTTTCTCAGCACTGCTTAAGGTGCGTGAAGGTGGTATTTATCAGTTAACCTAGCAGTATCAGTAAACAACAAAAGGTCATAGATTCCAATTTTGAATGCATCCTTCAGAAATACAAATTTTACACACACAAATCAATAAAGAAAGAAGCTGCATATCTGAGGCAAGGACGGTGCTTAGTATAAGACACAATTCTACTGTCAAAGAGTCCTTTTGAAGGCTGACTGGTCAAATGTAAAGATGTTATTTTAGAGATATCAACAAGTTTGGAAATAATAAATAAATTAAAAAAAAAACCCTCAAAGAAACCCATTTTATGGCACACTGGACTTTCTCTCAATCTTATATTTCATATACTATAAATTACTTCTTTCTTATTCCTAGTCAAAACAACACTTTACCACTAGACTCCTCTACTAACAAATCTCAGGTACCAGATACTTTTTATATTCACTGGCTGCCAACTTACTAATTAAACTCAGAGCAATAAACTTAACTCCAACTTAAGTTTTCAGTTTATTAGGTCTACTTCAGAGTTGAAGAAAAATAGTGCGTGTGAAAGCCTGTGTACTTTTCCAATCATAACAGCTGCTTTAATGAAAGGTTTTATTACTACTTACACACCTTGTCTTACTATGTTATTAGCCAATCATGTCACTATGAACTGTTTTAATTACTGGTATATGTAAATGAAGCATATACCTTCAGGCAGACATTTCTTGCATTTGGTCAGCAATACTAGCCAAGAGATATGTACTTGTAGTTCAGATGCATTTTTTTCCCCCATGTCTCAGAAAACTTCCTGAAGTACTGATGGTGAATCTTTTTAGCTCTACTGATCTTGAAATTGCACTGAAACTACTGATTTATCATCATTGCCTTAAAACTAGACATCTTGCTACACAAATGGACAACACAAACCTTCAAAGTGATCTGGTAAACTTTTTCTAAGCCAGTTGGGATTTACATAAGGCAAAATGGTTTACTTAATTTTTGAGTTTTTTGAAGTTATGCCCCTTGTATAACCTTTGACTACAAATCCCCTTCAATCTGTTGATAATGAGTATTAAAATGCAAAGGCATTGAACCAATTGCTGTCAGTTGTGCCATTGCACAGATATATGCAAAATTATTAATTATATGAAATGCAGATTTACCAAGATAGTAAATAGATGCTTAGTGGCAAGGATATAGGTGACTTGGGTGATAATAAACTTACGCACCCTGGATGATTAAAAACTGGAGTGAAAGGAGGATGACAACAATATGTTCCATTACATATACATTCCATTAGCAATTTTGTTCTTATTGATGATGATGCAACTGAGACTGGTGTAGCTGCAAGCATGACATATGTTTCCAGGAACTGAGGCCAAAGGAGGTGTTTTAACCAAGGAGGTATCACACAAATAAGCCTCCATCTGCACTACAAATCGGTCAGAGTACAGAATCAATGAGCTAGTAGTGGCCTTAACCGATGTAGATACCAACTTTGTGGAGCTTAATGATTTTTCTATTGTATAGTTACAACATTGGGTTTCATTACCATGCTAAACCACTTCAGGATAATTCATTCAAGGCAAGGAATAATGATGCTTCAAAGCTGAAATTTGAAGTTACACAGTTAAAACTCAGGAAATGCATACCCTTAATTCCTGTCACATTGTGAAATCCTAGTTCTGCATGCACATCTCTTTTAGTTCTGATTTTTATCAAAATTTATATAATTTTAACACTAATTTCAATTAAAATCTGCATGCAGACAATATATTGTATTAACTTCTGCATTTTTTATTCTTTATTGAATACTCCGTATTGCATTAATTTTATTTTGCATTTTCTTTGTTTTCCTTTCACCACCATAAAACCAATTTAGTTTTACTAATGTTATTCTAAATGATTCCAATTGGATCAATTCACTTATCATTGGGGTGAAGAACTGAGGAGGGGTCAGCACGTACCTTAGCTACTGAAGTCAATTTTCTGCTAGACTGAGTCAAGAGAGCAACACCGCATCTGTTTGTATTGTTCTGTACCAGTAAATGAAAGTTTCCTTTTTTTAAAACAAAAGCTTGGTGTTTGCAAAAGCTGTAAGACTGTGGAGACCATAATCTAAAATCATGAGAGCCACAATTTTTATGACTACAATCTTCTTTTCCTGGTGTTCAGGCAGTGGTTTTGGGGTGGATTGCGCTGCATGCGTTCTGATGAGACATTTACAATCTCCTTTATGCAAATTACCCCAGCAGCTGTTTAAGAGCTGTGGTTGTCAGACCAGGCAAGGAGAATGTGATTTGGTATGTCACAAATGGGGCAGGCCTTTATTAGGCTCTGCTAGAAAGTTCTAGCAGATGCCTTAGCACAGATTCAGTGTGATCCTGTAACCCCATTATAACTTCATTGCTTATGGAAAGAAAAACACAAAAAGCTCCCAAATACCATGGGGATTCTTGAAAATAATTTCACACAATGCCTATTTCTGAATTAAGTGTAAATAATAAATGTAATCTTATCATTTAGAGTGGAAAAAATGCAGTTTTCCCCAAAGAAATCATATGCAGTTGGAGGAGTTTTCCTTGGGAAAAACCCAACAATAATGCCATTACGAATAAAAGAAAATTTTCCGAGTAACCAATGAAGGTTGTTTTTCATCTTTAAGAATGACTCATCATTAAGCAAATGCTACCATTTTCAAGTATAAGATCCTTTGATAAGACTGCCCATTGAAAATGCTACATCTGGATCAATAATGGACATCCTGTGGTCACGAGAGAGATTAAAAGATGCACACTTTCCTATCTCTTCTAAAAACACAGATGGTCTGGAAGCATTTGTCCTTCATACAGCTTTCAAACTTTTGGGTAAAGTAAAAAACACAGTTGCCTTTTCTTCTGCTCTATCAACCTGTATTTTACCAGTTATGCCTCACCTGGCTGGGTGGACAGACGTCATTAATACCTGCACCTAGCGACAATTTAAAATCTAAAACTGTATTTAGAGGGAAAACTGTTTTTGAGGTTTTAAGCCTCTGTAAAAAATTCCCAGAATACTCCAGACTTAGCTTTACAAATGCCACTATCTGTAAAAAGTCCTCAAAAGAGTAATGACACCAGTCCTTACTTGAGTCTGGGACTGATTGATGGCAGAATTTGAGTTTTACATAAATAACAAAATAAAATACTTCTAGAGTATAAACATATTTTATCATTTATTTGAGTCTGTAAATATGACTTCAGTCACATGCAATTCATCTAATGCTAGTTTCAGCTTTCCTTTAAAGTCTGGGTTATGAACAAGTCCAAAAGAGATGACTTTGAGTGAAAAACCAGTGAAATGAGTTGTTTGCATCAGAAGCTGGATTTTGACCTCAAATTATTTGCTACGGCAAATATCATAACATGTATAGTGAGCATAAAAAAAAATCTTTCCAGTTGCCATTTGCAAATGTTACAACATTAAACTGTATACTGAGGGAATTAGGCAAAGGATAACATTTTGTAACAAAACAATTTTAAGGGAAACCTCAGTATAGTAAGTATATTATCCTTAACATATCTGTGTTCCTCAGAAGGATTTACTACATTATTTCAAGATTGAAAGCCCATGCTCTCAAAATACTGCTCCCAAAAGACAACTGAAAACAGAGGAAAAGAACTTGAATCCACTTTCTGTGTGTGCAAACACATAGCACAGTCCCACTAAAATGTGGTTGCGAAGCAAAAATATTAGACCAGAGACTGATGATTCACTTTTGGCATTGACCACTCAGAAGAATCTCATTAACATAAGCACTAGAATTGAAATATTTTTTTCAGAATGAAGACCTGAAGCGCCTCAAGACAGTAATAAAATCCAGCAAAATGCAACAAGTTAGGATTTCACTTTTTCACACGAGAGTATGATCAGAATAAACTTCTTACATTAGCTCAAAACTGGGTGGGGATACAAAAGATCTATTAAATCTCCTCTATAAACTAACACATTTTCTTTTACACAAGGACACCTTTCTCCCACTGCTCTTGTACAATAACCTACCCAATTATCTCCTCTGATCCCCAGAAATGCTGACTTCCCACTTACAGCAACTTCTGAAATAGTTTATGCCAGCTTTATAATTATTATATTACTTACTATCAATTTTGTGTCTGTCTGAATGGAAAGTGTTCACAGTTTTCCGGGATTACCTTTCTTTACTGATGTTTCTTTTTGGTCAATATTTGCCTGAACCTGGCTTGTTATCTTTGTAAAAGTGGCTGTCTGTAAAGAACTAACTGCTTGAAATGACTGTTACAACACAATACTGTATGGGTTTGAAAGCCACTGTATGGGTTTCCCAAATCAGTTTTCTGGATATCCAAACATAGTTGCTTTCCCCATGCAACACCTCTCTACCTGGAAGCAGTGGAACTGGCTGGTCACTCATTTAAGAATATATTACAACCTGCCAAACAATCTCAGGCTTTCGTGAAGCCTAGTTCACCGAAGGTAATGCCTTCTCCATTCACATTAATACTCCCTCCTCACTTTTTCCTCTTATGTCCACCTACCAGCAGCTATCACATCCGTCTACCCTTGTCTCTTATTTAGTAAGAGTAGTCTTTCCTATGGCTTCTGCCATTTGGAATATTCTCTTCCTCTCCAAGACCTCACAACTTGGCTCTGACCACACGTTACACTCTGTTCTGTCTCTTCTTTCCGTCATTTTTTTAAAATACCAAGTTACTGGCAGCTTTAAAAGCAGCCTTGGAAGACAGATGGCCAGAAAGACATCACACAACAGAACCAGAGTCAAGTTCTAACTTTGTTAAATGATGAGTGAGGAAGAACTCAGGTGGTTTGAAAACTTTCACCGGTTTATGTTATAAAGAGTCTACCTGAATGGGGAAGGAAAGCAGAATACTGTGCTCTGCACAATAAAAGTTTCCGCAGACAGCCTTCCTTAGGTCACTCAGTTCAGACGTCCCACCACTTCCCATGCTCACCTCTGGCGAGGTCTGGCAGAGTCAGGGCACTTAGAGCTCTGGGGACTACCACAGACTGGTCACAAGTGCCCGGACGAGGAGCTTCTGTCAGCCCAACTGCACTGGCTCCACCTCTGTCAACACCAATCGTGGTACCTGAACAGTAACTGCTGCTGTGGTAGTTTTGTGAAAAGGTGGTTGTACAATTGACAAAGGCAGATGGGTCAGGGAAAAGAAGCAATGACATGTTTTAACTGGAAACACGTACGTTCTTCTCAACACTGGCAGTGGTTCTGCCTGCAAACCCTGGCGTTTCTCACAGGATCCTCTCTGAGGTTTGTTTTGGCTTTATGAGTTAATCATGTCAGGAGAAGTCATTTTAACTCACATGCCTTTAGGAGTAATTATACATTTAAATGATGAAACAAATCAGTAAGAAAACATATCTACTGCAGAATGAAAGCAGTTAACATTGAAATGCTTTTTTATATTAGTATCACAAGTCGTTTGTAAATAACATGCTCATTTTAGATATGTAAGGAGTTTTGCCATGCCCTGCAAAATAAATTATATTTTATTGGTGCCCGGGTGTTTCATAACTTCTATTTATTTGCTGCAAGAGTGGAGAATTAAGATAGAGTAGTTTATTTCACCAAAAGACTGACAAATGGCTCATTAGACACTTACAGAGCTGAAGCTAATTGTACGATTTTTTGTTGTATTAATTGTCACTGCCTGCTTAACTGGCTAACATTGGTCATCAATACAGAGCTTTTTCCTTTCCGTCTCCAAAAGAGAGGTGTAAAGAAAAGGGAATTTTAAAATAAATAGAACAGTATTTATTTCCTAATATAAACAAAAATACTATTTGGATTGGAGGAGCATGAGGGAGGAGTAAGAGAGAATTAATGTGCTGGCTGTTCCCCACTGGGGCCACCAATAACAATCAATCCCAAACAGCAGTCACCTCACATCATCTAACAGCTTGAATCGTAGATATTCAAAGATTCTCTCCCCCTTTTTTTTTGTTCAGATTAAATATCATTTACATTGCATACTTTTTTTTATTCGTTGGAGACATAAGGTCAGAATTGATTGAATATGTACTACCTGCATATAATGATTTCCAGTTTTTTACAATCATGTGCTAATGCTGCACAGTAATGGCCTATGGATGAAGAGACAGATGTACTACCAGTCATTCGCTACACATTTGCATTAACAAATCATCATTTAATTGAAGCCCATCCAACAAGTTTATGCTACTTAAATAAAGTTCCTTTCAATAAAAGATGCCACAATGACACATGGTTGTTAACTGCAAAGTAAATAAAAAGTAGTATTTATTTTCTTGTCACTGGTTTAGGTAAGTATTAAAACATACACTTATTAATTTGTATTTTGCTCAGAAATAAACCACCTGACATCTAACATAGCAATCCAAGCTAGTACTACTATGAGATGAGATAATTCACTTTTAGAAATAATCATTTTGTAACATCACAATTTCATGCTTTACAGATTTTTATTTCCCCCCAAAATATATAATAGAACATAGCTTATATAACAGCTATACGAGTTGTGTGTTAATACTTTTAGGCAAGTTCTAATAATACAAACCTCAAACCCTGCTGTTATCAACATGGGCTACAATTTTTTTATGTCTCATTGTTGACTACAAACATTGGCACCACACTTAGAAATCTAGTTGCCTCCCTCTACAATTTAGATATTACTGCTTTCTTTTTAATACTGTCTAGGGAACAATTCAGGTAGGTTGTGATGCCCCTACATGTTTCAGATATAGGAAACCACTATCTATTCATTTCTTCTTTCAGAACGTGTTGCAAAATATTAAAATCTGAGAAGAAAGTGTGTCATAAAATGAGGAACCTATAAAACCAATTTTCTCTTCTTCTAGAGATGGTTTAACAGTACTTTCAGCATATTCATTTCATGGTACATTTTTGCATCTGCAAAGCAGAAGAAAGATATTTTGGTACTGTCTGTTAAAATGACAAACAATACTTCGAAGCTAACATGCAGGGACAAGGAGATATATTTTTAATTGTGTTTTTGGCTTAAATCTACATTTTCTAGAAACCAGAATCTTTTAGGATGAAAGCACTATATAAATGAAAGATGGTATTAGTAACAATAGTTGACATCTTTTACTATGCTGGTATTGGCTTACATCTAAACACATCATTGCAATCTTTTATTTACCTAAATACAAAAATAATCAGCTATTTCCCTTTTCCTGGCGATACACTGAAAATAAAATATTTACTTAAAAAAAAAAGTATCTTAGGAAAACAAGAAAATACATTCTGAGAGTGTGAGAAGGCGGTGTTTTTCCAGCCATAGAAAACAGACTTTAAAGATGAACAGATAGCCTTTCAGGATTGTGTGGGGATGTGAGGAGACAAGGGAGTCTCCAAGTTGACCTTTTGTTGTTGTTATTGATAATTGAAAACGTAGAAAAAATTTCATAATACGAAGCCTGAAACTACAATATGAAATTCAGAAGCATATCTTAAAGCACATTGTAGCATTCAAGAAGAGATAAACTCTAAGATTTATTTCCTCAGACAAGAAGCAGTGTATAAAAGCCACAAAATGCAAAATGCGATCCCAAACAAAATAAACAGACATACCAAAAAATCCTACTGTGATTTGCCTGCATGTTCTCCAAGCTTTTTTTATGTGCTAACTCAGAACAGTAATTACAGATCTTGCAAGTTGACTTCTGTTTCCAGAACTATGCATTGTACGTAAAACATGCCTTTTCATCGAAACAATTACCATTAATCAAAACAGTGAAAGCTAATACCACTCAAGTCCAACCTACTGCTGTGCCGAGCAATATATCAAACTGTCTGTTGTCAAACACACTAAACAAACTTCAGCGGACTGTTTTCATGAGAAATAAGAGAAAAGATGCTTGCTAAGTATTTTTTAGTCAAATTGCAACCTCAGTAATCCATTCTGTCACTGGATTTTAATTTGATGTAGTCAATCAGAGTGTCAGATCTCTATTTGACTACAGAGAGGTAACTCACGGAGACTAACAAATGAGTCCCTGCAAATGACTACCATAGCCCCAAATTTGTTTAAGGATTCTATGGATTTGTTTAAGGATTTCTATGTATTCAGGTTTGCTGCTTTACATCATCAACTTCTTTCAACCAAGAGATTTTGAATATAAAAGAAAGAAAAAATTAAAATACTACTTTTCACTGTTACTATGCTAGAAACACATCTCTAACACATCTAATAATACAACCGTTTAAACTATTAGCAGCATCTTTTGAAATCTTCATTACAAAGAAGCTGCTACCTTCGAATTTGTTCATACATTAACAAAAACCTATTTCCAGCAAGTCAAATTCATATTAAACACAGATCTCATCCACGATGACATATTATAAATAGTCAATAAAAATAGATATACTTACACTTCTTATGGCACCTCCCCTGCCCTACCTAAGAGTCATAACTATTTTCTTAATAAAGAAATACGACATTTGGTATCTGACAGAAAAAACTGTTTACCAGTGAAGTCAGCCTTTTTTGAAATTGGTAATCAATGCAGAAACCGAAGTTTTACATAAAGGAAGAGATACAGAAGGACAGGAGTACTGGAGTTTAACAAACAGATCAGGCCTTTATTACTAGCAAGCTCCATTATGGATTTGTGAGCTTTGTAAGCCAAGCTCCCCCAAGTGTAATTAAATTTTTATTTATAATGTGTTTGTGACTGTTAACTTCGTGTTGCCTCTGCTTGTTCCCCCCTAAACCCAACGCGAAATAGTATTCCACATTTACTGCTGCAGAAAGCTGTGCTTTATTCAGCTGCTGAATTCATCTCTAGCCTTATAAGAGATGAGAAGTACAACTAAACATATTGTGTATTATTTATACACAAACACCCGTGTCTTCAAGCATAGATATACACATATACACTCCTGCATGCAGATGCTCTAAGCCAAAACTGAGGACAAAGAAGTACACGTCAGTTAAAATTGAACACATAGCATCACTTTTTTCCTACCCAAAGCACTCACACATATTTATATCATGGAGAGACAGAAAAGCTTCAGTAAGACAGGGTGATGCAGCACTGCAGAGTACATTTTATGCTGCAAGCCATGTCTGAGATTAGTGTAAATGTACCAGGAAAAGGTTCTAAACTCCAACAAAGCCGGCATCTATGCTTTCTTTTTGTTGTTCCTTTATGAAGAGGACTTCATGAAAAAGCCCCCTGACTCCAAAAATATATATATTTTTTGCATTAACTCTATTCCCCCTTTCATTCAGGTATTACTCTCCAGTAGCAATACATATAAAAAAAAAAAAGCTTAATATAAGTAACCACAGGAGGATCTCTTCTCCCCTTGAAAAACTGCAAATAAAGATGTCAGCTATTGAGTATATTTGTGGCGTCTCCAGCAGCTGCTGTTAAATACCAGCTGGTCTAGCTGATTAAAATTACCTCCGAGTTGGTATTATAAAGATGCCTGGGCAGCGTTGCTGTATTAATGGATTATTGAGTGAGTGATGAAAACCTTGGCCAGCTGATGCGTTTTATTACAGATAGGCTTTATGATGTGTAATCACTGTAATTTTTATAACTAGAGGAAACGGGAAAAAAGTAAGAACCTTCTTTCCCCCTTACTCACACTGAAATCCAGCTAAACCAGATCTTTTTTTGTTTTCACCAGTCTGTTACTTAGCAGTTAGCTAAACAATTTGGGCTTTAATAGTTTCTGCATATATAAAACTTTATCCACACCTATGCATACACAAAGAACGAGAAACTCTATGTTTAAGGCTAAACTGATTTACATATTTTACATATGATTAGGTTTACACATTGGGTATTTATTTCATCCTTTGACTACCAGGTGAGTGCTGCAACCGGCCATGTGAGATAAACTCTTGTGTATTATTTAATGACTGAACTACACTGCAAACACACCTTATTTTCTACAGGTTCAGCAATTCAAGCAGTGAGGTCTTATGTCTGGTCTCTCCATCTGCTCTCTCTTGCATTTTCCTCTCCTTCCTGCCCCAAACCGTCACATAGTATGTCCTTTACCAGTTTGTCAAACTTTTCCTCTCCTTACTAACCACATATTTACCACGTTGTCTTAATTTCTGATGGTAGTTTCATTTGCTTGTTTTCATAATTATGAAAATTATGTAACTGTTAGCAGGTTTTGAGAGGTTAGAAAAAATAAATGACTAGGCACTTGGAAGATTCAGATGTGCCAGTGAAACATTTCATTACAGATGACTTCTCTTGTGAGGTGACTCAGCAGCCAAGCCAAAGCTACCTCTGCCCGAACAGCATTTACTGAAAGCATCTCAAGAAATAATATTGCCATTTTTTCGGGAATGGACACACACCAAAAGCCAACTAATGATATCTGAGATTTTTTCTGTGGAATAGGAACAGTTGAAATGTAAAACCAAAGCAAAAAAAAAAAAAAAAAGATCTTTATCAGTAACTTTAACTTCTTAAATCTCTTAAGGAAATATAGCATTGCTCATCTTTTTTTCAGACTAGATATTTAATATGAACTCCTCTGCAAATTTTTAAAAGTAATTCTCTATAATGGTTAAGAACTTAAACAAGTTACAGAATTTTATAGGACCCTATGAGTTGAATTTCTGGGAGATGATACTGCATCATATACATTCACCTACAACCTCTATGGAGAATTATCACAGAATCATAGGTTGGAAAATACCTTAAGATCACTGAGTTCCACCATAAACCTGGTTTCTACTCAGGAGTTCATGTGAAGTACTGCAGACAGGCCATTTAAATCATTTGGTAGAAGAAAAAAGCTGCTCCAAGCCCAGTATTTAATAGATGAAAGGATAACTTGGATCAAAAATGCATCAAAAAATAGATCAAAGATAATTTAATCAACAATATTGTCAAAGGCAAGGATTTTACAATGGGCAAACTTCTTTGATTTAAAGCTAAGTCTTAGAAATAAGTTTTGCTCCATCCAAGAATAAAACCACCTGGGCCCTCTCTTCCTTTCTTCAAACTAGGAGAATTGAAGCTGTCTTAGGGTACAAATGTGTGTTTCCAAATCCAACATTTGATAATATGAAAATGTGATACACATCCCTGATCATCACCTGGCTGTTCCAAACCCCTTCCACACTGCCACAACTAGCTCTTGAAATGATTCTACTTGTCTGCAAAAGGAAGAAGAAAAGCGTGTTTCACCAGGTAAGGAAGCTGTGGATAAACAAGGGCCTTCTCATTCTCTCTAACTTTACCATTTTCTTTCTGCAGAACATCTGAGCAGGGGTAAGGGAAACAGGCAGAGCATGGTGGAATGTGTCAGGTGAAACTACACCAAGCACTGAATCCACACAGCTCCTTGCAGCATGGAATAATAGTTGTGCTAGGCTGAAACACCTCAGCGTACGGCCGTGCCAAGTGCAGAAGGCAGAAGCCACAGTCGGCTGCTCACAGGAGCACCGCCATCCGGCACCTGTTATGTCTCCATTTTACGCCTGCAGCCCATGTGGATCCCGCAGTCAAAAAGCTCTTTCGGGAGGGAGGGAAGGGCAGTTTCAGGTTTGTAGCAATAAAAAATAATAATAAAAAATAAAATAATGATGGTTTTGGTTTGGTAAAACCCCCACAGTTCCTATTTTCTCAAACCAGGTGACTCTTATCCCTCTGTCTGGAGTCAGCCAAGGGAACACATTTTGCAGCCACGAGTGAAAAAGGAACCATTTTTTACTGTCTCAATTTTTTTTTTTGCTACAGTGTCTTACAAACCCTACGTTTAAAACGTTTAGGAGCAGTTTACAACCCAGACGACCGGCAGGCTGTAGGCGCTGCCATGTGGGTTGGGTTCCTCTAACACTGCGGCTCAGCTGGTACCGGTGCCGCCGTTTCCTAGGAAACCACTGGCACGCCATGAGGGTTTCAGGCAGCGGCTGCAGAGGCAGCAGGACCTGGGTTCAAATCTCGGTTATCCAAATGAAGGAGGAAAGGGAGGCCTCTCTGGACTCTCCTGCAGCGTATTTTTCATGTGTTTACTGAATTTGCATCTTGAGCAAGCCTCATAAGAATAAGCAATAACTGTATCCCAAATCCCTCCCCGCTGTGAGTGTTTGTGCCTGTTTCTATGCTGAGGCACATTTGATGTACAGCATAGAGAGGCGTCCCTCTTGGATCAAACTATGGATGGGCCAAGCAGCAGTGAGGAATAAACAGTGTTACAGTTGGAAAATCATCTTATTGAAGATGAAGACTTAGTTATAGTTGAGATATAGCGCAAACACGAAACACTTCAAGTTTCCCCCAGAAGACTCGAAGGAAGATTTAAATCAATGCCACCCATGGGGACTCACACAAAGATATCCAACTGGAAGTGCCGAAGAACTAAATTATTTTATCCGAGAAGGAAAAACTAAAGGAAGGCAATTCTCTAAATGCTAAAATTATTACAATATGCTAAACAAATATCTTTGCATTTGTAATAAATACATATACATTGATATGCTCTGAATTAATGGTCAATTTAACATGCATGCTAAATTTTACTCAAAACAAGATTCTTAATTCACTTGGGTTAATAAACATAAAATTCTGATAATTACAGATACAATAATGTCATATGAGCACTTTAAACATATGCTGTGGGAATTAAATCCTGGCTATTCCTGCCCACTGAGGACTAGTTTTTAATCTTCGATGCATGATATGTAGTAATGGATTTTACGAGTTGACTTTTTTAAATTTGATGATCAGGTTAATGAAATTTATAATGATATTTTTCACACCAAGTTCAAAATAGTAGTTAACTCCTTGGCAGAGGAATTCAGATTGGACATGTAATGGATGTACCAGCAACTGCTGGTGTGAAAGGATTAATCATCATTTTAGACTTTTATTAAATTAGATAAAATGGGATAGGCATGAATCATTATATATAACAATTAATCACTGGACTTTATTGAGTCTTTTAAAAATCTTATTCGCTCCTGAGTTGATAACCAATCTAGACTATTCTGTAGCAGTTTGAAAAACTTTGCAGATAATGACTGTGACTAGAACATTAATAATATTGTCATTTAACAACAAAATACTTATTCTCTACACAAACAGGGTTTTTTTTTAATGTTTGTGGATGCTAAAGTAAATACCCTTGTCTTAGTCATCCCCCAAACCTCATAATTAAGCTCATTCTTTACTATTGAAATATTTTGCTTTTACATATTTGCTTGTTTTCTGACATTTAGGTAATGGATACCCCAGTGTGCCTAGCTGATCTAAGTTTTTGGTACATCCAACTAGCATTTAATGTAAGTTGTTACATCTATACACACTGGAATTGCTAGAAAATAAGAATTACTAAACTTTTGAAGTTTATTTATTGATCACTGAGAACCACCTCAGTTAAATTACCACAAACCTCAACAACACAACAACTACTAATCCAGCTAATAGGAATTAAGGGAGGTGGAAGATACATAATAAACATCTAGGGGATATGGAATTCACCCCCTGAGCATAGTAAAGAGCTCGTAATTTAAGAGTGCCAAAACCCAAGTGCATCATGAAGGTCTTTCCTCACAAGTGACATTAATTGCATATCCCACAGATGCTTATTACATATTCTATTTATACCTCCAAGAAGAAAAATATTCGTTTAAAGTTTAAAGGTTTAGTACTGCTTAAACACAATGTAACACAGCTGTGTCATGATGTCACAGGGAATATCAAAGGCTGCAGTACAAAGTCATAATGTAAGAAATAGTTTAGAGATAAATCAGGAGATGCATTTCGACAGAGCTCAGATGTACAGTAAAGCAGGATGTATAACAACGTACTTTGGTTGGATATGGGATTATACCATTAAAAAGATTTTCCTGATTCCAGTTATTAAAATAAGAAAAAGGAGAAATAAATCTATTTAAATTATTTTAAACAATTTTTCAATACATATAATATATCAAACCATTAATTCTAATATATGAATTGCTAAGGTAAAAGATGGCATTATCTTCTCTACTCTTCAGTCTATGCAAATATAAATGTGTTATCCTTAACATTGCTAGATATGAAGCACACTGGCATGTTGTAAACTTTCTGTGGGAATTATTTCTTTTCTTCTATTGCCTGATTACTCTTTTGTGATTTCTCTCATACATAAGTAAGACAACAAGGAGAATTTCTTTTATTCAAGATATCCCATATATAACACTTCTAGTTAACTGTATGAGCATTACTCAAAAAATCGAAACCTGATATTGCTGATTTTGCATGGCACGCCTGCGTGTAGTTGTTAGGAGAAATGCAATAAACCACCAGACTCAAGTTTAAACACCAAGAGTTCACACAACATTTATTGATGTAAGTTGTAAATAACTAAGGACTGTGTTTAGATGTTGTCTGGGATTTTGATTTAAGCACTATAACCATATTTAATAACATACAACATATTATACAGTTCTGCTGTAGCTACGTTGCACAGGAAAATATTTTTCACAAATTTTTCTACCCCTCCTAAAAAACCTGGTAGCATTACTGGTAGGAGTAACAGCAATCAGAAGCAGGGGGAGATTCACTGTATTATATTTTATTGCATTGTATTATATTATGAACTTAAGAGACAAAAAATATTAAATTTGTTTTCTCTCTCCCCTTTCTCAATACCAAGAGCACAATAAAATATATGCTTGTGTAGCATTCAAGGATCACTATATTGGATGCTTTTTAAAACTTTGACTAAAGAAAAGCGGATCATAAAAATTACAGATGCCAGTGTAAAGGTCTATGAAAAGTGATGCTCTCTTGCAGACTTCTCAAGCTGATGTTATATTGGGTGATGCCATTTTACTTCTCTGAAATTTGGGAAGAATTATTGTCCTGTTGTCAATACATTCAATACTGAATAACAAAGTTTAGGTGCATCCACCGACTTCTTTCCTTATAAACAGTGCTATCTGGAAATTCAGGGCAGTAATCAACAGCAGTTGATATCAAGCTGCAAATGGTCTGTTAAGAGTGTTTTCAGAGGAACAAATAAATAGAGGAGCAGCACCCTTGGCTGTCTGTAAAAATTCAAGTGAGACTCACTCATTGATTTCAAAACATGTATTTGACACCAGCTCCTACTCCTCACTGCTTTTGTTCTTTTTCACTAAGCAATTCTGTTTTGCAGTGTTATGCAGAGATTTTCTTTTCTTGCCCAAATTTGTGAGGCCTTCATACTACATTATGTAACTTAGCCTTTAAAAGACCTGGTCTCATATTACCCCTTTCAGTATGAGGGTCATGAAATATTCTCATTATTTTTACAGTATTAGTTTGGTAACACAATTCTATTTTTAGAAATGTTTCTCAAACATCATTTCTCATTCTTTACCTAGACTAAAATATTGTGAATTCATACAATATGCAAAAGTTACATGAAATTGTGCACCCTAATTAACAGCACTACTCTTCAGCAACCTATTCTTGTGACCTGTGTTAATGGATTTTATTCTTCAAATATGGCTGGCTTGCTTTAATATTTCATAGGATACCTTTTAAAAATTCTTGCTCAAAACCACATCAGAACCAGAAAAAATACTCAAGGCATGCATCTATTTGGAACAAGATTTTTTTTTTATTGCTAAGGATTCTACAACTCGATGTTGGAAAGAGGTTCACAAAGTCATGGAGGACTATTATGCAGCTCACCTATTTCAAAGTCAGGACAGTCAGCTGTATTATTTTCAGGGCAGGACCTTTTCCTGTTGCACGCATTGCCAATGCTGCCACGTATTTATCCAACTCAAGAACTCCCAATAAAACAACTGTCAGAGAAGACTCAGAACATATAATCTGTATTATACAAGCTGTCTGCCTCAGTTTGTAATATTTAGTTAAACTGAAGGGGAAGAGAGCAGCGTGCATTGGAGTAGAAATGGCTATCCAAGAACTATGCCCGGTATCTGAAGTGGAAACAAGTGGTGAAATGACTTGACTACTTGGTGAACTACTGCTTTTCTGGGGAGGAAAAGGAAAAAAGAAATGTTTTTCCCAATGCTGACACTACATTGTCTTTCATTTTCCAGATTAACTGCATTTCACTGGGCAACCAAATGCCTCTAGAGAAACTGCAGACTGGCCACATTCCTGCAAAATTATTATTTCACTAATTTTCAACAACATTTTCATTAGGGATGAACTGTGGTTTCGGGATATAATTTTCTGTTAAAACTAAGGACTCAGATGAAAATGACCCTGTAGAGCTAGATGATTAACAGGTCCTCATAGGCCTAGGCAACTCAGACCAAAGACTGTGCTATCTCTGAATTTAACATTCCACTCCTTAAGTAGTTCACTAACTACTGGTTTTTTATTGAATGCAATTCCCTGTCATTCTTCTCCCCACCCATAAAAATCCAAACTAGCCTCGTTTGTTCTGACATGGAACAATGAAATATTAAAAACTTTGAGATTTTATGAAATCCAACTCCTGTCCTTCCAATAAGCCTGCATTGTGCACTGAATATTTTACACTCATTTGTTAAAGATTTCAAACAAAATTCTCTTATCTGCACTACTCGCTTGATCCTGGCTGTGTTTAAAGATGACAGTGTAACTTTTAAATTTTACTATTTGGTAACTACATGTCACAAAATGTTCCTCTTTGGGCAGCTCTTTTTTATATGCATTGGAATGATGCAAAAGAACCAAAAGACTCTCAGGGTAATCGCCTGTCTCTATTAGTCTACAGACTTCCTCAGGGTAAAGGCTTTTATCTTAAGGACTCATGACAGGAAGACCGCTCCCTGCTGGATGATGCACATGGTTCTCTATTATCATCTCTAAAGGTTTGTCTTTGCAGGAAAATAAAAGGTGTGCTAGTAACATATGTTTTCATGCCCATACCAACTTGATTCACACAGACTAGGTAAGAATAAGCAGTGAGGATGAAGTATTGGTTAACCAAAACAGGAATTATCCACAGGCCTGGATTCTATGGGAAACGCTTGGGTTGCTAGCAAGTGCTTAAGTCCAAAGTGCTGTATTTTCCCTACTAACATTATGTTAACATGGGCATGTTAGCACAGTTTCATTCTTTAGGCATATGCTGAGATAGCTGCCTTCTGCAACAGTTACTTTATCTACCTATTGACTTTCTGCATCAATTTCCAACATGAGTTTTCTAGACTAAGTTCTGTGTTGTTGAAAGAAACAAAATGATGCCCTAAATTAAACAGTACTGGTTAACCTAAACAGCTGATGTGATTTAAGTACAAAGAAAGCAAAGGAGAAATAAATACTGACATATGGCATCTTAAATTCTTTACTAGAGTAGAACTTCTCAATTCATTGTTCAGCTTTTATAGTCAATAGCTATTGACTACAAAAGGAAAAAAAAAAAAGACAAAGACAGCCTTTCAAACACCTGTATATATTCCTACTAAATTCATCACAGGTTGCGGAAGATATTTATACTATTCAAATCCACTGGTCTCTATGCCTACTTATGTTTAATGCAACCAGATGGTATTTTTTTAAGGGTATGTGACAAAAGTCAAAATGGAAGCTTTCTTGCTTGTTTCTTTCCCAGATAAAGATAATTCCATGTACTTCATATGGGAAGCACATCACCTGCATCAAGGAGCAACATAATGACAAATCTGCATTCCATCCTCACAGCCATCCAGTACTACTCATTATCATCTCTGCACATAATTATGCAGCAGGAGAGTAAAACTCAGATGAACACTTTTGACACCTTAACCAATCCTTCATTCTGTTTATAGAGTGGTTTTTACATTATGTGTATGTTTAAATCTAACTTTAAGGTAAGGCTAAAATACTATTTGTGACAGTTGGGAAAAAGGATAAAACAAAAGTTCATCATACTATCATTTTCAACGTAATACACAACCGGAAGTGGCACAAAATTAACTAACCAGAAAGCATTTTAGAGGAACTCAACAATAAGCAACAGCTATCTATCATTTAAGAATAAGAAAGGGTGAGTAGCCTCACTTGAAAAGACAAGAAAAGCAGCTTCTAGAGTTAAGTAGCATTCACCTGCTGCCTGAAAGCAAGATACCTACCCTGATGCTTCAAGAATTGTCCCCATTTATTTGCACAGAGCAACTCCTTTGAGTTAGAAAACCATCACAATACAACTAGGATGTCAACAGTAGGTGAGGCATTCCTCTCTCCATCCAAATATACTGTAGTTTTCTAAATTAGTTTCAGATGTGTTTTCTTCTGTCACCTAACTTAGAAGGTTTCTTCTTAAAATACTTTTTTCACTATGCAAGACAAAATTCCTAGTAAAATCTTCCGATTCCTAGTAAAATCTTCTGAGTGAGCCCTCAAAAGCTTTATCTAAAAAAACAGTGGATTGTATCTCTTCTCAATATTTGAGACCAAGAGTAGATGGTAACCTTTCTTAGAAAAGTCTGTTATCTGGCATTAAATCCTTAAGAAGCCTTCTACTGACAGACAAGCTAGGATTTATATTCCATTAAAATCTGCTTTATATGTAACACTTTGTTTAAGTGTAACAAAAAATAACTACTGGAAACCAACAGCGATACCAGTTACTAAGTTCAGAATTAATTTGGTTCTGGACCTTCAAAGGAGAATTATTACTTTATTTAGAAAAAGTTTGTTTAGTCTTAGCCATTGCTAGATACTAATTAATTTTAATAGCAGGGTCAGATTTTGGTGGTTCCCCTACTACATGCACAATAGCTCAAAGCTGCTTTCATTCTAATTGCTGTCCAATTAATAGATGACAATGGATGAAAAAATGTAGAGGAACTATAATTGGTATGGACTGTGCCATATATTATCTCTCTTATTTTTCTGGTGAAGTGTGAGAATCCAGAATAAACTCAGGCATCCTGGATGATCTGTAAAGTTCTCCTTACCAAGACTGATCTAATTTTCTGGAGATTATGAAGATTTTTTTATTCTGATGACTGGTGGGATATTTTTTTTTTTCTGGATGAATGTGATATATGTTCCTTCACTGCACAGGTAAAATATTTTAAATTCTCCCTCCGGAGATCAACATTGCTATGGAAAAGAATATTGCCTGGTACCATAATGGCATGGGAGAGAAACTGAAACAGGTGGATGCCCTATAGCAGTGCTCATAGCAAAGCAACTAAGAATAGTAATAGTGGAGGAGCACATCTGCTATTGACTTTGCTGTAATATAACCTTTCTAATGTTCTCTTCAAATCTACACTCATTCCTAGTTACCCTGTAACTTAGCTTGCATCCTTCTCTTCTTTTTTTTCTTTGCTGCATAAGACAGGCTTCTTCCTGAAGTACCATTGCGGTATCAGCCTGAAGGGCTGAAACCGCACCTCTAACTGCAGTAGGCAGCATGTCTGTATGAGTGATCACCATAAAGCAGAGCGGTTGCGGGAGGCAAAGTCATCGGCACTGAATGTTCTAAGGCAGCCTTTTTTGTACCGAGATTCAGCTATCATTAAATATTTATGCTCACTTCTGCATGCACTTTATTGTCTCTTGGATATGTGCTTAGAAAGAGTTTGCTTAACCAATATAATACTGCCATCAGTGTTATGATGCAGAAGCTAGTGAGTTTATGCCAACAGTTAATTTTTGTTCTTAAATAAAGCTTTTTATACTTATGTCATTATCTTTATGTGCATTATTTCTATGCAAACCTATCATACGTATTTACACGATCTGGCTGTACTTATTGTACGCAGTTCTATGAGAAGTTCATCTGATGCAATATAATTCACTTTGAAACCCTCAGCACATAAAATAAAGCACTAATAAAGATATTATGTGGGACTTCTCCAATTGATTCATCTTTTCAATGAAATGTAAAAGAAGTCCTCTACTATAAATTACTATAAACGGAAGAAAATGTCCTAAAATACAGATATATGAGGCCACGTCTTAAACCTTCTCAAGCTGAGAGCCGCTGCAGAAACTGCAGAGTGGTTTTGCAATAATTATTTTGTACTTTAACATGAATTAGATATAAGGGTCAAAGAAATTACCACTAGAATACCATTTAATCTAGGACATTAATCACTGCTAACTCATCTAATTTTACAATTACACTGAATATTATTTCTGTCAGACCTTCAGAGTATCCAATCTTTTGGTTCAATCATAGCATTTTTTATTTTTATTTAGAGGAAAGTTTATTATCAGGAAGGTTGCCACCGAACTATTAATGTAATCAATTGCATTTAATTTTCAAACCATTCTTATGCTTTACTTTAAAAATTACAAAATTAGATATGATTAGACAATTATAGTGTGGTTACACTGTACAAAATACACAGTGCTACCAGGAATGCGAAACAATATTATTCTGCGAAACATTTTCTTAGGGTCTAAAAACAAGCTAAAGACACGGCAAATAAAACTGAAGAATGATAATACATCAAGTCTTCACCTTTGTATTTCTGGTTCCATTTTGGCTGATATTAATAGCAGCTGAATAATTATCACAGGGATATGCAGCGGCTGACTGCGAGTGAATGAATATGTGGTTTCATAAAACTTCCAGCTAGAGAAATTTCTATACTAAGGCTACTGCTGTATGTGACACCAACTTGAATGACCAGAGCAAAAACGTATGGCACAGTCAAGACCCCAGTGTATCTTGCTATTCCTAACTAGGTTCTCTTTCTGATCAGCAATGAAATGAGACAGCACGTAATGCTAAGCCTGTTCACTGATGTCCTCCAGAACGTAAAGAAATACACTTCCTGGAGCTAAAATGTCACAAAATATAAACTACCCAGAGAAAAGATGTCTTCTAAACTGGCAGCACCTCCTGGTGTGCAGCCTGGTGCGGCTAATGACACAATGGCTTCCAGAGAATTAAGTGATGAAGAAAAAAATGAAGATTTTTCACATTGATGTGTTAAGCACTACAATGAGTATACTTTTCCACAAAACTAGCATACAACCTTTGCACTACTGGACAGCAAGCAAAATTAATGAGTCCTACCACAAGTACTGAAACGCCTGTTAAAGTTGGTCTTGTAAGCAAGTAAGCATAATTTCAAGAGGTGTGTAACCACATTTTACTTTAAAGGACAATTTCTGAACATGGAAATGTACAACAGGCTAGAGTACCTGACTTCCCAGTTTCCTTAGCATTTGAAAAATAAAAGGACTATTTATATACATAAACATCAACAGTTGAAATCAACTGTATGAAAATACAAAGAGTAAGTAAGAATTGTTTCTACCTTGCCACAGAAGGTTACAGAAGGATGCTAAGTATAAAATACTGTATTTTTAAATAAGTAAACTGAATAGCTTGTTCAGGCTAGGGGAGGTTACCATTAAATTCAAAACTTGCATGTTGACACTTTTCTCCAGGAATGCCATACTATATTTTGAGGGAAGTTCCCAGTCTTCTTTCTAGCATTTCTACATTTTTTGAGTGATAGCAAGGATGACAGATGGATATTCATTGCCGGCAAATCCAAGAAACTTGAGCAAAACAACAAACTTAAACAAAAAGCTCACGTGAATTTTTCACTTGGGTTATGTTTAGCAATTATTAGTAACATATAATATTTAAGAAACTCTGTTTCTAGTTCAAGAAATGTTAAATACAGGAAAATACCTAGTATTTGAGACTGACAGCTGACTCACTGCTGTAAATTAGTAGTCTGAAGAGATCAGACATCATTAAAGGTGAGAATAATACAACACAGTCATGTTCCTTTCCCTTTCTTTTTCTCCTATCCTCTATATTAAATCAGAAATCAGAGAAAGATATGACCTCACAGGCAATCTACTTTTCTCTTCTGCCAGTGCAGGTTCATTCTCTATGATAGTATCCATTTCTGAGAGCTTTTCAAAGCCTGTTTTTAAAATATTCTGATGGCTTTTCCTTTGTTAATTTTGATATATTATTTTACAGTCTAACAGCTCCCTTTTAGTAAGGTTTTCCTGATAGTCAGCCTGAAGCTCTCTCTCATAATTCATTCCCTTAACTGTAAATTTCTTTATTCAGATTCAGTTCTATTTATGCCACACCAGACTGCACTCTTCTTCTGTTATTATAATGTCATGTTTTGAGCTAAAGTCTAATTTTTTTCTTTCAATTGTTTCTCTTACTGAAAGGCAAAATCTTATACTGAAGTGAATATCTACAGTACAAATTATTTTTGCCCCAAAATATCTGTTAGTAAATTTCTAAGAATTATCTTATTTTATTTTCTGTGTGTTTTCATAAGCCTTCACAAAAAAAGAAACACTGTCTTTTTGTTTTCCTTGGTATTTAAATCTCCTATTTATTCATTACGACCCCTGAAGTTTATTAGGGATGCTTGTTTTCTCTTTTAGACCTGTGAATATATTAAGAAAATACACAACTCTATAATACATAAAAAATACTGTAATAGAACAATCTGTCCTCTTTATACTTTCAATACCTCGAGTTTACTTGGCTTCTTCTTTGTCTCCCTGTAGCCCACAGGCTATCCAGGGAGGTGGTGGAGTCACCATCCCTGGAGGTGTTTAAAAAACGGGTAGATGAGTTTCTTAGGGACATGGTTTAGTAGGGAGACAGGCACAGTTGGACTCGGTGATCTCAGAGGTCTCTTCCAACCTTACGATGCTATGATTTCTATAACTATTACATTTATCTTCCTAATACATATTATTAGTAAGACTGGGACTGCTGCTTAGTCTTAGTTCAGCTCTTCTCTTGAGGGTATATTATGTCTCAGCATTTTTCCATTTTACTACAACATCAAATTAGACTTCAATATTAAGTATTGCAGTTAGGGCCTGACATTCACAGAGTCACCTTTTACCTCCCTTTCTATATTTTTTATTGAGTTGTTAAATATAATTCACAATTACATTTGGAAATCCACACCTACAAATGAAACCTTTTTTTTTTTTTATTTAAGGTAAAGTTAAACTTAATTTTAAATCACTGTAAAAAGAAAAATAAGTCAAAAGTGTCATGTCACTGCAACCATACATATGGCTTGTCAGCTCCTTAAGGAATGATCAAAATGAATCAACAGTTCAGAATTCCAGATGACAAAGGCAAGATTCCATCTCACACCCACAGTTACTCGTGGTTCATCCAAGCTGCACATTCTGTATTGAGCCACATTGACTACAGCAGCCATAAATGCTTTGGATTCAAGGCTGTGCAAACACATGAACACGACTACATCCAAAGCACTTGTCCCAGTAAGCCCCCTGGAATGGGGCACACAATATAGAACCAGCTGAACAAATCTGCACCAGTTTAATGGAAAACCTGCGCTGACTCTGCATACACTTTATTATCTCCATGCCTTAACTTTTAACATGCCCAACCACACCTGTATTATCAGTTTCCAAACCTCTATTATTGCAACAGAAGTTAACTGATACTTAATTGTTGATAGAAAAAAGTAAATAAACAATTCAATGCTAATAATTTCCCACCTCTCTCCTTCATGTTGTATTATCCCATTTTTTCTTATAGGAAAACCATAGGTAGAACATATACATGATTCAGTACGTACGTCATCACTGCACTGAAAGTCTTTGCCAAGTTCTTTAATATGTAGCTGAATAGACTTTATCTGCTCTAGAAATGCCACTGTCACAAATACAACAGTGGGATGTCATTTACTATAATGCTTCCAACTGAGTAACTTCTAAAAGATAAGAATAACTTCTTTTTATCCTCTTTCTGCTAATCCTAAATGTAAGGAAAATAATGTCCTAATACAATGAAATAAAACTAAAAGGAATTAAATTAAATAATGCTTTGTAAACACTTACAGTCCATAAATCTGTGGAGCAATTTCCAGTCGGTTCAGATGCATGTATAGCTCGATATCATGTTTCTTCAGCAGATGATCCTGAATTTGATTTACCTTTGCTACAATAGCAATGGATGGGCCTAAGTCCTGTGGCCTTGCAAATGGCATAGGTGTAATCATCACATCTTTCTCCTGCAGACACAGAAAACAAGGGAAAACAAAAGAACATTCCATGAAGCCTCATCGTCTAAAGGGATTGTCTAGGAAGAGATTCGTTTTGTTGTAATCATTGCCTTCCACACAAACATGAAAAACTTAATAACTTGCCTCTTTTCCAGCAAAAGATGAATCTCAAGTATCCACTTCTGTGGAAGGTATTGTGGGATTCCCCTTCCCAGGTGTGCCAAGGTTTGTTCCCCTCGTTCTGCATGTCAATTTTTATGTGTGTGCTTTATTTTTCATGTTCTGACAAAGTGTTGACAGTTTTATTTTAGTTTCAATATCAGCAGTCTGAGTCAGTTCAGAGCAAAGCAGATGAATGGTAACTTAGTAGAGAATATATGCCCTGAGAGGACAATAAATTGCATACCAAATAGGAAATAACTCATTTCCAAACAATCCTTTCTAAACAGGCTTTCCGTGCTCAGAAAATCCGGTGGTGATACCTCAAGATTTACACAACTTTGCTAAAGCATCAGAAAACTTTTAAACCAAAAAAGAAATTGAACAGTGAGATGAACCTGATGGTTACAAGGTAGTAGGTTGGACCTAAAAGTTGCGCCAACTATGTCGTGATCTAGAACACAACACACACTAAGTGAAGACAAAGGAAGATTACTACTGGAGTATTAGCATCCATGAACCTGATACTGCTTTAAATTTGTTCTTGCAAGAGGGTGAAGTATTATTGAAAAAGCAACAGAATGCTAGAAAGAAATGCAGCAAGTAATGAAGCCCACGGAACAGTAAACATGTAAAATGCAGAAATAACAAAAAAGCAAGTCAAACCTATCAAGAGGAAGACTGGGGAAAGGGAAATAGAGAATTAAATTGTCAGGAGCAATGTTAAAGTTACGAAAGAGGGAAAACTGGAACATTAAGAAGAGAAGATTTTGCAATGACTTTGTTGCAACCTGTCATCATGGCTCTTTGACCTGAAAGATTCACTTTAAAAAATAGTTATTGTTTTGCTACCTTTATTCTCAGTATATTGACAGAGAAGCATTATCAAGGCCAAAGGTTTAATACTTTCAGAAGACTATTACAGCTTAAACTGTTGAAAGACAAATTCTCTCTGTTCAATACAGTGAAAAGCACATTATTTTTAGCATTCAATAACAAAGAATGGCTTTCTTTGTCATATAAACTATCCCCAAGCTTGTTTCCTATGGTTATAGTCTGTCTTCAATTCCATTCTCTCTGTATCAGTATTTTAAGAGGAAAGATGATAAGTACCCATATTTCATAATCATTTACAACATGGTTTAACATTGAATTGGGCAGTAAGCATTGAATAATTTCTACTGAAAAGTGCATTTTTTATGCTTATCTCCTTTGCTTGAAGTATTTTTTCTTGATTATTCCATTTCTTTACCACAGAAAATAACGTATGAAGTTCAGCAGTGATTTCAAGTAAAATGTTTCTATTTAAGGATCTGATTGATTATAAATTTTATCTTGAAATCTGCTTAATTGTTACTTTGCTATGGCAATTGCAGCAAAGGGACTGATCTGTCTTACAACACAGAGGTTTTGCCATGCTGCTGTGGTACCAAGACATATTAATTTAAGATGCCCTAGCAAATTGCTTGACACTTACTTAAATACTAAAGTTCTTCACAGCTGCATGTATGTGCAGCTCCTTTGTTTAATTATTATACTAACTTCTTAATCACCAAATTGGGCAGCCACCTTCTCACCCTGTTTTGTTTCTCCATTGTTTGACTATTTCCTACAGTTGTTTCAGACTCATTTCATTATTTTCTTGGTCACGTGCTAGAATGCAAAATACTGAAAAATGTTATCCACTAGTCTCCTAATGAATACAGAAAAACACTCTGAAAGTATAACATTGTCTTAACATTAAATGCGAGCCTATAGATTTTTTTTTGCTTAAACATATCAATTTCTCTTTGAACCTAATCATAAAAGTCTGTAAGTCTCCATATTCATAGACTGTCCCTGTTCCATCAGTTGGCACACGTCTGGAGTATGAAATTTATTCTGGATTATTCAAGGTGAATTTAACCTCAGCTTGCCATTGCCTGCACTTATAACTCTGATGACTCAAAAGATTTTCTCGATTATAGGCATAGATTCTTGTACAGAAATCTCAACATTTGAATCTTTCTACTTAGTTGAACTTGTAATGTGACAAAACTAGCTAGTTACCCAGTTAGCCTTTACATCATTAGAAGTCTGAGTTTAAAGCTATCTTTACAAAACTAGAAGACAGACTCTTAAACACTGGCTCAAGTGTCTAAAGAGTCTGAATATCAAAACCGATGCAAGCTTCCTCTTATGGAGGAGTGTCAGAACTGCAGTTGTCAATTGCAGCATTTGTACACCTTGGCATAATGTAGTGCTGACACATTGCTGTCAGACTGACTGACTATCATCATGGCATCAAATACTATATGCTGCTTTGCCATTTTTAAAAGCATGAGATAAGTAAATGGTACCCATCAAAATGCGGTTCACAGCATCTCAGAAATTAACCCCACTATTATCCTCAAAGCATGACAGAATCTCTGGAGACAGCAGTTGCAATCAATAATCAATGTCTTGACTACCTATTCCTCCTGATTTGGTGCACTCCACCAAGAGGCTCAGTGGATGATTCAAGTGCCTATGATATGTCTGTTGTCTCCTCTCATGCAATTTGGTTGAGAAAATGACAATACATTTAGTCAGTTGAAATCACTCCAAAAACCACATCAGTTGGTGTGAAAGAAACAGCCCAAACAGAAAGATGCTCAACTACACTAATACAACCAAGCTGCGAAAATGTTTAACTAGAAATGACTCACAGTGCCTGTGCCTCATGCAAAGAAACCAAGTGGACAACATGATACTGTGCCCCTGTCCATACTCACTATATATTAAGTTGCCTCATGAGACAAAACATTCATTCTCTTTTAGTGAGCTTCTAAGTCCTGAAAACATTTGAGTGAGTGGGTTCAGTCATCTACTGCTAACACAAAATATAAACGATCAATCCCAAAGGCATGTGGTTCACAATAAAAAGACAAACAAGAAGGGTGACTCAGAGATGTGCTATACTGTTCACTGCAGAGCATCAAGTTCACCTCTAGGAACAGTTTAAATGTGGATATCAGTGAAATGCAGCTGAAAAACTCAGATCAAGTATTGGGAACAGTCACAAAATCCTGCCACAAAACATTACCTCGAACAACATGAACTGGAATGGCTGGCAGTTGATACTAATACAATTTATACATTCATCCATTTAGGAAACAAATAGTACAGCAGTAAAGAGAGGCTAGGACATAGTACAAGTATAAACTGTGGACAGATTTCTCTCATTAACCACTAGGGAATGGAGTATCTGGAGAAACTCCTGTAATGGCAATTGGGAGTAATGGAACCAACTGTTAGAGGCTATAAAATGTAACATGTCTTCCAGAGCACATACTTTCATTGCTTCCTTTGTGAAGATTCAGACTTTATTATATAGCCAACCCTCAAAGTCATGATTGTAAAAGGCATACATACAAGAAAGGATTATTAAAGATTATACATGTTTGCAAAGAACAAGAACAAACAACTAGATATTAATCCAAGCGCTTTGCATTGTTAATTTTTTATGCCATGAAAGGACTGGAAAGGGCAATGTAAACTTTCACCTTCTACCCAAGCACTGTAAAACTGTAAGCAGACCTAGTTATTTCCCAGAACAAAATTCAGCCTCAGACTTTATCACCTCTATCACAGAAATTAGAACAAATACATTTGAATACATTGAGTTCTGAAAAGCTACATTTGGAGAAACATGTCTCACTGCTTTGTTGTTGGAATAAAAGTGACTACGTAATATGTTCATAAAATTTGTATCTCATATGCTTTACCCTTAGTTATTGAGAATTATGTAAAAAACCAAATCCAAATAGTAATCTGTAACTGTAGACAGCTTAGGCCAAGATACCAATACTCCATGTCTAATACACTACATGCAGAGATCCATTCAAAGAAAATAGAAGCTTTTATGTGAGTCTTGGTTAAACACATTTTTCTTCAACAGACAGGAAAAAACACCTCTTAAACTAGTACTCCCTAATTGCAGTTTGCAAATATAGGTTATGACATACATATGTTGACATCTAAACCCAACCAAATTCTTACTAATTTTTTCTTAACTCTAGATATACACCCAGTGATCTATGTGAAACATGCTGAAGCAGATCAAACTGGAAGGACTGGAGGACAACTCTTTTAGGATATGATACACCGAGAGCTTTGGCAATACCCTTAATATGGCTGTTTTGCTATAGCCTTCTACATACACTCTATCATGCAAATCTTTTTTTCAGAATTAAAAACAGAGAAATGTAAACAGAGAAAGGGAAAAAAGAAAAGAAGTCTGAGGGGAGACCTTATCACTGTCTACAACTACATGAAAGGAGGTTGTAGCAAGGCTGGTGTTGGTGTCTTTTCCCAAGTGACAGAAGATAGGATGAGAGGAAATGGCCTCAAGTTGCATCAAGGGGAGGTTCAGATTAGACATCAGGAAAATTTTCTTCACCAAAAAGGTTGTCAGGCACTGGCACAGGCTGCCCAGGGAGGTGGCTGAGTGTCCACCCCTGGAAGTATTTAAAAGATGGGTAGATGAAGTGCTCAGGGATATGGTTTAGTAGTGCACAGGTATGGTCGGACTCAATGATCTCAGAGGTGTTTTCCAACCAAGGAGTTCAATGATTCTATGATTCAACAACAATCTTAAGCAACTGACTGAGGAAAAAATGGATGAAGAGAATTGTCCCTCATGCCATGCATGAAAACCAGTTACAGGCAAGGCATAGATGGTCCCCGCAAAGAAGCATTCTGTACAACTAAACTCAAAACGCAGAAAAAGCATGAAAAGAAGCAACATACTAAATACAGTGGTATCTGTATAGCTACACCAGAAATCTGACGGCCTTGGGTCAAGAAGGTAAAAAAAAAAGGAAGGAACTCTAATGATTAAGCAAAGATGCACCTTGACCTGTGATGGACAATCTATGATCAAAGTTTTGCTTTCACAGCAAATGGTTCATATTGTGAAAAGTTTCAAACATTTAACATGACATTCGCATAGGTTTTGGGCACATAGATGTGCCTATGAAAAGTCTTCTTTTGAATTCTACACAAGAACATTACTCATACATAGGAGAGGTTGTACAACATTTTAGGGTAATATTTACCTTCTGACTGTCATGTTCAAAAGTTGAAAACCAATGTTCTGCAGTTTTCATAAGATGTGTGAACATAGCACTGAAGGGGAAAAACCCAGAAACTTGGTGTTAAATAATGTATTACAAATGAGAGCAAATTAAATGTAAAGGAAGTTGTAAAAACTTACTAGGCGTCATGTTCCAGATATTCAGGATTCAAAAGAACTTTCATTTCCTCGCTGAAAAAGGCAACAGTGAACAACCCAAATGTGAATGTTTATTTTTGGTCAGCGTTCTGCATGTACTATTATGTATTTGTAAGCCAACTTTCATATAAAGTGCAAATGAGAAAACTAGCCTTTTTAATTAAAAAGAGCAACTCCATTGAACAAATGAAGTCTTTCCTTTTTATAAAGATCAAAAACAAATTAGCTGCCTTGTCTGCACTACAATGAAGTAACCATCTAATTATTCCAAATAACAAATTACTGAATGTCACAATGTATTATTTGAATATGCTTGATCTAGAATAATTGATTGCTGCACAATCTATCACTGTTTCTCCCAAACAAAAAAATATGGTTACTGGTCAAATATACAGTATCAAAACATTAATTTATTTTGTTTTAATAGCCTGTATTTTTATTGTATTTTAACAGCAATTAATCAGTGACAGCACCTCTTTTCCATCTACTTCGCTGCTTAGCTCTACTTTTTCAGTAGGGACAGAACAGAATGCTGTGCATAACACATGGTTATTTAAAGTTACTTAGCACTGAAGAGCATCTTCTAGGTAATTTCAGGATATCTAAGGACAGACATTGAACAAAAACACACACTTCTAAATAATCTTCATCCTTAAGCTTAACTGTCTTTGGACAATCATGTTGAGAGGTGCTAACAGAGTTTATATCATATAGTACATATAATTAAACTGATTTTTATTCACTGCTGGACTCTTAGGAAGAGTGCAAAAAGATAAATGAAATTAAATGACCTAAATATGACAAACAATACAAGAAGGCAACTAATTTCATTTTAAAAAACCCTAAAACCAATCAAAAAACCAATTTACACTTAGAACAAGAAAAAAATAATCTGAATTTGGCTGACAATCATGTGTAATGTAATATTTTATACACGTGTATGACTACACGCACAAGCACACACAGTTTGATTGAAATGGAGTCAAGAGCTAAACTTAATGTTACTACCAAGTCAAAGGACAGTCAGATATTGCAGCTACAACATTGCAAGTGCTGAATGAAACATCAATCACAACAATTTGTCAACATTGATTTTTTTTCTTGTTTAAGGCATAAGGAAGGAGTTGGTAAAATGTCCATTCTATGAATGTAGCTGTCTAATCTGCCTCCACTCTGCAATGACAGAAACAAAACCATTTCTGGCATTAAAAATGAAGGGAAACAGTAGGTATGTAAGCTTTTTGATTAAAGTTTCCCTTTAGGTTTCTTGTCTTCCCCTTTTTCACTGGCTGATATCTGTGAAGTGATCAATGCTTATACTTTTAATCCCCCATTCAGAAGCTGTGGTAGGGAAGATGAAATAACGACATTTCAATAACAGCACAAGGATGCAGCATTTCTGATATCAATTTACTAATTATAAAAAAAGAATTAAGGAACACATATTTCTAAGTTCTAGCCTAGCCAACTTAATTTATATTTTTAAGAAGGTGGATTTTTAATACTATACAAAGGAAACACAATACTTGCCTTGGTTGTGCAGCTTCAATGGCATGTGAAAAAGCCTGGTGGTCACAATGCAGGATAAAGACAATGGGAGCTAAAAGTTCATGCATACCCTAAACATAAAAGGAAGCAAAAGTAGAGTAAGATTTTCCAGTCATATGATAGTTCATAATACAGAGCATCAGCCAGCAATAATAGGTGCAGACTAACAAAAGGCAGGAACATTTATATTCTTAACAGAACGGTTTCATAATCAATGGCTTTTATCTTAAATTCTGATTAAATCCAAGTGTTTATTCTTCTATAATTTATGGAAGCAAGTCATTCTCCCTTTTTCTAACACAACAGACAACAAATTGGCAATGGTAGTCAACTCTGCACCTGGCAGTTTACTCCAAGATCTATGTTCATAAATATGAATTTTATTTATGATAATTACAACCATGATCCGCAGTACAAAGATCTGCAATACGGACAAATAACAAAATTTCAAATTATTTTTTATTTGATAGTGTTCCAAAAGCAGCATAGCAGTAGCCTTTAGAGGAGACAATGGCACTTATTTGGGAAATCAGAAAATGAAACTTACATTCCTACAGATGCAAGAAATAAAATGAGACTTTTGCCTTTTTTTTTTTAAAATCATTATAACAAAATGCATAGGTGATCTGGTACTGTTGCATTACAAACTATTACTTATATGTGCAATCTATATTAAGATACAGAAAAAAAATATAGAAATATGCAGATTTGGAAGAGGAAAAAAATGGTGGATAGTTGAGGACTTGGGCCAGCATTAGAAGCATGGCTGGGCCACCCAGGCCAGCCATCAGTGCTTTTATCCAGAGCTGACCTGGAACAAAACAGTAGTCTTGATCTGCCTTGATTCACCTAGAGCTTGTCCATTTGTTATCAGAAGCAGAAGCAAGTGCTCTAGGAAACAAGCAATCCAGGTGGCACGCAGCAATGCACTGGCAGGTAAAAGTATAGCCTGCAGAATGAAACCTATCTTCAGTAGATATTTAGCCTCTTCCCTCAGATTAGATCAGGGAAAAGGAGGATTTGGGGAAGGATTTGGGGTAGCATAACTCCACCACTGGGAGCTGGGCTCCCAGTGGTGGAGTAGCATGGCAAGCAGGAACTATGTAAGCTTCAGGCCATACAGAAGAAGTGAGGGGAGCCCTTCAGTGACAGAAGGGATGTGGGATGAAGAGTTGAGACCTGTTTGGCTGCCTCTGGACACAGGGATCACTCCAAGGAGAGGGGACTGCTGACCTCAGTCCAAACCCACCAATTACAGCTGGGGCTTGTGCCATGCACCCAGGCTACTCCAGCTAGGTCTCGCTCTGGCTCTGGGTGGAGTCCTTGCCCCGGCTGCAGGAGGAAGAGAGCGCTTCCAGCAGTGGTCTAGTTCAAAGGCACAACTACTTCACCAAGTGGAGCCTCAGCCCCAACTCCAGGTGCATGCTCTGGGCAGACAGGGGTGCCAGGGAGACTATCTCATCTGTTCCGTTGGCAGAAAGAGCACTGGGACTGGCCCATCAAGCTCATAGGCATGTCAGGCTGCTGCTGGCAGTCAGATGATGTGTCCCCAGACAGGAGCTGTTCTACTCTTATGCTTCCATTTCCAAGCTAGGAAGCCAGTCCACTCTCCACTTGCTTTTCTAGTCCTTTCAGTGATGGACAGACATGAGCAATGAGAGAGTCAAACACTTGTGCAGCTACCCTGCTGCTTTGCTGGTATATCACTTGGTATTCCATGTAGCATTTCAGGAGTATTCACTACCAGTAGCAGCTTCATACATATCAAATAAATCCATTAATACTAAACCCCCTTAACTTCTATTGGAAATAATGGGGATCTTCCCATAAGTGGTTGAAAATAAGCAGAGAGGTAGATGTTGAAGTTCTCTAAATCATTACGCATTTTGGCTATGCTTGGATGGATGTTAGTGAATCTTACCTGTTTGTAAGAGGAAATGCAAATGCCTAGCAGTGTTGAATAAAAAAAAGGGGGTTGGAAATTTCTCTGTGTGCTATCAAATGAAATCCTTGGAAATCTTATTTTAATTTCTTAACAACTAAGATTACTGTTACAGCCTGAACTGTAGGGTTGCAACAATAGCAGTCAGTTGACTGGACAAAGCTAAAGACAGAAGAACTACTGAAGTGTGGAATTCTTTCTCTTCCTATTTCTGAACCCTTAGGGACTACTTCAAAAGAAGAAGGCTAAATAGAAACTCAGCTAGGAAAAAAACACAATTAAAACCAATGTTCCTTGATTTCAGGAACTGATGTAAAATTTAGGTTACAAATTGACAACTTCAGATTTCTGAAAGTCTTACAAGAAAGGAACAGGAAAGACAGGGACACAGGTCCAGGATTCAATAATAAATATAAGTGGCAAAAATATTTAAATAAACTGTAGATAACTTGTGTTGTACTTTTTACGTACTCACAGCCCACAGTTAATTAACCGCTCCATGTCTAATCTTTTATTCACCCTGATATAGTAACATGAAATAAGAGAAATAGAAATGCCAAAAACTTGACTATTTAATAAAACTATCACCAAAGCTGTAAACATAGAAGCTGAAGAAAAAGAAAGAGGACATAAAATAAGAATTAGTTATAAAAGATAAAAGCACATCACGCATTCTTCCAACATAATAATATATCAAATTTATAATAAAGTAGAATGATAATGTGGCTGCCCACATACAACAAAAACAAAACAAACAGATGATGAAATATCAGAATTTCAAAAAGATACCTCTGATCTTTCAGTTACAAGAGTACTTCAAATGTTTAGAGATTTTTAGCTTGGCAAGAAAAGCCACCAGTGTAATATGCATACACATATTTTTTCAATGCTGCAGTTTACTAAAACTCTTTAGTGTTAATAAATAAGTTGACAGAGCTCAGATAATTTTATGACACTTCTGAGCTACAACAAAATATTGATTTCATAATGCAGTCTATGGTTTAGAAAGAAAACCAGAAACACAGCATTTCTACAATGAAAAGCGAATCAATGCATTTCAAATATTGACTCCTCTAAGGGCAATCAAATCATGAGTGAACAATAGTTAGCCTAGTGATTTACCTTAATTGTCACTATTTCTTTTCAGTGTAACTGGTACCAGAATTTTGGCACTACTCTTACAGGAGAATGCTAGGAGTAATTTTTACATATTCTTAAGCACAATACACTATTCTCTTTAGATTTTATATTTACAGTTGCTATTTAAAAATTCAACGATCCCAGTGAGGATTCCATCTTTAAAATCTGTAATACAGCTTCACAACATTCTACTCTATTTGACTAGGGACAGAAATATCTTTTTCCTCATCAAATAAAATGTTACTTGATGTTGGTCAAAAAATCACAAACCCTACTACAAAGACAACTTCCATGCATATATGCACATTAAACAAACATTATTGATTGCTTCTTGTAAGAATATATGCTGATGCTATCTAACAGTTTCAATAAAATATTTAAAATTTCAGATACACTTTATTTACATTTTTAAGGATGGAAACTGTCAATGAACTAGAACTTCTTCCAAGTATTTTGAAAGAGAAACATTGGGTTCTGTACAGATGTTGACAAACAGAAGTAGAAGTTTTCATTTATTGGCCAAGTCTTAGAACTGTTCTAGCAAACAATTCTAGTTCTCTTGTATGTGGTCATAAAAATGAGACAGAGGGATTCTCATAGGGAACAAGAGGACCAGTCCTATGCTGGATACTGAATATGAAGAGAGACACATTAATTTGGGCTTTTTATTCAGGTCACAGTGGTGAGAGCAGCTTGGAGGTGATCTGTTATTGATGAATTAATGATAACAATTACTTTCAAGAAAATCTGTTAGGCTTTGATGTAGTATCAGAAAATATGGGAAGTGGGGCTTGAGTCAATGATAAAAATAGAACCCAATAAAAATAAGACAGGAAGACTGTCTGCAACATAGATATTTACTAAAAGAGGAAAAACACCCATATCCTGACACCACCTCAAACTCTGCAGGAGGTAGATTAGCTGATTCAGAGAAGGGTAGTGGATGAACATGAAAGAAATGGTATCCAAAAGCAAATAGACACGGACACAAAAAAGCAGGATTGTTACTACTAAGCTAAAAGGAGCATTAATTTAAAAAAAAAACCAAACAACCCTACCCTTTTTAAAATGAGGTAAGAAAAAAAAGCTCCTAATGGAAGTGAAACATCCACAAAAAAAGGAAAACCACAATCATTTGCTGTTTTGTGGAGTTGCCATAGCACCGTGAGACTTGTGTGATACACTGAACACCCTTCAGAGAGGTTAAATCCACAGTTTTTCATGATCCTTTTTTTTTTTTTAATTTTATGCACTTCACCTCTCCGTTTAATCCTGTGGCAACCCCATCCTGAAATTACTGCACTACTGATGCAACACCAGTTGAAAACAGAGGTAAAGAAGTTTTCTTTGTCAACAGCCTGTAGGCTCGCAAAATTGAACCCGTTCTTTTATCTGCCTATGTTCATTTAGCCCACCAAGCAGTCTTTATTAAAGCTGAGGCATCAGGCAGTCAAAGTTCATTAATACCATTTATATAATCTCTGCAGTTTCAATTAACTCAGCAAGACATTCTACTACATGATAACAGTCTCATTAATTCAATAAAATCCCATAACTATTAACAATATGGTCTATGTTAAACGGGGTGTCACCTAGTAGAAAATAATAGCTTTAACAGCTTGTGATGAAACTCGGGGTTTTTTTTTTAAGTTTGATCTGGCTAAATATTCCATCCTTATGTAAAAAGGTATTATTTCTTGGTAAGGAATCAAGAGGATTTTAAATATGAGCAGAGGGTAATTAAGTCCTTTTAAGTCATATCAAAGAGTAAAATAATACTTCTTGTTCAATAAATGATAGACTAAATTAGCTGGAATGTGTTCTGTTTTCCTGTCATCAGTGTACTCTGGCCTATATTCAAGAGAAATGGGAGGCTGAATAGTGCTGAATTTTCTTTAGCAGTGCCCTTCAAAATACAGCTCACAAATCTCATTTTTTCTTTTCATCATTTAAGACTATTCCTTGCTCACAGTCTGTCAAACAGGAGAAATAAGCACCTGCTGGAGATTTGATATGTTTGATAACTATATATTTTATTTGTTTTGTAATCTGTAAGACAGTTCTTCAGAAGTAACTGTTCTTTCAACTCATATGTGTTCGTTTTTTCATGGAATGCCACTAATTTCCTGGCTTGAGGACAGGGTGGTCACAGACCATGCCTGAAAGCATATGGTGTCTTTTAAAAATCTTCACATTTACTGAGCCTCTGTATTTTTGTCATGAATTTTTTTTTATGTCTATGTGAAGTTTGTTGCTCTACAATTTATCCTTCATCCATGCACACAGTATCTGTCAGTCTGCCAGTTCCTACTCACACTACAATTAATAAACTGGAGAAACAAATACAAATACAGTGTCAATAACTCTGTGTATTGGTCTTGCTACATTAATTTATTATCAAGTTTATACTCACTTCAAACCCTTCAGAACAACTGTTAAAATCATTTAGCCTGCATTCCAATGGATGCACAGTTAGTGTAGTTAGTGAAAGTTCAGACTTTCTTTACTATTTTCTCAAAAATGGTTTGAGCAGGCTCTCCTTCAGATAACACTGTAAAAGTGGTATTTGTAGCACCCTTGTCCTTCAGACACGAGGCATTTATCAGTTGCATTGTATTTGAAAGCTACAGTGTTAGATAAAGGATCCATTCGTTAATGTACTGCATGCGTTTAGCACTTTGAGTAAGAACTTAAAATATTACATAAAGCTTAAACCTCTCACTTTGCCTAAATTTCAAGAGTCACTATTCATGTATTTTGTTTATTCAGTATTGTTTTTAATCCTGCTGCATGCTTTCTTTACCTAAGCACAGAAAACCTTTCTTTTTCTTTTTTATTTTCTTAACCAACACTGAAGCTAAAGATGTTTATTAAGAAATCTGAAGTCAGACAATTTTGCAATCTTAAAGAAAACAATTTGAGGGACTGTCTTAGGAGGAAGAAGCATATGTTCTTCAATGAGCTTACCTTTCTCACTATCCAGCTGACAAGCAGCTCTTTGATTACTTTAGCATTATGATACAACTTTGGATACAACAGAACTACATTATTGTCAAACCATATAGAAAATGTTGAGTCAATGAATGCCACCTGCACAGTATTTTCATTACCTGTTTATAAAGCAACTGCTCATTTTCTCTGGCATAGCAGAACAGAACATCTGTAAGAATTTTCCTCACATTCTCTTGCTGGAAATACTGCATTTCAGGAAAGCTGAAAATGAAGAAACGCAGGGAAAGTAAACAATATAGCTCACAGAATCTCAGTTGCTGGTCTTCTATAAATGAGTTTAGGTAAGACAGGAACCTCCTGTATCTGCTTTCCCACTGCTAAAGTAAGAATACTTCTAAAGACTTGTTATGTTTGTTTGGCAACCAAAATTCTGAACCATGTTCTTTAATATACATCAGTCCACTACATAGATATAATGATATCACCAGTAATAATTAAATAAGTAATCCCTTTTAACATTATCAAAACCAGAGATATGAAAGAATGAAATACAATGGCAAATTGTTCTGATCATCAGCTTCTTACACACAGCCAATCTACTGAAACTGAATGTCTTGGAGAATCTAATCCAAAGAAACCAATGAGTATGTTCCTAGCTGCCTAAAGGATCAAGTTCCTTTCCTCCTTCATGTCATAAACCCAGGCTGAGTTGAAGCAGAATGAAAGGAGGTAGAACAAGAGGAAATGACTGAAGCAAAGATATACTCTCTCTCTCCTGCACACATACTCTAACTGCCAAACCTAGCAGCCCAGAAGATAGTTCTGGTCCCAGGTAGCACAGTATCCAAACAGCAGCTTAGCTCCAAGACTGTGCTCCGCCAATTCTCAGTCCTGCACCAATGAATCTGAAACTTCCTAAGAACTTTTAGAAAAGGAGTGTGATCAGAATAGCAAGGCAAACACTGCTTCCTCCCTCAATAACCAAGTCAGATAAAAGTAAGCCTGTTGCAAACAGTTAACTGTCGATTAATTTGATTCAGGTACTGGTAAAAGAAGCACCAAAGATCAAATCTCCATAAAGAAAAACATACTTTCTATGAAAGGTTTCGGTTTTTTAAAATCTGTGTTATGCTGTCAACTCTAACTGGACCATTGTTCTGCCCTGTGGTTTCACAAATAGTGCTTAGCCCTACTCTTCATTTTTCTCAAGATAAAAGTTGGGCAAAGGAGGAGTACAAGAGCTACAATATCTTAAGGAATTCTGTAAAATTCCTAGTTCTAACCTGGAATAAAATGTAAAAAAAAAAGGGTATGTCAGAAGTGTATAAATGAGGGTTCAAAATCTCATGAACATTTGAAAAATGATTAGCATTTTAATGACAGATTAAAATATCTCCTAACTGTCACAAAAACCCAGTATCCTAAGCTCCGATATATCTTACTGGCATCTTTTGCAATGCAACATAATTAAGCATTTCACTGTCTTTAGTAGTTGTCTCAAATAAATTTTCAAATTATGAAATCATGTGACAATCTGGCAGGGCAATATCCTCTATGTGAAACAGAATGCAGTGGAACTAGTGGGAGAATAAGGGAAAAAAGCTTCTGGTAAAATCCTACTATCTGTATTTAATCCAGGAAAATGTAAATATTTACAATTGGTTACTATTCTGAAGCAACTCTCACCTGTGCATCCTGCTCCTTGACTGTTGGAAGTAGGAAATAAAGTGCTTATGCAGGATGCACTTTAATGAACAAGTGCAGAAATAAAAGTGTTTTCATGCTTGCCAAAGAATTAATTAGATGGCAAAAAATATTTCAAAAAGCAATCACTCCAATTCACATCGAGCTACGTGGAACAATAACAAATAAATCAAAAAATACCAAAAAGAAAGGAAAAGGTAAAGTTGGACAAAGAGAAAACAGAATACTTGAAAAGACAACAAGAGTAGGCCTCACGGTAGATTGCTGAAATAAAGGCTACAGTATTGTCAGTTTTAAAATGAAATCACATGGATTGTAGTTAACTGTTCTTCAAATAAATTTTGTTTTTCCTTCTTCCCAAGTCTGAGCTGCAATGTTAAACCTCAGACTAGTTCTATCAAGGCTGCTGTAAACCCTGCCATGGCAAAACAATATGGGGAATTATAACAAATTACTTCAGTTAGAATTATTTCTTTTAACAATTACTGTGGCCATCTCACAGATATGATGACAGGAAAGCACAGAAACATAACTAATTAAGGCTAGAAAGTTGCTTTGAAATCCTTGGATGAAGGACCTGAATCAAGAGCCAAGGCAGAGAAGACACCATGGCTTAAACAGCAATGCTGAAGTCCTGAGAAAGGCACCAGGGTGAGGGCTGTAATGTTTTCCTGGCACCTGGTGGGGGTAATGGTAGACCAACATTTGGAAACTTGTATGCACTTGTACTAATCATATTACTGTAAAGGAAGGACACAGCTGAGACCAAAAGTGCATTACAGCAGATGGCAATCAATGTAATTTAGGGGTTTGAAGAGATTATTTCTGAAGGACTGTTATTCAGGCCTGCCCTATGAAGTTTAGGAAGAGAAGACTAACAAAGAAAACTCAAAAATACACAGAGATATCTGTGAGGATCTAGTAATACGAGAGATTGTGACAGAAAGGATAATAATGAACCCAGGAACGAGCTGTCTGAAGTATTAATTACAGTTAATGTAAATACAAGAGATCATGAGGGAACTATCAGTTCAGGCTGGATTTTTATGGAGAATGTAATTTTATGATTAAAGCAGTGTTTTAGAAATACAGTATCCTCAAATCAGGCAAGGTAAGAATACTTTTCATGAACACTAGAATATTACAATTAATTAAATTTCTGAGAAAGACTGCATAAGGACATGGGAACTCTGCTACAATGTTTTACCACAACTCCTACAATTAAGCAACAGTGTATCCAAGTCCCTGCTTTCTGAAAGTGACTATTAGTGTGAGTTAGTTACCATTTTTTAAACCAAACCTTTAGCTTATTTAGGAGGCTCTACACCAGTGGCAGCCAAATTTTGAGGCAGAAGAAACTTAGGTTGGCAACGATATAAAAGTATGCACAAACATTTCATGAAACAAATTTTGTGGCAGGCAGAAATGGGGCTGTTAATCACAGCCACAGAGTGACCATCTTTTCTTTCAGGAACAAATTCCATTCCCTGCCATTCCCCAACCCTGTTACTCAGTGGAAATGGGGAAAGCTACTAAACCAGAAAAAAATTGAATATGGTCTTGCAACTGCAAAGGTTTGGTAAAGAATAATATAATGGCCCCCTCATTGCTCGCTTTTACTTGAAAAGAAATAAACTGGTGTGTAAAGGCAACTCTTCCTTCCAGCAAACCCTCCTCTTACATGGAAACTACATTTTGTCTCTTGTGTTGATACTCAGTGGACAGCTGTTTCTTCCCATCTTTAGGAAGGATGTAACTGCCTAATGGCTTATACACTACCTTTTTATGAGTGTTTTTTTGTTATTTGGGAAACAGAGAGTTTGAAACAGCAGCACCCACCAGAACTCATCTTCACACTTCTTCCATTGTCATAAACTGTGATTGTTTTTCCTGAAGCAGAAGCTAGGTAGAACAACATATAAAAACACTACTACAGAAGAAAAAGAAATCCACTTGATCAATCTACTAGGAATGCCCCCTAAGCATTTTGTTTTCTTAAAATACTGGAGAGAGAAAGAGGGAAATCAAATCTAGCCATTTCCAATCCTAGATATACAAGGTGATGCCAGCAAGTAGACTGGCATTTTCGTTTGACTGGTAGCTAGATGCTCTTGCATCTGTCGATTTGTTGATATCTGTTTCTGCAGAACATTTTAAAAAATTCTTCTTCATGACTTACTTTCTTAATCACAACAAAACAAATCAGCATTGTTCCTTGGTATATCTTTTGTAATTAATCATTGCATTTTTAAGTCTGTCATGAGTCACTATGATGCTATTTCATACTCACCTTACTTTCTTAGTAGAATAATAGTATGCAGTATTATAGCCATAACTTAGTTGGTACTGCTATCTACATTTAAAGTAAAGCTTTTACTTGCATTATAGTAAACTCCCCTACCCTCTTTCTCACCCTCAGTTTTAGAAGCTTCTCACTTGAGACACAAAGAGATGGTGTTTAGTTCCAGCTCGAAACTACTCTTTTCTAGACAGCCAAAGGAAAATCTATTCTGAACTTCTAAACTACTGTAAAAATTAAGTCAGACAATTAATTAGAAATGTTGATCAATAATTAGTAAGGTCTAACTTAACAAAATCCTTCCTTACTTCCCTTGTAAATACTGGAAGTTTCTATTATGCAACAGTCAAAAAATTATATTTAGATGTTATAGGTTGGATTACTCTCATCTAACTTCAGGTGACTACACTTTAGTTAGGTACAGGTGACCTAGAAACCTTTTGTTATTACTGAAGAAAACCACACTTCTCTACTCTGTCATTCACCAGACCTAGAGCAGACTTTTACTTTAGAAAGAGATGGTTTATGTCCTGGAATTCTGCACGTACCTAGACTCTAAAGGATGATTAGCCCAGTTGTGAGAATCTATGTTTTACAAATCCAGTTATTGGGTGAGACAGGGATTCACAAAATGCATAGGAACACAAAACACAAACAAACTATCACTGTTCCATTTAGGTAACAGAATTCTGAAATTTAAGCCAATTCAAACCAAAACCAATTTAAAAATCACATTTCTACTCACTTTTCCCATGTATTATTACTACACTTCAGAGAATTCTAATAAAAACATTACAGAGTAAATTTTTTATTGCTTTGATAGATGGGACTCTGTGTAGTTTGATACACTATGTGCATTCTACAGCATTATTTACTTGATGCTGTTGGATGATGGAGTACTAAACTCAATGACAAAGAATATGAAAATATAAGAAACAGAAGCTAGAAGGTAATGATTATGTTAACTGAATATAATATTCAATTATTTTAACCTTTAATAAAAAGCATTGGAAGTTAATGACAAATCTTTAAATTGGAAGTCCAGGAATTTATTTAAAGAATGGAAATGAAAAGGACAACATTAAAGAGAGGGTATTTACATGCCAGAGCCAAGGAATGTAGAACTTATTGTTTCTTACAATGATAGTTTACAAACAGATACATATGTATATATACTCTGCATACTATGTTTTATGATTAGGCAAACAGCAAGCATACATATAAATGCATGTAGTTTATCAAATAAATTCATGTTACTTATACAAATTTTGCTCCTTTATTGTTTGACTTACTTTGATATTGATGACACATAAAGTATGCTGCTATTGTTTCAAGTATAAATACATAAACGGACATTTCTTTAGTCACTGTTACTGATATTAGTGAATATTACTCACTGCCATTTGCCAGAGTAAGTGCCTGGACCTTTTGTGTGTATATATAAATACATATATAAATAACAGTCTTACATCCAACATAACCTCCACACAACTTTTCATTCCTGAGTTACAGTTCAGATATGTATATATTTTAATCTTAGACCAACCTGAACTGTTTCCTTTAACAAACAAAAAATGCCATCTGCAAGAATGCACATGAAAGCATACACAGATTTTAATTATATATCTCATGGCAAAATGCATTCAAGAACGGGTCTAGGGACGGACGTATAAAATATTCCAAAACCAGAGAGCAATGATTTCTTCTGCACGACTTTGCTTTTTTAAATGAAAATGTGTGAGCTTGGGATTTGAAGAATCTATGACTATCATCACTTTTTTTCAAATTATAAGGAAAAATATTTGCAATACAGTAAAATTTCACATGGTACCAAACCAGTTAATTGAATATAATTCGATTTATACATCAGCCAGTGCTTCCACTCTGAAAAGAAATGTTTTCAGATACTGAGTGCTTGAACAAGTTCCTACACAGGAATGACCTTAGGACCAAGAAGATGCAAACATAATCAGAGTAATATTAGGACAAATTTTAAAAGGCATATGTGACATGTAACACCAGAAAAGTGATAAATAAAAATAGAAATGCTTAATTTCTCGAGAAGAGTGACATTTCCCTTACTAATTACAAACTGCTTTTTTATTATTGATTGAATAAGTGTTAAGAATTAAAGAATGTCATCTGTTCAATCTTTTATCATGATCATAATTTAGTTAAAAGACCTTTCAGTTTCTCTTACCTTCTCTTTGCTTCATATGGAAAACTCTGCTTTAAATTTCAGGCAGTAATACATTTCCTAATATCTTAATTTAGAAGAGTTTTTCCTCAATGATATTGATAAATCTCCAGGGTTTATTGTTTAAATAGATTTTCTCATTTTTCACTCCAAGAAAGCTGTATTTTTATACATTTAATGTATGTTTCTTCACATTCATATTCAACAATCTTGACATTTACACTAGTCAAAGTTAAATAAACACAATATAAGGTATACCACACAAAAACACAGAATCTAAATCTATATATAGAAATTTCTTTAAGGATCTACATACGTTCTTGTCACATCTTGTTCAATCATTGCTCGAAGCTCTTTATCCTGGAAAAATTTATTCCAAAGACTCTGAAATAAGGAAAAATAATTGTATGAAACAGACACTTTCACTTAAGGTTTATATACTACATCAGCGAAGTACTGTAGTTCAGACATTAATTAATCCTCAACAATCCTGGTACATAGGCAGATCTATACTTTATGGGTGAAAAAGAATGTTGGGACCAGCCTAACATATCTTAGAAAGTCAGTTTACATCAGAGGTGACAACATTCTAGTTCCTGGATCCTTGTTCTAGGCTCACTCCATTTGTTCACTAGCTGGCTGCAGGTCTGTGAGTTACTTGTAAGGGTCTATAAAGAACATTTTGGAAAAGAGAGTAAATTCAAGCTGGAACCAGCAGTCCAACTGAAAAAACGTTAGCAGTTCACTTATGGAAAAAGGTCTGTATTGCTGTACTGTACCACATTTCACCTAAGAATGTATGGGTTCTAATTGGAAACTTACATAATTTCCATACTAAGAAATTGCTTGGATGCAAGCTAGTTTGTCTTAGTGGAGGAAAATCTGAGTAAGGAATGTATGATGGTTAAATATCTATTATGAAAATGACATAATTCTAATTGTATAATTATACAGTGTAGAACAAGACCGGCCAGTCTAAAAAAGTTCTGATAGAGAAACCCACAAAATTTAAAGCAGCCTGTTAACACTCAAAAAATATTAAATAAAAAAGTTTGAAGTAAGTTTACGTTCTTCTATATCTATGTTTGTGCTCTATTCTGTCCTCTTTCTTTGGTTTCCATGCCTTGTTTACTGATATTTTTCAAAAGCTAACCTTTTAGTTAGCAAATAAGTTAGCAAATGTTGTTGCTTGTATGCTCCATAAAAAGTATTGTGAAGTCTCTTCTTTTTTGTAAAGGGATGGTAGTTTGGCCATATTTATCAAAATACAGAAGGAATAAAATCTACAGTAGTCTTTTCATGCAGGTTTGTCTTCAGATAGCAGCAGCAGCACCAGTGAATGAAATGCTGTACAAAGAGAATGGCTACAATACTTCCGGAATTGCTTGCTCCCCTGTAAACAATTCATTGTCACTTATGCTCCACAGAAAGAAAAGAGAAAGTAAAATAATGTTATCTAGCAGAAGGAAGGTAAAATTACAAAGAAAGAAAATGTTAGTGAGCTTCTACATTTGTGTTACAAGCTATGAAAATACCCCTAAACTTTAAAAGTATTTATACTCTTGACAATGTCATACATAAAACTAGCATCTTTTCAACTCTCAGCTCTTTTCATACAGCTACATTACATTTTAAAACTCATCTGCCCCGGCTCCCACCCCAGTCCATCGGAGCAAACGATGAAGGAAATAATAGAATTTGCATTGCTGAAAAGTAAAGGTAAAACATTAAGGCGCCGTTTGATGGCATGCACAGTCATACTGGCTGCAGAGCCACCAATGCACCTATAATCAATACTTACACGTTTCAACAAGCAAATCTCTCTCCCCTTCTACATGTAATATGAAGCAGAGTACCGTACTGAACACAAACAAAATATGGGTTTCCATTAGCGAACAAAATGGAAATATAATTAGTACCATCAAAGATATCTGTGATGGTCCTTCCAGGTGTAAATCTCTTAAATGCATCCAAAAAATGTCTTCCATTGTATTAAGTTAATTTGAAAATTTGATAAAAAAGTATTTTAAAAAATGGTTACATAATTAACAGAGTGCTTAAAGATATGTACCTTAAAATGCCTAAAAGCTTTTCAGGTATAATAAAATGCACTAGAAAAACAGTGTTAAAAAAAAGAATGCCCAAAATTACAGTCCTATATCTACATGTAACTCTCATCAAAGTCTCATGACTTTGAAAACTCCAAGTTACTAGGAGGTTCGATTAATTTCAGTGAGAGCTCTGCACTTAATGACAGTCAGGCCAAATACTTTTACCACATTTTCAGTGTTTCTTTAAAATTTGGATCTATCATTTTGCAGCTGGCTGCTTTCTGATTAGAAAAGAAACTTTTATTTCTTTTAACTGCATAAAGAAAAAGAATTAAAAACCTTGGAAGAAATGCCTGTCTTGCAGCCTTGTGCTTTAGACTTTAACTTAGCATGTCTACAACTGAGACATACAACAATTCTATTTTTGCTAAAGAAAAACTTCCAAGGCTGAAGTGTCTTCCAGAAGAGGGTCCTTCAGTATTTGCCATTTACACTGTTCCCTTTATATTGACCATTTAAATGTTTCTTCATTTAGAGCCATTTTGTGTATAAAATGAAAACACACAGGAATAAAAAAGCCTCTAAATCAAGGAAAGGATATGCTGTGAAACTGGACTTACAGTCCAGCACTGAGTTTTTGTTCATCGCAGCGTTTTCTGTGATAAGGCCTAAAAAATCAGAATATTAACCTGGAAATGAGCACTTCTGGTTGTTCAGAAGAGCCTATGAACCACTATTAACACAAATCAGTTTGGAAATTTAGGAGGGAGATTTTAGCATATGGTTTTTTTTCTTTTTCAGTAAGAACTCACTGGTGTCAATGATGATGAGAATTTTACTAGCACATATGTTGACAGTACCAATGGTCAACTTACACCTTCGTCCTGTGAGAGTGGGTTGTTGATTATCAGATCTTGCTGTCCTGCTTTCCGTGGGTTTGTAATATGCTGGGGAAAGAAGAGAAAAAAATCAAATCATCTTCTATGTCACTATAATACCTATACTAATGCATGAGAGCAGAGAACCTATTTTGTATCAACTTACAATTTCTTTGATCTTATTGTAAGAAGTTCTTAAGTCTGAAGTGGTTTTAATCCATTGACTTCTGTCTTGGGGTAGAACCTCCAGAAACAACTATCAACAAAACAAACCAAAGCCATTAGGTTTAATCAATTTAACATAGCTTTTAATATAAATCCTTCCAGACAGCATAACCCACCTCAGAAAGCAGAAACAAGTACTCTACAAATAAAAAAAAAAGCACAGATACATAAAATACTGGTTTTCCTACCTTACAGTCAATAAATAAGAAGCTTGAAAAAAATAGCAGTTCTACAGTATGAAATAAAGCATTAAAAACAACTGAAGCCACAAACTCAAGCTTTGTAAACTGTCAGAATTTCAGTAAAGCTGATTGAGACTTCCAAGGCAGAAAAAAAAGTGCAAAGAGATGAAAACAAATATACAAAATTTGAAGCTATTTACATAACAGCGATGAGCTAATGGAACATGCTTAAAACTAAACAGGAATGCAGAGCAGAAACCAAACACTCAGAAGTATACTCTATCTAAGAAACATGGAAAGGGAAAATCTTAATCTATAGAAAAGAAACATGTTCTAGAATTCTGCTCCATAGTTCAAAGAGCTGATTTTGGAAAAACTCCTCGAGAATGCCTACATCTCAATTCTTTCACATTTTTGTTTAGAAAGGGTTTGAAAGAAAGAGCTATTGGAAAATACTATTTAATTGAATAGAAAATAAGGAAAATACCAGAGAATTTTGTTTCTATCTTTGTTTTAAAATATTTATTTAGCATGTCAGTATGATTTTACTTTCCTTCTCTCTTTCTTTTCTTGCAACTTTAAAAAATACAGTAAGAGACCACCGAGGACCTGTTGTGTTTTAAGACTGGAAAACCCGACTTCACTCTCTATCCAGTCATTACAAGAGTGATTGGTCTTCATTTTCTTATTTCACTGGGAAAAGCTGCTAGCAGAAGCATCAGATTGATTTTAAAGGAGTCCCAAGTTCCACAAAACATAAATTTTGAAGGACAAGCTTCCTTTTGATTTCCAGTCCATGACTTTACTGCACAGAGACTTAGAGGAGAGATGGCTGCGTGGCACTCAATTCTAAACACACCACCCAGCACAAAGATATTGTTTCCTAGGAATCTTTTGCTATCACCTGCAATTCAGCTTTAAGGCAACTCAATATGATTAGCAAATGTCCTATGAATTACAAAAATGAACAGGAAAACATTGGAAGGAAGTCTCTCGGAAAATCCATGATTCTTTGCATCAATAATCTTCCAGCGCATCAGGTAATGTGCTGATATATTGCAACCACAAACTGTAAATAAATATTTTCTCTTCTTACCTTCCAGCAAACACTACGGAACCTGCTGCTTCTCAGCTGCCCATTAATCCCCTTCAGCCTTATAGTTGCCAAGTAATTGTTGTTTACAAATAGTTCTTCCCATTCTTTACTGTTTGCAAAAGCAAAAGGAATGAACATTTAAACAACAACAAAAAAAGCCTAAGTTTATTTAAGGACTATATGACACCACACAATTTTGGATAAGCAGAGGAAAGGAACTTTTTTTTAATGTATATATTTAGTTGTGTACCATTTCTAAACGCATGGCTGTCTTTTTGGACACATTTCTTCTTTGGATTTAATGAATATGTAGATCGCTATAATTATGCCAGCTACTGAAATTCATAATGTCTATGGAGGCTATTCCATTTCCTCTAAAATGTTGGTACTGCAGTTCAGTGAATAAACAAGAAAAATGAATATTAATATAAGCACATTCGTGTTTCAGCTGTAGACAAAGAAGTACCTATTCCAAAAATATGCAACAGAAAAGTATACTGTTGACTGTATTAGCTCCTCACATGACATATTTGCTTAAATGAACCTTCTTTTCTTCTTAATGTCAAGCTGGGCAGTTAAGCATAATAGAGGATGACTTTCTTTAACATTTAGTGCTATTTACTATTGAAATGACTCCTACTTCTTTCTACATGATCAGTTTTAAAATTTTAACAGGTGCTAGCAAATTTAAAAAAACATCAAAAAATTAAAAAGCCTCACTGTATAAACTGTTAAAGGCAAGCTTGAGTACCTTGCAGTACCTATGGCTGACTAGATAAACAACCTAAATATGCCTCCCAGGCATGCAGGCACCAGGGGCCTAACACCTGTGCCTCATTAATATACAAGTAAATCTGCTCTACTGGGAAACAATTGGAAATTAATTGTCCCAAACCATCTCCTGAGTTTGAATAAAAGAATTAAATCTATATTTCCTGCACCTTCTACTGAAACGAATCTCAAGAACAGTATAAGCCATTCGATGGTCTTAGTCCAAGACTAGCACACAGCCTTTCTGCACCAACTCTAAAATCCAAAGGGTGATTTCAATGTATAGAGCTGGGTTATGTGCAAGGAAATGTTTCCGATTTATTTTCAATGCATGTCCTTAAGGTGAACATCTCCTTCTCCCACTGTCACATGGGAGACTATTATTTCTCCCTGGGAGACCAAATGAAACCAGAAAGAGGGAAACTACCATTGTGACTCCAGGGTAAGATCTCACCAGATTTCCTTTGCTAAGAAGGGTCACAGAGTGGGTTATACTAAACACCAACAAACTCTGTTTTTGCAAACTGCCTTAAAAATATGCAAGCTAAAGTTAGGCAGTTTTCAGCCTTTTAAGCTGAGTTGTGAAGGTGAGTTTTTAAAGCCTTGTTTTAGACAAAACTTTTTCGGTTTCAGAACAGAACTATATGATACAGTTGCTGGGAATAGCTGTAAACCAGACTCGGCAAGCCAGGAAATTATCATCCTGTTCCTCTGAGTCAGGAGGGATTTACAATCCACACTGAGACCAGACGTGTTGTGTTTGTGAAGGCACCACTTTCAGCTACGTTTTATAAAAAAAAAAAAAAAAGGTGTTTACTTTTGGGCCTTGATTATTAACTAAGCAAAGGTACTCTGGATAAGCACAAAGATGGCTAAAGTAGCATTAGCTTGCAGGGATAAGAGCTGCTTTCAGCCAACTGTCAATATTCCCAAGTGACCAAAATAGGAGCAAGTAACTCCAATGGTGTCAGGTAGCTTCCTTCCTTCCTTCCACATCCCCCATTCTCCAAGTCAGCAGGACTATCCGGTCATTTCACTCGCTCCCTGTCTCCCATACATCCTCACCTTCTGCAGTGAGCTGCCTACGATTGTTTACCATGATTTTGCCTCCTTTAAATGCAACGTATGGTATACAGCAGACACAGCTTGAGAAAAATCTGGTCCCTTCTTTCACAGTCATTTATACTTCAGTAACTACAGTATATCATGCCTATCTAAATAACCCTCCTGTTTCTATCATGAATAATATTCTTTGTTTGCCATTCTAAATTTTGTAGCATCATTGGCCATTGTAACTACTACCAAGCTGTCTCCCTAAGGTAGTGATGCTTCAAGAGTGACATATTCCCCTGTGCACAACACAGGTCAGTCACTGAAGCTATTCACATTGTTCTGCAAGTGGATGACATTCCCACAACATCTCTGCAAATGCCAGTATGTCAGCTGAGTTAGCAAAAGGTTTCAACCAGCGTAACTGTGAACAGAAAGAATAGAGAGGAAAGAAACTCTTCTGGTTATTTTTTTTCACCAGCTGCTGGGAATTATTGCTACACAGTAAGAAAGTAATTTCAACACTTCTTACATTGTATTAGTACAGACAATATCTGTAGTACTGCCTATTTATTTATTTATTTATTTATTTACATTTGTAATGCAGTTCCAAACAGGTTTTGAAAAACATTACATTTAAAACAGCCAAAAAAATTTGGCAAGAATATTTCTCCTCTGCATCTACCCCCTTGGCTGCTGGGATCACTAAAAAGAAAAGTTATAAGAAAAAAAAAAAAGACCTGGAAGCTGGAATCTGCTTCAGTTTTAGTAGGGCTGAATGAAATCTAAAATCCCCTTTGAACAGCATTTACTAATTAATTTCTCAGATATTTTGAATAAAGGCTAATAAATTAAGCCTTAGAATTCTATAGACTGTTTCAATAATGGTAACACTATGTAATACCAACAAGCTATCAATTCTACAAGGATATTTTTGAAATTATATAGCCTTACCCTGTAAACTAATATCTATGAGCCTTGTTAACCCAGGCTTGCAGAAAACTCATCGGTCAAAGTGAAATGAGCAATGAAGATTTGAACTCAAGTCTACCACATCCCATTTGCTTCACTGAAGTGAAAGACTTAAAGAGCCAATTGGATCCACTTAAGCTACGAGTAAGCACATGCAATTGTTTTAAATCAAACTAGAAAATTAAATGTATAATCATGTGTTAATACCACAATTAGATTGTACAACTAAAAGGCAAATGCCAATGTTAATGTTTTCTGGTTATTCCGTACATAATTTTCATTTCATATTCTTATTTAAATATTCTGTCTAACATACTATTGTATATATTGTAAAGTTTTCATAATATAAGATCTGCATGAGAAAAAGGTAATTGGATTAATGTTTTTTTAAGAAACTTAATTTCACATGTTCTATCTATGTAATAATGGTCCAATATAAAATATTTATTTGCATGAGTTTGGGATAGTTGTATTACTCGAAGTGTGACAAGTGCTCCACATGTATGAATGAAAAAACAACGAATCAATGGAAGAGATAAAGGTTGAAGATTCATTCTGCAAGGTTTGTTCTGAGTTCTCATCTGTTCCTTTCCATCTTTTGAAACATGCATTTAAGTCATAACTGCAAGAGTTTGAATCTGTCTGTGGAAGAATTTTATGTCAGGGTCTGCTCTAACACACATAATTTCTTGATTATAAGAATTGAGGTTGATCTCCTAGCAAACCACACATAAGCATATTTATTCTTCTCTTTCTTTCCTTCCATCAGGACATGTTTTCTGGATCTGATGCTTGTTAAGACAATTACAAACATTAGTCTTTCACAAAGACTCGCAACAGAAATGTCTCCCTGATGGTACGCTGTAAGAAAGGGAGTACAATGAGGACTTTAAATCAGAGAGTCCAAGTAAAATCTTACATGCACTTATGTATAATTTTTGAAAGGATATTTAAATCCCTGAGGTCTAGAACCTTAGTAGAAGACACAAGAATGGCACTATTGCACAGTTATCAAGGAGCAAGCAACTACAAACTCTTTAAGAATGACTGACACTCATAATGCAATCAGGTGCCTGGAAAATAATTCTGGAATTCAAACAGTAGTTTCCAGAGTTTTACTGAGGCAACACTGAGCTGTAGTAGTTTTGGGAAGAAGTAACAAAGACTTTATTCCACTGATAGCTAGTAGTGAAACGTCAGCCTCTGGCTCTCCTGCTAAATTTCCATCTGCAACACAATGGCAAAACAAATGCCTCAAGCACCGATACACAGAAGAATGTAATGGTAGCCCACCTAAGCTTATTTAAAAATAAATACTCCATTCAGAAGAAGAATAAATACAATTTAGGAAGAGTTCTATAGTACAGACAGTAGTCACTGCTGGTTACCTCCTGCATTTACTGATTTACAGGATAAAGCTGCACATGGAGACACATGGAGATCCTTCCAAAGTTTAATGCTAGTGTAAGAAGCATTTTTGTACTACAATATTCAGACAACTTCAAGTTCTGAAGAAGACACTATAACTCGTAGAAATGTAAAAATGCGAACAGCCACACCAGACTAGAATCTATGTCACTGAAAAAGCACAGAGATAAAGTTCTGGTATGGCAAGGGCTAAGACCTACCAGGTAATTATTATTGCCCATAATTGTTTCGCTTTCAGTTGAAACTGCAGGTAACAAACGAAATTGTATCCATCAGATCATTAGATAGTGTGCATCGTTATTTTGTTTCATACATTTAAAAAATATTTTATGCTAAGTTTTGAAATCCCTCTTTTTGTGTCCACGATAAAACAAGACCAATTCAATATTAACAACATTTAGACAACAAAGAATATTTCTCAGTTCGTAGAAGAATATTACAGCACTGTTGAAAGGTGTGACTATTTGCATACATACTTAAGATTTCAATCTAAATCTAAGCCTTATTCCACCCTTCAGACCAATACTGAAGGATAAATTGGATAGTCTCATAGAAATCCAAAGAAAACTCCTGAGCAGTGCTGCTAGTATTGGAAAAATCATCCTAAAGCAAAATGATGTGCGTGCCTCTAGAAAAGCTGCTTTCACTTTTTTGTACTTCTCTTTGTTCTTCAGAATGTGCTTTGTAAAACGTTGAGACTCAAATTCGGTTGCCTACAGGCACCCAATGAAGCAACAGGCTTCTGAACAGAAAACAAACTCTAGAATTATTGTGTTATATGTTTTGCAATATGAGGTCTTTATTGATAGGAACATCAATAAGTGAATGCAGTATCTATATTTAAATAGAGGCAACAGTTCTTTTCCAACATACTGCATTAATCCAAGAAACATGCATAGTTCGTATTATTTATTATGTCATAAAATGAACATTTGAGAAAAAAAGTGAGGCAACAGCCATGAATGTAATGAAAGTAGACTTAATTCTATAAAAACAGGGAGAAAGAACAATTGAAAGGTACTATGAAGTAATAAGCAGTAAGTTTCTACCATTTCCAAAACACACAGATTTTTATTCGCTACCCTGAAAATCCACTTGACAGCCTTAATGTGAAGGCTTATCAATCTGTTCGGAAAATATATGTTTCTCAAACCTCTGCCTCAGGATATGAGGCAGAGTTAACAGCCATATAAGTGTGAAAGTGCATGGCCGCACTGCTGGGAGGCTCAACATTCAAAGGCCAGATTTTTCCACACAGTTCAGGTTTCATCCACTTTTGGCTGACATACAGTTAAAAACGTTTGTAAGGTAAAATCACTTTATTAATGTAAACATTCCAGCAAAAACTTCAGGCTATTATTAGCTGGCTACGCTCTTTAAGCTACCAATGTATGTGTAATACGGTTCAAGGAACTGAAATAAGACTGTAATGGCAGCGGGACGCTTTGACAGCCCCTCTCCTAGCAGCACTGGATCTGATGCAGAATCCCAAGATACCTTTTTCCATACTCCAAACCGTCCACTATGCTTTGGTGGTTCTCAGCTGAAGAGCCAGGCTTGGCCTTGGAAGAGAAATTAATTTCTAACTTTTTAATTGTTTAATTGTTCAGCCATTTCAAAGTCTAAATTTTATCAGCTCTTTCTCCACTACTTTTTATGTTACGCACACATTCACAGAATAGTGAAATAAAATGTTGATATTACGTTCAATTATTTTTATTTTTGTATTGTAACTGATTTGACAGCTGCAGGGTCAAGGTTTTCTAGTTTAAATCTCCCTAACACCTTTGAAATCCATTGCATGTAGATGTAGAACATTTACTTTCTAATTCTCCAGATTAGAGTTCCTGTCTGCTATTTTATCCTTCTAATTCATACCTACATTTAACCAGAGTTCTGCGAATTCTATGTTCACATGCATGCAGCCTTGTTATATGAACAGATATGTATTTAATAAAGAAAAAAGTTGGAGTTTCCTGTTGAGAGTAACAGAAACTAAAAGCTACAACTCCCCAAATCATCAAACTAAAAAATGGGTATAACAGGAAGAAGGAGAAACTTTTTGCAGGAGTATGTCCCAAAATGCCAAAGCTGACTAGTCAGAGCAGGTCTAGAACTGACATAGTCATGACAATATTTAAAAATACACATCCAATTTCAAGACTGAGATTGTTTTATGATGTGCAGAGTGAAAAATGCAAAATTGTAGTTAATAATGTTAATTCAATCTTTGCTTTGTCAATTTGCCCATTTTGCATGCAATGACATAAGAAAATGAAATAATGATTTCATGATATAACTAATCTCTTGAACTGGCTAGGTTTTATTACAATCATTAAAACCAATGTAGTCTTAATAAAAGCAAGGCTTTGCTCTTTAGATTGATTTCAATTGTACATTATTTTGAGAAAGCTTTAATCTTCAAGCTTCTCTGGGTTAAACTCTGTAATTTCTCAAACCTGCTATCTTGTATTCAGTTTTTAAATACAATTCTAGGTTGTGTTTTTTCTTTTTTAAGCCAAAATGAAATCACTCATCAGAGGTATTTTGAGCAGACTGTAGGAAAATCAAGATACTGAATTCATTATTGCCAGATTTTGTGCTAAAAGGAAGAATTGTGAAAGGGCCTAACTGAAAATCACAAGAGCAACTATGTTAGGTTCTCTTCTTTTCTATTAACTAAAGCGATTAACAGTGTTCACAAAAAAGGAAAATGTTCATTCAAAAAAAAAGGAAGAAAGAAAAAAATACTTATTTTCTCCAATTTCTGACCTCATATGGGATGTTGTTCATGCTATTTAGCTTAGCACTGAATTTTTGCTTAGAAGTTCATGTTTTTCAGTCATACAGAAGTTCTTTCTTTTGCTCTTGCCACAGGTGTCTTCTCCTTCCAATGAAAATAAATCAATTCCATTTTCAGGATTTTGAAAAAAGAGATTACAAAATCACAGAATGGTTGAGGTTGGAAGAGATCTCTGAAGGTCATCTGGTCTAATCCCTTTGCTCAAGCAGGGCTACCCACAGTCAGCTGCTTTCGACTATCTCCAAGGAGGGTGATGCTACAACCTCCCTGGCAACCTGTGCCAGTGTTTGGTCACCCTCACAGTAAAAAAGTGCTTCCTGATGTTCAGATGGAACCTCCTGGGCTTCCGCTTCTGCCCATTGCCTCTGGTTTTGTAACTGAGCAACAGTGAAAAGAGTCTGGCTCTATATCCTTCATAGCCTCCATTCCGATACTTCAAGATTTTGATAAGATCTTCCCCTGAGCCTTCTATTCTCCAGGTCGAACAGACCCAGCTCTCTCAGTCTTCAGTTCCTTCACCATCTTAGTGGCCCCTTGTCTCCAGTGTGTCCATGTCTCTTTTGTACTAGGGATACCAGAACATGACACAGTTCTCCAGATGTGGAGTAGAGGGGAAGGATCATCTACTCTGATCTGTTGGCAACTCTTCCTCATGCAGTCCAGGACACTACTAGCCTTCCTTGCTGCAAGAGAACATTGCTGGCTTGATATTCAACTAGATGTCCACCAGGGCCTCCAGGTCCTTTTCTGATAACCTACTTTCCAGCCACCAGGATATACTGGTGCTTCACTATGCTTACCAGCCCACGCATCAATGTCTTGTCTACAAGGATCTTATGGCAGATAGTGTCAAAGGTCTTTCTGTCGTCCAGGCAGACAACATCCACCACTCTCCCCTTGTCTACCAGGCCAGTCCTTTCACCATAGAAGGTTATCAACCTGGACACGCATGACTTCCTCTCGGTGCATCGACGTTGACTACTCCTGATGAACCTTCTTGTCCTGCACATGCCTGTAAACCCTTCCCAGGATTAGCTGCTTCACCACCTTCCCAGGGATCAAGGTGAGACTGACTGCCATAGTTCCCTGGGATCTCCTTAAATTTCTTGAAGATAGGAAGACATTTGCTTCCCTCCAGTCCTCAGTCACCTCTCCCAATTGCCATGATATTTCAAAGATTATTGAGAGTGGGAAAGTAAGTACATAATGTACAGTAAGTACATAATGAAACCACTTCAAATATTAGTAATGGAAATTATGGTATCAGCTGAATATGGTGTCAGTAGTATACATGCTAATTTTCACATACAACAGAATAAATTAAGAGCAAACCAAAATTTTTGCTTTCTTTCCATGGATGTAGAAAGAAACTACCGTTCTCCCTCCCACGGCTTCTCTTCAGGTGCTAAGTCTTTCCTTTTTGCTACAAATCTGTCAAGAAGCACTCTGCCAATAAAAGATGTTGGTACTCAATCCTCCCTTTCTGATTCTTTGTTTAAAGAATCTTAGCCTTTAAGTAAATCTGTTAAACTTCCTTTCCCATACAGAAAGCAAGTCTATATTGCCATTTCTACCCATTAAAAAAGTAAGATATTTTTCACAGGGGAAGTTAAAAAAAAATCCACAATTTGTATCTGTTGAAATGCTTGGATCTTAGAAAAAGTATACTGCATACAGGATTTAATTTCCCTAATGACAATATACTATTCCTTGTCTTATGACACCCTTCGCAAATTCCTTAGGACAATGGGCAAGACTGGATCAGCTGTGGAAGGAAGAAGTCAATTAAAAGTTGGACAAGACAGAGCTGGAAATTATGTAAGGGTCTTGAACAGGAAAATAAAGGAAAGTAATTTTGAAAGAATTCAGAGAAAACCAGAAGTCTTTTAAGGTATCAGTAGGTGTGACAGTGATCTTCTTGCATCTGGAGAAAATATCCGTTGGAAGAAACCTGTGATCAGTGCAAAGATTCATCTTCTTGTGCTGAAAATATGAGATCTGCAAGACGGAATTGCTCACATCTTCACAAACAGGGACAAAATGAGACTACCGGCAGAGACTACCACGTCCAGAGAAAGATTATATAAGCACCTAATCTTTCAGAAGAATCACAAAATTCACGGAGACAGTTTACAGGCTGTCAGACAAAAGTAAATTTTTACTGAAAAGGCCTCTTTGCATATAAATGGCAACAACTAGGATGGCATCTAGCAAACGGTTCTCGGTAAGACAAATACAGATGCCAACTTTACTACTTCCTTTTGAAAAAAGAGGAAGGATGTAAGCGTTAAGAACTCTCTTTACAGAGCAGAGAATGCTTTACCTTCTATTACCCAATTTTTTTAAACTCAAAATATTTGAAAAACCCAACAGAAACAAGCTTGATTTTTACAGCTCTTGATTATGTGAGGACACAAAGTGGACAAAGATAGGAAAATTAGACTATAATTACACAAGGATGGCTTAAAAGTGAAACAATAAAGAAACATGATCTGTGTATGAGCAAGACTAAATAGGCTTGTGTAGCTGGGAAAGCGCTGCTTCTAAACAGATTAAGACAAGAGTTTTCAACAAGGTGGAGGTATGTAAGTTGCCTGCATCTTTGCACTATCTTTAACACATATGGGCAGAAGCTACGTAGCCACTTCTGGCTCAGATGCCAAGAAAAGCCATAGGGCAAAGAGGAATCAAACTAGTTTCCCTACCCATTTTTGGAAGGGGGCAGAAACAGGGAGGAACAGCTTGAACCCCTTGCTGTCTTCTGTATGCTCAGTGTCAGTTCTGCAGTTGTTGGCTCGCACACAAGCAAGACCACATTACCTTTTTGCAGTAAGAAAGAAAATATCTGGTAAGCAGAATCTGGAAGAATTCAGTGGAATACAAAAGTCTTTCTTATACTAGACCTTCTGCCTATTTGAAATATCAGCAAAAGGAGGAATATATATTATCTACATAATCCACAACTTTGAACAATCATCACTTGTCACAGAGCCACACAGGAAAGAACTTTATCTTGATACATGGGGTAGAAATTAAACTTATATGCAAATACAGAGATGTATTAAGAAATATCCAACATAGTAGTCATGGGTCTCTGAATCATAAAGTAAGTTAACAACAAATATGAAAAGTGAGCTTTTTTTAGGCTATATATTTATTAGAAGCTGTATTAATGTATGAGTCCACCTTGGAAGAAACTAAGTGTCCTTGAGATGTTAGACTCTATCAGCCAAATTGAATGACTGCATCAATGGCTCTCCCTAAAAGTCATAATTAGGTCATTAAAATATATTTAGAAAAATAGCCTGTAAAATAAAGTTAAAAAATACTCACCTTCATTTTATTTCATAGGTCACTGTTATACCATCTAATAAGATAATTAAAAACATGCAAGCAGCTGGTACTGAGGCTAAACAGATTAATGTAATAGTCTGTAGTCATATGTGCTGGCAAGGGGTTCACCTCTTTGGCGAGGAGAAGGTCAGCTGCCCTTGGGAAGGCAGAAGAAAGACAGTATTTCTACTTTCCAGTGGCACTGCATTGCAGATACTGAAACTAGAGACCCACACCTATTTTTCTTTTCCTTTTGAAATCCATCTGATTTGCACATTCAGAAAAGGCTTTCACTATAGCAGTAAAATAATACAGTAGAGCAAGGCTCAAGACTTTTCCTCAAGTTTCTTGTGTTTTAAAGACAGTCACTATATGTCTAAATCCTTGTTCAAATTTTTCTAGTAGTAAACTTCAAATATTGATGACATGGTTCGAGGAAATAATTTACCTAATTTCTTATTAGTAAAGCTTTTTCCCAAGTACACAAAGAATACTTCCATCAGAGCCTGAAGATCAACTTGAAAATTCTCTGTGACCTGACAGGATGCATTCACAAACTCACAGAATATTTAGAAATAGGTACCAGTCACATGTGCTTTTCACTTACATTACTTACAAATCTTATGACCTTGAGACCTAAAGGGAAATGTTCACAATCGGAACATAAGCAGCATTAAATCTGTGCCGTGATCAACACATGCAAGAGCCACAAACACTAAGGTGACACCATCATATTAAAAATAAAACCATACAAATAGTTTGGGAGGATTATAGATATAGCAAAAGATAGTGATCTGAAATCCTTTATTAATACATAGACACACTCGGAGTCTTGTACAGGATACTGTAAAATTGTTCTTTAAAATACAAAGGGTTGGAATCAAGTAACACACCCTGCTCTGTGGCTTTTTTTATTGTGCTAAAACCAATATACTAAGAGCATTTTAATAGCAAAACACATCACAGTCAAATATTTTTAAACATTTGATGCTGCCTCTTTTCCTAAATAGATTATAAAGAGACTGCTACTGATAAAGCATAAAGCAGCTTTTGTTTTAGTAAAAATTTCCAGCAGAATTTTGCAGGTGTAAGTCTTGCATGTGTAAGCATGCAAGCATGACATCATCATGATCCAAAGATGCCTTGACCTCTTTCAGGAGAAAAATTTCAATTTTTAAATACAATAGGCTGAAACACATTGGGCAAACAAGACTATTATCAATTTTATCAAATTACTAACTTACTGAAACACTCTTCATTGACGGTATCCTAAAATAAGTCCCAATCTCTAATGAGCCCTTAAAGAAATAACAACGATTTACCATCATTATCTTTCAAAGTATTAACAGTTCAGATTCACTTTTTGGCTTTTATAACGTATTAGCTGCTCATTTTTACTTAACGTGCAGCACAGGACTATAACTATTAACAAAATATTCAACCTAACCAGTAAATTTACAGCAGTTTCATTACATGATGGGAGTTGACCCTGAGCAGAAAATATTCATTTCACACATCAAACCTTGTAATACTACGTAATAACATTGCTAGCTTGCCAACCATTAAAAGTCAGAGGTTCCTTTTACATATATATATATGTCTCTGTGTGTTTATGCATTTCTCCATATATAGATTTATATTTATATGGCACTACCTTTCTTTATAATCTTGCCTCTGATATAACAATAATACTTTGGCAGTGGTATATAGGACTGCTTTTAAAATATTAGTTAACTTCAGTTTTGTAAGTTGGACTGTAATCCTTTCTGTCAGGATATGATTATTATTCAGTGGAAGTCGTAGCCAATGTTCTAGTGATAATATGCACTTTCGACTAAGGAATACAGACACAAAAGTGATACAAAGGCCAACTTTAACCTTCTCTTATTTTTGGATCATGAAAGATGACTGAGGACTCAGTATGGCTTAGGCTGGACTAGTTTAGCACCCTGAACTGCCTCACTGAGAGAGGAGTGCCACTGGATGAGTGAAGGCGGAAGAAGAAAGGGTTGGACCTCATTCCACAGCTTACACTGTCATTGAATCAAACCCTATCTGAAGCTGGCTTCTTCAAGTTTCACCTCAGCAGGTATAACAGCTGCAGCTGGAGCTCGAGTTAACAACTTTTGGGTATAAGGGTACTGGAATTAATTGCAGAGAGAGCTTTCCCCTCCTTCCTTTTGCTAATCTGGCTGAATTCTATGTTGCCTATTTATGGGAGGCTGCTTCATGGTCTTTGTATCCACACATGCTTCTCATCTAACAAACAGTGAAAATTATTCTGGGTGGTATTTTTGAGCCTTTCTTTTAAATTAGATAGCATGTTGCACGCATTAGAAAACACAAATATGACAAGAAATCGCGCCAGACAGAACCCTGAAATGGATCTGCTAACATATTTTTCTCAAAGTGAACATGCTAACTACCCTTGAAGGGTTTTATATCGTCACCAAGTAGGTTTCATCAAAGCAGACTTACTATTATGGAAAACAGAAAACTGAGAAAGGATTTGTAAACCAAACCTCCCCTGTTTCACTGTGTCCCCACAGGCCCACCATTTTTTTCTAACCTTGCTTTCAGTCCAGAAGCTTCCTCTGGGCGCTTAAATTGGAAAAAACTCCTTGCTGTTCCCTCTAGGTCCTTACGGAAAGTCTTTTTCAGCATCCCCAAGACCAGGCTGTTTGCTTCTTGCTCTTCTCGGCGATCTCTCAGCCTCCAGCCCACAACAAATTCTCCAGGCGGTTCATCCCTCCCTGCCACCCTGCACCTGAAGGCTCCTCATGCCACGCACAGCTCACTGCCAGCAAGAGGGTGCAATACTCCCCACCCAGTCAGCTGCAACCAGGACAAGGCAAACAGGCGGGTTCCTCCTGCCTGTCTGCCTGCCTATACCTCTTTGAAGTACAGACTCTAGCAGACTACAAACAAAAATGAAAAAGATGCCAAGCATCATAGTTCGGTAAGTGAATTAGAAATGATCATGTGCTAAGCTTGTTTTAGTTTACCATATATAAGCATCAAAAATCAGAGGCAGTCATTCTAGTTAGCACAAATCTTACTATTAATTTAGCAGTCACAGGGACAAACATTTAGCATTTGTAGCAGAGGCAGTATTTTGCTGGCTGAAAGATGAAACTACACATCTGCTGATTATCCTTCCGTGCTTTCAAGTACAAGACACCCTCTGGTATATACCCAAACAAGATTCAAGCTAAATGACAGTGCTGAAAAAGTTGCTCAGTATCATAGTTCTTTAACTAGCATTTACTAACACTAGAATGAAAATATTATTTTCCTGTCTCAAAATCTCAAATTTATCTAATCCTGGCTTTGGTTTTTGACCTGAAATAATGAGTAAATAGAGCTCCATGTGGTCCATAGATCCAGTTACTTTGGAGAAGATTAGAAAGGTGGTCCCCAGCGAGTTAAATATTTCAACAACATTTAGTTTAGCTGCTATGGAGAATCACTACTTTACTGCATACTTTGGAGAAAAAAAACCAAACCCCCTTAAAATATTTAGCCTTAAAAATATCCTATACTTTTGTTAGTTAAGCATTTTGAACAGCTTCCTCAAAAAATAACAATCCAGAAAACAACTTCACAGATCATTCCTTAATTAAATCCTTCATGTCTTTTAGTCTACTCAATGTTGCAATTTAGATTGTACAATACTATTAAAATATATGGACCTGTATAAACAGATTATGTTGCTTATTGAATTAAAACTTTAAAATTCGAAAATAAATATAAAAAAAATACGAACCTGTAAGAAATAAAAGTTCCATCAGAGTCCGAGGTGTGGTGTGTGCTTCCATTTTCATTTGATACTCCTAATACAAAAATAAAACACCTTTGTTACAAGAAAAACCCTGATAAATAAATAACACAATATCAATAATAATTGCAATTTATTTTACCATATATGGGATATTTATTTTATGACAAAACTTACACAGACAAGCCTCAACTTTACACCTTCATATCTTACAGCTGGCAAGAGAGACTATTAGCCTCCATGTTCAATTTAGGGTCTGAATGTTCTGAAAATCTGAGATCTAATTTCACTTAAAGTTTTAATTGAGGCACTTAATTTATTAAACACAATTTTACTACTAAAGGGTTACAGAGGAATATCAGAGAAAAACATCAGCTTGATTTTTCTAACATCAAGTTAAAGAATATAAAAGTTCATCTATTTTGTGAAAAATTTCAAGTTGACTGTATGATACCAGATATTCTTTGTCACAGCACAAGTTCAAAGCTTCTCTGAAACCACTTAAGTAAACATGTCTGCAAAACATCTTGTTTTACATCCTGTGGGCTGTTTATACATAGAACAGCAACATTCACAGAAATGAGGAATTACAAGGAAACGTTCCTCTCTGTTAATAACTACTTCCATTGAAGGACAGTTAAAAGCCAGAAATAATAATCTATTTTTCAAAGCAAATTTATTCAAGTGCTGTTTTATACTATTCTTGCCCAACTTGTCATTTAGCCTGATAATTCTTCGATGTCCCTGTGTATTTCCTTTATTCATTTACAGGCAGCACCATGCACCTTTGTGCCCTCTCTTCTGCTTACTGAAATAAAATTCTCTCAGTCTTTTTCTTAAATGAGGCTTCTTATTCCCTGTTTGGTTTAAACCAGTCCTTCTTATATATGGAAAAGATAGCATACTAAAAGTTTGATCCAAAGGACAGTGGTTTTCTTCTCTATCAGAAACATCTTTCTCGTTATAATCTCTAGCTACGCCACACCATCTTGCAGCTTCATATTCATCCTTTACCAACATTTCCATGTTTACTTTCCACTTTTATTTACAAACAAAAGTTTGCAGTTAAGAATAAAAGTTCTTGCTAATACGATACTATATTTCACCCTATTTCGTGTTATTTCTAGTCCTTTTTTCTTCTAGAAAGGACCAGTCCTACCTGACTACTCTATTTGTGCTTGCACTGGATACTAACTTCTAATATTTTTTCTTCATCAAAGTCCATCAGTGAAGTCTCTCACTTTGTAGTGAGACAACAAATGAAAATACTGGATAAGATTAGTTCCATCACAAACTCCACTAAAAAGAATTCTTTCATTAAAATCAGTATTTCTCTATTCACCTTATCATTACTATACACTTCACTAATTCCCACCCTTTCTGTTTTATAACATCTCCTGTGGCATTACATTAGATGGTTTAGTGAGCTACAGATACACCTATTGTATTTTCTTAATGTATATTTTGAAAGGCTAGCAGGTTAGCTGGTCACCCATTTAACAAAAAACCCACACTGAAAGTTATGTGCTTTGCTTTCCTTTTGTCTCTTCATTCTTCCTGAAAAACTTTCCTAGAGCCCTGCACAGACAATAGTCTACCTATATAGCTGCTTTGCTATAATTTTTTTCATTTTAATCTAAGTACAGGTTCTGCATTTCCCCTCCTTCAAATACACGATATCTGCCATGAATTAAAAGACTCAAAAATTGTCCCATGCAGTGGTATTTGTCAGTATTGTTTAAAGACAGTTACTCTGCACGTCAGATAGATTAATCTTTATTAAATGTGCTAATCTATAATATCTACCTAACATTCCCTTTTATTTTATTTATTTTCAGGCCTTTAGCTGAAATTTTGTTTTTACTGAAAATTAAAACTTATCCAGTTTAGACCATAGCTGAATTACATTTAATATGGTTTGTCCATTTGCACTGCACAATGGTTCCAGTTTTCTTTCCCAGATAGCTTCTTTACATGGTCATGTAATATTTTTTTTGTTAATTTAAATCCCTTTTTATGATGTAATTCAACTTCACTTTCGTTAATTGTCACTATAACCCCACACTTCCTGATGTCCACGAGTTTGTCTTCTTTGCAGATAAGATTGCTTTACTCTTTCTTTCAGGATCTTTGCTTATTCCATACATTCCTCAAAAAATACTTAATAATTTACCTTGGTACAGAACTTTCCTTCCAAGTGTTTTTTTCTCATTTAATTTGAAATGCACTTTTTTATTAAATTTTGCACCTTTGTCTAAAATAAATCCAAAACCTCTACTAGATTTTAGTCTAAACTCACCCAGTCCAGTTGATTTCACTAAACAGCTCTCAATTTATTTTGAAAATGGAAATCCTACTTAATCAATCTGCTTTTTGTTTACTAAATTTAACTAAATTAACAACACCAGATATTTCATCCGGGAGCTGACCTTCCTGTTATTAATAACCATCTGTTCCTTTTTTTCTTGTATCTTGGAAAATAGTCTCCCATATCAGGAAAATTTTAAGTAATATGCTTTTTCATATATTACCCATCTGATCCTGAGCATTCAGAGAAATGACTGAACTACGTGCAGTCTCTTTTAAAGCCATATGGCTAGGTGCAGCGTTACTGGGCAAATGTTTAATGACACAGCATGTCAAAATTGGTTCTGAATGCACTACTGCACTTTACTTATACTCAGACAACTTCCCAGCATTCACATATCACACCAGTCAGATTGAAAAAGAAGCCTCATTCACAATGCTAAGGTCATATGCTGAAAAATATCTCCTGAGACTCTTCTCCTTCTTTCTGAAGAATAATGTTTAAGTATACCTGAAAAAATGCAAGGTTTTTACCACCTTTCAACTAAACCATTTGTCCTGTTTGAAGAGTCAACAGGACTCTGCAAAGAAAATCAGAATCTTTGTAACAAAAGTTTTCATCAGGATCCAACAATGAACATTTGGTGGGTTCCTGGGTCTGCTGAGTTGTCCTTTACAAACTCCTTTAACTACACCTTGCTCTATTCTGAAGTGCTCTCTCAGAAGATAATAATTTCCTTTACTTAAATGACAGTCATAGTACTTTAGCATTCTTAATTTTATACCTATTGTTAATAAATCTCATATTTATACAAGTTATTGTTGATTTGGTTTTGGTTTTGTTGGGTTTTTTTGACAGTCACTTTTGCTGCTTCATTGTATGATGAGCAGCAGCTACAGAAATTGAATAGGACTAGGTACTTTCAGCTCTCTAAAACAGGATTCAGTGGAGTGAGCATTTCTGTGGTTGTTCTTGCTCCACTTTCCATCATTGTCCATTATGATACCTTGAAACATGATTTAGATGTCTTTCACAGAAAGTGATAAAAATGATCAAGCAAAGTGCAAAGAATTCACTTACTTAAAAGAAGATTCCCTAATTTTTACCTGTTTTTACCCAAAAGGCTCTCTAGCAAAACCTGGTAAGTTTTCATAGTAACATTTGAGAGCAAATGGGACAGGTGCTTCACTAACTAACAACAAAAAGCTGTGGAAATGCATGCCCTGGATCACCTCTCCTCAGGCAAGTTCCAGTGATTCTTCCTTTTGAAAGGTATGGTGAACTCCTAGTAGAACAGACAGATTACTTATATCTTCTTCAGTGATAATCACCCAACTTTCCGGTAAAATTAGAATGTAGAGTGAACGGTTATGAATATAAGATTCATGATGCTGGTAATAGAATTTGTGGCCTCCTTTAAAAATCCTAATTGATTCAGTATTATTTTAATCTTTAGGTCCTTTCTGACATTCCAAAATTGGGAGAAGGGCTCTGTTGAAGAAACAGAGGGTGCTCTATGAACTCTGCCCCACACTTCCTGAAAAGGCTTCCAAATTTCAAATGCAGAAGCTAGGGAAAAAAGGTAAAATAAATCTTATCACACTTTCAGAGGAAAAAGAAGGAAAACAACCAGTACCATAACAAGCATCAGAACCAAAGCACAGCTACGGTGCCCCTAAAGGGACTGAAAATCATCTTGGTATCTCTTGCTACTGCTTTAATTGGAGAAATTCCCTCTCCTGGGAATGAACACATCCTCTTGCAAGAATTCAGTTCTGTTGCCTGATTTTAGTAAAGGCTGTTCTTGTGCATGGAGAGCAAGGGCTAAAAGGAACTGCAGCTTGGGTAGCTGGGATGTGGTCATTCCAGACACAGCTGGAGACTGCTTCCAGAGAACTCAGATAACTTAAAATTGATGCTTTTACTAACCAGTCAAAAAAGAACATTCCAAATGCTGGCTTCTGTAGATATCAGAGATTCATGAAGAAGGATTTGTAAATTGTATATTTACTAGGGTACTAGCTTCACTCAGAACACATAGGCTTGTCACTTGCAGTAACTGGTTTCTTGTAAGAACATTTGAGATTATAGACATAGCACAAAATAGGTGAACCCAGAATAAGGAGGATGCCAAATACCCATGCACAGAAACTGTAACAAGAAGACGACCAAAAATACAAAAATAATGTGCCTATTATACTGATAGTACAATATCTTCTCAAAGAAGAGCTTTTTCAAAGTACAGTGCACCGTTTCACTTTAGGCAATAAGAAGAAACTGGATAGCATTTCAGAGCCCCAGTTCAAGAGCAGGAAAAAGTTCTGAGTACACACCAGGCACAATAAGCACTCTGAGCTTAAGCATGTGCTCAACATGAGTAAAAAATCGTGTGAAGAACGATGCAGGGATCACACATTTCTCACTTATCTCTTTCATTACCTTTCTCAAAACAGCTGTTTTCTGCAAGATGCAAAAATTCAGCACAGGACTTCCTACAGAGAAGGGTGGGCGACTATCATAACCAGCTGCAAGTCTACGAAGACAAGCAGCTTGAGTGACATCCACTTACTCTATTGATATAGTCCTACTTTTAAAAACAGTTGAACTCTATTTATTTCTTTTGAAAAAATGTTTCAGTACTTAAGAAATGCCTTTAGAGATATACACATTATGTATACACACATATGCACGTCTATGTGTGGGCACACATATATTTACAGCGCTAGCTGATTTACCAATCTTGTGTCAGCTATGAAAGAGTTTTATGGCTGGCAGTTCAGGAATTCACGATAAAAGTGATCCCACTTAGGAAATCAAACTGTGCATTCCCCTGCTTGCAAGTGTCAAAATGGAGATAGATCTCTCTACTGACAAGTTTGCTCTCTGTTCAATATCTTCTTTGTGTTCTAATCAAAGGTTAAAATGTTGTTAAAAAACAGAATTTACTTAACAGTTGTGAAAATTTAGGTTCAGCTTGATATAAAACACTCGATCATTAATGCAGTGTTTTATGATTAGAGACAAGGAAAATTTTAACACAAATATATGCTTGTAGTCTAAGGTTGTCAATTCTTATAACACGACTTCCAAATTCCATGCTATATTCATTTTCAGCATATTTAAAGCTTAATAATTTAATGATTTATCCAATTTTAATTTATACTTTCAAAACCACTTTGAACAATCTGAGGTGCCACTGGAGATCATAACAGTGGTCCTGGTTAAGTCAAATAATAATTATAGCGCTTTCACTTTAAAGATGAGATTATTTTTAATTATTGAGTGAAGTACTTGAGGTACCATACTTATATAATTACGCTACTCATTAAATGGTTATTGAAAGCTGAAATGTAATTTTAATGACAGCTACCTATTTTTCTTTGCACACTTTATAGATGACAGATCAGTCAGGAATTCTAGTTTGCTCAAAAAATCCTTGCAGCTGCACTGGTTCTTTCAGGTGTAAAACAATTAAGCTGTGCTTTTTTTAAAGCTTTAAACATTTTTTTCTCAAATGATATTTATACGATATACAGGAGCTAGTAAAAAAAGAACAATAATGCATGGACATTTTTCCATCTTCACAATAACACCAAATCCTGGCCTCTAACTAAATACATTCTAAACAATATCCCCCAAAACTAGTGACAATACAAATATGGAAGAATGATTTTAGTCAAAATGTGTTCCTCATATAATGCAAACAAAAAAAAATGCTTAGCAGATTGCAGACCTTTATTGTGAGTATAAAGGGGTAATCAACATACAATAAGCATTTTACTATGCATTAAAACTATATATAATGCCATGAGACAGACTCCTTTGTTTTTTGTAACTCCAAGGTTCACAACTCTTCAAACATAAAATTCCTTCATACCATTCACTCCACAGACAGACATTCATCAAACTGATCTGGATAAAATTTATTCTACTATGAAGGAATCTCTTACAACTGACACCACAGAGCTGTTGTCTCAGAAATGAGCACCTAAAGACTTATGCTCTGTATTTTAATCCTTTATATACGACGTTTGAAATTCAGCGTATTTGTCCATTGTTTCAAAGGCTGGTATCTTACTCAAATCAAGCTTTTCTTTTCACAATGAAAACCAAACAGAAGAGTAAATTTGTTTCATTAACAATATTAAAGCAAAGATTTCTGAGTCCGCTGTATGGGGAAAAGGCAATAAAGTTTTGAAGAGGGAAAAACTGCTTTGTTCCTTCAATCCCCTAGTTGAAATTAATTATAGCAAATGTTTATGAAAACATCTGTTCCATACAGTTATAAATTCTTAATTTTAGTATGGGCGATTCCAGCTTCTCTATTATTTTGAAAGAGAGCAGACTGACAACTGAAAGGTTTACTAAAAAGCAGACAATTTGTATTTCTACAGCACCAAATATGCAGTTTGGAAAGTCTTCCGGATCTCTGCAGCAAAGAAGAAAATAAAGTACAAAAATACTAAGATGACTGAAGCTTTCACATTGGATTCTGCCGATAGACCAAAATGGCAGTAGTAGGAGAAAAAATAAAATGAAAAGGAGAACTAATCCCAAACCATACGGCAAATTGAGATTTTACTACATAAACTAGATCTTTAAAAACTAAAACATCGCCGAGCTATGGGTTTCTGTTATGTATTTTGATGGATTCCCGAGGAGTGAGGGAGGGAAGCTCACAGCATTGCTGTATTGTGTCAAGAGAGGGTGCTGCAGAGTTTAAGATGATGCAGTCACTGCTCTCCTTCTGAAACACCATCCTTGGTACCCGCAGCCACTCCACTACAGACAATCTTTCGGACTTTTTACATAAACCCTTGCAACTACAGTGTTAAATTCAATTTACACCAAATAAGCTTTTAAAATGATTAAATGGAGCAAGCTAGAAGCAGTGTACAGAAACTGAAAATAAAGCCTTCAGCTATAGAATTAAGTGCACAGCACTTCTGATATTTATAAAATAATTATTAGGTTGGAAAGTTGAAGAACATTTCACTCTGAGCAAGTTATTTAAGTTTTCTGAAATAAATATGACACAACTTCTTGGTAAACAATCTTTTAAGCGTGAACCTGACTCTCTTTTCCCTTGCTTCAATTCATTTAGCATTAGATGCACACTTTGAAAGCATGCACTGCTTGGTACATTTTGTTTGGTATCATTTTCGTTTCAACAACTGTGCCCTAAAATATTGTATTTTGCCATGACTGAAATAAATAATAATAATAATAAAATAAATAATAATAATTTTGCCATGACTGAAATAAATAATAATGTGATAATTAGTGATATATGCAGATACGTAAGACTGCCATTAGAATTACAAAAGTCTTACACTGGCTGAAATATTTCATTTGCTTATGCTTCAATACTAGTATGAGAAAAATATCTTAAGCATTAACAGCTTTTTTCGCCCTTTCAGCTTATCTGAGTTAGGAAAGGAACTCAAACATAAAACACAATGAAGTACCTGTATATACGCTAATTTTGTGATAGTGAAAGCTGGTCACATTTGAAAATAGGTAAGGAATGCTGACTCCAAGGTGCAAAATCAAAGCTTGGTTTAGCCATGCAGAAAGCTGCTGAATAATAGGACAGGCAGACACAGTAGTTCACATTTATTAACAAAAACTTCTGGAGAAAATAAAAATACCCTGTATTGCACAATACTTAAGTGCAGTCAATTCTGGTGTCCTTCAGATTGCTGATTTATGACAATCAAGTGGCATCTCCTATGATCTTGCATACAGAATCACAATTACATATGTGTATACACATGTATGAGTAAACTGTATTCTCTAAGCAAAATCCCTGTTTGAAATAATTTTTTCTGCCCTTCAGTTTAAATCAAGACACATAAAAATAAAGGGGTTTCCATTTTAACTGAAACTGCTTCAGAGTGTTCACAAATCTAAACATCAACCCTGTCATTAGGCTAGCCTGTAAATTAACATACCACTTTTCCACATGCAAAATGTATGTGGGAAAAAGTGTGGGTGGGAAAACATATACAAAAGTCTAGATGACTGACTTTTAAATTAGAATGTAGCATCAGTGTTTAAGAAATGTAGCCACTTGCACCTCAATTTAAAATAAATTTAACAGTAAGTATATTCAAAGGCTTTATTTCTTTTCTTGATGAGGCCTCTGTGTTTACCTAAATAGGCTGACCTATACACTGTACTCTAAACCAAAAAGAATGAAATACATAGAATATGGAATCTCACTCCAATACCACTGAACTAATTCATAAGAATGCTCGAGAATAATTCTCAGGTGATTTCAAGGTCCCAAAATCTTAAATAATTTACATCCACTGTTGTTTAATATATATAGTCTCTTTGAACACGATGGGAAAGCCAAGTTTAACTGTGATGCTACTAGTAATTTAAATACTTCAGAAAATGCACATACTTGGAAAATAGTTTGACTTCCCATTTAGTGGGAACCACACAGTACTGGCTTATATAAACAAATGTGACTTCCACTGAAGTCAATAAGCGTTTTGTCCAGTAGTGCCTGGATCAAATTTGTTACCAGCAGCAATAAGACTGGCAAAAGAAAAAATTCACAGGATAAGGCATCTGTCTTTGGTCCATGGCAAATTATGTTCAATTCTGTTCATATGCTCAGGACTGCAGTCCGTATCTGATACTTAATCTGGCTGTTCATTTACCGTGTATAACTTAAAAAAATTACTAGGTCGTTACTACAGGTGACTCAAAAACTCCAAGATAACACACAAATATTTTAATGTAGTCTGATTCAAGTGGATGCTGTATACCTAGTAAATAATATAATCTCTAACTTTAGCAAATTCTTTAAGAGCATATATTTAAGCATATATTCTTTAAGAGTTAGTATAATGGCAAATTAGCAAAATTAGCAGAACAGAGGATAGAGTAGTCCAGTATAACTAGGGACAAATACCACAATTAGGCTTTGCACAGAAAGAAAAAAATCTTAGAAACTGCCTGGCATCATCGCTAGGAACTTATGTCCCATGATATACAAACGACGAGTGACTTATCACTTGCATCCAGAAGAATTTAGCTAATTTTAACTTATAAACAGCCTAAAAGGCCTTTGAGCTATAAATTGCCATAATCTAAAGATGGCAAGAGGCAATAAACATGAGTTAATGACTCAGCATCCTCCTGAGATAGCACTGGTCATACAGCTTTGCTTAATCTTAGACATGCACAATCACTGTAAAAAGGTGGTCTCAGGAGACCATTTACACTAAGAAAAACATACCATTTCTTTATATGTTTGAAGGCTACTATTGTCCTTTAATTTACTTCAATTATATCCTATTTTTAACCACATTTCTATCTTATAGATGGATGCAATCCAGTATAGTTGATTTTCATACGCTAAAGCAATAATGCATATTCCATTGAGTCTTGGAAAAAAACAGATCTGATAAAGATTGAGCAGAAGTTTTCTAACATTCTGTTGTTTTGTCAAGATTAAATGATAGCAGAAAGGATTAAGTGCTCTTTTACTCAATAGAATTGCCCTTTCAACAAGAGGCTAGCTGCTCTTCAAGTGAGTATAATAAGTTTATCAGGCGAAGGTCAGCCTGGCCAGGAAGCCAAGTGGTAGCGATACACAGCCTCCCATCGTAAAACTGGGTGAGTGTGGACATTGTGTTCTCATGATAACTAGGACCAGAGGTTAAAGAGAGCAAGAACAACTCTGCTTGGTTTCTTTGCTGTTTCTTATCAAAGGACGCTACTATAGCAGGCTGATGACTTATAGCACTACTGATGGATGTCAAAGGCTTCTCCTGAAAGTAGAATGTACTTTCTTGGATCTTCCTTCAGTGTAAATAAATTTGGGAACACTATAAAAATCATACCACTTCCCTCTACTCAGCACATAAACACAGAGGTACAGCCTGAGATCAGAGCATCCACATGGCTACTGCGCTGACACACACATAACTAGCTACTTGCTTCTCTGGAATGGGATAATAGACAGCATTTATGGCTAGGAGGCAAAAAGAAAGAATAAAAGCAGTGGTACTGTTGCTGCAAATGGAACCATGGAAATTCAGTCACACAAGAAACTAAATGACAGTAGAGCTACCCAGTACTCTGTGGAGCAGCTGTCACTACCCCTGGGAACCAGCAGCTGAACCGTCGGTTTTCAACTCTGAGGAAGCAGAAGCAGATGCAAAGCCTTAATTTAGGAAGTTGTCACAGAGATGCAGGCCTGGACAATGCCTGGACATTCCTCAAATGCTACAGTATCAAAAGCACACATTATGAGGTGAAGAAAATCCCATGTGAAGCGCTATGGGAAGCAGCCAGTTACTAAAAAACCCAGGGCCAGGGAGAAGCACCCACAGCATCCCTGTCACGCCAGGAAGCTTGACTCCTCTGACTCCCTCCAGTAGCAGCCTCCTACAACTTGTTTTAGCACTGCTGGAAACAGACTGATCTGTAGGTCAGATAGGCAACTTTAGATTTATGTCAAAATAAACTGCAGGATAATCTATTAAATTAGTTAGAAATAAGGTTCTGCTTGTATCTATTGAAGATGGTTTTTAATAATGTAACTATATAACACATTTTAGCATCGTTACACACAAAAAAACCCCAAAGTAGAGAGATAACCAATGGTTTATTAAACTATGAACAGAACATCTTAGAAGTTCGTATGATTTTTACTTCCTTTATCCATCACACATAACACAAAAGAAAGTACATTTTTTCATCCCTTAACAAATCTATCATGCAAATTATTTTGAAAAGTCTCTGGATGAAGTTTAAAGTTATCTGTGTAAAACTTAAAGATGTTCCATCAGTCGCAGAGTTTTGGGGTAAGACAATTTACAAGTGCACTGTTAAATAGAAAAATCATGTTAGCATACCTTTACCTGATGACAGCACTAGTATCTGGCCAACTTAAAAAGATGATCTGAGTTAGAAAACAACCACCTGAATGCAACCAACATCAGCATCACAGAATGGCTGGGGTTGGAAGGGGCTTGAGACATCATCTAGTTCAACCCTTCAGCTAAAGCAGATTCACCTGCAGCAGATTGCACAGGAACGTCCCAGGTAGGTTTTGAATATCTCCAGAGAGGGAGACTCCACAACCTTCCTGGGCAGCCTGTTCCAGTGCTCTGTCACCCTCACAGTAAAGAAGTTTTTCCTCCTGTTAAGGTGGAATTTCCTGTGCTCCAGTTTGTGCTCAATGGCTCTTCTCCTGTCACTGGGCACCAATGAAAATTCAAGTATGTCCTCATTCTCCTGACACCCACTTGTTAGATATATACAAGTATTGATGAGATTCCCTCTCAGTTTTCTCTTTTTGTCGCTAAACAGGCTCCAAGTCGCTCACGACTTCTTCACAGGAAAAATGCTCCAGTCCCCTAACCACTTTTTTAGCCCTCCACTGGATTTTGCTTTGTCTTTACTTGAGCTGCGAAGCCCATAACAGGACACAGTACTGCAAATGGAGCCTCACTAGTGTGGAGTAGAGGGGGAGGATAACCTCCTTTGACCACTCTTCTTAAGGCATCCCAGGATACCACGGGCCTTCTTGGGCACATGGTTAACTCACTGTCCACCAGGACTCCCAGCTACTTCTCTGCAAAGCTGTTTCCCAGCAGGTCAACCCCTAACCTATACTGATGCAGGGAGTTATTCCTTCCGAGGTGCAGAATCCCACACTTGCCTTTGTTGAACTTCACTAGGTTCCCCTCCGCCCAACTTTCCAGTCTGTCCAGGTCTTGCTGAATCGCAGCACATCCTTCTGGTGCTACCAGCAACTCCTCCCAGTTTTGTGTCATCAACAGACTTGCTAAGGATATTCTCTGTCCCTTCATCCAGGTCATCAATGAATATGTTAAACAAGTCTGGGTCCAGTATCGACCCATGGGGAACACCACTAGCTACAGGCTTCCAACTAGACTATGCACCGCTGATCACAACCCTTTGAGCTCTGCCATGCAGTCAGTTCTCATTCCACCTCACTGTCCACTCATCTAACTGACACTTCCAAAGCTTACCTACAAGGATGTCACAGGAGACAGTGTCAAAAGCCTTACTGAAGTCATCAGGCACCACTCCTGTTCTCCATGACTTCTCAAAGATGGTGGAGGACGGCTTAGCAATGAACCCTTAATTAATTTGGAGAACACCAACTGTGTACTTTGCTGGTGCAAAAGCAGGTACATGTTGTGAAGGATGGACCTTGAAATATTTGAAGTGCAAAGGTATATATGCTTTAGCAGTAAACTCTAGATGTCTATGAGATTAAAGTCCACAGGTATATCAGAATATAAAAATATATCTAACTGACAGCCAGAATGACAAAACATTTCTATTACTACACTGCAAGGTAGTTTGTCGAACAACGGTCCCTCTATTGTAGATATTGAGAAAGAAACTCCCCACAAAACATTTCTGCAAAGAAGTACGTAATCCATCATGGGACAGATTTCTGTTCTCCAGCCTTGCCCTCCTGTAAGGAGAACGAGTCGAGTCAATCCCTGGTGGCACTTCAGAACAGAACTAAGAACGCAACTATGAAGCACTTGGCCATGTAAGAAATATGTGATTTCAAAACTGCAAATTAGACTAGATATTTCTTGCAGACAATTATAATGAAGTTTTCTAAAAAGCTGACAACTTAGTTTACACAATAATAGGATAAATGTTAAGTAGCAGTCATTTTTTCTAGACAGTTACCTCAGTTTTCTAAGATATAAAAGAAGTGATATATTTTAGCCAAAAAGAGAACAGCCTGAGTAAAAGAAAAAAATGACACCCAGCATCAGAGAGCAACAGCTTTTTGACTTTGAGATTTTTGATCAAGCACTACGTAAGGAAAATTTGAAAGGGCGTGTTTCATGTATGAAGACCATGTTAAACCATGAAAATAATCATCTGGAGAGCAAAAGAACAGGCCCGAGGGACTACAAATTCTAAAATATTTTCAGTCTTCTTCTGATTCTTTTTCCAAATTTTGGATGAGACCTATGATTTCCTATGACAGATATGGTACCTTTCCGTCCAAGTGGAGAGAACAAGCTCTGATCCAGAAATTCTGACTCCTTCATATTAGTGTTCTGCATTCTTAGTGGACTTGACACTGTTACCTCCAACACTACATCCAGACAGCACACACCTCAATGATGTTAAAGCAATGGGTCTGCACAAGGTCATTTAGGTATATCGATAGCGTGGTATCAGAGACTTTGAAGTATGGGTGCAGAATTTATACACGTACTGTGGGAATAAAATTCAAGACAATAGCTGCCTTACTCCAGCAGAGGCATTATTTGAATAAGTACTACATGCTGTGACTGTGGGTCATAAGACAGAGAAATAAAGAATATATGTCTGAACAAGTTTGCCATTTCCTCTCATTGGAATGACAGTGAATAAATACGACGAAAATTACAGCATGTGAATACTAGTGTAATTACTGAATAGTTCCCCACATAATTATGCAAAACAGATCTATCCATAAGTTAATGTAGCCATTTTCTTTCTGAAACAGAATTGTCATGCCATCCATAAGTCACCCCAAAACACAAACCTTAGATGACTTAAGTACACAGAATTTACTCATTTGATCTGTAATATAAGCAATGCATGTGAGTAGAACTAAAGGTTTAATGAAACAAAACAACGTGCTCCACTAGGGAAAACACATTCTGCCCAAAGAAAAAACTAATGTAAATAAGTGGAGACTTGACTATTTGAAAAATATAGCCCCAAAGGTTATATGTTTACTGAAAGAATATAAATATTGTACGTGATGTAGATTTTTTTTTATTTGACTAGAAACATTAATTGCTTTATAAATACAATAATATTCTTTCTTTTCAGACTGTGAGGTCTCATTTCTTTTACTGCAACACATAACCAATTACCTAACAAAAATGTTTACATTAATCACAATGACTCTATATTTTAGTTTTTATACCACCAATTTTATTTTTGCTTAGAACTGAATCCCTCAGGCATTCTTTTGTGCCAACTGTTAATTTCTATCAGTGATAAAGTTCCCTTAAGCTTCTTTTAACATCTACTGGACATGACCTCATAAAATTTAATGCCATTCATTAACCCCAAGCACTTAACTTTACACAGTAATGTCAGGCATCTGACTTTTCAGTGCATGAGAAATCCAAGTGGGAACCGTTTGAGAGATACAAATTACAAATCATTTGAGGAGTAGAAAGAGCGGCAATGAACAATATTAAAGGGTGAATCAAGACTTGAGCAAAACTAAGGTTTTTGCAACACCTTCTATCTAGAATTATAAAACATTTATACAGACAAGGAAGAGGCTGCAACACAATCATTCTGGCTTGTACGGAGGCTGAAATTCAGAGGTGGGGCTGAATGGCAGGTTTTTATCACTGTCTGAAGTAGCTATGACGTGTAGCAATGTCTTCTCAGCTGTTCACAAGCCTGCAGGCATTTCTGAGGAACACAGGTAGGACTACCATGCAAAGGCCATGCACCAGCAAGACTGGGGTAAGCCAGAAGAAGCAGTTTCTTCACAGTGCTTCTCCCTTTCTTCCTGAAAGTGGCTTGCCTAGGTTTAGAGCTTTAGAATGTGGTTGTTCTTCTGATTTTGGTTACGTACCAAGAAAGCTTTCGGAGGGACAGCACTGTTTTTATTTTCTCTGAGATGCACAGATGGGTGATGTCTGCTTAACTCATTTAACCATATTTCCCAGTGGCTTCACACATGTTGGAGAAAATGTGGAAAATTCTAGAGGTGAATGAAAAAAACACTCAGTAACAATTTTCTGGCTTCTCTTGGGCCATTCAAGGACATCCCTTGTGGGGAGTGGAAACTGAGTGACAGACTGTTAAGGCCCTGACTGTAAAAAGGGCACATGGGGGGGGCAGAAGCAGTTTATTTTCTATTTCTGTTGGCTCAAGAGATATCTAGGCATTCTCTGTGAAAAAAGACAGTGCTATGCAGCTACAAACATGGTCCATCAGAGTTTCTGAACAATCTGCTTATTCAGCTCTGCTACATGAAATCCCCTGCACTAGTCTGTATACAGGGCTCACTTTTTCTTGGTGTCACAGGCTGTTAGATTCCGAGTTAAGCAGTTGAAGCTGTTGGAACAGGGATCATCTTAACATTTCTATACAAATTATACAAGGTGGCTATAAATTGCTCCATGAGAACCCACATGAGATTTGATGCAGATGTGTCTAAGTGCTACAAGTTTATTTATTTATTTTTAAGCAGCAAAAAGAGCTAAGCAGTAGCTCCTGAATTTACTGATCGTAGCTGAGAAATACATTCTCTGCTACCCTATAAATCTTAAACAGATGAAAGTAATTTTGCTCAAACTTTATTTCCACAAAAAGGTACCTCTAAGTGAAAGGCAGGTATTACAGAACCAAGGTTTTCACATGTGAACAACTGTGATCTCTGATACCAGCCCCTTATCGAATTTCTTAGAATGATTATTTTAGCTATAAATCACACCTAACTAAAACCTACAGTCAACAGACAGTTCATACCACTGAAAATATTTTTGCATCTTGTCTGCCATTGGTCTAAGATCACTTTAGCATATTTATAGTAACATCAGTAAGTATGTATCAGCTGGAAAAGTTTTTATTACCTGATAGCAGGGAATGGTAACAAAACAGAGGTACACCAGGCCACATGACAATGGCAATCAATTGGTCTGTATTCAGCAATGTGAAGTATTAATGTTTTATAAACACACACAGTTTTATATACTTTTCTAACAATACAGATGTAAATCTCTGCACAGCATAAACACTTGTGCTGATCAGCATAAAGATACTGCTGTGATAGGTACTTTGAAGTTGTAGATAAGAGCTCAAGCTGCAAGATGTCAACAAAAATAGAAGTTTATAAAGAATCACTGCCAGACTCCTAAATGCAGTAGCACTTGTGGGACTTTCTGTAATACAAATAGTAATTACCTTCAATGTATTTGCAAAAATAAATATACCAGTGCATATACTAAAACTCACAAGTCAGTTCTCTACTTATAAAGCAAACTTTAAAATTTGTAAATTCTGAGTCAAACAAAACCCAAAATAATCTTTTGCTCAATGCCACCAAATATGCATACATGTGCAGGTCCATACACAACCACTCCAATCTACATACAGAAACACCATAGTCTTAGTGTGAGGGCATCTACTCTGTAGACAATTCAATCAGTTTCTCAAGTGACACTCACACGTGCCTACACACACAAAAGCAGATGTGGCATTAAGATTTACAAAGTTATTGAAACTTTTAACAAGTAAAATGCATCTTTACTTAGCTACACCAGAATGAGGAATAAAGGGGTTTACATATGTTCCAATTCTAAACCTATCAATCAAACCCATGTTATTCCTTTGGGAGCTTATTTACATGCATATTTATCAGCCTCACATGCTAATTCCCTGCTGTTTTATGCCTGCGAGGCATGTTTATGAGTCATAATTGTTGATCTCATTTGATGTATTTCACTGAAGTAAGACATTATTCAGTTATGTGGCCTAATGTCAATGAATTACGATGACCTGATCTTCGAAATGTAACTTGCTCTTTAATTTTTATTAGAGCATAAGTTATTCAGCAGAAGAAATAGACTAAAATGGAAGATTACATGCTTTCATAGTCATTTTACTTAAATCTCTTATTTTTGAAATACTCTTCCCTACCTCTAGGCAAAGTTTTTACAGTGCAATTCAAAAAAAAAATAAAGGGAATTTTCTCCTAAAGTTAGTATTTATTTCTCAGAGTGAAACATTACATAGGTTTTTAAATTTTGTTTTAACCAGCCACAAGACAGGCCATCGGAGCACTGACATATGGTTTGTAAAAAGAAAATAACAGACTTTGTAAAAAGAAAATTGCGCTTTGCCTTAATTTAATCAAAAATGGAATGGTATACAGATTTAGGAGCAATTGGCAAATAAAAAATAATAAAGTAAGTTAAAATTCTCAAAATTGACTCATGACCTTTGATGGAAAACGGTGTCAATTTATAAACAGAAAATCATTCGATAGTCAAAGAATAACAGACCAGGGGAATAATTACAAGATGTACAAACTTTATTGCAGTGGCTTGGATTGAGCCATCAATGGCTATCTTGGTGGCAAGTCAGAAGGGGTACTGGGAGGTGGCTGAACACAGTACTTGTACATTTCTGCTCCTTATCAATTTTCCAGTACTGCAAGTAATCTTTAAAGGCTAAAATTACCTTAAAAAAAATCTGATTAGTAAAATAATTATGCCTTTTTTTCCTAATGCGATTATAGCATGAAGGAATCAAATCAATAAAGTAACTGGTTATTTTTACTTTCTTGCAGTAAAGACGTGGTATTATTATAGTAAAATCCCACGCTGCAGGATCCAAAGTATAAGTGGCCCTTACGCTAGGCTAACAGAAGATTACCACTGTATACATAACTTACTACATGATTTTCATGTCACCACTTCCTATTTTAAGATTGAGTATTGCTTTAATGCAGTTACTATAATTTTGTTATATATACCAAAATTAAGTATCAATTTACAATTATTTCAGCTTTATAAAGACCAGAAGTACTTGACTTCTGTATTTGAGTTAAGAGATTGTCACAGTGAATACAACGTTCATTTTAAATTAATCTTTATGTATTAATTAAAAAACCCCATGTAGATACGTTCAAAAGTTTCAAAGTTGCTGCTCTGAGCTACATCTTTGGAAAGGAACAGAGTAATATGCAAAAAAGAAAACTATCTTCAACCAAGTAATGCAAATGCCAGGTAGGAAATGCAGGCTCATTTTTCTATAGGAATCTCAAACTGAATCTGACAGATATGAGTAAGTGTCTTTGAAATCACAGAAACCCAGCAAGTTTCGTCCTAAATATGCAATATCTAGAGGAGCTGTAATATCATAAATATCATTAATTCCAAGATGAAAAATCTGCAGCAGATTTTTCATGTCCAGAATTAAATCTATAGTTCTCATTTATAGCTGCTTTTATTAAAAAATATTTTTCCTGCAAAAATTAAATATACGAGAAAGAGCCACAGACCATTTAAAAGAGGCATTATATGCTATTTTTAAAAAAAGTCAAGGAACATTTAATAGAGGATTTAGATGGTATTCTTCCAAATCCGAACTTTGCTTCTGATAGAATTATGTTACAACCCATCTTAAAAAAATCCCCAATTTCGCTTAAACAAGTTAGTTATTCTAAGAGCACAGTTATAAGGGCGTAACTTGAGTTCATGCAAATGTCACAATTAAGTGGTGGTGAGACGCTGGCACAGCTTACCAGGGAGGCTGTGGATGCCCCCTTCCTGGAAGTGCTCAAGACCGAGTTGGATGGGGTGTTGAGGAGCCTGGTCTACTGGGAGGTGTCCCTGCCCATGACAAGGGGTTTGGAACTGGATAATCTTTAAGGTCTCTTCCAACCCAAATCATTCTACGATTCTATGAAAAGTGTTGTCTGTTCATGACAAATATAAAGGTATGAATACATTAAATTTAATCCTGCAGAAAAATGTCTATTTTAATTCTGGAACTTTAAAACCCAGAAGTTTTCAGTGGTTACAGTCACAAGAACCGCAAAACAGAGCCGGTATCTTTGACAGTATAAGCTCTGATTCACATCCTTTCTCTCTTTCAAATTCAAATAAGCAAAAGACACAAATTCACCTGCCAGGGTATTTTTATTCATTTATTTATTTCCTAGACTAGCAACAACTACTTACACTAGCAACAATTACCCAGATTAACAATTAATTAGACTAGCAACAATTGATGTTACATATTTTCTGGTAATAAAATCTCAATCTTAGTGTAGCCAATAATATTGCAGCAACCTAGCTGTGATAATTCAGAACGTATCTCTGTACACTTCTGCAAAGTAGTATTTTCTTTTGTACTTCAATAAAGAATGAACCAATATTAGGTCACAGAAGTTTGGAGGTGGCCCTGTGGCTCAATATGCTTCTCTCTTCCATTAAGATAACATCTGTTCTGGCCACCAGTCAGCAAATCAAATTTGATGAGAATTCATTTAAGTGCAAAGTCAAAATGTCCATAATGGACAGATTTATGTTCCGTTGCTCCACCCTTTAAATATTCCAAATAAAAAGTAAACAAAGTCAACAGTAGCATCTTTAACTATTACAATTAAGATACAGAAAATATACCCTACCATAATGAAACACATGTTCACTTCATTGAAAATACATTTTCTTGTGTATTACTCAAGAACACTATCCATTCAATTGCACTCAGTACTGAAACACTATACAGTTCATTTTTCATAAGGTTAAATCATTGATTCCATTATAAATCAAATTTCCCAGAAGAACAGAATTATCAGCACTACAAAAGCTTTATCTGGATAAAGTTTGGCCTTTTAACTTCTAAGAAGATGAAGAATAATAATTTGTAATGAGATATCAAAATTTTAGTGGAGAAATAAAGGCTACTTGCTAATATTTTGGTTACATGGTCCCAGCTGCACTAAACAGAAGGGATTCGTTAAAAATTTGAGTGTAGTTTTCCTATCCTAGAGTTGATGTATTATTATTTGTCACTCTAGTATACAAGCAGAAACATTTAAATGCCAGCTCTTTGTACAGAATTAAGATATTTAACAAAAGAAAACTAGAGTAAGTTTTTTCATTAAAGTGGCCGTCATAGTTTACTTACATTAAATTTGATTTTTATCCTTCCCGCCTACTTTCCATGAAATAGCAAAGACACAGGTATGCCATTTACCTCAACAGTAGCTGCAGGGTAAACATGAAGGTACCACTGTATTCACCGATTTGCAAGGTACATGAAGCAGTATGTCAAACCAGCTAATGCCCCCAGTACCTAATAACATAATGAAACAGTAAAAGCAGTACGTAGTGCCTACTTTAAAGAAAAACCTTTTAAGAAGTTTTAGTATTTTCCCTCTTTTTAAGACAGGAGCTGGCAATGCTGAGATGTAAAAGAGTGAAATAAACAAGCACAAACAAATCAACTGCGATAACTATTTCATTAAGTTGGAGTAGCATTCCTTAAACTTGCGGTCAAGCCATGTTTTAATAGTAACACCCATATATATTTGTACTCAGTCACCATTTAGGGAATAGTTTAATGTCTTTAAAACATATTAACTTTATTTGATTTCTCATAATGCTGAAAAAGTGACAATGATATACGTCTTCTAAAATGTTTTTAATTTCCATTACCAAAAATACTTTCAGCTGATATTTCCAAGATGACAAGTCCTTATTGAAGTTGTACATAAAACATGAAAAGCTTGTGTGTGTGTTCTGACCTGTACCAAAGGGACTCCTTCTTTAGTGAATTAACTACCCACCTCACAAAAAATTCCTGAAAGAAACAAAGAGCTGAAGGATGACATTGTCACCAAGGCAGTGTCCTGGACCATGAGTGATCTGGATCCAGTTCCTGGCCTTGTTACAGATGTCTTGTATGAACTAGGCATATTATTTCACTTGCTTCAAATTTCCTTTTGCATGATAACATAGAGTCTAGTTATTTTTCCTATGGTAGTTATGAGAACTAATTTTGTAGTTTCTTTGGTATATGATACCTTGTAATAGGATGAGGCAAGTACACAGATGCAAATGAAACATCCCAATACCTCCTTCCCTTTTTAAATAGATCAAGCCATGGAGCACAAACTACGTCATAAGCTTTTGTGATTGTCAAAAAAGTTAAAATAAATCTAATTTGCTGTATCCTATTGTGTCATTTGTACTGCAGTTGGAACATTATAGTCACGTGATAACTGATGCAGTGATCGAAACATCTGACATGATGAAAAAGCTGAGCAGGGATACCTATGATTAACTCAAAGATATTCTAGATTTGACAGAAGTGTTCAATCTTGTCACAGAGAGTGTGTGTGTATATACATCCACATAAATCTCAAGCTTAAAATATTTAGATACAGAATCCAGCAACGGCTCACGTACACAAAACAAGATTTGAACATAAAGTCACATAAATGCATTTGAAACATGATGTTCCTTTTCCAGTGCTGTTTAGACTTGGGCTGGTGCATTATTTTGTTGACTGTGGAGAAAGACAGACATAAGCAGAAAAGCTACGCACATTTCACCACTCTCCCCATTTTATCACTCAACTTTGTTTAGACGCAAAGGCGTTCTCCCATTATCGCGTATATTTAGCCTTTTTTCAATTATTGTGACTCTTATAAGCAAAATGAAGACCATGACTTTTGATAGTCAATCATATGCACTTTCCTAGGCATGGCCGAATCTTGAGACCAAAAACTTGAAATCTGAACACTCCCCAAATTGAGGAATTCCAAGTAACTAACCATGATCCAGTATCTTGGGCTGAATTACTGCTTCCCTCAGACAATATGGGCACTCAAGCTTGCACCTTTACACTCAACTGGAACCTAGCCATTAATTTTAACAGGATCAGGTCCCTGACTTTTTTGACATCAAAGAAATAACTTTCACAGTCATTGTGCTATAAATAATTAAAGCTGATTAGTAATAATAAGGTACCTTAACCAAAAAGGTAAACAGTGGAGACATTTATTATCAAAGTAAGAAAAGAAAATTAAAATAACCTGCAACACTTTTATATGTGCAATTTATCAGGAAATGTTGTAAAAGAACAAAAACAAATGTTGGCTCATTCCAGAGGTTCTTTGTCATCATTAATGTATTCAGGTTTTCACAGCTGAACTGCTGTACTTTGAAAAGATTTTCATAAAAGGAAACCTAAATTCAATGTTTAAACAAAGCTGTCAGGTTACCAAGATTCATATTTGTTTATATGTCCAGAAAATGTTTTCTCCTTTTTAGAAAAACCCTCTAGGTTAGAAGCACTATTATTCCTTTGCTCTCGATTTGTAAACAACAGAAAATAAGCTTTTGTTAAGCAGCACATATTTATTTATTTGCCACTGCAAAGCTGAAATCAGCAACTAGAAATAGCTGTTCCAAAGTGGCGGTGAAAATACCTGGTATAGATATTTTACTTCATTACTAGTTCTGTTCCTCAAATTGATACAAATGGCCTCCTTCTGTTTCTGTCTGTCTGCTTGCCTGATCAGTGGAGCTAATTGTCAGAGCTGGGGAGATCTGCTATACCTAAACAGAAGATACGCAGTTTGTAACCTGCTTAATTTGCCTTATGTCCTGGATGGCCCTCAGTATGTTGTTCATTAAAGTATCAGCTGTTTCGGCTGTAGCAGTGGCAACTTAAGCATAGGCCTATTTTTCTTTGTTAAAAGGCCAGATTGTCAATAAATAATACACATCTTACCATATGATTTCTTACCATTTAAAATAAGTGTGACGGTACTTTACTTCTTTTCCCTTCCACACCTCTTAGCTTTGCATGTCCAAAGAGGACAAAGACATGTATCCAAGGAGGCTAAAGAATAGGTCTTATTAGTTAATCAAAAGCCTAAAACTGAAGCATTGCAGTACCACTTGGGACTTGAGTGAAAGTAGGCTGAACCCTTCACTTTTCAAAATAAGGAATTCCAGATCTTCATAAATGTCCACGTATATAAAAGGCATAAAAGATCCTGTCTATGATGACATATTTCTGTTATATAGAGCAATCAATTTCTAATACAATCAAATCTGTGGCAGTTAAACTCTTTCAAAATGTTTTAACCTACATTTAATCTCAGATACAGAGGTCTATAACATCAGCTAGCTGCACGCAGCTCACAGAACGCTTTGTAAATTACAATCTTCTGTGTGTCAGGACAAAAGTGAACTCAAACATTTAATTATTATCCTGTACCAATCATGCTGGCCTCAGCTAGAATTCTGATTTACTACTCTTTTATTATACATACACAGGTACAATCAAACTTGTACAGTTACATTCTTTTAAATTAAGAGAATATGCTTTTTCCATATGTAGGAGATATGGCTGTTTAACATAAATTGATCATTGACTGGAAATACTTAAATATGTGAGGTGTTTACAGATAGTAACCTTCATATTATATTTTTCTATCAACTCTGAGTAAAATATTCAAAGAATTATTCCATTCTCATTCTTAGCTTCTTTATAACTCCTAATAATGAGCTAGTTTTAACATACTCTTAACTACATTTAAAGAGGTTGTAGACCTCTGTAAGATTATTTTGTTTTAATTTTGTTTTTCAGTAGGTAACTATAGAACAAACAGAAATTTCTGTTTGGTATTTTAAGCTTCTCTAAGCATGTAAAATTTATTTTAAAAAACCTTTTTCATTTGACTTGCATAATTTCCTTTTATACCACATGTATTATACTAGAGGTACACTAGTTAGTGAGATGAGAGCCAGCTAGTTGAGCTTTTAAGCTGAATATGGGGAAAGACAGGAAAAGAACAAAAACAAACACTGTAATCAGTATTTTCCCAAAGTAGGGTCAGGAGAAATTATCAGAATGACATGAGGCTGACAAGCGATTTATGCCAGTATTCAGGCAGGGCTGATTCTGGAAAGAACTGGAAACTCCCAACTGAGATGACTGAAAACCAAGGTAGAGTGCCAACATCATTAGGGAGGATGGTCTTATTTTCATGCACTGATTTAGAGTAGAACTTTCAAAACTAATATTTTGGATTTCTTTTAGATCAACAGATTTTGGATTTCTTTTAGATCTTCTCTAATGCCTGCCCTATCAACCACTGCAGGCAATTTCCCTACATGATGTTTGTGCCAGTTACCCATGCCACGGTATAACCTTCAAACTGCAATTAATATAATGCACAACTCACACAAAGCTGAGGCCATCAAAAAAACAGGAGTTACCCACTCAAGAGAGGAAAATTCAACTCTGGAAGCCAGTAACCCATAAGGCTCTGTTAGCTACTCACATTTGCTCCCACAGGTAAAATAATTTAAAATACTCCTGCAGTTCCTAAATATGAATTTGCAGCAAGGCACTGAAACCAAAGAGCCAACAACTGGCAAATTTCTAAGGGCACGTCAATACCTATACAAATAAAGTCTTTAAAGGAAAAAATGTACAGTGTGCTTGCTATTTTCAACTAACTTTACACTAAATACATGTATTTTTAAAGCTGCATAGCTTCTCTGTTAACTGATTTCTTAATAACTATTTCTAATATGGAAAAGAGAAAATGAAGTCATATGGAAGGAGCCAGTGACAGGTTGAGTTAGCTTAAGACATAGTACGTTGCTCCAATAGCCTTTGTCACTGTTGTTGCTCAATTAAAAGCAAGCTAAACAGTACTTATTATTAATAAATGAATATTAAAATGCTTGTTACGTTAGCATATGGTGTTTGAAGATGTAAAAAACATTCTTGCTTTTATTAAACCAACACAAAGTGAACCAGACTGAAGACAGCTCTAGCATTCTTGTGCCTTTAACGGAAAAGCCAAGCCCAGGAGGAGAATGACAAGGGTTCTGAACTAGGACCACAACAAATGTTGTGGTGGGGCAGAGTGAAGACTTCTGCCTGAAGCATTAAACTCGCCAACGAAGGACACAGGGCACTCTCAGGGTCTGGTGCAAATCACAGCATGAAATCCCAAAGGTGTTTTTCCTGGTTTCAGCTGGGAGCTAATTTTCTCCCCAGTAGTTGCTGCATTTTGGATTTAGTGTGAGAATAACGTTAATATATATTGTTTTAGTTGTTACCAGGTAATGCTTATGTTGGGCTGGATAGAGTTAATTTTCTTCCCAGCAGCTGCTGTTTTCTAGATTTAGTATGAGAAGAATGTTAATATACTGATGATTTTAGTTGTTAGGAAATCGAGGACAATTTTCAGATTCCTATATTTTGCACGTGCAGCAGGCGTACAAGAAACTGGGTGGGAGTATGGCCAGGAAGCTGACCCTAGCTGGCCAAAGAGACATTCGATATCGTGTAATATCATGCTCAGTATATAAACAAGAAGTTGGCCGGGGGCCAGAGATTGCTGATCCACGATTGCTGCTCAGGACAGCGTGTCCAATCAGTCATTGGGTCATCAGGTGGTAAGAAACTGCATTGAATTTTACATCACTTGTTTTGTATTATATCATCATCTCTTCCTTTGTTGTCCTATTAAACTGTCTTTATCTCAACCCACGAATTTTACTTTGCTTCCCAGTTCTCCTCATCCCACCAGGGTGTGGTGTGAGCAAGCAGCTGTGTGATACTTAGCTGCTGGCTGGGGCTAAACCACGACAGCGTTAAGAACAATCACAACCTTCAGCATTGCCTGCTTCCAGTATAATGCAAAGAGGTTCTCTGTTTCAATCTTGTCTTTCTAATGAAAACACGAATTAGCATGCATATTTAAAAGCACTCTTAAAAACACTATGCTGTACTTCATGTACATGTTCCTCACTGCAGAGAAGATGAAAGAATGCACATTACATGAGACACATGATGCCATACACCATACTATCAGAAAATATTTGATAGGAAAGTAATAAGGCTTCAAGAACCCGCTATATTTGTGTTCTCAATTGCTTTTACCTAGAAATGTACTTCTCACATAGGGAAGTCTAGAACTCCATGTCTGTTTCTTTTAAATGTAATCACGGAAGTGGAAATTATCTCTAAAACCAGAGACAGAAAAATGCCACACAGGTCAATCTGCATGAAAGTTGTCTCCCTGACTGAAGGGGGCTGTAAGGGCAAAAGACCCCACTTCATAACACTGACTGATTAGCAGATAATACAATTTTCTGACAGCAAAAATTCAATTAACCCTGGAATGAACAGGTAAGGATGTATCCAAGAACAACATAGTCCCATGTGAATTACACTTAGGATTCGGAGAAATTATTTGCTAGCACGTAGGTAGGTCCAGAGAAGGTAGTATTTACTTCATTAATTTATTCCTCTGTTTTCTACATATTTTCTGTATAACACTGATATAAACCAGGTATCTCAAACTACACATAAGGTATTGTTCTACATGGTAATACTTTCTAGTGATTAGGGTTATGAGATTAATATTAGAACAGCAAGATTCTCCAAAGACGAGCAATGGAAACACACAGAACAAATTCAAAATGGAAATACAAATGTATTTTGCCATCTCATATTTTTTTCATGGCAGCCCCAAGAATCAGGAGGGATGCCATGGTAAGTAAGTATGAGGTGGACAACTGATCTAACTCCACTGGATTAATTTCAATCACACACTCCATTAGTTATCTTTGTCCTTCCAGCTACATCTGCTTTGTCTGTCCTCACCATCAACTATAGCCTTTAGTTAGGAAATATACTCCCCCAACTCCAAATCCAAAATATGAAAACCTATTAAAGGTTTCCCCTTTTCTTCTATTAAGAAAAAAGAACACATTACATTTTTCTGTGTTAAGTATAATATTAAATAATAGCTTGTACACTAATTAAAGCAAATGTAATCGTGAGAACACACTGACATTGTTAAAGCAAATTATCCAATTCGTTAATAGTTTCATTTCAAGTGACCTTAATTGTATTAATTGTGATATTCAGCAAATTAAATTGAAGAGTATTAAATGCATTGTTCCAGCCTGTCCTTAGAGGATCAACTTTCTCATTACATCAATGAAATGGGAATACTACCTACTATGCTCTTCAAAATTTGTGTTAGAATGTGGCAAATGTTAGAGTAAAAATTTACAGCAGCTCAGAAACAGTTATCCTAGTTAGGCCATTCCAATGTAATATAAAACTCAAGCATTTGGAAATGAACAAAATAGTTTGTCAGATGCAATACACAGTGAGAAGATAGAAGAACAAAGTTTCTGAAATTTCTCTTCATACATTCAGGGTTTATAAAGTCTCTGCTGGAGACAAAGAAAAAATCGATTGATCTTTTTCTCTGATAAAGATCCTGATTTCAGAGGGAATAATTCAAAAACACTGCTAGAGTACAATGAACAGTATCATGAAGTTTTTTAGAACATAAAATGTAGCAAGATACCATCAACTTACTAGAAAATACAAGAATGCAAATATATAAAATGCATGTAAACTAGAATACAACCAAATCCAAAAGATATAATCCAAAAGACATAATCCAAATTTAAAATATCTTAAAAGAACTAAAATCTTCCATTTGAAGTATCAGATGGCAAAAGTGAGAATCCCTGCCACTAATTTCTTGTCAATTATTAAAAATGCTATTTGAAAAAGCTTGTATGAGTGCATACAATGCACATTTTTCTATCTTGAAAGAAAATTAGACACAAGGAAAATAAAATAGGCCAACCAACCATTAGAAAAAGACTGAAATATTGCAATGTCTGGTTTTGGGGGGATATTTTAAAGGGACAGAAAAGAGACCTTGTCTGTCAATTACACAATCACAGAATCACTGAGGTTGGAAAAGCCAATTAATTAACAGCCTATCTTGAATTTCGTAAACAGGCACAATTTCATGACTGATCATAACTCAAGATTCAACGTTCCAGTTGTTACACAAAATTTGGAGCGCTATGAATGTCCAGATCTTTCTCCAAATGACACTCACCTCATCTGTTATGCTCTACTTTTATTTGTTAAGGTAGGTAATTGTCTCTTGCCTAGCATTTGCAACATTAAACCTTGCAGCTGTTCCTATTGAACCATGTCGTATTCTTCTCAGGCCACTTCTGAAAAATCTCAAGAATACTTTGAATTGTACGTTTGCCCCCCTCACTGTGCTTAACACTCCTGTCCCAAATAAACCATGTCTTCTCTATATACTTTCGTTGAGATTTTAATAAAAGCACTGAGTACTACTAGACTCAATCAACATATTTCTGTAATCCCATCCAACATATCCTTCCAAGCTGACAGCAAATGAACAAAAAGTAGTCTATGCATGCAGTTTTCCAAACTTACACTTAACTTATACTATACTTAAGAGCAATCCATGTATTTCTGAAATGTTTTTCATTTAATGAAAAGGCCTTGTGAGAGAATTTCAAAACTCCAGCTGGACATGATATCTCATCAAGTTTTAGTATCTGTTGCACATACTTAAAATACAATATTTCATGTAAATTAACAACTCTGACTAGCCCTATGATTAAATATTTATTTTCAGCATCCTTATCAGTGACATGCTTTATTTTTATTACCTTATCTCAGTGAAGACTTTGTCACTTTGCCTCCAAGGTAATACTTGTAAGTATTCAGCACAGCTTGAACAAATAATTGAGATGTCCTCATATTCCATGATATTGCACAGGACATCTCCGACTGATGGACCCCTCTCTTGCAAATTTCTATGATACACGATACAATAGACTTGGAAGATTTTCACGACATGATCCTGTATCATGCCTGAAACTTGAGGCTGAGTTGAAAAACCTTGTCTTGAAATCTTCTGTGAAGACTATGATATACACACTGCATGGATGGGAATGACTGTATACTTTGATGCCCAAAAAACTAACACCATCTAAGCCTATGCTTTTTTTTTTGAAATGAAGTATTAAAACTTCAAAGACTTATTTTGGATATATAAAGTTTCAAATTAAAATGCAGTATGTGTTTCACAGTAAAAAACCTACGAAGATGAAATGGATGCTTTATATAAAATATTTACATAGATAGAACATAAAAAATGTACCATAGTTGGTAACCTTTATGACTTGGGGAACCATGTATTTACATATCTTTATCTTCGCATGTGCGTATGTGTGTGTTGTGTATATATTTTTAACAGTTGACAGCTGTTTTAGAGCATACAGAGATGCCAAGCTGAATGAGGGTCTTGATTACTTCAAGATTAGCTATCTAAAGTTTCTATTCATTTTAAGTGTTGTTAGTGCGAAGAGTCATTAGTCACTTCCTTGTCTCATAGAACATCAGCATACATTTACATTGTTAATGAACATTTGGGGTAAATGAATTAATGGCACTTTTAAACATCAATTCAATACTAATAACTTTGTATGTCATAGAAATGTTAAGGTTGGGATAAAAATGAGAAACCTTTTCAGTCAAGGTAACTAATCGCTTCTAGGCACAATAAAGGCTAAAATTAATTTACAATTTTTTTTTTTAACAGGGTAAAAATCTTGGTTTTTCTTGAAATGGAGTTGAGAGAATTACTAGTATTTTTTAAGGAAAAAATCAGAAGAAAATGCTCAACTTTTTCTTGATTGGGGAAGACTCGAAGCAAGCTGCATTTCCTCTGGAAAATGGTTATTATTTTAGATTACTGCACAAGATTATTTTCAATTTTCTACAAATATGTAAAAAAATGTATTTAGTTTATCAAACTAAAATGTCTCCGTAATGTTAAGATGTCAAATATAATAGAGGAAAACTGACCCAGAAAAGCTATTTCATTTAATAGTCAGGTTTTAAAATACTTCCCCCTAGATGTTCATTCTCATTTTCTATCATTGAAAAACCTTTATAAACCAATAAAGAAAATATGAGAAAAATATTAGCTCAAAAGGACAATGAAGATTTACCAGTATATTTTAAAGTAAAATGTCAGCTTCTTATAAACTAAAGTAATAAATCTGACTAAGCAAAACCTGACATTGCTTTTTTTCATAAACACTACTAAACAGACGATTTATAGACAGATACACCCACATAGAGTAGTTGATCTGAGTGAGGGACTTAGGCAATGTGACAAAGTTGTTTCAACTCTGTAATTTAAAATAAATTTTTTATTTTGCCCTCCTGGTACACGTGCTCAATGACTGGAAAATTACAGGTAGTTAAGGTGCCACTGTGTATAACTGAGTACTTGAGGAATGTTTTCATGACAAGGACGAGCTTTCTCGTTAAGCTTATCACTTTCTTCGAACCAACTATACTGTCACTACTCGCAAATAAGTAGAAAAGACAAGCAACACAGACATGCACTGCATTATGCAAGCAGTTTGTTCTCACTGTTCATTAGAGTCTTCCAAATACTGCATTTAATTAATTTACTTTAGGTAACAAAGTAATTTCTACCTTTAGAGCCTGTTCATTCTACCTCAACTTCCACATTTTTTCAAATAAGAATACAAGTGCTGAGTTAAACAAAAAAAAGGAAAATCAGCCTTTTTATTTGCATAATCTCATCCATAATAACATACTGAACTTTTCTGCAGAATTAAAAAAAATACCAAAGGTAAACAGAAAAAAATCTCTAACCCCAAAGCAGTGTAAAACCCCCCACGCTTGAGAAAGTAACAAAGCTATGCCACATTTCAACATTTTTTATGCTGAAGTCAGTGTTTGGTTTATGACTAAAAAAGGGTGACAATGCATTAAATATTTGGCTAATGTTTCTGTCTGTAACTGAAAGCTGACTTCTCGTGGTTTTCATTAGCATCAGTGTTCTACACACACTCTGAAACGTTCTTTTAGTTGCCCTGATCAACTTTATTAACTAATTCTAAACAGTTTATAAAAAAATTATGACAGGTGTAGTTAGCATGCCACACTTATGTAAGTTAAAAAAGTACAGAAATACAAAACTCACCTTCCCCTGGCTTGTTCAAATAACTCTGCAATGGATCAATGCCTATTTCTTGTTCCTCTGTTTGTAAAGGGTGACTGGTTTCGGACACAGAATGATACATATTGGCAAAACTAAATTCCAACTGAAGGGTATTTTTCTAGAGAAAAAAAAAGAGAAACATATCAGTGATTTTTAGCTATTTTTCAATAACACAGTTCCTTATTTTCCAGGTATAATATCACTACTAGATATATAGTAGCAGAATAATAGTTTTCCCATTCAGATGCCTATTTGGAGTCCAAAATAACTGTTACAGCACCTCCAACTACCACACTGCAAGTAAAAGTCCAGGTGTGGTTTCAACAGACTGTAAAGTGGGTCAAAAGTCTCTTTACTTCCTTTTTCTAACTTCCCCAACTCATCTTTTAGTCTGATGGCAGGGAGAACTGATGCTAGTCTTTGGCTGATAGACCATCACTCTTCCTAACTCAGGACCTCTTATTCTAGGAAAAACTCCTTTTAACCATTTGTTTTCTACAGAGAGGGACACAAACACACACAAAAAGCAAGAATGCTAACTGGTAAGATAGTTGATTTCGGTTTTATCAAGATTTATATTAGCTTTCTAGAAAGATAGTGTTAAGGAAGCTGTTGAAGAAACATAATCTGCCAGCTAGTGAATATTTGCAGAGAATTTTTTCCAAAAATCAAAAGCAAAACAGGAGAAAGCATAAAACTGAAAAAACAGAAGTAGGCGACATGGGTTCACAATCACAGGCTGCTGAATGGCATTCACATCACTCACGTAAGTGAGCAAGAACTATGTTAGAAGTTCATGTGAGGAGTGCTGGAAGCTAGAATTTGTTGCAATGAATAAGAGGATGCCAATAAAACAGTGAAAAGCAGATGGTGTTATGGTCAGAGAAGTAAGAAGGAAAAATGACCTTTGCAGAGCATTAACAGTGAGGAGTACATTCATCAAGACTGTATTTTGATCACTGTACAACAATCTATTAACAGCTTGAAACAGATGTAGCTAACTTGCAACACAAAAGAAAAATACCAGGCAAATAGGTCTGATTTGCCTAAGCACACTAAGCTGCCTACAACTGCCACCTGAATTTTAAACATTTACTGTAACTGCTTAGTCTACAAATATCTTAACTTTCTAACTCCAAAATTATATTTAGAAAGAAATATACGAAGACAAACATAAAAAAGAATAGAATAGAATAGAATAGAATAGAATAGAATAGAATAGAATAGAATAGAATGCAATTATATTTTCAGGATTGGTATATTATCAATTCAGCTATCACGAATTATGCTTTTCCTTTGCTTCTTACACGGCTTGGCATTGACCATTTATGCTTTATACCTTTAGTTTCAATACCTTCACCTATACCTTCAGTGTCAATAAATGAAAGGGGATTGGGATTCTTAAGACCTTTCTGGTTTTGTATGCTACCCATCTGCTTCATTTTCCTACTAAGATATGTGTGTGTGGGGGGGAAATCAAACCAATATAATAATAAACAAAGCTAGTTGGAGCACAGTTAGGCATTTCCTTCAAACCAGTTCACCCAGACCATTTCTGAAAGGATGCTCTCTTGGCTGTATTCTCCGAGGGTTTTGTCTTTTATTTGTCCCGACACCTGTGTTAGTGTGGTGCTGAAATGATCGCACCGCCATCTCTCCCTGCTTTTCAGCTAGAAGAGGACATCTCGAGCTCTTGAGAACAAGCATGCAGGAACTGAGGGAAGGTAGGACTGCCCACTTTTTCAGTGGTACACATTTATGCCCAATTATTACAACCTTCTGTGATAAAATACACAACTAAAACATAGAATTGCCTTGAACAACTCTTTGTATTAGCTCAACAAACTGTATTATGATTGCAAGTAGAAATCACGTGTTTCCTATGTAATTTATAAGCCATAATAATGAAAAATGCATGAATGGTAACTTGGACTAAAACATTTACAAACTTCCTAGCCGCTTAAATAACATTTCATTGTTTTCCTGCAGTCTTATGGCTACATTATATAGAGAAATGCTAATAACTACCCAATATCTTAGATAAATAAATGAAAAACTTGAAAGAATTTACTTGAAAACCAAACCAAAAGAACACAACAACTTTGCAGAAAGAGATGCTTAGAATTTTCGCCTACAGAATTCTAGTTGCTGCTCTGGTCTTCTTTGCAATATAATTTTAATCACCTTTTTACTCTACTGTTAATTTTGTCTTCACAAAAATTACAAGTTTATTTTGAACTGAGTTGCCAGAGTTTAACTTTTTATTTTACAGTCCTTCGGACATTGCTGTACAATCAGATCAAGGCATAACTCCACATGCCTTTCAAACTGAGAAGCAGGCTCAAAATGACCTTTGCAGTTTTAGTGGCCTCCACTCAGTCATGACACTATATGCTTCAGACTTACATTCATAACAGCGTATGCAAGTAGCTCTATTAAGCTTGTTCTTCTATATTCTTCTGTTCTGTATCCACCTTTTTTATTTTTAAATTCTCTCCAAATGCCAAGCCTTTACAACATGTAAGAGCCATAATTTACCTTACAGATAGTTAGAGCAGTTTTAAACAGCTGAATAGATTTACCTTTGATACTTGCACAATGATTTAATCAGTTACTTGTGTTTGTTTATGGTTACATTTGATTGGTGTTAAAAAAAATACCACTTCCTATTAGTTTTGTCACTCCTTAGTCCAAGCAATTTTTTTTACAGTTTTATACTTAAGTTCTTTTCATCTCTTCTAACAAAGAGCAGAGAGAACTATTAAACAATTACAATTACACTTGGGATCATACTCTGAGAAAGACTAATCCTTTACAGGTTTGTGGCTGATTTGTAATGGCCTATAACATATTGTTCATATTAAGTAAGGTACAACTTAAGAACATTCTCAGTGTAAAAACAATAAAAATGTTATAAAAATCTGAAATTCAATTATTAGGTTACAACACTCAGCAGTGGTTATCTAGTTAAACTCCAACATCTCAGCCAGAGCTAAAAGTGACTCTTTTATCTATTTCTAATTTCTGTTTACCCTCCAAAGATGAAGGTGTAAAAAACCCAAAGACCAGGGACCCTTCCCAGCACTGGGAGTTCAGCCGTTCCTTAATATACATGAAAAAATAATTAAGGCTGCATATGGAACACATATAGTTAGGGGAATGAAAAGAGATGCCAATACATCCATCAGCCCAAGTAAAACACAAGCAGATAAACTTCTCATCTAGTTACTCTCATTAGGTATGAGAGCAGGGTAGCCCTTCTGTGTCATCGGGAAGCACTGCTGTGGCTCAGCCCTGGTAAAATGCTCAGCTGTTCTGTCATGCCTCCATCAAGGGCACCACCAGTTCACTCCTCGCTGACCAACGCACGTGGAGTTAATCCAGTATGCTTGTCAGCAACAGTGAAGGCAGCTTGTCAGAATGTCTGGGACCTGTCAGTCCATGTTCTCAATGTAGGGCACTAAAGGTCCTTCAAAAGGTAGGCTTATGGACACAACACAGAACCCCACTGGATATTGAAGTGGAGACACTTGCTGACAGCATATCATCCTCTCTCTCTCTGACCTCCTCTGTATTCCACAGGGGATAAAATATCTATTTGCTTCCATTAGGGAAAATTTTACTAATGTTTACTAATGTCCACCTTACTAACAACTTCTTTCTAAACAGCAGAGATCAACTACCTTTTGTATTTTATGGTATGATTTAACATACCCACTGAAATTCAGACAACTTATCTTGTTCTTAGTAAGTACTTAGCTTTGCATTCTGTTGCTTTTTTTAATTTTTTCCAGATGGGATTGGTACACCTAAGAGCTCACAAATTTTTGCCTTCTATATTAGCTACTCTAGCTGTTGATACTATTTCTACCACCTCATGCTGTATATTAGTATTTCTTACAGAGTCAAGCCTTCATCAACATTGTCATTCTTCCAGTGTACAAGTTGGTGTGTTTGGAACACTTAAAAAAATAACATTTATAACATTCGAAATGAAAAACACTTCTTCACCAGACTACCAGTGGCAACAGCCTCAACTCAGCCATCTTCATCTTCCATTAATATACATAAGTCATGGCTATCTATCTAGAAATACAAAACAAAGATAAAAGCTTAAGCAGACATGCTTCTATCAATTAGCGGAACTGCCAATGAAGCAGTGGTCTGCAGTTGGGCAAATCATGGCTAAAACATGTGTTACGAAAACAAAAAAAGTATTTCACTATAATCAAAGCTGTACAAATCATCAGGGTCATCTGTAATAAGATTATAATAAATGATCATATAATAAACTGATCATAAGGAATGTTCAGTTAGAAGATGAAAAGTTCAAACTAAAACCAAATTTTATAGAGCTCTTTTAGTAGTGAGACTATTCACCTCCCTAATCTCAAAAAATGTCATAAATTTGAAATCAGTATTTCATAAACAAAACATAGCACAGATGAACACGAATACTGCACCTTATTTCAAGTAATAAGACATTCATTTACCTCTTCACTCCCAACAAATACTGAACACAAATATTCAGTATTCAAAGGAGCAGTTTATGGATAACAAGTATTGTTTCAAAAATAGTTACAAAATTATTTCAGTTAAAAAAACCTCTACAAACACTTCATTTAAAATGTTTGTCAGTGTTTATATCGACTTTTAAAGATGATTAATTCAAACTATAAACCACACCAAAACATATCAAAATTAGTGTTTAAGATGTGAAGAGTATTCATATTGTTTGGGCAAAATTAGAAGACATAATCAGTCTCACAAAGGATATTTTGAAGGTGTAACTGAGTAGGTAAAAATGAATTAGGCAATTCTGAGCTTTTACAACATCCATTTCTCCTCTGTTCCTGTCCCCCAGTGGTGAAATGAAAGTAGAGAAATTGCAGGCTTGAGGAGGTACTTAGGACCATGGCAGAAGAATTGCACAGATTGCGGCACTTGCCTTAGTCTTGCTTTCTGACATCCTCCTACAGTCAAGCGAAAGAGTAAAACATTTTATGCCTAACAAAAGGAAAAAGAGAACCCACTAACATTAAGGAAGAAGCTGAACAACGCTGTTTAATCTTGGATATGCTAAAAATAAACATCAGTTTATATCAGTACCAGCAAAGCTACTAGAATATAACATTTCTGAAATCTACTGAAGCGTACCAAAGTATTTAAATAATACTTTGCATTCATTCTATTAGATCGTATCAACCACCTTCTCCAGATTATCTTTAGGCCCTTATTTCATGCCATATAGCGAAGTTTACCATTTTAATTACTTAAATTGATGACAAGAAGAGGAAATACTTGTTTAGCTAAGTGATAAATTAGCTGCCCTGTGAAGTCAAATTGATTAAAACGACCTGACTAAAAGCAAATGTCTGATGTGGTAATGGTCTTATGCATGTTTTGTTAAGTTTGACAGCATCATGTTATAAGGGTTCACAACTCTGCCCTTCATTTGCAGCTTATGAAGTAATCAAGCATGTTAGCACACAGAAATGAGGATTCTCCAGAATGTGAAAACATTTTGAAGTAGATAAGGAATTAAATATTAGGAGAATAAACATCCATTGTGTTTATTTAAAGCAATGAAGTACAAATGACTTGCAAATAATCTAGAAATGGTTCCAGACCATGGGTTTTCTTTCACTGGCCAAACCTCCTGAGCCTTAAATTATTCCTCCTATACTAGGAAAGGGGGAGGGGGGGCAGGGGAGGAAGTCACCCGTTCTCTGAATACAGGGCTGAGTAGAAGACAGTCTTGAGCATGAACGTCGGAAAATGAGGACCATTTGGTATGTTTCAAGCAGGATACTTTTTACTAAGATACACATTACTAGGCATTTTTGAAAATGTTTCAGCCTGTAATATTCACTACTTTACTCTTTGCTGTAGGAGGGATTTTTACACAGGCCACATGGACTGTTACACTGAGCTTTTCTATAAGTTCTCCACCACTCGAGCCCTTTAGTACCACCACTTCCATTTATATACAGAAGATAGTAATTCAACTGGTTCCCTCCAAAATCACCACCAAAACCCCACCAAACCCAAACATGCTCCCACCCCTTCCTTTCAAACCAGCAAAGGTTTCTACTCAGAGTTCCACAGCCTGCCACCACTCACTGAAGAAATACGCTTTACAAGGAACGCTTACTAACTCAGAAGAAAAGTGCACAATTTGACAAACTTTGGATAGCATAAAGCAAGTTTGTTTGCTTTTGTAAAATGTATCAGATTATGTATCATTAAAATAGAATGATGCAAACATAAAAACGGACTGACATGGTAGAGCAGATTAACATTAACATCAGCTGGGGTCCAGGACAAAACAAACAAGATCATGCCACTGATAGACAGCTTAACAGCCAGTGAGTCTGATGATCATGAAATGCAATTAATTTTGTCCCATTTAATAACATTTCCTGCATTTTAACTTCTGCCTGTCTGATCTTTAATACAAAAACAGAGTTACATTGGACTTTAAATAAGTTAATTAAGTATTAAAATCAATCATGTGAAAGTCTTAATATTTAATATTGTTAGATTGTATATCAAAGTGGTTTTATTATTTATTTACTCCAAACCTTTTCCAGAATACTTCATGTGGCAACAGGGGGTCTGTATCTCACAAGACAAATGCACTTACAATGCCAAATAAATTATATATAAAAGCATTTGTCTTAATACATGTCATTCAATATTAAATATCACCCATTGGTACCACCCTGAAACCCTAATCCATTTTTACCAACCGCACATTTGTATTATTCAAATGTTGTCTATTAAATAGTTGTCTCAAGAGCCATTGTAAAGGAATACATACCTAAGAACAATTATCATAGGAGCTTTAAAGCACTGTCTACATATTTAACCCTACAACTTTCATGTCTTACCAGTACTTAAACATGCAAAGTATAAATTCAGTAGTGAATTAAAACGTCAAGGATAAGAAACAACACAAATAGCCTAGGACCATGACAATGTATTCTCTTGGTAATTCACATGATATTTAAAAAGTTTTTAATGCTAGCAGTTAAAAAAAGAAAAAAAAACCCACAAATTTATCCTAAGTAAACACTTTATATTCTGTTCATTTGGAACACAGAAAATCTTACACATATTTCTTACAAGCAGGGAGTAAGTTCATGCAGCCGCTAGCTTACAGTTTTCTTAAGGTTCCATGATTCAGTAAGATATACAAGTTTGATTAAGGGAGAGAAACTTGAAAAGAGCAGAGAAACTAAATCCTTCTGTAATGCTGACCACTATCTTTGATATTTGTAGCCCCCTACCAAACCTGTCAACAATGTTTCCCAAGATCTATTGCTATGAATAGTGGCATTTCACATTTATGGTGAAATAATTTCTCTCTTCTGTGTTGAAAACGGTGACAGTGAAAGTACAAACAGCACAAACCATTTTAAACTCCAGATTCTACAGTTATGTGTTCAGTACAGGCTCATCAAAAATAATAATAATAATAATAAATAATACGCAGTGAATACGCAAGAAAATAGACAAAATTAGTCTCAACTTTGCAATTTAGATTTCCTATAAAAATCAAACCCCACGGTCTCAGCATAAAACTATTCATATTTTTAAGGCAGGGTTATGAGACAGCTCTACAATGAGGCTGTTAAGGGAACACAACTTTGGTCTAACTTTGATTTCAAACAAGAAATACCTAAAAAGATCCAAAGTCAACAGCTAGGCGTAACCCATACCCTGATCACTCCCTTCACTCCCAAGACCTTGCTGTTTAGCAGCAGATGTGAAAAAGTTATACTGCCATATTTTCACCATACTTATTTTCAACTAAACACTCAAATAGAGAAAGGTTCCTCATAGAGGAAGAGGGGAGGTGGCATGGCAGGGTTTGGCTTCTTTGGTCAGAAAAGTAAATGATCTCACACATGACCAAAATCAACTGGCATAACAAGTATGATTTGATGAAATAAATCACATTACTGTCTTTACTGAATAAGTTAGCCAAAAAAGTGAGGGTGCTGCCTTGTAAACAGAGGTTATCTCTACTTACTCTGAAATTGAAAACACAAGGGAAAGTTGAAAATTGGGATCATAAAAGACAGCAAGAGAAAGAAGACTACAATACTTCTAGAAAACATACATTGGAAAAGGAATCTAACTTGGAATATACTGGTGAGAGGAAATTTTTTATTATAATAGAAGGAAAAGGATTTCAACAAAGCAAGCTTCGATTTTTAGGCAAGAAACAAAACCAGAAACAGGAATTCATGTAGGCCGAGCAACTCTTCAAAGAGAGCCCTCTTGTATTATACATAAGCTATCCCGATGCAGAGAAAGGGTACAAAAAGCAATGACATGAACTTGAATAAACCACAAACTTCAATGAACCTAAGCGTAAGCAGGAACCACTCTAAGTAAAAATGAGGTCATATAATACAGGTTGAATATAAATAAGCACAAAGTTACAGGGTCAAATCGCAAAGGCAAAGAATAAATAAGATGCAATGAACAAGGAACACCAGGAATAAGAGAACACTATGTATCATGTAAAGAGGTACACATGCATACAGTAGGTAGATGAAAACAATGAAAAGATTTTAACTGCTATTTAAAAGAGAGGGAGAGTTATCAAAGATGACAAGAGAGTTGAAGTGTTTTCTGCTTCACCCTTTACTAAGATTCTGTTGCAAATCAGATGGCTAACACACACAGCACCACTTAAACAATACGTGGGTTAGCTCAGAGAAAAAGATTAGAGAAGTAGGTAAATCGTTTCTTTTCAAACTATCACATACAACTCAGTTCAAGGTAATTTCATGCAGCACTTTTGACTCAATTGATACGGTTGTCAAAGCAGGCAGTTCCATCCTCCTCCTGACGGATCATTGTTCCCTGTCCTACTTTCCCACTACTGGCACAAGCATCTACATCGAAGTAAGTGAGTTTACTCATGTGGGTTGAAGCCATTCTGCCAGAAGAGTAAATTTGAACTAAGACCAGTTGAGACCTTGCACTTGGTTAGAATAATCAACTACAAAAAAACAACAGGGGGAACAACTAGTTATGAAACAGTTGTGAGAGAAAGGGCATGGACAAGAAAATGAATAATCTGAAAGTTAGTAAAAATGTAAAAAATAAAAATATGTAAATCTGTTCCCATCATGTGGTGGTGGTGGTAAGCCCTGAGCTACAATACTGTATCCATCTTTAGATGGAGAGCCCACAAGGACTATAACCAGCTGCTGCAGTCCAGAGAAGTGCAAAAAGACCACTTAAGAAGTCTATGAAACTACACTCTATGGCATAAGACTGGAAGAAACTGAACATTTTACTTTAGTGAAAGGAAAACAGGAGGGGATGAGAGGAAAAACGCAGAAAGATTTCAAATCTTAGCATCTTATAACTATGAAGGTACTCTCTTTTCTTAAAGTAATCTAAAAGTGCTGAAAACACTGTTTATATTGAAACAATTCAAACAATTGGAAACCCATTAAACAAAAGAAATCCCTTGTTTATTTTAAAATATATTTTATCTACGTGGTTACAAAACAATTCAACATAATTTAAATTAAAGCCTTCTCCTTCCAAACATAGTTAAGAGATTAAAGTAGTTTACTGCTGTTTATGGTATGGAAATGACTGCTTTTAAGTATTTAAGAGTTTTACTTTCAGGAACACACAGGCACCATGCTATGCTACACACTTTATGTTTTAGTAATACATATGTAACTCAAAGGGCCAAAGAATGTCAAGACTGAAAGAAATCATCAAAACAGTGAACTGGAAAAAATGGCAGCTTAGCCTGCAGCCTTACTCAAAATGATAGTAACTAACTCAGACACTAAAAGTGTATTCCATGAAATAAGCTTCTAAGATATCACAGCTTTAAAGTAGTAAGCAATTAATCTAGGATTCTGCCTTTATTCCTTCACTATTTTTAGAAAACAGTTTCCTACAGAGGTTGACAGAATTTTTATAGAAGCACCAGCATGTTCATGCACGCACAGAGGCATTTACATCAAATATTTCTCTTCTAGTTTTCTCTTCTAGTTTTCTCTTCTAGATATGCAGATGCTAAAACTGCGTAGTCTCATGCTGAGGTACAAAAGAAGTTGGTGTAAGCCCCATTTGTTAAGGAAAAGGAAAAATTCATAGGCACTTTGAAAGAAGGAGAGATATTTTTTTTTGTACCTTACAACAAAGGTTCTACGCAACGTGAAGAATTGTACCCCAAGTTCACCTACGTGATCCAGTCCTCAAAAGTGAATTCAATTGGGCACAGTTGCAGAAGAAAACCAGGTACAAGAGGAAAGCAAAGACAAAACACTATCTGAAATCTAATTCAGCTGCAGTGCAACAAATGGAAATGGCAAGGATTTCCCATTGCTTTTGCCAATAAGAGTGGTGGTTTACTTGAGTACCTCTAAAAGTCATACTCAGAGGAAAAAAAAGCTTCAGAGTAGTGTTACCTTTGGTAAAATCTATGCTGAAGTTTCCCATGAATGCTCCCTCTCACACCCAAATGCTCAGTCTCAAGACATACTCCATGTAAGGCACAGTATTCATGTCATGTACTGCCTGCTCACATTGTTTCTCTTCAGCCTTGCCACATCAGCAGTAACAAAGGGAGGGTGCTTAGGAGCCACTCTAGTGGCTCAGTATCTTTGTAGAACAACTATTCATGCCTAGGATGCAGTGAGCTTCAAATGGCAAGACTTGGAAACACAAGGTACAGATGAAACCTGCTAACCTTGGTGGGTGGTTGACTGCATGAACTTTATAGCAAGACACCACTACTACTACAAGAAATGTTTTACTCATAATTTTTTTAGTAGGAAAGTATCACTGTATTCCATGCTACTACAAGACGACAAGGCAGGTTCTTCCTTTTGCAGACAGTGAATTCTGCTGCTCGTCACCTTCTGCTGCATCTCTTTTGTTTCTGGTGTTCAGAAACTCTTAGTTGTAATTCCAGATTATGAATACTGTAAATGGAACAAAATTAGAAAGCAATACTCTTCCTTCTTTAATAACTTGATCTCTTAATACAGTGTTATCTGTTACAACTTATTTTCCTATCCTTTCCCACTCTTACATTTTTCATTCAATTTGTTGAGCAGCTGGATTAAATGTTCTGTGCTTTCCCATACATGCGCATCAAACTGCCAAGGGAACAGGGACTCTTGCTGAAGTCTTCAGACACAGAGAAGTTAGGCAGGCAAGGCCACTGTAGCATAATGATTTCTATAATGCATTGTTACTTAAAAGCATTTATTCCTCCTAAATATTTCCCGGGCAGTCCCTGCTCCTTGCCAGAGTGTCTAAAACACAGACACAGCGGTCATAGAACAAGCAGCACAGTACATCAAACACGCACTAGCTCAACACCTGAAATAGATGCAGGTCTTAAACGGCAAGTAGGAATATAGTATTTTGAAAGGTTATAGAGGAACATAAGTCTGGCTATCAAAAAAATATTGAATACTGCAGAACTTTAGAAAAATACCCTAAAATTTACAGTAACAATAATAATAATCCACAAAATAAATTAATTCAGAAATAAGGATAAAATACACTGTTTAAAGGGGGAAATATTAACAAAAGTGAGTTACATTTTTTTGATGTGCAGTAAATATGTCTTACCAGAAACATCTGTCACTAACAAGTTTTATTCTCTTTACCCTAAGGTTTATTTTGCTTTAGAAGTGGGTCAGCTACACAGTAGAAGCAAAGTGACACACTACACAGTAAGAAGCAAAAGTTTGGTTTTGCATGACTTTATTACATAACGTATAAGTAGCAGGGCAAGATCTTAGACAAGACCAGAAGTAGTAGGCTAAGGGATCGGTTGCCCTCAGAACTATATATGTTCTTTTGCTTCAGGGAATGACAGCAGAACAACAGGCAGGACTCTCTAAAGCTTTTTGATTTTTCATAGGTAATGCGATAGATTGACAGCCCCTAAATACATTAGGCTTAGTTGAGTGCTCCCTCTAATTCACCAACCCCTCTGACAGGACTGAATCTCCAAGTTTTGTTGTATGCAGCCAACAAAATGAAATAGAATTCCCACAAAACAGTGAACAGATTTGAAGAATTGTACTGGAACAACAGCTGTCATTATACTTTACAGAAAGCTTGCAACACCTTTGAGGCTAAGCTTTTAAGCCTATTTTATTAAAAAAAATAAAACAGATGTAAACAAGATATAGCTAGAAACCTCCTTGATTAAATTCTTCCTATTGTTTTCAGAAACCCTTTACATACACTTTTCTTGTCTGTGTTAGATGGACCATTATGACTTTTTAAGAATATTTAACATACAAATCACGATAGCATTAACACTCTGAATCCTCTTGGACAAAATAGCTGTTTTCACATACTTCCTTCCAACTCTTCTTTTTTTCTCTCCCCTTTTATCAACTTTATTATTGTCTTTCTCACCAAACACATGAAATGCTGCAGATTTTATGGTCTTGTTCTTTAACTGGCCACATGTAAAAGCCTAGAAAAATGTTCTTTTTGCTATGTTGTTGCATTTCATGTAATAATTGAGGTAGAGAAGTGACCAAGTTCAGGTAGAGAAGTAAGCTAACAGCAGCCAGGCTATGGACCACTTTGCGCATTAAGAAGAATGAAATAGTTTTGAACTGGCTCCAGAAGTAAATGGAAAGAAGTGAAGCAAATAGAATATAGGTGTGATCTGTTATCACTTTTCTTTCTTACTTAATAGTAAGGCTGTGTGTCTTGGGGCACCTAAAATTAGTAGTTGCTTTTGAAATTTTGGTCTGTCATGTATTATTCATCTTTCTTTTTCTCCTAAATGGAAGACATAAGATGGCAGTAGCAGGTCCTCTTCGCTTTCTGATGGAAAAGGAGGTAAAAGTTGACCAAGGCGACAAATCTTTCTTCAAAGCAGAGGTGACAGACAGAGATTGCCTAGCTGAGCTAACTAGTCTCTGTCAAACACATATTGCAATTCCACCTGTTGCCAGGAAGGCTTGAAGTGAAGGATTTCTCAGGCAAGCATCAGATCCTCTTCCTACTCATCCAAACTCCTGTGCTTCGGAAGTTCTTGTTCTTTGCTGTGGAAGAAGGGAAATCCTATTCTGTTTTAGCAGCCACGTTTATAAGAAAATCACTGAATACAACAAATCCAGATAATTTTAACACTATTAGTCATTTTTGTTTTAGAGGTTTTGACAGCAGCTTATCAGAAATGAAAGCCAAAATATAAAAGATCATCAAAATGAAATGATTTAGAAAGACAGAAAATCACTCCTTCACTATGCTACTCCAAGTCAGCTTGCTTTCTCCCAAAGAACCCCATATAAGACTCCCTTTATCCATTAAAATAGCTCATCATGGTATTTTTAACATAAAGATTTATTTCTAAAAAATGTCATGTGGACTATCTATATAAAGTTAGCCTGCTAAAAAGAATATTTCCTTGCCTTTATTAAATAAAGGATTGTCTCTGTGTTTAGAGGAGCTCTTCCACTGCACTCATGTTAGAAAGTGCAGATGAAGAAAGGGGTCTCATCTTCCAAAAACACATACACAGTTTGGCATTTAAAACAGACTAAAGAATATTTTAACTAAAAATGTTTGCAATCTTTTTCTCAAAGCCTGTAGGAATGATCATGAGAGAAGCGCAGGAGAGTTTTTGGTTTTGTTGGGTAGTTTCTTTTGTGATCGAAGTACTATTTGACCACTAAACTCCTACGTGTATAAAATGCATTAGACCTTAACCATACCCAAATACTCTACATTAAACTTCTAAACTTATTATTTCCTACAAATTACTACTTGCATGGGTGTGTCATGCTATCAAAACTCTTCTGATTCATGCTATCAATGGTCTCAAAGATGCCACCTAAAACAACTACACTGGTTTTCATTCCCATCAACATTAGTCTTCGTGCAAACCAATGTGTGAATACTTCTTAAACTTTAATACAACCGTTATTTAATGTAAGACCAGTTTTCTGAATTAAAGGCACACAGTCTGCCACAGCCATCCCAAGACTTACACCCATATGACACTTCTGTCCAGTAAAAAAGATTTAGTCATTTTGATTCTAGTTTAGATAGTCCATCAAGAAAAAGCTCAGAACTCTACCCTAACCTAGGTCCTCTGTATGCCATATGTATATGCAATTGACTACATCAATCAAAATGGCTCACAGTGCAGATGATGTATACAGAAATAAATGTACTTTACCTAGAGGTCAAAATAATTTCTCTAAGAGCACAGTGTATTCTCTTTTTTTTAGCTACCTCCTACAACTATGAAGTATAAAAATTTAACAAGCTGCAAAAAACCTAATTGAACACCATCCATTGAGTTTCTTTAGTTTCACACTGGGAATGCTGTAATTATAATCAAGAATACACTTCAATTTTAACTCTATTTCTACTGTACTCTTCTACCTTGTGGTGTATGGTGGCCTATGCCAGTTTTATTACAAAATACGCTATAGGAGGAAAAGGTAAAAAAAAAGCCATTTCTGCTACTCTGTGATCACATATGCAGTAACCAAGGTGTGGATTTTGGCTTTTTAAGATTGTGCTTCTATGTTTTGCCCTCATTCCTGTCTGAGTTTTTGCAACCACATAATACAGTCTAGGGGGATCTCCATGACAGTGGATAGATTAGGATTTCACTACCATCAAGTCTGAATTGTTTCTTAACAAGGCTACGAATCAGTGTAGCTCTGATTTGACAGAAGTGTGAGACTTTCAAAACTGCACTTTCAACACATTAAGCACATTAAGTAGGATTTTTCAAAAATGTTTTACAAATGCCATGGAATAAGGTAGGTTGAACTGTATACATATCGCTACATTGGTTGTATGAAGAGAAAGCTCCAACACAAATGCACTGAAAAAGGCAGGAATATTTGTCTACACATGGTAGGAAAATAAAAAAGATAGCTGGAATGATGATGATCCAGTTTCATATTTATTTCTTCTTCAACTGGACTGCATCTTTCTTCCTTTCACAGCCACTGTGACTAGGCCTACAAGCATAAGAGTTTTTTAAAAAGCCCTATAATTTATTTTTTCTTCAAATTTGACTGAGAAAATAAAACAGCATAACAAATAAAAAAAAGGAATGGAGACATTATATATATGGCAATTTAGTAAACAACTGTTAAATATAAGTGTGTGAAAACCAGTTTCTGATCTCGTCATGAGAGTCCACAGAAGACTGAATTCTGGCTTCTCTTAAACTCTCTTGATTTTATCAGGCTGGATAGCCAGGGTCAGTGCTCCAATGTACAAGTAAAGTGCGTGTACAAGGGCCACTGCTCTAGATTCATGAGAAGTTCTGACCCTGAGACTTTATAATTTTGTTTGTTCATCTGAGTCCACTATATAATTATTTTAGGAACCTTTCTGTATTTCAGTATTATGCATGTTTCTGGTAAAAAATTGTGAATGTAATTTAAATATACTGCATGTTACTGTGACTTGTAGGTATTCTATTAGTAAAGGAGAGGTCTGCACTTGTCCACCTCACCTTCATCTCTGAAAAATAATTAATACATACCAGATGCTGTGTACGGACTTAACTAAAATATGCAAATAAAAATACCCAAAGTTCATAGCTGTAACATTCCAAACAACCTAATCCTTATTTTCTTCAGCACAGACATGCACAATGAAACACAGAAGTAAAATCTTAGCTTTCTTTACAAGAAAACATGATTTCAGTTAGAAGTCTAAATGTCAGCCCTGAACATTATAAAAATTATACAGAATAAGGAGGAAACAGGGCTGATAGTGCATATAAATATGACAGTGTATTAGGCTGCATTTAATTACTAGTTCAAACAACAACCTGATCTAACCTTTGACAAGTAAAATAAATGTTCTGAATAATTTAACCAAAGCAAACATTTGCTGTTAAATGCTGGCTAATTATAGTAAGAGTTGTACTGAGAGGGTGGAAAAACCCAAAAGAGATGGTAATTTATACACTTCTCCTGCAGTTGCTACAGCTATTCCTTGAAAACCCTTGATTTTTTTTGCCATGCGGGATAGCTATGAAGTATCGACTTTGAGAAAAAAAAATCTGTCTATGTTTAATGGAAGAAGCGTCATATTAGAATAGCCAACCTTAATTTACAAGCACTGAAGAAACAGTCTGAATACGGAAAATAAGGTAACATTAGCTTCAAAAATATTTGAATACCTTTTCTGTTGATGGCTTTCTGATAGGAAAGGTCTTTGTTTGCAATGCTCTGCAACACACTGGAAGATAAGAAAAGGTAGAATAACAACTAAGCCTTTTCCAAAGTATCAGTGCAAAATCACACAAAAGCCTCATTACAAAATAGGGGAGCAGAGTTCAGTCATGTTCAATGCACTTCTGAAGAGTAATGAATAAATTTAAATTCTTTCTTTACTAGATCGACAGTTAAATGATATAAATAAAACAGAGAAATTTTTTAAAAAAACCTCTCCCAAAATATGCTGAAATAATTCCACCATTACGACTTTTTCAGATAGTATATCTGGCTACAGATAATATATTTATATGAAATATGGAGATTGTTTCAAAAAGAACCTAAATATCTCAGAAAAATAAATACATGTGACAAGGACAAATATTCAAAGTCAGAATGCTTCCAGTATCAGAACATCAATAACCATGAAACTGAAACCATTAGAAAAAAGGGTGTTTTTTCCTGCAACATATATGCCTTCCAATTGTAGGCTATTTTTAAAGAAGTGAACGGCTTTTGCTATCTTTAGGTCAAGAGTTTCACTTATTTATGTGATGAAAAGTTAGCAGCAGCATCAGCTGTCTATCTGCATGTACAATAACTATAGTTCAGAAGAATCAGAAGACCATGAAAATTTCACAGACAAGAAGTGTATGGTAAATGAAAGAAGCCTATAAAACCCTAATCTTGAATATATATTAATATTTGAAGGCTTTATATAATCTGCAAATAAAAAGTGAAAACCATTAAAAATATTAAAACTGACTGTAAGTATGCTCCTCTCTTTTCCCAAAAGTAATTTGTGTGCAGATAAGTTCTGGCCACAAGTTTCCAAGACAAACATATTATTTTTAAGTTACCTTTTATATTTTCATAAATATTTAAACTCTCCCTGAAATTTTAAATATGTTTATAGAGACACAAATGCTAACATTCTTAGCCTCTTATAATGAAAAAATATGAATTAAACTATTTTTTGCACACTGTAAGAGAAACCATTTTTAAAAGAAACAAATACTAAATACACAAAAAAAATTTGCCACAAATTGTTTACTTGATAATGAGTCAGGTGGATTCAAGAAACTGAAGCGGTGTTCCTAGCTTACTGTGTAAAGTGAATACTGGAAAACTGAGTTTGAAGGTCATTACTATTCTTACTCCATAGCTCAGCATAAAGTCTTTAAGCAAACAAAGTAGTAAAGAATTTAACAAGATCCATGCCTGACACTCCGGAGGAATTCAAGTACAGAACTAACTTTACACCGTATCTACTGTTAATGCCAAATGGACAGTGAAACGCACTGGGTTTTTTTTGTTTTGCTGAAGGAACCCATAAAAACATATTTAGTTGTATTTGGACAGGACAGAGGGAAATCTTAGGCAGTCACTGGTAAATGCAATGAATCAACTCTTTTCTGCTATTATACTGCACATAAAACTTTGGCATTTAAACATAAAACTGGAAAGTTTCTTCTCTAGAGTCGTTATGCTTTTTGTATTCGGCACTTGAAATGTTACCAGGTTCATTAAGGTAAACTTCACTAGTAGGAGATACCTTTCTGTCAATTAAAAGATAGCAAGAAATAAAACAGCCACACAATTCTTAACTTTTATCTTCTCCAAAATATGTATATTTTAGATAAACAATAAAATAAACAAAACCAACCAGGTCATAGTTTGCAAGAGCTGGTGTGAAGACTGCTGCTTGCTAAGGAGCTCACACGATGCTAGCCACTCATCAGCCACAATTACACTTCCCTGTTACTCCTAATTTTGTGAACTGTTGTGTATTTTAATAAGTACAATATTAAACATCTAAATAAGAAAATTAATACAATTTTTGTATTTAAATAATTAAAAACATAGAACTGACAGAAATGCTAGTGTACTAAAATGCTAATATACTAAAAAATAAAACTCCCCAAAACCTCTCTTGGCCACAGCTACAAGGAATATGCAGTGTTCCTAAATATCATCTTAAGTCTCAGTGCGATAGGTGTATCTGGAAGGGTGAATATAATCAAACAACGTAGTTACATATATACATGAACTTGGGTGTAAACTGCCTAATATCTTTACCCAGTGTGGCGCATTTAGAGAACAATTTATCTGAGTCCAAAAGATATCTCCATCAAGACCATTAAAGAAGAGCAATATCATCATGCTGAAACTAGCCAAACTTCTACCCTGGCTTCAAGCATCAAAATTTAACACTGAAAACCACAAGAACTAAAGATCTAGTTAGCACATTAGATTGATACTTTTGTGTAATAGGTTATAGAGAAATCAGAAATAGAAAAATAAAAAGTAGAATGGATAAACCAACAGAACTCATAGCAGAACTACTACTGTGGGTTTCTTTTTGAAGTAATAAAACACTTTACCCTGGTCAGTCCATTATTATAAGTCACAATTAATTTAGTCTATACTGGAAGTTTCCTGCATATTTTAGCTTGCACATACTTGTAAAGTCTTCCTGAAGAGAATTCACTTTTGTGTAGAGTGGCTTTGTGATGTGGATTAGCCTCCACAAGGGATCTAAATTGACAATAATGAATTCATTTTATATAGTAGGCTAGACTTAAATGCGAAGTGAAAGGCTAGTGCCAGCAGAGTTCAGTGATCAGCCACTGGTGTTCTCTATATAATTTACTGGTTGAGTTTAATAATTACAGCATTGCCTTGATAGTAGGTAGCTGCAGCATACTGGAAGGAGAAGAGAGCAAAAGAAAATGCCTCTTGTGTTAACAGAATTGAGGATTTTTATTTAACTGCAGACCCACATAAACTGCAAATGGAGTATTTATAACGAACATCTAAGAACACTGACACCGGTTTAAACTAAAATTAATTTATATCACTTAAATCCGGAAAAACATAATTTCAAGCCTTGATCTTATTAGGATACTTAATGTAATCTCATTAGAATGTGAGCGTCTATATATCAAAGTGTGTTATATATTGCAAATATATTTTCAAGAGCTCCAATAAACATTACTAAACAATTCACTACTGATCTCCAAACCTAGTTTCACAGGGGCAGATTATTGGATCTGTAACTAATACAGCAGGCGAGGCAAGGCCTTCACACAGGCGAGATTCTTGCTGCTATGTAGAACCGGCTGTCACATGAGTGTTAAGTAAGTTTCCAGCACTTTCTCATGTCTTAACTGCCTGAGATTTAGCACAGAGCAGCATGCTTTCCAAAAGGACAGAGTACCTACAGCTTCAGCGGAAGCAAATGGGGATCATAGATGCTTAAAATTTCAGAAAATCAGGCCTGGTGCCATATACAAGGAAAATGCTGCCAGAAATGTCACTCACAGAATCCATGCCTGCCACTCCACAGAGCTTCATATATGCTTAATGATGGCTAGCAAGTACAGAGAGCAGACCTAGCTAAGGAAAAACAACAGAAAACCAGGCAGCAGGCAAGCGATGAGCACTCTGTCTGCACTCGTATCCCCACTGGCAAAGTAGAAGTAAAGTGCTTAAGAAACCGGTAAGGCTGATGCCAAAAATTTAAATGTTTTTAAGGACTATAGCAGACCTTAAGAGAGAGAGTTTTTAATCTCATTTGAAACAGTTTCAATACTTCAACATTAATGTATGCACATATATATTAATGAAGCAGACATGTTAATCCCCCCGATGTCGATGTCTGTGAAGCATCTTAGCTTTTACTTCCTTCACTATCAGTCGTGTGTAAGTAACATACTGTGGCAACATATGAATAGTTCATAGCTCCAGCAATGAATGAATGAATGAACAGTGACCTAAACGCAAGCAGCAATTAAGGTTTCTGTTTCTTTACCCATCAGCTATTGCATATACTCACAGCAAACAAGTGTGTTTTTCTGACATGCACACTTGTCTGTTAATAAGTTAAAGAACTATTTCAGTCAAGAGCCTTTATGTTTTTCCCCTACACGCTTCATTTCTTGCTACATATATTGGAGTTTCACTCTGATAGAGACGTTGATGACAAGCCAAAGAAATGGAGGTGATCCTGCCAGGGATTAAGGTAAAGAACACAATACTTTGCAGAAACAGAAAGGTTCTGCTGTTGTTTCCCTGCACTTGGAAAGCTTAAGCACAACCTTTTTGAAAAGCACAACGAGAGGTTCTACTTAGCACTTCTATTTGATTTTAGTATGCGGTTATACATACCTTGCAAGACTTTAATGAACTACAATGAAGTACCAGGAAAGAGAAAAACTGCAACGTTTTAAATGGCAACAAGCATGAAATACGTAAAATAAGCCATTTTGTCTTTGTTAACTGTTTTGTTTCAAGGGGTGTGTGTAGTTCTTTAGGTTGGCTGGGGTCTTTGTTGGGTTTTTTTATTGTTTGGTTTGGATATTTTACACTTTATGGAGGAAGCAAAAAGGAAAAAGAAAATGCACAAAGAGCGATGACTGCTCTTTTTCATAGGTTCAGTTCAAAGCAATTCTACTAATAATCTATTGCACATTATCAATATAGTAGGTATGTGTTCAGAGATACATTAGATCACAATTCACTCCAGTGAAACTAAATTCCAGTTGCAGAATCTTGTTAGAGGAATCATCTGTAAGTGCAAACACTGGTCTTTAAGAGACCAACAGGTACAATGCTAAGTAAAAGTAGATCACAAAAATAGTTTTCCAATTGTAAACAGAATGACTTACAAAGTTGTACCTGTAAATTCTATAGAAATTCATTTTTTGAATCTTTTCTCTCGGTTAAAAACTGAATCTCTATTATCTACAATACATGGTTCAAAATTCTCAGACTTGTTAGTCTGGTAAGAAATGCTCTCCACAAAAATAAGCTGAAGAAAATTAAGACAACTCAGACCAAAGAAAAGAAACAGATTCTGGCTGCTGTTAGTATATTAAATGAGCATTACACTAACGCATTTGTCTTAGTAGAAAGTAGAGAAAAACAGACGGAAAGCTATCTGTTCGAGATAAGTAGGTTTTTAGATTTTTTTTTTTCCCTCTTCCATACTAAGCTTTTTAGATACAACAGTGTAATTTTATTTTATTCTTTTTTAATCAAGTAGTCAATGTGGATAATTGGTCAAGGGAACTAAGAGCCTACTAAAGCGCAAAGTGGTTGATTGGCTCCTTTATTCTTGAAGACAGCACCACGGTGCCTTGTCATTTTAAAGCCAAAATTTGTAGGGAACATGTACTCAATAACTAATGTTTAACACTTTAATATACTCTTTACATTCCATGAACAGTGTGTGCTACAGAAATGAACAATCTTCATAATTCAATACTGAGATTAGCTCTGCCCCTTCCAGCATGAATTCTGAACCTATGGCATGCATCAGGTATGCACAAATTTTTTAAAAAGCACTTCATTTCACATGATACTGTTTTTCTCCACCACCTCACTATGTTTGCGGAATAATAAGGTATGACTTTTCAAACTTTTGCTTTAAATAGTAAGAAATGTACATGTATGTGGTTATGGGGTCATGTTAATGTAATATATATATTAATATATAGGTAAAATACTACCTTTGCAGAATAAAAGATGCTACTCATTTTACTACATGACAATTTTAACAAGAGGGACAACGTAAAAAAAAATTTATCAGCAAACCACTTGTTATAAACAAATCACTTTCCCTGAACTCAAATCCTACAACGTTCAGCTAACACTTCAGAAATTGAATGTAAAATGACTCCTAAACTGCCAAAAAGCAGTATGGGTGAAACCAGAATTTGTTCTCACTGTTAGAGGCAAAAGGTAACAAAACAGTAAAATGCAGACTCTTTAAAGTGTAGGTAACACCGAGAAAGATCTGATTGAAAAGAAATACATGACTGGGCAAAGAAAAGGCTGATCGGACTGACAAGAGCAGAACAATTTGGAAACATGAGGGGATTATATCTATGTAGGAAGGGGAACAAATGTGGTGAAGCCGTGGAAGGAAAGAGTGAGCTAATCTCAAGTTGTGATAGGTGGACTTTTCTACTTTGTTTAACGCCCCCTTAGATATACAAACACTACTCTGCAGCATCATTTCCTGAATGCTCAGAATCAGATTATCAGTTTTGCTGTAGATTTACAAGATGTTAAAGTAGTTCTAGACTCCTTCCCTCTCTCCCTGTTCTGCCCTAATATTAACCTCCTCTTTATTCTTTAAAATTATTTACATTAGAAATTAAAAATCATATAAGAGAGACTACAGGAAAGCTACAATTCATTTTTAACTTCCATAAATAATGATCATTTTTTATCCTTCTTCATTTTAGTACTTCTTTGTATGTATTAATGCATCACTCTTCAACCTTGGCAGAGCTAAGAGGTTGAATGGACACTAACAGACCACTGAAGAAGAATAGGTTCTTTCAGGATAAGCCAACATAGCTCTAGGCTAATTCGGACATTATCTGGCAAGTGTTACTGTATTAAGGAAGCAATTTTTCAAAGTTCACATGCACCAAATGCAGTATGTATTATACAGCTATTAAAAAAGCAGCATTAACATAAGACTGAATATATCTTGTTCACACAATTATCTACTCAATTCAACATGCCCACACAACATTTACATACAACTAAAAATGTAAAAATTCACAGAAAGCAAAATCTCTACTGTATGATGCTCTTGGATAGCTTATGCTCCTATTTCTTTCTTAAAACCACATCCAGTAATATTATTCAAAAAAGAAAACTTGCATGTCACATGCCCAGCAGGTTTAAAAGTCTTCACATCCACAGAATTTATGAAAAAGTAATCAGAAATTTCATGGACAGTATACACACTTACTAATATGAGCTGGTTTATTAGGTCCCAGTGAAAACATCTTATTAGTTCTACAATTAAATGATTCAGAAACCATCCACACTATCTTTGCCTTTTAACAGTTCCAATCAGTAGCAGATCTAGGTGTAATCAACAGCAGCAGGGGGCTTTAGGAAGCAAAACAAAACAAAAACAGTAGGGATCTTTACTAGTTTACAGTAATTGATACAAGGAGATGTTACTGCAAGTTAGCCCAAGATACGGAAAAGCTATGTGAAAATTCCCTATTATCTACAACTACCATTTCAATATAGCAATGGCAATGCAATAAGCTTTTTTAAAAAATGTAGTATTTAAAGTTTACTGAATTCCTTGCTGATCTAGAAGATCTTCTTTACCTCTTTTTTGCCCCCTGCATTTTAAATTTTCTGTAAGAAGATCAATATTTGGGTTACCATATATTCAGAATTCATAGATGTCACCCCTTAAATTTGTGAGTGGGCTGCACGAGTGATATAAAGTCCCTCTTCTGTAGGAGTTGAGCACATGGTCTGAACAGCACTTTTAGCCCCTGCTATGCATGGTAGCGAAACTATGTTTCCCATATGTTAGTGCTGACAGGCTGACTGATATAAATTCAACTCTGAGAAACTTACATGCAAGTTATTTTTACGCTTTTTAATCCTTTTCCTCTATTAACAGTGTCCCAGATATAAGAAAGGAATACATTAAAGAGAAATTGGTAAGCGATGCAATAATTTATGCACCCTTTGAGTGCTAGGACATCTGCATAAACCAAGGTCGTCGCGTTTTTGATGTCAAGGATCTTGGGATAGTTCCAAATTGTAAGTATTTAAATCCTAAGCTTTTAAATTCCCATTGATTTTAACACAAGTATCTTCTTGGATCTGTCTGTGCTACTAAATCTGAAAAAGATTGTGTCTAGCCGCAGCTATACAGCACTCATAAAGGACAACCACTGAGCACCTTACAGTGAAAGCCCATGTTGTCACATATGTAACATTCCTGACCTTGCTAATTCAAAGCAAGTTTGCATAAGAAGAGCAATCACACTTTTGGACTGAGGCAGAGTTAGAGTCACAGAGATGACATACTCCCATCACTTCATCTTCTCTGTAGAACCAGAGAAATCTGCAAGCAGTGTATGGGTTGCTCTCTTGGTGGCCAGGTGAAGACAAATGAAATTCAAAATTTGTTACAGATTATGCACTCAGTAACCAATAAATTAGTATTAGAAATTCTTATACTTGTTTGAGCCATGGTAGCTGCTTAAAGAGCAGAAGTTCAAAATTACGTAAGTACATCTAATTATCTACTTACTATATGGATAATTTTATTATTTTTAATATTGAAATAATACTTGCAGCAATGCCTACTGCTTTTAGCACACAGTTTAACCAGAAATACGAGAGCAGGACATGTTGAGGTCAAGTCACGATGGAAAATGCTCCAAATGGAATGACCACCCCACTTTTGCAGGGGGACAGCAATTCACTCTCACAAAGTTGCCAACAGAGGATAAAACACCACCTATCTCTCATCTGTCCTCAAAAGAGGTCATATGCCAACGAAACCATATACCACTTAGTGGAAAGGCACCTGTTAAGCCAGGTGAAATGCAGCTACACAAGGGTAATAAATTCCAGAATCAAACTGCAACTTTCTTACGCCCATGAGT